>CM034149.1:30099241-31526151 GCA_019776745.2 Taxus chinensis | reverse complement strand
ATCCTGAGTGAATGACTGGGCTAGATAGTGTTGTAAGGCAGCAGGGTTCTAATCAAATAACTGTGCAAATTTTACATCGCCCATACCCACAACGGCTGGGAAAACAGGGTCCATAGGGGACAACACGGAAGGTGGTAATGGACTAGGTGAGAGAGGCTAAAGGCTAGCATGAAATGCAAGTGTGTTGGCCTGGTTGTGCGTCAACACCATGTGAACAAGTACTGATGTGGTAGAACTATTTTTTGTAAATGACATAGAAATGTAGCAAAGATAGGAAAAGTAGGTGGTGATAGGTAGATTAGGTATACAATGTCAGTTAGAAATTTGAACAGGCTAACTGATGCCGGTTAGGGGAAACCAACGCCGGTTATAGCTAACTGTGGTTGGTTACTGTCGAAAGTGGATAGTTTGTCAAAACAAGGAAAAAGGATGATGATCTTCTAAGTAGATAAGTTGTTGATGGAATTTACCAGGAAAGTTAATATGAGGAGAGTGACAGAGACTCTGAACAAAAAATATGGTGAAGCAGGTTTCCTTTTGGTTAGGTTAACTAGAAGGATAGTAAACTGATGCCAGTTGGGTAAAACCGATGACATTCAGGGGGTAACCGACAACAGTCACTAGACCGACACTGGTTACTATGAAATTGAAACAACAATGAAGGAAAGGTGGTTATGAGTTAACATTAGATATGGAATCACACCTAGAATTCTAAGAATGATGAAAAATAGGGTCTAGACACAATCAGATGATGCTATAATACACCAACTATGATGAGGAGCATGCTGGGGGAAATAAAAACATGAATAACATGACCTCTCACCTGAAAATGCAAGCCAAGAAGAAACACTAAGAAAAATAAGATCCTAAGGGTGATTTTTCCATTATATTTGTTCAACTTATGATATTAAGGATTGACGCATGAAATTTAGAATAGATTCTATTTGGTGAGGATGGATTCCTATGAAGAAGGAGATCTACAAGGAGAGGTTTCAGGTTTGTTATTATGGGGGCAGGCCTTTCTCTGAAGTATGACTCAACAGAAGCAACGAGTTGGGTGCCCATTGTGACACGATTGTGTGATCACCTACAGCTTCTTTCGGGTGAGATTTTGTTTAAAAATGTCTGTATTTTGAATTTTTGTGTAGTTTGGTAAGAATTAAAGAGAAAGAAAGTGCATTCTATGATTTTTTTGTCAACCATCATCTAGTCATGACTTCCAATGTATAGGTTGCTCTCATTTAATGCGAGCTAATGTAGAAAAGTAGAATGAAATGAAGTTGATTTTTAAACCCAAATCAAAATATTGGATTCGATGATACAAAAAAAATATGAACAGGAGAAGGGATGCTCTTTCACTAATGTGATACTAATGAAAGGGAAGAAATGTTCATTTTAAACACTAAAAGATAATTTCTTTTAGGAAATAGAAGAGGAGAAGATTCTAGGGAGAAAAATTAAGGTGAGAACCTTTTAGAAAGGGAAATAGACACACAAGTTTCACCTAGAAATGAAGAAATGAAAGGAACCCCTGATGGGTCCCACCGGGTGTGCCAAAATGTTTCGATCCTTTTTGCGTACAATTAGAGATTGAAACAGATAAGGGTGAAAGGTAGGTTTACCTATTTTTTGGTTGATGGGTGAAATGTGCAAGCGTTGACTTCCGATCTGGGTCGATCGTGTGAACTCCTTTTTGGCTCGGAAGGACTACCCTGAAATAAGAAAACAAGACCATAAGATAGAGAGAACAAGACCATATGTAGTGGAATGCCTAGCATGTGCTAAATCCGGGAAGTGTGGTACCCCCTAGAGGGCTATCAATCCACTATTTTATAAATTTATATTAAATGACAAAAGCATGTAAATAAATGGAATCTAGTGCTAGCACTCTAATTTGGGTGCCTCAGGTTGCTATCAGTGTCGATTTGATTAAATACTACACAATACAGGTAAAAAGGTTCTTGGGTCAAGTTGTGGGTAGGTTGGGTAGTTTGTGGGTCATAGATAGGGTTAGGTTTGAGGTTGGGTAGGGTATTGTAGGTGGTTTGAGTAAAAGGGTAGGTTGTTGGTCTGTATTGTGTTAACAGATATAGAGACTGATGTTGGTCAGGTATGGCCAATGATGGTTAGGATGGACTAATGCCAGTTACGGGTAATTGGTACCGGTCACCATAGAAGTGACTGAGGGTCAGAGCAAAGATGTTTTGGGTTCTCTTAGATGGGTAAAGAGAGTTGAAAGTGGTGTTAGTGGGGTTTTAGGTGAGGGTAGGTCAAGGGTCAGAGCCTAGGGGACTTAAAAGGTGGATTTAGGTGTATTTGGGTAGAAGGTGGGTAGTTGGGAGATGGTAGGGTGATCGATGGCAGTTAGGGTTGACCCACAATGGTTAGTGTTAACCAGTGATGGTAACTATTTTTGGGTCAGAGTTCAGAAATGAGGATTAGGTTGTGCTCTGTGACTAGTTAGAGGGTTGATATAGAGCAGAATTGGGTGAGAGAGGGTCTTGGGTGTAGGTGTGGGCTAGATAGGTGAGATTGAGTTGGTAGGAAGAAAGTAGAGAAGAACAAGTAGGGAAAACACCAGTGAGAGTTCTACTTACTTGGAGTCCAATGCTTGCAGGATCGTGAGTAGCTAGAGAAGAGAGATGGTGAGTGTTGGTTATAGTGATTGGTTGGTTGGAGAACTCTTTCTCGAACTCAGTCTAGTTCAAGTTTTTCTAATGGCTTCTCTAACCAAGATCCTTGTGAGTGCATCCAATGATGCTATTTGCTGGGAGTTCCAAGGGATTTTTTTATTTCACCAGTTGCCTCTAAAGATGCCAACACCAATGCCAATCAATCAAAATTCCAATGATAATTGAAAAACCTCTGGAATCTCCAATGATCCACCAACCCTTTGGAAAGAGTTGGGATTGGGTATTTTTAGGTGACTAGCACCAGTTCCACCTGACTAACATCGGTTAGACTGTAACCGAAACTAGTTATGTTGAGGGGATTTGTTTTTTGAAAAGCGGGGAATATGCCTTCCCCAATTGGTTTTGAGTGGTGGAGCACATGTGTCCTCCACCCTTAGAGTGCGTAATAGGATAAAAAGGGGTCCTATGAGTGGAGTTTCCACTATTAAGGATTACTAGAAGGGTATTGGCAAGGTATGGGAAAGGTAGGGAGTGGAATGGTGAGGTGGAGGTGCAAGTGGGGTAGTGGAAATGTGAGGTGGAGGGGCAAGTGGGGTAGTGGATTGGTGAGGTGGTTAGGTGAGGTGGACAGTCCAATGGCATGGTGAAGTGGCCTTGATAGTGGGTAAAAGGGGGAATTTAATTTATTGTTGTTAATTAAATCATTGGGTATGTGAATGAGGGTCTTTGTGATGTGCGAAAGGGGGTATGAGTAACCGAATTAGGGTTGAATCAATCACCTATGTAGAATGTTATTATTAGGTTATTTTGGAGGAAGATTATGAAATGTGACATGTTCTTGGTGTCTATAGATGGGTTTATTTTTATCAACTCCACACCTTGAAGAATCATGAGACTTCATTCCCCTTTTTCCTGGCTTCCTGAATTTCCTTTTCACATATTTCTTTCCTTTTATTTATTGACTATGACCAAGGAGATGACACACATATTCCTTTGGGTTTCATACTTACAACTTCATTTTGCACTCTATCAGGTGTAAAGTACCCGGGAAAGTAAAGGCTCATCTCCCCACTCTAATAATACCTTTATACATGTTTTTATTTTGGGAAATAGGGATGTGTCCACACTTTACCTTGTACTCATGTGAATGTTCCTTGGAATATTTTATCAGACTTCAGGAGCTATCTTATGCCTTGCATATTTATATTACTTTTGTAGACATCTAGATTATGTCTAATATAGCGAAGTAAACAAATAATATTCCACTTGCCTTCAGGTGTTGGGAAAAATAATGTAGTTTGCATAAGGATTAACAAAAGATGACTCAATAGGAGGATTTTGTAGGGATTGATATGGCTAGTTAAGAAATTTTACGTGAAAATTATATATGTAAGCCAAACACAAAATGTTTTGGAGGCACATTTAGACACTAACATTAGGTCACACTCCCCTTTCGTCCCTCGACATATAAGCACCCTTTATTACATTTACCTAGCCATGACCCCCTTCACCCCAATAATATTAATTTAATTAATTTAATTAAATTAATGCATTATCCTCACTATATTAATTATTTAAATAATATTTACACATATAGTTCACGTAGACACCTCACCAAGCCAACTCAACCTAAGACCTATTCTTAGCAAGTTCCTATAACTAACTGAGACTTACCCAAACCCTAAAAATCAATGCCTACATTCCCTCTAACCACATTCCTGCATACTCACAAGAGGATTCTAGTATAATCCATGGGATAACAACATGAGAACCAAGAAAATTAGGAGGATCTCCCTAGTTTAGTAAACCTAGGAAATCCTGCCTTGACCGACGTCGGGTACCCCCAATCATTGCCAGTTAGGCCGGAATGCCATCGGTTACCCCTTTTAACCTAAAAACAACCTTATTCTTAAGGTTGGAACTTGGAGGTTGGAAAAATTTGGGAAAATTTTGATGAGAAAGAACAAATCTCAGAGAGATAACACATCTTCAAAAGAGCCAATTCTAGCAAAAACTCACATCCAAGGAAGGAGGTTGACCATCATCTCCTGCACAGCCATCCCAGCCATGATTTGATCTATCCAAGCAAAGAGGAATGTACATGAAGCCCATGTAGAAGCTTTTCTTTAGTTTGTGAACACTTACAACCTTTAAAACCATCATCAACACCTCCATCCCTCACACACATGCCCTCAGGAATGGAATCCAAGTAATTACAACATCATACTTTCCTAGTTATTTCATTTCTTCATCATTGTATCATCCATTTGTTTACCTTGCCCCCTATTGACCTTCTCCACACTCCCACCTCCATATACCCATTAAAACCTCACAAAATCCTACTCCCATCACCCAATACATCGTCCCGACCAACCAAAGTCCTTTGTATAATCACAAAGGAGACCAAAATCCCATTGTGTGACATTTCCAGATCTCACAGTAACTGGAACCAATTATAACTAACCATCCTCAGTCACCCCTAACCGACACCAGTCTCTATGTTTTCCCACACAACCCTGAACAGAGACCTACCCACTTAAGTTTATCTCACCCTCATTCACCTGTGCTCTACCTGAGACCTTTATCAGACCTGCAGAACCCAGAACTAGTCATTTGACCTTTGGATTCTATTCTAGCTTAGACTATTAGAGTAGATCTATTTTTATTATTGTGTTTTAGTGAGATACCTAAATCATTTTAAAATAACAATAGGATTTACTTTGTTTATAGAATTTAATTGTGTAAAAAAGTGGACTGACAGCCATCTAGGAATTAGCATACCTCTTGGATCTAGCTTATGATAGGCAGTTCACTGCCCATATTGTTTAATTCCTTCTGGTGGTCTTGTTTTCATTACAGGTAGTTCCTCCTAGCCAAAGGGAAGATCTCATGACAAACTATGGATTCAGAAGTCATAAGCGCACAACAATCCATCAACTGACATTTGAACATGTATTCCTCCTATACCCATTACCCTATATGTTTCATCAACATTTCAAAGAAACAATCTAAGAAAAAGGTGAAACATTTTAGCACACCCGGTGGGACCCATCCAAGATTCCTTGCACTTCATTCATTCCTAGGAAAAAATTGTGTGTTTTTTTCCATTCTAAAAAGTGTACACACTAATTTTCTTCACTAGTAATCCATCTCTTCTTTCTATTTTTCTCTAAAGGAAACTTTTCTTTTGGTGTAATTAAAAAGAACCATTTCTTCATGTTTTTTGCATGGTAGTGAAAGAGCATCCCTCTTCCTCTTCACCTTGTTGTGTTATCCAATTTCACATTTTGATTTGGGCTTTAAAAAATTGCATTCCACTCTGGTTTAGTGCATTAGCTCACATTAATTGAGGGAAACCTATACGTTGGAAGTCATGACCGGCTGATGGTTGACAAACGAATCATATAAAATCACTTCTATCCTTTTCTCTTTCTCTGATTCTTACCAAACCACACAAAAATTCAAAATACATACATTCTTAAACAACACCCTACCTAGAAGAAGCTATAGGTGATCACACGATCATGACACAATGGGCACCTAGCTCACTGCTCTGTCAAGTCATACTTTAGAGTGAAACCTGCCCCCACCATAACATACCTGAAACCTCACCTTTTAGATATCCTTCTTTGTAGGAATCCATCCTCACCAAAAAATCTATTTCACAATTCATGTGTCAATCCCTAAATAGCATAATCTGAACAAACATAATAGAAAGGGCACTCCTAGGATCACATTTTCTTAGTGTTTTTTCTTGGATTATGTTTTGAGGTGAGAGATCATGTTCATCACTTTTTTTGTTCATCCTTGCATGCTCCTCATCATAGCTGGTGTATTCTGACTTCACCTGAGTGTGCCTGGACCATATCATCATCATTCCTAGAATTTTAGGTTTGATTCTACATCAGATTTTAATTCACAACCACTTGCTTTCATCACTGTTTCAATTTCACAGTAACCGTCATCGGTTACGTCTGACTGCCATAGGCTATACCCAAATGACGTCGGTTCCAAGTCCTTTTGCTAATCTACTCAAAAGGACATATTACTTCACTTTCTTCCACTTTTCACAGTCTTTGTCACTACCATTATTCCCATTGGCATTTTAAACATCATCAGATCTAGCATATTTGTTAGATTTCACCTTCTAGCCTTGTTTTTCACTCACTGTCATTTTCTACAGTAACTAGTAGTGGTTACCCCTGACCGGTGTTGGTTTTCCCTAACTGGCATCGGTTAGCCTATTTCACATTCCAGCCACTGGTTGGTACTTTATCCATTTTTCATCACTAGATTCCCTTGTTCTTACTATGCGCTATATCATTTATAGAGAAGCAGCCGTACCTGATTAATACTGGTTCACATGATGCTGACCTGAAGACAAGCAAGAGCCCTTGTATTCCATGCTAGTTTCCAACCACTCACACCTAGTCCTTCACCACCTTCTATTTTATCACCAGCCATGGATCCCATCCAGCCTATTACTATTGCTACCAGAGATAAGGAGTTCACACAACTCCTTGACTAGAACCCTGCCGCCTTGTAGTTTTACCTTTCCCACTTGTCGACTTGAGACACCTTAGGTCAGTTGATATACGACATGCCCGTATCTATCCCCCCAACTCTCACACCCACTTCCACATCAGCCCCATCTGGCTCCATGCTGCCCACATCCACTTTACCCCCAGTCATTTCACAGTTAGGTTCTGTACCCACTATAACTACCGCGTTTGGTACCTCTGTGGTACCCATCACATCCACCATACCCTCGACGACTACCCCAAACATAACCTCATCCACCCCTAATTTCCCATACATAGCTATAAATACATTCCCACCTCCAGTATCAGTTACCCCTACCCTATTTTAGAACATGTTTATTTCCATTCCACAATCATTAGCCCATATTTCCACTAGGATTACCATGACCCTTCCAAACCCATATACATACTACCAACAACCTCCTGTTTCATCCATTATTCATTCTAGGTACGTACCCCCTATTTCACTACCTTCTTCTCCACCACCCTATATGGCAGCCCCATACACTAGAGTGCCACCCTTGTTATATGCCCAAAACCAACCTCCTCATGCTACAGGAGGCATCCAATCATCACAACCCACCAATGACCTAATTAAATTGATGTTGGACAAGATGCAGACATTGGAAGCTTCGGTTTCTGGCTCCCGCAACACTCTCACCTACGATTAGATTTTCAATGAGCCTATTCACCCATCCATTCCTATCCATTCATACCTTGTGCATTGGGAAATGCCTAAATTCAATCACTTCAATAGAAAAGAAGACCCGCAGCAACATTTTCAGTCGTTCAAACATGGGTGTTATCTGATCGCTCATGATGATGTCTTACTTTTAAGAACTTTTCCCATGTCCCTCACTGGACCTGCATTATACTGGTATAGTGGGTTACCTAAACACTCTATATTCTCATTCAATCAGGTAGCCCAAGCCTTCTTAGATCATTTCTCTATCAATATCCTGAAGAAGGGTACCATGACTGATCTATATTCCACACAGCAGTATGAGGACAAATCTATCACAAATTTTGTTACTCACTGGCATAGCCTGATCAATCAACTTACCTTCCAACTACCAACAACAAAACTCATTGATCTCTTCACATGAGCTTGTGCTAGACATATCTCCCCAACCTTGTAGGTTGAAACCTTCTGAACATTCAATGAGGCATTCACTATGGCAGAAAATTTAGAGATTTGGGCCATCAAAGAGAAGAAAATCCAATTATTTAATAAGAATTTGGCATTCAAGTTGAATGATGCCTCTTCCTCTTCCAAACCACAAAAAAATTATTCAAAAGCTAAGGGCACTACTAATGCAGTGGTACTCAAGGCCATCCTAGCTCATCTGTTGAATCAGGCTACACCTTCATCTAATCTCTCACCTTTCTAGACTTTTCAATTTAGACAAGAGTAGAGAAAATATACCCCAATTGGGGAACCTTAATCTTTTGTTTTAGAAAAGCTTATCAAATATGGAACCATCACCCTTCCACCCATAAAACCACACACTAGTTTTTACCCTGCTCACCTCATGCCCGCATGGTATAAAGAACATGATTTTTGTAACTATCATCGAGTAAAGGGTCACAGTGACAACAACTATATCACTTTCAAGAATATTGTCCAAGAAATTCTTGAGAAAGGTGAGTTAACTATGGCTAATCCCAATGCCACCCCCAACCAAAATCTACAAATCTCTAAAAAACCATTTCCCAACCATGCCCCTTCATCCAATCAAACCGGTGAGACATCCACTCACGATACCCATACCCATGAGGTTCACACTATATTTAACGAGGTACATGTCACCTCTCAATTACCTCATATCCCTTCTATAGAGGAAATCCTAGTCTAAAATCCACCTTCCACATTGGAACCAACCTCCAATGTTCCTTCACCAACAAAGGAACACCTTTCATCTCCTTCATCACCAACGGAGGAGTCTTTCACTAACATTGCGACCATCTCACCCCTAGCTTCACCACTTAGAGAAATTTTACCTACCATACCTCCTCCACCCATAGAGGAGCACCTATCCATTCCTCCATTTATATATGGGCTCCCATCATAGACCTAGTTGAGGTACCTTTTCCTCTTGGCGAGCATTCTCCATCAGCTACCCATAATCCAACAGACCTACTTTCATCTCTCTTACCCACCGAAGTTGAAGATGGCCAATTCCCCATCTCTAAGATACATTTTAAGGGAATTCCCATTAGGTCCTCACCAATTCCACCCACAGATGTGTCATTCTCACGTTTGGCCGATCACTTAGATTATGTGGATAGGGCATTATTCTGGGGATGCCTCTGACTCCCTGTCTCAAAATAGATTTAGAAATCCCTCACTAATACCTCAACTATCTACCCAAACACATATTGAACCGTCAAATCAAATGCAACCACTGTTGTCATAACCCCTTCCATGATAACCGTTAGCACTCACACCACACCCTTAACCACAACCCAACCTACATCTAAACCCAAACCCGTACTGACAACATTTGCCTTCACTAAACCTATTACAACTTTAGGGGTCACCCCGACCACTAGCCTTACTCATCCACATATTAAACTCGATTTAGCTACATCCTCCAACATCAATACCACATCTACTCTGACACCCAAACCAAAGAAACAAACTCATCGACCTCATACGCTGACTACACCAATCACACCCACACTTGTCCCATCTACCTTAAGAATTCATCTTCCCAACATGGTCAATTACCATTCACCCATCCATAAACTGATAAAACAACAACCCATTCCTTCCTCACAAACCTCTAACCTATCTAGGCACACAACATGACTTATACCTACACCTGCAGTCTCCATACCACCAATACCAGCAATACCTTAAGCTATTGCTTCACTACCCACTACACTTCAATCTTTTTCCCTCACACCCCAAGCACGACCCGCATCATCTACCTTCACAGAACCCCCATTATCCCTATGGGTAACTCACCCTCTTGCTCCATCTACTTTTCCTTCTAGACCTTATACACCCACATCACTTTTATCCAAAAAGGTACAACCCAAGAACAAAACCCCACTACCCCTAAACAAGGTAGTCAAAATAGCCCCACACCCTCCTACCCATCCATCTACTATACCCCTACCCAAATGAGCCCAACCGATACCTCAAACCACACTGGCACTTAAACCCATAGCTCAACCCATTTGAACTCTTCCAAAAACAACTCCCCGACAATAAACCACACCTACACCCAAACTAACGTTAATTTCCCATTGTGATCCACTAGTACGGTCCTATGCCAAAATTTTAACCAACCTCCTATAGACTTCTGTTATCACATTACCACCACTCCAACCTTACGACCCCCTCAAACCCAAGCCAAAAGGGTTTGATGATACTAAAATTTGTGCATACCATTGTTTTCCAGGGCATGATGTGGAGAACTGCAAGGCCTTGAAAACCATCCTTATCCAATTGTGTCCACCAAAAACCAAATTTGACGATGATTACCTTCTCGACAAGGATCCTACTTCACCAATACCCATTCCCACACTGCACACTCAACAACCACAACCTCCACCCTCACAAATCCTAGAGCCCCCCTCTATATTTGAAATTAACATGGTTCACATCAGAGAACTTGCCACGCCACCACCCAAATGTCATTGTGCCCAGTTGACCTCACAAGCATTTTCTCCTCAAGTAGGTTTTTACCCTTCATGTCATTATACCACTCACCCTACACCTTATCCATTTTCCAACTCCCCTCAAATCAACATGATACACATCACTAAATATGTGCAGAAGGGCAAAGAAAAGGTAGCTGACCCACCAACCAATCCTATACCAAACATTACATCTGCAACCATACCTAAAATCACTATCCGTGGTCCCACATACCCCATTTCTAATGGCATCACACATCACACAATGCTCACACAATTACACAAATCTATCCTCAAAATGTCCTTATATGACCTTATCTAAACCTCAAAATCCCATCGTCAAGCCCTTATGGAGGTTCTTCAATCTATTGAGGTTTTACCCAATGACCCTACACCTATAGCCTCCATTATCATACCCCATCATGTAGCCTCTCTCACCAAATTACCACTTTCATCCTCACCTTGCCTTGTTCAGCAAGTGGCCTCCCTTAGCTTCTCAGAGGAGGAGATCATGCCACACCAAAATGATGACCTAGACCTAGCCCTCTTCATCTCTATCCACATTGATTACATACGGGTATGCCATGTGATGATTAATGGAGGTCCTAGTATTAACATCATTTCATCCCATGCATTTGCTCAAATGCGTATACCTAACAATTGCATGAATACACATTTGGTCACGTTGCATTCATTCAATGATGCTATTACCTCCACACTAGGTACTATCATCCTCCACATTTGCATGGGACCCCACAATGTTGCAGAATTGTTTTATGTTTTGGAGGGGGAATACTAATATAACTTGTTGCTTGGTAGACCATGGATCCATGTCATGGGTTGCGTTCCTTCCACTTTGCATCATTCTGTGAAGTTTGAACACAAAGGACACACTTATACCATTCTAGTTGACACGTCACCTTTAAAAACATGCAACATGCTTTACCAACCCAATAATGTGGTCATACCTATCACACCGTCTACCTCCGTAACCACTACAACTTCACCTACACCTCCACCTACCAGTATAGCCGCTGATTTTACCGTACATACCTCCTCCTTTCCTACCACTACCATAACCTCCATGGCTGATGCATTAGCTTCCCAATCTGTTAACTCCACCTCCGTATCAACTGTGATACATCATCCATTCCAACTACCCACATACCAACCACTAATCCCTTAGAAGGTGTTTTTAAATGCCTCACTCTGGGGGAGTACCGCCTATATAGTGTCAACACATTCCTTACTCCGCAATAGTATGGAAGCCTTCACCAACACCCTCGCTATGATCACCATATAGTTGAACACCTCCTTTATGGTCCTCCTCATCTTCGTACTAGTCTCGCATATGGGGGACTTGATAATACCACTTACACACCTGAACCACCATCATAACCCCACCCAATTTCTGATGACTTCCAATCACTTACCAATAGTCATTTCCCTCACACCTTTCTGCACTGTTGTGCATGGAAGGGTTTTGGTTTTGGATTTTACGAGCAAGGCTGCCATATTGTTATTCAATGTACCACCCACAAACATAATGACCATAGTGGTATCAGATTCCCTAAACCTCCTATCAAATAGGCCCGCATTGAACTAATTGAAGACCTTAGCCCTCCTCCACCTTCATCTTCATCACTACCTTCACCCACTCCACCTTCATCACCACCCTCACCGATAGAGTCGATGGATCCTAAATCTAACCCCCCTAAATTTTTTTTTCATAAACACCATTTCCTTGGGGCCTTTGACTTATCAACGTGAAGGCGAGGCCCCTTCCACTCTCCCATTCCTGTATCTTGAGATGATCGATGATGACACACCTATAATTAACATCGTCCACTATCAGGATGATTAATCCATACTCACCTACCTTGGTGCAGAAGACTCATATATTCATCAGTCGTTACCCTCTGAGACACAAACCATGTTGAATGAATCAACTATCGAGATCAACATTCAGACTCAAGATGACCCGTACATCCTAAAGATCAAACAATCTTTAGATGCTGCTGAACAGGAAGCCATCACTTCTTTTCTCCGAGATCATAACCATGATTTTGATGGTCTTATGCAGACATGCCTAGTATTGACCCCACCATAGTGGTCCACAATATCGTAACCATTCCCAATGCCAAACCTATCAAACAAAATCTGAGGAAAATGCACCCTCACATTGTTGTTCTCATCAAAGAAGAACTTCAATGCTTTCTTTTCATTTCCTTCATCTTACCTGTTGATTATCCTCATTAGATTTCTAACATTGTCCCTGTTACTAGAGTTATTAGATGAATGTCATCTTAACACTTTAGATCACCTTCAATTTTACCAACAACGTATTAAATGTGCTTATGACAAACATGTTCATGAATGAACCTTCCAAGTCTATGACCTTGTCTTAAAAGAAAATCAACATGTTACCAAAGCAAGAAAAAGTAAATGGGGAAAAATTTCTCCTAATTGTCTTGGACCAGACATCGTAACTCATACCTATGGATCAGGTGCCTATCATTTATCCTCACTTGAGGATAAACATGAACCTAAGCCCCTTAATGTATTTCATATTTGACCATTTTATTGTTGACTCATTGACCTACCTCCCCTTTGTCTCTTTACAGGCTCATCCCTTGAGTGCTATCCACTCCATACACCTCCCTAATGATTAAACAAGAATCATGTGAGTACCCATCACTTGTTATCTTCTCTTGAATATGTGTACCATGGCATTGCACATAGCATGATTCTCATGGATATTTTTTTTCTACCTTTAGATGAGATCCCATGGTCGTTCCATCTTACCTTTTAAACAAGAGTCCTATCCTTCACCTTGGTCTTGTCCATTATTTCAAAGACCTCCAATGGGACAAAAATCCTTGAGTCAAACTTCTTATAAAATGATGACTCCCTCAAAAGAACATCTACCTCTCGAAAAAATTTCTACTATAAATAGATTGCTCCCTCGAAGGATGGCTATGTGAAGCTTACAAAAAAAGAGAGAAACTGAAGCTTCCTGTAGACACCAAATTCGTGTCTTACGACCCCTTGTGGCCCGCATCCCATTTCGCAACCTAACCTCATTACCTAAACCTTACACAATTATTTATTAATTACCTTGTAATTGATAAATCCCCATCACCTCACCTACCACCCTCATTTTGGCCACCTCATTGTGACCTAGCCCTAATCCTAAACTAACCTAATTAAGACCTAAAACTTGGTCTATACCTACACCCATGACTAATGACCCCTTTCTCGCACCCAAAACCGACCTTCTAGTCACTTGACCAAGCCCGCAACTAATCTCTCGGGAGAAAAGCAGGGAAGGTGGGCTATTTTACTAAAAATAGCCTACTTTTTCCTTACTGATGCCGGTTCCTACTCAACCACCGTCGGTTGTGTACCTGCCATCGGTTCCCTGTAAATGGCCTCCCCAAACTAAAAACAAAGGATCGAAATTTCATTTTGGACCTAAGGAACTTGGATCTTTTTTGAATAAACAGAGATCATTGGGAGCGAGGAACAGAGTCCATGATCTTCACTTGACCGAGCAGAGATGAGTGGAGATACCAGAAGTGTTTACAGCAAAGGAGATCAGCTTGCATCTTCGTCAAAACCAGTAAGTCACATCTTGCTAGTCACTCTGTTATAACATTTCTTATGCCTTTTGAATCACAGTCGTCATAAATCCATCTCGGGAGATCCAGCTAGGAAGCGTGGGCATATTACATCTAACTATCATTCATCTACCTCTCATCAGCCTTATTTCCTAATATCACCCATATACAGCCTTACAAATAACACAAACACCCCACAAAACAACCAACCGACAGATCCTAAACCCTACCGACATCGGTTACCAGTAATCGGTATCGGTTACCCAGACTACAAACCAGAAATCCTGCCATCGGTTCCCTGTAAATGGCCTCCCCAAACCAAAAACAAAGGATCGAAATTTCATTTTGGATCAAAGGAAAAAGGATTTTTTTTGAATCAACAGAGATCATTGGGAGCGAGGAACAGAGTCCAGATCTTCACTTGACCGAGCAGAGATGAGTGGAGATACCAGAAGTGTTTACAGCAAAGGAGATCAGCTTGCATCTTCGTCAAAACCAGTAAGTCACATCTTGCATGTCCTCTGTTATAACATTTCTTATGCCTTTTGAATCACAGTCGTCATAAATCCATCCCTGAATCCACTACCCAGCGTGCATATTACATCTAACTATCATTCATCTACCTCTCATCACCTTATTTCCTAATATCACCCATATACAGCCTTACAAATAACACAAACACCCCACAAAACAACCAACCGACAGATCCTAAACCCTACCGACATCGGTTACCAGTAACTGGTATCGGTTACCCAGACTACAAACCAGAAATCAGCCTTTCCCCTATCTGTTCCAAATGAAGTAATTTGATTGATATTTTACAGTCTTTTGTGTTAATTCATATTAGCAGGGAAACTGACCACCTTCGAAAGGAAGTTTTATATTTCTTAGGCCCAAGGCAGTTTCCTCATTTATTGTCTAATCAAAATCTTGTGGTCTTGTGTTCTTATTTGCAGGTAGTCCTTCCAAGACAAAAAGGAGTTCTTCGCAGTCAGCCTGATCTTCCTCTACGGTACGCGCACACCATCTTAACATTCCACAGGTATTCCTCCTAGCCCTAACCCTTATCTGTTTCTAAAAGGAATGAAAGGATAGAAGCAGCTCTATTCCCAGAAGTCGAAACATTCCGAGCGAAACACTTCCTACATCGATCAACTTCACGAAGACCTAAAGGAGTACCATATTGTTTATCCCATATAGACTTCCCACATTGATCAGTCTATCTCAACAAAAAAGTTTTTAGTCATGGACTTTCCCATTGTGACCTTGGGCCTCTTGCCCAAAAGACCTATCCCTCAAAACATACAAAATTAACTACCTTTCACCCACCTTACCATTTTCACTCTCATTTCCTAAATTGCCTCAAGGGAAATCTTGGAATTTTGACATTTGGTGATCTTGTGACTACTTTCACCATAGAATAGTTAATCGTACAATGCCTTTCGGGTCTTGTGTTCATCACCCTCTCTAAGGTATGATCTACTTGGTATGATCCTACCAAATCAGGTGGCTTTATTTCCCCCTCTTATCTTTTAACCATCTTTGTTTACATTTTAATTACCTTATACAGGACTTGGTCCTCGACACTTACCTTTTGGGTAGTCCTCCCCTTTCACCATAATTGCCTTCCCCTACATCATTTTACCTATAATCTACCCACACCTATTAAACCTAAACCCACAACATGCCCAAAAACCTACCAACTCACTTTCATATTCTTCCCTAGCTCATGGGAGAACTACATCATCCTGAGGTCCCTTTTTCATCGGGACTATGTAGGTAGCACTCCGACGGCATGGGGCCATTGGAGGTTAGCTCGACCATTCTCTACCCTAAAACAATTCACCAACCATACCTAACTCAGCATTTACCCCACATTTCACTTAGTTCCCCGTTTCTAACAGAATTGGAAATTACACCACATACATAACAAGTTGCTTCACATTTTAAACCTTATCACAACATACATTTATTACACCTACCATCCGTTTATCATAACTATGCATAGATTATAGAACATTTCCCATATGACCCATAGTATCATTCATTGCCAACATAATGAATCATAACTAAACCAACCTGACTCAACCATGCCTATAACTTGACTCAACCATGCCTAAACCAACCTGACTCAACCATGCCTAAACCAACCTAACTTAACCATGCCTAAACTAACCTAACTCAACCATGCCTAAACCAACCTGACTCATCCATACCTATAACCTGACTCAACCATGCCTAAATCAACCTGACTCAATCATGCCTAAACCTACCTGACTCATCCATGCCGATAACTTGACTTGATCCATACCTAAATCGACCTAATTCCATCATTCCTAACTCAATTAATTTGAAACCATATTAAAATACCTAATGCATATCGCATCTAACATAAGCCATAAAACTAATATCTCATAAACATATTAACACATCAAAAAATACCATGACTATCATCATATAAATAAATATATGTGTATCTCACAATACATGCCTATCGCATCATGGCCATCATCTCAAAAATGTCAGCAAATAGGCCGATATATAATACGAAATGTCATTGGCTCGCAGGCCGGTCTCATATATACAAAAAGAATGAATGAATCAATACAAAAAATCTTCGACACATAGGCCGATATATTGTCACAATATATAAAAAATTCACTCATACATCCTCACTATCTTTGGCACACAGGCTAGTATGTGATAAAAAATACACCTATCTTCAGCACGTATACTAGCATATATATCAAATAATCACTCTTATACATCAAAAATTAGGGTGGCCGCATATTAGACATCTCGCCATATGTCCTCCATCTCTGTGTCACCTATACACTCGACCTCCTTCATCCCTGCTGACACATTACCTAGCTCTGGTCACCGTTTATTGGTTTCCTCTCCCTGATTGGGCCTCAAAGCTCGCTGACCTCCTGTGATCTCCACACTATGTGTGCAGGGCCTCGTCCTCTCATTGGATTCTTGTTGTGCCCTGTACTCTCCGTAAGAGAGGTAGTGTATCTCAGCTGCCATGACCTAGTCCTAATAATATCTCACCTCACCTAGGGAATCTTGTAACCTAGATATAGGCACGGTCTGTGGTGGTCCCATAGGTCTCAGCCCCTGTACCTTCCCTGCGCCTATGGTGGTGCCCCCTAACCCTGTGCCTATGGTGTTCCCCCCTTCCCCTGTGCTTGTATATGGGCATGTAAGGCCCAAATCTATGTTTGGGCTATGGCCAATTGGATTTGTAAACCTGCCACTTGAGCCAGTAGGGCTGCCACTTGAGCATCTCTATCTTCATCTCTTGTACTCATAACTCTGTTACCTCTTCCTCTTACCCCTCTTGCTGTGTCTACAGTATACCTATCTGTGTGCTAAGTGTCGCTACCTACCCCTGTAGGGTGTCTCTCTACATTATAAAAATAGCAAAGTCAAGCTGCCCCGATCTAGGTGGTATGGCTCGTAACTGAGCCACCCACCACTGCTTATACCTATATGTGCATCCGGCATCATCAATCCACAAATCCACTGGCTTCTCCTCCTCTTCTATAGGTACTGTAGGATGTGGTAGAGGTAGAGGCCTCTCCACGTCATCTCTTTGATACTGTGGGAAGGACAGAGGAATATTCTGTACAAGCCCAAACTGCAGTCAGACCCTATTTACCAAGATCATCTCATTCTCCCCAGAACAGTGACCCTATTGATGAGACCAAAATATGTCTCATTATATCACCAAATAACATTCTTATTCTCTCTCTAAAAATAAATCTTTCAAGTGAATTTAGATGTAGTTTTAACAACAGATATCATATTTAAGGTAGAATATAGGATTTATCTTATCATCTCTTTAGAAATATATTTGTAATCTAATTGTTTTTATTTCTTGATATTTCTTATAAAGTTGGAATGCAAAAGTGTGTAGAAAAAAGGTCATAAGCAACTGTACTCCAAGTTCGTAGATTATAGCTACCGAAAGACTTCACACAACTACGAAAATGCCCAGCTATAGAAATTCTTCACACAGCTATGGAAATTCCCAGCTACAGAAACACCCAGCTAGTGAAATTATTTTGGTTTGTTCTAAAATAATGTAAAGGAGCACTGAACTATTCAGCCTACTCTTTGCTTCCACATCATCAACCAAGAATATAGATCCAAATATGTGGCAATCCAAAGTCATGAATGCATGTGGCATTCCAAGAAGAATTCAAAGTCATGGACTTAGCACTCCTCCTTTTTCTCTCCATGTTTTAAGGATGAGAAAATGGTGGAATAGTATTAGGAATGTTGAATAAGTACTCTCCAACTTTGTGTTCCTAGATTAAAGGGACGAGTTATAGAAATATTCTCCACGATAAGTGGGTTGTTGTAGTCAGGTTTGTTTAGTATTTATTTCTTTGAATAAATTCACCCAAGAATAGGTAGTTAGTTCTTGGAGTGTGGACCAAGTAAACTAGGAATAATGTCTATAAATACCTCTTCCATATATTTGGAAAAGGGGGCATATTTTGTAAATCAGTTTTGAATTAATACAAGTACAGTTTTAAAATTTAATTGTATTTTCTCCAAATCTGAAGGGAAGAGAATGGCCAAAAGCTGCTCTTCCCCAAGGAGGAGGATTTTTATGTTATTTCTTAGCATAGTTTATTTACTACAACTTTATTTCAGTAGTTTAGTTGTTGTGTGTTTCTTTTTCATGCATGTTTAATTTCTGTATGTTTTCTTAGGAAGAAGTATTGTTGAATAAGATTTTCCTTTCTCCTTTTGCATATAGCTTTAGACACTACCTTAGTTATAATGACACCAACTTGTCTATGAGTTGGTTAAAAGATTGGTAATACAACGACCCGTCATTTTTGGCACTGTTTCCGGGGATCATGGTGTTATTAGGATACTCAGATTGTTTTAAAAGAGTATTCTAGTGACAATAGAATACCTCTTAACAAGATTTGTGATAGGAGATTCTTATTCAATAGCTTATTTAGAATTTATTTTCATGCAACTAGATTAGAATTTGCTTTCAAGTTTTTCATTTTCTGTAAAAAAATTTCCTGCAAATTTCATTTTTTGCAAATAGATTAAATTTTTCTACAATTAGATTTAGAAACTTGATGGAGATTTCCAAAAGAAACCCCCTGCTCAATAACATGGAAAAACCATTTTATATTGGTCCATCAGACATGTGTTTATACAATTATTTATTCTATTAAGAAATATTTCTATTATATTCATATTGAGAATTTCAATATGACATTATAGATTGTTGATAAGACTGACTACCTTAATTAGCATATGGATGAAAAATTCGTTATAGAAATATGTATTATCATCAAATAAAACCCGTACCTAGTTTTATTTCCTATATACACAACAATTACAACAGCTAGTTACCCATGTATTTTGGTGTGATGGAATGGATACAATAGGAATTTGATGATAAGTTTTCTTAATCTTTATAAAAATTGTAACATAATATATTTTTGTAGGGTGTAAATTGATTTGGGTTTCCTATTCTAAAATATTTCTTGTTTGCATGTATTATATTCAATACCAGTTCATGCATGCAAGAAATGTAAAAAAAAAAAAAACTTTGTGCAGGTTAGCCAAGAAAGATTTTTGTGGAATATTTGTGTAAATAGATTGAGAGTTGAAGGAAAAGCTGAGTTGCTTCTATCACGGAAGAAGGAAATGTCCTATTAAAGGAAAAAAACATCCATCTCTGCAACTCAAATTCTTGCAATCAAAAATGAATCTACAACAATAATGAAAGTTATTAGAACATGGTAGACAAATACAAAAAGGTATGCATTATTCTCTCATATAACAACTTGTTTGGTTTAAAATTTCAAGCATGTAAAAAGAGAATTCTATTTTTAAATCTTACATTTAATGAAGTGAGACATTCTTTTTTGCATGCAATGACTCATGCAGTTTTTAGAAAAATTCAAATAACATGCTTTCCTATTTCATCTCTTTTACTTAATGAATTAGTCAAATTTTGTTAAGATATTCCTTGCATGTTGAATTAATTGATTTAGAAATAAATTTTACATACAAAGAGGAAATAAATTTGCATGCAATTAATGTTATAGATTGCATATCTTTTAATCAATTAAGTCTCATGCAAAGAGTGCTCCTAAATTGACTCTATTTATTTAATGAGAGAGACTTATTCTCAATTATTTTCAATAATTATTGGAGATTTGAATTTGAAGGAGCTAATTGTTGCAAGCATCTATTTTTTAGATGACATAATTACTGCAGGAAATTACAAAATCAACATACATGGCACATTGAGGAGGAGGTCAAAGAAAAAATAATCATCTGATATGGAAATCACACATGAAAAATAGCTACATTTTCTGATGCAAACTTATCGCGGATCATAAAGAAATAGATCAAACAATTTCTGGATTTTATTCTACATGAAATGATATTTCTAGATCATTTTTAATCACTCATTTTTTTTAGAAATGACCAAGATATCACAGTTTGAATGCAGGCTTCTCAAAAGAAATAACATGTTGCAGACGGTTTTGATAACAGTGTTTTCTGATCTAAACTACTTGCAGCTCGTAAAGAAATCACTCAAATGATTTCTAGGTCTTGTTCTACATGATCTAAGCTTTCCAGATCATTTTTAATTTCTCATTTTTGTTGAGAAATGACCAAGACATCACATTTTGAATACATGTTGCTAAAAAAATAACATGTTGAAGATTGTTTTTTTAATAATATATATATATATATATATATATATATATATATATATATATATATATCTTATGATGCATGCAAGTATTCTATTAGTACTCCTCATTTTAGTACCTGATTCATTCCATGCTACCCTCTTTGTCTCATTTTTTGTTAAAAATTTATTTTCCCAACTTCTGAAAATACCAAAAATTCCTCCGATATGCAGTAATCAATGTTAATCTTCTCAAAAAAATAGGGAAAGTTGAAAACTAGCAAACGACTGCTTTTCCCAAACCAAAAAAAGCAAAAAATTTTGCATTTCAAAGTCTATCTTGGATTCATATGACCAACACCGACCAAGTTTGACCAATGCTAGTCACTGTCATGGAAAAATTTGTGACTTCCCAAACCCCCCTTTTTTGTAAAACCCTCCCACCTGTCCCTTTTACCCCACCTACAATGACCTACACTACCCCAAAACCCCTACCCATCCCTCCTATCCAATTTACTACCCTCCCCCCTCTTTTTTTTCCATTTTTCCCCCCATACCCACATTTCACTTTTACCCACCCACAAAAAACAAAAAACCCACAAAACCCTACAAATCACAACTATCACTAATTAACACTATAGAGTTAAGCACTTACCTCATCGCACTGTCGCCGTCTCGGTGGCACGTCTGGCCACTATACTGGTAGTCCACCCAATCCCTCTCCAGCCTCTGCCATCCCCAAATATCTACCCATAACCTCTGACCAATCAACTCTCTCGCCCTGATACCGTGGACCTGCTACTCACCAACCCAACCACCGTCAAATCACACTACTAGCTCACTGTCCCGTTTCCTCGAGACACTTTTATGACTATTCTCTCTTTTTTTTCATTTCTTCACTTCACAAATCACAAATGAATAATAAAAATGTGGATTTTTTGTTTTTATAATAAACCTGACCTAACCGATGTCAGTTCCCCTTCACCAACATCGGTCTCGTGCCCTACCTCACTGTCATTGTTTTTCCTATATCGACGTCAGTTATCCATGACCGCCATCGGTCAACCTAACCTACACATTGCCCCTACTTTTCCATTTTACCCCACCCTTTACCTTGCTCCTTTACCCCATCTAACTTGTACCCAACCCATTACCTTACCTTTCCTAACCTCATCATTTAGTACCTCCTTTTTTCCTCCTTTGGGGACTCATTATTTTACCCCTACCTTGGCCTTACCTGTGCCGTGACCTAGATATTTGGACCTAACCTATGTTGTTTTTCCTGACCATATCCTATACCTTGGATACCGGATTCACTTCAACCTTGTTTCGATAAACCTATCGACCTTAGACGATGTAGAGTTTGCCTGCTCTTCAACCCAGTAGCGTGCTGCAATTTATACGTGTGCGTGCATTTAGCTATTGCTACCTATGACACTGACCGATTACCTAGCTTACCTGAGTATACCTTTCACCCTTTTTTACCTGTACCCACTTGTCTTTTCCTCATATTTACCTTTTATCAAACCACTCACCGCTTCAGCCTGCTCCCTCATCAATTCTTGTTTTGAGGGGGATCACCTTTACCCTCACATGGGGCAACCACATCTTATTTTTATTAGCATCTCTTACCAATACAAGCTACGTAACAAAAAGGGGCAAAATGTAGACACTAAAATTAGGTCACACTCCCCTTTCATCCCTCGACATATAAGCACCCTTTATTACATTTACCCAGCCATGACCCCCTTCACCCCACTAATATTAATTTAATTAATGCATTATCTCACTATATTTATTATTTAAATATATTATTTAAATAATATTTACACATATAGTTCACTTAGACACCTCACCAAGCCAACTCAACCTAAGACCTAATCTTAGCAAGTTCCCATAACTAACTGAGACTTACCCAAATCCTAAAAATCAATGCCTACATTCCCTCTTACCACATTCCCACATGCTTAAAAGAGTCATCTAGTCTAATTCGTAGGATAATGACACTAGATCCAAGGAAATCAGGAGGATATCCCTAGTTTAGTAAACCTAGGAAATCCTGCCTTGATCGACATCGGTTACCCCTAACCATCGCTGATTAAGCTGGACCACCGTCGGTTACCCCGTTTAACCCCAAAACAACCTTATTCTAAAGGTTTGAACTTAGAGGTTGGAAAACTTTGGGATAAATTTGACGAGAAAGAACATGTCTCAGAGAGATAACACATCTTTAGAGAGCCAATTCCAACAAAAACTCACATCTAAGGAAGGAGATTGAGTATCTTCTCCTCCACAACCATCCCAGCCATGATCTGATCTATCTAAGCAAATAAGAATGTACATATAGCCCATGTAGAAGCTTTTCTTTAGTTGGTGATCACTTGCAACCTTCAAACCCATCATCAACACCTCCATCCCTCACACACAGGTCCTTAGTAATGGAATCCAAGTAAGTACAACATCATACTTTCCTGGTTATTTCATTTCTTCATCATTTTATCATCCATTTGTTTACCTTGCCCCCCTATTGACCTTCTCCACACTCCCACCTCCACATACCATTTAAAACCTCACAAAAGCCTACTCCCATCACCCAATACACCGTCCTGACCAACCAAAGTCCTTTGTGTAATCACAAAGGATACCAAAAGCCCATTTTGTGACATTTCCAGATCTCATAGTAATCAGCACTAGTTATACCTAACCGCCGTCGGTCACCCCTGACTGACATCTGTCTCTATGGTTTCCCACATAGCCCTAAACAAGGACCTACCCACCTAATTTTATCTCACCCTCATTCACCTGTGATCTACCCAAGACCTTTATCAAACTTGCAGAACCCAGAACCAATCATTTGACCTTTGGATTCTATTCTAGCTTAGCTTGTTAGATTTGATCTATTTTTCTTATTGTGTTTTAAGTGAGATACCTAAATCATTTTAAAATAACAATAGGATTTACTTTGTTTACAACATTGAATTATTTAAAACATTGGACTGATCGCCATCTAGGAAGTATCATACTTCCCAGATCTAGCTTACGTTAGGCAGTTCACTGCCCATATTGTTTAATTCCTTCTGGTGGTCTTGTTTTCATTACAGGTAGTTCCTCCTAGCCAAAGGGAAGCTCTCATGATCAAATGTGGATTTGGAATTCATACATGCATAACAGCCCATCAACCGGAATTTGAATAGGTACTCCTCCTATGCTCGTTACCCTATCTATTTCACCAAGATTTCAAAGAAACAATCTAAGAAAAATGTGAAACAACACACTTCAAATTAAAGGGGGAAATTTAAAAACAAGCACTAACATCGATTCTAACTTGGGGATGGGCACCCTTATAGGTGCCACAAGAACCACATAGACAATTTTACATACAAATCAAGGGGCTTAATCAATTGAGAAATCAAATTCATAACATAAGCAAACACATGTCCTTATAAATAGATACACACAACAAAAAACTCAAATACCAAAACAACTAGTCACTGTAGACCATGAAAACAAAAAGACAAACAAAAACAACAAACAAAAAAATTATACACTGTAAAAAATTTGTAACTGATGGCGTTCAACCCAAAAGGTGCTTAAGGTGCCTGTCGTTAACAAGAAATTCCAACAAATATCCTTCAAGGTCCTTCATGAAAAAGGTTTGTTCCCCAATTTAGATATCAATGGAGTATGGCTCCATCCATAAGGCATCAAAATTTCCATGTTTGACTTTGTCTTCATACCTTCTATCCAATAACAAAACTAAATCTTCGATATTAAACTCTTTTGGGGTAACTTTCTTATCAAATATTTTTATAATCCTTTCCCTAAACTTCAAGTGCTTCTATTGGGATTCCCTTATTTCTTCATCTAATTTGAGGATTTGATTTATCCTTGCTTCATAAGGGTTTAGTTCCCCTTCATCCCCAAGTTATTGCATGAATTCATAAGAAGACAATTGCATATGTAAGGGAAAAAGATCATGGTTCCCATAGACTAATTCAAAAGGACTCTTACCAGTATCTCTTTTAGTAGTTACTCGATGTGCCCACAAGGAAAACTTAAGTTGTTCACCCCATTTTATTTTATTAACTCCCTTTGTCCTTCAAAGTATATTAAGCATTTTTTTTTTCTTGACTCAACTTGGCCATTTCCCTGTGGATTGTAGTTTGATGCATAATCCAAGTTGATGCCATATTACTTGCACATAACTACTAATGGTTTATCCCTAAAGCTCATAGCATTTTCAACAACTATTTTGATAGGAACCCCAAATCTACAAATTATATTGTTCAAAATAAAATCCATGACCACTTGGTGAGTTGCTTTCTTGGTAGGAATGGCCTCAACCCATTTAGTGAATTAGTCAGTAGTAACTAGGATCCATCTATGTCTAGCATTTGAAGAATCTGATATTTCTCCAATAAAATCCATTCCCCATTTCTTAAAAGAGACCTCCACTGATACTAAATTTGCAAAGGTAAAACACCTAAATCTTTCAACCTCCCATAGAATCTTTGACAACAATCAAACTTTCTGACTAACAAAGCTACATCTTTAAAAAAATTGGTGCACCAATAACCTGCTCTCAAAATCTTATGATCAACCACTCTTCTAGTAAAGTGACCTCTGCATACCCCCCATAAAATTCTGCAATGATATTGGGAGCTTCTTCTTCTGTGATGCACCTTAATAGGACCCCTACTGGGTTCTTCTAGGCCAACTTATAGTTAGTTGTAACATATTTTTGGGAGGTTAATCTAAGTGTCCTTATCTAATTTTTTTCTAGATTTCCTAGACATTCTAAATTATTGAGGTAAAATATTACATCCCTATACCATGTGGAATTAATCTTTGATATCCACATTTCCCTCTTCAACTTCATTAACCACAATTAGTTGCAAGTTACTTTCTACCATTAATTTCGTAAGGCCCAAACCCCTAACTAATTTGGTAGTTTGTATGTCCATGTCATACTTTTGCAATTTATTTACCCACCAACACCTTTTACTATATATCTCCATTTTAGACAAGACATCCTTTACCATTGTATGAAGGACATAAGCTATAATATTTGAACTCAATATATATGGCCTGAAAAATTTAGTTTCTCGAACAAGTGCAAAAGCTTGCTTTTCGATGATGGTGTATTTTAGCTTAGGTAATTGTAAAGCTTTGTTGAAAAAGGAAATATGTCTCTCATTCCCTACATCATCCTTCTGCAATAATACAGAAGAAATTGTGTCCTCAAATGCAAAGGAAAAAAATTGGAACAACTTATAATCTAGGTTGGCTAGGATAGGGGTGTTCTTTAAAGCTTCCTTGATCCCATTAAAATCTTGGAAAACATCTTGTTCCCACTTGATAACCTGATATTTCTTTAACATGATAGAAATGGGGATAGTTATTTTAGAAAAATTTTAAATAAACCTCGTAATGAAATTGATCTTCCCAAAGAAATATTAGATACCCTTTTTTGATGTAGGTATGGGAACTTTTCCAATGGCTTCTACTCAATCGGGATCTATCATGACACCTTATTTAGATACTATATGCCCCAATAGTTTTTCCTTCTGAACACGAAAGTGACATTTCCTGGGATTTAATAAGATCCCATACTCCCTGCATCTTACTAACATTTTCTCTACATGGATTAGGTGATCATTTCTCTTCCTTGAATTTTTTTTAGATCATCTTGATATACTGCGATAAAATCATTAATGTAACCTGAAAAAGCAACATTAATGGCTCTTTGGAAAGTAGCCCCAGTATTCATCAAACCAAACGGCATTCTCACATATAAATATGTTCCCCATGGGGTGGTGAAAGCAGTTTAAATCCTTTTTGATTGTTTTGCCACTACTTGATTATATCCTAAGAAACCATCTAGAGTTGAGAGTAATTCATATCCTGTGACTAAGTGTAACATGTTATCCATATTAAGTAATGGATAATTATCTTTGATTTAGGCCTTATTCAAATTTTTGAAATCCAAAAAAAGCCTTATATATACATTTTTATTTCTTACTGGTACAAGATTGGCCACCCATGAAGAGTATCTTGTGGGCTATATTATTCCTCCATCTCTTAATTTCATCAACTCTTCTTGCATTTTAAGTGAGAGAAGAGGATTAATATGAATATTATTTTACCTGAATGGTTTAGGGTTAGGCTTTAAGGGTATTTCATGTCGGAACAAATCCTCTTTATAATCCTTCAATTCTGAATAAGACCATGCTAAGCTATCTTGATACTTTGTTAGAAATTTCACATAATATTATTTTTCTTCTTTTCTTAATTTACATCCTATCCATACCTTCATGGGCTTCACCTTGGTTTCCAAATTGTAATCCTCAACATCCCTTGAAGTAGAGATATACCTATGGACCACCCTATCTACATTATAAAAATTAGATTCCAAAGAAACCAACCCCATGGGAATTGTGTTGGTTTTCAACTGAATTATGTCTTTTCCAAATAAGGTTTCTTTTCCATCACATACTGAAACCACGGGCTCCTAATCCATGCATTGATTTTTAAATTCTCCTTTATTTTGCAATAAACTTTTTACTTGGGAATCATCATCAAACACTTGCACATGATTTATATTATCATACGCTGAGGATCTTGACAACACTTCTACATCATAATTACAGTAAAGAGAAATAGTACAATTTTCAAACCGAGATGCAAGCACGGAAAATTTATTAGTTACAACATTTTAAGCCCTATCATGGTAAATGATATTAAAATAATCAAACATTTCAATGAAGTCCCACACTGCATGCTTAGACTACTTCATTATTTCGTTCTTTGTTGCATAAAATTTTCTAACGTGCTTCACCATCAACTTAGAATCCTCTTTGAAAATAATGTCCTTTATTCCATACCTCCATGAAATTCTCAATCCTAGGAGCAATGCTTCATATTCTACAATATTATTGGTGCATTCAAATTTTAACTTTAATTAAAAATTGAATGTTTCTCTATTTGCGGATATGAGCACCACTCCAGCCCCATTACCCATATTAGAGCATGCTCCATAAAATATCATAGTCCAAGGGGCACCAAATTGTTCCAAACATGGAATTTCGTTTATGTTGTGGTTTTCAAAGTATTCATAGCCAACAAAATTATCATCATCCACATTAGCAAATAGCACTTCATAGGAGGCATTTTTTGGGTCCTCAATCAAGTGTAGCATTTTCTTCTCTCTGTACAACTTCACTAAATTTCCTTCCACATGTATGTTGGCATAGGACATGTCCATTTGCACACTTCCTCCAACACTTGAAGCCCATTTTCTAGAAAAAAAAAATACCCCATTTAACAGGGCAATCAACAATTATCACATTTATAGTCAAGTATTTACCAAGATAAACTACCAAATGCACTACTAAACCTTTTACATATCCTATCACTGACACCTATATTGAATCCATAGTCTGGTATTTTCCAAAATATCTTATCACTTTGATTTCCAATTCATTCATAACTTCAAGAGGCATGCCATTACATGAATATCTTGAATCAAACATATAATTGTGGACAAGTCATCCTTGATGATCAAAGTAGTAAAAAATGGATCCACATCAAGCTTAGATTTTACCAAAGAAGTGCCTAAATATATCTCAAATGATTCCCATAGAATTTGCATTTCTTGGGGCACTCCTAACTCTGTAATAACAGGTGGAAGATCTAATCGATTGTTAACCTCCTTACCTGTGACCACTAACTCCTCCTTGAATCATAAGTACTAAAATGCTCTTCTTCTATGCTAAGCAATTTTGAGAAACTCAACAATTGGCACAGTAACCTTGATTTGACTCGAAATTTGATCCATATCACAAGGTTTATACTTAGGTAAGACTACACTAAGAAGTAGGGTAATTAATTTTTCTGGTTGTATGAGGTTTTTTACAGTTTGAGTAAATGTAGGGGAATCAGAATTGCTAGAAATAACGGGGCCTTCGTTTGGTAAATATTTCTTGGGAACAACATTAGGGATATTGGTGAGGAGAGGAATTTTTTGTTTAGGTTGTGGCCATGGTCCCTTTGATCATCACCTATTTCTCAGATTATATTCTTTTTCTTGGGCAACTACTACATTCATTAAGAGCTACCTATCCTCTTCATAAGGAATACCACCATTATATTTATTAATCATTAAATCCCTTAGATAATAAAAATCATGGTTAGGTAACTAGAAAGAATACTGAACCATGTCTATATCAATATTAGTAGTAAACGGAGAAGAAGATAACCCTTCTAAAACAGTTCCAAAATGATTCAATACTCTAGGCATCCAATACTTTAGTAGAAGTAGCCCCCAGTAATATATTATCATAAAATTCCATCATACAAACATCACCAAAAGAAGCTTCATCATTAACAACATCGAGGTTACAAGGAGAATGTGGTAGAAAAAAATTATCACACCAGGTAATGACGTGATATTATTCAACCATAGATTCCCTAGCAATTAGTGTACCAAGTACTATATTGTTTTCTCTATGGTTTGGTTTCTTGTTCCCTGACCCCATAGGTACTTTTCCTCTATCATCAACTCTACGATTACCTCTAGGGTGATTCCAAAATATATTTTGTCCTTGAGGTTGATGTTGAGCTTGAGAATTTGCCTCTATGCATTTCTCATCTCTAGCAAGTTTATAAGAAACTTCCTTAACTACCCCTATTAGGGTCTTGAATACTTCCTCTAGCTCTACTAACTTGCTTTTCTATGTTTTTTCTGGATTAACTAACTTCACACCCTCCCTCTTTGGAGGTTTTCTGGCTGATTTGATATTTCTCATGATTTTCACTACCAAATAAAAATCCTTCCTTAAATTTCAAGGATTCTTTTCTCTTAGGCAATAGGTTGCCTTATTTTCGAAGGAATATGAGTATTTAATTAGACATGAATAATCACTCGGTCTCAGATTCATGGGAAGTCTTGTCAAAGATTTTTTAAACCTAGTGTTAAAATTCTAAACAGGTTCATTATGATTTTTTTAATTTTCAAACTCAGAAAGGAGTAATCTAAGATCATTTTTATCATCATATTGTAGCTTAAAGGCATTCTTCATTTCCAACCATGAATCAATTGAGTTGTCAGGAAATGACTTGTACCATTCTCTAGCATATTCATCTAAAGTATGTATGAAAAATTTCACATACACATCCTCATTTTCAATTTCAAAATATTCCATAAAATTTAAGAATAGTCTAAGATGCTAATCCCCACTTATGGAATTATTCCCCTGAAATATAGACAATCTATTTCTGACCTTATGTGGAACCTCATTTGGATAACCAATCATTCCACGAAAAAGCTATGGGTTTGTAAGTGTTTTCTATAAAAGGAGGTCTGGCTAGAGGCTTTGCCATATTTTTTGGAGGAGGTGTTCCAACATGAGGATTAAAATGATAGGGAATTAGGGGTATTTGAGGAAATGGAGTGTGATCTTCAAAGTAATGATCCTTTAATGATTTTGTTTCATAAAATAATCTATTACTTCTAATCAATAAAGGAGGGAGATGAGGAATACCCAGATCACTTGAAAATGAAGGACCCTCCTAAGTTGGAGTGTACAAATTTGTGCAAGGACTACTCAATCCAGAACCGTCTGAAGTACTAGAATAATCTTCCACCAAAGGTTGATCAATTTCAACAATAGTACAAATTTCTCTTCTGACCTTTGATCACCCAAGGCTTTCCAGACTTGTTTTCTCCTCAGATTATTCTTTCCTAATTCTAGGAACAATCTTCTAGTAGGATTTGACTTTTAAAAGGATCTTCTTCCTTTCATCTTTATGCAATTGTCAAGTAAAACAACCAAGATTTAATATTTTGCACTAGTTGTTACCAAAATTCTCACAGAAGAGGGATCCGCCACTAAGGTTTTTCACCTTAGATGTGTTGATTACTTGAAATCACTCACTAGAAGATAGATTTACTTTTAAACAAATAAATATTTACAAATCCTTGTGTTTCACCTGATTCTAGATGTGTTTCTTCGAATGTTGATGAAACAGATAAGGGTAAAGGGCTACAAGGAATACCTGTTGAAATGCTAGTTGTAGGTTGTTACGTGCGTATGAATTTTGGATCTACAGTTGATCATGAGAGATTCTTTTTTTCTTGGAGGAACTACCTAAAATGGAAAACAATACCACCAAATAAAAGTTAAACAATCTATGTAGTGGACTGCCTAGCGTGTGCTAGATCCGGGAAGTGTGATACTTCCTAGATGGCTATCAATCCACTGTTTAAAACAACTTAATGCTAACAATAAACGAAATCCTATTTTAGTTAAAATGATTTAGGTATCTCATTCGTCTTTAATAAGTAAATTCATTCACAACAGGCTAAGCTATGACTGAATCTGAAGGTCAAGGTCTCTATCAGGATACTAGTATTAGTCAGGGTGATATTTAGGGTGGTTTTGGGTATTCGTTGGAGGTTTAGGAGCTTTTCTCTTTGTTTATGATAAAAGACAAAAAGATCGACGTCAGTTTAGTATGACCGGTGTCAGTTTAGGTTAACTGATGGAGGTTTTGGGTAACCAATGTCGGTATGATCGTGGTACAGGAAATTCAATAAAAATTGAGGCAAGGGTAGATCTAAGGCTAGATGAAGATGGAAGGGCGATGGCAAGATTCATGTGGGTATTGTTGGTTAGGGCGAGATTTCCTAGGTTTACTAAACTAGGCAAATCCCCCTGATTTTCTAGGATTTCGTTTCGTTTACTCCTTAGATTAGCATGAAATCTTCCTTCTAATGGGTAGGAGTGTGGTTAGAGGGAATGTAGGCATTGATTTTTAGGTTTTGGGTAGGTATTAGTTAGTTATGGCAACTTACTAAGAATAGGTCTTAGAGTGAGGTGGATATGTGGGTATTATCCTGATTAGGATATTTAAATAATAAATATTGTGAGGATAATGAATTAATTTAATTTAATTAATTAAATTAATATTAGAGTGGGATGAAAGGGTCCATGGTTAGGTGAATGTTTTCAAGGTGTTTATTTGACGAGGGACCAAGGGGAGTATGACCTAATTTTAGTGTCTACATTTTTCCCCTTTTTGTTATGTAGCTTGTATCTGTAAGCGACACTGACAAAACTAAGATGTGGTTGCCCCATGTGTGGGTAAAGGTGATGCCCCTCAAACTAGGAACTTATGAGGTAGAAGGAAGAATCGGTGAGTGGTTTGATAAAAGGTGAATGTGATGAAAAAGAAGGTGGGTAATGGGGGTAAAGAAAGGAAAAAGGTCCACTCGGGTAATCTAGGTAATGGGTTCAAGTCAAAGGTAGTGACAGTCAAATGCACACACACATATAAAATACAACATGGTACGAGGTTGAAGATCAAGAAAACTCTACATTGTCTAAATGTTTCACTCGGAATGACTCGTTCTTATAGAAACAGATAAGAGTTAGGTGCTAGGAGGAATACCTGTAGAATGTCGAGATGGTGTGCGCGTACTGTAGAGAAAGATCAGGCTGACTGCGAAGAACTCCTTTTTGTCTTGGAAGGACTACCTGCAAATAAGAACACAAGACCACAAGATTTGATTAAACAATAAATGAGGAAACTACCTTGGGCCCAGGAAATATAAAACTTCCTTTCGAAGGTGGTCAGTTCCCCTGCTAATATGAATTAACACAAAAGACTGCAAAATATCAATTAGATTACTTGGTTGAAACTAGTAGGAGAAGGCTGGTTTCTGGTTATAGTCAGGGTAACCGATACCGGTTTCTGGTAACCGCCGTCGGTTGGGTCTAGGTTGTAGGTTGAACTGGGTAGGGGACCTGGTTTTGATAGAGGAACCGGTTACTGATAGTCGATGCCGGTTACTGGATACCGGGGGTTCTAGGATCTTGTTAGTAGCTATGGTGTTTTTGTAAGGCTGGTTTATGGATGATATTAGGAAATGAGATGATGAGGGGTAAAAGAATGACAGTTAGATGCAATGACACGTTGGGTAGTAGATTCAGAGACTGGATTTAGGAGGACTGAAATTCACAGAGCATAAGAAATGTTATAACAGAGGACATGCAAGATATGACTTACTGGTTTTGGCGAAGATGCAAGTTGATATCCTCTACTGCAAGCACTTCTGGTTTCTTCACTCGTCTCTGCTTGGTTAAGTGAAGATCTGGACTCTGTTTTTCGCTCCCAATGATCTCTGTTGTTTCATTCGACTGATCTCCCAAAATGAAATTCCGATCCTTTGTTTTGGTTTGGGGAGCCCATTTACAGGGAACCGATGGCGGTTGCGTAACCGACGGCGGTCGAGTAGGAACCGGCATCGGTAAGGAAAAAGTAGGCTATTTTTAGTAAAATAGCCCACCTTCCCTGCTTTTCTCCCGAGAGATCAGTTGCGGGCTTGGTCAAGTGGCTAGAAGGTCGGCTTTGGGTGCGAGTAAGGAGGCATTAGTTATGGATGTGAGTCTAGACCAAGTCATGGGTCTTAATTAGGTTAGTTTAGGGTTAGGGCTAGGTCATGATGAGGTGGCAAAGTGAGGTGGCGGGTAAGGTGATGTGGATTTATCAATTATAAGGTAATTAATAAATAATTGTGTAAGGTTTAGGTGATGAGGTTAGATTGCGAGATGAGATGCGGGTCACAAGGGGTCGTAAGACACAAATTTGGTGTCTACATTAGCCCCTTATTGTCGTGTAGCTTGTTTTGTAAAGCTGCACGGACAATAATATGAAGTGGTTACTCCTGTTAAGGGTATAGGTAATCCCCCTCAAATCTATCACAGATTGAGTGAACGAGAAATCAGGGATAGGGTTGATAACGGGTAAATGGGGTAGAGGGGATGGTAAGATGGTGGGGTAGGTTCAAGGAAGCAGACGCATATTGAAATGCCATAGTACGACTAGGGTACATGATTTGACGAGCAAACCAGCAGTGCAGAGGCAAAGGTCGATAGTTTATCCAAACAAGGGTGATATAATCCTGGTATCCAAGGCATAGGAAGTAGCCCCAGGGTATATAACAGGTAAGGTACAGGAACGTTTAGGCATGTTCGGCAGTACCAAAAGGTTGGTTTGGTTGAGATAAACGTCACGGTCTAGGTCTGGGCAAAGTTGGTCGACAGATCAAGTCAAGGACCCTAATCATGCTAAAACACGAACAGGTGAGCTCGATTGAACAAAAAACTACCGGATGGGTGGATAAAAGTGTATGGTGTTGATTTTGGGTAAGGGATGGAAGTGGTGCGGCCGTGGGTCGGGCCAAGTTGTTGGGTTGCGGCCTTGGGTCGGGCCAGAAGGGTAAAGGGAGGCCTTGGGTCGGGCCAAATAGTGAGGGCGAGGCCTTGGGTCGGGCCAATTGGTAGGTTGAGGCCTTGGGTCAGGCCAAATTGGTAGGGCGAGGCCTTGGGTCGGGCCAAATGGGTAGGGCGAGGCCTTGGGTCGGGCTGAATAGGTAGGTTGAGGCCTTAGGTCGGGCCGAATAGGTAGGTTGAGGCCTTAGGTTAGGCCGAAAAGGTAGGTTGAGGCCTTAGGTCGGGCCAAATAGGTAGGTTGAGGCCTTGGGTCGGGCCGAATAGGTAGGTTGAGGCCTTAGGTCGGGCCGAATAGGTAGGTTGAGGCCTTGGGTCAGGCCAAATTGGTAGGGCGAGGCCTTGGGTCGGGCCAAATAGGTAAGGTTGAGGCCTTGGGTCGGGCCGAAATAGGTAGGTTGAGGCCTTGGGTCTGGCCAAATGGGTCCTGACATAGGGCAAGTAGGTTGGTCTGAGGCCTTAGGTCGGGCCGAAAAGGCAAGGGGTTTGCAGAATAGGTAGGTTGAGGCCTTGTTTGTCAGGAATAGGTTAGGCAGACTAGAGGCTAGATAGGTAGGTATGAGGCCTTGGGTACAGGAGAGATTGGCAGATCAGTGGGTCGTGGTACCAATAGCCGGTTACCTTTGAGGACAGAGAGGCCCGGTGAGAGGGGTGACGATGGATCATCACCTGGTTATGAGGGTGAGGGTCTAAGTAAATGTTATGGGGTGATAAGAATAAATAAGGATTGCCGACCTGCGTGTCAGATAGAGAAGATGTATTTGTTTAACATCTAAATAAAAATGTACGTGAATTTGAGTTACGATAATTAAGAATGTTTTCGTTTTGACTTTCAGTGTTTGAAAAAGGATAAAGAGGAATGTGATTAAATAGAAATACACAAAAAATATTTATATTTACCACACATGATAGGTTATGGTAGGGGATGGTCGAGCTAACCTTGGGAGACCCCATGTCTCCGAAGTGCTGCCTACATAGCCCATTGCACAAAGCAAGGAGGGGCCTCAGACCGATGTAGTTCTCCCTTAGGATCAGGGAGAGGTGAATTCAGGCAATTTGGTACGGTTTAGGCAATTGGTTGGTTGGTAAAAATATTAAGATTGGTAAAGGTAAGGTTGATGGTGTTGGTAATGAATTGGTGATGTTGTAAAAGGTATAAGGGAAGCGAAGGTTAGCCTACCCAAGTAGAAGGGAACCATGTCCTGATTAAGGTCAACACACAATCCTAGATGCGAGGCAAAGCAGAAAGAGTGCTCCGTAGGTGAAAAGAGCTAAACAAACCACACAACGTAGAACGAGCTTGGAGCCCTAGGTACCGTGCATAGACGAGAAGTCAATAGGTGAAAAGAGTTGTGTGATCACAATATATCGAGTGTACATTACGTCCCTTGAGTTGAAACAAATGGTGAGGTGAGGTGGATGGTATAGCTGAGGTGCAGAGAACTTATTACAAAGTGAGTGTTCTGACGAAAGAGAACCTACCCTAAATAGACAAGTCCATGACTCAAAAGTCCTTTTGAATGAGGCTTTTATTTTATTGAATGTAGACTGATCGATGCGGGAAGTCTACAAGGGATATTGATTGTATTATTCTTGAGGTCTTCACGAAGCTGATCGATGCGAGAAGCTTCTGCTAGAGGCTGATTGTGTATAGCTGTCCTTTGAGGGAGCAGTCTATTTATAGTAGCAGATATGATTTTAGTGCATAGCTGTCCTTCAGGGGAGCAGTCTATAGAGAATAGCAGCAATAATTTGGCATATAGCTGTCCTTCGAGGGAGCAGTCTATATTTAATTTAGATGACTAGATGTTCTTTTTAGCGTGAAGCATCTAGTTTAGTAGGAAGTTTGACTCAAGAAAATCCCATAAGAATACGGCTTATTTTAATACGTTGAAGTCATGGACTAGACTAAAAAGGGGAAGGCATCGTTAAGGGGAGGTGAGAGGTGAGCTTGATTTTATTTCGAGATGTAGGAAACAAGTGCATGTGGTGGTATGGGAGCTCAAGGGACGAGCAGTAGGCGGATAAGAAGTGATATAACACTAATTTCAACAATAGAATGGTCGAAGATGCAAGGCATTAAGGGGCTCAGGCTCAGGTTTACCATTAAGCGAAGCTAAACGATAAGTACCAGATCCATAGGTGTGAGTGATTATATAAGGCCCAATCCAATTGGGAGCAAATTTTCCACGTTTGCTCTTTTCTAGTTTGGTTACATGTTGATTCTCTTTGAGGACAAGATCACCAACCTTAAAGGTACGCTCATGAAGTCGCTTATCATAAGCACGTTTAATGCGTTTTTGATAGATTTGAAGGTGATCAAGAGCTGTAAGACGGCGTTCGTCAAGAAGCTCCAATTGGGCTAACCGCTCTTGGCGGAAATCATCGTTGGTGAGAATATCCTGAAGAGATATTCTAAGGGAGGGTATTTGTATTTCGAGAGGCAAAACAGCCTCGGTACCGTATACCAAAGAAAAAGGTGTGGCATTAGTGGAGGTATGAATACTAGTGCGATAAGCCCAAAGGGCAAAGGGGATGTGATCGTGCCAATTTCTTCCGGATTCATTGACAACTTTCATGAGGATTTTGGTTAGTGTTTTATTAGAGGACTCAGCCTGACCATTGGCCTGTGGATAGTAAGGTGATGAGAAACTAAGTTTGATACCAAAGTTGTCACAAAGGTCTTGTAACAACTTGTTTTTAAAAGATTTACCATTATCTGTTATTAGGCGATGAGGAATACCAAAACGACAGATAATGTGATGGTTAATGAATTCGACAATTTTTTCTTTTTTGATTGAAATGAGTGGAATAGCCTCCACCCATTTTGTGTAATATTCGGTCGCTGTGATTATCCAACGGTGACGTTGTGAAGAGGTCGGGTGAATCTCACCAATAAGGTCTAAACCCCATTGTGAGAAGGGCCAAAGATCTCGAGCGACCTGGAGCGGGTGGCTAGGAGTATGTTGAAGGTTGGCATGTTGCTGACACATAACACAACGCTTAACATATTCGTAGCAGTCGTTATTGAGAGTAGGCCAATAATAACCAAGGCGAAGGATTCGTTTGGCCACGGCAAGGCCGCTAAAATGTCCACCACAAATACCGTCATGGACCTGTTGGATGGTATGAGTGGCCTCCGCGCCAGTTAGACAGCGAAGGAGGATGCCATCAAAGCCACGTTTATAGAGGAGTCCCCCCATGACAACATAATGCGAAACACTTTTAAGAAAAGCACGTTTGCCGTTACTAGTAAGGTCAGGTGGGAGGACAGAGATTGTAAGGTAGTCGTGAAATTGGTGGTACCAGGTATCCTGCGAACTAGTAGACACAGTATTTATCGTACAAACTACCGGGGTTGAATAGGATGGGACAAAAAGTTGTTGGACCACGACGAATAATTCAGAGTCAGTTGGTGCGGCGGGAATTTGCGAGGCTAAGCAAGCCATAGTGTCCGCAAATTTGTTAGTGGAGCGTGGAATGGTTTGTATAGAATAGTGAGTAAATAAGGCTAGAAGTGAATCCACGTAGTGTTTGTATTTTTGAAGTTCCTCATTTTTGCATTGGTAGACGCCCATAACTTGATTGACTACCAATTGAGAGTCGCCAAAAATGTTGATAGATTTGATGCCTAAGTGTAACGCAACTTGGAGACCCAGAACAAGGGCCTCGTATTCCGCTGTATTATTAGTGCAAGGGAAATCAAGCCGGAATGAAAGAGGCATAGGTTCAGCGTCGAGAGGAATGAGAACAATGCCGGCTCCTCCACCGCGCTGGCATTTAGATCCATCGAAGAAGAGGGTCATTTGATACAACTCTTCCCGGAGTGAAAGAGTGGCGATGAGTTCGTCGGGGAAGGTAAAATTGGTAAATTGTTCCCCAGGTAAAGGGGCCTCCGCAAGTTGGTCTGCAAGAGTTTGTCCTTTGATTGACTTCTGTTGTACGAATTCAAGGTCAAGGTCAGCGAGGAGCATAAGCCATCGAGCGATACGTTGGTTTAGATGCGGTTTGGCATACATATAATGAATGGGGTCTGTGTTGGTGATGACAAAAGTTTTGTGATTCAGGAGGTAATGTCGGAGTTTGGTGGCTACAAATGATAGGGCAAGGCACAATTTTTCTACATGTGTATACCTAGTCTCATAATCCACGAGGGTACGACTTATATAATAAACGGCCTGTTCTCGTCGTGCCGAATCCCGATGTGCGAGCATAGCACCTATAGCATGGTCAGTGGCGGAAAGATAAAGGTAGAAAGGGCGGTCGTCCTGGGGTGGGATAAGCACGGGTGGCTGCAAGAGATAGGATTTGAGAGCTTCGAAGGCTTGGTGACACTCCTCACTCCATTGAAAGGCAATGTCCTTTTTAAGAAGGTGATGAAAAGGTTGACACCGATCCGAGAGTTGGGAGATGAAACGTCGGATAGATTGGAGCTTACCTTGTAAACTACGCAATTGTTTGAGATTTTTGGGTGGGGGCATTTCTAGGATAGCTTTGACTTTAGATGGATCGACCTCAATGCCACGCAAAGAGACGATAAAGCCAAGAAGTTTTCCCGAAAGAACACCAAAGACACATTTCTTTGGTTGAAGGCGGACAGAATATTGTAACAGGCGATCAAAAATAATGGTTAAAACATCGAGATGTTCACTACGATGTTTAGACTTGCCGAGAAGATCGTCGACATAATCTTCAAGGATAGTGTGCATAATGTCATGAAAAATGTAGGTCATAGCCCGCTGATAGGTAGCACCAGCATTCTTAAGGCCAAATGGCATGACACGATAACAGAAGGTTCCCCAAGGAGTTATGAAGGCAGTTTTGTGTTGATCGGCAGGGGCAACCAAAATTTGGTTGTATCCTGAAAAGCCATCCATGAGAGAGAGCATCTCATGACCTGCAGTTAGATCAACAAGTTGGTCAATGCTAGGTAAGGGGAAGTCATCCTTAGGGCAAGCGAGGTTAAGATCCCAGAAATCTGTGCATATCCGAAGTCCCCCTGTCGCTTTAGTGACAGGTACGATGTTAGAAATCCATTGAGGATAGTCAATAGGCAAGATGAAGGAAACAGAAAGGAGTCGTTGGAGCTCCTCTTTGACCAAGAGAGCAATGCGTGGATGCATTTTTCTCAATTTCTGTTTGACTGGTTTGGAATCGGGGTTTAGGGTGATGTTATGGACGGCAATGGTAGGATCAATTCCTGGCATGTCAGCGTAAGACCATGCGAAAGCTTGGTTGCGAGCACGGAGAAAGGTAGTAAAGGCGGCTTGTTCTGATGTGTTAAGGGATTGTCCAATCTTCACAATGTGAGGATCCTCCTCCGTGTGGATGTTGATTTCTATAGTAGATTCGTTCAGCATGGTTTGGGTTTCAGATGGTAAGGCTCGTTGAATATAAGAATCATCCGCGCCAAGGTAAGTGAGGATGGAGTCATCATCCTGGCATTCAACAACATTAATCAAAGGCGAATCCTCTTTGATCATGTCTGGATACAGAAGGGGAAGAGAAGATGGGTCCTCATTATCACGTTGATAAGTGAGAGGACCTATGAAGATAGCATTTATGAAAAAAAAAAGTTAGGAGGGATGGATTCAGGGTCTATAGATTCTGTGGGTGATGATGGCAAAGTGGGTGATGATGGTTTGGTAGGGGCGACGTCTTCTTCTTCCAGGATACAGCTGACAGGAGGTGTCTCCTGTGTAGGTGTTTCGGGAAAACCGAGACCACTGCGATCATTATGTTTACGGGTAGTCACGGGAATGAGTGTATGTCGGCCTTGTTCGTAAAGGCCAAAACCAAAGCCTTTCCACGCACAGCGAGTCAAGAAGGTGAGGGCGAAACGACGATTTGTCAAGTATTGAAAATCGGATTGGAAGGGAACCACACCAAGAGGAGGTTCAGGGGTAATGGAGGATGCGTCAACACCCCCATACGTTAGGTTAGTGCGGCAATGGGGTGGTCCGTAAGAGATTACCTCCCCCACGCGACGGTCGTAGGTGGGATGTGCATGTAATTGTCCGTACTCCTGCGGGGTAGGGAAAGAACTAACGTTATATAGGCGGTACTCCCCCAGCGTAAGGCGCTGAAAAACATCTACTAAGGGGTCGGAGGTTGGAATGTTAGCTGCGGGAAGGGAAGTGGTTTTTGCGATGGTGGTTTCATCAGTTGAAGGCGTAGGCGCGGTTGAGGTGGATGGTTGAGGTACATTTGAAGAGGATGGTTGGGTTGAATTTATGGGTGTCTTGATTGGTATAAGCACATCGTTAGGGCGGTATAACATATTGCAGGTTTTAAAGGGGGGAGGGTCAGCTTTTACGGTGTAGGACTTCCCCTCGTACTCAAATTTTATGCATCTATGTAATGTTGAGGGAACGCATCCCATGGCTCGGATCCAAGGACGACCCAGCAATATATTATATTGGAACTCTCCCTCCAAGACATAGAAGAGTTCGGGTAAAGTACGTGGTCCTACCCGAATGTTGAGGATCACGGTGCCTAAGGTAGAAGTAATAGCGTCATTGAATGACCGCAACATGATGGGGTTGGCACACATGCAACTAGAAGGGATATTCATTTGTTGGAAGGCTTTTGAAGAGATGATGTTTAGGCTAGCACCCCCGTCAATCATAACACGACGTACCCGAATGTCCCGGATATAAGCTAAGATGAAAAGAGCAGGGTATGGATCTTCTGTACCAAGGTCAACAATTTCATCTTCGGAGAAACTGACTGCAGCAGCTTGTTGTACAGAGACAGAAGTGGTTGGGGCAGTGGGTTGTTTAGTGAGAGAAGCAACGTGATTGGGTGTTAGAATGGAGGCGACAGGCAGGGTTTCATTAGGTAAAACCTCTATCCCTTGAAGGATCTCAACGAGAGCTTGTCGATGAGATTCAGAAGTCTGAATGAGATCATACAGTGTCATTTTTACGGGCGATTGGTGAAGCTGTTTAATCATATTTCGGTGGGCAATGCCATTAGAGACGGGATAGGCGGGTCCGCGAATGACCACTTTAGGTGGTGGTGCAATCGGGATGTTTGACGGAGAAAGAGATGCCGCAGGTGTGTTTTCTTTTGCTTTCCCATTGTTTTTCTGCCCTCGAGTAGCGACACTAATCATATTAATCTCGTAGACCTGAGATAAGGAAGATGGTTGGGATAACTCATGGTCTTCAAGAGGTGGGGTTGTAATAATGATAGATCTTGGTGAGGCGGGGACAGATGGTATAGGAGAGGGAATGGAAACTAAAGGTCTCTCCCTTCGTAAGTTGTCTTTCTTAATCTTTCTATCCGGGAGAGGTGACTGACGAAGGATGGTTTTTAGAGCTTTGCATCCCTCCACATCATGTCCTGGTGTGCGGTGATAAGCGCAGATTTTAGACTCATCGTAACCCATAGGTCGGGGTTTAGACGGGTCATAAGGTCTAAGTGGAGGTAGGGAAATGGTCGCATTCTCCACCAACATAGCAAGGATTTTGGCGTAAGATCCTTTGAGTGGGTCAAAATCGGAAGAGGATGAGGGTATTGGTTGTGCGGGTTTTGGTAATGTTTGGGCGTGGTTGGTTCGCACGGGTGGTGGTTTAGCCGAGGGGTGTTGATACGTGGTTTTCACTAAACGTGATTTCTTTGGCGCAGAAGCTATGTTGGATGATGAGGCCGCAGATGATGTGGTATCAGAAAACAACCACGGGGAAATAGGAGTGACCGAAAACAAATCTTTTGATGATGGAATTTGTTTAGGGTTGATAGGTGGACAGGATACGCGGAGTGACGGTGTTGCTATACCCTGGAATTTCTGTATGGGTGCGGAAGGCGTAGGTTGTTTTGAAGAAAACGCAGGAGGTATGATATATTGATGTAAGGTAGAGGGATGGGGTCCCAATATGGAAGGTAGGTATGACGATGATGGTTTTGATTGTGATAGGGGCACGGATTGAGTTTGTCTCCTAGGTGGCGGGACGGATTTATTTTTGGATAGATCGAGTCGCTTAGGCGGGTGCGTTAGACTGGGCATTGGTGAGGTCCCAAGCGTAGGGGAAGATCTGGTTAAGTTGATAGAAGTGGACGGGGCATTTGGTAGAGGTGAGGGGGGTGAAGGTGAGAACAGGGGCATTTTAAGCTTCTGTAAACACTTCGGGTATATGGTGGAGACATCAGGATCAGTCATTTGCATTTGAGTAGAAAAAGGGGTACTCAAACGTTCCCATAGGGCCTGTCTATCTTCTGTGGAATGACAGTCCTCACGTGTGAATATGAACTTTTGTACGGAAGAACGACGGGTTGTGATTCCAGTCCACTGTGGGTGTGACACAGGAGGTAGATGAGGCACTGTATCAATAGATGTTAAGAGGTCAACCGGTCGTTGAAAAGATTTAGGCGATGAGGGACTAATAGGTAGGAGGGCGTGTTTGAGGGGATCTGTCATGTTTAAAGAATGTGGTGATGTCAGTGTAAGAGATTTCTCGTCTAAGGATGTCAAAAGGAGTGGCGAGCCTTCCTCTTGTGCAGCAAGAGCGGTAGAAGGGGACGTTTGGGAAATAGATAAATTAGATAACATCCGCTCACAGTCTTGTAGGGATGTGGTGTAAGAAGACTCATCGATGAGAAGAGAAGTCCGGGCAGTTAACTCTTTTATGGGTAAAGGAATGATTTCACTTTGGCTTGATGGTGGTGAAGGAGGTTCAGACTCCTGTGTTGGTGGAGAGGCTTGATTCAAAAAAATTTCAATAGAGGCTTTTGGCTGAGAATCGAAGACTGCATGGATCTCATGAACACTCTCCTCGGCTAAGATATCTTGGTTTACGTTACTGTTGGACGAGTGATTCGGGAATGGCTTGTTGAAAATTTTCAGATTTCGGTTAGCAGGGGCGTTAGGATTATCGAGGGTTATATCCCCTGCGTCAACCATTTCCTGCACTATGTTTTTCAACATCTTGCAGTTTTCATGACTATGTCCTTTTACGCGGTGAAAGTTACAAAAGTCATTTTCTTTGTACCAGGAAGGTATTGCGCGGGTGGAGTCAAACCCAGAGTGAGGTTTAACAGGGGGCAAGGTGATAGCCCTAGCTTTGAGCAATTTCTCCAGGATGACGCCATAAGTTTCTCCCAAGGGAGTGTAATTGATGGGCTCGGCTTTGTACTTATAGGTGGTTTTCGGCGGAGTATTGGACGGTGTTTGAGATTTGACCATTACCGCGTGGACAGCTCCTTTTGATTTAGAAGAAGTGGACGCGTGAGGAGTGGTGGTGTTTGGCTTGTTGGTAGAATCTGGAGTTCGGAAATTGGGGTTTTTGTTACGCAACCGCAATTTCTCTTCTTCTAAGGCTCAAATTTCTAATTTCCGAGCCATGGTAAAGGCCTCGTCGAATGTGCGGAAAGTTTGAATTTGGAGGGTGGGGGAGATGTGCTTAGCGCATGCCCGCGTGAAAAGTTCGATAAGTTCAGTTTGAGGCAAGGCATATGTAAGTTGGTTGATAAGGCCGCGCCATCGTCCCACGAAATCTGCGATAGATTCATCTTCGAATTGTCGGATGGCATAAAGGTCGGTGATAGATACTTTCTTGCCAATGTTAATGGAGAAATGATCCAAGAAAGATTGGGCTAGTTGGTTAAAAGAGAAGATCGAGTGCTGGGTTAAAGCACTGTACCACTCCAAGGCGGGTCCTGATAAGGACATGGGGAAGGTGCGGAGTAACAAGGCGTCATCATGGGCAATCAAATAACAAGCATGTCTAAATGATCGCAAGTGTTGTTGAGGATCCTCTTTACTGTTAAAACGAGTAAATTTTGGCAACTCCCATTGAGGAGGATATGAATGAAGGGGGACAAAAGGGTGAATGGGCTCCCGACAAACTTGTTCGTATGTCAAGGCGCTACGACTTCCCGAAACAGAAGCCTCCAGGTTTTGCATTTTATCCATCATTTGTTTAATGAAATCTGTGGTTGGATGAGATGATGGTGCGGTTGTGGTAAACGGAGGCAAGTTGGACCAAGGGCTTCCGCTGGACAATGGTGGGGCTAAGTGTTGATAAGGTATGGAGGATGAGTATGTTGGAGCAACAGAATAGGGATGTCCCATATAAGGTGTTGAGGTTACTGGATACGTGTATGGGAATGAAAAGGTAGGCGGAGCTTGAGAAGGAAAGCTTGTGTGAATAGGTGGCAGAGAGCAAGTCATGAATGGAGTGGTCTGAAAGAGAGATGAGGTAGGGGCAGTTGGTGGTAACGATACGTGAGGTCCAAGATTAGCCAAAGGAAAAGCCAATCTGAGTCGTATGAACCTCTGAAGCTGTCGGATTGGGAGAAGGGGCTAAAGATGCAGGAAGTAAGGCGGTGTTATCAGGAGGAGTGGGAGCTAAATGAGCAGCTATACTAATAGGCATGCCAACAAGGAGCTGACCATCAGGTGTACGGTCAGGGGCATGAGACAAATAGTATTGTACAGCCCTGGGATTAGCATCCAGAAATTTGGCAAAGTCCTTGTCTCTTACAGGAATTTGGGGGATCTCACTGGTGTCCGTAGGGTTCCCTATAGAATGTGAAGGGGGTGATTCAGGAAAAGATACAGAGCAGGCATGTGAAACCATGGTGGTGGCTTGCTTCCGAGTGATGACAACCATGGACAAGAACACACAGGAAAGTTTCAATCTATCAAGAACAAAAACAACCTCAGAATGATGAATTTGGCAGGTTGCTGGTTTGTCAGGGGCTGATGAAGACAGTAACCGATATCGGTCTAATAACCGGTGTCGGTCAGAGAGCAGACGACATCGGTCAGTTAACCGATGCCGGTGTCAAAAGTCTAGGATAAGAAGATATAAAAGGCTGCTAATTTGATTTTTAGCAACGTTGAGTATATTTGTCAACTTATTGATCACAGAAGACAAAGTATGACAGAGAAAACAGAATTTGAAAACAAGCAAGATGCACACGCAAATCCAGAGACTAATCCTAGGGTTAATTTTAGTTATCGTGGGCTTATGCCTTTAGACGTAAGATGATGTCAGAATCCTAAACAACAAGACCTAGGGGAAATGTCAAGTTTGTTTTGGCTTATAAGGTTACCTCAATCGGGCGGAGGAATACCGCGGAAAAAGGGGGATGTTTGAGCTGTTGTGTTAATTGTGAAGTGATTCGGTATGTGTTGTGCAGTGAAACTAGGGTTAATTTCCTGTCAATACCGTGGATATCACCCCCACGTGTACGACCTGTTACTTAATCTATGTTCACTAGAATTGAAGAACAACAAGCAGGAATGCAATGCATGTGTTTTAAACCCAAATCAAAAATTATGTTCGATGAAGCAAGAGAGATGACTTTCACTAATGCGAAACTAGGAAAGCAAGACAAATTCTTTACGAAATATATAACAAAAGCAGCAACAGCAAGTATGCTTCCTAAAATGAAAATAAGCAAGAGAAAGAAACCCAAAATGGGTCCCACCGGGCGTGCCAAAATGTTTCCCTCGGAATGTTTCGGCTTCTGGGAATGACTCGTTCCTATAGAAACAGATGAGGTTAGGGTTAGGAGGAATACCTGTAGAATGTCGAGATGGTGTGCGCGTAGCGTAGAGAAAGATCAGGCTGATTGCGGAGAACTCCTTTTTGTCTTGGAAGGACTACCTGCAAATAAGAACACAAGACCACAAGATTTTGATTAAACAATAAATGAGGAAACTGCCTTGGGCCCAGGAAATATAAAACTTCCTTTCGAAGGTGGTCAGTTCCCCTGCTAATATGAATTAACACAAAAGACTGCAAAATATCAATTAGATTACTTGGTTGAAACTAGTAGGAGAAGGCTGGTTTCTGGTTATAGTCAGGGTAACCGATACCGGTTTCTGGTAACCGCCGTCGGTTGGGTCTAGGACCTGTAGGTTGATTAGGGGAAAGGCTTTTGGTGGGGTGTTTGTGTTTCTTGGTGGGTTGGTAAGGTTGGTTTATGGATGATATTAGGAAATGAGATGATGAGGGGGTAAAAGAATGACAGGTAGATGCAATGGGATCTTGGGTAGTGGGTTCAGAACTGGATTTAGGAGGACTGTGATTCAAAGAGCATAAGAAATGTTATAACAGAGGACATGCAAGATATGACTTACTGGTTTTGGCGAAGATGCAAGTTGATATCCTCTACTTGCAAGCACTTCTGGTTTCTTCACTCATCTCTGCTTGGTTAAGTGAAGATCTGGACTCTCTTTTTCGCTCCCAATGACCTCTGTTGTTTCAAAAATCATTCGACTGATCTCTCAAATGAAATTCTGATCCGTTGTTTTGGTTTGGGGAGCCCATTTACAGGGAACCGATGGCGGTTGCGTAACCGACGGCGGTCGAGTAGGAATCGGCATCGGTAAGGAAAAAGTAGGCTATTTTTAGTAAAATAGCCCACCTTCCCTGCTTTTCTCCCGAGAGATCAGTTGCGGGCTTGGTCAAGTGGCTAGAAGGTCGGCTTTGGGTGCGAGTAAGGAGGCATTAGTTATGGATGTGAGTCTAGACCAAGTCATGGGTCTTAATTAGGTTAGTTTAGGGTTAGGGCTAGGTCATGATGAGGTGGCAAAGTGAGGTGGCGGGTAAGGTGATGTGGATTTATCAATTATAAGGTAATTAATAAATAATTGTGTAAGGTTTAGGTGATGAGGTTAGATTGCGAGATGAGATGCGGGTCACAAGGGGTCGTAAGACACAAATTTGGTGTCTACACTAAGGTTGATCAAGTTATCCAAACATGGGTTGTTGAGGTTTAATATCCTAGGTAGAGGATACGGTCTGGGCACTCAACGAGGTAAGATGAAGGAACACGTAGTGTGGCTTCGACACATCCAAAGGGTCAATGTTTGTTTGGGTAAAGGTCATGGCCAAAGGAAAGGTAAGGTTTTAAGGCTAATCATCACAAGGTAGAGCAAGTGCGTAAGGTCGATAGTCACCCCAAGGGGGCTGGTGTGGATAGATGGGTATGATGTAGGTAAAGCCATGGGAAAGGTAGAAATATGCCCCACTCGGTGGAAAGAGTGAGTGATGAATGATGAGGTGAGGAGGGTGAGGTGAATGGTCAGGGTAATTGTTTGGGTGAGGAAAAAAAGAGGACAGGCGGGGTGTACTTAGCCCATCAAAAAGAGACAAGGCTAGTTATTTTATTGATGGAGGTAGTGTGCTATTTTGCACTACCGGATGCAGAGGGTTTGATATTTCCACACTCTCTGATGGGGGTTTTACATGACATGGTGATGGATCGGACCTATTTTTCTTGGGTGCCAACATTCCTGGTGTAGTTATACAAAGAGCTATGGGCATATGGGCGTCTACGTAGGTTCATCTTATGTTGCACATTTTTTCTATACTACTAGGCCTATGAGCACATAGTTTGTGTGCGGCTAATGGGTATACCTTGAGCATATGCATTTCAACTAAGATTGGTTCAGGTAGGGTACATGTGATGCGTGTTCATGATTGGATAACATCGATTAGATAGAGCTACACATGATGTAGCATATTACAGACATCTATTAGAGGGGTTTTTTGGGGTGGACATTATATGGAGACCATATGTGGGTTATACCTCATACAGATGGATGCATGATGAGCTAGATGGCCTTTAGTTGTTGAGATGGATAGAGGGGCACCATGCCAAGCAGCACAAGATGATCCTAGTTGACAGGGTTAGGTGGCATTTTGGGCTACTACGGTACATACCTCTACCCTTCCCACAGTATAGGAGAGATGACATGGAGAGGCCATTGCCTCTACCATAATCAATAGTTCCTACATGGAAGGAGGATTAGGTGGTAGACTGGCGAATCAATGATTCCGGAGTGATAGATAGATATAGACAGTGGTGGGTGGCTCATTTATGAGTACTACCACCCAGACTGGGGCAGCCAGATTTAGCCACTACCACGGTGCAAAGAGATTCCCTACAAGGGTAGGTTGTGACCTTGATTACCTAGTTAGGGATGGTACAAGGGAAATTAGCTAGTTCAGAGGTGAAGGTGGCTGAGTTGCATGCATAGGTGGCCAGTCTTCAAACCTAGATGGACCAAGGTGGAGATGGAGATGGTGATGATGGTTATGTGGCCGCCCTATAGGAACAAGTTACATGTTTGTAGGGCCATTTGGCCACTATATAGGCACATATTCATGCATTACAGGTGCAGGGATAAGCACAGGGTGTGAGGCCGATGGTACCTCCACATGCACCAGGACAGGGGCCCAGTTCATAGGTAAGTGTGAGATAGGGTCCTACAGGATAGGTACAGGGGCCAAGACCTATGGGGCTACCATAGACCATTCCCATATCTAGGTTATAGGATGCCATAGGTGAGGCCAAATACTACCAAGATCAGTTGATGGTGGCTGGGAAATATTTTCTATCCTATAGAGAGTACAGGGCACAACATGCCTTGAGTGATAGGACTAGATCCCAGACACACAATGTAGAGAGCACATGGGGCCATCAAGCTCTGAGACATGATCAGGGAGAGGCCACCAGCTCATGAAGACTAGCTCCAGGTGATGCGCCAATAGGGGGTGGTGAGATGATACCAAACCTGTGGATAGGAGTCAAGGAGGAGACTGGAGAGACTGACATGGAGGATGTTTGATAGGATGAGGCTTGATGCCCATTCTTATATTTTGATGTATTGTAGTCATTTTTTTGATATATACCAGCCTGCGTGCCGAAGATGGTGAGGATGTACTAGATTTTTGTATATTTTGATCATATACCAGCCTACGCACCAAAGATGGTGAGGTTGTATATGAGAGTTTTGAGAGAATGGATTATATACACCGTCCTATGTGCCAAAGACATTTGACAGTTATGTATATGGATACACATGTGTGGATATTATATTTATATAGATGATGATGATTATGGGCATTATTTTTTTGTGTTGATAACATTTTATTATTATGCATAGATGGACTTATGGTAGGTGTGTTAGGCATGGATTGAGTTAGGTTTTGGTTTAGGCATGGATTGAGTCAGGTCATGGATTTAGGCATGATGGAGTAAGGTTGTTGTTTTAGGAATGGATTGAGTTAGTGTTTTGGTTTAGGCATGGATTGAGTCAAGTCATGGATTTAGACATGGATTTGAGTCAGGTCATGGATTTAGCCATGGATTGAGTTACGTTTTGGTTTAATTTCAAATTTTTGATATAAAAAGGAAATGAAGTAGGGTAGAATGTGGTTTAGGAAAATAAATATGAATTGGTTAGGGTAGAGAGTGGAAAAGATAACCTCTAAGGGCCCCATGCCCATGGAGTGCTGCCTACATAGTCCCAGCAAAAAGGGATCTCAGGCCGATGTAGTTATCCCATAAGCTAGGGAAGAATATGAGGAGGTATGAGAATGAGTTGGTAGGTTTTAGGCTTGATTTGGGTTTAGGTATGTTAGGTGTGGGTGACTTATGGAAAACTTGGTATAGGTGATTTTGATTGTGGTAGAAGAAGAAGATTACCCAAAGGTAAGCGTCAAGGACCAAGTCCTATATAAGGTAATTAATACATAATAAATAATTTTAACAGATAAGAGGGGATAAGAAATCTACTTGATTGGTGAGGATCATAACTGGTTGACCATACCATAGGTAAGCTAGGGAACATAAGACCCTAAAGACTTTGTATGAGTGATTATCCTGAAGGTGAATAATAGTCACATGATCACCAAATGTCACAGTTCCAAGAGGTCCCTTAAGGTGGTAGGAAATGGGAGTGCGAATGGTGAGAGGGATGAAAGGTGGTTAATTTTTATATGGTATGAGGTAGCATGCCTTTGTAGGAAGAGATCTAAGGTCACAATGGGAAAGTCCATGACTAAAAGGTTGTTTGTTTTAACTGATGTTTGAGATAGATTGATCGATGTGGGAAGTCCATATGGGATGAATAAATTAACTCCTTGAGGTCTTCATGAAGTTGATCGATGTGGGAAGCTTCAGATTCTCTCTCTCTCTCTCTCTTTTTGAAAGAGCTTTATATATTTGTCCTTCGAGGGAGAAGTCTATTTATAGTAGCGATTATAGAGAGAAAGATGTCCTTTTGAGGGAGTCATTTTTTTATTTGAAGTGTGACTCAAAGAGTTGGATCCCATGTGAGGGCCTTTAATTCATGGACAAGACTAAGGTGAAAAGTAAGATTCTTTTTTAGAAATAATGTTGAAATGACCATGGGATCTCATCTAAAAATAGATGAAAAGTATCCATGAGAATCATGCTATGTGTACCACCGTGCTACACATATTTAAGAAAGATAAAAAATGACGAGTACGCACATGATTCTTATTTAATCGTTTGTGATGGCATAGGAAGTGGATAGTGCTAGAGGGACGAGCATGGAAAGAGGCAAAAAGTGAGGTAGGACTAAAATTCAATAGTAGAATGGTCAAAAATGCAAGGCATTAGGGGGATCAGGTTTGGGTTTACCATCAAGTGAAGATAAACAATAAGCACCTGATTTGTAAGCATGGGTCATGATGTATGGTCCAAGCCAATTAGGAGAAAATTTTCCTTGTTTACTTTTTTCTGCTTTAGTTACATGTTGATTTTCTTTCAAGACAAGGTCATCGACTCGGAAGGTTTGTTCATGGACACATTTGTTGTAGGCATGTTTGATAAATTTTTGGTAAACTTGAAGGTGGTCAAGAGCATTAAGATGACATTCATCTAATAACTCAAGTTATGATAAATGGTCCTAACAAAATTCGTAATCATTGAGCATGTCATGGAGAGAAATGTAGAGTGAGGGAATTTGGACTTCGAGAGGCAGAACAACCTCCATATAATAGACTAGAGAAAAGGGTGTGGCAGTAGTGAAAGTAAATATACTAATGCGGTATGCCCACAGGGTGAAACGAATGTGCATATGCCAATCCTTCCCAGTATCGTTAACCAATTTCATGAGAATTTTGCTCATGGTTTTGTTGGTGGATTCAGCTTGGCCATTAGTTTGTGGGTAATAAGGTGACAAGAAACTTAGCTAAATGTCGAAGGCATCAAAAAGTTTTCGCAATGTTTTATTTTTGAATTGTTTTCCATTATCAGTGACGAGGCGATGAGGAAAACCAAAGCGATAAATGATGTGATGATTAATGAACTCACATATTTTCTCAGCTTTCGTGGAGATGAGTGGTATGGCTTCAACCCATTTTTTGTAGTATTCGGTAGTGGTGATGATCCATTGATGGCGTTGGGAAGAATAGGGATTAATCTCTCTAACAAGATCCAAACCCCATTGAGAGAAGGGCCAAAGGTCACGGGTGACCTGTAAGGCATGATTGGGTGTATGATGAAGGTTGGCATGTTGTTGGCATTTTACAAAATGTTTGACATAATCATAACAATCATGATTGAGGGTCGGCTAGTAATAGCCTAGGAAAAGAATACGCTTACCAAAAACAAGGCCACTGAAGTGACCTCCACATATTCCATCATGAACTTCCTTGATGGTATAAGGAATTTGAGAACTCATGAGGCATCGTAATAGAATACCATCAAATTTGTGCTTATAGAGGAGGCCCCCAATGATGACATAATTAAAGACCTTTTTAATAAAAGTATGTTGTCCATTATGAGTAAGGCCGGGAGGTAAGATGGAGAGAGACATATAGTCATAGTAATGTTTATACCAAAGGTCACTTGGGTTAGGGGAAGTGGTTCCAATGGAGTAAACTTCACGAGGTAAATAAGAGGGTGATTGGAGTCTTTGTACGATGACAAAGATTTTAGAATTAGTAGGTGAAGTGGGGATTTGAGAAGCCAAGGAGGCCATGGTATATGAAAATTTATTGGTTGAACATGGGATGGTTTGAAGGGTGGAGTGGTCGAAGGCGGTCAAAAGGATGTGTTGGTAAGAAAATTTGTCTTGTGGACAAATTTGTGGATTTCAGGCCAACACTATGGGAATCTAAGTACCTTGACATTTGAATGGTGCAGCTACCATTGTTTAGCATGTAAAACCAAAATGGATTTATGGTGGTTTTTCAACCAGAGATCCAAAGGAACACTCCACTATCCCTATGGTAATAATAGTAACTCCTCGCTATAGTAGAAATTGATCTAAAAAAGGGGAGGGAGTGAGAGTGAAGGAGGGGGAACTCAATGATTTGGGTAGAGTGTCAAATGCCCACACACATCAACCGGAAGTTTCATTACATGCATTAATTAATAGAAGAAAGATAAATTTGTAATTTATGAGCACAAGACAAAATAAAACACCCTCGTCACAAAGCACCAATTGATTTTTCCATTGAGGGGACAAAAAATTCCTTCCTTTTTTTATTGATCTCAAAGTTGAAACTTGTACAACAAGTGGGAATAGAAGAAATAATGTAGAGGAGGAGAATAAAAGAAGACTAACAACTATTTTTGTCCTTTTTTCACAAAAATGTGCTTCCAATTTCCAAATTCGATTGCCCCTTCACAAAGACTTTAAAAAACCATTAAATCGATCAACCCAAATCCATTATAAAAAAATTTGATCATTTCTCCTCTTCCAGATTCCTCTGCCATAAAGAAAACACTTCTGATAAGCCCAAAAAGAGCTTCTGCGTGCAAAATGCATTTTATATTTCAATTTTCCAGTTCGCATTTGAACCATTCAATCCTTTTCCCTAATTGCTTTGAAATCAGGCCATCCACTTGGTAGGAGAACATTGGAGCGGAGTCTAGGGAAACGTTTTTGCATTTTTTTCATGTGAGAGATGTTTTCTTGATTTTCTCCCACAAAACCCCATAAAAATTTAAAATTGAAGTTTCCATCATGTGGAGAATTTCACCAGCTTTCCATTGATACCAAAAACGTGAAAATCCAAGCTCTAGATTGAAAGATATGGCCTCTTCAAGATTTAGGGAAAAACTGGCAAAATTAGGGCAAAATTTAGGTTTGCGGGCCAAAATTTGACCTTTTTCCCTCTTTTCTAAAATTGGGAAAATTTTCCCCAAAATCTTCATGCCCCTGGCAACCCAATGACTTGTGGTGCTTTCTGGTTCATCCACGGGCTTCAGAATAACATTTCACCCTTTTTGCCCATAAGGGAAACTTTTCCCAAAGTCCTCTGCCGACCCAACCTCCGCTGCTGATGTGGACACGTGGCACCTTCTGATTCAATGTAGAGATGCAGTCCAACATTTCACCTTTGCACTTTTATGGTTTTGGTAAAAAACCAAAAATCCTTCCGACGCCCCGATCCCCACCGATGAATGGACATGTGGCACATTGTGATTCAACGCAGGGACTAAATCAATTTTTCTCCATTCTCCTCTTCGGGCTTGTGGGTGAACTTTTTACCTTTGATTTTTTTAGCCAAAATGCTAAGTGTTGAATTTCTCTCTATGTTGCCGCCAACCCACCAATTTCCTTGGAAAATTTCCTCCTTACCTCCGCGGACCCGCCCAAGGAAAATTTCCCCTCCAAAATCTGCTGAGCAATAACTTGAGCAATGACTGATCTATATTCCAAACGACAGTATGAGGACGAATCTATCACAAATTTTGTTACTCACTGGTGCAACCTGATCAATCAACTTACCTTCCAACTGCCACAAAAAAAACTCATCGATCTCTTCACATGAGCTTGCGCTAGACATATCTCCCCAACCTTGTAGGCCGAAACCTTCTGAACATTTGATGAGGCATTCACTATGGGAAAAAAGTTAGAGATTCGGGCCATCGAAGAGAAGAAAATCCAATTACGTAATAAGAATTTGGCATTCAATTCAAATGATACCTCTTCCTCTTCCAAACCACAAACCAATTATTCAAAAGCTAAGGGCACCGCTAACGCAGTGGTACTCAAGGCTGGCCTAGCTCATCCGTTGAATCAGGCTACACCCTCGTCTAATCTCTCACCTGTCTAGACTTTTCGATTTAGACAAGAGCATCAAAAATATACCCCAATTGGGGAGCCTTACTCTTTTGTTTTAGAAAAACTTATCAAAGCTGGAGCCATCACCCTTCCACCCATAAAACCACACACTGTTTTTCACCCTACTCGCCCCATGCCCGCATGGTATAAAGAACATGATTTTTGTACCTATCATCGAGTAAAGGGTCATAGTGACAAAAACTGCATCACTTTCAAGAATATTGTCCAAGAAATTCTTGAGAAAGGTGAGTTAACTGTGGCTAATCCCAATGCCACCCCCAACCAAAATCTACAAATCTCCAAAAAACCATTTCCCAACCATGCCCCTTCATCCAATCAAACCAGTGAGACATCCACTCACGATACCCATACCTATGAGGTTCACACTATATTTAACAAGGTACATGTCACCTCTCAATTACCTTATATCCCTTCTATAGAGGAAATCCTAGTCTAAAATCCTCCTTCCACATTGGAACCAACCTCCACTGTTCCTTCACCAACAAAGGAACACCTTTCATCTCCTTCATCACCAACAGAGGAGTCTTCCACTAACATTGCGACCATCTCACTCCTAGCTTCACCACTTAGAGAAAAATTACCTACCATACCTCCTCCACCTGTAGAGGAGCTCCCATTACCTCCTCCACCCACAGAGGAGCACCCATTACCTCCTCCACCCGCAGAGGAGCACCCATTACCTCCTCAACCCACAGAGGAGCACCTATCCATTCCTCCATTTATATAGGGGCTCCCATCATCTCCTCCACCCATCATAGACCTGGTTGAGGTACCTTTTCCTCTTGGCGAGAATTCTCCATCAGCTACCCAAAATGCAACAGACCTACTTTCAGCTCTCTTACCCATGGAAGCTGAAGCTGGCCAATTCCCCATCTCTAAGATACATTTTATAGGAATTCCCATTAGGTCCTCACCAATTCCACCCACAGATGTTCTGTTCTCACGTTTGGCTGATCACTTAGATTATGTAGATAGGGCTTTATTCTGGGGGCACCTCTTACTCCCTGTCTCAACACAGATGTAGAAATCCCTAACTGATACCTCAACTATCTACCCAAACACATTTCGACCAGTAAAACCAAATACAACCACAGCTGTCGTAACCCCTTCCACAATACCCGTTAGCGCTCACACCACACCCTTACCCACAACCCAACCTACATCTAAACCCAAACCCATACCCATAACATTTTCCTCCACTAAACCTATTACCACTTTAGGGGTCACCCCGACCACTGGCCTTACTCATCCACATATTAAACTCAATTTAGCTACATCCTCCAACATCAATACCACACCTAATCTGACACCCAAACCAAAGAAACAAACTCATCGACCTCATACCCCTACTACACCAATCACATCCGCACTTGTCCCATCTACCTTAAGAACTCAGCTTCCCAACATGGTCAATCACCCTTCACCCATCCATAAACTAATAACACAACAACCCACTCCTTCCTCACAAACCTCTAACCTATCCAGGAACACAACATGACTTATACCTGCACCTGTAGTCTCCTTACCACCAATACCACCAATGCCTTAAGCTATTGATTCACTACCCACTACACTTCAATCATTTTCCCTCACACCCTAAGCACGAACCACATCATCTACCTTCACAACACCCCCGTTATCCCTATGGGTAACTCACCCTCTTCCTCCATCTGCTTTTCCTTCTAGACCTTGTACACCCACATCACTTTTATCCAAAAAGGTGCAACACAAGAACAAAACCCCACTACCCCCAAACAAGGTAGTCAAAACAACCCCACACCCTCCTACCCATCCATCTACTATACCCCTACTCAAACGAACCTGAAAAATACCTCAAACTACACCAGCATCTAAACCCATAGCTGGAACCATTTTTACTCTTCCAAAAACAACTCCCCAACAATCAACCACACCTACACCCAAACTAACGTTCACTTCCCATTGTGATCCACTAGCAAGGTCCTATGCCAAAATTTTAACCAACCTCCTCGAGACTTCTGTTATCACATTACCACCACTCCAACCTTACGAACCCCTCAAAACCAAACCAAAAGGGTTTGATGATACTAAAATTTGCACATACCATTGTTTTTCAGGGCATGATGTGGAGAACTGCAAGGCCTTGAAAACTATCCTTATCCAATTGTGTCCACCAGAAACCAAATTTGATGACGATTACCTTCTCGACAAGGATCCTACTTCACCAACACCCATTCCCACACTTCTCACTCAACAACCACAACCTCTACCCTCACAACTCCTAAAGCCACCCTCCAGATTTGAAATTAACATGGTTCGCATCAGACAACTTGCCACGCCACCACCCAAATGTCGTTGTACCCAGTTGACCTCACAGTGTTTTTCTCCTCATGTAGGTTTTTACCCTTCATGTCATTATACCACTCACCCTACACCTTCTCCATTTGCAAACTCCCCTCAAATCAACATGATACACGTCACTAAATATGTGCAGAAGGGAAAAGAAAAGGTAGCTGACCCACCAACCAATCCTATACCCAACATACCATCTACACCCATACCTAAAATCACTATCTGTGGCCCCACATACCCCATTTCTAATGGCATCACACATTGCACCATGCTCAAACAATTACAAAAATCTCCCCTCAAAATGTCCTTATATGACCTCATCTAAACCTCAAAATCCCATCGTCAAGACCTTATGGAGGTTCTTCAATCTATTGAGGTTTTACCCAATGACCCTACACCCATATCCTCCATTATCATACCCCATCATGTAGCCTCTCTCACCAAATTACCACTTTCATCCTCACCTCGCCTTGTTCAGCAAGTGGCCTCCCTTAGCTTCTTAGAGGAGGAGATCGTGCCACACCAAAATGATGACCCGGACCTAGCCCTCTTCATCTCTGTCCACATTGATGACATATGGGTATGCCATGTGATGATTGATGGAGGTCCTAGTATTATTATCATTTCATCCCATGCATTTTCTCAAATGCGTATACCTAACAATTGCATGAATACACATCCGGTCATGTTGTGTTTATTCAATGATGCTATCACCTCCACACTAGGTACTGTCATTCTACACATTCGCATGGGCCCTCGTAATGTTCCAGAATTGTTTTATGTTTTGGAGGGGGAATCCCAATATAACTTGTTGCTTGGTAGACCTTGGATTCATGTCATGGGTTGCGTTCCTTCCACTTTGCATCGTTGTGTGAAGTTTGAACATGAAGGACACACTTATACCATTCTAGCTGACCCGTCACCTTTAAAAACATGCAACATGCTTTACCAACCCAATGATGTGGTCATACTTGTCACGCTGTCTACCTCCATAACCACTACCACTTCACCTACACCTCCACCTACCAGTATAGCCACTACTTTCACCACACATACCTCCTCCTTTCCTACCACTACCATAACCTCCACGACTGACCCATTAGCTTCCTAATCTATTCACTCCACCTCCATATCAACCTCTGATACATCATCCATTCCAGCTACCCACATACCAACCACTAATCCAGTGGAAGGTGTTTTTCAATGCCTCACTTTGGGGGAGTATCACCTATATATTGTCAACACATTCCTTAATCCATAATAGTATGGAAGCCTTCACCAACACCCTCGCTATGATCACCATATAGGACAACACCTCTTTTATGGTCCCCCTCATCTTTGTACTAGTCTCACATATGGGGGACTTGATACTACCACTTACACACTTGAACCACCATCACAACCCCACCCAATTTCTGATGACTTCCAATCACTTATCAATCATCATTTCACCCACACCTTTCTGCACTACTATGCATGGAAGGGTTTTGGTTTTGGCTTTTATGAGCAAGGCTGCCATATCGTTATTCAATGTACCACCCGCAAACATAACGACCGTAGTGGTATCGGCTTCCCTAAACCTCCTACTAAATAGGCCCACATTGAACTCATTGAATACCTTAGCCCTCCTCCACCTTCATCTTCATCACTACCTTCACCCGCTCCACCTTCATCACCACCCTCACTGACAGAGTCGATGGATCTTGAATCTATCTCCCCCAACTTTTTTTTTTCATAAACACCATTTCCTTGGGGCCTTTGACTTATCAACTTGAAGGTGAGGCCCCTTCCACTCTCCCATTCTTGTATCTTGAGATGATCGATAATGACACACCTATAATTAATGTCATTTAATGTTAGGATGATTAATCCATACTCACCTACCTTAGTGTAGAAGACTCATATATTCATCAGTTGTTACCCTCTGAGACACAAACCATGTTGAATGAATCAACTATCGAGATCAACATTTAGACTCAAGATGACCTGCATCATAAAGATTAGAAAATATTTAGATGCTGCTGAACAAGAAGCCATCACTTCTTTTCTTTGAGATCATAACCATGATTTTGATGGTCTTACGTAGACATGCCCAGTATTGACCCCACCACAGTGGTCCACAATATCAAAACCATTCCCGATGCCAAACCTATCAAACAAAAGCTGAGGAAAATGCATCCTCGCATTGTTCTTATCTTCAAAGAATAACTTCGGCACTTGCTTTTCCTTTCCTTCATCTTACCTGTTGATTATCCTCATTAGATTTCTAACATTGTCCCTGTTACTAGAGTTATTAGACAAATGCCATCTTAACGCTTTGGATCACCTTCAATTTTACCAACAACGTATCAAATGTGATTATGACAAACATGTTCATGAATGAACCTTCCAAGTCAGTGACCTTGTCTTAAAATAAAACCAACAAGTTACTAAAGCAAAAAAAAGTAAATGGGGAAAATTTTCTCCTAATTGGCTTGGACCATACATCATAACTCATACCTATGGATCAGGTGCCTATCGTTTATCCTCACTTGAGGATAAACCCTAACCTGATCCCCTTAACACCTTTCATCTTTGAACATTTTATTATTGACTCATTTTCCTACCTCCCCTTTGTCTCTTTACAGGCTCATCCCTTGAGTGCTATCCACTCCATACACTTCCCTAATGATTAAACAAGAATCATGTGAATACCTGTCACTTGTTATCTTCTCTTGAATATGTGCACCACGGCACTGCAGATAGCATGATTCTCATGGATACTTTTTGTCTACCTTTGGATGAGATCCCATGGTCGTTCCATCTTACCTTTTAAACAAGAGTCCTATCCTTCACCTTGGTCTTGTCCATTATTTCAAAGACCTCCAATGTGACCAAACTCCTTGAGTCAAACTTATAATAAAATGATGACTCCCTCAAAAGAACATCTGCCTTTCGACAAAATTGCTACTATAAATAGACTGCTCCCTCGAAGGATGGCTATGTGAAGCTTAAAAAAAAAATGAGAGAAACTGAAGCTTCCTACATCGATCATCTTCACGAAAACCTCAAGGAGTACCATATTATTTATCCCATATACATTTCCCACATTGATCAATCTATCTCAACAAAAAACTTTTTAGTCATGGACTTGCCCATTGTGACCTTAGGCCTCTTGCCCAAAAGACCTATCCCTCAAAACATTTAAAATTAACTACCTTTCACCCACCTTACCATTTTCACTCTCATTTCCTCAATTGCCTCAAGGGAAATCTTGGAATTTCGACATTTGGTGATCTTGTGACTACTTTCACTGTAGAATAGTTAATTGTACAATGACTTTTGGGTCTTGTGTTCATCACCCTCTCCAAGGTATGATCTACTTGGTATGATCCTACCTAATCAAGTGGCTTTATTTCCCCCTCTTATCTTTTAACCATAGTTGTTTACATTTTAATTACCTTATACAGGACTTGGTCCTCGAAACTTACCTTTGGGGTAGTCCTCCCCTTTCGCCATAATCACCTTCCCTTACATCATTTTACATATAATCTACCCACACCTATTAAACCCAAACCCACAACATGCCCAAAAACCTACCAACTCACTTTCATATTCTTCCCTAGCTCATGGGAGAACTACATCGGTCTGAGGTCCCTTTTTCGTCGAGACTATGTAGGCAGCACTTTGATGGCATGGGGCCCTTAAAGGTTAGCTCGGCCATTATCTACCCTAAAACAATTCACCAACCATACCTAACTCACCATTTACCCCACATTTCACTTAGTTCCCCTAACAGAATTGAAAATTACACCACATACATAACAAGTTGCTTCATATTTTAAACCTTATCACAACATACATTTATTACACCTACCATCCCTTTATCATAACTATGCATAGATTATAGAACATTTCCCATATGATCCATAGTATTATTCATTGCAACATAATGAATCATAACTAAACCAACCTGACTCAAACATGCATAAACCAACCTGACTCAACCATGCCTATAACCTGATTCAACCATGCCTAAACCAACCTGACTCAACCATGCCTAAACCAACCTAACTCAACCATGCCTAAACCAACCTGATTCAACCATGCCTTAACCAACCTAACTCAACCATGCCTAAACTAACCTAACTCAACCATGCCTAAACCAACTTGACTCATCCATGCCTATAACCTGACTCAACCATGCCTAAACCAACCTGACTTATCAATGCCTATAACCTGACTTGATCTATGCCTATAAACTTACTCGATCCATACCTAAACTGACCTAACTCCATCATGCCTAACTCAATTAATTTCAAACCATATTAAAATACCAAATCCATATCGCATCTAACATAAGCCATAAAACCAATATCTCATAAACATATTAACACATCAAAAAATACCATGACTATCATCATATAAATCAATAAATGTGTATCTCACAATACATGCCTATCATATCATGGCCATAATCTCAAAAATTTCAGCACATAGGCCGATATATAATACAAAATGTCATCAGCACGTAGGCTGGTCTCATATATACAAAAAAAATGAATGAATCAATACTAAAAATCTTCGACACATAGGCTGATATATGATCACAATATATAAAAAAGTCACTCATACATCCTCACTGTCTTTGGCACGCAGGATGGTATGTGATAAAAAAATACACCTGTCTTCAGCACATAGGCTAGTATATATATCAAATAATCACTCATATACATCAAAAATCAGGGTGGCTGCATATTAGACATCTCACCGAATGTCCTCTATCTCTATGTCATCTGCACCCTCGACCTCCTTCATCCCTACTAACACATCACCTAGCTCTGGTCACCATGCATTGGTGGCCTCTCCCTGATTAGGCCTCAAAGCTCGTTATCCTCTTGTGATCTCCACACTATGTGTGTAGGATCTTGTCCTCTCATTGGATGCCTGTTGTTCCCTGTACTCTCCGTAAGAGAGGAAGTCTATCCTAGCTGCCATGAGCTAGTCCTGATAATATCTCACCTCACCTAGGGCATCTTGTAACCTAGATATAGGCACAGTCTATGGTGGTTCCATAGGTCTCAGCCCCTGTACCTTTCCTATTCCTGTGGTGGTGCCCCCTGCCCCTGTGCCTGTTGTGTTCCCCCCTTCCCCTATGCCTGTATATGGGCATGTAAGGCCCCAATATATGTTTGGGCTATGGCCAATTCGCTCTATAAAACTACCACTTGAGAATCTCTATCTCCATCTCCTCCATCTCCTCCACCCTCTCCCTCCACTATCTGGGCCTGCAGAGTGGCCACCTGTACTCGTAGCTCTGCTACCTCTTCCTCTGACCCTTCCAGCTGTGTCTACAGTATACCTATCTACGTGATAAGTGTTGCTACCTACCCCTGTAGGGCGTCTCTCTACATTGTAACAATAGCTAAGTCAAGATGCCTCGGTCTAGGTGTTATGGCTTGTAACTGAGCCACCACCCACTGCTTATACCTATCTATGCATCTGGCTTCATCAATCCACCAATCCACTGGCTCCTCCTCCTCTTCTATAGGTACTGTAGGTTGTGGTAGAGGTAGAGGCCTCTCCACGTCATCTATCCAATACTATGGGAAGGAAAGAGGAATATCCTGTACAAGCCCGAACTGCCATCAGACCCTATCTACCGGGATCATCTCATCCTCCCCAGAATAGTGACCCTATTGATGAGACCAAAATATGTCTAATTATATCACCAAATAACATTCTTATTCTCTCTCTCAAAATAAAACTTTCAAGTGAATTTAGATGTAGTTTTAATAACAGATATCATATTTAAGGTAGAATATAGGATTTATCTTATCATCTCTTTAGAAATATATTTGTAATATAATTGTTTTTATTTCTTGATATTTCTTATAAAGTTAGAATGCAATAGTGTGTAGAAAAAAGGTCATAAGACACTGTACTCCAAGTTCGTAGATTGTAGTTACCGAAAGTCTTCACATAGCTACGGAAATGCCTAGCTACAGAAATTATTCACACAGCTACGGAAATGCCCAACTACGGAAACACCCAGCTAGTGAAAGTATTTTGGTTTGTTCTAAAATAATGTAAAGGAGCACTGAACTATTCAACCTACTGTTTGCTTCCACATCATCAACCAAGAATATAGATCCAAATATGTGGCAATCCAAAGTCATGAATGCATGTGGCATTCCAAGAAGAATTCAAAGTCATGGACTTAGCACTCCTCCTTTTTCTCTCCATGTTTCAAGGATGAGCAAATGGTGGAATAGTATTAGGAATGTTGAATAAGTACTCTTCAACTTTGTGTTCCTAGATTAAAGGGATGAGTTGTAGAAATATTCTCCATGATAAGTGGGTTGTTGTAGTCAGGTTTGTTTAGTATTTATTGCTTTGAATAAATCCACCCAAGAATAGGTAGTTTGTTCTTGGAGTGTGGACCAAGTAAACTAGGAGTAATGTCTATAAATACCTCTTCCATATATTTGGAAAATGGGGCATATTTTGTAAATCAGTTTTAAATCAATACAAGTGCATTTTTAAAATTTAATTGTAGTTTCTCCAAATCTGAAGGGAAGAGAATGGCCAAAATCTACTCTTCCCCAAGGAGGAGGATTTTTATGTTATTTCTTAGCATAGTTTATTTACTACAACTTTATTTCAGTAGTTTAGTTGTTGTGTGTTTCTTTTTCATGCATGTTTAATTTCTGTATGTTTTCTTAGGAAGAAGTATTGTTGAATAAGATTTTCCTTTCTCCTTTTGCATACAGCTTTAGACACCACCTTAGTTATAATAAAACCAACTTGTCTATGAGTTGGTTAAATGACTGGTAATACAACGACCCGTCATTTTTGGCACTATTTCTAGGGATCATGGTGTTATTAGGAGATTCATATTTTTTTAAAAGAGTATTCTAGTGACAATAGAATACCTCTTAACAAGATTTGTGACAGGAGATTCGTATGCAATAGCTTATTTAGAATTTATTTTCATGCAACTAGATTATAATTTTCTTTCAAGTTTTTCATTTTCTGTAATTTCTTTTCCTGTAATTTCATTTCCTGCAATTTTTTTTCCTACAAATTTCATTTTTTGCAAATAGATTAAATTTTTCTACAATTAGATTTAGAAACTTGATGGAGATTTCCAAAAGAAACCCCCTGCTCAATAACATGGAAAAACCATTTTATATTGGTCCATCAGACATGTGTTTATACAATTATTTATTCTGTTAAGAAATATTGCTATTATATTCATATTGAGAATTTCAATATGATATTATAGATTGTTGATAAGACTGACTACCTTAATCAGCATATGGATGAAAAATTCATAATAGAAATATGTATTATCATCAAATAAAACCTGTACCTAGTTTTATTTCCTATATACACAACAATTACAACAGCTAGTTACCCATGTATTTTGGTGTGATGGAATGGATACAATAGGAATTTGATGATAAGTTTTCTTAATCTTTATAAAAATTGTAACATAATATATTTCTGTAGGGTCTAAATTGATTTGGGTTTCCTATTCTAAAATATTTCTTGTTTGCATGTATTATATTCAATACTAGTTCATGCATGCAAGAAATGTAAAAAAGAAAAAAAACTAACTTTGTGCAGGTTATCCGAGACAAAAATTTTTGTGGAATATTTGTGTAAACAGATTGAGAGTTGAAGGAAAAGTTGAGTTGCTTCTGTTACAGAAGAAGGAAACATCTTGTTAAAGGAAAAAAATATCCATCTCTGCAACTCAAATTCCTGTAATAAAAAATGAATCTACAACAATAATGAAAGTTATTAGAACATGGTAGACAAATGCAAAAGGGTATGCATTATTCTCTCATATAACAACTCGTTTGGTTGAAAATTTCAAGCATGCAAAAAGAGAATTCTATTTTTAAATCTTACATTTAATGAAGTGAGACATTCCTTTTTACATGCAATGACTCATGCGGTTGTTAGAAAAATTCAAATAACATGCTTTCCTATTTTATCTCTTTTATTTAATGAATTAGTCAAATTTTGTTAAGATATTCCTTGCATGTCGAATTAATTGATTTAGAAATAAATTTTACATACAAAGAGGAAATAAATTTGCATGCAATGAATGTTATAGATTGCATATCTTTTAATCAATTAAGTCTCATGCAAAGAGTGCTCCTAAATTGACTCTATTTATTTAATGAGAGAGACTTGTTCTAAATTATTTTCAATAATTATTGGAGATTATAATTTGAAGGAGCTAATTATTTCAAGCATATATTTTTTAGAGGACATAATTACTACACGAAATTACAAAATCAACATACATGGCACATTAAGGAGGAGGTCAAAGAAAAAAGAATCATCTGATACGGAAATTGCGCATGAAAAATAGCTACATTTTCTGATGCAAACTTCTCGTGGATCATAAAGAAATAGATCAAACAATTTCTGGGTTTTTTTCTTACATGAAATGATATTTCTAGATCATTTTAATCGATCATTTTTGTTTAGAAATGACCAAGATATCACAGTTTGAATTCAAACTTCTCAAAAGAAATAACATGTTGCAGAATGTTTTAATAGTAGTGTTTTCTTATCTAAACTACTCGTATCTCGTAATAAAATCACTCAAATGATTTCTAGGTCTTGTTCTACATGATCTAAGCTTTCCAGATCATTTCTAATTTCTCATTTTTCTTGAGAAACAACCATGATATCACATTTTGAATGCATGCTACTAAAAAAAAACATGTTGATTGTTTTTTTTAAAATATATATATATATATATCTTATGATGCATGCAAGTATTCTACTAGTACTCCTCATTTTCAGTACCTGATTCATTCCATGCTACCCTCTTTGTCTCAGTTTTTGTTAAAAATTCATTTTCCCAACTTCTGAAAACACCAAAAATTCCTCTGATATGCAGTAATCAATGTTAATCTTCTAAAAAAAAAGGGGAAAGTTGAAAACCAGCAAATGGCTGCTTTTCCCAAACCAAAAAAATATATAAAAATTTTACACTTCAAAGTCTATCTTGGATTCATATGACTGCTTCTCTTATGCCAACTTGGTTGAAGAAATCATTTTCTACTGAAAATTTCTATGTTGCAGTGGATTTGACTTCATACCTATTTATTTTTTTAGCTGTAGATGGAAATTCCGGTTATACAACATGATGAAAGCAAGGATAACTACTGAGTATGGTATGGTAATTTCTATTTTTATATTCTTGAATATTGTTATTTGTTGTTTTAATTACAAATAGATTCACTTGTCGAAAGCATAAAAAAATAGAGAGAGACAAAATTTTCAAGATCTTCATGTGTTAATCAAGTCAAGTAACAAAGAAAATGATGCAGATGAAGTCTTTTTAGTTTATAGCAATTGAGTTCTATAAGTTGCTGAATTAAAAAAAAATAGTTTGCATGAGGGCATGCACAAAGCTAAGTGTGGGGGAGACTCACTCTCTTCCAAATATTTTGAAGAATGCATGAGGAAACAAAGGGTTAAGTGTGGGAAAAATATCTCTACATTATCTATGGAAAACCTCATGAGAGCATGAATAAAAAAGAAGTAAAAATTTTACTTCTAAAATCTTAGTTTGCTACTATCATGAAAAAAGGAGAAGACAATTTGAAAGATACAAAAGTATTGACAAAATCAGATTCTACAAGAATATCAATAGCTTGCATGAGGGCATGCAAGAAGTTAAGTGTGGGGGAAATGATGAGACCAAAATATGTCTCATTATATCACCAAATAACATTCTTATTCTCTCTCTCAAAATAAAGCTTTCAAGTGAATTTAGATGTAATTTTAATAACATATATCATATTTAAGGTAGAATATAGGATTTATCTTATCATCTCTTTAGAAATCTATTTGTAATCTAATTGTTTTTATTTCTTGATATTTCTTCTAAATTTGGAATGCAATAGTGTGTAGAAAATAGGTCATAAGCAACTATACTCCAAGTTCATAGATTGTAGCTACCGAAATTCTTCACACAGATATGGAAATGCCCAGCTATGGAAATTCTTCACATAGCTATGGAAATTCTTCACGCAGCTATGAAAACACCTAGCTAGTGAAAGTATTTTGGTTTGTTCCAAAATAATGTAAAGGAGCACCAAACTATTCAGCCTACTCTTTGCTTCCATGTCATCAACCAAGAATATAGATCTAAATATGTGGTAATCCAAAGTCATGAATGCATGTGGCATTCCAAGAAGAATTCAAAGTCATGGGCTTAACACTCCTCCTTTTTCTCTCCATGTTTCAAGGATGAGCAAATGGTGGAATAGTATTAAGAATGTTGAATAAGTACTCTCCAACTTTGTGTTTCTAGATTAAAGGGATGAGTTGTAGAAATATTCTCCATGATAAGTGGGTTGTTGTAGTTAGGTTTGTTTAGTATTTATTACTTTGAATAAATCCACCCAAGAATAGGTAGTTAGTTCTTGGAGTGTGGACCAAGTAAACTAGGAGTAATGTCTATAAATACCTCTTCCATATATTTGGAAAAGGGGGCATATTTTGTAAATCAGTTTTGAATCAATACAAGTGCAGTTTTAAAATTTAATTGTAGTTTCTCCAAATCTGAAGGGAAGAGAATGGCCAAAAGCCGCTCTTCCCCAAGGAGGAGGATTTTTATGTTATTTCTTAGCATAGTTTATTTACTACAACTTTATTTCAGTAGTTTAGTTGTTGTGTGTTTCTTTTTCATGCATGTTTAATTTTTGTATGTTTTCTTAGGAAGAAGTATTTTTGAATAAGATTTTCCGTTCTCCTTTTATATACAGCTTTAGACACTGCCTTAGTTATAATGACACTAACTTGTCTATGATTTGGTTAAATGACTGGTAATACAATGACTTATCACCTGTATCCAATCTCTAGCTGGAGCTCAGCTAGCTCCTCATGCATGTGTTTATATGAGGGGAATCCCACATATGGTCTCCAGATAATTTCCACTCCAAACAACCCCTCCAATAACTACCAAAAATGGGCTACATCATATGTCGGCCTATCTGACCTTTGCTCTGTTGCAACTAACACCCATCTCCTGTATTCCAACTACACAAATCTCACTAGGAATGCATCTGCTTGGGGCATCCCTATAGGTCAAACACAAACTATGTGCTCGTAGGCCCAGCAGTCTAGTATAAATGTATAACACATGATAAACTTGCGCAACTGCCCATACGCCCATAGCTCTCTGTATAGCTACGCCAAGAATGCTAGTGCCTAGGAAAAGCATGTCTCATGCACCATCATATCGTGGAGCACCCCCATCAGTGATCAGGGATAGTGTCCAACCTTTGTATCTAGTACTGCATAGCAGCACACTACCTCCATCAATAAAACCACTAGCCTCGTCTCATCCAGATGGGCTAGGTACATCTCGCCATTGCTCAAACTGGTTCTATAGAATCTCAATTCTGTTGTCCCCTCACCAAATACGGTCCCGATCAGCTCCTCTAAGGCCTCAGAGGAGATAGAGTACACCTAGGCCCCCAATATGGGTAACCTTAGAATCTGGAATACATCCTCCAGGGTGATAGTCATCTCACCCATCGGAAGGTGGAACGTGTTGGTCATGGAGTCCCATCTATTGATGAGTGCAACCATCAAACTGGGCTACCAAACAATATGTCGGTAGCATGGAATACCACTCAAACCCACTGCCTCCATGTGTTACAGCTCCAAAGAGCTCGCTAAGCTATGCAATGCTAGTAGTAGCGGCGAAACCCTATCACGCATATGTAACTATGATCTCCCTTGCATCCAATCTAAATACAATATTAATCTACATTTCCCATGCCCATATTCACCAATCATCATTACCCTCCACCCTAGTTTTACTTTACCTATCTCAACTACCTGGCCCACATCCCTTTTTAGACCCTTATGCCTAATTTCTAACCAGTGCCAATTCAGCTTAACCGACTCCAGTCACCCTTAAACCAGCATTGGTCACCTATTTGGTGACCGATACTGGTTCCCTCCTTACCGACCATGGTTACCACATGACCGACATCTGTTACCTATTTGGTGACTGATCCCAGGTCTTACCAAATGACGCCGGTAAAGCTTCACCAACGCCAGTCACTATTGCGGAAAAATATGTGACTTCCCAAACCCCCCTTTTTTCTAAAACCCTCCCACCTATCCCTTTTACCCCACCTCAATGACCTACACTACCCCAAACATACTACCCATCCCACCTATCCAATTTACTACCCTCCCCCCTCTTTTTTTCCTATTTTTCCCCCCATACCCACATTTCACTTTTACCCACCCACAAAAAACAAAAAACCCACAAAACCCTACAAATCACAACTATCACAACTTCTACTCTATCTAATTAACGCTATAGAGTTAAGCACTTACCGCATCGTGTTATCACCATCTCGGTGGCACATCTGGCCATTGTGTTGGTAGTCCACCCAATCCCTCTCTAGCCTCTGCCATCCTTGAATATCTACCTACAACCTTTGACTAATCAACTCTCTCGCCCTTATCCCATGGACCCACTACTCACCAACCCAACCACCATCAAATCACACTACTAGCTCACTGTCCCATTTCCTCGAGACACTTTTCTCACTATTCTCTCTTTTTTGTCATTTCTTCACTTCACAAATCACAAATGAATAATAAAAATGTGGATTTTTTATTTTTATACAAAACCCAACCTAGCCGATGTCAGTTCCCCTTCACCGGCATCAGTCTCGTGCCCTACCTCACCGTCATCATTTTTCCTATACCGACATCGGTTATCCATGACTGCCATCAGTCAACCTAACCTACACATTTCCCTTACTTTTCCATTTTACCCCACCCTTTACCTTGCTCCTTTACCCCATCCAACCTTTACCCAACCTATTACCTTACCTTTCCTAACCTCATCATTTAGTACCTCCATTTTTCCTCCTTTGAGGACTCATTATTTTACCCCTACCTTGGCCTTACCCATGTCGTGACCTATATATTTGGACCTAGACCATTACTAGTGACCTTTGACCTCATGTGTTCGCTATACCTTGTGGCACTATTACCTGTGTTGATTGACCTAATGACCTTACCTAGCCTATTACCATGACCGTTTATCCTGACCCTACCTTTGATGTACCAGAACATACCTAAACATTCCTACACCTAACCTATGTTGTTTTTCCTGACCATATCCTATACCTTGGATACTGGATTCACTTCAACCTTGTTTGGATAAACCTATCAACCTTAGATGATGTAGATTTTGCCTGCTCTTCAACCTAGTAGTGTGTTGCAGTTTATACGTGTGCATGCATTTGGCTGTTGCTACCTATGACCCTAACCCATTACCTAGCTTTCATAAGTATACCTTTCACCCTTTTTTATCTGTACCCACTTGTCTTTTCATCATATTTACCGTTTATCAAACCACTCACCGCTTCAACCTGCTGCCTCATCAGTTCCTGGTTTGAGGGGGATCACCTTTACCCTCACATGAGGTAACCACATCTTATTTTTATTAGCATCTCTTACAAATACAAGCTATGCAACAAAAAAGGGCAAAATGTAGACACTAAAATTAGGTCACACTCCCCTTTTGTCCCTCGACTTATAAGCACCCTTTATTACATTTACCCAGCCATGACCCCCTTCACCCCACTAATATTAATTTAATTAAATTAATGCATTATCTCACTATATTTATTATTTAAATATCTTATTTAAATAATATTTACACATATAGTTCACTTAGACACCTCACCAAGCCAACTCAACCTAAGACCTATTCTTAGCAAGTTCCCATAACTAATTGAGACTTACCCAAATCCTAAAAATCAATTCCTACATTCCCTCTAACCACATTCCCACATGCTCAAAAGATTCTTCTAGTCTAATCCACAGGATAATAACATGAGATATAAGGAAATCAGGAGGATATCCCTAGTTTAGTAAACCTAGGAAATCCTACCTTGATCGACATCGATTAAACCTAACCATCTCCGGTTAAGCTGGAATGCCGTTGGTTACCCTTTTTAACCCTAAAAGAACATTATTCTTAAGGTTGGAACTTGGAGGTTGGAAAAATTTGGGAGAAATTTGACGAGCAAGAACATGTCTTAGAGATATAACACATCTTTAGAGAGCCAATTCCAACAAAGACTCACATCGAAGGAAGGAGATTGAGCATCTTCTCCTCCACAACCATTCCAACCACAATCTGATCTATCTAAGCAAAGAGGAATGTACATATAGCCCATGCAGAAGCTTTTATTCAGTTGGTGATCACTTGCAACCTTCAAACCCATCATCAGCACCTCCATCCCTCACACACAGGCCCTCAGTAATGGAATCCAAGTAAGTAAAACATCATACATTCCTGGTTATTTCATTTCTTCATCATTTTATCATCCATTTGTTTACCTTGCCCCCTATTGACCTTCTCCACACTCCCACCTCCACATACCCATTAAAACCTCACAAAATCCTACTCCTATCACCCAATACACCGTCCCGACCAACCAAATTCCTTTGTGCAATCACAAAGGAGACCAAAATCCTATTTTGCAACATTTCCAGATCTTATAGTAATCAGCACCGGTTATACCTAACCACTATCAATCACCCCTGACCGACATCGGTCTCTATGTTTGCCCACATAGCCCTAAATAGAGACCTACCCACCTAATTTTATCTCACCCTCATTCACCTGTGATCTACCCAAGACCTTTATCAAACCTGTAGAACCTAGAACCAATCATTTGACCTTTGGATTCTATTCTAGCTTAGCTTGTTAGATTATATCTATTTTTCTTATTGTGTTTTAAGTGAGATACCTAAATCATTTTAAAATAACAATAGGATTTACTTTCTTTACAACATTGAATTATTTAAAATAGTGTACTGACCACCATCTAGGAAGTATCATACTTCCCAAATATAGCTTACACTAGGTAGTTCACTGCCCATATTGTTTAATTCCTTCTGGTGGTCTTGTTTTCATTACATGTAGTTCCTCCTAGCTAAAGGGAAGCTCTCATGATCAGATGTGGATTCAGAAGTCATACACGCACAACAACCCATCAACTGACATTTGAATAGGTATTCCTCCTATGCTCATTACCCTATCTATTTCGTCAACATTTCAAAGAAACAATCTAAGAAAAAGGTGAAACAACACACTTCAAATTAAAGGGGGAAATTTGAAAACAAGCACTAACATCGAATATGACTCAGGGATGGGCACCCCTTATAGGTGCCACAAGAACAACATAGACAATTTTACATACAAATCAAGTGCCTTAATCAATTGAGAAATCAAATTCATAACATAAGCAAACACATGGCCTTATAAATAGATACACACAACAAAAAACTCAAATACCATAACAACTGGTCACTGTAGACTAGGAAAACAAAAATACAAACAAAAAAAACAAACAAAAAAAATTGTACACTGTAAAAAAATTGTACCTGATGGCGTTCAACCCAAAACGTGATTAAGGTGCCTACCGTTGACAAGAAATTCCAACAAATATCCTTCAAGGTCCTTCAAGAAAAAAAGGTTTGTTCCCTCAATTCAGATATCAATGGAGTATGGCCCCATCCATAAGGCATCAAAATTTCCATGTTTGACTTTGTCTTCATACCTTCTATCCAATAAAAAAACTAAATCTTCAATATTAAACTCTTTTGGGGTAACTTTCTTATCAAATATTTTTTTAATCCTTTCCCTTAACTTCAAGTGCTTCTATTGGTATTCCCTTATTTCTTCATCTAATTTGAGGATTTGATTTATCCTTGCTTCATAAGGGTTTAGTTCCCCTTCATCCCCAAGTTGGTGCATAAATTGATAAGAAGACAATTGCATATGTAAGGGAAAACTATCTTGGTTCCCATAGACTAATTCAAAAGGACTCTTACTAGTATCTCTTTTAGTAGTTACTCGATGTGTCCACAAGGAAAAATTCAGTTGTTCACCCCATTTTCTTTTATTAACTTCCAATGTCCTTCAAAGAGTATCTTAAGCATATTTTTTTTTCTTGACTCAACTTGGCCATTTCCCTGTGGATTGTAGTTTTATGCATAATCCAAGTTGATGCCATATTTTGCACATAACTACTAATGGTTTATCCCTAAAGCTCATAGCATTTTCAACAACTATTTTGATAGGAACCCCCTCCTTCTAATCTACAAATTATATTGTTCAAAATAAAATCCATGACCACTTGGTGAGTTGCTTTCTTAGTGGGAATGGCCTCAACCCATTTAGTGAATTAGTCAGTAGTAACTAGGATCCATCTATGTCTAGCATTTGAAGAATCTGATATTTCTCCAATAAAATCCATTCCCCATTTCTTAAAAGAGACCTCCACTGATACTAAATTTGCAAAGGTAAAACACCTAAATCTTTCAACCTCCCATAGAATCTTTGACAACAATCAAACTTTCTGACTAACAAAGCTACATCTTTAAAAAAATTGGTGCGTGTTGGCACCAATAACTTGCTCTCAAAATCTTATGATCAACCACTCTTCTAGTAAAGTGACCTCTGCATACCCCCCATAAAATTCTGCAATGATATTGGGAGCTTCTTCTTCTGTGATGCAACTTAATAGGACCCGTACTGGGTTCTTCTAGGCCAACTTATAGTTAGTTCCTAACATATTTTTGGGAGGTTAATCTAAGTGATCCTTATCTAATTTTTTTCTAGATTTCCTAGACATTCTAAATTATTGAGGTAAAATATTACATCCCTATACCATGTGGAATTAATCTTTGATATCCACATTTCCCTCTTCAACTTCATTAACCACAATTAGTTGCAAGTTACTTTCTACCATTAATTTCGTAAGGCCCAAACCCCTAACTAATTTGGTAGTTTGTATGTCCATGTCATACTTTTGTAATTTATTTACCCACCAACACCTTTTACTATATATCTCCATTTTAGACTTAGACATCCTTTACCATTGTATGAGGGAAATAAGTTATAATACTTGAACTCAATATATATGGCCTGAAAAATTTAGTTGCTCGAACAAGTGCAAAAGCTTGCTTTTCCATGATGGTGTATCATTTAGCTTAGGTAATTGTAAAGCTTTATTGAAAAAGGTATATGTCTCTCATTCCCTACATCATCCTTCTGCAATAATACAGAAGAAATTCCTCAGATGCAAAGGAAAAAAAATTGGAACACCTTGTTATAATCTGCCCTTGGCTAGGATAGGGGTGTTCTTTAAAGCTTCCTTGATCCCATTAAAATCTTGGAAAACATCTTGTTCCCACTTGATAACCTGATATTTCTTTAACATAATAGAAATCAGGATAGTTATTTTAGAAAATTTTCAAATAAACCTCATAATGAAATTGATCTTCCCAAATAAATATTGGACTTTTCTTTTTTGGGCATGTAGGTATCTTGGAATCCTTTTCCAATGGCTTCTACTTAATCAAGATCTATCATGACCCCTTCTTTAAATACTAAATGCCCCAATAGTTTTTCCTTCTAAACACCAAAGTGACATTTCCTGGGATTTAATAAGATCCCATACTCCCTGCATCTTACTAACATTTTCTCTACATGGCTTAGGTGATCATTTCTCTTACCATGCACACATCTATCTACATTATCTTGACATACTGCGATATTACTCTATCAAGTGCAACTTGCACAAGATCCACCTAAATGGCACAATTATACACAAAGCACAGTATTCATCAAACCAAATGGCAGTCTGAAATGTAGTGCAATACCATGAGTGTAAGTTCCCATTTAGTGGGTGACCACTAGGGTCAGTTTAACTTCCCATTTGATTCCTTTTACTTGATTATGATCCTGAGAAACCATCTGGTGTTTTGTAGAGTAATCTCTTTTTATTTGACTATGTTTTAGGTGAATTATGGAAATCAAGAAATGAAGTATAATTAACTTTGATTAATGTGACATCAATCAACACCTTTTGATCCTACAAAAGCCTTAATTTATCTACAGGTTCTATAGTTACTTACTGCCTAGATGAGGTTTGCCATTTCCCATGAAGAGTATCCCTGTGTCACTACATTATGTGCTCCTAGTCCCTTACATTCCCAATCAAATCTTCTTGCATTTTAAGTGAGCTCATTTAGGATTAATATCTACTTTCTAGTTTACATCAATGGTTCCATGGTTAGGCATAACTTTGGTAACTCATGTGCAAATTAGTGAATCCTATTTATAATCCTCTCTTCTGAACTAGGACCATGCTAATGTATCTAGCTTACTTTTTTGGGTCAAATATTTACTTTATATTATATTTATATATGCGTTGTAACTTAATTACAGATATTTAGCATCATGGGCTATCACCTTGGTTTCAATATTGTAATCTTAATACATCCCTTGAAGTGAGATATACCTGATGGATTCAAACCCTATCTACATTATGGGTATGTAGATTCCATCTTATCCAAGTCCATGGGAATCAATATTGGTTATCAACTTAATTATGTCTTTTCCAAATAAGGTTTCTTTTCCATCACATACTGAAACCACGGGCTCCCAATCCATGCATTGATTTTTAAATTCTCCTTTATTTTGCAATAACCTTTTTACTTGGTAATCATCATCAAACACTTTCCAATGATTTATATTATCATACACTGAGGATCTTGACAACATACATCATAATTACAGTAAAGAGAAACAATACAATTTTCAAACCGAGATGCAAGCACGGACAATTTATCAGTTACAACATTTTAAGCCCTATCATGGTAAATGATATTAAAATAATCAAACATTTCAATGAAGTCCCACACTGCATGCTTAGACTACTTCATTATTTGGTTCTTTGTTGCATAAAATTTTCTAACTTGCTTCACCATCAACTTAGAATCCTCTTTGAAAATAATGTCCTTTATTCCATACCTCCATGAAATTCTCAATCCTAGGAGCAATGCTTCATATTCTACAATATTATTGGTGCATTCAAATTTTAACTTTAATTAAAAATTGAATGTTTCTCTATTTGCGGATATGAGCACCACTCCAGCCCCATTACCCATATTAGAGCATGCTCCATAAAATATCATAGTCCAAGGGGCACCAAATTGTTCCAAACATGGAATTTCATTTATGTTGTGGTTTTCAAAGTATTTATATCCAACAAAATTATCAGCATCTACATAAGCAAACAACACTTCATAGGAGGCATTTTTTGGGTCCTCAATCAAGTGTAGCATTTTCTTCTCTCTGTACAACTTCACTAAATTTCCTTCCACATGTATGCTGGCATAGGACATGTCCATTTGCACACTTCCTCCAACACTTGAAGCCCATTTTCTAGAAAAAAAAATACCCCATTTAACAGGGCAATCAACAACGATCACATTTATAGTCAAGTATTTACCAAGATAAACTACCAAATGCACTACTAAACCTTTTACATATCCTATCACTGACACCTATCTTGAATCCATAGTCTGGTATTTTCCAAAATATGCTATCACTTTGATTTCCAATTCATTCATAACTTCAAGAGGCATGCCATTACATGAATCTCTTGAATCAAACATATAATTGTGGACAAGTAATCCTTGATGATCAAAGTAGTAAAAAATGGATCCACATCAAGCTTAGATTTTACCAAAGAAGTGCCTAAATATATCTCAAATGATTCCCATAGAATTTGCATTTCTTGGGGCACTCCTAACTCTGTAATAATAGGTGGAAGATCTACATTGTTAACCTCCTTACCTGTGACCACTAACTCCTCCTTGAATCATAAGTACTAAAATGCTCTTCTTCTATGCTAAGCAATTCTTAGCAACTCAACAATTGGCACAGTAACCTTGATTTGACTCGAAATTTGATCCATATTACAAGGTTTATACTTAGGTAAGACTACACTAAGAAGTAGGGTAATTGATTTTTCTGGTTGTATGAGGTTTTTTACAGTTTGAGTAAATGTAGGGGAATCAAATTTGCTAGAAATAACGGGGCATTCGTTTGGTAAATATTTCTTGGGAACAACATTGGGGATATTGGTGAGGAGAGGAATTTTTTGTTTAGGTTGTGGCCCTGGTCCTTTGATCATCCTATTTCTCAGATTATATTCTTTTTCTTGGGCCACTACTACATTCATTAAGAGCTACCTATCCTCTTCATAAGGAATACCACCATTATATTTATTAATCATTAAATCCCTTAGATAATAAAAATCATGGTTAGGTAACTAGAAAGAATACTGAACCATGTCTATATCAATATTAGTAGTAAAAGGAGAAGAAGATAACCCTTCTAAATAGTTCCAAAATGATTCAATAGTCCTGGCATCCAATACTTCAGTAGAAGTAGCCCCTAGTAATATAATATCATAACATTCCATCATACAAACATCACCAAAAGAAGCTTCATCATTAGCATCATCATTATCAACATCGAGGTTACAAGGAGAATGTGGTAGAAAAAAATTATCACACTAGTTAATGACGTGATATTATTCAACCATAGATACCCTAGCAGTCAGTGGATCAAGTACTATATTGTTTTCTCTATGGTTTGGTTTCTTGTTCCCTGACCCCATAGGTACTTTTCCTCTATCATCAACTCTATGATTACCTCTAGGGTGATTCCAAAATATATTTTGTCCTTGAGGTTGATGTTGAGCTTGAGAATTTGCCTCTATGCATTTCTCATCTCTAGCAAGTTTATAAGAAACTTCCTTAACTACCCCTATTAGGGTCTTGAATACTTCCTCTAGCTCTACTAACTTGCTTTTCTATGTTTTTTCTGGATTAACTAACTTCATACCCTCCCTCTTTGGAGGTTTTCTGGCTGATTTGATATTACTCATGATTTTCACTACCAAATAAAAATCCTTCCTTAAATTTCAAGGATTCTTTTCTCTTAGGCAATAGGTTGCCTTATTTTCGAAGGAATATGAGTATTTAATTAGACATGAATAATCACTCGGTCTCAGATTCATGGGAAGTCTTGTCAAAGATTTTTTAAACCTAGTGTTAAAATCCTAAAAAGGTTTGTTATGATTTTTTTAATTTTCAAACTCAGAAAGGAGTAATCTAAGATCATTTTTATCATCATATTGTAACTTAAAGGCATTCTTCATTTCCAACCATGAATCAATTGAATTGCCAAGAAATGACTTGTACCATTCTCTAGCATATTCATCTAAAGTATGTATGAAAAATTTCACACACATCCTCATTTTCAATTTCAAAATCTTCCATAACATTTAAGAAGAGTCTAAGATGCTAATCCCCACTTATGGAATTATTCCCCTGAAATATGGACACTCTATTTCCGACCTCATGTGGAACCTCATTTGGATAATCAATCATTCCATGAAAAAGCAATGGGTTTGTAAGTGTTTGCTATAAAAGGAGGTCTGGCTAGAGGCTTTGCCATATTTTTTAGAGGAGGTGTTCCAACATGAGGATTAAAATGATAGGGAATTGGGGGTATTTGAGGAAATGGAGTGTGATCTTCAAAGTAATGATCCTTTAATGATTTTGTTTCATAAAATAATCTATTACTTCTAATCAATAAAGGAGGGAGATGAGGAATACCCAGATCACTTGAAAATGAAGGACCCTCCTAAGTTGGAGTGTACAAATTTGTGCAAGGACTACTCAATCCAGAACTGTCTGAAGTACTAGAATAATCTTCCACCAAAGGTTGATCAATTTCAACAATAGTACAAATTTCTCTTCTGACCTTTGATCACCCAAGGCTTTCCAGACTTGTTTTCTCCTCAGATTATTCTTTCCTAATTCTAGGAACAATCTTCTAGCAGGATCTGACTTTTAAAAGGATCTTCTTCCTTCCATCTTTATGCAATTGTCAATTAAAACAACCAAGATTTAATATTTTACACTGGTTTTTACCAAAATTATCACAAAAGAGGGAGCCTCCACTAAGGTTTTTCACCTTAGATGTGTTAATTACTTAAAATCACTCACTAGAAGATATATTTACTTTTAAACAAACAAATATTTACAAATCCTTGTGTTTCACCTAATTTTAGATGTGTTTCTTCGAATGTTCATGAAACAGATACGGGTAAAGGGTTAGAAGGAATACCTGTTGAAATGCTAGTTGTAGGTTGTTGCGTGCGTATGAATTCTGGATCTACAGTTGATCCTGAGAGCATCATTTTTGCTTGGAGGAACTACCTAAAATGGAAAAAAATACCACCAAATAAAAGTTAAACAATCTATGTAGTGGACTGCCTAGCGTGTGCTAGATCCGGGAAGTGTGATACTTCCTAGAAGGCTATCAATCCACTATTTAAAACAACTTAATGCTAACAATAAAGGAAATCCTATTGTAGTTAAAATGATTTAGGTATCTCATTCGTCTTTAATAAGTAAATTCACTTACAACAGGCTAAGCTATGACTAAATCTTAAGGTCAAGGTCTCTATTAGGATATTGGTATTGGTTAGGGTGAGATTCTGGGTGGTTTTGGGTATTCAGTTGAGGTTTAGGAGCTTTTTTCTTTGTTTATGGTAAAAGACACAAAGATCGACATCGGTTTAGTATGACCAGTGTCAGTTTAGGTTAAGTAATGGTGGTTGTGGGTAACCAATGTCGGTATGATCGTGGTACAGGAAATTCAATAAAAATTGAGGCAAGGGTAGATCTAAGGCTAGATGAAGATGGAAGGGCGATGGCAAGATTCATGTGGGTATTGGGTGTGCACAGGAATGATTAAGATATAGCTATGGAAAATTCAGGGGGTATGGGTAAAAGGATGGCCAAGCTTGCATGGAGGTAAAATGGTGGTGGAATGAAAATGAGGGAAAAAACTAGTAACAACAGCAAAAGGATCTACCCAATGATAAATGGACAAATGTTGGTTAACAAAAGCACTTACCACTTATACGAGCTTGACATCTAGTTGGAAATGGTAGGTGATCAAATAAAATGAACCTTATATGGTGCTAGTGCTTCCCTATATGCTCTCATGAAGGCAGATGGTTGTGTGATTACTTCTGGTGCTAGCTATGGATGCTCTGATGTGTGTACTAACGCTACTTCTGCTTGCATGCAGCTTTGGTTTTTTCATTTGCTCTCAAAATATGTGTTAATCTCTTTGAAAGGTGCCAACTTCAAAATAAGGTTGTTTTGGGGGTTAAATGGTAACATACGGTGGTTTCAGCTTAACCAGTACTGGTTTAGGGTAACTGACGTTGGTTAGGGCGAGATTTCCTAGGTTTACTAAACTAGGCAAATCCCCTTGATTTTCTAGGATTTCGTTTCGTTTACTCCTTAGATTAGCATGAAATCTTCCTTCTAATGGATAGGAGTGTGGTTAGAGGGAATGTAGGCATTGATTTTTAGGTTTTGGGTAGGTATTAGTTAGTTATGGCAACTTACTAAGAATAGGTCTTAGAGTGAGGTGGATATGTGGGTATTATCCTGATTAGGATATTTAAATAATAAATATTGTGAGGATAATGAATTAATTTAATTTAATTAATTAAATTAATATTAGAGTGGGATGAAAGGGTCCATGGTTAGGTGAATGTTTTCAAGGTGTTTATTTGACGAGGGACCAAGGGGAGTATGACCTAATTTTAGTGTCTACATTTTTCCCCTTTTTGTTGTGTAGCTTGTATCTATAAGCGACACTGACAAAAATAAGATGTGGTTACCCCATGTGTGGGTGAAGGCGATCCCCCTCAAACTAGGAACTGATGAGGTAGAAGGAAGAATCAGTGAGTGGTTTTATAAAAGGTGAATGTGATGAAGAAGAAGGTGGGTAATGGGGGTAAAGAAAGGAAAAAGGTCCACTCGGGTAATCTAGGTAATGGGTTAAGGTCAAAGGTAGTGACAGTCAAATGCATGCACACATATAAACTACAACACGGTACCAGGTTGAAGATCAAGAAAAATCTACATTGTCTAAGGTTGATCAAGTTATCCAAACATGGGTTATTGAGGTCTAATATCCAGGGTAGAGGATATGGTCTGGGAACTCAACGAGGTAAGATGCGAGAACATGTAGGGTGGCTCCGACACATCTAAAGGGTCAATGTTTGTTTGGGTAAAGGTCATGGCCAAAGGAAAGGTAAGGTTTTAAGGCTAATCATTATGGTAACATCATTGTAAGGTAGAGCGAGTGCGTAAGGTCGATAGTCACCCCAAGGGGGCTGGTGTGGGTAGATGGGTATGATGTAGGTAAAGCTATGGGAAAGGTTGAAATATGCCCCACTTGGTGGTAAGAGCGATTGATGAATGATGATGTGAGGAGGGTGAGGTGAATGGTCAGGGTAAGCATTTGGGTGAGGAAAAAAAGAGTGACAGGTAAGGTGTACTTAGCCCATCCAAACGAGACAAGGCTAGTTATTTTATTGATGGAGGTAGTGTGCTATTTTACACTACCAGATGCAGAGGGTTTGAGATTTCCACACTCTCTGATGGGGGTTTTACATGACATGGTGATGGATCGGACCTACTTTTCTTGGGTGCCAAAATTCCTGGTGTAGTTATACAAAGAGCTATGGGCATATGGGCATCTGCGTAGGTTCAGCTTATGTTGCACATTTGTTCTATACTACTAGGCCTATGAGCACATAGTTTGTGTGTGGCCAGTGGGTATACCCTGAGCATATGCATTTCCCCTGAGATTGGTTTAGATGGGGTACAGGTGATGGGTGCTCATGATTGGAGAACATCGATTAGATAGGGCTACACATGATGTAGCATATTACAGGCGTCTATTAGAGGGGTTGTTTGGGGTGGACATCATATGGAGACCATATGTGGGTTATACCTCATACAGATGGATGCATGATGAGATAGATGGCCTTTAATTGTTGAGATGGATAGAGGGGAACCGTGCTGGGGAGCACAACATGATCCCAGTTGATAGGGTCAGGTGGAAGTTTGGGCTACTATAGTACATACCTCTACCCTTCCCGCAGTACAGGAGAGATGACATGGAGAGGCCATTGCCTCTACCATAATTAATAGTTCCCACCTGGAAGGAGGAATATGTGGTAGACTGGTGAATTGATGATGTCATAGTGACAGATAGATATAGATAGTGGTAGGTGGCTCATTTATGAGCAGTACCACCTAGATCGAGGCAGCTAGATTTATCCACTACCACAGAGCAGAGAGATGCCTTATAGAGGTAGGTGGTGACCCTGATTACCTAGTTGGGGATGGTACAAGGGCAATTAGCTAGTTCAGAGGTGGAGGTGGCTGAGTTACATGCACAGGTGGCTAGTCTTCAAACCCAGATGGCCCAGGGTGGAGATGGCGATGGTGATGATGGTTAGGTGGCCACCCTATAGGAACAAGTTATAGGTTTGTAGGGCTAGTTGGCCACTATATAGGAATAGATTCATGCATTACAGGTGTAGGGATAAGCACAGGGTGTGAGGTTGATGGTACCTCCACAGGCACCAGGAAAGGGGCCCAATTCACAGGAAAGGGCAAGACAGGGTCATGCAGGATAGGTACAGGGGCCAAGACCTATAGGGCTACCATAGACCATTCCCATATCTAGGTTATGGGATTCCCTAGGTGAGGCCAGATACTACTAGGATCAGTTGATGGTGGCCAGGATAGATTTTCTATCCTATGGAGAGTACAGGGCACAATAGGCCTTGAGTGATAGGACTAGATCCTGTAATCATAGTGTAGAGAGCACAGGGAGCCATCAAGCTCTGAGACACAATTGGGGAGAGGCCACCAGCTCATGAAGACTAGCTCCAGGTGATGTGCCAGTAGGTGGTGGTGAGATGATACCAAACCTGTGGATAGGAGTTGAGAAAGAGACCGGAGAGACTGACATGGAGGATTTCTGACAGGATGAGGCTTGATGCCCATTCTTGTATTTTGATGTATTGTAGTCATTTTTTTGTTATATACCAGGCCTGCGTGCAAAAGATGGTGAGGATGTACTAGAGTTTTGTATATTTTGATCATATACCAGCCTACGCACCAAAGATGGTGAGGTTGTATATGAGAGTTTTGAGAGACTGGATTATATACACCGGCATGCGTGCCAAAGACATTTGACAGTTATGTATATGGATACACATGTGTGGATATTATATTTATATAGATGATGATGATTATGGGCATTATTTTTTTGTGTTGATAACATTTTATTATTATGCATAGATGGACTTATGGTAGGTGTGTTAGGCATGGATTGAGTTAGGTTTTGGTTTAGACATGGATTGAGTCAGGTCATGGATTTAGGCATGATGGAGTTAGGTCATGGTTTTAGGAATGGATTGAGTTAGGTTTTGTTTTAGGCATGTATTGAGTCAAGTCATGGATTTAGGCATGGATTTGAGTTAGGTCATGGATTTAGGCATCGATTGAGTTATGTTTTTTTCTAATTTCCAATTTTTGATATAAAAAGGAAACGAAGTAGGGTAGAATGTGGTTTAGGAAAATAAAGATGAATTGGTTAGGGTAGAGAGTGGACAAGATAACCTCTAAGGGCCCCATGCCCATGGAGTGTTGTTTATATAGTCCCAGCGAAAAGGGACCTCAGGCCGATGTATTTCTCCCATAAGCTAGGGAAGAATATGAGGAGGTATGAGAATGAGTTGGTAGGTTTTAGGCTTGATTTGGGTTTAGGTCTTTTAGGTGTGGGTGAGTTATAGGAAACTATGTATAGGTGATTTCTATTGTGGTAGAAGAATAAGATTATCCAAAGGTAAGCGTCAAGGACCAAGTCCTGTATAAGGTAATCAATACATAATAAAGAAGGTTAACAGATAAGAGGGGATAAGAAATCTACTTGATTGGTGAGGATCATAACTGGTTGACCATACCATAGGTAAGCTAGGGAACATAAGACCCTAAAGACTTTGCATGAGTGATTATCCTGAAGGTGAATAATAGTCACATGATCACCAAATGTCACAGTTCGAAGAGGTCCCTTGAGACGGTAGGAAATGAGAGTGTGAATGGTGAGCGGAATGAAAGGTGGTTAATTTTTATATGCTATGAGGTAGCATGCCTTTGTAGGAAGAGATCTAAGGTCACAATGGGAAAGTCCATGACTAAAAGGTTGTTTGTTTTAACTGATGTTTGAGATAGATTGATCGATGTGGGAAGTCCATATGGGATGAAGAAATTAACTCCTTGAGGTCTTCATGAAGCTGATCAATGTGGGAAGCTTCAGATTCTCTCTCTCTCTCTCTTTTTTGAAAGAGCTTTATATAGTTGTCCTTCGAGGGAGAAGTCTATTTATAGTAGTGATTGTAGAGAGAAAGATGTCCTTTTGAGGGAGTCATATTTTTATTTGAAGTGTGACTCAAAGAGTTGGAACCCATGTGAGGGCCTTTAATTCATGGACAAGACTAAGGTGAAAAGTAATATTCTTGTTTAGAAAGAAGGTTGAAATGACCATGGGATCTCATCTAAAAATAGATGAAAAGTATCCATGAGAATCATGCTATGTGTAGCACAATGCTACACATATTTAAGAAAGATAAAAAATTATGGGTACACACATGATTCTTATTTAATCGTTAGTGATGGCATAGGAAGTGGATAGTGCTCAAGGGACGAGCATGGAAAGAGGCAAAAAGTGAGGTAGGACTAAAATTCAATAGTAGAATGGTCAAAGATGCAAGGCATTAAGGGGCTCAGGTTCGGGTTTACCATCGAGTGAAGATAAACAATAAGCACCTGATCTATAAGCATGGGTCATGATGTATGGTCCAAGCCAATTAGGAGAAAATTTTCCCTATTTACTTTTTTCTGCTTTAGTTACATGTTGATTTTCTTTCAAGACAAGGTCATCGACTCGGAAGGTTTGTTCATGGACATGTTTGTCATAGGCATGTTTGATACATTTTTGGTAAACTTGAAGGTGGTCAAGAGCATTAAGATGACTTTCATCTAATAACTCAAGTTGTGCTAAACATTCCTAACGAAAGTCGTAATCATTGAGCATGTCATGAAGAGAAATGTGGAGTGAGGGAATCTGGACTTCGAGAGGCAGAACAACCTCTGTACTGTAAACCAGAGAAAAGGTTGTGGCAGCAGTGAAAGTACAGATACTAGTGCGGTATGCCCATAGAGTGAAAGGAATGTGCATATGCCAGTCCTTCCCAGTATCGTTAAGCACTTTCATGAGAATTTTGTTCATGGTTTTGTTGGTGGATTCAACTTGGCCATTAGTTTGTGGGTAATATGTTGACAAGAAACTTAGCTAAATGTTGAAGGCGTCAAAAAGTTTTCGCAATGCTTTATTTTGAATTGTTTTCCATTATCAGTGATGAGGCGATGAGGAAAACCAAAGCGATAAATGATGTGATGATTGATGAACTCACATATTTTCTCAGCTTTCGTGGAGATGAGTGGTATGGCTTCAACCCATTTTGTGTAGTATTCGGTAGCGGTGATGATCCATTGATGGCGTTGGGAAGAATAGGGATTAATCTCTCTAACAAGATCCAAACCCCATTGAGAGAAGGGCCAAAGGTCACGGGTGACCTGTAAGGTAGGATTGGGTGTATGATGAAGGTTGGCATGTTGTTGGAATTTTCCAAAATGTTTGACATAATCACAACAATCATGATTGAGGGTCGGCTAGTAATAGCCTAGGAAAAGAATACGCTTACCAAAAACAAGGCCACTGAAGTGACCTCCACATATTCCATCATGAACTTCCTTGATGGTATAAGGAATTTTAGAACTCGTGAGGCATCGTAAGAGAATACCATCAAAGCTATGCTTATAGAGGAGGCCCCCAATGATGACATAATTAGAGACCTTTTTAAGAAAAGTATGTTGTTCATTATGACTGAGGTCGGGAGGTAAGATGGAGAGAGAAAGATAGTCATAGTAGTGTTTATACCAAAAGGTCACTTGGGTTAGGGGAAGTGGTTCCAATGGAGTAAAATTCACAAGGTAAATAAGAGGGTGATTGGAGTCTTTGTACGATGACAAGGATTTTAGAATTAGCAGGTGAAGTGGGGATTTGAGAAGCCAAATAGGCCATGGTATATGAAAATTTGTTGGTTGAACATGGGATGGTTTGAAGGGTGTAGTAGTCGAAGGTGGTCAAAAGGATGTGTTGGTAAGAAAATTTTTCTTGTGGACAAATTTGTGGATTTCAGGCCAACGCTATGGGAATCTAAGTCCCTCGACATTTGAATGGTGCAGCTATCATTGTTTAGCATGTAAAACCAAAATGGATTTATGGTGGTTTTTCAACTAGAGATCTAAAGGAACACTCCACTATCCCTATGGTAATAATAGTAACTCCTCGCTATAGCAGAAATAAATCTAAAAAAGGGGAGGGAGTGAGAGTGAAGGAGGGGGAAATCAATGTTGTGGGTAGAGTGTCAGATGACCACACACATCAACTGGAAGTTTCATTACATGCATTAATTAATATAAGAAAGATAAATTTGCAATTTATGAGCACAAGACAAAATAAAACACCCTCGTCACAAAGCACCAATTGATTTTTCCATTGAGGGGACATAAAATTCCTTCCTTTTTTATTGATCTCAAAGTTGAAACTTGTACAACAAGTGGGAATAGAAGAAATAATGTAGAGGAGGAGAATAAAAGAATACTAACAATTGTTTTTTTCCTCTGTTCACAAAAATGTGCTTCTAGTTTCCAAATTCGATTGCCCCTTCACAAAGACTTCAAAAAACCATTAAATCGATCAACCCAAATCCATTATAAACAAATTTGATCATTTCCCCTCTTCTAGATTCCTCTGCCGTAAAGAAAACACTACTGATGAGCCCAAAAAGAGATTCTACATGCAAAATGCATTTTAGATTTCAATTTTCCAGTTCGCATATGAACCATTCAATCCTTTTCCCTAATTGCTTTGAAATCGGGCCATCCACTTGGTAGGAGAACATTAGAGTGGAGTCCAGGGAAACGTTTTTGCATTTTTTGCATGTGAGAGATGTTTTCTCGATTTTCTCCCACAAAACCCCATAAAAATTTAAAATTGAATTTTCCATCGTGTGGATAATTTCACTAGCTTTCCATTGATACAAAAAATGTGAAAATCCAAGCTCTAGATTGAAAGATATGGCCTCTTGAAGATTTAGGGAAAAAATGGCAAAATTAGGGCAAAATTTGGGTCTGCAGGCCAAAATTTGACCTTTTTCCCTCTTTTTTCAAATTGGGAAAATTTTCCCCAAAATCTCCATGCCCCCACCAACCCAATGACATGTGGTGCTTTCTAGTTCATCCGCGGGTTTTCATAATAACTTTTTTCCCTTTTTGCCCACAAGGGAAAATTTTCCCAAAGTCCTCTGCTGACCTGACCTTTGCCACTGATGTGGACACGTGGCACCTTCTGATTCAATGTAGAGATGCGGTCCAACATTTCACTGTTGCACTTTTATGGTTTTGGCAAAAAACAAAAAATCCTTCCAATGCCCTGATCCCCACCGATGAATGGACATGTGGCGTGTTGTGATTAAACATGGGGACTTAATCAATTTTTCTCCATTCTCCTTTGTAGGCTTGCGGGTGAAATTTTTACCTTTGAGTTTTTTAGCCAAAAGGCTAAGTGTTGAATTTCTCTCCATGCCTTCGCTAACCCACCAATTTCCTTGGCAAAATTTCCTCCTTACCTCCATAGGCCCGCCCAAGGAAAATTTCCCCTCCAAACTCCGCCGAGCAATAACTTGCAAAATACAAGGAGTTAGGAGGAGTTCCTTACCTTTCTGGAATGGGGAAAAAATTATCTATCTGATGAAGTAATACCCAAAAAAGTTTGATTGCCTAAAATGTGTAAAAATTTGACTGGTGGCAAAAAAGGAAGCTAGTTAACCCAAAATAAGAGGGAGCTTATTTTGGTTAACAAGTATGATTAAAACATGGAAACTTTAAGATAGGAAAAAGTTGTGTTACTTGAAAACTTGTAATATTCCCATTTACACACTTGTAAGACAACAAGATGTCTACGTGATGTTTGTACTTTTGAAGTGCCTCTTCACGACATGGGTATATACCATTGACTTGGTTTACAACCAATTGACAATCACCAAAGATGTTGATGGATTTGACATCCAAGGCATAGGAAGCTTGGAGACCTAATACAAGCACTTCGTATTCAGAAATATTGTTTGTACAATCAAAATATAGTTTGAAGGACAAAGGCATGGGTTCACTGTCAAGAAAAATGACGATAAATCCTACCCCACCCCCATGCTGACACTTAGAGCCATCAAAGAAGAGTTTCATTTAGTAAGTGGGCTCGTCTAGGGAAAGGGTGGAAATTGACTCATCTGGAAGTCAAAATTAGAGGGTTGATCCCTGGAAATAGGTGTGTTAGCCAATTTTTCGGTGATAGCTTGGCCCTTGATGGAATTTTGATGGATGAATTCGAGGTCGAGGTTGGCTAGAAGCATAAGTTAGCATGCGGCACGTTGATTTTGGTAAGGTTTGACATACATGAAATGTAAGGGGTTGGTGTTGGTCATTACATAGGTTTTGTGATTGAATAGGTAATGGCGGAGTTTTGTGGTAATGAAAACTAAGAATAAGAAATTTTTTTCGGGATGTGTGTATCAAGTTTCATAGTTTAAAAGAGTACGGCTTATGTAATAAACTACCTGCTCTGTGTTGTTCATAATGATGAGTGAACATGGCCCCCAAGGAGTGGTCGGTAGTTGAGATGTATAGGTAGAAAGGTTGATTGCCTTTAGGTGGAATAAGCATGGGTGGTTAAAAAAGATATTGTAATAAGGCCTCAAAAGCTTTGTGGTAGTCATCATCCCATTTAAAGGAGACATCCTTCTTGAGAAGATGATGAAATGGTTGACACTGATCAGACAATTGTGAAATGAAATGTCAAATAGATTGTAACTTACCTTGTAGGCTACAAAGTTGCCTAAGGGTGGAGGAATTTCAAGAATGGCCTTGACTTTAGCAGGGTCAAATTCTATACCATGTAAGGAAATGATAAATCCCAGGAGATTTCCTGAGAGAACCACGAAGACACACTTCTTGGGTTGAAGGTGGACACAATATTTAATAAGGTGGTCAAAGATGGTTTTTAGGTTGGTGAAGTGCTCAGAGTGGCATTTAGATTTGGCCAGGAGATCATCCATGTAATCTTCCAATATACAATGCATGATGTCATGGAAGATATAAGTCATAGCTTGCTGATATGTGGCACTAGCATTTTTAAGGCCAAAAGGCATGAATCGATAGTAGAAGGTCCCCTAAGGGGTGATGAATGCAGTTTTGTGTTGATCTGTTGGGGCAAGCAAGATTTGGTTATAACCTGAGAAGCCACCCATGAGTGATAGCATCTCGTGACCAGTGGTAAGGTCAACCAGATGGTCAATACTAGGTAGAGGAAAGTCATCTTTTGGGCAAGCTAGATTGAGATCACGAAAAATCCATGAAAATGTAGAGTCCCCCTATTGCCTTAGTGATAGGGACAATGTAAGAAATCTAACAAGGATAATCAATGAGTAAGATGAAGGAAATGGAAAGAAGGCATTGAAGTTCTTCTTTGATGAGAAGGGAAATGTGAGGGTGCATTTTCCTCACCTTTTGTTTGACAATTTTGGCATCGGAAATGGTTACAGTATTGTGGACCACTATGGTGGGGGTAATATGGGGTATGTCTGCATAAGACCAAACAAAAACATGGTTATGATCTTTGAGAAAAGCAATAATGGCTTCCTGTTTAGCAACATCTAAAGATTGACTGATCTTTAGGATGTGTGGGTCATCCTGAGTATGAATGTTGATTTCAATAGTTAATTCGTTCAACATGGTTTTCATCTCAGATGGTAGCAACCGATGAATATATGAGTCTTCTTCCCCAAGGTAGGTGAGTATAGATTCATCATTCTGACATTGAATGACATTAATCAAAGGTGTATTTTCGTTGATCATTTTAGGTTACATGAAGGGAAGAGAGAAGAGATCCTCGCCCTCACGTTGATAAGTCAGAGGCCCCAAGGATATGGTGTTAGTGAAAAAAAAAGTTAGGAGGGATGGATTCAGGACCCATCGACTATGTCGATGAAGATGGTGATGGGGGTGACGAAGGTGAAAAAGGGTTGATGTCTTCAATGAGCTCAATGCGGGACTTCTTGGTAGGTGGTTCAGTAAAGCCAATACCACTACAATAATTATGCTTGTGAGTAGTACATAGAATAATAGTATGGCAACCTTACTCGTAAAATCCAAAACAAAAACCCTTCCACACACATTAGTGTAAGAAGGTCTAGGTGAAACGGTGATTGGTGAGTGACTGGAGGTTGATGGAAAATGGGTAAGTTTGTGATGGTGGTTTAGGTGTGTAAGTTGTAGTATCAAGTCCCCCATATGTGAGATTGGTATGAAGGTGGGGAGGACCATAAAGAAGGTGTTCTCCTATGCGGTGATCATAATGAGGGTGTTGGTGAAGACTTCCATATTCTTATGGAGTAAGGAATGTGTTGACACTATATAGGTGATACTCCCTCAGAGCGAGGCATTGAAAAATTCCCTCCAAGGGATCATTGGTTAGTATGTTGGTAGCTGGAATAGATAATGTGGTAGAGGTCGGATCAGTGGTGGACCTAACAAATTAGGAGGCTAATGGTCCAGTTGTGGAGGTTATGGCAGCAGTAGGAATGGAGGATGTAGGTATGGTTAAGGTAGCAGATACATTGGTGAGGGGAGGTGTAGGTGACGTGATAGTGGTTGTGGAGGTAGATGCTTTGATGGGTATGAGCACATCATTGGGTCGGTAAAGCATGTTGTAAGTTTTGAAAGGTGAGGGGTCAACTGGAATGGTATAGGTGTGTCCTTAATTCTTGAACTTCACACAATGATGGAAAATGGAAGGGACATAGCCCATGACATGAATCTAGGGTCTACCAAGCAACATAATATATTGAAATTCCCCCTCTAAGACGTAAAATAACTCTAGAATAGTATGGGGTCCCACACAAATGTGGAGGATGAAAATGCCTAGTGTAGAGGTGATAGCGTAATTGAATGAACGTAACATGACAGGATGTTTATTCATGTAATTATCAGGTATGTGCATTTTGGTGAATGCATGGGATGAACTGATATTAATGCTAGCTCCCCCATCGATCATAACACGTTGTACACATATATCATCGATGTGGATAGAGATGAAGAGAGCTGGGTCTGGGTCGTCTGTTTGGTGTAGTGCAATCTCTTCCTCTGAGAAGCCAAGGGAGGCTACTTGGTGAGTAGGTTGAGGTGTGGATAAAGGTGGTAATTTTTTGAGAGAGGCTACATGATGGGGTGTGATAATAGAGGCTACGGGTGTAGGGTCATTGGGTAAAATCTCAATAGATTGCAGGACCTATATGAGAGCTTGACGATGGGATTTCAAGGTTTGGATGAGGTCATATAAGGAAATTTTGAGGGGGGATTGGTGTAGTTATTTGATCATTGTGTGGTGTGTGACCCCATTAGAAATAGGATATGTGGGGCCGCAGATAGTGATTTTAGGTGTGGGCGCAGATGGTATGTTAGGTATAGGATTGGTTGGTGAGTCAGTTGCCTTTTCCTTGCCTTTTTCCTTCTAAGAACAGGTAGAAATGTGGATCATGTTAATATGAGGTGGGGAGGTAGGCAAGCTAGGTGAGCCATGAAAGGTATAGTGAAATGAAGGGAAAAATCCTAGTGGCGGGAAGGAACTTTATGGGATGAGCTGGGCACATTGACATTTGGGTGTAGGTTTGGCTAGGTCGTTGATGCAAACCATGTTAATTTCAAATCTTGGAGGTGGTTCTAGGAGCTATGGGGGTAAAGGTTTGGGTCATTGAATAGGTAGTGAGGGAAGAGCTATGGGAATCAGTGTTGGTGAAATGGGGTCCTCATCAAGAAGGTCATCATCATCAAAGTTTTCTTTGGGAGGACACGTTTAGAAAAGAACAACTTTTAAATCTTTGCAGTTCTCTACATCGTGCCCTGGTAAATGATGGTAGGCACAAATTTTGGTGTCATCAAACCCCTTTGGTTTGGGTTTGAGAGGGTCATAAGGTCTGAGAGGCGGTAATGTGATGACAGAAGTTTCAAAGAGGTTGGTCAAAATTTTAGCGTAGGACCCTGCTAGTGGATCGCAATGGGAAGTGAAGGTGGGTTTGGGTGTAGGCACGAAGGATTATAGAGGAAATGTATTTACACAAGGGGGAGTAGGTCAAGATATAGTTTTAGGTGTTGGTGTGAGCTTAGGTATTGGTCATGTTTATTTGGGTAGGGGTATGGTAGACAAACTGGCAGGAGAGTGTATGGTTGTTTTGACTACCTTATTGGAGGGTAGAAAATTTTTGTCTTTAGGTTACACCTTCTTGGGTAAAGGTGATACGGGCACATGAGATCTAGAGGGAAAGGCAGATGGTGGAAGAGGGTGCATTACATATGAGGATAATAGAGGTGCTGTGAAGGTAGATAATGTAGGTCGTGCTGGAGGTGTGAGGGAAAGAGACTAAAGTGTCGTGGGTAGTGAAGTATTGATTGATGGTATTAGAGGTATGGGTGGTAAAGATGTTGTAGATGTGGGTGGAAGTCATGATAGGATGCTTTGGATATGTTTGAGGTTTGCAATGGTGGAATGGGTTGTTGTTTTTTTAGTTTACTAGTAGGTGGAGGTTTCTTAACCGTGTTAGAAGGGCGAGGTCCTAAGACAGATGAAAATGGTGAAGGTGATGAAGGTGTGATCGGTGAGGTTCGAGTATGAGATTTATGGGGTTGGTTCTTCTATTTGGGGGTCAGAGTAGGTTTGGTATTGGCCTTGGAGGATGTAGCTAAATCTAATTTGATGGGTGCATGAGTAAGGCTGGTGGCTGGGATGACCCCTAAGGTAGTGTTGGGTTTAGGCAAAGAAGATGATGTAAGTGTAGGCTTGGATGTAGATGCATGTTGGGTTATGCGTATGGAGTGTGGTTTGAGCCATGAGGGGTATCGTGGAAGAAGTTACGATAGAGGTGGTTGTGATTGGTGTCAATTGGCCGAAATATTTTTGGGTAGATAGTGGAAGTGTCAGTGAGTGAAATCTACATTTGCATTGAGACAGGAAGTAGAAGACACTCCCAAAGTAAAGCTCTATCCACATAATCTAAGTGATTGACTAAGCGTGAGAACAGCACATCTATAGGTGAGGTTGATGAGGACCTAATGGTAATTCCCGTGAAATTTTTCTTAGAGACGGGGAATTTGCTAGCTTCAGCTTCCGTGGGTAAGAGAGTCGAAAGTAAGTCTGCAGGATTTTGGGTAGCTAATGGAGAATGATCACCTAGAAGAAAAGGTATCTCTACTAGATCCTTGATAGGTGGAGGAGATGATGGGTGTTTCTCTATCGGTGGAGGAGATAAATAAGTATCCTTTATGGCCTGAAGAAGTATTGTGGGTGACGATTCCCTAGGTGGAGAAGCCAAAGGTGAAATAGTTTTGGTATTAATGGAAGGCTCCTCCATGAGTGAGGAAGGAGGTGAAAGGTGTTCCTCTATGGGTGGAGGAATAGGTAAGGTGGATTTAAGTGTAGGTGGAGGACTTCGGGCTAGGATTTCCTCGATGGAAGGAATATGAGGTAATTGGGCAACAACGGGTGTATCGCTGAAAATAGCATTGACCTCACGGGTAGGACTATCATGAGTTGAGGTCTCTCCCATTTGATTAGAAGAAGGGGAATGATTTGGAAAAGGTTTCTAGAAGATAGGTAGGTTTTGATTGGAAGTTGTGTTAGGATTATCCAAGGTTAGCTTGCCTTTCTCGAGCATTTATTGAACAATTTTTTTGAAAGTGATGCAATTTTCGTCACTATGACCCTTTACTCGATGATAATTATAGAAATAATTCTCTTTATACCAAGCGGGTGTGGGGCAAGCAGGGTCAAAACTGGTGTGTGGTTTCACAAGAGGAAGGGTGATGGCCCCAACTTTGATGAGCTTCTCTAAGATAGAAGAATAAGGTTCCCCAATTGGGGTATACTTCCATTGTTCCAATCTGAATTGAAAAGTCTAAATGGGTGAGAGATTAGATGAAGGGCTAGCCTAATTTGACAGATGAGCTGGGCTGGCTTTGAGTACCACTGCATTAGTGGTCCCCTTAGCCTTTGAATAATTGTTCTGTGGTTTTGAAGAAGAAGAGGTACAGAGTGGGGGGGATCCATCATGAGTTGCGAGGAGTTCGAGACGATTTACGGAGGGGGGGGGTTGCACGGCAGAAATCGCGGGTCGAGCAAGCAAGATCTCGCCGCCCCCTTGAAAAAAACATAAGAAATGAATAAAAAAATCAAAGAAAAAAAAAAAAACAAAAACAAAAAAAAATAAAAAAAAAAAAAAAAAAAAAAAAAAAAACCAAACAAACGACACCATAAAAAAATCAAAAACCAAAAAAAAAATCCACCACGTCCTCCCCCCAGTCTCCCATCAACTCCCACCCGAACACCCTCCCCCCCCCCACCGTCCCCCCCCCCCCCCCCCCAACCCACCCCCCCCCACCCTCCCCAACCGCCCCCCCCACCCCCCCTTGCCCCAGCCCCCCTGCCCCGCCCCACCCCCCTCCCCCACCGCCCCCCCCCACCTTTCCCCTCCCCCCCTCCCCCCCCAAGCACTTATCCCCACCCCCCCCTCCCCCCCCCCCCCCGCCTTCCCATCCCCCCCCCACGGCGCGCGCGCCCACCCCGCCCCCCCACCCCCCCCGACCCCACCCTCCCCCCCCCCCCCCCTCGCCCCCCGCAGCCCCCCGGGTCCCCCCCCCCGCCGTCCGCACGCCCCCTCCTCCTTTTCACACCCCCACCGTGCCCCCCTCCCCCCGCCTTCCGCCACCACCGCCCCCCTCCCCCCCCCCCCACCACCCCTCCCCCGCCGGCCCCCCCCCCCCCCCCTCCCCCACCACCGCCCTCCCCACCCCCCCCGCCCCCCCACCCTACCAGACTCCTAGACCCCCCCCCCGCACCCCGTTCGCACCCCCTGCCCGCCAACCCCCGCGGCGGGAAAATCCCAGAACACCCCTACGCCCCGCCCCCCAACCGCGCCACCCCTCCCCCCCATCCACCCCCAACCGCTGTTGCTGCCCCCCCCCCGGGGCACCTCCCCCCAACCCACCCTCTGGAGCTCGGCCCGCCCCCCGTCGAACCCCTACCGGTGCCTCCGTACACCCTCCCTGGCCCACTCCCCCCACCTTTTCCTACAACCCACCCGTACCCCCTGCGAGACACCCCCCCTCCCGGCTGGAGCAGCGTTCGCCACCCCGCCCCCCCCTTCGACGCTCCACACCCGCCGCGCGCTCACACCCCCCGCAGAGTGCCCAGCGCACCCCGCCACCCCCCCCCCCACCCTCCACTAGACCTCCCACCCCGCGCTCCCCCCGTCACCCCCCGCGCCGCCCCCCCGCGCTACAGCCCGTTCCCCCCGCCACCGCCGAGGCCGCCATTCCCACCACATCGCCGCAGCCATCCACCCCCCGCCCAGGCCCCCGCAGGCTAGCCCTCCACCGCGCGCCCCCCGCCATAACACACCCCCCGAACTACCGCGCAATCCCCCGCCCTCCACGCCACAGCTCCTAAACCCCCCCCTCCCCCCCCCCACCCCCCCCCCTCCCCCCCCCCCCCCCCTCCCCCCTCCCCCCCCCCCCCCCCCCACCACCCCCCCCGCCCCCCCCCCACTCCCCCCCCCCCCTCCCCCCCCCCCCCCCCCCCCTTCCCCCCCCCCCCACCCACCCCCACCCATCTCCCCCATCACCGCCCTCCCTCCCCCCCGCCCCCCCCCCGCCCCCGAAAAAAAAAAAATGAATTGTGCGGCGTTTAGTGTGTTTGTTTTTTCGTACTGTAGACCTCCTTATTGATGATACATTCTCTTCTTGTTGTATCATAATTGTTTTTTGGGTCCTAACGTTTAGCCTTACACCTTTCTAGAGGTGTGGGAGCCAGCACCACACATTGGCGTGATTTACCATCCTCACCCTCCATCACTAAAAAACAAAAAGGTGAACAAAAAAAAAAAAGCAACAAAATCAAATAACCCCCTAAAAACCCCCACCGAAAAAAACCACACAACACCCCCCCCCCCCCCCCCCCACACAAACAACACACACTCCCAACCACCCCCCCCCCCCCCCCCCCCCCCCCACCATCCCCCCCCCCCTCCAGTCCACCGGGCCCCCCCCCGCCCCCCAACCCCTGCCTCCCCTCCCCCCCCCACGCCCCCCTCCCCCCCTCCCCACCCCGGGAGTCGGGCCCTCCCTTCCCCCCACCCCCCCCACCCGACACTTCCCCCCCCCCCCCCCAACCCCCGCTTACCCCCCCCCCCCCCCCCCCCCCACACTCCCCCCCCCCCCACTCCCCTCCCCACCTCCCCCACCCTCCCCCCCCTCCCCCCCCCCGCCCTCCTCCCCCCCCCCGCCCAAGACCTGCCCGCCCCCCCCTCCCCCCGCGCCCCCCCCCCACCCCATCCCACACCCCAACCTCGCCGTCCCCCACCCCCCCCTACCCGCCACCTTTCGCCCGCAACCCTGACACCCCAGCTCCAACGCCCCCCCTCCCCCACGCTCCCCCCGCCCACGCCCCCAACACCCCCGGCCAAACCCCGACGCCCCCCCCCCGCCACCGCACCCCGCCCCACCCAGGGTGCAAGCGCCGCCTTCCCCCGCTCAGAAGAGGTTCTTATTGCCAAGTTCTTAGTGCCTTCTTAACGATATTAATGGAGAAGTGATCCAAGAAGTCTTGGGCTACCTGAATGTGAGTTGATTAATCGGGCTACACCAACGTGTAACAAAATCTATGATGGATTCATCATCATACTGATGCATAGAGTAGAGGTCAGTCATGGTAACCTTCTTAACGATATTAATGGAGAAGTGATCCAAGAAGTCTTGGGCTACCTGATTAAATGAGAACATAGAGTGTCTAGGTAACCCACTATACCAATTTAATGTGGGTCCAGTCAGAGACATGGGAAAGGTCCTCAGGAGCAAAGCATCATTATGGGTGATTAGGTAGCACTCATGTTTGAAAGAATGCAAATGCTATTGCAGGTCTTCTTTTCTATTGAAATAGTTGAATTTAGGCATTTCCCAATGTAAGGGATATGGACGGATAGGAATGGATGGGTGTATAGACTCATTACAAATCACATCATAGGTGAGAGTGTTGTAGGAGCTAGAAACCAATGCCTCTAATGTCTGCATCTTGTCCATAATTAACTTGATTAGTTCGTTGGTAGGTTGTGATGGATGGGTGAATCCTGTAGTGTAAGAAGGTTTGTGTTGGGCATATAATAGGGGTGGCATTCTAGTATATGGGTCTGCTATATAGGTAGATTTAGCAGAAGGTAGTGAAATAGGGGGTATGTACCCAAAGTGAATAATAGATGAAACAGGAGGCTACTGATAGTACATATATGGAGGTGGAAGGGTCATGGTAACACTAGTGGTAATGGGGGCTAAAGATTGTAGAATAGAAAGGACAACATTTTTAAAAGGCGTAGGGGTCACTGACATCGGGGGTGGTAGTGTAGCTATGGGTATATGCAAGATAGTAGGTGTGGATGAGGTTGTGTTCTGGGAGGTTGGCAAAGGTATAGTGGATGTGGCCGGTGCAATGGATGTATCACAAATAGTAGTCATAACAAGTATAGGGCCTAGCTATGAAACGACTGGGACTACAGTAGATGCAGGTAGCGCAGAGCTAGATAGGGCTTGTTAGTGCCATTTTTGAGATTGCACCATGTTGCCCTAAATTTTCAAATTTGTATCTACTCAAAAAATGTTCTATTCTTTGATTTGATGGTCTATAATTCTTCCCCTCTAGTTGAAATGCTTTAAAATGCTCACAAACTTGTTGTTTTGCCCTAATTTGAAAGAATAATCCAAGTTTACCCTTTTTTCTACCCTAGTTTTTCCAATTTTGTGAGCTATGTCCTTTTTCCCTTTGCCAAATCGTGAAAAAATCAAAATTGATCAAATCATGCTTTTTTTATTTGAAAATACAAATCCTAGATTTAGAATGTTGTAAAAAACATGGTTTAGTTGATTTAAAATCAAAAAAATTTCCTTGGTGAAAAGATTGAATTTTAGGGCATCCCTGGAATTTTCTACGTTTTGATGGTCAGATGAGCATCCTTTTCCCATAAAATTCATCCTCATAAGGTATTGGTAATGTGGTGGGTTTTCATTGGCTGAGGATCAGTAGCAGGAAATGTTTCTAACTTGTCATTTTTTTATTTATTGGCAAAGTGGCAAATTTGGCTCCACGGCTCCACCTTTTTCAAATTTTCCTACGTGGCATGTCCTTATTGGCCAAGGAGAGGTGGGGAGTCAGATCTCCTTTGAAAATTTTGGCTTTATTTTGCAAAAAATTTTAAAGTCCAAATTTTTTCCAAATCCCCGCAGCCAACCAGAGGAGAATGCATGCAAGTATTTTGGGTCTGAGGGGATGCGGGTGGCGGAAAAAAACTTATGAAATTTTGTGTTTTTGGCTCAAAGGGTTAAAGTAAAATTTTGGACTGCAGCCCCATGGTGAATCACAGGAGGACACATGGGTGGCAGAGAAAAACTTATGAAATTTTTTGTTTTTGGCTCAAAGGGTTAAAGTAAAATTTTGGACTGCGGCCCCATGGTGAATCATAGGAGGACACGTGTCCAGGAAAAGTCAAAATGGCAGGGGGGAGGTTTTGGTGATTTTTAATTTTTTTAACTTTGAAATGGTATGAAGTCGAATTTTGGGCCAAAGCTCTGCAACAAATCAAGAAAGGACATGTGTCCAACAGGGTCAGAGGGAAGTGTGGGCTGCGAAGGGAAATGGGGATTTTTCCCCTTTTTTGCAAAAGGAGTTAAGGAAAAAAATTAAGCCATGGGCCCACTAGCGGATCAATGAACGACACGTCGCAAAGGACAAGGTGGGTCGGTGGGCCGGTGGAGGCAGAAGGGAATTTTTTCCCTTTTGCAAAAAAGGCTTAAAATCAAAATTTGAAGCGTTGGCCTGCTAGCGAATCATCGAGTGACATTTGGCAGAGGACAAGGTGGGTCGGCTAGCCAATGGAGGTAAAAGGGGATTTTTTCCCTTTTTCACAAAAGGGCTCAGAATAAAAATTTGGAGCACTGGGCCGCAACGAATCACAAGGAGACGTGGCGAGGGAGAAATTAGAGGTGCGGGCCTGCGGGGTAAAAAGTGAAAAATTTCCAATTTTCCAAAAAAGGTCAAAATGCGTAGAATTAAAGCACGATGTCAATGGGAACCACCATGTGCCATGTTTCAGCTCAAAAATTCAAACGCAGAGGGGCAGGGGGAAAAAGTCAAATTTTTCTATTTTTCCAAAAAATGTGGAAAAGTCAAAAGTAAGCCTGAATTGATTTCCAATCATTTTTTGCCACGTGTTCGGCCTTATCCAAAAATTAAAATGGTAACTTAAGCTTATTTCTAAGTCTACATCTTCCACGTGGAGGGCTAGAATTAAAATATGGATAAGATCGACGGTTTTTGTGCATCCATTTGTTTTGACCGCCATGGGAGCTCTAGGAATCTGGAATCACAATTTTTGCATCAAAATTCATCAAATTTATAGTGATATTGTGTTGTCTTGGCCTTCCAGGATCATTGGCATCACTTTCATGGCTTAATTCTTTGATCTGAGGTGGTTTTGAAATAAATTTTTCCCTAATCCATCCAAAAAAGTGAAATGACAAAATCAAAAGTTGCAGAGGTAATTTGGAAAGGTAAAAAGGTGAAAATGATGAGTAAAATGTGTTTGCATGCCTCAATGATGAAAAAATGCCTCTAGGATGGATAATGATCTAGATATTTGTAATGATTTAATCTTTTTGGGCACACCTGACAACCTGCGAATGTTTTTCTGTTTGATGTCACTTTCATTGAATCATGAGAATTGTTGTAACAAAATTGATCCCTTGGCATATTCTTTGCTTGGGAAAGAAGGATCAAATGTGGCAAGAGATATATAATGCATGTTTTGAGACATGCAAAGGTGGGGAAAAATTTAAAATCATGAGTAAATTCTAAGAAAATCTCATCTTCTGAGAAACCCACCAAAGAACCAGGATAATTTCTTTTATTTTGGATCTTCATGTATGTGATTTGGTTACAAGTGTATAACCATCACATAGCTCTAAGATTGTTCATGAAACTCTCCCCTTCTAATGAATCTAATAGGCTTTTGAGTTAATCTATGTCTTTCTAGGAAATATGGTGTATGTTATCATTTTTTAAATGCCTGCAAATAGTTTTCATTTGTTCTTGTTGCAATCTTGCATTGAAAGTCTTTATAAATCACACCGAATATCAATTTCTTATTGATAGTTTAGTGGCATTTTCAATCTCATGTTTAGAAGAGCCTTCATCTGATAAAGAGATAAACAAATTTAAAATCACTTTACCTTCCTTGACTACAGAGATTGCTTGTAAGCCTTTGGGGGTACCTTAGGCATTGTTTGATCAAGGATTTTTGTATTTAATTGAGTTCTTTACTTCAAGCTTTTGTGGTGAACTCTCAAATATTGTGTGAAGAGTGCAACTTGGGCTTCCATTTATGCCTCTTCTGGTTGAAAGAATATCCTGATTATTTGAAGCATTTTGTCTAATAGTTGTTCAAGTATTGTACAGGTTGTCAAAGATCTGATATATCCCAGTTTGTCTTGTCAACACCCCACCTAAAATTCATTCAAACAAAATAATCCTACCCATACAACCCCTGTATTTCATTGTGTGTCAACAAAAGGATATAACCCATCTATAAAAATGCACAAGGTAAATCATGATTATACAATGTCTTTAGTAACCCTTGCCTTGCATTGAAAATATCTCCATGATCTGGGAGTGAAAACTTTTGAAAGTTAGATTTGGAGTGTTGATCATATTTTCCCAAGGCCTTTTCATACTATTTTCCTAAATTGAGGGATATCTTCATCTCCTTCACCATTTGTGGGTTACAATATAGGTTCTCTTACCTTGGTTGAAAAGTCACAACCTAAAATAGTGAGGGTCAAATTAAATCATTTCAAAGTGTTATCCATCTCTCCATAAATCTAAGTGCCAGTTAGATCACCTCCCTAGCTACAAAACGACACACATCATGATCTAAAATAACTTCAAGCTTCATGCCATATCTCTAATGTTGTTCAGACTGAAAGGGAGAACAAATTTGTGTACCAACACCTTCTGACACTATTTCTGGGGACTTCTTGGAATTTCTTGTTGTTTGTGGAGTGTTTGAAGAGTTTGAGAATTTGTGTATTCAAGTATTTGAGTTTCTACATTGTTAAAATATCATTCTATGCTTCAAATCTACAAGTTTTAAACAAGGGTTTCAAGTTTTCTCTACCTTTTTTCCATTTCCTAGCAGTTCATACACTTTGGGTGCATTGTGATTTATTGATTTAATAAGAAGGTCTGATTTATAAAGCCTTGCAAAGGTTTCAGTACTAGCAAACATTTGACAGATTTTTTTTTAGTGCATTCTTGCACAACTAAGCTGAAATTCCTTAGTGGTGACTCCATGCTGATTCGATATTAATAAATACCAGTTATCTTACCTTTCTGTCATTTATAATTTTTCACTCAAATCTGTAAAACTAGAAGGAAGAAGATTTCTCTTCATCAAGGACTCTGCTAAGAATTTTTTTACAGATTCAAGAAACTCAGAGCTAGAGGGGAGAAAGGTGTGGAAGGTTGTTGGAGACTGGACTGCAAGAAAGGAGATCCCTGTTATTGAGTTAGAAAGTGAGCAGCCTGTTATTGAGGACTGCAATTCTTCTTCAAGTGGACCTGATTCAAATAATCCTATTGCTGATTTTAATTCCCCATCAGGTGAGGGACCTTCTTGTGCATTTGAAAGGCTTGCTCCTAAATTTAATCCTGTATTTTCTAAATTTGCTAGAGATCATCAAGAAGGAGATCCCTTAAGAGAGATTTGTTTTGAATATTTCATTCCCATTCCCCAAAGACCTATCACTCCTCATCATTTTGTTTCTCCTCCAAGATCACCACCACAAAATAACATGGCTCAACCTAGACCTCCATTTGTTGTTAACACCTTTGGTCCTATAAATTTTAGAGGAATGGATGGTTACCCAAATGTTGTTCCACAAAATGTCAGAAATAGGTTACCAAAATTTTAGGGTAATAATGCTATTATTGGTGATCAACATCTCAATTTTTTTGATAATATGATGGAATATTTTGAGATAGAGTTTGAGGATGTGCATGTCAAATTGTTTATTCATACACTAGAATAAGATGCTACGGATTGGTACAAGGCTCTATGTGATAATTCTATTGCTTCATGGGCTGAAATGAAAAATGCATTTAGGTTGCAATATGGTGACAAGAGTGATCCTAGGTTTCTCTTGTCTAAATTTGAGAATATCAAGAAGAACCCCAATGAGTTAGTTCATGACTTCAACACAAGGTTTAGCAAAACTTTGAGAAGGCTGCCAGTTAATCTAAGGCCTTGTGATGAATCTTGTTTAATCAAATATGTAGATGCATTTGATAAGAAGTCAACCTATTACCTAAGAGACAAGAACCCTACCAATCTAAGACAAGCTTTCACCATGGCACTTCAAATTGAGAACAATATCAAAGAAATTGGGAAACCTCTCAAGAGAGATGGTGTGAAATTGATAAACATTTAAAAACCTCAAGCTAGAAAAGGTGCTGATTTAGAAGAGGTGAAAAATTTGGCAGGGGCTGTCAAAGAAATCTCATACAATTTGGCAAGAGCTGAGAAGGGAATTGGGAAGTCTTCACAAGGTCAGCCTAGGCAACAAGCACAAGATAGATTTGGTAATCACCATAGGAATGAGTACAGGTTTGATGGAAAAAGTAGAGGACATGTTGGATCTACAAATAGACATCCTCAAGCACGTGAAGGAAGAGTGTTTCTTGATCCCTTAACTTCTATGGTTTCTATTGTTGAAGAGGTTACTGATATTGATTGGTGTGATAGGTGTATTTTACCCCATCCTCTATGTGAAGTGGACCAACAAGAAAGTGAAGCTAATAATGATGATGGTACTGATGATGATATTTGCATGATGGGTTGTTCTTCAAGCTCATAAGGAGGAGCAACATCTACTGAAGTAATAAGTGCTAGGACATCTGTAACCTTTTGGGTTTGCATTAAATGGGTACAAGTATTTCTTCCCCCTCATGCTCTTGAATTTGATGTAGTGCAAGTTTTTGAAATTCCTAACAATGACTTTGAATACTTAAGAGCTTTGATGATAAAGAAGTATGATGGTGGTATCCCTTTGAAGGAAGATAGACAATTGTTGATGAATGTTGTTGTAGCTCAAGAGAAAGAGTATAACACTAGAAGCAAGGTTGTTAAGGGATTTGGGCCTCAAGCCAAACCTAAAACACCCTTCCTCATAAGCATTCCAAAATAAGCTCCTAGGAGAGAAGCACCTGTCAAAAGTTCTACTATCCTAAAAAAAATTACAGTCCTCCTCACTCCCAAGCTACCAAGAATCCACTACTATCTAATGACTCTTCTTGTCTCCCTTCCAATTCTATTTTTCCAAAGAGTGTCCCCTATGACATAGACCAAGTATTGAGCCAAATTAAAGTGAGTGTTCCAATCATTGAGTTGCTTAGAATTTCTGAGCATAAGAAGAGAATATTTGAGTACTTGGGATTGAAAGAAGAGAAGGTTACTCTAGGAAGAAATGTAAATGTTGTTGAAACCCCACCTCAGATCATTATTGACTTTGAAAAACTACCAACAGTAGAAGATCTTAGAGAGACACCTGAGGTATATTTGGGGACATCTTTGGTTGATTCCCAATTGAATGTTGATCCATTTTTCACAACTTTGATCATAAAGGATAAACTAATTCACAATTGTATGTTTGATTCCGGTGCATCCTATAATGTCATGCCTCTAGAAGTCATGAATGAGTTAGACATCAAAGTGATAGCAGCCTATGGAAAGTGTATTTCCATGGAATCAAGATAAGTGCCTGTTGTTGGTTGTGTGAAAGGTCTGGTAGTGCAGCTTGCATCTTATCCATGGAGGAAATTAAAATTGGATGTTGTGATTGTTGATTGCCCTGATAAATGGGGTATTCTTTTGTCAAGAAAGTGGGCTGCAAGTTTTGGAGGGAGTGTCTAAATGGATATTTCTTTTTCCACTATTCTCATTGAGGGCAGCCTTGTCAAGATCTATGGAGAGAAGAATATGTTGCACCTAATTGAAGATCCCAACTATTCTTCCTATGAAGTGTTATTTGTTGATGTGGATGCTAAGAATTTCATTGGTTTTGCTAATGGAAAAGAAAATAAGATGGACAAATCAAAGGGCCTTGATATGGTAGGTTCTCCTTGGACATTGCTATTTGATGGAGCTTGCTCCAAATTTGGAAATGGTGCTGGTATAGTTCTGCTTTCTCCTAGTTTAGAAGAGTTTGATTTTTCTTTCAAACTTAATTTTGAATGCACTAAAAATATTGCTGAGCATGAGGCATTGTTTTTGGGGTTAAGAATTTCATGGAAGTATGGAGTGAAAGATATTGTTGCAAAACGATACTCAGTGTTGGTTTTCAAACAAATAAGAAAACTATCTGCTAAAAAAAATCAGTGTATGAAACAATATAAACATGTAGTTTGGGATCTAATTGAAATGTTTGATTCCTTTAACATTGTGTATCATAATAGAGGTCTCAATGCTGCTGCTGACAAGTTGGCAGTGCTGGGTTCGAGATTTGGAAATTACACCATTTCACCTTATTGTGAATACAACATTGAAGTGCTAACTAGGCCAACTGTCCCTGATAATGTGAAACATTGGCAAGTTTTTAATGATGATGCTCAAGTGCTAAGGTTCTTGCAAAACCAAGGTGAGTTTGTAAATTAGAATATTGATTGGGAGACGATGGTATGCATGACTGAAGGAAGAGAAACTTTGTTTGAGAAAGACATCATCCAATTGAAAACAAACACCATTCCTAGAGGTCTTGTTGCACTTGAGTAAAATTTTAACAATGATGATTACATCATAAATAGAAACATGTCTACCTTAAGGGATGTGGAAGAGCATAACTTGGGCACTAATGGTAAACCAAGGAATATTTGGTTGGGCAGTAATTTATGTAAAGAGGAAAAACAATCCTATGCCCAACTCTTGAAAAAATATCAAGACTACCTTGATTGGTCCTATTCCGAGCTAAAATCATATAGAGAAGACTTGTTTCAACATGAAATCCCTCTTGAGGCCAAAACTAAGCCATTCAGACAGAGGTAAAGGCCAATTAATCCACTTCTCTCCATAAAAATGCAAGAGGAGTTAAAGAAGTTGAGAGATGGAGGTATTATTTAGCCCACTAGATATTCATCTTGGGTCACAAACCTTGTGCCAGTCAGAAAGAATAACAGAGACATCAAACTTTATGTGGATTTTAGAAATCTAAACAAAGAATCCATGAAGGAAAACTATTCCTTTCCAAATATGGAAAATATGTTGCATCTTGTGACAGGGTCTGAGTTGCTTTCTACATTGGATGGTTTCTCTGGATATAATCAAGTGGTTGTCAAAGAATCAGAAAAACTTAAGACAACATTCACTACTCCTTGGGGAACATATGTTTTTTTTAGGATGCCATTTGGTTTGATGAATGCTAGTGCCACTTTTCAAAGAGAAATGGATGTTTCTTTTGTTGGTTACATCAATGATCTCATTGCAGCTTACCAAGATGATGTGACTGTGTTTTCAAGGTAGAGAGGTGATCATTTGCAGCACTTAGAGAAGATGTTGATCAGATGTAGGGAGTATGGAATTTATCTTAATCCAAAGAAGTTTCATTTTGGCATGCAAAAGGCCAAGCTGCTTGGTCACATTGTGTCAAAAGATGGTATTATGATAGACCCTGAGAGATTGGAAGCAATCAGCAAAGTACCTATCCCAAGAACCAAGAAAGGCATCCAATCTTTCTTTGGTCAAATTAATTTTATTAGAAGGTTTGTTTCCAACTTTACTGAGTTGACTCTTCTAATCATAAGCATGCTAAATAAGGACCAAGTTATCAGGTGGGAGGAGGCTGTCATTCAAGTTTTTGAAGGAATTAAGGATGCACTTAAACATGCACCTGTTTTAGCAGCCCCAAACTACGAGAGGCCTTTTCAAATATTTTCCTTTGCCTCTGAGTATACCATTGCTTCTATTTTGCTGCAAAAGGATAAGAATGGGGCTGAGAGACCTATTTCCTTCTTTAGTAAGGCTTTACAAGCAACTGAGATGAAGTATACAATCATGGAGAAACAAGCATTTGCCTTGGTGAAAGCAACAAAGGTTTTCAGGCCTTATATATTGAGTTCAATAGTTGTTGCTTATGTTCCCCACATCGTGGTAAAAGAAATCTTATCATAAATGGAGATCTCAAGTAAAATGTGTAGATGGGTGAAAAAATTGTAGGAGTATGATATGAACATCCAAACCTCAAAGTTGGTAAGAGGTTTGGGTCTTGCTAAGCTCATGGCTGAGAGCAACCTACAGACTTTAGAAGTGAATGAAGTAGAAGAATAAAGGGTAGATAAAATTGGTAAGTTCTGAGTGGTATAAGGATATAATATTTTACCTCAGACACCTTTTCTATCCTGATCATTTAAATAAAAATCAGAAAAGATCCCTCAAGTTGACTTCTCAAAAATATATCATCACAGACCTTGGGCTGGCTTGGAAGAACCCTGAAGGTGTCCTCTTGAAATACATAACTACAGATGAAGCTCCCAAGATAGTTGTTGATTTCCATGGGGGAGTTTGTTGAGGAAACTTTGCTGGAATAGTAAGAACACATAATATTTTGAGAGCTGGTTATTGGTGGCCTACTCTCTTCAAAGATGCAACCCAGCTAGTTAGAAAATGTGATAGTTGCCAACGTTTCTCTAGAAGACTAAAAGCTTTAGGATCCCTTCCTTTGCAGCCTGTATCAATTGAAGCTCCTTTCAAGCAATGGGGGATGGACTTCATTGGTGAGATTTCAGATCCTTCTAGTGCTAGCCATAAGTGGATCCTCATAGCCACTGATTATATTATAAAGTGGGTAGATGCAATCCCCACCAAGAAAGCAACACACCAAATAGTTATGGACTTCTTGTTAAATCAAATCATATGCAAATTTGGAGTCTCAGTCAAGATTGTAGCTGATAATGCCATGTGCTTTAGAACCAAACCTTTAATGGAAATGTGTAATGAATATGGAATCAATCTGACTTATTCTTCAAACTATAACCCCCAAGGGAATGGACAAGCTGAGTCCAGCAATAAGAATTTGTTCAAGATCATTAGAAGAACCTTGGAGTAAAAAAAGAAGAAATGGGGTGAACAATTGAAATTTGTAGTTTGGGATAATAGGATAGCTCCTAAAAGAGCTACTGGTGATTGCCCATTTGAATTGGTGTATGGACCTCAAGCTTTGTTGCCCTTGCACCTATAATTATCTTCATTTCAATTTTCCCAACAGTTGGAAGATTAAGAGCTTGGCCCATATGAATCAACGATCAATTAGATTATTGAGCTTGATGAGGAGAGAAGAGCATCCCACCAGAGGCATGTTAGATTCAAAGAGAAGTTGAAAATATTGTTTGACAAGAAGGTCACTCATAGGGCCTTCAATATTGGAGATCTAGTTTTTTTATGGGACAACAGAAATGAAGATAAGGGAAAACATGGAAAATTTGATGCATTATGGATGGGACCTTACTCCATTGATATCATAATTAGTGAGCATACCTTTTTTCTCAAAGATTTAGATGGAGAATTGCTTGAATTTCTTGTTAATGAAAGGCATCTAAAGCATTTCTTGGATTAATCCCCAAATTTGAGGTATGCACAGCTTGTACAGTGTATAGTGTTTGGTTTTTACTCTATTTTTGGTGTTTTGTCAGTTTTTTGGTTTGCCTTACTGTGTGGCAGCCATTTTTGTCAGCTTCTCAGCTAGTTTTTGGTGATTTTGGTTCATGACTCCTATACCCAATGGAGTATGTTGGCACTTGGTCTACGTTTTGTCCTTGCGGCACTCACTGGGAGTGCCCATCCCTAAGCAAGAGCCAATGTTGGTGCCATTTTTTATCTTGCACCATGTTGCCCTAAATTTTCAAATTTGTATTTTCTCAAAAAATGTTTTATTCTTTGATTTGATGGTCTGTAATTCTTCCCCTCTAGTTGAAATGCTTTAAAAATGCTCACAAACTTGTTGTTTTGCCCTAATTTAAAAGAATTATCCAAGTTTACCCTTTTCTATTCCCAGTTTTTCCAATTTTACAAGCTATGTCATTTTTCCATTTGCCAGATTATGGAAAAAATGAAATTGATCAAATCATGCTTGTTTGTATTTGAAAATCCAAATCCTAGATTGGGAATGTTGTAAAAAACATGGTTCAGTTGATTTAAAATTAAAAAAAATTGCCATCCTTGGTGAAAAAATTGAATTTTAGGGCATCCCTGGAATTTTTTACGTTTTGACGGTCAGACAGGCGTCATTTTCCTGTCGAATTCATCCTCATAAGGTATTGGCAACGTGGCGGGTTTTCATTGGCCAAGGTGTGGCAGCAAATGTTTCTAACTTGTCATTTTTTTATTTTTTGGCGAAGTGGAAAATTTGGCTCCACCTTTTTCAAATTTTCCTACATGGCATGTTCTTATTGGCCAAGGAGAGGTGGGGAGTCATATCTCCTTTGAAAATTTTGGCTTTATTTTGCAAAATTTTCTAAATTCCAAATTTTTCCTGAATCCCCACAGCCAACCAGAGGAGTACGTGTGGAAGTATTTTGGGTTTGAGAAGATGTGGGTGGCAGAGAAAAACTTATGAAATATTGTGTTTTTGGCTCAAAGGGTTAAAGTAAAATTTTGGATCGCGGCCTTGTGGTGAATCACAGGAGGACATGTGTCTAGGTAAAGTAAAAATGGTGGGGCGGAGGTTTTGTTGATTTTGAATTTTTTTAACTTCGAATGGTTTGAAGTCAAATTTTGGGCCAAAGCTCCGCAACAAATTAGGAAAGGACACGTGTCCAACAGGGTCGTAGGGAAGTGCGGGCCACAAAAGGAAATGGGGATTTTTTCCCCTTTTTTGCAAAAGGAGTTAAGGAAAATTATTTAAGCCACGGGCCTACTAGTGAATCAATGAGCGACACATGGCAGAGGACAAGGCGGGTCGATGGGCCAACGAAGGTAGGAGGGAATTTTTTCCCTTTTGTAAAAAAGGCTTAAAATCAAAATTTGAAGCGTTGGCCCGCTAGCGAATCATCAAGCGACACGTGTAGAGGAAAAGGGGGGTCAACGGATATAAAAGGGGATGTTTTCCCTTTTTCACAAAAGGGCTTAGAATAAAAATTTGGAGCACTGGCCCGCAACGAATCACAAGGAGACATGTGGTAAGGGACAAATCAGAGGTGCGGGCCTGTGGGGCAAAAGGTGAAAATTTTCCAATTTTCCAAAAAAGGTCAAAATACGTAGAATTGAAGCACGATTTCAATGGGACCCACCATTTTCCGCGTGTCAGCTCAAAAATTCAAAGGCGGAGGGGCAAAAAAAAAGTCAAATTTTTCCATTTTTCCAAAATATGTGGAAAAGTCAAAAGTAAGCCTGAATTGATTTCCAATCATTTTTTGCCACTTGTCTAGCCTTATCCAAAAATTAAAAAGGTAACTCAAGCTTATTTCTAAGTCTACATCTTCCATGTGGAAGGCTAGGATTAAAATATGGATAAGATCGACGGTTGTTGTGCATCCATTTGTTTTGACTGCCATGAGAGCTCCAGGAAGCTAGGAAACACAATTTTTGTATCAAAATTCATCAAATTTATAGTGATTTTGTGTCATCTTGGCCTTCAAGGATCATTGACATCACTTTCATGGCTTAATTCTTTGATCTGAGGTGGTTTTGAAATAAATTTTTCCCTAATCCGTCCAAAAACATGAAATGACAAAATCAAAAGTTATAGAGGTAATTTGAAAAGGTAAAAAGGTGAAAATGATGAGTAAAAGGTGTTTGCATGCCTCAATGATGAAAAAAATGCCTCCATGATGGATAATGATCTAGATATTTGTAATGATTTAATCTTTTTGGGCACACCTAGCAACCTGCGAATGTTTTTCTGTTTGATGTCATTTTTATTGAATCATGAGAATTGTTGTAACAAAATTGATCCCTTGGCATATTATTTTCTTGGGAAAGAAGGATCAAATGTGGAAATAGTTATATAATGCATGTTTTGAGACATGCAAACAAGGGGAAAAATTTGAAAATCACAAGCAAATTATGAGAAAAGCTCATCTTCTGAGAAACCCACCAAAGAACCAGGATAATTTCTTCTGTGTTGGATCTTCATGTATGTGAGTTTGTTACAAGTGTATAGGCATCACATAGCTTTGAGATTGTTAATGAAACTCTCCCCTGATGATGAATCTAACAAGCATTTGAGTTAATCTATGTCTTTCTAGGCAATATGGTGTTTATTATCAATTTTTAAATGCCTACAAATAGTTTTCATTTGTTTTTGTTGCAATCTTGCATTGAAATTCTTTAGAAATCACACAAAATCTCCATTTCTTATTGATATTTTAGTGGCATTTGCATTCTCATGTTCAGAAGATCCTTCATCTGATAAAGAGAAACAAATTTAAAATCAATTTACCTTCCTTGACTGTAGAGATTGCTTGTAAGCCTTTGGGGGTACCTTAGGCATGGTTTGATCAAGGATTTTTGTGTTTAATTGAGTTTTTTACTTCAAGATTTTGTGGTGAAATCTCAAATATTGTGTGAAAAGTGCAACCTGGGTTTCCATTTATGCCTCTTCTAGTTGAAAGAATATCCTGATTATTTAAAGCATTTTGTCTGATAGGCATTCAAATATTGTAGAGGTTGTCAAAGATCTGATATATCCCAATTTGTCTTATCAACACCCCACCAAAAATTCATTCGAACAAACTAATCCTAACCATACTACCCTTGCATTATATTATGTGTCAACAAAAGGATCTAACCCATCTACAAAAATGCACAAGGAAAATCAAGATTATACAATGTCTTTAATAACCCTTCCCTTACAGTGAAAATATCTCCATGATCTGGGAGTGACAACTTCTGAAAGTCAGATTTGGAGTGTTGATCATATTTTCCCAAGGCCTTTTCATCTTATTTGCATAAATTAAGGGATATCTTCATCTCCTTCACCATTTGGGGGTTACAATATAGGTTCTCTTATCTTGGTTGAAAAGGCACAACCTAAAATAGTGAGGTTCAGGTCAAATCCTTACAAAGTTGTATCCATCTCTCCACAAAACTGAGTGCCAGTTAGATCACCTCCTCAGCTACAAAACAACACACATCATGATCTATCTGACTTCAAGCTTCATGCCATATCTCTGATGCTTCTTAGACTGAAAAGAAGAACAAATTTGGGTACCAACAGGGCTGACACAGGAGTGGGAATGAGAGTCAGGGGGATAGATACAGGTATACCGTATATCAACTGACCCAAGGCATCTCGAGTGGATGACTGGGAAAGGTAAAGCTGCAAGGTGGTAGGATTTTGGTCAAGGAGTCATGTGAACTCCTCGTCTTCATAAGTGATAGAGATAGGTTGGATAAGTTCCATGGCTAGTGATAAAATGGAAGGTGGTGAAGGGCTAGGTGGGAGTGGTTGACAACTGGTGTGGAATACAAGGGTGCTTGCTTGTTGATGCATTAGTACCATATGATCAGGTACTAACATGGTAAGACTGATTTCTGTAAATGACATAGAAATACAACATACGTAGGATAAATAGGAAGTGGTGGGTGAATTGCGGTTAAAATTTTAGCTAGAAAATGACATAGGCTAATCGATGCGGGTTAGGTTAAACTGACGCTGGTCACAGGTAACCATTTCCGATCATTGTGGAAAGTGGATAGTTGGTCAAAAATAAGGTATAAGGCCAAGTTTGCTAGGTATTCAAAATGCTGACGGGACTTACTAGGTCAATGGATATGATAAGAGTGACAAAGACTCTAAATAGCTAAAGAAGTGGAATAGGTGTCCTTCTAGGTAGGTTAACCAAAACAATAGTGAATTGTCGCTGGTTGGGAAAAACTAATGATGGTCAGAGGGTAACTGAAGATGGTTGCTGGACTGACATCGGTTACTGTGAAATTGAAACAACGATGAAGAAAATTTAGTTGTGAGTTAAAATTAAATGTTGAATCAAATCCAGAATTCTAACAATGATGAGAATAAGGTCCAGGAACACTTAGATGAAGTTGGAATAAACCAACTATGATGAGGAGCATGCAATGGGAAAATAAGAAAAATGCAGTGTAGAAACCTAAAACATGCTTACACTTAGTGTTTTCTCCAATTCAACCAATTGACGACACTTTGTTAATTCCCCCTTCTTCATTCCATTCTCGGATTCCCATTTACGAAACCTTCTCAGTCATATTCCTCCTATAATCAACTTATTTGGCTAATATCTCTCTTATTAGCTAAACATGCCTCCTTTCGACCATTCAAAACCTCCCTAGTTCTCTCTAGACCACTTCTATTAGCTTCCTAGGCTATCTATCAGTCACAATTGGTTATCCAGCCCCCTCCCAACTCTCAATGAGTCTCTAATCACTTGTTAATCAAGTTTAACTAGCCTAAACCCTAGTTAACTAGCCTAAACAAAGATTATCTAATCCTAAAGCATGTTTACCCTAATCTAATCTAAAATATTTAGTCCCACATGCACCCAAAGTTCAAACTCTTGCATTTGGAAACTATAAATAGAAGGGTAAGCTTACCCATTCAAACATAACTTTACGTAACACAAAACCAAAACAAGCCTAAGAAAGCTTAAGAGCTCATTTACATTAGCCAAGCTAATAAGGCATTTGATCTTGTGTCATCCACCATTAAAATAACTTCATCTTACACCCATGTAGCTTAGTAATGGAATAGCTAAACTTGGCCATATAGTCATTTAGTGAGATTCATTCACCCTCATGGAGTAAATTGTCTCACCTGATTCTTAGATGTTTCTTTGAAATATTGTTGAAATAGATAGGATTATGGGCGTAGGAGGAATACCTGTTTAAATTTTGGTTGGTTGGTTGTTGCGCGCGTATAACTTCTAAATCCATAGCTGATTGTGAGAGCTTCCTTTTAGCTAGGAGGATCTACCTGTAATGGAAAGAAGGACCACTATAAAGAGTTAAACAATATGTGTAGTGAACTGCCTAACATGTGCTAGATTCAGGAAGTGTAGTACTTCCTATATGACTGTCAGTCCACTGTTTAAAAATAATTTAATGCAGGTAATAAAGTAAATCCTATCGTAATTGAAATGATTTGGGTATCTCATCCAAAATACAATAAGAAATATCTAATCTAACAAGTTAAGTTAAAATAAGATCCAAAGGTCACATGTGGATAGGTCACTATTCTAGGTTATATGGGTAAATACAGAGACCGATACTGGTTAAGAGTGACCGACTGTGGTTGGGTGTAACCGGTGTCAGTTACTATGGAAAACTGGGAAGGCCACAGAATGAGTTGTGGGTCTCCCTTGTGATTGTACAAAGGACCTGATTGGCCGGAACAAGGTATTAGGTGGATTAGGTGGGATTTGGTGAAGTTTTAATGAATATGTGGAGGGGTGAGTATGAATGGAGGTCAATGGGTGGCTAAGGATACAAAGTATGACAATATAATGATGAAACCAATAAACCAAAGGAGTACAATGTTCTACTTACTTGGAACCTAGTTCTGGATGCCTGCGAGTGAGGAATGAAGGTGCTAGTAAGAGGTTGAAGGCTACAGGGGATCAACAATCATAGGAAAGCTTCTGCATGGGCTGCATGTGCATTCCTTCTTGGTTGGTTGGAGAAAATCCTTACTGTGGTGAGTACTGGATGGCTGTCCAAGAGAAAATGCTTGATCTCCTTCCTTGCATGTGTGTCCTCACTGAAATTCATTCTTAAAAGATACGATATCTCTTAGGAATGTGCCAATGTTTGCCAACCTCCAAAATAAGGTTGTTTTGGGGATTAAAATGTGATCAAAGGTGGTTTCAACTTAACCAATGATGATTATGGGTAACCGGCATCACTCAATGTGGGATTTCCTATATTTACTAAACTAGGGAAATCCTCTGATTTTCTGGGATCTCGTGTCATTAACTTGTAGATTAGACTAGAAGCTTCTTGTAAGCATGTAGGAATGTGGTTAGAGGGAATGTAGGCATTGATTTTTAGGGTTTGGGTAAATCTTATTTAGTTATAGTAACTTACTAAGAATAGGTGTTAGGGTGAGTTGGCTTGATTAGGTGTCTAGGTGAGATGTATGTGTACATTATCCCTAATTAAGATATTTAAATAATAAACATGGTGAGGATAATGAATTAAATTAATATTAGTGGAGTGAAGGGGGTCATGGCTAGGTTAATTTGATGAAGGGTGTTTATTTGTTGAGGGACCAAAGGGGAGTGTGACCTAATTTTTGTGTCTACATTTTGCCCCTTTTTTACGTAGCTTGTATTGGTAAGCGAACCTAAAAAAAATTAGATGTGGTTGCCCCATGTGTGGGTGAAGGTGAGCCCCCTCAAACCAAGAACTGACGAGGTAGAAGGTAGAATCAGTGAGTGGTTTCATAAAAGGTTAATGTGAGAAAGGGGAAGGTGGGGAATGGGTGAAAAAGGGTTAAAGCTCTACTTGGGTAATCTAGGTAATGGATCAGGGTCAAAGGTAGTAACACTCTTTCGCACGCACACGTATAAATTGTAGCATATTACTGGGTTGAAGAGCAGTTAAACTCTACATCGGGTAAGGTCGATAGGCTTATCGCAACAAGGTTGAAGTGATTTCGGTATTCAAGGTATAGGATATGGTTAGGAAACACAACGTAGGTTAAGTGGAGGAACTTTTAGGTATGTTCTAGTACACCAAAGGTAGTGTCAGGATAAACAGTCATGGCAATAGGCTAGGTAAGGTTGTTAGGTCAATAACACAAGTAACAATGGCACAAGGTATAGCAAACAAATGAGGTCAAAGATCACTAGTGATGGTCCAGGTCCAAATATCTAGGTCATGGCGCCAGTGAGGCCGAGGTGTGGTTAAAATAAGGAGTCCCGAAAGGAGGATGAGGGTAGGAAAGAAATGATGAGGTCTTGAGGGTGAGGTAAATGGGTTGGGTAAAGGTAAGGTGGGGTAAATGATCAGGGTAAAGGTTAGGTGTGGAAGAAAAAGGAGGGATAGGTAGGGTAATAGGGTAAATTGTTGGATTTTGCCAAATAGGGTGATTGATGGCAGTAAAGGGTAGCCGATGCTGGTATAGGGAAACCAGCCACGGTAAGGTAGGGCATGTGACTGATGTCGGTGAAGGTTAAACCGATGTCAGTTAGGTTGGGTTGGTTATAAAAACAAAAAAATCCATGTTTTTTGTTATCCATTTGTCATATAGCGAATTGAGAAAATGAAAAAAGAAAGAGAAAAAGAGGGAAGAGTGTCTAGACAGAACAGAGTATTGAGTTGGCGGTGTGAATGCCGGGTTATTGGTTGGTGAGAGGTGGGTCCACAAGATTGCATGTGATGTGATTGGTTGGAGATGTGGGTGGAGAGTTGGTGATGGCAGAGGCCAGAGAGGGATCTGGTAGGCCATCAGTGCAGTAGATAGACATGCCACCACAATGACGGTAGCACAATGAGGTAAGCATCCAATTCTAGTTGTATTTGGTGATATGGAGAAGGTGAGTTGTAAATTGTTTTTGTGGTTTTTATTTTAGGTGGGGGAAATTTGGAAATGGGAGGGTAAAGGAGGGTAAATAGGAATGGGGAGAGAAATAAGTGGGAGAGGAGGGGAGGTGATGAGGTATAAGGGAGGTGTAGGTGTGTTTAGGTGGGTAAAAGGGATAAGGTGGGAAGATTTTGAGAAAGGGGGGTTTGGGGGTCACGGGGTTTTGCAGCGACAGTGACCAGGGTTGGTCAGGATTGGCTGGCATCAATAGTGTGTAATCGGTATTGGTTACTAAACAGGTGACCGAGGTCGGTTAAAGAGAACCGGCACTGGTTAGGTTTTGGGGGATAAGGGGCCAAATGTGCCACAAGTTGGGTGATTAAGATGGGTAGGGGTAAAATAGGTTATTCGGAAACGATAGGGGGCAAGTATGGGTGTGATAAATGCAGATTAAAGTATTTTTTGTATTGGATGCAGAGGAGAGATTAGATACGTATGCGGGACAAGGTTCTACCCCTACTTGTGACAGTGCATGACACGGTGACCCCTGAGGATTTGGAGTATGTGGAGGCAGTGGGCCCAAGTGGAGTCCAATGCTACTGACATGTAGTCTGGTAGCCTAGTTTGATGGTTGTGCTCATCGATAGATGGGATTCTATGACCAACATGTTCCACCTATCGACGAGTGAGATCAATGTCACCCTAGAGGACATGTTCAAGATTCTACGGCTACCCATATTGGTTACGTAGCTCTACTCTATCTCCTCTGAGGCCTCAGAGGAGCTGATGCTGACTGTGTTTGGATAGGGGAAGGCTGAGATGACATTCCATAGTGTCAGCATTCGTAATGGAGAGATTTACCTAGCCCGTCTGGAGAAAATGAGGCTACTGGTGCTTTTGATAGAGGTAGTGTGTTTCTTTGCACTTCCAGATGTAGAGGGTGGACATTTTCCCTTATCGTTGATGGGGGTACTCCATGACATGATGATAGATGAAACCCACTTTTCTTGGGCACCAGCATTCCTGGTGTAGCTATACAAACAGTTATGGGCATATAGGCAGCTGCGCAGGTTCAGCCTATGTTGTACCTTCTTACTACACTGATGGGATTATGAGCAAATAGGTTGTGTGCGACTAGTAGGGATGCCCTGAGTAGATGCATTCCCACTGAGGTTTTTGAGGGTGGGGTATAGGTGATGGGTGATAGCTATTAGAGAGCAGATATTAGACAGGCCCACACATGATGTGGCCTATTTTCGATGGTTATTTGAGGGGTTGTTTGGAGTGGACATTATATGGAGGCTGTACGTGGGATTCCCCTCATATATGCATATGCATGAGGAGCTAGCTGAGATCCAACTAGTGAGATGGATATAGGGTTGCCATGATGGGGAGCACAAGAAGATCCTGGTGGACAGATTTAGGTGGCATTTCAGGCTATTACAGGACGTACCTATGCCCATCCCACAGTATAGGAGAGATGACATGGAGAGGCCTTTACCTCTACCACAGCGTACAGTTCCCACAGGGTAGGAGGAGTAGGTAGTAGACTTGTGGATAGATGATGTCAAGGCAATAGATAGGTATAGATAGTGGTGGGTGGCTCATTTATGAGCCATACCACCCAAACCAGGGCAGCCAGATCTAGCCATCATCACAATGTAGATAGATGCCCTACAGGGGTAGGTGGCTACTCTGATTATCTAGTTGGGTATGGTGTAGACATAGCTAGTGAGCTCAGAGGCAGAGGTAGCGGAGCTACATGTACAGGTGGCCAGTCTATAGCCCCAAATGGTTGGTGGTGGGGATGGAGGTGGAGAGGAGGATAATGGTCAGGTGGCGGCCTTACAAGCATAGGTGGTAGGTTTATAGGGCCAATTGGCCACAGTCCAGGCATAGATTGGGGCCTTATACGCTGAGATATAGGCACAAGGATAGGGGGTACCACCACATGCACCAGGACAGGGTCCCACAGGATAGGTACAGGGGCTGAGGTCTATGGGACCACCACTGACTATGCCTATTTCCAAGTGAGGTTAGATACTACCAGGACTAGTTGATGGTGGTCAGGATAGAATTTCTATCCTATGGAGAGTACTGGACACATCAGGCATCGAGTGAGAGGACTAGATCTTGCATTCACAGTGTGGAGAGCATAGGGGGTCATCGAGCTCCGAGACTAGAGCAGGGAAAGGCTACTAGCACACAGAGACTAGCTCCAGGTGAGGTGTCAGTTGGGACTCAGCCACCACCTATGATGGGTGGGTAGATGCTAGCAGGTCACCAAACAAGGGCAGAGGAGGCAGAGGGTACAAGCGATATAGAGATGGAGGATATCCACCGAGACACCTGATATGTGGCTTTTGATTTTTTATTTATTATAGTCATTATATATATATATATATATATACCAGCCTACGTGTTGAAGATAGTGAGGATGTACGAGATTTTTTGTTGTATATTTTGAGCATATACCGGCCTACGTGTCGATGACATTTTGTATTGAGTATTGGCTTACGTGCCGATGATTTTGAGATGATGGACATGATGGGATTTGCATGTATGTTGTATTGAGATACATAGTTATTTATATGATGAGATACATGATATTTTTGATTTGTTGATGTTTGGATGAGAATTTTGATTTGTTGTGTTAATATGGACAGAAATTAGGTGAGTTAGGTATGATGAAGTAAGGTTTGGTTTAGGCATGGATTGAGTCAGGTCATAGGCATGGTTGAGTTAGGTCATAGGCATGGATCGAGTCAGGTTATAGGCATGGATTGAGTTAGGTCATAGGCATGGTTGAGTCAGGTTTGGTTAGGCATTGGTGGAGTTAGGTTGGTTTAGGCATGGATCGAGTCAAGTCATAGGCATGGTTGTTCTTAAAGTAGTTGAAGTTGTGATGTATTATTTTGTGCAATGAATAATAATATGGGTCATATGTGAGATGTGGTATAAGACATGCATGATGATGGTAGAGAAATGGTAGGCATAATAAATGTATGTTGTGATGATGATAAAAATGTTAAGCAACTTGTCTATTTGGTTTAATTTCCAATTTTGAATAGAAAAGGGAAACTAAGTGGGGTATGATGTAATGTTAGGAAGATAAAAGATGAATTGTTTAGGGTAGAGAGTGGTTGAGCTAACCTCCAAAGGCCCCATGCCCTCGAAGTGCTACCTATATAGTCCCGACAAAAAAGGACCTCACACCCATTTAGTTCTCCCATGAGCTAGGGAAGAATAGGATGAGGTATGAAAATGAGTTATTAGGTTTTAACTATGATTGCGGGTTTAGGTCTGTTAGGTGTGGGTGGGTTATAGGAAAATTTGTATAGGTGATGTTGATTGTGGAAAAAAAAGAAGAATACCCCAAAGCTAAGTTTCGAGGACCAAATCCTGTATAAGGTAATCAAAACATAAATAAAGATGGTAAAAAGATAAGAGGGGGCAATAAAGCCACCTAATTGGTTAGGATCATACCGAGTAGATCATACCTTGGAGGAGGTGATGAACATAAGACCCTAAACACATTACATGATCGATTGCTCTAAGGTGAAAAGTAGTCACATGATCACCAAATGTCTTGGTTTCCAAGAGGTCTCTTGAGGTGGTAGAAAATGGGAGTGGGAATGGTGAGAAAGGTGAAAGGTGTTAAATTTTTATATGGTATGAGGTGGCATGCTCTTTGGGCAAGAGATTCGAGGTCACAATGGGCAATTCCATGACTAAAAATTTCTCTGTTTTGACTTGTATTTGAGATAGACTGATCAATGTGGGAAGTCTATATGGGATGATGAATTTAAATCCTTGAGGTCTTCGTGAAGAAGATCGATGCAGGAAGCTTCAAATTCTGTTGCTTTTTTTAAGCACTTTACATAGCTATCCTTTGAGGGAGTAGTCTATTTACATCATCGATCGTTGGGAGGAAGATGTCCTTTTGAGGGAGTCATATTTTATATTAGAAGTTTTGACTCAAGGAGTTGGGTCCCATGTGAGGGCTTTGAAGTCATGGACAAGACCAAGGTGAAGAATAAGATTCTTGTTAAAAAGGAAGGGTAAAATGACCATGGGATCTCATCTAAAGGTAGACAAAAAGTATCCATGAGAATCATGTTATGTGCAGCGTTGTGGTACACATATTCAAGAGAAGATACCAAGTGATGGGTACTCACATGATTCTTGTTTAATCATTGGTGAGGTGTATGAAGTGGATAGTGCTCAAGGGGTGTTCATGGAAAGAGACAAAAGGTAAGGTAGGACTAAAAGTCAACAATAAAATGGTCTAAGATGCAAGGTGTTAAGGGGTTCGGGTTCAGGTTTACCATTGAGTGAAGATAAATGATAAGAACCTGATCCATAAGTATGAGTCATGATATATGGTCCAAGCCAATTAGGAGCAAATTTTCCCCATTTACTTTTTTTTGCTTTGGTTACATGTTGATTTTCTTTCAGGACAAGGTCACCGACTTAGAAGATTCGTTCAAGGACACATTTGTCATAGGCACGTTTTATAATTTTTTGGTAAATTTGAAGGTGATTAAGATCGTTAATACAACATTCATCTAATAACTCCAGTTTTGCTAAATGGTCCTAAAAAAATTCATCATCATTGAGCATGTCGTGGAGAGAAATGCGGAGTGAGGGAATCTAGACTTCGAGAGGTAGAACCGCCTCGGTACCGTAGACCAGAGAAAATGGTGTGGTGGCAGTGGAAGTGCAAATACTAGTGTGGTATGACCATAGGGAAAAAGGAATGTGCATATGCCAGTCCTTCCTAGTATCATTAACCACTTTCATGAGAATTTTGTTTAGGTTTTTGTTAGTGGATTCCACTTGGCCGTTGGTTTGTGGGTAATAAGGTGATGAGAAACTTAGCTAAATGTTGAAGGTGTTGCAAATTTTTTGCAGGATTTTTTTTTTAAATTGTTTTCCATTGTCAGTGATGAGGTGATGAGGAACACCAAAGCCATAAATGATGTGATGATTGATGAACTCACATATTTTATCAACTTTTGTGGAGATGAGTGGTATGGCTTCCACCCATTTTGTGTAGTATTTGGTAGTGGTGATGATCCATTGATGGCACTGGGAAGAATGGGGATTGATTTCTTTGAAAAAATCCAAACCCCATTGAGAGAATGGCTAAAGGTCACGGGTAACCTATAAGGCATGACTGGGTGTGTGATGAAGGTTTGCATGTTGTTGGAATTTTACACAATGCTTGACATAGTTGCAACAATTATGGTTAAGGGTCATCCAGTAATAGCCTAGGAAAAGAATATGTTTAACAACAATAAGGCCACTGAAGTGGCCTCCACATATGCCATCATGAACCTCCTTCATGGTATAAGGAATTTCCACATATGCCGTGCTTATAGAGGAGGCCCCCCATAATGACGTAATGAGAGACATTTTTTAAAAAGGTGCATTGTCCATTATGTGTGAGGTCAGGAGGTAAGATGGAGAGAGAAATATAGTCAGAGTATTTTTTGTACCAAAGGTCACTCAAGTCATGGTTGATGGTTCTGATGGAGTAAACATCATGAGGTAGATAAGAAGGTGATTAGAGTCATTGTACGGTGACAAATATTTTAGAATCGGTGGGCTAAGAGGGTATTTAGGAAGCTAAGAAGGTCATGGTATTTGCAAACTTTTTGGTTGAACAAGAGACGATTTGAAGGGCGTAATGGTCAAAGGTGGTAAAAAGTATGTCTACATGATGTTTATAATTTTGAAGTATCTCATTATGAAATTTGTATACACCATTGACTTGGTTTACGACCAATTGATAATCACCAAAGATGTTGATTGATTTGACATCTAGGGCATAGGCAGCTTGAAGACCTAATACAAGTGCTTCGTATTTGGCAATATTGTTTGTGCATTCAAAATCAAGTTTGAAAGACAAAGGCATGGGTTCACCATCAAGAAGAATGAGGATAATACCATCCCCACCCCCACGCTAATACTTTAAACCATTGAAGAAGAGTGTCATTTGGTAGGGGGATTTGTCTAGGGAAAGGGTAGCAATTGACTCATCTTGAAAGTCAAAATTAGAGGGTTGATCACTGGTAATAGGTGCGTCGGCCAATTGGTTAGTGATATCTTGGCCCTTGATGGAATTTTTATGAATGAATTTGAGGTCGAGGATAGGTAACAACAAAATACAATGTGCGGCACACTAATTTTGGTAAGGTTTAGCATATATGAAGTGTACAGGGTTAGTGTTGGTCACAAAAAAGGTTTTTTGGTTGAGTAGGTAATGGCAGAGTTTGGTGAAAATGAAAACTAAGGCTATGTAAAGTTTTTTGGGATGGGTGTATCAAGTTTCATAGTCCAAAAGATTATGGCTTATATAATAAACTGCCTTCTCTCTATGTTGTTCATCATGATGAGGGAGCATGGCTCCTAGAGAGTGATCGGTAGATGAGATGTATAGGTAGAAAGGTTGATCGTCTTTAGGTGGAATGGGTACGAGTGGTTGGAGAAGGTACTATTTTAGGGCCTTAAAAGCTTTGTGGCAATCATCATCCTAGTAAAAGTAGACATCCTTCTTGAGAAAATGATGAAATGGTTAACACCGATAAGATAATTGTGAAATGAAATATTGAATAGACTGTAATTTACCTTGTAGGCTATGGAGTTGTCTAAGGTTATTGGGCAGAGGAATTTCCAAAATGGCCTTGACTTTAGCAAGGTCAACTTCTATACCACGTAAGGAAACAATAAATCCTAGGAGCTTTCCTGAGAGAACTGCGAAGACACACTTCTTTGGCTTAAGGTGAACACAATATTAAATGAGATGGTTGAATATGGTTTTGAGGATGGAAAGGTGTTTGGAGCGGCATTTAGATTTAGCCAAGAGATCGTCCACGTAATCTTCCAATATGCAATGCATGATGTCATGGAAGATGTAAGTCATAGCATGCTAATATGAGGCACTAGCATTTTTAAGGACAAAAGGCATGACTCGATAGCAGAAGGTCCCCGAAGGGGTGATAAATGAGGTCTTGTGTTGATCTTCTCAGGAAACCAAGATTTTCTTATAACCTGAGAAGCCATCCATGAGCAATAGCATCTCGTGACCAGCGGTAAGGTCGACCAGTTGATCAATATCAGGTAAGGGAAAGTCATCCTTAGAGAAGGCTAGGTTGAGGTAACAGAAGTCTATGTAAATGTGGAGTCCCCTTATCACTTTAGTTGTAGGGAAAATGTTAGAAATCCAATGAGGATAATCAATGGGTAATATGATGAAAACAAAAAGAAGGCACTGAATCTCTTCTTTGACAAGAAGGGTGATGCGAGGGTGAATTTTCCCCAGCTTTTGTTTGATGGGTTTGGCATCGGGAATGGTTATGATATTGTGGACCACTATGGTGGGGTCAATACCAGGCATGACTGCATAAGACCAAGTGAAAGCATGGTTATGATCTTTGAGAAAAGAAGTGATGGCTTCCTATTCAGTAGCATCTAAAGATTGACCGATCTTTAGGATGTGTGGGTTGTCCTAAGTATGAATGTTGATCTCGATAGTAAATTAATTCAACATGGTTTGCATCTTAGAGGGTAATGACTGATGAATATATGAGTCTTCTACAACAAGGTAGGTGAGTATAGATTCATCATCCTGACATTGAATGATGTTAATTAAAGGTGTATCGTTATCGATTATTTTAGGATACAGAAAGGGAAGAGAGGAAGGGGCCTCACCCTTGCATTGATAAGTCAGAGGCCCCAAGGAAATGGTGTTTATGAAAAAAAAAGTTAAGAGGGATAGATTCTGGATCCATCAAATCTGTCGATGAAGGTGGTGATGAAGGTGGAGAAGAGCCAATTTCCTTGATGAGTTCAATGAGGGCCTGTTTGGTAGGTGGTTCAAGAGAGATGATACCACTATGGTCGTTATGTTTTTGGGTGGTACATGGAATAACGGTATGGTGGCATTGCTTGTAGAATCCAAAACCAAAACCCTTCCACGCACATTGGTGTAGGAAGGTGTGGGTAAAACGGTGATTGGTAAGAGACTGGAAGTCAGCGGAAAATGGGTGGGTTTGTGACAGTGGTTCGGGTGTGTACATGGTAGTATCAAGTCCCCCATAGGTGAGACTAGTATGAAGATGAGGAGGACCATAAAGGTTCTCCTATGTGGTTATCATAGCGAGGGTGTTGGTTAAGACTCCCTTACTCTTATGGATTAAGGAATGTGTTGACACTATATAGGTGATATTCCCCTAGAGAGAGACATTGAAAAACACCTTCCAAGGGATCGATGGTTAGTATGTGTGTAGTGGGAATAGATGATGTGTCAGAGGTTGATGTTAAGGTGGAGTTAATGGATTGGGAGACTAATGGGTTGGCCATGGAGGTTGTGGCGGTGGTAAGAGTGGAAGAGGTATGTGTGGTGGAGGTGGCGAGTGTACTGGTAAGTGGAAGTGTAGGTGAAGTGGTAGCGGTTGTGGAGGTAGATGCCTTAATGGGTATAAGCACGGCATTAGGTTGGTAAAGCATGTTGCATGTTTTAAAAGGTGATGGATCAATTGGAATGGTATAGGTGTTCCCTTCATGTTTAAACTTTACTCAATGATGCAAAGTGGAAGGAACAAAACCCATGACACGAATCTAGGGTCTGCCAAGCAACAAGTTATATTGGAATTCCCCCTCCAAAATGTAAAATAATTTTGGAACAGTGCGGGGGCCCACGTGAATATGGAGGATGACGGTGCCTAGTGTAGAGGTAATAGTGTCATTGAATGAATGCATCATGATAATATGTTTATGCATGTAATTATCAAGTATGCACATTTGAGTGAATTCATGGGATGAAATGATGTTAATGCTAGCGCCCCCATCAATCATCACATGTCGCACCCATATGTCATCAATTTGGATAGAGATGAAGAGGGTTGGGTTCGGGTCATCATTTTGGTGTGGTGTGATCTCATCCTCTGAGAAGCTAAGGGAGGCTATTTGCTGAGTAGGGTGAGGTGTGGATAAAGGTGGTAATTTGGTGAGAGAGGCTACATAATGGGGTGTGATAATGGAGGCTATGGGTGTAGTGTCATTAGGTAAAACCTCAATAGATTGAAGAATCTCCATGAGAGCTTAACGATGGGATTCTAAGGTTTTGATGAGGTCATATATGGACATTTTGAGGGGAGATTGGTGTAATTATTTGAGCATGTTGTGATTTATGACTCCAATAGAAATGGGGTATGTGGGGCCGTGGATAGTGATTTTAGGTATGGGTGTAGATGGTATGTTAGGTATAGGATTGATTAGTGGGTCAGTCATCTTTTTCTTACCTTTATCATTCTGAGAATGGGTAGTAATGTGGATCATGTTGATTTGAGGGGAGTTGTCAGACGGAGAATGTGTAGGGTGAGTGGTATAACGACGTGACAAGAAAAATCCTAATATAGGAGAAAATCCTTGTGAGGTGAGCTAGGCGTAACGACATTTGGGTGGTGGCGTGGAAAGTTCTCTGATGTTAACCATGTTAATTTTGAATCTTTGAGGTGGTTCTAGGAGCTGGGGGTGGAAGTTGTGTTTTTTGAGTGGACAATGTGGGAATGAGTGTCAGTGAGGCAAGGTCCTCATTGAGAAGGTTGTCATCATCAAAGTTGGCTTATGGAGGACATAACTGGATAAGGATGGTTTTAAAGGCCTTGTAGTTCTCCACATCATGCCTTGGCAAACGACTGTAGGAAAATATTTTAGTTTCATCAAGCCCTTTTGGCTTGGGTTTGAGGGGTTCATAAGGTCTGAGTGGTGGTAATGTGATAACAGAAGTATCAAGGAGGTTGGTTAATATTTTGGCATAGGACCCTTCTAGTGGATTACAATGGGAAGTGAAAGTGGGTTTGGGTATAGGTATGGATGATTGTTGAGGAATGGTCCTTGCAGGAGTGGGAGTGCGTTGAGCTATGGTTTTGGGTGTTGGCATGGTCTTGGGTGTCGATCATGTTTATCTAGGTAGGGGTATGGTAGATGAATGGGCATGAGGGTGTGTGGTTGTTTTGACTACCTTATTGGAGGGTAGCAGAGTTTTGTTTTTGGGTTGCACCTTCTTGGGTAAATGTGATATGGGTGTACGAGGTCTAGAAGGAAAAGTAGATAGGGGAAGAGGATGAGTTACCTAGGGAGATAATGGGGTGGTGTGAAGGTAGATGATGCAGGTCGCGCAGGGGGTGTGAGAGATAAAGACTAAAAAGTAATGGGTAATGAATAAGTTGTGGAAAGTATTGGAGGTATGGGTGGTAAAGAAGTTGTAGGTGTAGGTGTAAGTCATGTTGGGTGCTTGGGTAGGTTAGATGTTTGTGAGGAAGGGATGGGATTTTGTATTTTTGGTTTATTGATGGGTGGAGGTTTCTTAACCAAGTTGGGAAGATGAGGTCCTAAGATGGATGGGATAGGTGTTGGTGTGATCGGCGTAACTGGGCTATGAGGTCTATGGGTTTAGTTATTCTGTTTGGGTATCGGAGTAGGTGTGGTGTTGACATCAAAGGATGTAGCTAAATCCAGTTTGATAGGTGGATGAGTAACTCTAGTGGTTGGGGTGACCCCTAAGGTGGTAATAGGTTTAGTTGAGGAGGATGATGTATGTGCAGGTTTGGATTTAGATGTAGGTTGGGTTATGGGTAAGGGTACGTGTTGAGTTATGATGGGTGTCCTGGAAGAAGCTGTCATAGAGGTATTTTTGTTCATTTGGATTGGTTGAAATATTTTTGGATAGATAGTGGAAGTATCAACAAGTGACATTTGCATCTGCATTGAGACAAGAAGCAAAAGGTGCCCCCAAAGTAAGGCCCTATCCACATAATCTAAGATATTGGCCAAACATGAGAATGACACATCTATAGGTGGAATTGATGAGGACCTAATGGCAATTCCCATAAAATGTGTGTTAGAGATGGGATATGTGTTAGCTTCAGCTTCCATAGGTAAGAAAGCCAAAATTAGGTCTGCAGGATCTTGGGTAGCTGATGGAGAATGCTCACCAATAGGTAAAGGTATCTCAACTGGGTCTATGATAGGTGGAGGAGATGATAGGTGCTCCTCTATAGGTGGAGGAGATGATGGGAGATCCTCTGTGGGTGGAGGCAAACAAGTATCCTCTGTGAACTGAAGAATTTTTGTGGGTGTCAGTTCCCTAGGTGGAGAAGCCAAAGGTGAAATGGTCTCAATGTTAGCGGAAGGAGCTGAAAGGTGTTCCTCTATGGGTGAAGGAACATGGGATGTTGGTTCCAATGTGGAAATAGGATTTCAGGCTAGAATATCTTCTGTGGAAGGAATATGGGATAATTGGGAAGCAACAGGTGCATCACTGAAAATAGTGTGGACCTTACGGGTATGGGTATCATGAGTTGAGGTCTCATTGGATTGATCAGACGAAGGGGCATGATTGGGAAATGGTTTCTTGAAGATGTGTAGGTTTTGGTTGGTAGGTGCGTTAGCATTATCCATTGTTAACTCACCTTTCTCAAGCATTTCTTGGACAATGTTTTTGAAAGTGATGTAATTACCATCACTATGACCCTTTACTCGATGATAGTTACAGAAGTCATGTTCTTTATACCATGCAGGCATGGGGCAAGCAGGGTCAAAACTAGTGTGTGGTTTTATGGGTGGAAGGGTGATGGCCTCGACTTTGATAAGATTTTCTAAGACATAAGAGTAAGGCTCCCTGATTGGGGTGTATTTCTGTTGTTCTCGTCTAAATTGAAAATTCTGGACAGGTGAGAGATTAGATGAGGGGGTAGCCTGATTTGACAGATGAGTTGGACCAGCTTTGAGTACCACTACGTTAGTAGTGCCCTTAGCCTTTGAATAATTTTTTTTAGTTTGGAAGAAGAAGTATCATTTGACTTGAATGCCGAATTTTTACTACGTAATTGGATTTTCTTCTCTTCAATGGCCTGAATCTCTAACTTTCGTGCCATGGTGAATGCTTCATCAAATGTTTAGAAAGTCTAAACCTATAGGGTTGGTGAGATATATCTAACATAAGCCCATGTGAAGAGCTCGATGAGTTCTATTTGTGGTAGTTGGAAGGTGAGCTGATTAATCAGGCTATGTCGGCGAGTGACAAAATTTGTGATAGATTCATCCTCATACTGACGCGTGGAATACAGGTTGGTCATGGTAATATTATTAATGATATTGATGGATAAATGATCCAAGAAGGCTTGGACTACCTAATTAAATGAAAATATAGAGTGTCTAGGTAACCCACTATACCAATCTAACGCAGGTCCAGTCAGAGACATGGTAAAGGTCCTTAACATTAAAGCATCATCATGCATGATTAGGTAGCACCCATGTTTGAACAACCATAAATGTTGTTGGGGGTCTTCCTTTATATTAAAGTGGTTGAATTTAGGTATCTCCCAATGTACGGGGTATGGATGAATAGGAATGGATGGGTGGATGGGATCGTTGTAAATCTTGTCATAGGTGAGAGTGTTGCGGGAGCCAGAAACTGATGCCTCTAATGTTTGCATCTTTTCTAACATCAATTTGATTAGGTCATTGGTAGGTTGTGATGTTTGGGTGCCTCCTATAGTGTGAGAGGGATGGTTTTAGGCATATAACTGGGGTGACACTCTAGTATATGGCCCTGCCGTGTAGGTTGATTGAGAAGAACGCAATAAAATAGGGGGTACGTACCCAGAGTGAATAATAGATGAAACAGGAGGCTACTGATAGTACATATGTGGAGGTGGAAGGGTTGTGGTAATCCTAGTCAAAATGGGGGCTAAAATTTGTGGAATGGAAAGGACCACATTCTGAAAAGGGGTAGAGGTCACCGACATCGGAGGTGGTAGTATAACTATGGTTATATGCGAGACATTAGGGGCGGATGAGGTTACGTTTTGGGTGGTTTCCAAAGGTATGGTGGATCTGGCGGGTGTCATAGATATAGCAAACATAGCAGTCATAGCAGGTATAGGCCCTAGCTATGAAATGACTGGGGGTAAAGTAGATGTGGTCAACGAGGAGCTAGCTGGGGCTGACGCAGGAGTGGGAGCAAGAGTTGGGGGGATAGATATGGGCATGCCATATATCAAATCACCTAAGGCATCTCTGGTAGATGATTGGGAAAGATAAAACTACTAGGTGACAGGGTTTTGTTTAAGGAGTCGTGTGAACTCCTCATCTCTAGTAGCGATTGTGATAGGTTGGATTGGATCCATGACGGGTGATAAAATGGAAGGTGGTGAAGGACTAGGTGGGAGTGGTTGACAACTAGTGTGGAATATGAGTGCACTTTCTTGTCTTCGGGTCCACACCATGGGAACCAGTACTGATTAGGTTAGGTTGCTTCTCTGTAAAGGACACAGAAAAACAACAGGAACAGGTGAAACAAGCGGTAAAAAGTGGATTAGGTATGAAATGTTGGCTGGAAAGTGGCAAAGGATAACTGATGTCGATCGAGGTAAACTGACATTGGTTAGGGGTAAACCGATGCCTGTCATAGGTAAACATAGTCGGTTACTGTGGGAAATGGATAGTGAGTCAAAAACAAGCTGTAAGGTCAAATTGACATCTGACAGGTATGCCAAACCTGATGAAATTTACAAGGTCAATGGGAATGATAATAGTGACAGGGACTCTAAAAAGTTAAAGAAGGTGAATAAATGTCCTTTTGGGAAAGTTAACCAAAATGACAATGAAACGACGCCGGGTGGGTATAACCGACGACGGACAGGGGGTAACCGATGATGGTTGCTAGACTGACACCGGTCACAGTGAAATTGAAACAGTGATGAAAGGAAAATGGTTGTGAATTAAAATATGATGTGGAATCAGACCCATAATTCTAGGAATGAAGAGAATATGGTCCAGGAACACTCATAAAAAGTCCGAATACACCAACTATGATGAGGAGTGTGTGAGGAAAAACAAAAATAATAGAGAACGTGACCTCTCACCTTAAAATGCAAGCCAAGTAGAAACACTGAGAAAAAATGTGATCCTAAGAGTGCCTTTTATATTATGTTTGTTTAGCTTATGTTATTTAAGGACTGACTCATGAACTGTAGAATAGAATTTTTTGGTGAGGATGGCATCCTACAAAGAAGGAGATCTAAAAGGTGAGTTTTTCAGGTATGTTATGGCAGGGGTGGGCTTCGCTCTAAAGTATGATTTGACAAAGTAGTGAGCTGGGGAGTATCTGCCAATCCTTAGATCAGTGCTATCATTGACAGGCATTTCTAGGAAATATGTTGTTTAAAAATATATATATTTTTTAATTTGTGCAATTTGGTATGACTCAGAGAGAGAGAGAGAGAGATGTGATTTCTGTTATTTGTTTTTCAACCATCATCTAGGCATGACTTCCAATGTATAGGTTGCCCTCAATTAATGTGACATAATGCAATAAATTAGAATGCAATGCACTTATTTTAAGCCCAAATCAAAATATGAAGTTAGATGACACAAATGGATGAATAGGAAGAGGGACGCTCTTTCACTAAAATGTTGGAAACACGAAGAAATGGTTCTTTTTAAGTACACCAAAAGAAAGGTTTCTTATAGAGAAAATAGAAAGAAAAAGTGGGTTACCAAGGAACAAAATTAATGTGTATGATTTTCAAAAGGAAAACAAATTTTTCCTAGGAATGAATAAAATGCAAGGAATCCCAAATGGGTCCTACCAGGTGTGCCAAAATGTTTCACCTAATTCTTAGACGTTTCTTTGAAATATTGACAAACCAGATAGGGTAATGGGCATAGGAGGAATACCTATTGGAATATTGGTTGTTGGGTTGTTGTGCGAGTATGATTTCTGAATCCACAGCTGATTGTGAGAGTTTCCTTTTGGCTAGGAGGAACTACCTGTAATGGAAAGCAAGACCACCAGAAAGAGTTAAACAATATGTGCAGTGAACTACCTAGCATGTGCTAGATCTGAGAAGTGTGGTACTTCCTAGATGGCTGTCAGTCCACTATTCAAAACAAATTAATGCAGGTAATGAAGTAAATCCTATTGCAATTAAAATGATTTGGGTATCTCATCCAAAATATAATAAGAAATATCTAATCTAACAGGCTAAGTTAAAATAAGATCCGAAGGTCAAGTAACTTTTTATGGGTTTCTACAGGTCTGATAGAGGCCTCAGGAAAGTCACAGGTGATTAAGGGTGATGTGGGAATAGGTGGATAGGTCATTGTTCTGGGTTGTATGGGTAAATATAGAGACCAATGCCAGTTAAGGGTGACTGATGTCGGTTGGGGAAAACTGGTGCCGGCAACTGTGGAATACTGGAAATGCCACAGAATGGGCTCTGGATCTCCCTTATGATTGCACAAAGAATTGATTGGTTGGAAAGAGGTATTAGGATATTTGGATGGGGTTTGAAGAGGTTTTAATAGGTATGTGGAGGGGTGAGTATGAATGGAAGTCAAGGGGTGGCTAAGGAAAAAAAGAATGAAAATATAATGATGAAACCAATGAACCAAAGAAGTAAACTATTCCACTTACTTGAAATCTAGTCCTAGGTGTGTGTGAGTGATGAATGAAGGTACTAGAAAGGGGTTGAGTGTTGTTGAGGATCACCAAGCATTGGAATTCTCCTACATGATATGCATGTGCATTCTCTTTTGCTTGGTTGGATCAAATATGTGTTGGGGTGAATGTTGGATGGTTTTGCAAGAGAAAATGCTTAATCTCCTTCCTTGCATGCGTTTTATCACTAAAATTCATTCTCAGAAGATGCAATATATCTCAGGAATATTCCCAATGTTTTCCCACCTCCAAAATAAGGTTTTTTTGGGGAGTAAAAGGTGACCAATGGCAGTTCTGGCTTAACCAGTGATAGGTAGGGGTAACCGACGTCAGTCAAGGTGGAATTTCCTAGGTTTACTAAACTAGGGAGATCCTCTAATTTTCTAGGATCTCATACCATTAACTAATGGATTAGACTAGAAGCTTCTTGTAAGCATGCAAGAATGTGGTTAGAGGGAATGTAGGCATTGATTTTTAGGGTTTGGGTAAGTCTTAGTTAGTTATGGCAACTTACTAAGAATAAGTCTTAGGGTGAGTTGGATTGATGAGGTATCTAGGTGAGATGTATGTGGACATTATCCCTAATTAAGATATTTAAATAATAAATATGGTGAGGATAATGAATTAATTTAATTAAATTGATATTAGTGGAGTGAAGGGGGCCATGGCTAGGTTAATGTCATGAAGGGTGTTTATTTTTCGAGGTACCAAAGGGGAGTGTGACCTAATTTTAGTGTCTATATAAACAACAAAACTGATTTCTTAAGTCTTTAGTAGGCATATTTTGTTAAGCTCTCAAGAATATAGGTTAATGTTATTTGTTATATTTCTTGCTTATCTCAAGTTTTAAACACATGAAAATAGGGTTCCTTGCTCATTTCTTATCATATGGTCCATTGAGGGTCTTTTGCACAAAGCTTTGGGGTCTTGCCCCATATCCATATCTCTTTGCAAAATCTTTCATTGAACACATTTGGCACGCCCGGTGGGACACTTATGGTCCATACTCCATTAATGGAGGTCTTTAAGGTTTTTCAAAGTTCATTTTCAAGTATTTAGGTTAAATCACTTGTTCTTTCCTCATTTTTGTTTCTAACCCTAGATAAATGACCTTCAATTACATGAATTTTTTGGGTTTGATATAGAAATAGAACACTTTTACTAACAATTAACTTGTTTGCTCTTGAAAATTTGAAAATCTATGTTTTTTGTAGGTTTTTCATAGGGTACATGTAGGTGTAAAACAAGGGGCACGTACACGTTAAAACCCCAACATACTCGTCAGATCAAGCATGTACCTGTTAGGAGGACTTCATCATTTGCACATTTTCTCTCTATAGAGACACGCACACATCTCCATCATCTATGGCACGTATCCGCCTCTCTGGCTATGCATGTGTAAACGGTCTGAGTGTGTAAAAAATTTGATACTTTTCTATTTCAGGCTTGGGCGTGTACATGTTAAAAACCTAAGCATCCATGTCAATATGGGTGCGTCTCTGTCATATTACAAGCATCTATGTTTTACTGCATTAAGTTTCATTAATTTTTGACTGCATATGTACTCGTTAAGTAGGGCGCGTATCTGTCGGTTAGGAAGTGCAGGTATCAGTATAGGCACGTAGTTTTCTATATTAATAATTGGAAATTTTTACAATCTGCAACATCTTTTTCACTGATCCATTACTGTAGGTTTCTAGGACTAACAATTTAAAAAAATAATTTTTTTTCTTAAACATTTCAGTTTGCATAGTTAAAAGTGTTTTGTTCTTGGCTTAGAATTAGCTTTGTAGAAGTGTGTATGCTCTCTCCTCGCATCTTCCAAGGTGATCTTGGAGATAAAAAACACTTATACAAAACTATATAAATTTTTCAAAGAAACACTTGTTTTATAAAGGTTGAAGTAAAAATCTCATGTGATTTCAGTAGGATTTTTCACATTTTGTATGCTCTTCCATCGTGCCTTTTGGTGATCTTAGGAATAAAAATAAAAGTGAAAAACTCTCTTTCTTGACATTAACGTATGAACTGGAAAATTACTAAAAACTTGTTTTCTACAGGACCTAATGATTGTTAGAGAAAGGTGTTGAAAAACAAAACACAAAACTTCTAATACACGTGTTCTTTCAAGTTTCCAAATGGTGTGCTACTTAAAACCACATTAAGTTAAGCAAGATAAAAAACACACCATATTCAAATCACTGTTATTGTAGGTTTTAGAAAAGGGTACATCCCCTCTCCACTTAACTGGAACGTAACCCCTTTGGCATAACACCTTAAGCTATAACAATGGGGGTGGTACCAGGAACCCTAAAGTAATTCATTGTTGTGTAACCTCGTGGATAAAATAGGAAGCGCTCCGCTTACCCACTTAATTAGTTTTCCTTGTGAGATAGCATTACAAAGTTGTCCGTGTCGTGACAACCATAGTAAGAGTACATGATGGATGCAATTTATTTCCCCACTGTACTTGAAGGGGGGTAAAGCTGAAGATACTCCCAAACTAGTCCAGTGTGAATTTTTGGGGTAAATTGTGCCCGCTCTTAGACAGAATTTCTAACACCTAGTTGAGAGAACTTATTAAGGAAATCCATTTTTTCTTGAGAGCCCACTTTACTAGTCCTTATGTCGCATCTTGAGCCATCATGAAGTGACAATTTATTTTGGAGTCTAAAGCCTTGTCTTTTCGAACAAGGCAGAGAGTCTAATTAAGTTCGACCTAAGTGCCTTTCATCACAGAAATTAGATTGACATTTTTCACTTAGCTTAGCTTCTTTCTTGCCTTTGGATGAGGCAAAGCTCTGCCAAAGTGGTGCTTAGTTTATTTTTCATCTTTTGATCTATACCTTTGCATTCTTGTTGCCCATTTCAGACAACATAAGACATCTTTTGGGAGTGTTGTCATAGATAGTGCTCACCACTTTTTTTTCTGTTTACGCTCATCCATGTTTGCGGCTGAGTTGTTAAACGTCTAAAGTGCATAGATGCATCCTTATATATTTGATGGCCACTTGATCTTGATTTCAAGATCATCATCATAGTTAGGATTGATTCATCATTTGATCTCCCTTTTATGTGTTACCTTTTTTCCATTGTCTTGACATAATTAAGATACTCATGTCATGTTTTTCGTCAATGTGATCTACGTATCCACATTGTGGCGTTACGCTGTGCACATTTTAACACATCTTCAGTATACCTTGACTTGGTTTTATTTCAAACATTGTCCCAAATTTTGAAAGGTGTCACTTACTTTGTTTGCATCATTTCAATACCACTATGAAACTAATATCTCACTTCTTCGTAAATCTTGATTAACATGTCTAATTGGTGTGGTTATGTGGCTTACATTTATAAACCTTACCCTTTAACATTTCAGCCTTGTTGGTTGTTGAACTTGTCATGGTATCCTTTGATTGCAAGTCACATCTACGCTTTGTTAATATTTATGCCTTTTTCATTTTGATATCTACATAAATATTGACATTGTGTTGATCATATTTGCATTTAACTATCACTTTGCACACACGTTTGCATAGGGTGTATTTCCTTGTTGATTGGCTTTGTGTTTCACACTTGTATAATCGTTCCTTGTGATTATTCATCTAGAAAACTTATTTTCTAGGATAATCGATTTTGATCTCATCAATATTACATCATCACGATGTCTATTTTCCTTATACCTTCTTTGGAAAATCACACGCACATCTCCATACTTACAAAATGTCTAGTTGGTTGCCATTATGCCACCCAAATTGACATGTCACTTTCTTCCCTTTAAAGGATTTCCATCACACTATCCTGGTCTAGAAATTTGTGCTTAGAAAAATGCCAACAATGACTGACTATCGCGTGGTTTCTCACACTTACTACAATACGGAACCTAGGTTTAGTAATTCAAATCAAAAGATTCCCATTAGAACTAAACCTTGCTTGGTTCTTTGTGCTAGAGAGCCCATGCGGGTACCTTATTCCCCACCTTCAGCTCATAGTCAGTGGTATGGTTTGGATTCTTCTGATCCAAATTATTATTTGGGTTCCCCCCACTCTTCTTCTTATGATTCAGATCCAAACTACCATTCAGATTCCCACTCTTCTCCTGAAGACTTAGATTACAAACAAGGATTATTTCTATAACTTGATACACTCACGTATTGGGAGGAAGAAGTAAATCCTTTTCAAAATAACATAAAGGAAGATCCCTTCCTTTATAGGACCTTTATTCCAACTCACCTCAATAACGTCTTCACCTCCTTCTGAGCATGACTCGAAATGTCAGGGGTCTAAGTTCCATCGATCGAATGGCTCTAATCTTGGGTCGTTACCAAATCACGGTCACTATCCTATCATCATTCCTCAATCAGGATATCTCCTTGGGTCATCAGTTGTCTCAATGGCCCACCGTCTTCCTCCATACTTGGGCCACCCCTAGGTAGTCCTCCATTTTCTACTTATGATTCCCCTCTAGGTAGCCCATCACCTTCTAATTTTTGGTCCATGTCCTACGTCAGCAACTTTCATCGAGTGGCTATCGATGGGATACCTCCAAGTTTTTCCTCCTCATCTATCTTGGGGCCACATCTTGGTAGTCCCTCTTCTTCTATTCTTAGGCCATGTCCTCATATCCCAACTTCTTCCATCTCATGAGACACCTGCCACCAAGCCTTCATCATCTTGTCTCAGTGAGCTCATCTCCTCATATCCCATCCCCTTCAATTACTGGACTTCATATCCCTCTTCATCCATCACATTGAGCCCTTCTACCAATGACCAGGGGAAAACGTAACATCATTTCTCTCATTCCTATCATCAATCATAAAGATTCAATGTCTACGACCACTTCTCGGGGTCAGAAAAAGTCACACATTAGCTTATAAGAAACCCAAACATGTTCATTATCAAGCTCAATTCAAAACTTCAAAGAGCTCTAAATCCCCCAATAACTCGAACAATATCAAAATGGTAAATCAAATGTAATTCAAGAACACACACTAACGCAACCATCAAGTATGGCACAAAGTGCATAAACCTCTGGATAGAGAACTCAATATCCCACATACGAAATCCATGTTTCAGGATAAATTGTAGTCATTTGTTGAGTATGAGCTCACCACGATCATCAAGATCGGGGATAACATAACTCTTGATAAAAAAACACACCTAGTCTCCCTTATCAAGGAAGTCGCAGACATCATTGTTGGATCTTACCACGCAGAGTGACTTTGTTGGTCCCACCTTTCCAAAAACTATCAAAAATCTAAAAAATCAAAAAATAATTAACAAATACAAAAAACATGAGAAAACATTTCAAACAATCCAAGCTACAAAGATCAAACATTGCAATCACGGTATTTGTGTACACATGGATGTTCTTTATTCCCTTTCTTATCTATTACTTCTGCAAGTCTTCCTACCATATCCATCCCTTCGGTGATATTGTGGTTAGCCTTTTCGCACACATTTTGCAACATTTATCTCTATGGTATATGTTTGATCTTGGTATTTCATCACATTGGTAAATTAAAGAATGACCGACCTCTTAGAGATCCTATCACATTCAACAACTAATAAACTTGTTGCGAAGAAATTTTGGACATATTTGTTGAAACTATCCAATGTTGTCATCACATTCACTTCCATTTTCTTTCATCAAGCCATCAGTGATTCTTAACCCCTTGTCAAACAAGAGAGCTGAAATAAGTTTTCAGAAAGAAAAAGAAACAAGATCAATCACAAATCAAAAATCTAAAATCAAATGCTACAAGGAAAAAGCAAAATTGATATATTTACTCTCTCTTGGGGTATTTCCAATAATCTCTATCAGGGCTATGGACACCTGACTGGTAGTAGAGTAATGTTGTGATTAGAATCAAATGCATCTCTACGGGGCTATGGACGTCTAACTGACAGCGGAGCAATGTAAGAATATCCTTCCACCATGCATTCACAAAATCACCTTTCACAATCAATCATTCCTACACATTGGCTAGGGTGTCTTCACTTGTATATTATTTCTTCCTCTCAAGAGGTAATTAAATTCCACATGCATACACTGGATTTCTATGAGTAAACATGATTAGTATGTTATCAAGTGTCTTTTTTGGACCTTGTTCAGACTCTTACTTTAGTCCATATATCTCGTCTCCCGATTTGTGCCTTTGGATAATCACTTATTTCATCGTGAGATGCTTCTAAGCTACATTCATATCATTCACATCATTCTTCTACTTCATTTAGAACATCCATGTGTATAAGATTACTTTTTTTCCATGTTTGTCGGACACCTTTGTCCCTTTTCACAAAAAACATCTCTTCTCCTTCCTTTCTATCATGTGCTTTTAGGCCAACTTATGCTGGGGGCATCCTTGCTTCTTCCCATCACTTCATTGGTTTACGTTCATCATCATGTTGAACCTATCCATAATGGCCTTGGGTCCTGCTTCTACTTGTGAAGAGTTTTCCTTTGAATACTCCCACCTAATCGCTGGTACATTTTTGCATGTTCAACTTTCTCACATGCATGTGGCCTGATGCCCTTGTACATCCCATCTATAGCTGGGGCAATCCACGCTTCCTCGTCTTCCTGTACATAGTTTCAAAAAACTTTCAAAATCAATCAAAACATTCAAATATTTCAAAAAAAATCAAAAACATTCAAATATGTTTTAGGAAACATAAAAAACAATATAAATCATCCTACAAAATGTCTCTCTTTGGTTCTCACATGTTCTCATCATGTGTGACTCGCGGAGCATCTCGATCTACCTCCATCAACAAAAGGTAGACTGCTTACTTCGTCTGTACTCTAGGGCACAACGAGTTACCTAGTACTATTTCGTAGTGCACATTACTTTTTTTATAGGACCGAAGTATCCTCCATTATTCTCCTTGCATGTATCCTTACTTGGGGCACCATCGTCAACCCTTGTCATTAATTCGACACAGGATCGGAACTGAAGCTTGATAACAAAAAACATTATACTTATGTTTCTCTGTTAGGTTAGCCTTGTTTACTTTCTCATATTGCATTGCATTTTGTATGTTGCATGGAGTTAGGAATCTTTTACTTTTCTTGTATTGCATTGCATTTTGTATGTTGCATGGAGTTGGTGTTTTCAGCAATGGACAATTTGTTCATAAATGGCTTTTCAATGTCGTACTACACTTTTGTTCATTCTTTTTAATAAGGGACCGATGATGAAGATCTCAAGCAATATGATGAAAAATAAAGTTATTTAAAAGGCATTGGATGGATGTTAGCTCATTCCCTCTTCCTCATACTCCTTTTTCTTATATATCCCCTTTATTCTTCTTCACACTATTCTTTCTTTTGTTCTCTTTCTATCATCTTTTCAATCATCGATTGAGTTCTTCTATTACCCTATCGACAATCGAAGGAACATCCTTCATTCTACTCATTTTTATTTTATCCCTTCAAAATTTTCTACTTGTTTATGGCTGTCTACTTTCTTTGAAGTGACATCACTTATGCCACCTCAAAAGAGGGGGGAAATGTAGACTACATAATACATGCTTACACTTAGCATTTCCTCCAATTCATCCGATTGAGCGACACTTCGTTAATTCCCCCTTCTTCATTCCACTCTCGGATGATCATTCACGACACCTTCTCAGTCGTATTCCTCCTATAATCAACTTGCTTGGCTGATATATCTCTTATTAGCTAAGCATTCCTCCTTTCGACCATTCAGAACCTCCCTAGTTCTCTCTAGACCACTTCTATTGGCTTCCTAGGCTATCTATTAGTCAAAATTGGTTATCCAGATCCCTCTTAGCTCTTCAATGTGTCTCTAATTACTTGCTAATCAAGTTTAACTAGCCTAAACCCTAGTTAACTAGCCTAAACCCTAGTTAACTAGCCTAAACCAAGCTTAAATAAGCCTAAAGCATGTTTATCCTAATCTAATCTAAAAGTACTTTTTGAGCTTTAGGTCGCACATACACCCAAAGTTCCAAACTCTCCCAATTGAAAAACTATAAATAGAAGGGTCACCCCCTACCCATCTTTAACCTTACACCTTGTTTACATAACACAACATCTCAAAACATAGCCTGGAGATATTGGCATTAAGATCTCATTTGCATTAGCCAAGCTAATAAAGAATTTTATCTTGGGTCATCCACCATTAAAATAGCTTCATCTTGCACCCATGTAGGTTAGTAATGGAATAGTTAAAGTTGGCCATGTAGCCATTTAGTGAGATTCATTCACCCTCATGGAGTAAACAAAAAATAATAATTTCTTAAGTCTTTAGTAGGCATGTTTTTTAAATCTCTAAAAAATAGAGGTTAATGCTATTTATTAGATTTATTGCTTATTTCAAGTTTTAAACACATGAAAATAGGGTTCCTTTCTCATTTCTTATCATATGGTCCATTGAGGGTCTTTTGCACAAAGCTTTGGGGTCTTGCCCCATATCCATAGCTCTTTGAAAATATTTCATTGAGCACATGAAGAACATGACCTCTTACCTCAAAACACAAGCCAAGTAGAAACACTAAGAAAAATATGATCCGAAGAGTTCTTTTTCTATTATGTTTGTTTAGCTTATGCTATTGAAGGACTAACTCATGAACTGTAAAATAGATTTTTTTGGTGAGGATGGCTTCCTACGAAGAAGGATATCTACAAGGAGAGGTTTCATGTATGTTATGGTGGGGGCGAGCCATCCTCTAATGGGTTACTGGTTAGAGATAACTTGTGGGGTACCCACTATGCTGTAATCATGTGATCACCTACAACTTCTTCCGACTGAGATGTTGTTTAAGAATGTGTATATATTTTAAATTTGTGATTTTTGGGTAAGACTCAGAGAGAGAAAAAGAAAGGAAGTGCTTTTCTATGATTCATTTGTCAACCATCAGCTAGGAATGACTTCTAGGGTATAGGTTGCCCTCAATTAATGTGAGCTAATACAGAAAAGAAGAATGAAATGAAATGATTTTTAAACCCAAATCGAAATGTAGAATTTGATGCCACAAATAGATGAGTAGCAGAAGGGATGCTATTTCACTAATGTGATACTAATGAAAGAGAAGAAATGTTCATTTTAAGCACCAAAATAAGATTGATCTTAGACAATAGAAGAGAAGAAGGTTCCAAGGGAGAAAGTTTTAATGTAAGAAATTTTTAGAAAAGAAAAAAACATACAATGTTTTCACCTAGAAGTGAAAGAATGTAAAGAATCCTGAATGGGTCCCACCAGGTATTCCAAAATGTTTCACCTGATTCTAGATGCATTTCTTCGAATGTTGACGAAATAGATAAGGGTAAAGGGCTAGGAGGAATACCTGTTGAAATGCTAGTTAAAGGTTATTGCACGCGTATAAATTTTGGATCTACAATTGATCGTGAGAGCTTCCTCTTTGCTTGGAGTAACTACTTAAAATGGAAAACAATACCACCAAATAAAATTTAAAAAATATATGTAGTGGACTGCCTACCATGTGCTAGGTTTGGGAAGTGCAATACTTCCTAGACGACTATTAATCCACTATTTAAAACAACTTAATGCTAACAATAAAGGAAATCCTACTATAGTTAAAATGATTTAGGTATCTCATTCATCTATAATAAGTAAATTCATTCACAATGGGCTAAGATATGACTGAATCTGAAGGTCAAGGTCTCTGTTAGGATATTGGTATTGGTCAGGGTGAGATTTTGGGTGGTTTGGGTATTTGGTGGAGGTTTAGGAGATTTGTTCTTGGTTTCTAGTAAAAGACACAGAGACCAAAATCGGTTTAGTATGACCGGTGTCAGTTTAGGTTAACTGACAGTGGTTGTGGGTAACCGATGTCGATATGGTCATGGTATAGGAAATTCAATAAAACTCAAGGTGAGGGTAGATCTAAGGTTAGATGAAGATGGAAGGGTGATGGAAAAATTTGTGTGGGTATTGGGTGTGCACAAGAATGATTAAGATCTAGATATGGGTAATTCAGGGGGTATGGGTAAAAGGATGGCCAAGCTTACATGGAGGTAAAATGGTGGTGGAATGAAAATGAGGGTAGAAACTAGTAACAACAGCAAAAGGATCTACCTAATGATAAATGGACAAATGCTGGCTACTAAAAGCACTTACCGCTTGTATGAGTTTGATGTTTGGTTGGGAATGGTAGGTGATCAAATGGAATGAACTTGATATGGTGATGGTGCTTCCCCGGATGCTCTCGTGAAGTCAGATGGCTATGTGATTACTTTTAGTGCTAGCTATGGATGCTCTGATGTGTTACTAACGTTGGTTCTTCTTGCATGCAGCTCTGGTTTTTGTCACTTGCTCTCAAATATGTGTTAATATCTTTGAAATGTGCCAACCTCAAAATAAGGTTGTTTTGGGGGTTAAATGGTAACTGACGGTAGTTCTGGCTTAACCGGTGGTAGTTTAGGGTAACCAACTTTGGTTAGGGTGGGGTTTCCTAGGTTTAATAAACTAGGTAGATCCCCTTAATTTTTTGGGATCTCGTTTCATTTACTTTGCGGATTAGCATGAAAGCTTCATTCTAACGGGCGGGAGTGTGGTTAGAGGGAATGTAGGAATTTTTTTTTAGGGTTTGGGTAGGTCTTAGTTAGTTATGGCAACTTACTAAGAATAGTTCTTAGGGTGAGGTGGCTAGATGAGGTGGATATGTGGGTATTATCCCGATTAGGATATTTAAATAATAAATATTGTGAGGATAATGAATTAATTTAATTTAATTAATTAAATTAATATTAGAGTGGGATGAAAGTGGCCATGGTTAGGTGAATGTGTTCAAGGTGTTTATTTGACGGGGGACCAAGGGGAGTATGACCTAATTTTAGTGTCTACACCTTGTGATCTTTGTCAGGATTTTCCCAATGAAGTCAAATTTAATGGAAAGATTGCTTATACTAGGAAAATATAGAGCAACCAAGTTCAAATCAGGCTCTATTTTAGAAAATATAAATAAAGGATTGGGTTCTAGACATGTAATTCAATTAGACATATATTAAATATTATCAGAGACATATATTTTACTAAATTTTAGGAAATAGTCCTCAACAATGGCGCCAAAAGCATGTTGGTACCTGAAATTACAACCCCTTGGGGATAGGTAGTTTCAACAGATGAGTCGATGAACTTTAAGGGTGGCAAACTGGAAATGTATGTCATTTATAACTAGGGAAAATTTATAAAAATCTTGTTTGGACCTGACTTTAGAGGGATTTTGTGACATGTACAAAGGGGATGACCTTCCCTACTACTTTAGGTCCTTCATGTGACCAGGGTGAGAGAACCCATTTTGTAAGCTGAATTTGCGAGAAGAATAGGTGTAATCACGGTTTCTTAGTATTTTATCTAGAATTTAAAGATTAGTCCTAAGTGAAAATGGTCAATATATGCACTATTTAACTATCACGAGTTTTCACACTAAGTAATGAAAATTTCACTCGAGCAGGACTCAGGCTACTCTAGATAGTGGAAAGTTCTATTTGCTCCTACATAATTATGAAAGGATAAGGTAAAATCAAGGTTCCCTTTCAATAGTATTTGTAAATGACATAATAGGGTGACTAAAAAAACATTGGTATTGTGTGATGAAACTCAATTTTTGTTTTTTATAAGAATGGGGGATTCACAAACTAATAACTATCTAGATAATACTACTCATACTACTTGTTCAGACACATGACATTCTAGACAATAAATTACAATTCATCAATTCATCACAACTTCTACTTAAAAAAATATTTGTATTCATTGATATTCAATTAAGACAAATATTTCACACAATCCTCAAAATATTCATCACAAAAGATCATGAAAATATGTTAATGAAGTGTTTCTTGCTCCTAATCTCATACGCTTAAGATACACTCAAAAGCTTACAAAGATCCATCAACAAAACAATTTTAGAAAATATTTTTTAATTACACTAAATATTGTAAAGTAAAATCTCATAACACAATATTGAACAAATAACCAAAGCTTAATCACTAAAGACGGCCCTAGTGTACTTTAGAGAAGCAAGAAACACATAATTGTATCAGAAAATGTAATTTATCAATTAAGTGTTCAGTAGTCAATATCCAGAACATAAAAGCCAAACCCATAGTTAGAATTTTTTAATTTAATTCCACCAAATTATTAACAATGGAAGTAGAGAATAACTAGTCTCAATGCCCATTAATGACTATACAGTTTAATCATCTTAAAATTTAAATTTGAAAGAGTAAAAACTTAGAATGTATTTCTAGGAGATAAATAAGCAATGTCATAGTAAAATATATCAATTTTTGTCTTTTACAAAAGCTTTAGAAAAAACCCACCTTTAGTATGAGGACAAACCCCTCATATTTATAACCATTCAACTAAATTTCACCCCCCCTCCCAAAAAAAAACATATCGAAGAGGTCCTTTCAATCCCTGCTTTGTGTAATTCAAAATCTGTAGAGGAAAATATCTAATAACTGAAAAATATTCCCTTTTGCTCGTGATTGGGCTGAATGAAAAAGAAAGCCATGTGATGACATATGAAAAAAGTAGGAAAAGATATTCTTTTACTTCTAACGAACTTTTTCAATCTTCTTTTACTTTTTATTGACCTTTCAAGTGGATTGACTTGAGCTATCCCCTACCCTGTCTTTATAAGCCTCATACTTTTCAAACATTTGAGTAACAATTTCCTCATCAATTCCTGAGTGGTAATTGGAAATTACTGTAGACACCAAATTCGTGTCTTACGACCCCTTGTGACCCGCATCTCATCTCGCAATATAACCTCATCACCTAAACCTTACACAATTATTTATTAATTGCCTTCTAATTGATAAATCCACATCACCCTACCTACCACCTCACTTTGCCACTTCATCATGACCTAGCCCTAACCCTAAAACTAACCTAATTGAGACCCATAACTTGGTCCACACCTACACCCATAACTAATGACCCCTTTCTCGCACCCAAAACCGACCTTCTAGTCACTTGACCGAGCCCGCAACTGATCTCTCGGGAGAAAAGCAGGGAAGGTGGGCTATTTTACTAAAAATAGCCTACTTTTTCCTTACCGATGTCGGTTCCTACTCGACCGTCGTCGGTTACGCAACCGCCATCGGTTCCCTGTAAATGGGCTCCCCAAACCAAAACAACGGACCGAAATTTCATTTTGGGATCAGTCGAAGGATTTTTGGATCAACAGAGAGCATTGGGAGCGAGAAACAGAGTCCAGATCTTCACTTGACCGAGCAGAGACGAGTGAAGAAACCAGAAGTGTTTACAGCAAAGGAGATCACCTTGCATCTTTATCAAAATCAGTAAGTCACATCTTGCATGTCCTCTGTTATAACATTTCTTATGCTTCTTGAATCTCAGTCCTCCTAAATCCATTTCTGAATCCACTACCCAATGTGCCATTGCATCTAACTGTCATTCTTTTACCCCTCATCATCTCATTTCCTAATATAATCCATAAACCAGCCTTATAAACACCATAGCTACCAAGAAGATCCTAGAACCCACTGGTATCAGTTATTAGTAACCGGCATCGGTTCCTCTGATCAAAGCTAGAAAACTAGCCTTTCCCCTACCCAGTTCAACGAAACAACTTAATTGATATCTTACAGTCTTTTGTGTTAATTCATATTAGTAGGGGAACTGACCACCTTCGAAAGGAAGTTTTATATTTCCTGGGCCCAAGGAAGTTCCCTCATTTATTGTCTAATTAAAATCTTGTGGTCTTGTGTTTTTATTTGCAGGTAGTCCTTCCAAGACAAAAAGGAGCTCTTCGCAGTCAGCCTGACCTTTCTCTATGGTACGCGCACACCATCTCGACATTCTACAGGTATTCCTCCTAGCCCCTAACCTTATATGTTTCTAAAAGGAACGAAACATTTCCGAGTGAAACATTTTGGCACGCCCAGTGGGACCCATTTTGGGTTTCTGTTTCTCTTGCTTATTTTCATTTTAGGAAGCATACTTGCTGTTGCTACTTTTGTTATATATTTCGTAAAGAATTTGTCTTGCTTTCCTAGTTTTGCATTAGTGAAAGTCATCTCTCTTGCTTCATCAAACATAATTTTCGATTTGGGTTTAAAACACGTGCATTGCATTCCTGCTTGTTGTTTTTCAATTCTAGTGAACGTAGATTAAGTAACAGGTCGTACACGTGGGGGTGATATCCATGGTATTGACAAGAAATTAATCTTACTTTCACTGCACAACACATACCAAATCACTTCACAATTAACACAACAGCTCAAACATCCCCCCTTTTCCATGGTATTCCTCCGCCCGATTGAGGTAACCTTATAAGCCAAAACAACTCGACATTTCCCCTAAGTCTCTTGTTTAGGATTCCAACATCATTCTACGTCTAAATGCATAAGCCCACGATAATTAAAATTAACCCTAGGGTTAGTCTCTGGATTTGCATGTGCATCTTGCTTGTTTGTAGTTCTGTTTTCTTTCTCATACCCTGTCTTCTGTGATCAATAATTGGACAAGTATACTAAACGTTGTTAAAAATCAAATTAGCAGCCTTTTTATATCTTGTTAGCCCAGAATTCTTACACCGACATCGGTTACCTGACTGATGTCGGCTATTTTATAACCGACATCGGTTACTAGACCGATATCGGTTACTGTCTTTTCCAATTCCTGACAAACCAGCAACCTACCAATTTTACCGGTCTGAGTTTGTTTCTATTCCTGACAGATTGAAACCCTACTGTGAACTTCTGTCCATGGTTGTTATCACTCGAAAGCAAGCCGCCGCTATGGTTTCACATGCTTGCTCTGTTTCTTTGCCTGAATCACCCCCTTCACATTATGTGGGAAATCCTACGGATACCAGCGAGGTTCCTAAAATTCCTGTGGGAGATAAGGACTTTGCCAAGTTTCTGGATGCTAATTCTAGCGCTGTACAATACTATTTGTCTCATACCCCTAACCATACGCCTGATGGTCAGCTCCTTTTCGGTATGCCTATCAGTATAGCTGCTAATTTAGCTCCCACTCCGCCTGATAATACCGCCTTGCTTCCTGCATCTCTAGCCCCGTCTCCCAATCTGATGGCTTCAGAGGTTCATACGACCCCGATTAGCTTTCCTTTTTTTAATCTTGGACCCCACATATCATTACCACTGACCGCCCCCTACCTCATCTCTCTTGCAGACTGCTCCATTCATGACTTGCTCTCTGCCACCTATCCACACGAGCTTTCCTTCTCAAGCTCCGCCTACCTTTTCATTCCCATACACATATCCAGTGACCTCAACATCCTATATGGGACATCCCTATTCGGTCGCCTCAACATATTCATCCTCCACACCTTATCAACACTTAACCCCACCAGTGTCTAGCGGTGGTCCTTGGTCCAATTTTCCTCCATTTACCACAACCACACCATCATCTCATCCAACTACTGATCTAATTAAACAAATGATGGACAAAATGCAAAACCTGGAGGCTTCTGTTTCAGGAAGTCGTAGTGCCTTGACATACGAGCAAGTTTATCGGGAGCCCATTCACCCGTCTGTCCCCCTTCATTCATATCCTCCTCAATGGGAGTTACCAAAATTTACCCGTTTTAACAGTAAAGAGGATCCTTAACAACACTTGCGATCATTTAGACATGCTTGTTATTTGATTACTCATGATGATGCCTTGTTACTCCGCACCTTTCCCATGTCCTTATCAAGACCTACCTTGGAGTGGTACAGTGCTTTAACCTAGCACTCAATCTTCTCTTTTAACCAACTAGCCCAATCTTTCTTGGATCATTTCTCCATTAATATTGCTAAGAAAGTATCTATCACCGACCTCTATGCCATCCGACAATTTGAAGACGAATCTATCACAGATTTCGTCAGACGATGGCGTGGCCTTATCAACCAACTTACATATGCCTTGCCTCAGGCTGAACTTATCGAACTATTTACGCGGGCCTGCGCTAAGCACATCTCCCCTACCCTCCAAATTCAAACTTTCCGTACATTCGACGAGGCCTTTACTATGGCTTGAAAATTAGAAATTCGAGCCTTAGAGGAAGAGAAATTGCGGTTGCGCAACAAAAACTCCACTTTCCAAACTCCAGATTCCACCAATAAACCAAATACCACCACTCCTCACGCGTCCACTTCTTCTAAATCAAAAGGAGCTGTCCACGTGGTGATGGTCAAATCCCAACCACCGTCCAATACCCCGCCAAAAACCACTTATAAGTATAAAGCAGAACCCATCAACTACACTCCCTTGGGGGAGACATATGGTGTGATATTGGAAAAATTGCTCAAAGCAGGAGCCATCACCTTACCTCCTGTTAAACCTCATTCCGGGTTTGATTCCACTCACGCCATACCTTCCTGGTACAAAGAAAATGACTTTTGTAACTTCCACCCGCGTGAAGGGACACAGTCATGAGAACTGCAAGATGTTGAAAAACATAGTGCAGGAAATGGTTGATGCAGGGGATATAGCCCTCAATAATCCTAACGCCCCTGCCAACTGAAATTTGAAAATCTTCAACAAGCCATTCCCGAATCACTCTCCCAATAGTAACACAAACTAGGATATCTTAGCCGAGGAGAGTGTTCATGAGATCCATGCAGTCTTCGATACCCAGCCAGAAGCCTCTATCAAGAAAATTTTGAATCGAGCCTCTTCACTAACATGGGAGCCCAAACCTCCTTTACCACCATCAAGCCAAAGCGAAATCATTCCTTTACCTATAAAGGAGTTAACTGCCCAGACTTCTCTTCCCATCAATGAGTCTTCTTATACCACATCCCTACAAGACTGCGAACGAATGTTATCTAATTTATCTATTTCCCAGACGTCTCCCTCTACCGCTCTTGCTGCACAAGAGGAGGGTACGCCACTCCTTTTGACATCCTTAGACGATAAATCTCTTATACCGACATCACCAAATTCTTTAACCATGACAGACCCTCTCAAACATGCCCTCTTGCCTATTAGTCCTTCATTGCCTAAATCTTTTCAAGAACCGGTTGACCTTTTAATATCTATTGATACAGTACCTCATCTACCCCCTGTATCATGCCCATAGTGGACTGGAATCACAACCTACCTCTCTTCCATACCAAATTTACAATTCAAACCTGAAGACTATCATTCTCCAGAAGATAGATGAATCCTATGGGAACGTTTGAGTACGCCATATTCTACTCAAATGCAAATGACCGATTCTGAGGCCTCCACCATATACCTGAAGTGCTTACAGAAGCTTAAAATGCCCATGTTCTCACCTTCACCCCCCTCACCTCTACCAAATGCCCCGTCCACTTCTATTAACTTAGCCAAATCTTCCCCTACGCTTGGGACCTTGCCCATACCCAGTCTAACACACCCACCTAAGCGGCTTGATTTATCAAAAAATAAATCTGCCCCGCCACCTAGGAGACAAACTCAATCCGTGCCTCTCTCACAATCAAAACCCTCATCATCACACCCACCTTCCATATTGGGACCTCATCCCTCCACCTTACATCAATATATCATGCCTCCTGCGTTTTCTTCAAAACGACTTACACCTTCTGCACCTATACAGAGATCCCAGGGTATGGCAACACCGTCACTACCGTGTATCCTGTCCACCTATCAACCCTAAACAAATTCCATCATCAAAAGATTTGTTTTCGGTCACTCCTATTTCCCCGTGGTTGTTTTCTGATACCACATCATCTGTGGCCTCATCATCCAACATAGCTTCTGCGCCAAAGAAACCACGTTTAGTGAAAACCACGTGTCAACACCCCTCGGCTAAACCACCACCCGTATGAACCAACCACACCCAAACATTACCAAAACCTATACGAACCAACCACGCCCAAACATTACCAAAACCCTCACAACCAATACCCTCATCCTCCTCTGATTTTGACCCACTCAAAGGATCTTACGCCAAAATTCTTGCTATGTTGGTGGAGAATGTGACCATTTCCCTACCCCCACTTAGACCTTATGACCTGTCTAAACCTCGACCGATAAGTTATGATGAATCTAAAATCTATGCCTATCACCGCACACCAGTACATGATGTGGAGGGATGCAAAGCTTTAAAAACCATCCTTCGTCAGTCACCTCTCCCAGATAGAAAGGTTAAGAAAGACAACTTACAAAGGGAGAGACCTTTAGCTTCAATTCCCTCTCCTCTACCATCTGTCCCCCACCTCACCAAGATCTATCATTATTACAACCCCACCTCTTGAAAACCATGATTTATCCCAACCATCTTCCTCATTTCAGGTCTACGAGATTAATATGATTAGTGTCGCTACTCGAGGGCAAAAAAAACAATGGGAAAGCAAAAGAAAACACACCTGCGGCATCTCTTTCTCCGTCAAACATCCCGATTGCACCACCACCTAAAGTGGTCATTCGCGGACCTGCCTATCCCATCTCTAATGGAGTTTCCCACCAAACTATGATCAAACAGCTTCATCAATCGCACGTAAAGATGACACTATATGACCTCATTCAGACTTCTGAATCTCATCAACAAGCTCTCGTTGAGATCCTTCAAGGGATAGAGGTTTTACCTAATGAAACCCTGCCCGTTGCCTCCATTCTAACATCCAATCACATTGCTTCTCTCACCAAACAACCCACTGCTCCAACCACTTCTGTCTCTGTACAACAAGCCGCTGCAGTCAGTTTCTCGGAAGATGAAATTGTTGACTTTGGTACAGAAGACGCTGACCCTGCCCTTTTCATCTCCGCTTACGTCCGGGATATCTGGGTACGTCGTGTTATGATTGACAGGGGCGCCAGCCTAAACATCATCTCTTCAAAATCCTTCCAACAAATGAATATCCCTTCTAGTTGCATGTGTGCCAACCCCATCATGTTGCGGTCATTCAATGACGCTATTACCTCTACCTTAGGCACCGTGATCCTCAACATTCATGTAGGACCGCGTACTTTACCCGAACTCTTCTATGTCCTTGAAGGAGAGTTCCAATATAATATATTGCTGGGTCGTCCTTGGATCTGGGCCATGGGATGCGTTCCCTCAACATTACATAGATGCATAAAATTTGACTACGAGGGGAAGTCCTACACCGTAAAAGTTGATCCTCCTCCCTTTAAAACCTGCAATATGTTATACCGCCCTAACAATGTGCTTATACCAATCAAGGCACCCATACATTCAACCCAACCATCCTCTTCAAATGTACCTCAACCATCCACCTCAACTGCATCTATGCCTTCAACTGATGAAACCACAGTCACAAAAACCACTTCCATTCCTGCAGCTAACATCCCAACCTCCGACCCCTTAGTAGATGTTTTTCAACGCCTTACGCTGGGGGAGTACCACCTATATAACGTTAGTTCTTTCCCTACCCCGCACGAGTACGGACAATTACATGCACATCCCACCTACGACCGTCGATTGGGGGAAGTAATCTCTTACAGACCACCCCATTGCCGCACCAACCTAACATATGGGGGTGTTGACGCATCTTCCATTTCCCCTGAACCTCCTCTTGGTGTGGTTCCCTTTCAATCTGATTTCCAATACCTGACAAATCGTCGCTTCGCCCTCACTTTCTTGACTCGCTGTGCTTGGGAAGGCTTTGGTTTTGGTCTTTATGAACAAGGCCGACATACGCTCATCCCCATCACCACACGCAAACATAATGATCGCAGTGGTCTCGGTTTTCCTGAAACACCTACACAGGAGACACCTCATGTCAGCTGTATTCTGGAAGAAGATGACGTCACCCCTACCAAACCATCATCACCCACAGAATCTATAGACCTTGAATCTATCCCTCCTAACTTTTTTTTTTCATAAATGCTATCTTCATAGGTCCTCTCACTTATCAACGCGATAATGAGGACCCATCTTCTTTGCCCCTTCTTTATCCAGACATGATCGAAGAGGATTCGCCTTTGATTAATGTTGTTAAGTGTCAGGATGACGAATCCATCCTCACTTACCTTGGCGCGGATGATTCTTATATTCAACGAGCCTTACCATTTGAAACCCAAACCATGCTGAACGAATCTACTATAGAAATCAACATCCACATGGAGGAGGATCCTCACATAGTGAAGATCGGACAATCCCTTAACACATCAGAACAAGCCGCCTTTACTACCTTTCTCCGTACCCGCAACCAAGCTTTCGCTTGGTCCTACGCTGACATGCTAGGAATTGATCCTACCATTGCCGTCCATAACATCACCCTAAACCTCGATTCCAAACCAGTCAAACAAAAACTAAGAAAAATACATCCACGCATTGCCCTCTTGGTCAAAGAAGAGCTTCAACGACTTCTCTCTGTTTCCTTCATCTTTCCTATTGACTATCCTCAATGGATTTCTAACATCGTAACTGTCACTAAAGCGACGGGGGGACTTCAGATATGCATGGATTTCCGGGATCTTAACCTCGCTTGCCCTAAGGATGACTTTCCCCTCCCAAGTATTGATCAACTTGTTGATCTCACTGCGGGCCATGAAATGCTTTCTCTCATGGATGGCTTTTCAGGATACAATCAAATTTTGGTCGCACCCGCCGATCAACATAAGACCGCTTTCATAACTCCTTAGGGAACCTTCTGTTATCGTGTCATGCCGTTTGGCCTTAAGAATGCTGGTGCTACCTATCAGTGGGCTATGAACTACATTTTTCATGACATTATGCACACTATCCTTGAAGATTACGTCAACGATCTTCTTGGCAAGTCTAAACATCGCAGTGAACATCTCGATGTTTTAACCATTATTTTTGATCGCCTGTTGCAATATTTTGTTCGTCTTCAACCAAAGAAATGTGTCTTTGGTGTCCTTTTGGGGAAACTTCTTGGTTTTATCGTCTCTTTGCGTGGCATTGACATCGATCCATCTAAAGTAAAAGCTATTCTAGAAATGCCTCCACCCAAAAACCTCAAACAATTACGTAGTTTGCAGGGTAAACTTCAATCCATCCGGCGTTTCATCTCCCAACTCTCAGATCGATCTCACCCTTTTCATCACCTTCTTAAAAAAGACGTTACCTTTCAATGGAGTGAGGAGTGTCACCAAGCCTTCGAAGCTCTCAAAACTTATCTCTTGCAGCCACCCGTGCTTATCCCACCCCAGGACGACCGCCCTTTCTACCTTTATCTTTCCGCCACTGACCATGCTATAGGAGCTATGCTCGCACATTGGGACTCGGCACGTCGAGAACAGGCCGTTTATTATATAAGTCGTACCCTCGTGGATTGCGAGACTAGGTATACACATGTAGAAAAATTGTGCCTAGCCCTATCATTCGTATCTACCAAACTCCGACATTACCTCCTGAATCACAAAACTTTTTTCATCACCAACACGGACCCCATTCATTATATATACGCCAAACCACATCTAAACCAACCCATCGCTCGATGGCTCATGCTCCTCGCCGACCTCAACCTTGAGTTTATACAACAAAAGTCAATCAAAGGACAAACTCTTGTAGACCAACTTGCGGAGGCCCCTTTACCTGGAGAACAATTTACCAATTTTACATTCCCCGACGAACTCATCGCCACTCTTTCACTCGGGGAAGAGTCGTATCAAATGACCCTCTTGTTCGATGGATCTAAATGCCAGCGTGGCGGAGGAGCCGGCATTGTTCTCATCCCTCTTGACGCTGAACCTATGCCTCTTTCATTCCGGCTTGATTTCCCCTACACTAATAATACAGCGGAATACGAGGCCCTTGTTCTGGGTCTCCAAGTTACGATACACTTAGGTATCAAATCTATCAATATCTTTGGTGACTCTCAATTGGTAGTCAATCAAGTTATGGGCATCTACCAATGTAAAAATGAGGAACTTCAGAAGTACAAACACTACGTGGATTCACTTCTGGCCTTATTTACTCACTATTCTATCCAAACCATTCCCCGCTCTACTAATAAATTTGCGGATACTATGGCTTGCTTAGCCTCGCAAATTCCAGCTTCATCAACTAACTCTGAATTATTCATCGTGGTCCAACAACTCTTTGCCCCATCCTATTCAGCCCCGGTTGTTTGTACGATAAATACTGTGTCTGCTAACTCGCCGGATACTTGGTATCACCAATTCCGTGACTACCTTACAACCTCTGTTCTCCCTTCTGACCTTACTAGTACTGGTAAACGTGCTTTTCTTAAAAGTGTTTCTTGTTATGTTGTCATGGGGGGACTCCTCTATAAACGTGGCTTTGATGGCATCCTCCTTCGCTGTCTAACTAGCGCGGAGGTTACCTATACCATCCAACAAGTCCATGATGGGATTTGTGGTAGACATTTTAGTGGCCTTGCCGTGGCTAAACGAATCCTTCGCCTAGGTTATTATTGGCCTACTCTTAATAACGACTGCTACGAATATGTTAAGTGTTGTGTTATGTGTCAACAACATGCCAACCTTCAACATACTCCTAGCCATCCGCTGCAGGTCGCACGAGATCTTTGGCCTTTCTCACAATGGGGTTTAGACCTTATTGGTGAGATTCACCCGAATTCTTCACAACGTCACCGTTGGATAATCACAGCAACCGAATATTACACAAAATGGGTGGAGGCCATTCCACTCATTTCAATCAAAAAGGAAAAAATTGTCGAATTCATTAACCATCACATTATCTGTCGTTTTGGTATTCCTCATCGCCTAATAACAGATAATGGTAAATATTTTAAAAACAAGTTGTTACAAGACCTTTGCGACAACTTTGGTATCAAACTTAGTTTCTCATCGCCTTACTATCCGCAGGCCAATGGTCAGGCTGAATCTTCTAATAAAACCCTAACCAAAATCCTCATGAAAGTTATCAATGAATCCGGAAGAAATTGGCACGATCACATTCCCTTTGCCCTTTGGGCTTATCGTACTAGCATTCATACCTCTACTAACGCTACAACCTTTTTCTTTGGTATATGGTACCGAGGCCGTCTTGCCTCTCGAAATACAAATACCCTCCCTCAGAATATCCCTTCAGGATATTCTCACCAATGATGATTTCTGCCAAGAACGGTTAGCCCAATTGGAGATTCTTGACGAACGTCGTCTTACAGCTCTTGATCACCTCCAAATCTATCAAAAATGCATCAAGCGTGCTTATGATAAGTGACTTCATGAGCGTACCTTTAAGGTTGGTGATCTTGTCCTCAAAGAGAATCAACATGTCACCAAACTAGAAAAGAGCAAACATGGAAAATTTGCTCCCAATTGGATTGGGCCTTATATAATCACTCACACCTATGGATCAGGCACTTATCGTTTAGCTTCACTTAACGGTAAACCTGAGCCTGAACCCCTTAATGCCTTGCATCTTCGACCATTATACTGTTGAATCTAGTGTTATATCACTTCTTATCTACCTACTGCTCGTCCCTTGAGCTCATTTACCGCTACATACACTTTGTTTTTTATATCTCAAAATAAAATCAAAATCACTCCTCACCTCCCCTTGATGATGCCTTCCCCTTTTTAGTCTAGTCCATGACTTCAAAGTATTAAAATAAGCCGTATTCTTATGGGATTTTCTTGAGTCAAACTTCCTACTAAACTAGATGCTTCACACCAAAAGAACATCTAGTCATCTAAATTAAATATAGACTGCTCCCTTGAAGGGCAGCTATATGCCGAACTATTGCTGCTACTATAAATAGACTGCTCCCCCGAAGAACAACTATGCACTAAAATCATATCTGCTACTATAAATAGACTGCTCCCCCGAAGGACAACTATGCACTAAAATCATATCTGCTACTATAAATAGACTGCTCCCCCGAAGGACAGCTATGCACTAAAATCATATCTGCTACTATAAATAGACTGCTCCCCCGAAGGACAGCTATACACAGTCAGCCTTTTCTCAGAAGCTTCTCGCATGGATCAGCTTTGCGAAGACCTCAAGAATAGTACAATCAATATCCCTTGTAGACTTCCCGCATCGATCAGTCTATATTCAGTCAAATAAAAGCCTCATTCAAAAGAACCTTTTGGGTCATGGACTTGTCTATTTAGGGTAGGTTCTCTTTCGTTAGAAAACTCACTTTGTAACAAGTTCTCTGTACCTCAGCTCTATCATCCACCTCACCTCGCCATTTTCTTTCACTCAAGGGACGTAACATACACCTGATATATTGTGATCATACAACTCTTTTCACCTATTGACTTCTCCTCTATGCACGGTACCTAGGGCTTCAAGCTCATTTTACATTGTGTGGTTTGTTTAGCTCTTTTCACCTAAGGAGCACTCTTTCTGCTTTGCCTCGCATCTAGGATTGTGTGTTGATCTTAATCAGGACACGATTCCCTACTACTTGGGTATGTTAACTTTTGCTTCACCTATACCTACACCAACAACATTATCCTACCAACACCAACAACATTATCCTACCAACACCAACAACATTACCCTACCAACATCAAATTTTTACCAAACGACAAATTGCCTAACCACAACCAAATTGCCTAAATTCACCTCTCCCTGGTCCTAAGGGAGAACTACATCGGTCTGAGGCCCCTCCTTGCTTTGTGCAATGGGCTATGTAGGCAGCACTTCGAAGACATGGGGTCTCCCAAGGTTAGCTCGACCATCCCCTACCAGAACTTATCATGTGTGGTAAATATAAATATTTTTGTGTATTTCTATTTAATCACATTCCTCTTTATCCTTTTTCAAAACACCAAAAATCACAACGCAAACATTCTTATTATTATAACTCAAATCAACATACATATCTTGTTTTATTTAGATGTTAAACCAATACATCTTCTCTATCATCGACATGCAGGTCGGTACTCTTATTTATTCTTATACCTTGCTAGCATTTATTTAGACGCTCACGCCTCATTCCGACCCAGGTGATGATCGTGATCGTCGATGCCTCTCGCCGGGCCTCTCTGTCCTCAAAGGTACCACGGCTATTGGTACCACCCACTGATCCGCCAATCTCTCCTGTAACATATGAATGCGCCCTCTCGCATGGAGGAATCCAGCCTCTAGTCTCGCTGCTCGTGACTCCGCAACCACTAACAATCCTCTTGTCTCATTCACATGCGTTTGGAGCTGCTGAAAGAAACGATGCAGACGATCCCTCTCTGTTGTAATCACCGCTATGTCAGGGCGATCGTGTACACCTCGCAGCTCTGCTACCCACCATAACCTATAGGCCTCTGTCGTTCCTGCATCCATTACACTGCGATCGGCTGCTATCTCCTCGAGCCCTTCTTGAGGTGTTGGCTCTGGGGAGGTGAGAATGCTGCCTCGGCGTCGATCCTTATATATGGTCTATAAGCCTGGGGTATATCCTGCACAAATCCAAATTGTCGCCGCACGTGATCTAGAGGAATCCTCTCATACTCACCTGGCCTGTGCCCTACGATCCACCTCAATCGCTCTACACCCCTCAACTCCTCAGCTATATTCTCTGTTACCATATAGTTCCCGTAAGGCCGCCAACAGATATCAGCAATCGTCACCCTCTCCCATACCTACCTGTAATACTCAATGTTACCCGTCACGGCCTGGGATCTTGCCTCTTGTTCTGTTTGGACCCATCGTCTGAATCCCAACCTGTGTACTCCAGTTTCTCCTGACTGGATGGATCGGCCTACTGGTCGCACACAAACAATGTGCTCATAGGCCCAACAGTGTAATAAGTATGAGCAATCCAGTGTCGTCCTGTGATTTCGCCTGCAGGCCCATAAACCCCTGTATAACTCCGCCAAATATGCAGGTGCCCATGCAAAAGTCACGTTCCTTTCTATCATCTCCCAGATAACACACATCAATGCCTTTGGAAATCTTCCCCCTTCTGCCCTCGGTAATGCATAATACCCTACCGCTATCAATAATATCACTGCTAACCTTGTCTCCTCAGGGTGTGCTGCATACATTACCCCATACGTAAATGATAAACCTCGCTGTGTCAAATCTCGTGCGTATGGACCAAATACTGCTGTTATCGCTCCCTGTGCCGCGCTAGGTAGTGCCTGATATACTGGTTCTCCTGTAATAGGGAGTCTCAAAATACGGAACACATCTTCCAATGTTACTGTCATCTCCCCTGTTGGCAGATAAAAGGTATTTGTCTCGGGATTCCATCTTTCAATCAACGCCTGTAACATAGCATGGTTACATGCGATTCGTGAATAATAGCGGATTCCACTTAACCCCAAATGATTTATCAGTGTCCATTCAGCCGGCGTTACATCCGCTCGGATTCGTGACAACAGCGCTGGTACACTATCATTCATCCTCAACCCTGCCTCTGCCTACATACATCTGAATAACAAAAAAAACCATTTAATTCCTCCAATTCCCCTGGGTTTTTTCTCAAATTCTGGAAATTCCTACAGCAACCGGTATCGTTTACAGATAACCGGTACCGGTTGAGTAACCGATACCGGTTATCCCTAACCGATATCGGTCACTGTTACTTTCATACACCTTGCCTAAACAACCACCTACGACAATAAATTTCTCGTTTATTCCTCTCTGTATACACAGACATACCCGAAACCCTTGATTACCTACCACGTAACACTCACCTCATTTATAACCCTTGTTATCATCTTTTCTTTCTCATATCTACCCACATACTCTCCCCCATCTTATTCACAAAACATGTAAAAATCAAATCACAACCAAAACATTTACCTCTGGGGTTGCAGTAGCTTGAGGTGGCCCTTGTCTTCCCTCTTGTCCCTGCCTGCTGGATGCTTCTCCTCATTCTACCATGATCACCACCCTCTTCAAATTCACCTTTCTACCTTCTGAATCTCAGAACACAATCACTTTCCCTGTCTCTTTACTCCTAATCACTCAAATTTCTCATGCAATTACCTGTCTCAGTCGTCAAAAAGCGTCGCGTTCGCGTATTTAACTTCTTGCATGGCTCTCAAAATTAGAACTTAAGTTGCCACCCTAGCTTTTTTATTTTTAGAAAATCTCATACCTAAATAACCGGTATCGGTTATGTAACCGATATCGGTCTGCTATCTACCGATGTCGGTTACCTAACCGATATCGGTTACACACCTGGCCTTTTGAAACATGGTCTTTTCTTCATTTTTTACCTAATTTTTGTCGCGCCCGCCTCTTTTCCTGCATCACAACACCATTATCCATATTTGTCTATCCACCACACATATCATTACAATTTTGTTAACATCATCTATCTATCTATACAACATTTGGATCCAACTCATCAGATACATATATCACAATGTCACAAAACCAGCCCACAACATGTAACATTTCCTCATATAACATGTCATCCATATATACGTGCAAAAAACAAAATCATCAACATCATCCATATATCAACATGTCCACTAAACTCATCCTACATTCTATATCACAAACCATCGACAAAATACTTAAACACATTTTTGAACACTGCATGTGGATCAAAACATCATCTCTATATATATATACACAAATTTTCAAATATACAATGTGCCCTGCATCGGGGCCTCTGTGATCTGATCATACAACTAAGCCGGCACGCAGACCGCAATAACTATCCAAAATCTCGACTCAGCACGCAGGATGGTCCCTCATATCAAAAATATACTCAGCTCGTAGGCCGGTATCAAATATACAACCCATACTCGACTCGCAGGCCGGTATATAATGAATAAATGAATCCATACATGAATAAATGACGGCACGCAGGCCTCTATCAACACAATTGGTTCGTAGACCGGTGCCCATGTCCCTATACAAAAACTATGTGGGGATCCCTCAGCTCTCCCCACCACCCTCAGCACCTCTCCCTGCTGGTCCCTGCGGTGCCTCTCGCCTCCTACCTGTAACAGACACGCCGGCTGTGGCTGCACCTCCCTGCGATCTCTGACTACGCAAGGTCTCCGCTCGGTGTGCCGCATATGGCTGATACTCAGCTCCGATACTATCAAGAACATCCTGATAGTACTGAGCCTCCGCTCTCACCTCCATGTATCTATCCCGTGCCACCGTCGGTACTGGGGCTGGTCCCCGGACTCCTGCTGCTGGTGGTGCCTTGGCAGTACCCCCAGTGGTATATGTACCTGGGGGGCTGTGGCTGTGCTGTTGCTGGTACTGCTACCTGTACCTGTACTTGCACCTGTGGCTGTGCTGCTGGTGGTGGTGCTACCTGTGCCTGTGCTTGAGCCTGGGCTAGCTGCCCCTGTAAGACCCCTATCTGTGCCTACGCAAGCAGCAAGCTACCCCTGTAATAACTGCACCTGGCCCCTGAGCTGATCTCTCTCTGCCGTCACCACTGCCAAGTCTGGCTGTGTGGGCTGTGCTACCCTCGCCGCTCTCTGACCAGCCCACCAAACCCTATATGCTCCCGTGCACCCAACATCATCTACGCCATCATCTGCTGGCCTCTCTGCAACCCAATCTGGATCCAAGGGCTGTGGTGCAGGCAGTGGGGCCTCTACATCATCCCTCCTGTACTGAGGGAAGGGAGGTGGCTCGTCCTGTTGCAGCCCCATCTGCCTGCGTACCCTCTCTAGGGGTATCCTCTCGTACTCTCCCGGCCTCCGTCCTGCTATCCAGAACATGTACTGGATCCAGCGTAACTGTACTCGGCCTCCTCTGTGTGGGTGATGGCCTCTGTAAGGTCTCCATACGATATCTACCACTGTCAAGCCCTCTAATAAATGCCTGTAGTAGGCAACGTCTCTCCCTGCAAGCACTGCTTGTGGCTGCCCCACGACTCCCAACCACCTCTGAAAGTTGTATCTATATATAACCTGTGGCCCTGGCTGCTAGGGCAGCCCTATTGGTCTGATGCATATGATGTGCTCATATGCCCAACAATGCAGCAAAAATGTCGAACAGATACCGAATCGCCTCATCCGGTGATAACCACAGAGCTCTCTGTATAACTACACCAGATATACTGGTGCCCAAGCATAACAGGTGTGCTCCTCCACCATCTCATGAAGCACCCCCATCAATGCCCGTGGAAAGCGGCCTCCCTCTGAGTCCGGGAGGGCGAAGCAGGTGATCCCAATCATCATCAGCACAGCCAGCCGTGTCTCGTGTTGATGCACACGGTACATGTCACCATACCCAATGCTCGCGCTGTGATAGGTAAGTAGTGTGGCTGCATCTCTAAAAACCTGTAATATGCTGTCCATGGCAGTCTCTGAATCTACCTGGAAGACTGCCTCTCCCTCGATAGGTAGTCGAAGGATGCGATACACATCCTCCAACGTGATAGTCATCTCCCCAATCGGGAGATGGAACACATTGGTCGCCGGATCCCATCTCTCGATGAGGGCGACCATCAAGCTGTGATCTCTCTCTATCGCTCTATACCTTTAGACTCCACTGAGTCCCACCTCGCGCATGATCGCCCAATGAGCCGCAGATATGTGTGGCCGCATCTGCACCAATAGCGGGGGCATCCTATCCCGCATCGTCAACTGCTGACGTGCCTGCAAAACCAACCCACATCTTTAGACCTACTTTTTATCATAACATCTACTTTATCCTCTAAACCCCATTTTATCCCCCTAACCACACCCCGACTCTCTACCACCCAACCCCAAAACAAAACAAACCCAACCCAACTCACCCCACCCAAAACCCAAACCCACTCCACCTAAAAACCAAACCGACCCCCACACCCAAACCCACCCAACCCAAAACACAACACAAAACCCAACTCAACCCACACTCACCCAAAACCCAACCCAACCCACACCCACCCAAAACCCAAACTCACCCCACCCAAAACCCAAACCCACTCCACCTAAAAACCAAACCGACCCCACACCCAAACCCACCCAACCCCAAAACACAAAACCAAAACCCAACTCCAACCCACACTCACCCCAAAACCCAACCCAACCCACACTCACCCAAAACCCAACCCAACCTAAAAACCCAACCCAACCCACACTCAGACCAAAAACCCAACCCAACCACACTCACCCATAACCGACCCCGGTCCCCCTCCCACCGATGCCAGTCAACGATCAACTGGCATCAGTAACCCACAGACCCACCCCTGCCCTAAAAATTCGCGACCGATGTCGGTCGCTTAGTGACCGGCATCGGTTATTGGAAATTTGCCGCGCCGAACCCGACGCGACTACCCCTTTCTTCTTTTTTTCCTATTTCTACCTCTCTACCCACCCAAACACCCTAAAAACCTACCCACCCTGCCACCTTGGCCTATTTCACCTATCTACCCTCTCCCTTTTTGAAATCATTTCCATTTATTCATTATTTTCTATAAAACATTATATCCCTACCCAAATCCCAAAAATAACATAATGCAATAAAATGCACAAAATGAGGAGTTTCGAACTTACCCGTACGACGACACGTCGTCGTAGTGGGATAGGTGGTGGTGGTCCAGCTGGTCCAGCCCCTCCTGCTCCTCCTACTTGTGCCATAGCTCCAATTCTGATCTGCTGGGTCCCCGGCCAATCAACTGCTGCCTCCTCCTCACTCGGGCCCGCAAACAACTCACTTCTCCACCAAAATAGCTCCACCTCACTCAATAAACCTCCAATCTCAACTCTCCATGTCAGACAAGTCAATTTGGTTTTCAAAATAACAAAGTGACAATGACAAGCCGTATTTTTCTTTTTATAGGTTTTCTGCCCATAACCGATATCGGTTTCATTTTTCCCTAATGAACCGGTATCAGTCCCCTAACCGATATCGGTCATGTAGAATCGACATCAGTTTTTCTACCAACTTTCCCCCAATATTTTTTGCCCCTATTTACCATTTGCTCCTTTTTAACCACATATCGCCTGTATCCACCTTTGCTAAACACCATTTGTTTACCCATTTGGCCCGACCCAAGGCCTCAACCTACCTATTTGGCTCGACCCAAGGCCTCAACCTACCTATTCGGCCTAACCCAAGGCCTCAACCTACCTATTTGGCCAGACCCAAGGCCTCAACCTACCTATTCGGCCCGACCCAAGGCCTCAACCTACCTATTTGGCCCAACCCAAGGCCTCAACCTACCCATTCGGCCCGACCCAAGGCCTCAACCTACCCATTTGGCCTAACCCATGGCCTCAACCTACCTATCCGGCCCGACCCATTTGGCCCGACCCAAGGCCTCACCCTAACCATTTGGCCCGACCCAAGGCCTCAACCTACCTATCCGGCCCCACCCAAGGCCTTGCCCTAACAATTTGGCCCGACCCAAGGCCTCACTCTACCCTTATGGCCTGACCCAAGGCCACAACCCAACAACTTGGCCCGACCCAAGGCCGTATCACTTCAATACCATACCCACAATCAACGTTTTATTTTATCCATCCATCCTATACCTTTTGTTCCATTGAGCTCACTTGTTCGTGTTTTAGCATGATTAGGGTCCTTGACTTGATCTGTTGACCAACTTTGCCTAGACCTAGACCGTGACGTTTATCTCAACCAAACCAACCATTTGGTACTGCCGAACATGCCTAAATGTTCCTGTACCTTACCTGTTATATACCCTGGAGCTACTTCCTATGCCTTGGATACCAGGATTATATCACCCTTGTTTGGATAAACTATCGACCTTTGCCTATACATTGCTGGTTTGCTCGTCAAATCATGTACCCTAGTCGTACTATTGCATTTCAACATGCGTCTGCTTCCTTAGACCTACCCCACCACCTTACCATCCTCTCTACAAACATTCACCCTTTATCAACCCTATCCCTGATTTCCCGTCACTCAATCTATGATAGATTTGAGGGGGATTACCTATATCCTTAACAGGAGAAACCACTTCATATTATGTCCGCGCAGCTTACAAAACAAGCTACACGAAATAAGGGGCTAATGTAGACACCAAATTCGTGTCTTACGACCCCTTGTGACCTGCATCTCATCTCGCAATATAACCTCATCACCTAAACCTTACACAATTATTTATTAATTGCCTTCTAATTGATAAATCCACATCACCCTACCTACCACCTCACTTTGCCACTTCATCATGACCTAGCCCTCACCCTAAAACTAACCTAATTAAGACCCATAACTTGGTCCACACCTACACCCATAACTAATGTCCCCTTTCTCGCACCCAAAACCGACCTTCTAGTCACTTGACCGAGCCCGCAACTGATCTCTCGAGAGAAAAGCAGGGAAGGTGGGCTATTTTACTAAAAATAGCCTACTTTTTCCTGACCGATGCCGGTTCCTACTCGACCACCGTCGGTTACGCAACCACCATCGGTTCCCTGTAAATGGGCTCCCCAAACCAAAACACCAGATCAGAATTTCATTTTGGGGATCAGTCGAAGGATTTCTGGATCAACAGAGAGCATTGGGAGCGAGAAACAGAGTCCAGATCTTCACTTGATCGAGCAGAGACGAGTGGAAATACCAGGAGTGTTTACAACAAAGGAGATCAGCTTGCATCTTGGTCAAAACCAGTAAGTCACATCTTGCATGTCCTCTGTTATAACATTTCTTATGCTTCTTGAATCTCAGTCCTCCTAAATCCATTTCTGAATCCACTACCCAACGTGTCATTGCATCTAACTGTCATTCTTTTACCCCTCATCATCTCATTTCCTAAATATCATCCATAAACCAGCCTTACAAACACCATAGCTACCAAGAAGATCCTAGAACCCACCAGTATCGGTTATTAGTAACCGCCATCGGTTATCAGTAACCGGCATCGGTTCCTCTGATCAAAACCAGAAAACTAGCCTTTCCCCTACCCAGTTCAACAAAACAACTTAATTGATATCTTACAGTCTTTGGTGTTAATTCCTATTAGCAGGGGAACTGGCCACCTTCGAAAGGAAGTTTTATATTTCCTAGGCCCAAGGCAGTTCCCTCATTTATTGTCTAATTAAAATCTTGTGGTCTTGTGTTCTTATTTGCAGGTAGTCCTTCCAAGACAAAAAGGAGTTCTTCGCAGTCAGCCTGATCTTTCTCTACGGTACATGCACACCATCTCGACATTCTACAGGTATTCCTCCTAGACCCTAACCTTATCTATTTCTAAAAGGAATGAAACATTTCCGAGTGAAACAATTACTTCATGTTTTGTACTTAATTCATCAATCACCAAAAATATATACTTTTCTTTCTTCATCTTCTTTATCATTTTTTCAATTTTTAACTACATGTATGCCCAATCATGTATGGTGGATGCACTGAAAACCCTCGGCTCACCTAGTTTACCCATAACATATTCCCTTAAAATTCTATTTAAATTTTCAATTCTCTCCATTATAATTGTTTCTCCAATGTCTATCCTAATTAATTTGTCTATCAGAGCATGAATGCCATCGATATAATCCATTACTTTATCTCTCAATTCATCAAGAATCTCAAAATATTTTACAAAAAATTCCACTCATACTTTTTTCCATATTGTAATATTCATATTGATTCCCTACAAAATTAGGAGACATAATACCTTCTCTAATAACCATTTCATCACCTCAGTATTTAATAGCTTGCATTTTTTTGTAGGAATTTGCTCCATATTATTTTCTCACCATCACATTTGTCCATTAATGAGTTGTTTGCTTCTACCTTTTTATGAATACAATAATACTTTTTTACAAATTTTATGATTATTGATTCACCCTTGGAAACCAAATCATTTTCCCATTGGATAGTGGCATCCCCTCTTTCTCTTAAGTCATCTATTTTTCTTATATCATCATTATCTATTTCTGGGACTTCAACTTATCCTTTCTTGTGAGTTATAGTCAATTTTCTGACCAAATGAAATAGTGCCTCATTCTTGGCATTTAGCTCCTTCTTAGTTTCTTTGAACTCATTGGTCCTTTGGAATAACCCTTCTACTACTATAGAAAAATCATATTTCATTTCTTTAGTTAAAGGATTACCTAATGGAATCCTAGAGACCTAAAATTTGTATGGGGATGCTTTCTCTTGAAGCACTCCAAATTTGGGAGTTGCCACATACATGAATCTTTCTCCCTTCTTTGTTAGGGTTGTTATAGAAATAACTCCTAATTTTTTAGGTGCTCATTTTGGATTCAGGAGAGCTAATCTCTATATATCATCTTCATTCATATGTATTTCGACATTCTTCTTATTTGGGAGAGTACTACTTATCCGTTCTCTTATAGGATGTTGATGTTAATCCAATGATTGTAGAACTAGAGCCACAGGGATAACTGTAAGAAATTTTGAAGAGGAAAAAAGTATAGACATACCTTCTAAAACTGAGTGTATATGTTCCTCATAGGTATCTAGTCCTATGATTCTACCCTGACCCTCAATTCCATCCATAGGTTCAGATTGGTCCCCTATATCTCCAACTGCTAGGGGTTATTGATCACTAACTTCCTTCTCTATTCGTGTTGGGTCCTCACCCATTTTATTACTAAGAACATAAATCATCTCACTGGTTTCCTAAGAGATAGATTTTATTGTAAGGATGTGAGATTTAAGAATTTCTACATTTACTTTAGTGTCTTGAGGTATCGTCGCAACTATGACATCTAGAGTTTCTTCCAGTGATCCTTGTATTGAAACTTCCTTAACATGAAATTGTACTTTATTTCTAAAACCCTACTCTTCCTTCACTACCAAACTACTTGGAGCTAGCTTTGGAGTGGCCTCAACATGCTATTATGGAATAGCTGAGGCATCAAGTATAGGAGCATTAATGAGGGTCTATTCCTTGATAGGTGAAGCAAATGGAGCTATTGGTGTAGACACTAAAATTGGGTCACACTCCCCTTGGTCCCTTGTTTAATAAATACCTTGAACACATCCACCTAGCCATGTCCCCCTTCACCCTACTATTATATTAATTTAATTAAATTAATTCATTATCCTCACAATATTTATTATTTAAATATTCTAATTGGGATAATGCTCATCTAGCCACCTCATCCTAAGACCTATTCTTAGTAATTTTCCATAACTAACTAAGACCTACCCAAACCCTAAAAATCAATGCTTACAATCCCTCTAAACACATTCCCACCCATTAGATGGAGATTTCCATGCTAATCCACGAGGTAAATGAAATGAGATCCCAAAAAATCAAGGGAATCTACCTAGTTTAGTAAACCTAGGAAATCCCACCCTAACCGACGTCAGTTACCCTTAACCACCACTAGCTAAGTAGGAACTATCGTCGGTTACCATTTAACTCCCAAAACAACCTTTTTTCAGGGTTAGCACATTGTTTTAGAGGTTGACACATTTTGAGAGAGAGAGAGACATCTTTTGAGAACAAGTGACGAAACCAGAGCTACATGCAAGCAGAACTAGCATTCGTACAAGCATCAAAACACCCATAGCCAGTACCGGAAGCAATCACGTAAACACCTACCTTCACAGGAACATCTGGGGAAGTGCCAGCATTACACCAAGTGCATTTGATCACCCACCATTACCAACCAGGTATCAAGCTCATACAAATAGTAAGTTTGTTAACCTGCATTGGTTCCTTGTCATTTGAGAATATCCTTTTACATTTGTTATTAGTTTCTTCTTTCATTTCTGTTCCCCACCATTTTATCTCTATTCAAGCTTCACCATCCTTTTTCCCACACCATTGAACTGTCCATATCTAGAATTTCATCATTCCTATGCATATCTAGGATCCATATGAATCTTTCCATTGCCCTTCCACCTTTATATAATCCCGGATCTATCACCCAACCAAGTTTTATTGAGTTTCTTGTACCCCAACCATACCAATGCCGGTCACCAATAACCATCATCAATTAACCTAAACTAACGTCGGTCTCTATATCCTTTTACCAGAAACCCAGATCATAACCTAAAACCACCACCAAATACCCTAAACTGACCAGAATCTGACCCTAACCAATAACAGTATCCTGATAGTGACCTTGACCTTTAGATTCAGTCATGGCTTACCCTGTTGTGAATGAATTTTCTTATTGTAGACGAATGAGATACCTAAATCATTTTAACTATAGTAGGATTTACTTTATTACCAGCATTAAGTTATTTTAAACAGTGGATTGATAGTTGTCTGGAAGTATCACACTTCTCGGATCTAGCACACGCTAGATAATCCACTGCATATATTGTTTAACTTTTATTTGGTGGTCTTGTGTCCCATTTCAGGTAGTTCCTCCAATCAAAAATGAAGCTCTCATGATCAGCTGTGGATTCTAAAGTCATACGCGTGAAACATCCTATCAACCAACATCTCAATAGGTATTCCTCTTATGCCCATTACCCTCAGTTGTTTCATCATTTTCTAAGAAATGCTCCAAAATCAATTGAAACAATTAGAATGGCAAGTCTTGTTTATCACAGGTACAAATTTCTCAATAAGTAAAGTTGGAGGAGACTGGGAGATAACAGATGATACAATTGGAATGCCAAGATTCATTACTTGTTTGGGGGTCTCCTCCTCCTCCAATTCAACCCATTCATATGTTTTAGTTTGCTTTCTCTTTCAAAGCTAGACTTGTTTTTATTCCTCTAATTCCTATAGGCCAGTATGGGGAGTTTCAAACAAATTTTCCTCCCTAGGCTTCTTAAGAGTAGATTCCATAACTTTTTATTTTCCTTTGGCTCTTGAAGTAGAAGCTATAACAATCTATAAGGGAGTAGCATGAACAATAGGACCCTCAACCATACCTTCACGAGGCATCTCTCTAGTTCTCCTTGCTTCTTGAGGAGGGGGAGTCCCGAATCTGCTCTCCTGAGCACCTACAACACCTGCTACTGGAAATGAGTGTAATTTCTTAATCTTTTTTCTCCACCAAACCTCTCTAGTGGCATATACCCTCTAAAATGGGGAAGAACATCATCAACGAGATTTCTATGTCTATACTCTTTTAATAGTGGGGTCTAATGGTTACTTATATACACTCCTTTTTAAAATAGCCACCTAATCGAGATTCGGATGGGACTTGCAGTATTTTCTTGGTTATCCTTATTTTCACTGATGTTCCACTTAATTGATGGTAGAGGCTGAGTGTAACATTCCCATTTTGTAACACCCTTGTCAATTGTTATTTTCCTCCTTTGTATTTCAAGTTTTGACATGTGGTTTTCCTTATAAAGATATGTTCTTTTTATTTTTGGAAATCATGCTTGATATGGATAAATAATTTCTGTTCTTAAGATTATATGACTAAATTGGAATGGCTTCCTTGAATCCATTTTTCACTTCTTGTAGCTGAGTTGCAATCTATTTTAAGAGTTGTAAACTTATCAATTAATCTAACTCATCCTTCGATCAATTTCAGTGATCTAAGGAATGTTTTAAATCTGATCTATTAAACGAATGGTAAATTGACATTCCATGAATTAAAAGATGTATGACTGAACTTTGATTTATTACAAGTTCTTTGATTTTTGTGTGAACATGTTTCTATTCAATCGTATGTTGTGCTTGGGTCTTTAGAGATCGATCGTGGTAGGACAATGCTGACGTAAAAAAAATATAGTCTGTTCACGACATAGGTAATATTCGAGTTCCTAAAACTAAAGGATTATTCTACGGAATCCTAAGCTAGGTAAGAATATTTGCTGCCTAATCTATGTTACTTAATTGAATTTTTATCCTAACCTAAGTTTTGTGCTAAAGGATTTTAGAGAGGTTAGTAGGCTATTTAAATTAACCTAAAACCTAATGCTATATGGTTATGTGATGAACTAACCTAATACTTAAAACTATTATGTTGGGAATTAATCTAACCTATGTGGAAACTACCTAAGGTGGTAATTTATTGTTGGGGTTATATCCTAAGGTTACATATCATAATCTAACCTAAGATCTAACTTAATTTCTAAGGGATCTATCCTAAATTATTTTAAATGGGGGAACCTAATGGGTCACATGTATCAAAGGTGACGGTTCCAATGGCATTTAAGTTGTTGATAAGGTTTTAATTACATAGAAGTACTGCCAATTTTGGCAGGGGCTAGTTGACTTGGCAGAGGCTTATGTGGAAGTGTCACTAAAATGAAATTTCATGTTAATTTTGATTTGGCATTCACTAGACTTGGAAGGTGGTGGCAAGGAAGGATAGGTGGGAAAATCATAATTAATGGAATTTATTGGTTTTGGTTTTTGTGCTCAAACCGTTTTGGAAGGCATGCAAACGGGTTTATATAGGGTTGTTTCAATTTGCATGCTTTGCGATTTTTGCTCTGCATGCTCTCTAGTTTTTCGAACCAGCAGATTAAATAGCACTTAATGGCTATTTTTGAGGTTTTAGACCTATTTTCAGTTCATGGGATATATAAGAGGCATTGTGGAAAAATAATATGGTTGTTTGATCTTTCATGGAGAAGAGGAGAAGTTGTGAGCTCAGCTGGAGGTTCCCTTCAATTTAGCAGAAGCACTATTAGGCATGATAGGCTCTAATCTTTAAGATCTCTTTCTCTCTTTTAAATGTTTCATTAAAACAAGTCTACTCTTTTGAGATTCTTAGATTGCATATCTTATCTAGTTATTTTCTTGTTGGGTTTATTAAATCTTGTGATATTGGTTATGAATCCTTGGAAAATGGTGCTATAATTGTAAACTTACCTTGTGTTAGTTCTAAATAAAAAATGCATGCAAAACATATTTTTTTTACTCGGCTTTTCATTATGGAACTAGTAATGGAAGTTTTCTATTTAAATAACCTTTGTTGCTATTTTTATGGTTCTAGGTTTCGGGGAAAATTGAATCCCATCTGATCTTTTGTTGAGCTCATTTTGTGTGGACTAGAGTCTGTATACGGGTTCATGTTTATTTGAGTTGAAGCTTGTTGTCAAGCTCGTTTTTTGTTTAAACTTGAGCTTGAATTCGAGCTCATGTTTGGTTTGAAACTTGTATTTGGTTCATATTTTTTTAAGAATAGATACTTGATATTCTTGAGGCTCTAAATCCATGTTGAAATCTTGGACAACTTGGGACTGTTGTTGAAGCCGTATGTGGCTCTGTACTTGTGCTTTATTCTTGTGATATTTGGATTGTTACTGGAAGCTCCCTATTGCTCTGAACTATTAATGGATATTTGTATTATATACCACCTTGTATTAAGATACTTTTCATATCTGAGCTCAAGTTGAGACTTTGTAATTTGACACTGTACATGTAAGTTGGTACTTAGTGCTTGGAATTTGTAGCAGGAACGATGTGTCAGTTCTGTTTTTGTATTTTTGAGTTTTACTTATTATTGATATAAATATGAATGGGAACTTGTTGTTTCCCTGGACCAGTGAAAATTTACTTGAGTAGTTTTGAACCTTTGTGAGAAGCTTGTGCTCGACATTACGCTCAAATTTTGTACTTTTGAGTTCTGAACTAGTAGTATTATCGACATGCTCGATTTGGTTTTGGTATTTGAGTTGGGTTTTTAACTTCTTAAAAAGTTTAAAGCTCATAACTCTTTTAACCGAACTACTTACTCAAGGAAATATAAGAGATTATTTTAATCGAGTTGTTTAAATACCTTTGGGGATTTAACTGTAAACGTATTCTTAAGATAATGGAATTAGAAATCCTCTTGTAGATCTATTTCATCTTCTCTGAGATGGCAATGGTGTTTTATCGGGGGTATTCTTTCCCCCTCTATTTAGTGGTAACCCACGTATTCAAATGTAACAATTTCTGGTTCTAGGTTTCGTTTAAGAGAAGAGTTTATTAATTTAGTACTCTAAATTGTTATGAAGGGATTACTTTTCTCTGTTCAAATAGTTTTTGCATTATAATACTTATTGAATCAAGAACTGATTACTCTTTTTGTAATGCAATAATAAAACCTGACAATGTGATTTCAGTCTAAGTTTTTTGAAACTTCTGATCATGTTTAGCTTACTGATCGGTTATTTTTCTATCTCTTGTTGGATATAGTAAATACACCTTGTGTCTTTATAAAATAAAGGAATGTGATTCCTTTGGAACAGAATGTTATTTTTATATCTATTATGCGTATTTTGTTCTCTCTCCTAAGAACTAGCTTATGAATTTATAATTTTGAATTAAAAGTGGGAGTTCATTTGTTAGTACAATAAAATGAATTATTGTTGGGATCGTTTTCTAACTAAGATCCCTTTCTTTCTATTGATGGGATAAGTTCATTGGTTGAACTTTCCTACTTGTTTTCTCTTATAAAATGGACATTTCTATATTAGTTATTGGTCTTCCTTATTCAAATCATTTATCAAAATATTGTAGGAAGAGATTAGATGATTTGGTTTGTTGAACATAAAATGTAAGCTTGTTTGGCAGAATGTTTGTTTGACAAGGCTTTCTTGTTTGGTTTGAGATGAGTAAGTTTTGTCTCTTGTAATCTATATTTTATGGACTCTCCTTGGATGGAATCAAGTAGAGATTAACTCCTGTATGAGTCTAGTTTTATTTGTGAACATTGATTCAAATCTTTAAATGTTAACTTCTAATATGTGGAAGTAGATTTAGACTTGTAGGTAGACTGTTTGATTCTCTCTTCCTTCTTGGATTGAAATGAGATTCTATTTTGGTGAATATATTAAATGTTAAAATTTAAGGTGGTTGTCCTTTAAGTGAAATAGTTAATTCATGTATGAATCTATTTCTGTCTTTCAAATGTCTTGTTTTTGGGGCATAGTTTGTAATGGGTCTTCTTATTTTCCATAGGAGTTAGATGAATCATCTTAATGAGAACCATGCTTTAAACCCTTGTTTTGTTAAAGAAAAGATAAATTTTGTATTCTATTATGATAGAATTGGGAACAATGAGATGATATGATCTATTGTTTGCTTAAGTATAATTGATGGGATCAATTAAACTTCAATTTTTTTAAGGCATATATAGTGGATTATATTTTGTTCTTATTTTGGAAGTGAATTCAATTGGTTAAATGTACTTCTTTTTTGTTTTCTATTGTTTATACTAGTATTTTTGTGATGTAATAATTGTCTCATTAAAGTAGTGTTGTTTTAATGGAACAATTATTGGAATGCACTTCGTTTTAAGGCTTAGTGCTTATCATGCTCAGTTCATTGAACTAAACTGTGCTAGTAATTTTTGTAGATGGACTTCGTAAGTGATTAGAGAAGGCAAACTTATATGATGCTTTGGCTGATTTAAATCCGACTCTTATGAATAACTCTAATTCGTTCTTGAGAATGTATTGAAAAACGGAAAAGTAGAATTCTTTTATAATGAAGGCGGTTGTTATGTAGCATACCTAAATTCATAATTCTTATAAATGTATAAGTTTTAAAGATGAATTAAATGTTAAGGATTTACTTGCATTGGATGTGTAAATTATCTTGTACTTTCATAACATAGATGGAATCCTATCTTTTTTATATCCTCCATATTATTTACATGCTTAATTGGGTATTTTTAGATAAGTTTGATAGTGGGATTTAGAATAATCTCCCTAAATAGGATGTAGATTACTAAGTTGCAAAATTTGATGGTCATAACTAAACAATTCAACATAGTAATATGATGTGGAATGAACATTCTGTAAAAACTATTGAATTTGTAAATGATTTATACAGGTGCTAAGCCCTAGCACTTAACTATGTAAATGAAGACTCTTCCTCTCTCTTAAGAACGCAAACAAATGGAAGACATGAATTCCTAATAATTATACTTCATCTAATAAAGTCTACTTAGTTACAACCTAGGTGGTTGTTACACTTGCTTGAATAGTTAAGTCACAATAAATGGAACTTATGATGTTGATGTCCTGTTTTGGTTGATGGCTTATAAGTCCATTAAATAACATTAAAGGTAATTTTAAGCTAAGAAAGTTATTTAACAAAAAATTGAATCTGTTATAAAAAAAACTTAAGGAGTGTTGGATTAGGATTAGGAAAGGTTGTTGTAAATCTGTTTTTAATAATCCAAATTAATTAAATTTTTGATAAGCTCCTTGAGGTATGTACATCTCGATGAGGTTGTTCTGTAGGATGCTAGCACATGCCAACTATAGGGTTGTACCTTTTAGAATATTAGGATATTCTCGAGGATATAATGATGCAGTAGACATGTGGCAACACCCTTATGCATTGATCATCTAGATCTACACACATTGGACTTGAACTTAGTTTCTCTCTAGGTCTTGTTAGTAACATGTTTAAAATAAGGGGTAGTCCTCTAAAACTCAGGATGCCTTGGCACACGGGGTTGAATTATGTTGACCCAATATGCCAACTTGCCCTAAGAATTAGTGAGCCTACTCCTATCATAACATATGTTGCTAACTCGAACTAGGGTTAAACCTTGGGCAAGTGGACTAACAAAAGTTATTAAAGGAAATTCTAGATAACAATAGAGTGGGGTGAAGGACATATTCTGGATTGACGAGTATGCCATCAAGGAATAGGAATATGAACAATATGTTAGAAGTCTTTGGAAAAAGTTAACATACCTGTTCAGCCTGAGAACAAAAAGGCTAGACTAGAAGGAGAACTCACTAATGACATAAAAATGATAAGTTTTCCCAAGTTTGATGGCACCACATTAGGAGCTAGAGCTAAGAATTGGCTTATCGAAATGGAGAAGTACTTTACAATAAGGAACTTCTCAGAGGAAACCAAGGCTATATGGGGAGCATATCAGCTTTCCCATGAAGCATCTTCATGGTGGGACAGCTGTAAGGCTAAGTTAAATATCGATGAAACTAACATCACTTGGGATCAATTTAAAAGTTATTTTAGGAAATGATGGCTACCAAAACTCTACTATGATCAAAAATGACCGAATTTTAGAACTTAGCTCAAGGAAAGCTAACAATAACTAAGTATTGGGAATGGTTTATGAAACTCCTCATGTATGTACCTCAGTATCAAACTGATGAGAAGTTTAGGATACTAAAATTCATTATGGGATTGAATCCCATTATTGGGGGAGAAGTTGATGTTCACATCCCAACCACTATGGAAGGGGTTGTTGAAAAATCCATAAGGCAGGAATAGAAATTAAAGGCTATTTCTACTCATAAGGAGGAAGTAAGGAAGAAAGTTCCAAACCCCTCTTCAGCTTCTCTTGCACCTAAGAAGGGACCATGGAAGAAGTTTGATAATAAAAGTAATTTTTCAGCTGATAATAATAAGAAAACAGCAACAACTAAGACTGCTGAAAATGCACGAAACAATTTTGCCAAGAATAACAACAATGGACAAAAATCCTATGGAGGTCAGAATAATAACTTTAAGACTGGAAATAATTCTGAGTCTAGAAAGGGACCTGTAGGAGGATGTTATAATTGCGGCAAGGATCATTATGCAAATCAATGTCCTTTGAAGAAGGATAATCGTAATCAGCAACACAAGATACATGTTGCAGTAACTGACAAACAAGATGAAAAGCAAGCTACACCTATAGAAGTTCCTAGTAAGTTATTTGGCATACTTGTAACTATTATTTTTGATACAGGAGCTACTGAATGTTTTATTTCTAGTAAAATTTCTTCAAAACTTAAAAGAAAAGCTAGAAGCATGGATAAGTCATGGACTGTACATTATGGTAATAATGTTGTTCATACAATTAGTATGTGTCTTTTTGGAGTAGTCCTTGATTTACCTAACTTTTCCATATAGGTTGATCTTTATGTTGCACCTTTAGGGTCTTATGATGTAATCATAGGTGTTAATTGGTAAGTAGAACATAAGGCTAAAATGGACTATTTTGAAGAATGCATTAGTTGTTTAGATGACCTACAGAAAATAATAGAGATTCAGGGTGTGAAACGTGATATTTTTGTTAGGAAACTATCAGCTATGCAACTTAAAAAGACCAAAAATAAACGATGTACCTTATATGAAGTAAAAATTTCAGAATCTGTAGAGGAAAACAATGATTTCATGGAACGATATCCACTGGTACGAGACTTCAACGATGTATTTCTGGAAGAATTTCTAGGTTTTCCACCTAAAAGGGAATTTGATTTCATGATAGAGATAAAAACTTGGAACTAAACCTATATCTAAGGCACCGTATCAAACGACTACTATAGAATTAGTAGAGCTTAAGGCTCAATTGTAAGAACTTTTGTCTAAGGGTTTGATTAGACCAAGTGTTTCACCTTAGGGAGCACCAGTGATTTTTGTGAAAAAGAAAGATGGAAGACTTAGATTGTGCATTGATTACAGAATGTTAAACAAAGCAACAATCAAGAATAGAAATCCACTCCCTAGGATCGATGATTTATTTGATCAGATGCATGTAGCATCGGTATACTCCAAGATAGATCTTCGATCTACGTATCATTAATTACGAATTAAGGATGAGGATATTCATAAAATAGATTTTAGAACAAGGTATGGACATTATGAGTTTACGGTTTTACCTTTTGGATTAACTAATGCACCTACGACATTTATGAATTTAATGAATAATATCTTTCAAGAATACTTGGACAAGTTTGTGCTCGTATTCTTGGACGACGTTCTCATATATTCTAAAAGCATAGAAGAGCATCATGAGCATTTGAAAATAGTTTTGGAAATTCTGAGAAAGAGACGGTTGTTTGGTAAGCTATCCAAATGTTCCTTCTATGACATAGAAGTGCACTATTTGGGTCTTGTAATAAGTAAGGATGAAATTCCTATAGATCCTTCTAAAATTGTAGCTATAACAATATGCCTGCACCAAAGAATGTACATGAAGTTAGAAGCTTCATGGGACTTACTGGCTACTATAGGAAATTTGTAAAAGACTTTTCTAAGATAGTTGCACCAATAACTTCCTTACAGAAGAAAGATAAAAAGTTTGTTTAGAGTGAGAAATGTGAAATTGCATTTAAAACCTTGAAGGAACAGCTAATTTCAACACCTATTCTTGAAGTACCAGATCCTGATGGAGATTTTATGGTAGTAACTGATGCATCCGGTGAAGGTCTAGGAGGTATTTTGTCACAAAGTGGTCATGTTATAGCATACAAAAGTAGAAAAATTAAGTTACATGAGTGTAATTATGCTCCACATGATTTAGAGCTTGTTGCCATTGTTCATGGACTTCAAGTTTGAAGGCATTATCTGCTTGGTAAACCATTTGAGTTGAAAACTGATCATCTTGGGCTGAAGTACATTTTCACTCAGCCAAATCTAAATGCAAGACAATGAAGATGGTTAGATTTTTTGTCTCAATATGATTTTGACATAAGTTACATAAAGGGTAAAGAAAATAGAGTGGCTGATGCTCGAAGTCACAGGAAACACATTTATGCTCTTATAACACTAAGAACTCAGTTCAAGGATGAAGTAAAAAGTGTTATAGAATTTGATTCTTACTTTCAACAAGTAAAAGCAGCACTTTCTACAGATTCTAATGATTTGAGGTATAAAGTTTTTCGCTTTGATAAAGAAGGAATCTCGTGATTTGAAAATAGAGTCAATGTACCTTTGCTTAATGGTTTGAGAAATAAATTGTTAGCTGAATTTCATAATTCACCTTTTTCTGGACACCCTAGCATTACAAAGATGTTTGTTGATATAAAACAACAATATTTCTGGAAGGGAATGAAAAAATATGTTATTAATTATGTGACACATTGTCTTTAGTGCTAACGTGTTAAGATAGAACATATGCACCCAATGAGTTTATTGTATCCTCATAGCATACCGCAGTATAAATGGTAGGTAATAAGCATGGATTTTGTACAAGGGTTACCTATGTCAAGAAATAAACATCATGTTATTTTGGTAATTGTTGATAAACTAACAAAAGTAGCTCATTTTATTGCTAGAAATCTGAAGGATGATTCTCCTATTTTGGCAAGAAGATTTGTACATGAAATTTTTAGATTACATGAAGTACCTAAGTTAATAATTTCGGATAGAGATCCTAGAATGGCATTAATATTTTGGCAAACACTTAATGCGGCTCTAGGAACTAAGCTAAATTTTAGTTCTGTGTATCACCCAGAAACGGATGGACAGACTGAAAGAGTAAATCAAGTTTTAGAAGATATGTTACAGATGTATTGCATGGATCAGTAGTATAAGTGGGAATAATATCTTCCATTAGTTGAATTTTCATAAAATAATACATACCATGCTTCTCTTAAGATGGAACCTTTCGAGGCACTTTACGGAAGAAAATTTAGAACCCATGTTAATTGGGATAGCATAGAGGATAGAGAGGTAATTGGACCTAAAATCCTTATGAAAAAGGAACAACAAGCTAAGTTGATTCATGAATGCTTGAAAGAAGTAGTAGATAGGAAAAAGAGTTACGCTGACTTAAAGAGGGTTGATAGGAAATTTGAACTTGGTGAGAAAGGCTTTCTTTGGGTAAAACTGAAAAATAATTCTATAACTTTTGGCAGGCTACCAAGTTATCACCTCGTTATGTGGGACCATTTGAGATAGTTGAATTAATCAACCCTATAGCTTATCATTTAGCATTACCTCCTGATTTGTCACGAATACATGATTTTTTCCATATTTCTTTACTTAAGAAATATGTTTAGGATTTATCACGTGTTAAATTGGAATTCCTTGCAGGTCTAAGACCTAGGAATAATTGTGGTTAAACCCATTCGAGTGCTTGAAAATCACTAGTTGCATTTAAGAAATTGACAAATAAGTCAATATAAGGTACAATGGGACCAATTTAACGAAGAGAGTACAACTTGGGAAAATATAGAAGATATGAAAACTACTTTTCCATATCTATTTGAACATAATTGATTTTTTTTACTGATAAATATTTATGATTTTATCTTTATATGACATTAAGTATGCCAGTTTTGGGAAGATATTTATTTGATTTGAATAAACAACTATTTAATGCTGATTTCTTGAACTATAAGATTCTAATATATTTTTACTTAAGGTAAGAGAAGTGAATGAAGTGATTGTCTTGAGGTATATTGTTAAAAAAATGGGTAATCATTGGGACGATGATTCTTTTTAGGAGGGGAGCATGTAACACCCTTGTCAGTTGTTATTTTCCTCCTTTGTATTTCAATTGTTGACATGTGGATTTCCTTATAAAGATATGTTCTTTTGATTTTTTAAGATCATGCTTGATATGGATAAATCATTTCTATTCTTAATATTCTTTGACTGAATTGGAATGGCTTCCTTGAATCCATTTTTCACTTCTTGTAGGTGAGTTACAATCTAGTTTAAGAGTTGTAAAATTATCCATTAATCTGACTCGTCCTTGGATCAATTTCGGTGATCCAAGAAATTTTTTTAATCTACTCTATTTAAAAAATGGTAAATCGACATTCCATGAATTAAAAGACGCATGACTAAACTTTGATTGATTACAAGTTCTTTGATTTTTGTGTGAGTGTGTTTCTATTCAGTTGTATGTTGTGATTGGGTCTTTGGAGATCGATCGTGGAAGGAAAATGTCGACATAAACAAAATATAGTCTATTCACGGCATAGGAAATATTTGGGTTCCTAAAACTAAAGGATTATTCTATGGAATCCTAAGCTAGGTAAGAATATTTGTTGCCTAAGCTATGTTACTTAATTGAATTTTTTATCCTAACCTAAGTTTTGTGTTAAAGAATTTTAGAGAGGTTATTAAGCTATTTAAATTAACATAAAACCTAATGCTATATGGTTATGTGATGAACTAACCTAATGCTTAAAACTATTATGTTGGGAATTAATCTAACCTATGTGGAAACTACCTAAGGTGGTAATTTATTGTTGGGGTTATCTCCTAAGGTTACATATCATAAGCTAACCTAAGATCTAACCTACGTTCTAAGGGATCTATCCTAAACTATTTTAAATGGGGGAACTTAATGGGTCACATGTATCAAAGGCAACGGTTCCAATGGCATTTAAGTTGTTGATAAGGTTTTAATTTCATAGAAGTACTTCTGTTTTGGCAGGGGCTAGTTGACTTGGCGGAGGCTTATGTGGAAGTGTCACTAAAATGGAATTTCATGTTAATTTTGATTTGGCATTCACCAGACTTGGAAGGTGGTGATAAGGAAGGATAGGTGGGAAAATTAGAATTAATGGAATTTATTGGTTTTATTTTTCATGGTCAAACCATTTTGGAAGGCATGCAAATGACTTTGTATGGGGTTGTTTCAATTTGCATGCTTCATGATTTTTGCTCTACATGCTCTCTAGTTTTTCAAACCAGCAGATTGAACTGCACTTAATGGCTATTTTGAGGTTTTAGACCTATTTTCAGTTCGTGGGATATATAAGAGGCATTATGGAAATAGAATATGGTTGTTTGATATTTCATGGAGAAGGGGAGAAGTTTTGAGCTTCACTGGAGGTTCTATTCGATTTAGCAGAAGCACTATTAGGCATGATAGGCTCTAATCTTTAAGATCTCTTGCTCTCTTTTAAATATTTCATTAAAATAAGTCTATTATTTTGAGATTATTAGATTGCATATCTTATCTGGTTATTTTCTTGTTGGGTTTATTAAATCTTGTGATATTGGTTATGAATCCTTGGAAAATGGTGCTATAATTGGAAACTTACCTTGTGTTAGTGCTAAAAAAAATGCATGCAAAACGTATTTTTGTTAATCATCTTTTCATTCTAGAACTGGTAATGGAAGTGTTCTGTTTAAATAACATTTGTTGCTATTTTTATGGTTCTGGGTTTTGGGGAAACTTGAATCCTATCTGATCTTCTGTTGAGCTCATTTTGCATGGACTAGAGCCTGTATACGGGTTCATGTTTGTTTGAGCTAAAGCTTGCTATCGAGCTCGTGTTTTGTTTAAACTTGAGCTTGAATTTGAGCTCGTGTTTGGTTTGGAACTTGTATTGGGTTCATATTTTGATAAGAATTAATACTTGATATTCTTGAGGTTCTAAATTTGTGTTGAAATCTTGACAACTCGGGACTGTTGTTGAATTCGTATGTAGCTTTGTACTCGTGCTTTATTCTTGTGATATTTTGGACTGTTAATGGAAGCTCCCTATTTCTCTGAACTATTAATCGATATTTGTATTATATACTACCTCGTATTAAGATACTTTGCATATCTGAGCTCATTTTGAGACTTTGTAATTCGACACTGTACATGTAATTTTGTACTTAGTGTTTGGAATTTGTAGCAGGAACGATGTGTCAGTTCTGTTTTTGTATTTTTGAGTTTTCCTTGTTATTGATATAAACTTGAATGGGAACTTGTTGTCTCCCTGGACCAGTGAATATTTACTTGAGTAGTCCCGAACCTTTGTGAGAAGCTTATGTTTGACATTGTGCTTGGATTTTGTACTATTGAGTTCTGAACTTGTAGTATTATCGACATGTTGGATTTGGTTTTTGTATTTGAGTTGGGTTTTTAACATCTTAAAAATTTTAAAGCTTGGAACTCTTTTAATCGAACTACTTACTCAAGGAAATATGGGAGAGTAGTTTAATCGAGTTGTTTAAATACCTTTGGGGATTTAACTGTAAACGTATTCCTAGGATAATGGAATTAGAACTCCTCTTGTACATCTGTTTCATCTTCTCTGAGATGGCAATGGAATTTTATTAGGGGTATTCTTTCCCCCTCTATTTTTTGGTAACCTGCATCTTTTAATCTTTTAAAATAAGTTCTGGTTTTCATTTAAGAGAAGAGTATATTAATTTAGTACTTTGAATTGTTATGGAGGGATTACTTGTCTTTGTTCAAATAGTTTTTGCATTATAATACTTATTAAATCAAGAACTGATTACTCTTTTTGTAATGCAATAATGAAACCAAACAATGGGATTTCAGTCTAATTTTGTTGATACTTCTGATCATGTTTAACTTATTGATCAGTTATTTTTCTATCTCTTGTTGGATATAGTAAATATACCTTGTGTATTTATAAAAGAAAGGAATGTGATTTCTTTAGAACAGGATGTTATTTTTAGGTTTGTTATGCGTATTTTGTTCTCTCTCCTGGGAACTAGCTTATCAATTTCTAAGTTTGAATTAAAATCAGAAGTTCATTTGTTAGTACAATGAAATGAATTACTGTTGGGATCCTTTTCTAACTAAGATCCGTTTCTTTCTATTTGTAACATACCCATTTTAAGATACTAGAAAAAGGGAATTTTTTTTTATACAACGTTCTCTGTTCTAAATTATGTAATTCAAACACACGTTCAAGTTTTAATAATTGTTCTCTGTCCAATTAATGTAATTCGGATCACACAATTTCTTTTTAAAACCAATGTTCTATGTTCACATATTTACAATATGGAACACACATTCAATGCCATTTAATCATATAACAGATACCATATGGTGTTGTAAATGACTTGAAGAACTACCGATCTCCCATTTTATGGCTCAGAGTTTCAGCGATATCTCATTTCATGACTCGGTGACTTATCAATCCTTCATGATAATCCATGCATTGTATACTAAGTATAATGGGTTCTCTTACCATTTTCGGTTATCGAAGTGATCCATTTAAGAGGCCTATCTGAATATCTGTTACTGATATACATTTGATATCCTGCTTCTTAAACTAGGTGATTAGGACAACGCAACCAGCAACTTGCGATACTTTGGCCAAAGATTTTCACATGCTTTGCATGATCATATTCCCAGATGTTATGCACATCAATGGAATACGTCCTTCACCTCACTTCATCTGTTATCTAGAATGGTATTTCCTGATCTCTGTCAGTCCTTCCGTTCAAGGTCAAGCTCTAACCCCAACTAGCAATATGATCGAGTATAGGAAGGCACTCATGGTAAATAAAGGTACACAGACATACTATGTCGTCCCTAGGTGACGCCATGTGTCTATTTACCTTTAGTCCTGCGGAGTCACTCCATATACGCAATCACATTCCTATCCTCGTCTAAGTAACTTACTCCCAGCTTATGTAAACTTGATGATTTGATTTGGGAGGGCGTTGTAACATGTCAGCTACAACATTGTGTTGTCATGCAGGCCCCGCCTTCATGAAGACACCATATTGCAGCTAACGTGTGTCAAGGTCCTACGGAATCCTCTTAACAAAGAATACACATCCAGCTTGAATGATTGGATTTACTCTTAAATATTTAAGATCAATTTTCAGCAACCGCGCTGATCCTTTAACCTCATGGTTCGTTACAGTTGTATATAGCTAAGAGAGACTCAATTTGTCTTATAGCTTAATATACATTTACTCCTCCATACCGAAGGATTGCATATTTCCATCTTGGTTCTTTTCTTCAAGCTTCGGGCTAATAGTCCACTACAGCTTAACGTAGTAAGTTCAACCTATTAAACTTAACCAAGTTTTACTCTCAACTGTAATTAAATTTAGAATTCCATCTTATTAGATATCATTTACATGAGGTCTATTCTTAAAAGAAGGTATCCAGCTATTCTCCTTAACCTTACTTCAATTTAGGTTTGTTAACAATAGATATGTTTCCCCATATCTAATATTTTCTAAATTTAAACATTCCAAGGATATTAACGAAGTACGAATACAAGGTTCAGCTACCCCTTTGTTATTTTATATTCCTTAGCTTATAAACTAATCCAAAATATCATTCAATTAAGATTTCATATTCATTTAAACTCTTTTTCAATGTCAATCTAAATTTCATATTAACCCAAGTATGAATTAATTGCACATTCCAACTTAAAAGTTGTATTTCAGTAAAGAATAGATATTATGCCCTTTTAAAATCTATTCACTATCATTTGGTTAGTTCCAAATCAAAGAATAATATTATATTCTCAATCTTATTCAAACAGTTTCAAAGTGATACAGCCATTAAAATATCACACCTTTCCTTGTATTCAATCCATAAGATTTACAATCTATACAATTACCAGTCCAAACAACTGGACTTCATTTATATCAAACAACATTACAACACATAAGGATAGAAGAATGTAACTTCTTCTTTTCCCACTTCCTCATAGAGGAATAATAGCTATCAAATACTATCCATCCTTAGCTATTCATAAGAAGTATCAGAAAACAACCATATCTTCGTTTTTACTAAAGAACCATCTGTAAAATTTACTTGCACGGGTCAGTTCATTGAAATGAGCATATTAAGCATTTATCATTAAAATGAGGTGCTCTTAATTAACTATCTCAATAAAAGAACCCTGCTTTCATGAAACGTTAAAAAAAAGAAGAACATCATCCAAGAATTAAGTGCCAATAAGGATGAATAGCTTAACAACTGAATCATCTAATTACCATCCCAATCAGACAAAAGGATTACTACCCTTTTTCTCAAATAATTACTACAAGAAGTAATTTTCTTCAAACAGTTCTAGATTAAAACATCTGTAAGAACTAATACACCTATGTATATACTACTGTTCTAATGCAATTACTATCAATTCCATTCCCTTACAATAGTAAAAAAAAAGATTCAAGAGATAGATTTTAAATAAGACTTTCAACAAGGCTACCTTCCTTTCCTTTCATACTACTCATCTAATTTCAAACAATCAAATGCTGAAGAGAAAAGTAGTCATTCACCATGAACTCATTGGTGTCAATTCTCAAAATTTAACAATAGCATAATACTTCATTCAAATCAAAAGAGAGTAAGCAGAAATTAAGTGCAGATGATTACGCCTAAGGTAGTAAAAATTCATTCCATAACAAGTATATAATTTCAACTGTATAAAAGAAGAAATGATCATTACTTCAAATTATCCATCCAACACTCTCTTTCATTTCATGATAACCATATTGTATAATTTAATCCAGACGTGATATCAATCAATGGTAACAGCCCAAGGAGAAATAAATAAAATCAATAATCGAATAAAAGGAAGAAGGATCATATTACCTCTTCTCACTGCCTAACCAGATATCCACTATTTTAGAACAGGCCTGATCCATTAGTTTGTTTCCTTCTTAATAAATATATTTCAATATTCAAAAACTACTAACTACCTTTCCAGAAAATTTGGCCAGAATTCATTTGCATCTAGTCCATAAGCATTAGTATCAAAGGTACCTCTAAATACAATCATTTCCTTTGAAATATTTCACTCAATGGACATTCTTGTCCAGAAATATCAAGTAAAAGTGTACAGCAACAAAAAATCATACTTTCATTTAAATGATAAGAGAATTCACTTTCCAAACAACAAGTAAGAAATCCACTCATATTCCGTTTTAATGAAAACAATGAAGAATTTACAATCCGTAAATTATATATATAAATATATATATATATATATATATATATATATATATATATATATTGAGTTCAACAAGACGCAGTGTATAATTTGCATGTTTTACCCAGTCCATTCTATAGACTAGCTATCCTATTCCCATTCAGATCAGAACTTCCTTTCAAACAGGCATATACGAATACCAAGAATGAGTAGGTAGAACATCGTATCCAACTAGAACAAACAATGTAAAGATGCTACTATGTTCTTACTGTTCATAGAAGGATTCATACCTCATACACTGTATTATAACCAAAGGAACAGTTATACAGCAGTCTTGTCAAATATTTTTATGGCTTTCCATATCCATTAACGCACACAAATCATAGATAACTATTTTCACATTGTTGTTACCTACAGCAAGTTCGACCCGTAATGCACAGTGAAGCCGTATTACCATTATTTCAAGAATTCAAAATAGTAGAAAGAGAGAAATTCATTCCATTAATTATTTCAGTAAGAAAAACACTCATTTTCTTTAAAATGCAACAAGAATACCCAAGTCGAGTTTGTTTTATAGTGACAACTCAATTCAGAGGTCATACGAATCATTTTATCCTTCCATAATTACAAAAAAAAAATGCACAGAACTCAGAAAACAATACACGCAAAGCTAATACATTTGACAACTCAAACCCATATTGGGTTAGAGAACAAATTCCCAACACTGTCAAACAAACTCACACAACATGGACAAATTCATTCGATTTACCCATTTGCAAAGAAATACCCAATTCAAATTCTTTCTCAACAGGCATTTAAACCCAAAAATCACATTAACTAAATCAACCATTCCATTTTTCAAAAACACGCAATCATAAGAGCAAATTTGTTTTAATGAGATGCTTAAACAAGAGCAAAATGATTTAAGGAGAAGGGCTCAACATGCCTGATAATTTTTCTTGTGGCTCGAAGAAAACCGCGCCCACAGGAGCTATTATTTTCCATGGCAACAACAGTAAAGCTTTCCAAACAATCCTCTAACTTCCTAGGGCTCAAAAATAGTTGTGGCTACTCCAAACAACAGCAACAATAACCAAAAATAACTGCAGGTTCGACAGAACCATGGAAGAAATGCAGAGCAACTAAAAACCCGAATGAATACAATGACCAACAATTTTCCCTCTACCCTCTTTCCAAGGCGAGCTGGTCGCTAAGATCAAGATCATTGAATGCATTGAATGCATCACTTTTTCCTCAATTCTCACGCCACCGCCGACTCAGGTTAGCGAGTTCCTTTTTCAAATTTTTGCTTGCAATTCTTCCTTAGCTACTTAGCTAGTTGAATGCCTCCAACTTTTCCCATGTTCCCGCCAAACTTGGCGCTGAAACTGTAAGGACTTCATTTATTGTCCTAATAAATCTCTAACCTCTCCATCTTATCTGCTTCACCAACATGGGTCCATAAGCCCCCTTCCATAGGTTAGTAATAGTTTAGGATTTTATAGTCCATAGCTAGGTTTTTCACCTAGTTCTTAAGTTATTAGGATTTGCATCAATTTTCATCCCATGTAATTTAAAATCCATGTAGGGTAGTAATTAGGCTATGGGTTATAACATAGTTATAGGTTAGGATTTAATTCCATAGCATCTACTTAATAGTTTCTAACGAGTCTTACCGACTGGCGTTCATAACTAATATGATGCAAGACATTTTGTCTAACACATACATCAATGCACTGAGCTCTTGTATTAAGACTCTTTCTGCCTTACGCTCTTTGGCGTTACTTGTTTGTATATATTTTTAAAATCGAACCTTTTCCTTTGGCATCTATGTACCGGATATTTATACCTGAAATCAAGTGCTGCAACATTTATATCAACCTTCAGTCTGGTTTCAGACTTTATTCCAGTTTTTAGAAGTAAATCGACAAAATGATCACAAGAAGGCCACAACATACCTTGGATCAATGGAATTGATTCAAGGTGTGCTGTCAATCAACGAAAAGAGTTCATCAAACATACGACAAGTCTGTGGTCTCATTTTTGTAAAACACAAGTTATATTATCCTCCGTCCCAAGTAAACAAATTACAGTAAACAAGGGTCCAGATCAGTAACACATTCCTTTTAAGATTAAAAGATACATCTTATCATAATTATCTTCATTTCTGCAGTTACAACATCATGAAAAGAGATTACCATGATAGCTTGCAAAAATCAAGGCATTACATTCCTCCCTTCTTGAAGAATCATCGTCCCGATGATCAAATTAACCAATTCAAAGAGTTAGGACAAAATTCAATTATCGTCCTTCCATTCATAAGTTCATACCAAAAATAGATTCACTCATTAAAACAGTGTTTTAAGATAAATGTAAAATAGACCAGTAATTGTCTATATTTGGTAGAATTATCAGTTTTTTTTTTCAATTTAGATCAAACAGGTATGGAAAAGTAGATCTCATTTCTTCGAGAATTTCCCAAGTTACACTTTCTTCGCTAAACTGGGCCCATTGGACCTTGCATTGATTCACTTCGTGATTTCTTAAGTACAACTGGCGAGTTCCCAGCACTCGAATGGGCTTAACCATGATTATTCCTGGGTCTTGGACCTGCAAGGAATTCCAATTCAGCACATGTGATAAATTTGTTACGTATTTCTTAAGAAAAGAAATATGAAAAACATCATGCATTTGTGATAAAGCAGGAGGTAATGCTAGATGATAAGCTATAGGGTTGATTATTTCAATAATTTCAAAAGGTCCCATGTAACGAGGCGATAACTTGGTAGCCTTGCCAAAGGTTATTGAGCTCTTTTTTGGCTTAACCCAAAGAAAGACCTTCTCACCAAGTTTATAATTCCTATCAATCCGCTTTAAGTCTACATAACTCTTTTTCCTATTGGCAGCCTCCTTTAGATGTTCCCAAATTATTTTAATTTGTTGTTCCATTTCCATGAGGATTTCTTTCCTAATTACCTCTCTGTCCTCTACATTGTCCCAACTAACAGCGGTTCTGCATTTTCTTTCATACAATGCTTCAAAAGGTGCCATTTTTAAAGAGGCATGATATGTATTATTATAGGAAAATTCAACCAACAGGAGGTATTCCTCCCATTTATACTACTGGTCCATGCAATACATTCTTAACATATCCTCTAAAACTTGATTGACTCTTTCAGTTTGTCCATCCATTTCCGGATGATATGCAGAACTAAAGTTTAATTTAGTTCCCAAGGCCACATTAAGTGTTTGCCAAAACCTTGATGTCATCCTCGGATCTCTGTCTGATATGATCAATTCGGGTATTCCATGCAATATGAAAATTTCATGTACAAATCTTCTTGCTAACACTGGTGCATCGTCTTTTAAATTACCGGCAATGAAGTGTTCCACTTTGGTTAATTTTTCGACGACAACCAGGATGATATCATGCTTATTCCTTGACATAGGCAATCCTTGAACGAAATCCATCGTTATAACTTGCCATTTGTACTATGGAATGTTGTGGGGATACAGTAATCCAGCGGGATGCATATGTTCCGCCTTAACACGTTGACATTCCAAGCAGTGTGTTATAAATTCCACCACATCCTTTTTCATTCCCTTCCAAAAGTATTGCTGCTTGAGATCAACAAGCATTTTTGTAACGCCAGGGTGTCCAGAAAAAGGTAAATTATGAAATTCAGTTAACAATTTCTTTCTTAAATCATTTGCCAAGGGTATATATACCCTGTTTTCAAACCTCATAATTCCTTCAATTATCAAAATGAAATCCCTTATACTTCACATCCTTTGGATCTGCAGCAAGTGCTATTTTAACTTGTTGGAAATAAGAGTCAGATTCCATGACATATTTCACCTCATCCTTAAATTGAGTTCTTAACGTTATAAGAGCAAAGATGTGCTTCCTACGACTCAGAGCATCTACCACTCTATTTTCCTTACCTTTTATGTAGCTTATATCAAAATCATACTGAGATAGAAATTCTAACCATCTTCATTGTCTTGCATTCAGATTTGGTTGAGTAAAAATATACTTCAACCCCAGATGGTTAGTTTTTAACTCAAAGGGTTTGCCAAGAAGGTAATGCCTCCACATTTGAAGTGCATGTACAATGGCAGCGAGCTCTAGGTCATGTGGAGCATAATTATGTTCATGTAACTTAAGCTTTCTACTTTCATAAGCTATGACATGGTTATTTTGTAATAGAATGCCTCCTATACCTTCTCCAGAAGCATTCGTTACAACCATAAAATTTCCATTTGGGTCTGGTATAGTTAAAATAGGTGTTGTAGTTAACTGTCCCTTTAAATTTTTAAAGGCAGATTCACATTTGTCAGTCCAGACAAATTTCTTATCTTTCTTTTGTAGTGATGTGATTGGGGCAGCAATTTTTGAAAAGTCCTTAACGAACTTTCTATAATATCCTGCCAAGCCCATGAAGTTTCTTACTTCATGCACGTTCTTAGGCACAGGCCACTCGGTTATAGCTGCGATCTTTGAAGGGTCTACAGCTATCCCATTCTTACTTATAACATGCCCCAAATAATGCACCTATGCATCATAAAAGGAACATTTGGACAATTTACCATACAACCTTCTCTTTCTCAAAACTTTCAGCACTATCCTTAAATGCTCTTGGTGCTCTTCCACATTTTTAGAGTATATAAGAATGTCATTCAGGAATACAAGCATGAACTTGTCTAAGTGTTTTTCAAAAATATTATTCATCAAATTCATGAAGGAAGTAGGTGCATTCATTAACCTGAAAGGTAACACAGTGAATTCATAATGCTCGTACCTTGTTCTAAAAGTTGTTTTATGAATATCTTCCTTTATTCTCAGCTGATGATATCCAAATCGAAGATCTCTTTTTGAATAGACTGATGCTCCACGCATCTGGTCGAATAGATCATCAATCCTCGAAAGTGGTTATTGATTCTTAATAGTTGCCTTATTCAACATTCTGTAATCAATGCACAGTCTTAGTGTGCCATCCTTCTTCTTTACAAAAATTACCAGCGCTCCCCATGGTGAGACGCTCGGTCTTATCAGCCCCTTAGTCAAAAGTTCCTATAATTGAGCCTTAAGCTCCACTAACTCAAGGGTGGTAATTCTCTAGGGTGCCTTAGATATGGGTTCAGTTCCTGGCTTGATCTCTATTACAAATTCAAACTCTCGTTTGGGCGGAAGACCTGGTAATTCTTCCCGAAATACATCACTGAAATCCCTTAATAATGGATACTTTTCCATGAAATAATTATCTTCCTCAGCATTTTCTATCATTTTTACGGCATACAAGGTGCAGCCTCTATTTTTAGCCCTTTTCAATTGCATAGCTGTTAGCTTTCTAACTGCAACCTCACGCTTTACTCCTTGAATGACTGTTGCTTTCTGCAGGTCATCAAAAGAGAATTTTTTTTTTTCATAACAGTCGACCTTTGCCTTATGTTCCACCAACCAATTAACTCTAATAATGATATCATATGATCCTAAAGGAGTGACATACAGGTCAAATTCGGTGGAGAAACTGGGCAAGTCAAGAATTTCCCCAAAAAGGCACATTTCAACTGTATGGACAACATTATTCCCATAATGCACTGTCCAAGTCTTATCCATTCATTCAGATTTCCTTTTTAATTTCATTGAAATTTTAGTAGAAATAAAGCATTCAGTAGCTCCAGTATCAAAAAGTATGACTACAGGTGTGCCAAATAACCTACCCGAAACTTCTATGGGTGTAACTTGCTTTTCAGCTTGTTTGTTAGCCACCGCAGCGTGTATCCTATGCTGTTGATCACGATCATCCTTCTTCAGAGGACAATGACTTACGTAATGGTATTTTCCATAGTTGAAGCAACCTCCAACTGGCCCTTTCCTAGGCTCGAATTTGCTACCAGCCTTGAAGTTATCATTCTGGCTTTCATAGGACTTTTGTCCATTGCCACTAATTTTTGCAAAGTTTTTCCGCGCACTATTAATAGGTTTGTTCATTACTGATTTCTTGTTATTATCCACAACAATCTTGTTTCTCATTCCAAACCTTTTCCAAGGTCCCTTTTTGGGTGCGAGAGATGAAGAAGAGTTGGGAATCTTCTTCCTAATCTCCTCCCTATGAGAATAAATTGCTCTCAATTTTTGTTCCTTTCTTATTTCCTTTTCGACAACTCCTTCCATAGTGGTTGGACCGTGGACATCCACTTCGCCACCAATGATGGGATTCAGTCCCATTATGAACTTTCGTATTCTGAACTTCTCGTCAGCTTGGTACTACAGCACATACTTAAGGAGTTTAGTAAACCCTTCCCAGTATTCTGTCACTGTCAGCCTTCCTTGTGACTAGTTCTAAAATTCAGTCATTTTCCTATCAAAATAGAGTTGAGGTAGCCATCGTTGCCTAAATAACTCTTAAATTGATCCCAAGTTATGTCTGTTTCGATAATATTCAACTCAACCTTACGGTTGTCCCACAATGATGATGGTTCATGAGAAAGATGATATGCTCTCCATATCACTTTGGTCTCCTCAGAGAAGTTTCTTATTGCAAAGTACTTCTCTATTTCAATGAGCCAATTTTCAGCTCTGTCCCCAAGTGTTGTTCCATCAAACTTTGGAGGACTTATTCTCTTTATATCATTTGTAAGTTCAGTTGCTAATCTTTCCCTTTTATTTTCAGGATGATTAGGAGCGTTCACATTACTATTATCAACAACCGGATTCCCTCCATTGGTGTTGTCCACAGGAGGTGGCTGATCATTTATATCAGCTTCTTCTTCCTCCTCCTCATTGCCCATTGATTGTTGTTCCAAAATAGTTAGATGATCTCTCATATCCAATAGGGCAGCAAGGATTTCATCCAGCTTTTGAGCAGTAGCTACTTCTCTACCCAGTAATGGGTTGTTCGCAGCATTTCCTCTTGTTCTGACCATTTTCTGTTCAATAAGAAAATGTAAACCTTATTAAATTATGGACTCATTAGGTCCAAGAGCTGCAACCTTCAGCTCTGATACCAAGATGTAACATCCCCATTTTAAGATACTAGAACAAGGGAAAATTTTTTATTTTTTTATACAACATTCTTTGTTCTGAATTATGTAATTCAAACACATGTTCAAGTTTTCATAATTGTTCTCTGTCCAATTAATGTAATTTAGATCACACAATTTCTTTTTAAAACCAATGTTCTCTGTTTACATATTTACAATATGGAACACACATTCAATGTCATTTAATCATATAACAGATACCATATGCTACTGTAAATGACTCGAAGAACTACCGATCTCCCATTTTATGACTCGAAGTTTCAGCGATCTCTCATTTCATGACTCGGTGACTTACCAATCCTTCATGATAATCCACACATTGTATACTAAGTATACAGGGTTCTCTTACCATTTCTGGTTATTGAAGTGATCCATTTAAGAGGCCTATCTGAATATCTGTTACTGATATTCATCTGATATCCTGCTTCTTAAACTAGGTGATTAGGACAACACAACCAACAACTTGCGATACTTTGGCCAAAGATTTTCACATGCTTTACATGATCATATTCCCAGATGTTATGCACATCAATGGAATACATCCTTCACCTCACTTCATCTATTATCTAGAATGGTATTTCCTGATCTCTGTCAGTCCTTCCGTTCAAGGTCAAGCTCTAACCACAACTAGCAATATGATCGAGTATAGGAAGGCACTCATGGTAAATAAAGGTATGTAGACATACTATTTCATCCCTAGGTGACGCCGTGTGTCTAGTTACCTTTAGTCCTCCAGAGTAACTCCATATACGTGATCACATTCCTATCCTCGTCTAAGTAACTTACTCCCAGCTTATGTAAACTTGATGATTTGATTTGGGAGGGCGTTGTAACATGTCAGCTACAACATTGTGTCGTCATGAAGGCCCCGCCTTCATGAAGACACCATATTGCAGCTGACGTGTGTCAAGGTCCTACGGAATCCTCTCAACAAACAATACACATCCAGCTTGAATGATTGGATTTAATCTTAAATATTTAAGATCAATTTTCAGCAACTGCGCTGATCCTTTAACCTCATGGTTCGTTACAGTTGTATATAGCTAAGAGAGACTCAATTTGTATTATAGCTTAATATACATTTACTCCTCCATACCGAAGGATTGCATATTTCCATCTTGGTTCTTTTCTTTAAGCTTTGGGCTAATAGTCCACTACAGCTTAACATACTAAGTTCAACCTATTAAACTTAATCAATTTTTACTCCCAATTGTAATTAAATTTAGAATTTCATATTATTAGATATCATTTACACGAGGTCTATTCTTAAAAGAAGGTATTCATCTATTCTCCTTAACCTTACTTCAGTTAAGGTTTGTTAATAATAGATATGTTTCCCCATATCTAATATTTTTTGAATTTAAACATTTCGAGGATATTAACGAAGTCTGAATACAAGGTTCAGCTACCCCTTTGTTATTTTATATTCCTTAGCTTATAAACTAATCCCAAATATCATTCAATTAAGAGTTCATATTCATTTAAACTCTTTTTAAATGTCAATCTAAATTTCATATTAACCCAAGTATGAATTAATTGCACATTCCAACTTAAAAGTTGTATTTCAGTAAAGAATAGATATTATGCCCTTTTAAAATCTATTCACTATCATTTGGTTAGTTCCAAATCAAAGAATAATATTATATTCTCAATCTTATTCAAACAGTTTCAAAGTGATACAACCATTAAAATATCACACGTTTCCTTGTATTCAATCCATAAGATTTACAATCTATACAATTACCAGTCCAAACAACTGGACTTCATTTATATCAAACAACATTACAACACATAAGGATAGAAGAATGTAACTTCTTCTTTTCCCACTTCCTCATAGAGGAATAATAGCTATCAAATACTATCCATCCTTAGCTATTCATAAGAAGTATCAGAAAACAACCATATCTTCGTTTTTACTAAAGAACCATCTGTAAAATTTACTTGCACAGGTTAGTTCATTGAACTGAGCATATTAAGCACTTATCATTAAAATAAGGTGCTCTTAATTAACTGTCTCAATAAAAGAACCCTACTTTTATGAAACGTTAAAAAAAAAAAAGAACATCATCCAAGAATTAAGTGCCAATAAGGATGAACAGCTTAACAACCCAATCATCTAATTACCATCCTAATCAGACAAAAGGATGACTAGCCTTTTTCCCAAATAATTACTACAAGACGTAATTTTATTCAAACAGTTCCAGATTAAAACATCTGTAAGAAATAATACACCTATGTATATACTATTATTCTAATGCAATTACTATCAATTCCATTCCCTTACAATAGTATAAAAAAAATGATTCAAGAGATAGATTTTAAATAAGACTTTCAACAAGGGTACCTTCCTTTCCTTTCATACTACTCATCTAATTTCAAACAATCAAATGCTGAAGAGAAAAGTAGTCATTCACCATGAACTCATTGGTGTCAATTCTCAAAATTTAACAACAACATAATACTTATTTCAAATCAAAAGAGAGTAAGAAGCAATTAAGTGTAGATGATTACGCCTAAGGTAGTACAAATTCATTCCATAACAAGTATAGAATTTCAATTGTATAAAAGAAGAAATGATCATTACTTCAAATTATCCATCCAACACTCTCTTTCAGTTCATCATAACCGTATTGTATAATTTAATCCAGATGTGATATCAATCAATGGTAACAGCCCAAGGAGAAGTAAATAAAATAAATAATCGAATAAAAGGAAGAAGGATCATATTACCTCTTCTCACTACCTAACCAGATATCCACTATTTTAGAACAGGCCTGATCCATTAGTTTGTTTCCTTCTTAATAAATATATTTCAATATTCAAAAACTTCTAACTACCTTTCCAGAAAATTTGGCTAGAATTCATTTGCATCTGGTCCATAAGCATTAGTATCAAAGGTACCTCTAAATTCAATCATTTCCTTTGAAATATTTCACTCGATGGACATTCTCGTCCAAAAATATCAAGTAAAAGTGTACAACAACAACAAATCATGCTTTCATTTAAATGATAAGAGAATTCACTTTCCAAACAGCAAGTAAGAAATCCATTCATATTCCGTTTTAATGAAAACAATGAAGAATTTACAATCCGTAAATTATATATATAAATATAAATATAAATATATATATATATATTCTATATATATATATATATATTGAGTTCAACAAGACGCAGTGTATAATTTGCATGTTTTACCCAGTCCATTCTATAGACTAGCTATCCTATTCCCATTCAGATCAGAACTTCCTTTCAAACAGGCATATACGAATACCAAGAACGAGTAGGTAGAACATCATATCCAACTAGAACAAACAATGTAAAGATGCTACTATGCTCTTACTATTCATAGAAGGATTCATACCTTATACACTGTATTATAACCAGAGGAACAGTTATACAGTAGTCTTGTCAAATATTTTTACGGCTTTTCATATCCATTGACGTACACAAATCATAGATAACTATTTGCACATTGTTGTTACCTACAGCAAGTTCAACCCTTAATGCACAGTGAAGCCTTATTGCCATTATTTCTAGAATTCAAAATAGCAGAAAGAGAGAAATTCATTCCATTAATTATTTCAGTAAGAAAAACACTCATTTTCTTCAAAACGCAACAAGAATACCCAAGTCGAGTTCGTTTTATAGTGACATCTCAATTCAGAGGTCATATGAATCATTTTATCCTTCCATAATTACAAAAAAAATGCACAGAACTCAGAAAACAATACACGTAAATCTAATACATTTGACAACTCAAACCCATATTGGGTTAGAGAACGAATACCCAACACTGTCAAACAAACTCACACAACATGGACAAATTCATTCGATTTACCCATTTGCAAAGAAAACCCAATTCAAATTCTTTCTCAATAGGCATTTCAACCCAAAAATCACATTAACTAAATCAACCATTCCATTTTTCAAAAAAACCCAATCATAAGAGTAGAGTTGTTTTAATGAGACGCTTAAACAAGAGAAAAAATATTTAAGGAGAAGGGCTCAACATGCCTGATAATTTTTCTTGTGGCTCAAAGAAAACTGCGCCCACAGGAGCTATTATTTTCCATGGCAACAACAGTAAAGCTTTCCAAACAATCCTCTAACTTCCTAGGGCTCAAAAATAGTTGTGTCTACTCTAAACAACAACAACAATAACCAAAAATAACAGCAGGTTCGACAAAACCATGGAAGAAATGCAGAGCAACTAAAAACCCCGAATCAATACAATGACCAACAATTTTCCCTCTACCCTCATTCCAAGGCGAGCTGGTCGCTAAGATCAAGATCATTGAATGCATTGAATGCATCACTTTTTCCTCAATTCTCACGCCACCGCCGACTCAGGTTAGCGAGTTCCTTTTTTCAAAATTTTGCTTGCAATTCTTCCTTAGCTACTTAGCTAGTTGAATGCCTCCAACTTTTCCCATGTTCCCGCCAAACTTGGCGCTGAAACTGTAAGGACTTCATTTATTGTCCTAATAAATCTCTAACCTCTCCATCTTATCTGCTTCACCAACATGGGTCCATAAGCCCCCTTCCATAGGTTAGTAATAGTTTAGGATTTTATAGTCCATAGCTAGGTTTTTCACCTAGTTCTTAAGTTATTAGGATTTGCATCAATTTTCATCCCATGTAATTTAAAATCCATGTAGGGTAGTAATTAGGCTATGGGTTATAACATAGTTATAGGTTAGGATTTAATTCCATAGCATCTACTTAATAGTTTTCTAACGAGTCTTACCCGACTGGCGTTCATAACTAATATGATGCAAGACATTTTGTCTAACACATACATCAATGCACTGAGCTCTTGTATTAAGACTCTTTCTGCCTTACGCTCTTTGGCGTTACTTGTTTGTATATATTTTTAAAATCAAACCTTTTTCCTTTGGCATCTATGTACCAGATATTTATACCTGAAATCAAGTGCTGCAACATTTATATCAACCTTCAGTCTCGGTTTCAGACTTTATTCCAGTTTTTAGAAGTAAATCGACAAAATGATCACAAGAAGGCCATAGCATACCTTGGATCAATGGAATTGATTCAAGGTGTGCTGTCAATCAATGAAAAGAGTTCATCAAACATACGACAAGTCCTGTGGTCTCATTTTTGTAAAACACAAGTTATATTATCCTCCGTCCCAAGTAAACAAATTACAGTAAACAAGGGTCCAGATCAGTAACACATTCCTTTTAAGATTAAAAGATACATCTTATCATAATTATCTTCATTTCTGTAGTTACAACATCATGAAAAGAGATTACCATGATAGCTTGTAAAAATAAAGGCATTACACTATTGATGGGATAAGTTCATTGGTTGAACTTTCTGCTATGTTTCTCTTATAAAATGGAGATTTCTATATGAGTTGTTGGTCTTCCTTATTCAAATCATTTGTTGAAATGTTGTAGGAAGAGATTAGATGACTCAATTTGTTGAACAGAAAATGTAATCCTGTTTGGCAGAATGTTTTTTTGACAAGGCTTGCTTGTTTGGTTTGAGATGAGTAAGTTTTGTCTTTTGTACTCTATATTTTTATGGACTCTCCTTAGATGGACTCGAGTATATATTAACTCCTATATGAGTCTACTTTGATTTGTGAACATTGATTCAGATCTTTAAATGTTAACTTCTAATATGTGGAAGTAGATTTAGAATTACAGGTAGATTGTTTGATTCTCTCTTCCTTCTTGGATTGAAATGAGATTCTATTTTGGTGAATATCCTAAATGTTAAAATTTAAGGTGGCTGTCCTTTAAGTGAAATAGTTAATTCATGTTATAAATCTATTTTTGTCTTTTAGATGTCTTGTGTTTTGGGTATAGTTTGTAATGGTTCTTCTTCTTTTGCATAGGAGTTAGATGAATCAACTTAATGAGAACCATGCTTTAAACCCTTCTTTTGTTAAATCAAAGATAAATGTTGTCTTTTATTATGATAGAATTGGGAATAATGAGATGATATGATATGTTGTTTGCTTAAGGATAATTGATGGGATCAATTAAACTTAAATTTTTGTAAGGCATATATAGTGGATTATATTTTGTTCTTCTTTTGGAAGTGAATTCAATTGGTTAAATGTACTTCTTTTTCATTTGCTATTGCTTATACTAGTATTTTTTTGATGTAATAAAAATCTCATTAAAGTAGGGTTGTTTTAATGGAACAATTATTGGAATGCACTTCATTTTAAGGCTTAGTGCTTATCATGCCCAGTTCATTGAACTGACCCATGCTAGAAATTTTTACAGATGGATTTTGTAAGTGATAAAAGAAGGCAAACTTATATGATGCTTTGGCTGATTTAAATTTGACTCTTGTGAAGAAATCTGATTCATTCTTGAGAATGTATTGAAAAAGAGAAAATTAGTATTCTTTTATAATGAAGGTGGTTATTATGTAGCATACCTAAATGCATAAGTCTTGTAAATGTATAAGTTTTAAAGATGAATTAAATGTTGAGGATTTACTTGCATTGGATGTGTAAATTATCTTGTACTTTCATAACATAGATGGAATCCTATCTTGTTGATATCCTCCATATTATTTATATGCTTAATTGGGTATTCTTAGATAATTTTTATAGTAGGATTTAGACTAATCTCCCTAAATAGGATGTAGCTTACTAATTTTGAGAATTTGATGGTCATAAGTAAACAATTCAACATAGTAAGATGATGTGGAATGAACATTATGTAAAAAATATTGAATTTGTAAATGATTTATAGGGGTGCTAAACTTTAGCAATTAACTATGTAAAGGAAGACTCTTCCTATTTCTTAATAATGCAAACAAATGGAAGACGTGAATTCCTAATCATTAGACTTCATCTAATAAAGTCTACTTAGTTATAACCTAGGTGGTTGTTACACTTCCTTAAACAATTAAGTCACAATAAATGGAACTTATGATGATGATGTCCCATTTTGGTTGATGGATTATAAGTCCATTAAATACAATCAAAGGCAATCTTAAGCTAAGAAAATTATTTAACAATCAATTGAATCTATTATAAAAAAACTGAAGGAGTGTTGGATTAGGGTTAGGCAAGGTTGCTGAAATATGTTTTTAATAATCCAAATTAATTAAATTTTTTATAAGCTCCTTGGGGTATGTACATCTCAATGAATTTGTTATGTAGGATGCTGGCACATGCCAACTATAGGGATGTAACTTCAAGAAGATTAGGATCTTCTCAAGGATACAATGATGCAGTTGACATGTGGCAACACCCTTCTGCATTGATCATCTAGATCTACACACATTGGACTTGAACTTAGTTTCTCTCTAGGTCTGGTTAGTAACATGTTTAAGATAAGGGGTAGTCCTCTAAAACTCAGGATACCTTGGCACATGGGGTTGACTTAGGTTGACCCAGTATGCCAACTTACCCTAAGTCTTTGTGAGCCTCCCCCTATCATAACATATGTTGCTAACTCGAACTAGGTTTAAACCTTGGGTAAGTGGACTGACGGAAGTTAGTAAAATAAATTATAGATAACAATAGAGTGGGGTGAAGGACGTATTCCAAATTGACAAGTATGTTGTCAAGGAATAGTAATACAAACAGTATGTTAGAAATCTTTGGCGAAAGTATCACAAGCTGCTGATTGTATTTTCCTATGTCACCCAGTCTAAGTTTCATGATGCAGATGAATAATGGTAACAAATATTCAGATAGGTTCCTTAGACAGATCACTCAATACCCTGAACAAGGAAAGAGAACCAAGTATATGTAGTATACGGAAAAGTATTCAATACTTAATGTTAAACATGAATAGATCGGTAGTTCACCGAGTCATGATATGAATATATCGGTAGCATGATGAGTCATTACAGCCGTATATGGTTAGTTGTTATATGAATGGTTGATAAATAATGTGTGTTCTAAATTATGTGTTTAGAATATAGAACATTATTTATTAAAAAAAATAAAAAATTTCCCTTATTTCTAAAGTCTTAAAATGGGAATGTTACACATTTTAAGACTTTAGAAATAAGGGATTTTTTTTTTAAACATAATGTTCTTTGTTCTAAATAAAACATCATTTAGAACACACATTCCATGTTAATCAATCTCATAATAGATAACCATATGCAGTTGTAATGACTCAGTATGCTACCGATCTCTCATGTTAACTTAAAGTATAGAATACTTTATGTATACTATGTATACTTGGTTCTCCTACCCTATTCTAGGTACTGAGTGAGATGTTTTAAAGAACCTATCTAAATATTTGTTACTAATATTCATCTGACATCACGTTGCTTTAAACTAGGTGACATAGGATAACGCAACCACCAACTTGTGATACTTTGGCCAAATATTTTCAACATATTGTTCATGTTACTATTTTTAGACGGCATACTCGTCATTCCAAAATACATCCTTCACCTCACTCTTTTGTTATCTAGAATAGTCTTTACTGACTACCGTCAGTCCACTTGCCCAAGGTTCAACCCTATCCCAGGTTAGAAACATAATTTATTATAGGAAGACTATCACAATGTCTTAGGGTATATGGGAATACTCAGTTGACCTAAGTCAACTAGATGTGCTAAGGTACCCTGAGCCATTGAAAGCTACTACCTATCCTAAACATACTACTAACTTGACCTAGAAAGAAACTAAGTTCAAGTCCATATTTGTGTGTAGATCTAGATGATCAATGCAGAAGGGTGTTTCCACGTGTCAACTACAACAATGTATCCTTGAGAAGACCCTTGTCTTCTTAAAGGTACAATCTTACAGTTGGCGTGTGCCAACATCCTACAAAAACTACCTCATCATGATGTAAATACCCCAAGGAGGTTATTAATACATTATTAATTTGGATTATTACATAGATTACAACAACCTTGTTAAACCCTAATCCAACACTCCATAAGTTCTTTTCTATATTTTATTTAATTAGTCATTAAAGAACTTCCTTCACTTATGATTGATTTTTTATGGTTTTTTACTTGGCTTAACAAACAAATATCCAAAAACAAGACAACAACATCATAAGTTCCATTATAATGTAACTTAACCATTTAAAGAAGGTGTAGCAACCAAATAGATTCAACTATAGTAGAATTTACAGGAAATTAAGTCTAATGATTAATGATAATATCACCATTCTTTAGATTACATTCCTTTGAGAGAGGAATAGTCTTCCTCTATATGATTAAGTGTTAGGGTTTATCATACCCTTCTTATCTTTCACAATTTCTATAGTTTTACTGCGTATTCATTACACATTCCATTACTATGTGAGAATTATTTAGATAAAGATCGTTATCTTATGCAACTTAATAAGCTGCATCCTAATAAGGGAAATTGAACTAATTCCCTTTATCTAATTGATCAAGTTTATCGGAATTAAGCATATAACAAATATTAAGAATATCATCAAGATATGATTTCCATCTTCTTTATAAATACAATATAATTTACACAACCAATACAACTAAATCTCCAATTTTTAATTCATCATTATAAAACTATACATTATAAGACTATGCATTTCAGGCATACTATATAACAAACAACCTCTATTCCAAAAATAATGCAACTTTTCTTTTTCAATACAACTCAAGAATGAATCAAAACTCTTTGCATAATAAGATCCATAATTAAATAAGCCCAATACAACATGAAAGTTCTTGTCTTATTTTATCACTTACGATGTCCATCTACAAAATTGCTAGCACGGGTTAGTTCAATGAACTGAGCATGATAAGCACGAAGCATTAAAGTAAAGTGCATTCCACTAATTGTTTCATTAAACAAATATGCTTTAATGAAACAATTAATATACATCATACAAACAATCATAAGGAATGAAATCTAGAAAGAAGTACAATTATGAGAATCTGAATTCACTTTTGAGAAAAGAGCATAATATAATCTACAACATCAGAATTATATCACAAGATTTAATTGATCCTATCAATTACTTTAAAATATTAAACAAGTCTTGTCATTCAATTATTTCATAATTCCATAAGAATAGAAATACACATTTATCTTTTCCCAGCAACAAAAGAAGTTAATTACAGCATAGCTCAAATTAGTATGCTTCATCTTTCCATATAAACAAAATAAGAGAGTCAATACATACCTATTCCTCAGACATAATTCATCTGAAGGAGGGATTAGGTTTAGTACACACAACACTACCTCAGTCCAAATATAACCAAAGAGGATTCCATAAATAAAGAGACAACAACTAAACAAGAATCCCAATTCAATCCAAGAAGATTAGGAAAAAAATCAATATAATAGAAAGCCTTTCTAACTTCTATCCGTTAGTGGATATAATGCAAAGATCTGAAACTAGACTGCCCACAAATCCAAGCTATACTTTAGCAACTAAATCTCTTAACCAATCCACAAGAAATTTCCATCTCAGAAGAGAGTCAAATAAAGAGAAGTTCAGTCTATGAACTTATACTTTCAACATAAAAAGGATCTCAAACAAAAAAGACCCATTCCATATTTCATTTCATTTATACTGTGAAATGAAATCCCTCATCTAATTTATACTTATAAGTTCTTATCTAGTTCCCCAAAAGAGAACACAAAACCGAATGTACAGTAAAAAGAATTCACACTACATACTTTCATCACAAATCTTACAACTGGTTTCCTATTCCCATTCTCCAAGCTCAAGTACAAATTCAAATCTCAAAAATAATTACACAGTACAGTCCCTAACTTTATACTGTCCCCATGGTTCATATTCATTTCTCTTCCTAAAACCTGAAGATTGGTTCTATGATCCCCTCAAGGAATAAGAATCTACAAACAGAGAAGATATACAAGTGTAGAAGGAATTTTAAACTCAAGAATTGAATTCTTACTACATGGATTTAATAGCTCAATACAAGAAGTATGTAGTTCATGTCCCAAACAAGAAAAAATATACAAAATTATCCAAACAGAGATAACATATATATACTTTAAACAAGATTCAATATTCTAGGTTTTAAATTCAACTTCCAATAAAACCCAAGAAACCAATTAAGAATGTCCGAAGAGAGTAATACATCATTCCCGTAACTTCAAAACTTTACTTGAGTGTTCCAAATGATCAAAAGACCAATCAAACCCATTACAAGACATAATTCAAGTTCCTTATAATATTAAGAACAAAAATAGTCAAGATTTCCGTAAGACATGGGTTCACTCAGAATAGAGAAGGATAGGTTATACTTTAATTTCTCTCACCCTGTAGAATTCAAAGAAGGCTATACAATCCAAAGGATAGAAGCACAAAAACCAATCACACTCAAGGAGTGGCACGAAGGAGATTACAAAGAGATTACCAGATCGACTTCAAACCAAAACTAAACTCTCAAGCCCCTATTGAGCAGATAGTCGTAAAAGAGAATAAAGCTTTTCAAAACCAAAAACCAACCAAACCCAACTCACAATACAAGTAAACACGTCTATTCCATCATAAATCCAAAACACGCAATAATGGAATACCTGTATAGTTCCAAATATGAGCTTCAAACATAAGTTCAAACTTTATAAGGCTCTAACACTAGCTCAGACAAACACAAGATCAATACGATCCTATAAGAAACATGAAGCCCTAAATATAAGTTCAAAAACAAAACACCAATGCTCTAAAATGAGTCCAAGTATTCTCAAATCCTTAAATGACATTAAAATTCCAATTCAAGATGTAAGTACAGAACAAAAATCTACCACTCAACAGTAAGTTCAGTATTTGTAAGAATTGTATACAAATACAGTTGTTGAATATGAAGATTCAACCAAAGGTTCAAAACTACTCTTAGTTGCAACATAGTCCAAAACAAACGCAAATCCCCAATAAAAACTCATAAAAAATCCTGAAGCTTCCATACAAGCTTAGAACATCTATGCAGCTCCACTTCAAGCTCAAGAAACAAAAGACCAAATAAATATTCAGAACCATATAAGTAACAAGCTAGTTCATTCAACATTAGTATCGAATGTTAGAAACAAAGCTTCAAATACAAGCTACAGAGCTTCAATACAAATTTTATAGCTTTAAGTACAAGTTACAGAGCTTCAATACAAATTCACATGACTACCTCTAATAACTAGTAAAAAGAAAGTTCCCAAAAACTACCATTAACAACAATGGATTCACATTCCAAAAACCACATAGATCTCATGAAAGCATGCAAGTAAATAACCAGAAATATCATGCAAAAATATATCTCCAGCGAGTAGAGTTTTTTTAATGAATCATTTATAAGAAAGAAAGAAATCTTATTGGGTAGATCCTATCATGCCTGATAGTACTTCTGTCGATTCGAAGAAGACTTCCAGCTAAGTTTCTAACACCTCTTCTTCTCCAAGCAAGATCAACCAACCATAATATTTTTCCACAATGCCTCATATACTTTCCTCGAATCAAAAATAGATTAGAGAAATCAAAAATAACCACAAAGTGCAGATCAAACTGTTGGTTCGAAGAACTAGATAGCTCTATACAGAGCAAAAATTGTGATGCATGCAAAACAAAATAACCCTAAACAAATCCGCTAGCATGCCTTCCAAGATGGTTTTCTCACCAAAACCGAGGTGAATTAATGACATTAAATTACATATTCCCACTTATCTCTCCTTGCCACCACCATCCAAAGTTGGCGAGGCCAAATTGAACTTCCACATGCATTTCCAAACTTAGTGATGCCTCCACGTAGGTTCCACTAAACTTTAACTAGCCCCTACCAAACTAGTAGTACATCCATGCCTTAGTACCAAATCAAATAAAAATCTCATCTCATTAAAATCTTAGGAACCACCGCTTAGCTCCCACTTACCAATCGACCCTTAGGTTCCCTTTCATACCCATTAGTTTAGGATAGATTCAATTTGCTTAGGTTAGATCTTAGGTTAATTTAAAATTATAACCTTAGGATATAACCTTGAATCAAATAGATTGCAACCTTAGGTTAGGACATAGCTTAACCAAATAATATTAGGCAATAGGTTAGAAATAAATTAGCATCCCTTAGGTTATTTCCCTACATACTAACTTAGTATTAAAAAACTTAGTTTAGGATGTCATCCCATGTAGAGTGGCGTAGAAGGACTTAGGAAAATTTACTTGAGTCTCGAATCCCATTAGGATAGAATTTATTAGATATAGGACACGTTATATTCTTTCTTTTTCAAGAATCCTAAAGTAGGTTTCTATTTCCCTTAATGTCATTAAGCACACTGCAAAGGTCAATCAAGTAGAGCCAAGCACAACACACAACAGAGTGCAGACACGGTCTTTCAAGATAATAAAGAATTTGCAACAAACACAAGTTCAGTCCATTATGTATTTTAACAAATGAATTTCAGTTTAACATTTAGTCTATTAAAAGGATTTAAAGCATTCCTTAGATCACTGAAATTGATCAAAGGATGAGTCAGTCAAAAGAGATAAGTTTGCAACTCTAAAAATCTGATTGTAGTTTATCAACAAGAAGTGAAAATGGATTCCTGAAAGCCATATAATTTCAGTCCAATGAATCCAAGAGAAGAGATGATTTATCCATAACAAGCATGATTTTCAACCATCAAGGAAACACACCTAATTTAAGAAAAGCACATGCCAACACTTGTAATGCAAAGAGAAATATAATAGTTTGTTCAAAGTGTTACACTGAGAAGAAATATTGCCATGAATGCATTATTCACTAATCACATTACCATCATCCTCTAACCCTTCAAATTTTTGGATAACCCCAAAATAAATCATCTGAAAAAAATTCATTCTTTATTATTCTCTTTGTCTAACTTACTTTTCATCTTCACAATTCATCCAGAAATCCTCATAATGAGTTTTGTGCTCTACTTGAGTGGGTGCAATATTGTGTAAGTTATACTTTACATCATAGTGTTTCCTGTCCTCAAATTTATCCATCATGCACCTATTCATCTCTCCTTCCAACATTTTTTCTTTCTGGATCTTTAGACAAATGTAATTCCCTATGACTATAGGAAATTTTATTGGGGATGTAAAATTATTTTGGAAAACAATTTGATGTCCTGATAGCAATTGTCTGACCAATTCTGTTAATGCCCATTTGTCATTTACAAACCTAGGTATCATATAGATTTTCTCATCAAAACCAATAACCTTGATATATCAATAGGTCTTGAATTGTATGAAGTAACACTCATATTAAGTAGTGACCCTCTTAGCATTAGGGGATAATATTTTAGTCTCCCACTCAAGGTGATATAAATATATTGTAGGTGCAAAGAAGTGATTAACAATGTTTATATAATGCATATCATAGCTTATCTATCTTAGTTGATAAAAAACTTCATACACATTGGAACTGCTAAGTTCTCCATCCATGAGAAATTATGGAATTTTTTTAATGAAAATCAATGTTATAAACAAGGTAAAAAGTCATCAAGAATTCAGCCATTCTGGGTTTTTCTCCTCTTGCAATCTGGGCAACTCCCACCATTTTTTCATGAATATGGTTACTTATGATCTCAGACAAGGGGAGAGGCTTTTTGTTCATGAGTATCACCTAAATGAATTGGACCATCCATTCCTGAAAGAAACTAGTAGAATCCATACCCATTACTTGGTTCAACAGTGTAATCACATCTCCAACTTCCTCAATAAATTCAGCCATATTTAACTTATTCGTCATTTTGGGGGAAGAAGTTTTAGGACTATTAAACCAATGGTTATTCATGATTTTCATCCATTTATTTTAATTTTAATTCCAATAATCCTATTTTGAGTCCTTGGCAATAGCCCTCTCCTCATCTATGGGAGGAAAACCCAACATTCTATCAAACTCCTGCTCCTAGAAAGATAAAACTAAATCTCCCATTCCAACCCAAACCTCCCTAGTTGTAGGATCATATTGTTGAGCACATACCCATACAAGCTTCGAGCATGACATAACAGGAGGGAAAACAATAGTGAGGTCAATGCCATTTTTGGATATTTAGGTCATGGCTTTACTTTTTTCAAGGGAGTGTAGCCTTTTCTTATAATATTCTAAATTGTAGGATGCAATATCAGAACCTATAATTTTCTCTAGAGAATAACTAACGTTGGAACTTTTTTTCAAGGGTACCACATGGATCTTCATGATTCTATTTTAATTTTATCATAACTCTTTTCACGAAATATCCATACTTCTTAAACCAAATCTCAAAAAATATAAAGAATATATGAACTGATGTACTTACCTTTCTACTAAAACTCTAATCAATGCTCAGAGCTTTGACTGAGAAGGAAATTGCAATAGAATTCTAATCCTTGTGTTCAATTCTCACTTTGGTTATCCTTCGGTACTCAAAAACCTTTTTAAAACATTAGATTCTAGATTCATCAGTAGAGTAAGTTATAATAAGTTTCCTTATTAACAACTCATAGATCTATGCATTAATGTCAAAGATTGCATTCATGGGGAGTTTTTCATAATCCTCAATCTTTTCTTTCTTTTTAACCATTGCAATATTTTCACATCTTTTCACCCGCGTATGTCTCCTACATTATTCCTTTGAATTAATGGGCTTTACTCTTGTATGGCTAGTACATTAATGAACTACTTCTTTACTGCTAACGGGATTTGGGAGATTTTTATAAAATGACATGCACACCATTATTGCATCATGCAAAATGTGCTTCCCTCTTTGTTCCTATGTATGCCATATGCTTGATTCATGTTCCTAAGTAGTTTGAGCCTCGGGTTTATTTTTATCAACTACATACCCTGAATAATCTTAATACTTCATTCCCCTTTTTCCTGGCTTCTCAACTTTCCTCTTCACATATTTCTTTCCTTTTACTTATTGACTTTGACCAGCGAGATGACACACATCTTCCTTCAAGTTTCATACTTACAAATTCATTTTGCACTTTATCAGGTGTAAAGTACCCAGGAAAATAAAGGCCCATCTCCTTGCTCCAATAATTTCTTTACACGTGTTTTATTTTGGGGAGAGGGGATATGTCCAAACTTTACATTATACCTACATGAATGTTCCTTGGAATATTTTATCAAACTTCAGGAACTATCTTGTTCCTTACATATTTACATTACTTTTGCAAACATCCGAATTAAGTCTGATATAGAGAAGTAAACCACTAATATGCCACTTGCCTTTGGGTGTCGAGAAACAAAATGTAGTTTGCACAAGGATTAACAAAATATGACACATTAGGTAAATATTGTAGGGTTTGATACATATATTTAATGAATTTTACATGGAAATTATCTCTATAAGCAGGACACAAAATTTTTTAGAGGCACACTTCAAATTAAAGGGGGTGAGTTTAAAACAAACACCAACATAGCCATCTATCTGTGAATACATTGAAAACAATATGGGTAACACCTATCACTGTCACTCTAAAAGAGCTCGAGTCAACTCAAAAATTGCCTCGGTGTTTGTTTCAAATATACTTCTAGTTAGCCATATAATTGGAAGTTTATACTATTTCCCAATTTTTATCTGGCCCTCGCATAATGTTGGTTTGGATGAAGAACTCAAGCATTGTAATCTCAACACTCTTTCCATGTTCATCGGTCCTGATGCAGAAGCTAGTTGGATCCATCATTCTTTAGTGGAACCTTTGGCAGAGAGGGCCCAAGGCCTCACCTAATTCATGCAGGCTATCTTAGACTTTTGTACATCCGTGGACCTAGATCAAATACCTCTCCGTCTTCCTATAACTATTGATTTAACATAGATTCATGTTCTTATCCTCTGTGAGTGGTGTTTCTATGTTATGGGAGATGTGCATCCCACCTACACATTCCTGTTAAATATTTCCACTATTAGTGGTGGTCGCCGTCATATGGCTACTCAAAGTAACTCCATGGGATCTTCCTTCTCATTTGCTAATGTAAAAGAAGGGATAATCGAGATTTATGATGGCCACTAATCTGGAATGTTAGTTCTTCTGTTGTCTTTTTCGATAAATTAAATATGTATTTTGTATTTTTATCTCTACGTTTTTCATTGTTTTTTCACTTATAATTTTTAGCCCTACAATTACTTAGGTTAAGTTTCTATGTTCTCTTAAATTAGCTAAATTATTGTTCTTGTTGTATTTGAATCATAGGTATAAATAATCACCATCTCTATTTAAGCATAACCATGTTTTAGGTTAATTTTATTTATAAGTAAATGGTGTTAAACGATGTGTTTTCATGGTGTTCTTGATATGTCATGGTCAAGAACAAATATAAATTTAAACATTTAACCCATTCTCAAAACCTAGTTGTAAGAATTATACATATATATATATTAAAAACATGGTGGTCTCGGTATAAATATATATGCATGGTGATCTTTCTATGAAAATGGTCTAAAACAAATATAAATTTAAACATCAACATATTAACCCATTCTCAAAACCCATAAATACATATACATATACATATAGTAAGATGAGAACTACATAAGGTTTAATCCCTCTCGAGGGTATGTAGTGAAGAACTTGCCTCTGTTAGGGATAGTCCATCTAGTACAATATAATTATTAATAATTACAAAACCATAAATGTTACTGTCATAATGCACAAATTACCATTCTATCTTCTATAATTCTTATATGAGAATGGTCGTATGCCAATTCAAAATATCTATTATTCTTCTATGTTTGCTAAATTTGAATGGATATATATATATATATATATATATATATATATATATATATATATATATGTATATATATATATTGTAAGATGAGAATTGAGAACTACATAAAGTTTAATCCCTCTCAAGGGTATGTAGTGCAGCAATTGACTCTATCAGGGATAGTCCAGCTAGTATAATACAATTATTAATAATTAAAAATCAAAAAACACTATCTCATTTTCCCTCCAACGAGTGGTCAAAGAAGTGTTTTAAAACAATTACCTTTTATTAATAATAAACAATGGTAAATAATTCCATTCAATGAGCAATCGAAGACATTTTTTAAAACAATTACCTTTAGTTATTAAATAAATGATGTTAAATATATATAATATGAGAAACAATTTATTTTAATGATAAACAAAAATGGGCATTTGTCCATTCTAGAAATAATAATAGAACTACATAACATGAGGATGGAAAGATGTCATGGTGGTAAAAAATATATTTTAATGATTCCAATATGTGAATGGGTAGAGAATAGGCAATGACCCCTTCTAAAACAAAATAATAGAACTACATAATATGAGAATGAACATCTACTGATTCTAAAAAAGAACAATAACTACCAACACGAGACAAATATAAACAATTAGATGCAATGCTTAGTCCAACCAAAATGATTGAGTTGAATATTTCCCACCCATTCTAAAAATAATAATAGAACTACATAAGGCTTGATCCCTCTCACAGGTATGTAGTGTAGCACTTGGCGGTGCCTGTACTTGGCTCCACCAAGGTTTGTCTAGCCAAAATGATACAATTATTAAGATTAATAAAACTATATAAGGCTTGATCCCCCTCATAGGTATGTAGTGCAGTACTTGGAGGTTCCTGTACTTGGATCCACCAAGGTTAGTCTAGCCAAAATGATACAATTATAAAATAAAAAAAATACATAAGGCTTGATCCCTCTCGTGGGTATGTAGTGCATCACTTTGTGGTGCTTGTACTTAGCTCCACCAAGGTTAGTCTAGCTAAAATGATACAATTATAAAAAAAATAGAACTACATAAGGTTTTATCCCTCTCACAGATATGTAGTGTAGCACATTTCTTTGCTAGGGATAGTCAAGCTAGTGTAATAAAATAATATTGATTAATTCAAAACAAATAATGTTTTTTTGTATAAGAGTGAGTGTGTGCCCATTATAAATGTGCACATCTTATATAAAGGTTGTCATAATGAACTGTTTCCCATTCCTTCCCATGTTAAAAGAAAGTAAATATAATATGTTTAAATTAAAGTTATCTATAATCTTATTCAATTAGATATACTGTTAGGATTTTGGAGTTGAATTGCTTCACAGATATCATGATTTATAGCTTGCTAGTTTACACAGTAATCGGTGCCAGTCAGGTTAACCGACGTCGGTCAGAATTAGGGTAACCGACATCGGTTAGGGTAACCAGCACTGGTTAGGGTAACCGGCACTGGTCAAGGTAACTGGCGCCAGTCAGCATTAGGGTAACCGACACCAGTTACCTGTGCATGGAATGTTTTATTTGACCCATGGGATTTTTTCTAGCTTTTTTTAAAAGCTAGTTTAAAGGATGTAATTTCATGGCTATTGTGCCCCTAAGTTTGTATATGGCTATATAAGCTTGAAAAATATGGTTAGATAGGTTATAATAAGAAAATAGAAGAATTGAGCTATCCTTGGTTTAAATGATGATGAAGAAGAAGAATAAGAAAAGAAGAAGAAGAAGAAAAAGAATATTGCATGAAGACAAGAGCTTTCACAGGGAGAAGTTGAATAGAAGGAAAGTGCAGGTACAAAGTTGGTGAGAAGATGGTATTATCTTCTACTATATTTCCTTTGTATTATTTAGTCTCATGTAATGTCTTGCATAGTATGCAAAGCACTTAGTGTTTCTTCTTGTTAAGATCCACTAGTTGTTGTGAGATCTTGTTATTGCTCATTCTTGTAGATCCACATGCTGTGAGATCTTGTATTACAGATCCATGAGATCATGATGTATTGTTGATCCATAGGAATCTATTATTATAGAGTAAGTTATCTTCATGTTTTCACAGGTTGATGCAGTGATGATGGATAGACTTATTTCTTAGTGCACAGTTATGGTTGCACATTGTTAGACCCTTCTAGATGTCTTGTTTACAGATTCATAGTACAATGAGAGCTTAGTTTCACAGTGGAAGATGCATGGTAGCTTTAGGCATGTGATATCTAATGGTGTTTTGGAGGCATGGTTTTAGTGCACTCAGGTAGATACGGTAAGAGATCTGGAGGAGATACATATGGTGGTATGGAGGTATAGTTTAGTGTACACAAGAAGATCCAGTTGAATATTTGGGAGGAAGAGATACTCTTGTAGAGATATATGTACTCTTGTGTAGAAGAGTTGGTTTGTAATCTCTTGTTATATTATATATATGATATCTCTATCTTTGGTGGACATAGCCCACATTGGGTGAACTATGGTACATTTTGTGTTATGTGTGTGTACTTCTATGTGATTTGGGTTATTCTTGTTTATACTTCCACTACTGTAGATTTTGTGGGGATTGTTAGATCTGTATTTACATGTTTTACATTTGATATTCTATAGTTGTAAATGTTTTCGCATATACCCATCCCCAATAAATGGTATCAGAGCTTGGTTAGCTTGTTTATTTCAGAGCATGGGTTTGTTTCATGGTTTTGTTAGTAGTTTACTGACAGGTGTATGAGTTCAGGGTTTGTTTTTCCCGATGTGAAAATCATAGGAAGAGATTCAATATCAAGTGGAAGATGGAAGAGTAAGGTTGCTGGAAATTACAATGACTGACGTCAGTTAAGTGGCAACTAGTGTCGGTAGGGTGACTGTGGTCAGTTACTGGGTAACTTGGTTTTAAAAAGAAAATCAAAGATCTGAATATTTTTATAAGATGTGGTAAATGTATCTTATTTGTTGAGTTGTCCCTGGTTCATGGAGGCACATACATGATTGTCAAATTACAGATCCGGTTTATACAGCTATGGTTTTGTTACCTTGGTATTGCATTACTTGTATTATTTTGGTTGCACATGCATGTTTGGGATTACATATATGAGTATGAGATAGAGGAGTAGTTATGCATCCTTTGGTGTAGTTAGATACATGGGATTTATTAGAGAAGCAAAATATAGTAGCATAGAACAAAGACAAGGTTTCCATTAGAAAATCTGTTCTTCAGTTGAAGACACAGTTGAGTATCTTTGTGTTGGTAAGGTGATGTATTTCATCTTGGTTCATTTTTATTACATGTATTATTGATGTTAAGTTTTTGTGCAAGATTTGGGTGCTTCTTGAAATGACTAGCTCAGTATAACTATCAGATTTGGTTAGAGTAGGCACCTAGTTTGGTGACCTATGCCAATTTGTGGAATTGTGTTCGTTCCACCAACACCAACATTAGTCATGGAAAAGAAATCGGTCGCAGAGGGTAACTAATACCCATCAACAAATCGGGGTCAGCCTCTATGAAAATGAGTTTGCACAAGGTTTCTTACAGTAGAAGAGGGCATGGATGGTTCAGTGTCTTGTTTTGGAGGACCAGGTTTCATGCACAATGTGTACAGGAAGAAACAATGTAGATCACTTCAATGTTTGGATCAGAAAGAGGATGAATTGAATGGGTTAGTCTAGTGAGACTTTGAGTCAGGTATCTCTATATGATTCATGTTTTATTTCTTTCATTTGGAGCAATTGATATTATGTTTGGATTGTGTGCACAAATAAAATTTGCACCATGGATATTTGGTGAGCTTGAATTTTATTTCTGGGATATGTTGGAATCTTGAGGACAAGGATATCTAGTCTAAGGATGGGATCCTCAATGAAAATTCATGTTTAGACACAGTTGCAGTAACGAAATATGTTGAGTACACATGATGAAAAGAAGTTGATTCACCTACTTAACAAGAATTCAAAAATTCTGTGATGTAGATGTAGCCACCAAAATTGGGTCACACTCCCCTTGGTCCCCTATCAAAGAACCAACTCAAACACATTCACCTAATCATGACCCTTATACCCTACATTAACATTAATTTAATTATTTACAATTAAATTAATATCCATCCTCACCCCATTATTAATTTAATAACTTAATTAAATGGATCGACACCTCACCATAGACCTATTCATAGCATGTTTCCATAAATGAATAAGACTTGGTTCAATCCTAAAAATCAAGGCCTATTATTCCTCTAACCACCTTTCCACTCATAAAAACATAGCATCCATTCTGATCCGTGAATAAATGGACAGACTAGCCCAAATGATTGCAAAATATGTTATTTTTAGGAAACCTAGGGAATCCCACCTTAACCGATGCCAGTCATCCCAAAACTGACTCCGGTCAATCGGAAACCATCATCAGTTACCATTTATTCACTTTGACATCCTTGTTTTTTGGCTGGCACATTCTGAGATCAAAGAGAAGAGAAGAGAGCTGCATGCAAGCAGAACTAGAGTATTTTCAGACCTACAGACATCCATAGCCAACACCAGGACAAATCTAGAGGTATTGCACTCATGGTAACACTCTGGGAAGCACCATTACAACACCAAGATCCATCCCACCAATTAATTATCACCACCACATAGACATTAGACCTGAAACACTAGTAAGTACATTTATCACCTGTGTTATTTTAGCCTTTCCTAGTTTTAATGGTCTTTTTCACATTTTTTGTCATTTCCTACTTGCATTCCCTTTTCCCCATTACTCCTTTTTTTTTAAAACCCAACCATTCCTCCACCCACACCATAAAACCACCTATACCCGATCTCTACGCATTTCTGAGTGTTTCTAAGGGCCCCATATACCTTTTTATTCCCTCTATATGACCTCATCTCAAACCCTATTAACAAATATTATTGAGCCTTATCAGCCCACCTCTACCAACGCCGGTTACCCATAATCGTCATCGGTTCTACCTAAACATGATCGGTCATACCTCGACCGACGTCGGTCTCTATGTTTGCATTTCTTTTTTTCCATATCCAAAATAGAATCTCCCCTCTGAAAAAATGCCAAATCTGGGTGAACATAGGCAGAAGTTTGGGATTATCTCCCAAGAGGATATGCTGCCATGTGAAACAGTGGGGTCATGAAGGAAAAAAATGAATAGATCTAATTCTAGGCAATTTGAGCTTTGGGATAGAACTAGAAGACATGTAAAACTATTTCTAAATGTCCATAGAAGGGGCAGTTGGGAGTTGGGATCCCAATTTGAACAAGACAAGCCCCGATAGGAAGTCATTGGTGTAGAATACACCAAAGAAAATGAGTAATTTTGGGCTCCACATATATAGTCTAAACGGTTTCAAATCATCTACCCTATGTAGACAGAGTGGTGTGAAATCCCAAACAAGTATTAAGTTTTTCCACCATGGGAAAATGGGGCGAGAGCCAACAATATCCTTTATTGGCTTTGTAGTTATAAAAAAGACTATTAGCATACCACTTCAAGTTTGTCCACCATGGGTGAGAGGAACACACAATAATCTTATGCAACATGTGATCAAGAACCGGATTGATCACAATAGTGAAAGTATCCTGATCTTTGTTGGAAATCCAAAACAAAGATTTAAAATTTGGCCAATTTGTAGAAGAATTCCTTGATGGTGCGAATTCCGCGCTTAAAGAATTTAAGTGTGGAGATTCCTAGGACCTCTACTAAGCTTTTATTTTAGGATTGAAAAATCGGCAACCACCAGAGAGATTTTTGATTGAGAGAAATCCCATTACGAAAGCCATCCCCCTTCCATAAAATTGAGGGTTTGACACATTCCCACACTTTCCAAATACTCTTAAGAAAAAAGGTGCCAACACTTTTGATAGGCATAGAAGTGATGAGAAAATTGACAAATCCTAAGCCTTTCCACATAGGACAGCCATAAGGATAACCTTCCACAATTCCATGGCATATGAGAACTTTCCAAACTTCTTGGCCAGTAATGGTCATGATAATCCACTTAGCACAAAGAGCTTGCCCTTGATGTTGAATGTGAATAAGCTTGGGGCCTCCAGAATTACAAGGCAGACAACATATATCCCAGGCCACCCGATGAAAACCTTTTCCAGTAGAAGCATTAGCCCATAAGAAAGCTTTGATCAATTTTTATATCTTCTGAATGGAGGATTTGAAAGGAACCCAACAAGATGAGTAGTAAACATGGGTGGCTACAAGAACTTTAGAGAAGATTTGAAATTTGTCAGCCAGGGATAAAGGACTGGTGATCCAATATTCCAATTTTGTCACCACCCGTTGAATGACATAATGCCATAGTTTAGCCTAGGAAGCTTGAAAAGAAAAAGGAATACCTAAAAATTTGAAAATCTCCCCATGTTACAGAATTTTTCCAATCAAAGGTGGCCAGTCAGTTAAGTGCGGAAAGGAAAGATTGCCGGTAACATTGGGTTTCTTGTCATTGAATGGTCGATCCAGAAGCTAGGCAGAAAGTATCTAAACATTGCATAGCATTGTGAATGTTGGTCTCATCCTCAATAAGCATAAGGAAGGAATCATCCACAAAATTCCCATTGAGAAGCTATGAATTGGGCTCATTAGGAAGCGAGATTCCACAAACAAGACCCTGTGCTTTGGTATGAGCTAAGAGATAACCAAATCCTTTGGCCGCCAGCACATACAATGTAAGGGAAAGATGACAACCTTGTCTAACAGACCGGAAAATCCCAAAAGGCTCGAGCTAAGGCCATTAATAGAAATTTGAGCAGAGGCATCTGCAAAAATCATATTTACAGATTGAATAAAAATAGGTCCAAAGCCAAGGGCCTGAAGCATGGTGAGAATGAATGGTCATTCAATCCAATCATAAGACTTCTCAAATTCAATCTTAATAAACATGGTGGCCTGATGAGATCTATGAGCCCATTCCATGCCTTCCCACACTACGATGATGTTATCTAGGATGAAACATCCTTGTATGAAGCATGTTTGCTCTGGATGAATAGGTAGAAGATTGCGTAATCACAGAGCTAACACTTTGGAAATGATTTTATAGGAAACATTCAATAACGTAATCGGCCGTCAACAAGTGATTTTATCATGATCTCCTTGCTTAGGGATAAATTTAATGTTTCCCTTATTAATGCATGGCCCTAGGGGTTGGTTCTGAAATCCTTCAAGATAGACTTGAAAAAGGTCTTGCCCAACAAAATCCCAAAGAGCTTTATAAAATTCACAAGGGAATCCATCATAGCCTGACATTTTATCATTATCCATTTACATAGTGGCTTCATGGAGGTCTTTAATGGTGAGCATTCTTTCGCAGATCACCTTCTGAGCCTCAAATAGCTTGCGCAACACAACACCCAAATAGTGGTCAAGAGTGGCTCGACGAGCTGCAGAGGGTGGTTGAGCTTGAAAGACGAGCTTGTAATGGCACACAAAGGCTTGCAACATAATTTGCGGGTTAGTAATATGAGCTTTGTTGTCCATGATAGCTCGAATCTTTTGAGAAGGTTTTATGGCTTAGAGAGAAAGAAATAATTCTTTCAAAACCTGATCTCCAATCTTGAGCCAATGCATCTGAGCCCGGATCTGAGTGCCTCTAGCATTATAGTTATCCACAATTTGGATTTGATGTTGGAGCGTTATAACTTATAGTTGCAGAGCATCAGAGATGGGATCACCTTGAAGTGCCACCGTTACCCAGCTAAGAGCTGAGGTGTTAGTGGTGTATGATCGGCACCAAATTTTTGCCAGCTGTCAATTGTAGATTCTAAGAAATCTGGTAGTCCAAGTCAGTGCATCTTCCCACCATTGTATCTAACTGGCTTGCATAGGTCGATGAAACCAATGACAGTGACTCGGTTGTAGAGCTAAATTCCAAACCCGTTTGATATGATTGACATTGGGGCCATGTTACATCAAGGCAGTATTAAGAAATAATTATCCTTTATGACAAAAGGGGCACACATCATGCCAATAGATATGAAATCATATAGGAGAGTGGTCCGAAGGGACAAAGTTAGGCATGACCTCCACTGACATAGAATAAATGCTATCGAACTCAAAGAAATTTTAAGCCGATAGCATGGCCCTATCAAGTCGTTTAAGAACATATCCTATCCCTCCATGAAGATTAGTCCATGTGTACCAAGCTGCAGAGGTGGGAAAGTGAGATGCATTAGGATCAAAAAATCTAAATTTATTTTGCATGAAGTACCACACTTCCCTTTCACTAGGTGTCCATCTCATAGGCAAGTGGCCACATTTATCATTAGGGGGATTCAACCATATTAAAATATCCACTTATTACCCAGTAGGCATCAGGAATGGAGTTGGTTATCCACCGCCACAGATTGGCCCTTCGGCCGCATCATTCGAGGCATAAATATTTTTGATCCCAAAAGGGCGGCCATCAATATTAAATAGCACCCATATGACACAATTGGTGGGGTCGATACCATGGTCAATTAATAAGGGCCACCATTTGGGAGCAAAAAACAAAATTAATCCCCCACGTTATGCTTCATGATTGATACATAAATCTAAGTTGTCATGTCATTTGAATTTGCATACCATCTATAATTGAAAACCCATAATTTTTACTTCCTACAAAAACAAAACGTTCAAATTTTCACATCGTTGTCGAGTTTCATTCACCACATATTTATGACAGGAGTTTGTAATACCCCTAACATTCCAAGATAAACAATTCATGGGAAAGGTTGGTCAAGACCCATATCCCCATCCTCCAAGCCAACAAGGGCATCATATTTATTGTGTAAGAAACGAGTAGCATTGTGCTGCAAAAAATCTTGTAGATCAACTTTTTTCTGGTCGACGTACTCAATGTTGTATTACACTTCGGTGGAATCCACACTGTGTGCTGGGCTACGGTCCCGAGAGGTGAGGGAGGGACTTCGAGATTGTTTGGACGACCCTTGTGAGTTGTTTGGCAGTAATAGTGGAATTGAATGTGGAAAAAAAAAAAATTCTGGTCCATGATAACTGAAGTCGCAAGGGGCATGCTGGAATACTTTGGCAATGGAGTAGCTGAGATGGCAACAACAGTTGGTTCTTTAGAAGTAGCTGTAGGATCCTTATCCGGGATATTGAGAGATTGTTCCTTAACAACTGGTTCCCAATGGCCATGGGAGCTAGAGGCTTTGGATTGTTGAGCTTTGTTCTTATTTCGCTAGCCCCTGACAAATTGCCAACCTTCCTCCTATTGGGGTTTGATTGGCTTGGGAGTTTTTTTGGCCACAAGGTGGTTACGGGGTACATAAAGTGGACAATATTTGATCTTGTGATCAGACGCTTGGAAACAAAAGCAAGTGTTCAGTAGATTGATATACATGGCCTACTGGGAATATCATTTATTGCCCATTTGAATATCCACAAATTCTTTGAGATCCTGCGAGAGATCAATCTCAATGCATACTCACTTCTATAGATGAGCATGGTAAAACTTATTGGCTTCCAAGAAAACTACCCGCCCAAGCGAGGTGACAATTTACGGCAAAAAAGGCATGCATGGCAGAGGAATACCAAGAAATTCAACCCAAATAGGCACTTTAAGGGTGATATATTTAGAAACGACAAAGTCGTTGTGTCAGGGTGTTAACACAAGCAACGAGTTTCAGACATACCAAGTGGCTTGTTTAGCCAAAATATTGGGTGCATTAGAAGGGTTAGAAAAATGAAAAGGAAAGAAACCCTTGGTCATGTTTTGAACACTATCCGGGTGGACTCCATGAGGATTCCAGATTGTGTTAACCCAGGATTTGAGCATGCTTTAAGAGGGGATTCGACCCACAAAATACCTAATGAGGAAAGACTGCTCTAACCATTAACAAGCAACATTACATTCAGGAATGGGCAGAACTACATCAGGAGGAGAAATATTGCCTCATGAAAGACCTTCCGGACAAATTTCCTGGGTCGCTTCACCGGCGGTGCCATTGCTCGCTCCACTATCTCCTGCCACAGTTGAAACAACCGGCTTTGAAGATGGCGAGGACATTATATAGGGTACACCCAGAGGATGAGAAACCCTAAGAGAGACTATAGCAATATATTCCCACAGAGCCCAAAAAGGTCGCGGTATGGTGGTTAGAAAAGATAAACCCTAGAAAATCCGACTCTAGTTTTGCGCCAGAGTTCCAAAGTGTTTTTTCATCCTTCTACCAAATAATCACTATTTTGAATAGGATCATAATTTTAGTTCAATAATTTTATAAATATAGTACAATTTTGCATTATACCTGGTCAAACTTGCAATTGTAAGGAATTTATTGTCTTGGGACCAACCCCATACCAAAAGAATATTTCAAGCATTTGGAAGGCATAGATGATTTATCATTTGTTGCAATTGTAAGGAATTTATCGTCTTGGGACAAACTTGTATTACGTTGTATTATATGTTGGATTGCATCATGTATTATTTTCGAGAATTGTTTACTAAAAGGAGTTTGATTTAGACACACTCTTGAATCCATGCTCCTTTCTTATTATTTTACAAGGTGTTGATACCAAATTAGGGTTTGGAAGAATGATAATTATTTCTCAATGATTTGACATGTCTTTTGGAAAAGAAAATGAGGCTTTTAGAGCCTATGAACATATGATCAAGTTACATATAAATACATATTACTACAATTCACAGGGATTCTTATAACTTTGATAGATGTACATAGATTTTGTTAGTTTTTATATATTTGTTTTACGATATTTTATAGAATTGTTAATTGTTTTCAATTACCATACAAACAAAATCCTAATCCTCTAATAATTTCCAAACATTTTAATTATTCTAACTACTTCCAAATTATCCAATGTTTCTAAAATGATCAAATATTTAAGAACGAAATTTAATTGAGCGACATATATTCAAAATCTACTTGCAATACATGGTTACTTATTTTCCACATTACAAATCGAGAATGCAACATGTTGGTTATGTCTTCTTTTCCAAAGAAAGTAATTGGTGTGATGTTATTAGTTGTGAAGGTGATTGGTGGCACACAATATCCACTGCAATTGATGGTTGTGACCATATTCCTTTCCTTACAAAAACCCCTTTATTGGATTGGCATATTGCAAAGCTTCGAAATTATTGTATTGTTATTATAATATTCGAATAGAATGCTTTTGAAATGACGAGAGGCTAAAAATTAAGTAATAATAAACGTCGATGTTGTATAGTCACAATCTACACGTTTTGTAATATAGTCATATGAATATTTCACTATCAATTCAATTAAGATGACCAGCTTTCCGTTTTATTGTTTTGTCTTCTAGGATTTGTGTGTTGTTTTTTCCGCTCCCCGTTGAAGCCGCAATAATTGTGGTCACTGATTTCGTCTTTTGTTTTTTCCTCTTTTGTGAGTCGGTGACCGTCTTTTGAAAAGTAGATTGAGGTTTGTTATAATCATTAAAATTTCGATGGGTTCACCGCACCCTTACTACACAAAATTATTGTTACTTTTAAATATGATTTTTTTTTTGGTTCAATGTAAATTTTATTTTATACGAGGCTTTTTTATTTTCAATGTAAATTTTATTTATTATTAGTTTTATATTTGAAAATATTATATCTTGTTTAGCGACTCTTTTACCTCTTCAGAAATTATATTAGATTTTTTCATATATTCATGGTTTATGTAGATCAAAGATATTATCACTCTTCTTTTGGGAGATGTTAGACCTTTGTTAGCAAAAATTTCAACCATAAATTTCTAAGAGGGTCTTGCACCATTTCAATTATGCCTTACTCCCATCAGTGTCACTTTATCAATAAGAAGAAACTTCATGACTATTTTCAAAACTTATCTGGCAGACAAGTGAAACATCACAATTCACATGGTCTCACACCCATCACACACTTCTTCACCATCTTAAATATCATAAGAATTTCTCCATAACAACAAGATTCATCTTACCGGGCATAGCCATCCTTGTAATCTTGTTATTATGTTTGAGACATAATTTCTATTTACACATTTTAATTTTCTCTTTTATAATTTTTAAGGTGAGAGGATAATAATCAATTCAAATCTTAAACTCGAAAGAGCATGCCCCTATAACCCATATATATATGGAGGGCCTTGCCACATATAAATTCTATAGGTGTTTTAGATCTTTAGGCAATAATAAATTGTTGGTAAGAGAGGAAGATGATAAAAATAGGGTCACAATATACTTATTTGGTAAAAGTAAGAAGCCTCCATATTTTGTATTCATAATTTATTTTTAACTAAAATATAAAATAAAATAGTTAATATTTGTCACTGTTAATTTTTATTAATAAATAAAAACCATCCTTTAATTAAAATTACTTAATTTATTTGTTCTATTCACAATACATTAAGGCCAAATATCAATTGGAAGAAATTATTCAACACTCCAATTTATTATAAAAAAAGGTTAGATAAAATGAGTGTAAATTAATTTGTTTGTTGGATAATCTTAATTTTTACCAACTAATTACCCGATCCATCATCCATCCAAGTTCTCTCTCTCTCTCTCTCTCTCTCTCTCTCTCTCTCTCTCTCTACAAATATATAATGTAATTTTTATGCTTTACAATAATTATACCATATTAATAATATAATTAGACTCCATATAAATAGTTGAAATCATCAATTCAGTTACAATCATTAACACATATCAACACCAAAATTTATAATATATAACATATTTGCAACCAAGTACAAAAATATAAACAATCATAAGTTGATCAAATACATAAAGATGGAAACGTGCCTACCCCATAATAGTAATAACTATATTTTCCATGATCAAAAGCCTCCATGTATGTCCCTTTCATATGGTGCAATTGTAAAAGAGGGAGAGCATCATGAGAGCACTTTACCTCTAACCCCAAACCTTGTGCCGAGGAAATAGGGAGGCAACATGTGTAAATTTAATTAATATGAGAAAATCAGATTATGAAATAATATATGGGATGTAATATATGAGTTACATAGCCACACAGAAACAAATACATATAGTTACACATGTGCAACAAATATTGTACGTGAATACAAAAAGCCAAAAATATGGTTTAAACAACCAAAACCATATATAACAAGTAATTACCCCATCTAACCACTAATTTACCATAGTAGAATAACTATTTACTTATAGTAAAAATAACTAACATAAATAAACTAGGTCTTACCTAGCATTCCCCCCTTTAATTTTGCATTGCCTCAGGGGATGAGGAGAGAAACTCTCTGAACAACTAGAATTTGTCACGTGCAAGGGACTTCGTAAAAATATTTTCTCGATGTTCAACTATTGGGAAAAACTGAAGTTGTATATTGTGTTTTAAAACATGCTCATGAATGAAATGAACCTATACCTCAATATGCTTGGTTCTCTCATGAAACACTAGATCGTGAACAAGTTCGAGAACACCCTCATTGTCAACATACAAGGTAGTGGATTTCTCATGTGGTATTCCAAGTCCCTCAAGTATGCGATGTAGCCATATCACTTCGCAGAAAGTCCACATGCAACACGATATTCTCCCTCTGTAAAAGACTAAGAAAAAAATTGTGTTTCCTGTTTCCCCATGTATCAGTCCATATCCTAAAAAGAAAACAAATCTAGAAGTGGATTACATGTCATCAATATTACCTACATGATCCAAATCTAAATATCTTGTTGAGAATAAATGATCATTCTTCTTGTACTCTAGACCAAGATCCATATTACCCTTGGGATATCTCAAGATCCACCTTGTTGCTTTCTAATAACAAACTCTAGGTTTCTGCATGAACCTGGAAAGATAGATAACTACAAAAATGATATCTGGTCTACTATATTATAGGTAAATGAGACTCCCAATCAGTTGTTGATAGAGAGTTTCATTTACCAGAGGAAATTGATTTGTATGAGATAAATGAAGTCTCATCTTTATGGGTGTACAAATTAGTGTACAATCCATGATCCTAAATTTATCTAGCATTTTCTTGGTATAGTTCAACTGAGAAACAAAGACAAGATTCTCCTTCTACCATACTTCTAATCCAGGACAATAGTGCATGAGCCTGATATTTTTCATGTCAAACGATCGATTAAAATATTTCTTCGTAGCATCGATCATATTCACTATGTTGCTAGTGATGACTAGATTGTCGATATATAAAACAAAAACCACAATCTCTTCCCCTGACCTCTTGAGGTAGAGATTTGGATTATATGGTTTCTCAAAAATTCATATTGAATGAGATGTTCATCAATCTTGAAGTATCAATCCTAGGGTTCCTATTTAAAGCCATACAAATATTTTCTAATTCTACATACCTTTTTCTCTTCATCGGGTATGGAAAAACCTTCAGGTTGAGTCATGCAAAATTCTTCTTTTAGATCTCCATTTAAAAAGGAACTCTTCACATCCATCTGATGGACTTTCCATTAAACTAAGTAGTTAGAGAAAAGGTCATACTGATCGTTTTCATCGTAGATGTGTGAACAAATGTCTCCTCATAATCTATGCCTTCATTTTTTACATACCAATTTGCTACTAGTCTCACTTTGTACTTTTCTATAGTCCCATCTACTTTGTACTTTGTTTTGAATATCCATCTGCAACCAATGGGATTATCCCTTGGTGGAAAATTGAAAATCTTTCAGGTTTTTTTTTTCATCACTGAATGATACTCAAAATCCATATTGAATGAGATGTTCATCAATCTTGACGTATCAATCCCAGGGTTTCTATTTAAATCCATACAAATATTTTTTGATTCTACATACCTTTTTCTCTTCACTAGGTATGGAAAACCCTTCAGGTTGAGTCATGTAGAATTCTTCTTTTAAATCTCCATTTAGAAAGGAACTCTTCACGTCCATCTGATGGACTTTCCATTAAACTAAGTAGTTATAGAAAATATCATACTGATCGTTTTGATCTTAGATGTGTGAACAAATGTCTCCTCATAATCTATGCCTTCATTTTTTACATACCACTTTGCTACTAGTCTCACTTTGTACTTTTCTATAGTCCCATCTACTTTGTACTTTGTTTTGAATATCCATCTGCAACCAATGGGATTATTCCTTGGTGGAAAATTTAAAATCTTTCAGGTGTTTTTTTCATCACTAAATGATACTCAAAATCCATGGCATCTTTCCAAGATTTTGACTATACAACTTCCTCGACAGTAGAGGGCTCAATATATTCAAAAAATGTACTCATCAAAGATAATTTTACCTCTTCTTGAGCTTTATTGTGATTTTGTGGTCCAGTGGTGGATGTCTCCAGAGGAGCATCTAAATTTGCATCTTGAATCATATTTGCATATCACTTGGGAATATGGTGTATTGTTCCCATGGATTATGGTCCTATACGATCTTCAACATCATTCCCATCATCACTGTCATCATCAATGGGAACATCTACTTCTATTTTCACAACAAGTGTGCTATCTACATCATTTGATTCTAGAGAAGGGGACTCATCTTCCTTCTTCTCAAAGAACTCAACATCTCTTCTAGTGTAGACTTTCCTAGCCTTTGGATCCATTAATATCTAACTAGGAGCATCTTCACTGTAACCAATGAAGATAAGTTTCTTTTATTTCATGTCCAACTTCTTTATTTTTTTCTTGGGTATGTACATGATGGCTTTACACACAAAACATCTGAGGTGTGAAATGGATGGCTTTTGATTTGATCATGCCTCATATGGTGTTACTCCATCAAGAGTAACTTTGGGCACTATGTTAAGAAAATATAAGGTTTTCTTCACTAATTTGGCCTAGAATGTCTTTGCTTGTCTAGAATCATCGATCATGCATTGCATAATCTCTATGATAATGCAATTCCTTATCTCAAAAAAACCATTTTTCTATGGTGTGTGTAGAGGAGGAATTTGACGACGAATCCTGTGAGATTCTAGGTAGGATTTGAACTTAGTACTATTGACTCCCCCTCGATTTGAGTGGAGAGATATGATATGATAACCAGTCCCGTTCTCGATAGCCACTTTGAACTTCTTGAAGTTATCAAAAGCTTAAATGTTGTTAAGAAGACAAAAAACTACATTTTTCTGGAATAATCAACACAACATGAAATACTGAAATCCAGAATGAATAGGTTGCATCAGACCGCAAATATTAATATGAACTAAATCAAGGTTACCTGAACCTCCGTAAGTAATCTTCTGGAATGAAGCTCTATGTTGTTTTCCTATGAGGCATTTAGGACACTTTTCTATATCCTTCTTGAGAGATGGAAAGCCTCTCACCATATTATACTGGCAAAGTGTATGGAGATATCCAAAACTGATGTGACCAAGACTCTAATGCCACAACTGTAAGGAGGATGTATTATTAGCCACTAGTGCTTGATCAACCCTATGAAAAAATTCAAGCTAGAACACCCATCTGTCATTTGAGGCTTTTGCAAAAAAAAAATTGAGCCTTTGGATTTATCTCAATTTAAATACACTTTCTTATTAAAACGATGATCAAAATTAATCTTCATATTATGATCTAAAAGTTGACTAATTGATAATAAATTCTTTGTTAAACCACAAACATATAATACATCAGATAATATACAATGTTATGAACCAAGAGGTAGAGAAATGTTCTTAATACCTTTTATAATGTAAGAAGAGTCATCACCTAATGAAACAATATTTTTTGAAGGTGTTCCCCTCATGGCGGTAAACCAATCTCTTTTCTCGGTCATGTGTTGGCTCCCAGATAAATGTACCAAATAGTACTAGATGACATAGATGGTTCACTAGAATTGGCAGTGTACAAGAAGTCCTCATCATCTAAATGATATTCTTGCTCAGTTACATTTCCTAGCTAATAGGGTTTCTTTCTCTAGTTCCCCTTATTTTTCCCTTACTTGTAGTGTGACTGCCCTTGTGATTTTTGATTTTGAGGTCTGCAATTTCTCGATGAACCTTTCTTGCATGTGTTATACCAACAATATTCCAACTTATGGCCTTATTTACAAATATGACATTTATTATTTTTCTTGTCCCCTTTTTGATGTTGTTTTTGGGACTTTTGCGAAGATTGTATTTTTCCCTTCCATTTCTGATTATAAGATTATACCTACTCTTATTATTTATCTTTTTTATAAGTGCCTCTTCGTGTTGCAACAAATTCACTAAATTCTCAAACCATTTGGTCTAATATGAAAATTTAAGTGTTGTTACAAAAAAGCGATAAGAGGGAGAAATTTCTCTAAGAACAATGGGAATAAGAGCATCATTAGAAACCTCCTCTCCCAGGGATAGAAGTGAATCTCTCAATGCTACAACTCTCCATAAGAAATCCTCCACTTTCTCATTAGGGTTTAATTTCATTGTATACAACTGACTTTGTAAATTCAATATTGTGTTCTTGTTTTGGGAATCATACACTGTGATCAATTTTTCCCACATTTATTTGGTTGTTTTGGCATACTGAATGTGGGGTTGCACATTATCAGACATTGTGAACAATATTATCAATTTGGCCTTTTGATTGGCCTTGTTAAACTATCGTTATTGGGTTACATCATCTATTGATCGGATTGGTGAACCATTTACAACTAGAAAAAATTCTTCAAACTTGATTTGAGTTTGAATTTTGGTCTTCCACATGACATATTTGTTGCCATGGAGCATCTGCAAGTCAAGAGTGAAGAATTTTGAAGTATTATTTTCCATAGTCAGTGGTTAGACTGTTCCCAACTAGAGGGCACATTAGAATTTTTTTTATTAAAATAGACTAAAAATTTGTAATTACAACTGAGTGTGTGGAAAAATTAAATGGTATGATTATTATTTTTCTTTATGAGGCCCTGGTGGCCTCTAGAGCTCAAAAGGGATCACAAAAAAAAAATCACAAAAAAAAAAACAATACAAAATGCTGAAAAATAGCCCTTTCAGGCACCCATCATGTTACAAAAGTGGTCCACAATCATTTTTAGGGTATATAGGATATTTTAAAACCAAAAATAGTGTTTTTATGACTAAATTTATAGGAGATTTTGATGGTAACTCACTGGGCTTGGCTAAGGTATTCACCACTATTTTCTAAACGCCCCTCTAAAAAATCCTCCAAATTAAAAAATATAAAAGAAGTGGTTTGGGGAGTCGGACTCTTGACCTACCTCTCCTAAGACCTTAACAACCTCTCTGCTAGCCAACTAATTACTAATTATGCATGCATTATAAACTGGAGAAATTTTGATTTAAATGAGATTTTTTCTTGAAAATGCTAACTTTTGAAACTCGAAACATGACAAGTAAAGGGAGGTCCATGAGGTGTGTTTGTAGAAAAATGACGGTTTAGGGTTCTACCAAAATAGGATATTCTTACTTTTCGACTATTTTTACGTCCTCTTTTTGGTATGATATTGATTCACCACTTATTATTTGGTTGCAATTTATGCTTATCCTCCGGTTAGTGGGTTCACTGCATGCATAGGTGTGTCTGTACGTACCCAAAATTATAGGTACTGTACTGCTAGAAAGAGGTCATAGAAACCCCAATGATGATTCAGATCTCTTCGCAAGTTGTTTGGAATCCAGAAAAGCTCGCTGAGCATACATTTGCATCCCAAAATGCCTTATCTAGCCTCCGCATGCTTTGTTCTGACCCCGTTCCTCTCTTTTCTTGGTTTTTGGTATTTAGTTTCAAGACCGCCACCCTGGACAGGGCAGCGGTCCTGTAACCACCACCCTATGTAGGGCAGCAGTCTTGTGCGCATTTTGCATAACTTTCTGATGCTTTCATTAACGTGAAAAATTCAAGTGGTGCTCGTATTCTTTATGTTTTGGCCGCCTGGTGAATAGTAATTTCTCTTTGTTTATAATAAAAGAGTTAAATTCAAACTTACCCTCTGGTAAATCCAAATGCTATAAATACCAAGCTTGTTTACAAGAAAATGACCCCTCTCCCTCTATGAATTATTATTCAGTGTGTTTTAAAGATCTTCCATAAGTTGTAATAGGTTTAGATTTTGCATGAATTCTTAGCCTCTCAGTTCAAGGCTCCTTTCTTCCTTTCTGATTTAGAAATCATCAATCTTCACACTTTCATTTTTCTTCATTGCTATCCTCAACACAGTTAGCTTAGGATAAGATAGTTTCAGTTCTAGATTAAAGTGCATTTGATAATCTTAGAGTTTTAGGTTGTTGTTTTGTCACAAGAAATAGATCCTATCATTCTCAGTATATTTGTGTTGTATCCTTGCAATAAGTCCTGCTAGAAATTGCATAGTCAAGATTTGTTCACTTACATTGTCCCTCTCTTACTTGAATTCTATTCGGTTTACATCTAAGATGCCACTGTTCAAGTATCTCCTTCTACTGCCACTATCACATTCCCACTTTTCTGGATTCACGAGAACACAAAGGAATGAAGAGATCACACTGAGGTTACAAGTCACGACACAACTAGAATTGCCACCATTCTATAAAATTATAGGTTTGAATCATCAAAATTATAGTTACGATATATCAAATAGAGTAGCAAATCATTTTATTTCAGTTAAGCTTGCTTTTAATGTTACCAGGGAAGCTATGGGGAATGATAGTTTCTGAGAAGTTGTGATTTATTCCTCATTTCTGAGGTAAGATTGAAAGTCTTTCGATTAAATTAGTTAGTTATTTAAATATTTAGGATAAATTCACAAGTGCACAAGCGAATAGCTACATTAGGCTAACTTGCTTGTTTTAACTATATTATTTTATTAATTGTTCATTATTTGAATATATTAGAATAGCTTCTCTTTAAATTTCATTCCAATATACATCTTTGAAAATACAAAATAAAATAAAAGGAATATAAGCATAGTGTAGATATACCTTTCATAGTTAGTTTACTCATTTTAGTTAAAGTTGAATAATCTTTTGCATGACAATTACGGGACCCAGAGAGCCCAAGGATTACGTATTCGAACTGGTAGTACCTTAGCCAAATCTCTTTGCAACATTAACGGATATAGATCAAGGCCTTAGGATTGATGTCTTTCAAATGAAAATAAACCCACAAGAAGTTAGTGAACAATTGAGAGAGTTGAACATTAAAGACAAAAAGGCATATGCATTCTAGTCAAGTCAACCAAGCTATAGATTGCCTTGATAGGATATCCACATGACCATATAAGAACCTAAAAGAGAGAAAACATTTGGTTATGATCCATTAGTTCCAAAGCCAAATGCAGGAGACCTTCTCATTGACATAGACATAGGCTTACTTATACAAGTTACCAAAACACCTGTAAGGTATTCTGAGAAGATCACACAACTCCTGATATTAAACATAGAAGTTGAAAAGGCTTATGATTATTGGATAGTTGGAAGAATAGATTGAGCCTTCACATGACCATAACAGGTTCACAGAAACTACAAACTCATGGTTGTGATCCCCAGTTCCCACAACCCAATGGGCCTACTAGTCAGTTAAGTATTGACACCAGTTTACACATGCTGGTATTTAGATCCTCACCACTCCCACAGGATATCATAATATAATTTTCCACATTAAATATAGAAGCCAATCAAGCTAATATTTTATGGGCTAAACCAGAAAACCACCCATAGTTTCCTACAAATCCACTACTTCTCTCACTACCATTTTTCCATGACCTTGTCTAGAAATATACACAAAGCACCTACATGTCACTTTCCATGTATCCAATAGCCAATAGATATGATCTTGGTGGAGCTCAACATTGATTAGAGCCTCCGAGAAACTATTATATCTGAACGATCCATTACACCAATTCAGGTTAGGAGAGATTTCTTTGCCTTAGACTTGCAGATCCCATTATTCCGTGTTGAGGATATAAGATTTCCCAACTAGTTTATCTATATCCAAATATATTTCATTTCCACTAGCTATCTCAACATGACCTCGGGAGGTTAGGTACGAAGAAGGGCTACTTATAGATTCTCATGCTCGCATGTCACTTTTCTATCGTACAAAATTGGTGAACCTGATGTGAAACAAACAACTGTTCCCCTTTTATTTTCATTTCTTTCATCCATCTTTTATATTTCCCATTATTCTACGGGTATTTATATACCCCCCGAATATGTCAGGATATGACACATATGACTGACCTCTCTCAGGTCTTGAAGCACATTACAGTCAAACAAATAGAAAACTGTCACCCTCATTTTCTACATGGGCTGACAATTATTCAAGCAACTACTTGTCATCACAAAATTCTCCTCAAATAAATAGCTCTAGTTCTTTGTTCCGAATTGAGGAGATGGATCAGCTCACACAAACACAACAACCAGAACCCTTAGGCTCTAACAATATGACATTTACTATAGAATCCATTTCATTCCTTGGGTTTTGTTTAGACCACAAATCAGTAGGCAGTCAAATCCATTCCCATTTTTGAATGAGGAGTACTTAGCATGTTATGCTAGAAGTGAAAAACACTTCCAAAACATGTACCCACCTATAGGAAGTTTGCAAACACAACCCGATACCCTACTGCAAGAAAACACCCCCATTCCTCCACCTATGAAAAATATTCTCAGTGAAGCTTGACATAGTAATGATCAATTCATAGTAGGGTACCATACACCTCTACAACCTCAAGGTATACAACAACCGCCATTAAGGAAAAACACTATGTCTTCACCAATCGAGGTCATCTCAGCCTTAGTTGAGAAGGTTAAAGGACTAAAGCTTGCTCAAGCAAATCAAAATTCACATTTTGGGCAAGCAAGAACTTCCAACCCTCTGCATCATCCCAGCCAAGTTGACCTCCTTACAGGAATGGGCACGTTAGGCATGCCTCCTCAACATTTCTATAACTATATACAATAAACACCAACTAGAAACATGTTTTCAAATGCTGCTCCAGTTGAAGGTATGATACCTCCAGGATTAGCACAAAATAACCCATATCAGAGCAATGGTCCTCCCTAATTAAACATTTATTCAAAATCACCATAAGGAGACATGTTCTTCTCTCTTGGGATGTTCACTCAACCACATGGGGATTTCCTTATGTCCCTGCAAATACATACGCTATGCCATATGAACAACCCATTCCACCTCCACCCCCTCAACAGGCACCATTGATGGTCGAAACCTATGCAGTAGGGACTTACTCAGAATATTTAAAATATCCTCTAGATTTCACCATACGAAGTGTCATGCTACCAAGACCTCTTCTTAATTTTCCTGAATACAAAGGGGAGGGATATCCAAATGCACATATCAGAGGCCTATACCATGATCCATTCGATAATTACTCCCTTGGGATGTAGTTGTTGCTAAGATATTCCCTAAAACCTTAGAGGGTATTACCCTTGATTGGTATTACAGAATTCCTAAAGCCTCGATAGACCTCATTCGATACAACTTGTGTCAGAATTTATCAAAGATTTTGACATGAACAAATTGTTAAGAACAAAAATTAGGGAATTCTTACATATTAAACAAGAGCACAATGAATCTACTACCCATTTTATTCAAAGATGGCATACAGTCCTCTACTCATCATCAAGTGCTCCGAACATGGATCAGATGGAAGTATGTGACTTATTCCTTCATTATCTCAATAGAGAGATAAAGGAAGAAGTCCAAGAAGTTACCACTAAGAACTTATGATGAATTACTAGAGAGTGCTCTCCGAATCGATCAAAGCCACAATAGATAGTGGTTATAAGACATATGAAACAAAAGGGGAAGTTAATCACTCCTAATCAAAACATCACGACCTATCCTAATGCTAGGAATACTGAATCAAGGACCTAAGATCCTTAACGAAAACCATGGGGTTACAAACGATGGAGCAACAGACCGGGTTGAAAGGGAAAACATCGTAAAAATTTCAACACCCGTTAACAATCAACGAAATAACAAATTTACTCCAAAAATCAACGCGGTGGATTTTAATCATGGCCACCATGACAACAACAAAAACAACAACGAAAACAATGGTAAATTTAGACACAAGGTCCAAATTAAAACCTAAATGGATATCAAAATCAAAACTAGAGGTAACAACATCAAAATTTCAACTCTAACAACTAGCAACCTAATCAGAGTTTTGGACCACAATAGGTTTCAAAGCAACAACCTCGAAACTATAATTCCAAAATTTATTGTGGTTTACACAAGATTCTAGGCCATGATACTATGACTTCTCCATGATTATGATAAATTCATGCAACATTTTCCAGAGGACCAAAGACAACTCTTTATAGATATGTTCTTAGAAAATTCTGCATTGTGCACGCCAAACACTTACACGGGTGCAGTTTCCCCTCAAATTGTACCTCTCAATATTTTTAATAGATCCACTCCCAAGCCAATCTAACAACAATAAGCTTATAATCCAAACAAGATGAACAAGGGTGTTATGATAGGAAATCACAATCATGAAGCTTCAACTTCATTAAGTCCACTCGGTCATCACCCCCAATTAGGAACTCGACCACAAACCAAGATAGTTGGCCTAGTAGAGTTAGATATCAATCTACAAGTAGAAAACCATAACAAGAACATAAGATTATTCTTCTCAACCAATTCCAAACTATCCATTAGAACAAGACAACATTTAACAAACATTGGTACAACCCATAGGCACTTACGATCTAATTAATGACCTAACAAAGACCTTTTCTCACATTTCCTTCTTGGATTTATTGAATAACTCTCCCACCCATAGGGCTGATCTCTTAAAAGTGTTAGGTCTTGGTCATCTAATTAACATAACTTCTCCACCTGAAATGCACAAGTAAACCATGTAGGCTTTGATTTCTAACCCTCCAGGGAAGCTGGATAGAGATACTAAGTTTATATTTGATATAAGAAAAAATGCCAACATACGTTGAAATTACACGTAGATGCGACTCAACCTTGCATTTATAGGTATGGGTATTTATAATAATTATGTTAAAACGCACAATGATTGATGAAGGGGCAGCATTCAATATATTCCCCTTCGCTTTTCTTCAAAAACTAGGATATGTATAAACAAATTGTTCCACAACAAAAAATACGCTAAGAGGTTATGATAGCCTCAAGGCCACTTCAATTGGGACTATAGTTTTACCAGTCACCTTAGGACCCAAGATATTCCTCACCTAAATTTTACATTATAGATAGAGAAACCAACTATAATATGATTCTCGGTCAACCATGGGATACATCGTATGAAGGAAATCCCTTCCACGTTATTCTAGGAAATAATATTTTTACACCTAGGGAAAATATTTGTGTTAAAAGGTGACCCAGAAACATTCGATATACACCTAGCATATTTGAAGAAAAGACCATGCATTCACTCTAAGTTTTAACTCCTAATGAATCAACTTAACAAACCACTAAATTCAAAACCAGAAGAAAAACTGATACCTACAACAAAATTAGAAATTACGAATCTAGTCGAAGGCATTGTAGCACTCAAGAATGAGACTAACGTCATAGAGATGGTATCATTAGGGACCACCACAAAAATTGTCAAGTTGCTAGAAAAGGATTTACCTATTCTCCTACCATTTGATTCTATGGGTATAAGATGTACCCTATGAATTGGCTCCCTTCTAGAAGACGAAGTTTTTTATGGTATAAGTAACCGAGACAAGAAGAAATAGACACGAAGAATTTCCCAACATCCATTTTTCCAAGAAAATATTGGACTCTCCACTTTGATGGAGCTAGATGTCATTTTGGAGCTGGGGAAGGTGTGATATTTACTTCTCCCGAGGGAAAGATCCTACCTTTTTCCTTGAAGTTAAAATTTGAATGTATGAACAACGTGGCTGAGTATGAATCCCTCCTCCTTGGCCTCATCATAGCCAAAAGAATGGGTGTTGATAGCATTAGAGTGTTAGGAGATTCCCAGTTAGTTGAAAACCAAATCTCAGGGGTATATGAGACTAGAGCTGAACACTTACAACTCTATAAAAAAACAATATTAGATATAATTAAAGGTTTTGACTTTATATCAATTGAAGCAATCCCATGAGAACATAACCTTCTCACGGATTCAATAACAACCTCAGACTTCCTGTTTCACTCCAAGTAGTGAGTTAGAAAATAAAAGTTTCATGGTATCACTTCGTAATCGAACCATTGGTGTGTAAAATACCAAAAAACCCGACTCGTGACATGTATAAAAGTTGAGAATGAGTTTTCTATCCTGGATCAATTTGTCAATGATAGAGTCACTCTTGGATATCTAAACGCATACACAGAACTACATATCACTCATCACATAGTAGATTTTTCCCTAATCCCACATTCCTCTTCCTATTTTGGAAATCCCATGATAGAATCTCCCTCGCTAAAGGAATCTCAATATCTACGAGGTAGAGAATGGAGAAAGTTTGGAAATACCTTCTGACGCCTGCCTGAATTTGAAGAAGGCAACGCTTCCTTAATCGAAGAAACAATTGATATAAATATTGGAATGGAGGAAGAACCAAAGATTTTGAAGCTGGGATCCTCATTAACTCCAGAGGAGATAGAAATACATACTCATATCCTCAAGGAACATCAAAATGCTTTCACATTTAATTATAAAGAGATGAAGGGAATTGCTCCACATATCGCGGTACACAATCAAGTCACCAAACTAGATGAAAAGCCAATTAAGCAAAAGTCGAGACCGATGAAACCAAAAGTGGCTCTCATGGTGAAAAAAAAAGTAATGAAACTTCTCCAGGTAGGATTCATCAAACCAGTCGACTATTCACAATGGGTATATAATATCGTCCCTGTTCTAAAAGAGAATGGGAAGATACACATTTGCATAGACTTTCGAGACATTAACAAAGCTTGTCCCAAAGATGACTTCCCACTACCATCCATCAACGTTATTATTGATGCAACAGCTGGATTTGAGATTTTGGCTCTCACGGATGGATTCTTGGGATATAATCAAATCAAAATATCTGAACAAGATCAAGCCAAGACCAAATTTATAACTCCTTGGGGAACTTATTGTTACATTGTCATGACATTTAGTATTAAGAATGCTGGTGCTACATACCAGTGGGCAATGATGTACATATTTCATGACCTTATTCATAAGATTGTGGAGTCCTGCGTAGATGACTTGTTGGCCAAGGCCAAGAAAAATTTTGATCACCTATAAGTACTCCATATCATTCTCTCACAATTGATCGAATATGGCGCCACATTGAACCCATAGAAATGCATATTTGGCATGATAGGAGGCAAGCTTATGGGTTACATTATATCCTCACAAGGGATTGATGTCGAACTAGCCAAAATCCGAACTGTTCTTGAAATGATTCCACCATCAAACAAGTCTGGTTTTAGATCATTTCTTGGGAAACTCAGTGCAATTCAAAGGTTCATTCCAGACTTAATTTTTTATATTCATCCAATCAATAATTTATTAAAGAAATATTAGAACATTGATTAGACAGAAGAATACAAGGAGACCTTCGAAGCAATTAACTGCTTCTTATTGTCTCCTCCCATGCTAATGCCTCCTAGACCAGATCATCCTTTGATCCTGTATTCATGCGCTACTGATGTCTCGCTAGCCTGTATGTTGGCTCAGTAAGATAATGATAAATGAGAATGTGCAATCTATTTCATTAGCCAGACATTGCTTGATTATGAAACATGTTACACATAATAGAAAGAAAATGCCTTGCCATAGTCTTCACAACAAAACATTTAAGACATTACATGTTAAATCAAGAAACTAGGTCATCGTAAAGACAAATTAGTTACGAACATTCCTCACACAAGGGTCTTTATCTAAAAAGGCTAGGCGTTTCATAACCTTAATGGGTGAGTTTAAATTAACATTTGTAAACCAAAAATTTGTTAAAGGAAAAATCATTATAGACTGGTTAGCTAACAATCCGTTAGATGGAGGCTTTCTGGTAGACCTAGACTTTCCCGATGAATGCATATATTTTTTTGAAACTAGACCCCCCATCTCTATATGTCCTTGGTACACTGACATCGTCAATTTTATCATGGACCATACATACCCAGAAGGTGCCACATCACAACAAAGAAGGTGGTTACAAATAATTGCTACTAAATATGTTATTTTAGAACAAGTTCTCTATTGTAAAACCTTCGATGGAATGTTTTTAAGATGTGTTGCCACAGAAAAATCCAAAAAGATTATTTATGAATCCCATAGTGGGATATGTGGAGGACACTTTGGTGGCTACACCATTTCTTGCAAAATACATCAGATGGGCTATTTCTGGTCCACTTTAGAACATGATGCAGTAGAATTTGTGTGCAAGTGTCATAAATGCCAAGAATTCTCTCACGAGATTCACATGCCAGCACAAGATCTGCAACCAATCGCAACCCCATGGCCCTTTTCCATGTGGGGCCTAGATTTGATATGGAAATTCTCCCCCTTGTTAACAAATGGCCATAACTTTATAATTACATCCATAAAATATTTTACAAAATGGGTAGAGGCTATGCCTCTTTCCACTGTACCAGGTTCTGTGATCTCTAAGTTCATTTTGAATCAAATCATTTTTAGGTACGGTGTCCTACAAGTCATTATCTCAGATAATGGCACATCCTTTAAGAATGATGAGGTCCGTGAGTTATGCAAAAAATTCAAGATAAACCATCATACGAACTCTCTTTATTACCTTTAAGCCAATAGACAAGTTGAATCCACAAACAAAATATTAAAATCTATTCTCCTTAAAATAGTTAAGGAGAACAAACAAGATTGACATTTAAAATTATACCTGGCCTTGTGGGCCCATCAAACCTCAATAAGAACACCAACATGGACAACCCCTTTCTCATTAGTATTCGGGGCAAAAGCAATTTTCTCACTTGAGGTCAAAATACCTAGTCTCTACATCTCATTACAAGGGATTTTGGGAAAAGAAGCCTATAGAGAGGCACAAATCTCTCAACTAGAAAGCCTTCATGAGGCCAGGCTAAATGCCGAACAACGTCACAGAGCCTATGCTGACTGGATGTACTGAAAATATAACAAGAATGTCAATAAATGAGAAATATATGAGGGAGATCTAGTTCTAAGACTAGACAACCAGATTGATAAGAAAACTGATGAAGGAAGGAAATTCCAGCCCAAGTGGTTGGGCCCATACCGAGTCATGAAAGACTATGGAAATGGTGTGTATCTCTTGTGTACACTAGAAGGTGAGGAATTCAATGAAACTGTTAATTCCTTGCATCTTAAACGGTTTTACGCATAGGTCCTCAACGTCACCATGTGTAAAGTATATCTACCTACATTGCATTAGTCACTTAGTTTTTTCATTTTGTTCACTCATTTCTTAAATTTTTTGGTCAAGGAACTTATTCTTAAGCAATTTATTATAGGATTTTGAAAACATTGGAAAAGACATTCAAATCATATCTCTTTAATTTTCATAATATCATCAAATGGTTCCAAAATCATTTCATCAATTTGACAGACAAAGTCTTGGCAAAAACCATACCAAGGCCTGCATACTTGGTCATACTCATTCTTTTCTACTAGGTTAAGTTGTTCTTACATACGGTTTGTTCTAGAAGCTTCTTGGTTTCACATCTATCCTTCTTACATCTCTTTGAAACAAGGATACTCCAAAATCATAAATCAAAAATGTCAAATTAAATAAAAAATACTAAACAAAATAGAATTTTTAATTTGTACACACTTCTTTGCCCCATCAACCTTTGGTGATGAGCTTGCATCTCTTACTGGTGATGTGAGGTTGAGAAAGGAAATAAGTTCCCTTACTCACCTATGTCTTGCCTTCAGTGGTAAGCCCATACTTCTTACTAGTAGCATGGGGCAAGGTGTAGGGGGTCCATTCACGCAAATTAGTGAATATTAATATTTTAAAGCAAAGTGTATTAAGTGAAATTAAGTGTCCAAATTCCAAAGAGATCAAATTCTCAAAACCATATTTTTTCAACCAAGTTTCCATCCATGGATCTAAGTCTAAATAAAATAGAAAGCAAGTTGCATTCTGAACTATGTAGTAGTTTCGAGTAGGAGTTAGTACGCAAGTCTAAATTTTATTTCTGTCAAAACCTTGTCTTTATCTCATCTTTTCCATTTAGTCAAACTCATATAATTTGCACCCTTCCCAACTCTTGGTGTTGAGGCCTCGCATCTTACTAGTTGTGTGGAGTTAGGAACGGGGCAAGTTCATCTCATTATCACTACATATTTGTCACTTTTTTCCAAAACAAGAAGTAACGAACATTGCCCAAAGAAGTCAAAAGTTCAGTACTACAATATGTTTGCATCATCACATATCAGCATTACAAAAACAAATAAAAGAGAAATATTTTGTTCAACACTTGTTATCATTTATCATCCATTGCATACATTCTGAAAAGCATATAAATACAAAGATTCTAAAAAACATCTAGTGTACACATGGGAAATGAATCACAAAAACTCTAGATACAAAATAGATCTAGATCCATATATATATATATATATATATATATATAGGAATCATGTTCTACATACAATGCCATCATGCACTAGGCATGGTCAAAACGCTCAATGAGCCCAAAAAATATAAAAATAACCCATATAAACATCTAGCAAAATCACTACAAAAAGACCAAATGGCCTCTCAATCCCTGTGGGATCCCTCAGAGGGTGCATGATCACACCTAGGACTCCTAATACGATGACACTCTGAATGAACTGAGTGCTCATGATCATGACCAATGGCTATGGTCTCACTATAAGAACAACTCTATCTCATCAGATGCTCAACAGTCCTATATCCAGCTACCTCAGCATGAAGGGAGGTCACTAACTTTGCTTCCTTCCAGATAGGGGAAAACACATCAGTATGTCTATTAGCTGCTAAGGGCTCTCTAATGTCCTCAGTAATCTTGGCCTGAGTACTCTTCGAGGGGAGCAATAGGGTGTCCACACACACTCAAAGAATCAAGTCTCACTATCCCTCAACATTCGCTGCAAATAAAAAAAGAGAAATAACAAGTTAGAAAATTTCCAAGAACAAGGTCAAAAATAAATGAAACAACAAAAAGGAAATATCAACTAATATTTCTAGCTAATAAGGTCGAGAAAAGATTAGTAACTCACTCAGATCTCCAGGCATCTAGGTGGGGTCCCTAGGATCTACACCTACTACCGATGCTACTGTGGACTACGGAGCCTCCCCCAAATTTGGAAAGAAATGAAATCCTACCATGGACTCATCAACTCCCCCTAAGTCCTGAGAAGGCAACTCCTATGAGATCAGATTCACCTTCTCTGCACTCACCTCCTCCCTCTCGGCCCTCAAGATATCCTGAATGTCATGACACTCATAATCACTCTCATCATCCTTGGCCGGCCCACTGGTCTCACTTCCCATCATCTCCTCCTCTATCTCCCCTCCTGTTAACTCCTTAGAGTCTGAGTCCACATCAATAGGCTCATCCTCCTCCCACTAAAAGCAGGAGAATCTCCAATCTGAACTAAAGGTGCTCGAGGAGCATTGGTTGCCCCTCGGGCCCAAACTACCCACCTAACTACAATAGGAACTTCAGAAGTAACTGTGGTCCAACTGCAATCTCCTCTAGGACCTCCCCAGGACTCACGAATAGTCTTGTATACTGCTCCTGTTGGAGGAAGCATATCAACATAGGGGAGACCAAACTGCTAAGGGACTTGGTCAAATGGGTGGACCTCCACCCTCTCTATCATGTCTACTAGTTGACCTGTAGTAGAGCAGGTGATCAATGTAAGTGTCTCCTCTCCCCATACTCCTGCCATGGCCTGTTAAGGAGTGGCCTCCATATCTGTGGTGGTTAATGAAGCCACTGGCTAATGTGGCATCTTGAGCACTATCATCCCCATCCACCTCGCTGCTCTAATAGCCCCCAGATCCTCTACTAATACACCCCTTCCATAGCGAAGAATGTGCTCATACACCCAACTCATAACTAGAGTGGGGTGACTCAAGGACTACCCCTGTAACCTGACCACCCTGTATAAGTCATGGTATGTGGTCCCAAGAATATCTTCTCCCCAAGCGTAAGTACGACCATAGGCCTCAATCTTTGCAATAATGTGAGCCCAACATTATAAGAGAGTATCCCCTCCCTTATCCTCAATCAATTGCAAGGCCAAGATACCCATAATAGCCTTGCGGATCATAGGGATATGAGAAGTAGCAATAGATTGGACCTTCACCCCCTTCTTTGAGCCAAGGGAGACAACAACATCTCCCATATAGGTGGCCCACTAAACCATCTAAGATCTAGATCTTGCTATCTTAAGAGAAAACTGCCTCCCAAGAATCAGATTTTTGGCGCCCCCCCTAGAGACTCATTTAACACTAAGATTTTTGAAAATAACCCCCCCAAGACAAAGATTTCAACATTTCTATATTTTAGGTTTAAAATAAATGAATTGAGAAAAACTAACTTGAGATTTCACAGGTCGATGTCCTGCTCTCGGAGGCATGATCACGATCTTGCAATGAATGTTTTGACTGTACTCTCGTCAAAAATGGTTATCGTGGGTCCCAGAGCTCAAAAATTACCAAATCAACACACACAAATGAATAAGAAAATGAGCTCGTTATATATATATATATATATATAATATTCTAACTTGTTTAGAATTTTCTTTCGTACAGTTAGAGTGCCGATGAAAGTAAGTTCTCATCCCTACACAAATGGTAAGTCCTCATTTCATTTTAATTTAGTGTTTATTTTTTGATTTCTTTATCTTCCTGCACTTGAGTCCTCTTTTCATTTTTTAGATACGAGAATCTGGATGCCGACACTGCGACACATGGGTATGTCAGGTATAGCTTCTAACTCCCCATTTCAAGACCGCCATACTCGGAGACTCACCATTTTATGCCCTCTTCATGGCTAAAATAGTTCTTCTGAGATGGAAATATGTACGTACCCAAAAATGTAGGTATTGTACTACCGTAGAGAGGTTACATAAACCCCAGTGATGATTTAGATCTCTTTGCAAGGTGTTTGGAATCCACAAAAGCTTGCAGAGTATACATTTGCATCCCAAAATGCCTTATCTATCCTCCACATGCTTTGTTCTTTGACCCCGTTATGATTCTTTGCTTGAATTTTCGTCTTGTAGTGTTCAGGACTGCCACCCAGGATAGGGTGGCAAGGTCCTGTAACGGCTGCCCTATACAGGGCGGTGATCTTGTATGCATTTTCCAGAACTTTCTGATGCTTTTATCAACGTGAAAAATTCAAGTGGCACTCACATTCTTCAATCACTCTTGCTTGCATTTACTGTTTTAGCCACCTGGTAAATAGTGATTTCTCTTTGTTTATGATAAAAGAGTCCAATTCAAACTTAACCTCTGGTAAATCCAACTGCTATAAATACCAAGCTTGTTTACAAGCACAATGGCCCCTCTCCATCTATGAATTATTATTTAGTGTGTTTTGAAGTTCTTCCATAAGTTTTCAATAGGTTTATATTTTGCATGAATTCTTAGCCTCTCATTTCACGGCTCCTTTCTCCCTTTCTAATTTAGAAATCATCAATCTTCACATTTTCATTTTTATCCATTGTTATCCTCAACACAGTCAACTTAGCATAAGATATTTTCAGTTCTAGATTAGAAGTTCATTTGATGGTCTTAGAGTTGCAAGCTTCTTGGTTTTATCACAAGAAATAGATTCTAGAATTATCAGTATATTTACATTGTATCCCTGCAATAAATCCTTCTAGGAATCACATAGTCAAGCTCTGTTCACTTGCACTATCCCTCTCTTACTTGCATTCTATTCGGTTTACATCTAAGCTGCCACTATTCGAGTATCTCCTTCAGCTGCCGCTATCACATTCCCATTTTTTTGGATTCATGAGAACATGAAGGAATGAAGAGATCACACTGAGGGTATAAGTCATGACACAACTAGATTTACAACTATTCTGTAAAACTCCAGGTTTGAACTATCAAAGTTATAGTTACAATATATCAAATAAAGTAGCAAATCATTTTATTTTAGTTAACCTTGCTTTCAGTGTTACCAGGGAAGGTGTGGGGAATTATAGCTTCTTAGAAGCTGTGATTTATTCCTCACTTCTAAGGTAAGATTGAAGTCCTTTCGATTAAATTATTTAGTTTATTTAAATATTTAGGATGAATTCACAAGTGCACAGGAAAATAGCTACATTAGGCTAACTTGCTTGTTTTAATTCTATTATTAGATTAATTGTTCATTACTCTGAATATATTAGAATAGCTTGCTATTTAAATTTCATTTAAATATTCATCATTGAAAAATACCAAAAAAATAAAAAGGAATATCAAGCATAGTGTAGATATATCTTTCATAGTTAGTTTACTTGTTTTAGTTAAAGTTCGATTATCTCTTGCATGAAAATTATTGGACCCAGAGAGTCCAGAGATTATGTATTTGAACCGGTAGTACCTCAGCCAAATCTATTCACAACATTAATGGATATAGATCAAGGGCTTAGGATCCAGGTCTTTCACACAACAATAAACCCACAACAAGTAGTTAGTGAATAACTGAGACAATTGAATATTGAAGATGACAAAGCATACACATTCTGGTCAAGTCAACCCAACTATATATTGCCTTGATAGGACATCTGCATGACCATATAAGAACCTAAAAGAGAGACAAATATTTGGTTGTGATCCATTAGTTCCGCAGCCAAACGCAAGAGACCTTGTCATTGATATAGACATACTTACGCATACAAGTTATTAGAACACCCATAATGTATTATGAGAAGATCTCACAACTCCTGATATTAAACATAGAAGCTGAAAAGGATTATGATTATTGGATGGTCAGAAGAAGAGATTGATCATTCACATGACCATAACAGGTCCACAACAACCATGAACTCATGGTTGTGATCCCCAGGTCCCATAACCCAACGGGCCTGCTAGGAAGTTAAGTATTGACACCAGTTTATGCATGCTGGTATTTAGATCATCACCACTCCCACCGGATATCATAATATAATTTTTTGCATTAAATATAGAAGCCAATCAAGATAATATTTTATGGGCTGGACCAGAAAACCACCCATAGTTTCCTATAAATCCACTACTTCTCTCACTACCATTTGTCCATAGCCTTGTCTGGAAATATACATGAAGCACCTACAGGTCAATTTCCACATATCCAATAGCCAATAGATAGGATCTCAACAGAGCTTGACATTGATTGGGGCCTCTGAGCAGCTATTATATATGAATGATCCATTACACCAATTTAGGTTAGGAGAGCTTTCTTTGCCTTAGACTCGTAGATCCCATTATTGTGTGTTGATGATATAAGACTACCCAACTAGTTTGTCTATATCCACATATATTTCATTTCCACCGGCTATCTTGGCATGACCTTGGGAGGTCAGGTATGAAGAAGGGCTACTTGTAGATTATCATGCTCGCATGTAACTTTTTTATCATACAATGTCCCCTACTTTCCTAGCTTAGCCAACTATGGTCTCAATCTTAATGAGCTTTGCAATGTTACTTATTATGGAGATTCACTTGATGGAAATGGATTTATAACTCATCAAGATTTACAATGCATGAATTGGTGAAATAGGGGTAACAACAGTGCAGATATTGTGTGCAATGCATTTTTGTGCACACCTAAGAATCTAATGATTAAGCAAGCTCTACACCAATGATGGCTTGGTAGATCTTGGTGTCAACTTACTCATCAATGTAATGAGAAATGCCAAACTTGTGGGCTATGTAACTCACCATAATATTAGTAATGAACTATTTCACAACTATAATGCTCAACCAAATCACATATCCCTTCCATCAACCAACTCGATTAGTATTTTGATCAAGAGCTTGCTATGTGTGCATGTAACTCAGTTTTTAAATCGGTTTGCAGAGCCGAATGAGGAAGAGATGCCACTAAATTTTCCTCCAAAATTAACGTTCTACCAACTTTAGTTACATCTAAATTAGTCACCAAAGTTAGTGAAAAAAACCCCATTGTGGAATGAATTTTTTTCTTTTTCTTTTGAACCAAATTTTCCCACTAGATAGGTGTAATGCAAGAGGCAGTACCTGAGTGGCTCCTCCTTATCCAATGACCAAAAAACTAAATTTCATTTTCCTAGAACTATAATTGTACATTATGGCCCATGGGGATGCAGGGTGGGTTTGGGAAGCTGTAAGAGGTATAAAAAAATATCCAAGAGGAAAGAAAAATTCTCCTAAAAATTTTACAATCTGCCACAATTCTTCCTACAACTTGTGATACTTGTTTAGGATTTTTCGTTGATACCAAATGCTGAAGAAATAAGGAGGTAGCTTGTGTAGATTTTATTGATTTAAGAAAAGTGAATTGTTGGATAATAGAAGGGTTCCAATATATAAGCTACATAGCCAAATATAATATATATTGTGCATGGAAAAATTTGAGCTTAAATATCCTGAGTTGATGCAAGTAAACCATATTAAAGTTATGGGCTATGTACACCGATGTTTTATGATACTGTGCAAAACTATATCAAGCTATACTATGTGTTATTAAGTTTATTCATTGTTAAAAAACAATGATATCGTTAGAGTTTAAAATAGATATTAAATTGATATACTGAAATGACATATATTTGAATGAGATACTTGTATACATTATCTTAATTAAGTTTCATTCCATTCTAGTGACTATTTATTTGAATTGGAACTGAAGACTTATATTATTTATAATGATTGAGCACTAATCAATATTATTAGTTATTGAATGAAACAAGGACTGTTAACTTATATGGTTTGTAATGATTTAATATTACAAACTACCGGTACCTATTCATATAAGTTAAGAATTATTGAAACGTGAATCAAAACAGGTGAGAGTGTATAAGTGATAGTAACTTATGTTACAAAGTTATACATGATATGATATTACAACTATATTCACCATGGTGAATGATAATGAATGGATTGTCATTATCGATTAAGTAAATTATACTTGAGTGTTTACATTTAGGTTGTTATACTTTATTGAAGTATACAACAATGTAATGGAAAGTTATTTTTGGAATTGTTTTAATTATGATTTATCTTCTTTTGATCAATAAAATGATTCTAACTTAATGCATTATTTCCTTTATGAAAATACTAGTGGGTGTGAGTTATTATAGGAGGTATAGATCTTATCATGCCAGCTATTATGAACTAACAGTTGCTAACAATTTTGGAGATGAAGTACTTGAAAGGTGAAAGATGGATGAAGTTAAAAGATTGCATTTGTTCAATTTGACTGAAGGAAGCTGAATTATATTACTTGTTGTATTTATCATTAAATGAAGTTCCATTGTATTGATTTCATAAATGAAAGGCCAAGTTAGAATAAATAATTTAATCAATTCCAAAATGGGAATTTGTAAGAATTATTTTTTCCTTAGGCAATTCTGTGGTATCTGAATTTAAAGAAATGAATAAGTGGCTTTCATTTATTCATTGTGAAATAAATTGCCTCAGATGTCGTAAGGAAGTTTATTAAACTCAGTTGCATATATGATTTGTAATTAAGATGCAAGATATAATATATTAATACAAGTGTGAAAGTATTTTATACTTTGTATGATATAATCTTACTATAATAATGTTGATTAAAGTAAGAAGTATGGTTGTTCTTGTAAGAAATTAAAATAGTGGTTATAGCCAATTATAGTGCTTCATATGAACATATAATAGAATGATATATATATATATATATATATATATATATATATATATATATACTGTTAATGGCTGAACATCAGTTCACATTTGAATGTATGGATTGTTGCAAATGTTTGGAATTAATCCTATTAAGTATAATACTATAATTAACACTTTATTTGAGAAAAAATATTAAATTACGACAAAGTACTACTGTTGACATGATGCATTTCTAGTGTTATCAAGTAAAATATGAACATGGGATTAATGCGGAATGCTGAATTAAATTAGCAACTAGCTAGTGTAATGATCATGATGGAATGTTTATAAGCATGTTATTGGGAGGCGTGAAACCTTCACTTAGATCCATAGGTTTGAATTCCTTAGTAGGTAGAGTTTTCCTAAAACATGGGAATTGATATGTTGTAACTTCTTTGAATAACCTTAATAACCATAGGATATGATGTTCCCATTTAGCACTAAGATGTAAGTAACGTCCTAGGTACAAGTGTAGATTGAACCATATGATTAATTACCCAATGTCATCTTATGATGAATACATGAAAGGGAGTAACCCATATGATGTAAATCATTGTGAAGATCCTTACTCTCCCTTAATCATCATAAGTCAACATTGTGGCATTTTCCCATTTAGGTTGATCTGAATTGGTAGCTTGTATGCAACTTGTAGCTATCTAGTCCTAATCCAAATAAAAAAATTAAGAAGGTGATGGAAAAGTTCCTAACAATGAGTGTTTCATCACAGAACTAATCATGGCATACATTTCTCTGAAACTTTGACCAAAGTAGTGTAAGCTTATGATTACATTGTCTCAGAGTCACCAAATATCTAAGTGTAGGATTTCAGTTGGGATTCGATGATGGATACCTATGTAGACACTTAGAATGCAATATTTAACTCTCTTTAATAGATGAAGAAACCATTAGTATACTTAGTATACACAAAACCAAATGATACACATGGTGTAATCACTCGTAAATAGTAAACACAATCGTAAAGAATGTTTAAGGGGAGCGAGTAGGATTTGTATACTCTCATACAACTGCACATGGTTATGAATGTTATAGGATGGATTGACTAAAATGAAGTTAGTTATAAATCATGAGAATTTAGAATATGGAACATGAGATAGGAACTTAAGATTAATGTTATATTTAAGTATATGGATGTTTAAATCAATGAAGAATAAACCAATATTTAAAAAAATCCTAGTTAAGAAGTGTAATAAAGTGGTTGTTACAAGGAGAGGTATAGAATGCAACCCCATAATAGTGTTGATGATGTAATATTCTTCTTGAATACTGAAGAAGGTCCATCCGCATAAAATAATGTTTCTTTCCTTAGGAAGGAAAGAAAAAGGTGTATTGAAAATCTTCTCACTCTATCAAGGAAGTTGTAAGCAGTAGTATGAAGAACTCTAAATCCAGTCCATGATTAAAATGTGGCATAGGTCTAGTAAGAGTAAATAACAAGAGCTGATGGTAATTCCACTGAAGTAGATATGTCAAAGGATGGGTATGGATCATACAAAGATAGAATTTCCAAATGAGGTGAAGGCCCAATAATTGTAGACACCTAAATTCAACCACATAATTTTAAAACTAAAATTGCACTAATTATCCTCTTTACAGTAATTTTTTTATAATTAGTGGTTTCCCACCAATTATCTAACATTCCCCTTCATCTTGGTAAATTATCGACACTTCAAGTCAAAGAGCATGTGGCAGATCAGCTGCATGATGGACAGGATGGCCATCCTTCTAAGGAAAAGAAGGAAGAAGATATATCTCAATGGTATTAATTAACTAGCTTCATATTGCATCCTAGATACCAATTAATGTCACTTCGTTAGTTATAATCCTCTTTTAATTAATTACTTAACCATTATTAATTAGTTTAGAATTTAAATCTCATATTTAATTAATACACCCTCTTATTGGTTAAACCCCCCTTTCAAACCCTTAAAATTATACTAATTTCCCTCTAAATCATCTCCAAATAGCTTCTATAAGCTTAATTTATCTTATTAATTAATCTTAGTCAATTAATTAAAACACCTCCAACTCCCATGAGTTGATAATCTCTAATTAATCTCTTCTAATCATACTTATCCCTTTCTAATTCTACTTTACCTTTATTCCACATTCACTAGGTTATAATTCTCTCCAAAACTAGAAAGCTATATAAAAAACCTAGTACAACATGTTTCAATTTACACCATGTCCTTGTAAGACATGTTGGTGCCCAATGTTGCACATGCCATGATTTTCTAAGGAGAAATGTGTCTTTGTCATGTTTTTGAGAAAAAATGGCTTTGGATCTTCCCATCCTTCAAATTTGATGAAAAACATCTGTTAGTGCAAATCAACAACACCCCTGGATGTTTTCTCAGATTTCTAGTTTGATAATGGGCATCCAGTGTGATTTCACAAACATTGAATATTTTCCCCAAGTGTGGGGACTCACGAAAAATGGGGGAAAAACTCTTCTAGATTAAAGGTTGGTTCCTCTACTCCTCTGATAAGATGTATGCATTAAATTTGTAGAGATTTAACGTAAAATTTTACTCTAAGTCTGCCAAGGATACAAGGATAGAAAGAAAAGAAGATAAAACTAAACTAACAAGGTGATAAACCAAAGGAATGGTGAACATATATTTCTGTAGATTGGCATAGATTATAAAAATACAACAAAAATCATGCAAAAATTTCCAAAATTGTAATGAAGGATCAGGATAGAGCAAATAACACAAGAAAGGATTGAAAAATTCATTCACAGAGCTTGCATTGTCGTTTCCATTTTTAAATACAGTGCATTACAACAATAAGCAGCTAGAAAACATGTTATAGTCCTAAAAAAGGTTTGATATTCCACAAATCTACTTTCCAGGGTGAAGCAGGGAGCCTACAGAACAAAAAAAGACATCCAACCCTTTACAAATGAGCCAAAAATGGCTTTTAACAATGAAAACCCGAGTTCAGGAAGGAGAAATGCAGGAAAATTGAAATGAATGATTCAACCACTAACCAGATCCATCAAAATGGAATAGGTACCCTTAAAAGTTCATTCCCCAAGATTTTCAACCATGCTGGAGAAAAATGGAAGCCATACTACATTAAAAATGGTGGTTGAATGTCGGTTATGCTCCTTTCCCCATGTCAAAGTTGCATTTCTTAATTTTTCTCTCACTAAAATCCACCAAAAAACAAAATTGAAGATCCCATCATATAAAGGACTTCAATATCTTTCCAATGACACTAAAATCGAGGGAAACTGGAGCTTTAGATTGAAAGATATGCCCCTCTAAATATTTAGGGAAAAACTGGGGCAAAAATTGGGTCGGTGGGCCGAAACCTAAAATTTTTCCCCTTTTTTTGATTTTGGGAAAATTTCCCCAAAAAGCTCCACCCCCTACCACTCCTATGCCATGTAGCACTTTCCCATTGGTCTTTGGGTTCAAACGGCCATTTTACGCTTTTTTGAATTTTGGAAAAAATTCCAAAATTCCTCCGCTGACCTACCATTCTGCCGCCACATGTCATCCTCTTATTTGCACCTGCGGGGCACACTTCAAATTTTTCTTTGTTGTTTGCTAACCACTTGGGAAAAATTTCCAAATTCTCCCCATGCACCCCTGACCTCCACCAGAGAATAGGACACATGGCATCTTCTTATTGGTCCATGGGGTTTAAAACAAAAATTCCATTTCCTCCTTGACGGGCTTGCGGGCCAATTCTTTCCTTTGCGCCATTTTACCACTTTGGAAAAAAGCCAAAATTTTCTCTGCCCCTCTAACCTCCACTAAGAATAGGACACGTGTCACACTCTTATTGGTTGCGGGGCTTCTGGGCTAAAAAATTCATCGCTCCATTTTTTTGGAAATTTTCTAACTTGCCCCCCACCGGTCCAACCTTCGACGCCACGTGGTGCCTCCTCATTCGTTGCGGGCCTTCAGGCCAAGATTTTTCTCTTTTTATGCCCCTCCATTCCTTAGTTATTTTCTTCAACTTCCCCCCACTGGTCCGCCATTCCGCCGCTACATGGCACTTTGTTATTGGTTGCGGACCTTCCTAGGGAAAATTTCCCTCAAAAAATCCATCGAGCCATAACTTGCAAAATACAAGGAGTTAGAAGGAACATTTTACCTTTCTAGAATAGTGAGGAAATTCTCTATCTGATGAAGCCATTTCCCATAATTTTGAGTGCCTGAAAAGTGGAAAAATTTGACTGAGGCACAAGGAAGGAAGGAATGAAAGAAAGTTAGCCAAAACAAGTAAGGGGCTTATTTTGGATAACAACACCTTGTATCTATGTTTAAATGCTTTAAGTTGCTTGTTTTTTCTCCATTCTTACACCATTTTGAGGAATATCTAAGTTTTCCCTGCATTTTTCCCTTTTTTTCCTGTTCAAATGCCTTTACCATTTTTCTGGCCTTTAGAGCTTGAAATTGTTTGATTTATATTTATTTTCCCTCAAAAATCCCTTGCCATGGTCATAAATTGCTTTGAATCACTTTCCATTTGTCCTTTGATCAAAAATTTCTTCACCTGTGAAGGAAAAATTGATTTTGGGTGTCATTGGCAAGTTTTGCGTTTTTTGAGGGTCATATGGGCTTCCTTTACCCATCAAATTTTAGCTCAAAAATATTCTCCTATGTGGCCATTTGTGATTGGACAAGGTTTGACGGGTTTGTTTGAGCAACTTAGCATTTTTTGTGTTTTTTGTAAAAGGTCTAAATTTTCCCCATAATTCTGTAGGCCCTCAGCCAATTAGAGGGTGACACGTGGCAGCTAGAAAAGTCAAAACAATGGAGGGGCGGAGCTGCAGAGGCACAGTGGAAAAACTTCCTTTGGTGAAAAGGAGTTATAGTGCAAAGAAAATGTGTAGGGCCTGTAATGAATTAGAATGGAACACGTGGTGGCTTTAGAGCCAAGGATGGAATTGCATGTGGTCAGGTTCTTTTGAAGTTTTTTAACTTTATTTGGTTAAAAGATTAAAGTCACAAAACAATCCGAAACTTTGCAACGAATCACAGGTGGACACGTGTCACGTTTGCATCGAAGGCAGGAATGGAGGCTGGTAGAAGGCTTAGAAAACTTTTACTTTTTGGCATAAAGGCATAAAATTAACAGGAGGAACGCAAGCCTACAGTGAATCAGCAATCACCATGCGTCAGGGATAGAATCAGAGGTGCGGGTCTGTGGGGATAATTTGGAAAAATTTCCTTTTTCCAAAAAAGGTGGAAATGTGTAGAATCGGTCCACGATTCCAATGGGGCCCACTTTGGGACACGTGTCAAACCCATTTTCAAAGGGTGGAGGGGTGGAGAAAAATGTCAATTTTTTACAATTTTCCAAAAGTATTAAAATGTCAAAAGGTGATCCCAAGCCCATTTCCAATCACATTGTGACACGTGGAGGGCTCAGATTAAAGGATAAAGGAAGATCAATGGTAACTATGCATTTTTTAGTTTGGCCGCCATTTGAGCTCTAGGAAGCTTGGAGATGTGATTTTTGCATCAATTTTCACCAATTTTTTGGAAAATTCATGTCATTTTTTCCTTCAAGGATCAATGAAATCAATTTAGAAATTCAATTTGCAGATCTGAGGTACTTTTGCAATGAAATTTTGTTTAGGATCGAGTAGAAACGTGAAATACCAGATCCAGAAGTTGCAAAGGTAAATTTGGAAAGTGTAAGGATGAAATAATGAAAGGAAGGGGTTTGCATGCTTTGAAGATGAAAAACATGCCTCCACAATGGGTAATGATGCAAATTTTGCAATAATTCATCTCTTTTTGAGACAACTGGCAACTTTTTGGATGTGTTCTGTTAAACATTCTTGTCTACAAATCACGAGGAATTTTTGTAACAAATTTGATCCTTTGGCATATTATTTTATTGGGAAAGAAGGCCGAAGGAGATTGAAAGCTATATATTACATGAATTTGTGATGCAAAGGGTTGGAAGAGTTTAAAAAATCTTGGGAAACTAAAAATTTCATGAGAAAATCTAGGAAGAAGCCCATTCTCTGAGTGACCACTTGAGAAACTCATGTAACTCTCTCTATATCAGATTTCAAATCATGTTAAGTTGGTTGCACATGTATAGCCATTAACAAGCTCTAAGATTGTTTTTCAAAATATTCCCCCTACTGATAAATATGATCATTTTTGAGTTATTCTATGTTGTCTTTGGGAAAAATCTGTGAATGCTTACATTTCAGAATGTATTTCAAATTTATGTTTCTTATTTCCTGTTGCAGTCTTGTGTTTAAAATATCTCTTGATCATACATGGTCTCATTTCTTGTGATAGTTTAGTGGCATTTTCAATCTCACATTCAAAAGAGCTTTCATCTGATAAAGAGATAAACAAATTTAAAATCACTTTACCTTCCTTGACTTCAGAGATTGTTTGTAAACCTTTGGGTGCACCTTAGGTCATGATTAAATAGTGATTTCTAAATGCTTCATTGGTTCATTCTAACTCAATATTTTTTGATAGATGATCAAAGATTGTGTGGAAAAGTGCAAATCTGGGCCTCCATTTGATGCACATATCCTGGTTGAAGGGATGATTAACCATTTTGATACTTTTTGCTATTAATTTTCTCCATATTTTGCTGAAATCCTCAAAGAGTCTGGCAGACCTTGGTTTGTCTTATCTAAACTCCCACCCAAAATTATTCAAAACAACTAAAGTATACCCACAAAAGATCAAAATCCAGTTGCTAAAGTATGCAAAAGAAATCAGGATTTCAAAATGGCTTCAATAACCTAGGCCTTGCATTGAAAGTATATCTATAATCTGGAAGTGGCAACTTTTGAAAGTCATACTTGGAGTGTTGATCATATTTTCCCAAGGCCCTTTTAATACTATTTGCACAAATTGAGGGATATCTTCATCTCCTTCACCATTTGAGGGTTAAAAAATAGGTTCTCTTACCTTGGTTGAAAGGCACAACCTAAAATAGTTAGGACAAGATCAAGTCCTATTTGAGTTCTATCCATCTCTCCACAAATCTGAGTTCCAGTTAGATCATATCCTTGGCTACAAAATGACACACACCATGATCCATCTGTCTTCAAGCTTCATGTCATATCTTTGATGCTGCTCAGACTGAAAAGGAGAAAATTTTTTGGTACCAACAAAACGTTTACACTTGATAATATAATTTTCACGTTATAGGAAAGATTTGTTCAAATCCCCTTTCTGCTTGGCCAATAATAGTAAGAGAAGAGATAAAATGGCAATCAATCTATATTAGCGAGATCTCTTCATCTTCCTTGAATAAATTCTTTGATTTTGCATGGTTGCATTAGGTTCACAAAGGAAATATATACAATCTAAAAGCACATCCAATAATTAAATGAGTTTGTATTTTACGTTTTATTTAATGTTTTATGCATATTTTTTGTAGATAAGGTAAAAAATATTTATTTTTGAAGGGACCAAAAAACCCGAGACAAAAAGATAAGCCGAGAAAATAGACAACCTCCAAAGCATAACATGGGGGATCCAAGTCAAACATGCTTGACCACGAGGACACCCAAGAGAGAAGCATTACCCATGCCAGGTATAAATAACATTTTTTTATTAAAATACATTATAAAAACCCATGGTTTCAATATGTAGCTAGTAAGACCCCTAGACATAAATGTAGCCAAAGTGTCGCAATCATTTTACTTTGCTAGAGGAAGCCCTGCTTCTATTCCTAGCACTAGGTCCACTATCCTTAGCTCTTCCTTGGTCATCTTTCCAATAAATTATAACCTATTTAACATCAAACTTGGGTGGAACATTACCTTAAGCTCCAGTGTGCTCTACATCCTTAGAACTATTGATCTCAAGTTGCATTTTTTTCTTTCCAACAAAAGGTTCATTCTTGGAAATTTGATCCTGGAGGATGGATATTCTCTACTCTTGCATAAGAATTCCAGTGTTGATCCCACCAATTATCTTATTCTAGAATGTGATTTTTCTTTGTAACTCCACAATCTCTTGGTAAAGGTTCTTATTGACAAGGATAATCGTATCGACTATGGTCTCATTCTTTGAAACCCTGGCTTCCTAGTCCACCATATTCCTATCCCTCTCCTTGTTGGAAGTGCTCTCCCCTAAATCATTATCACCCCTTTTAAGGTTACAGAGAATGTTCACAGCCATGCCATCACATTTATCCCGAGACCCACCCTTTTTGATGTGGATCAATCTGTCAGCAAGGGTTTCATCATCCAAATCTACAACCATTTAGGTACGGGTTGGAATGGAACCATGGGCTTCCCTTTTGGTATAGTAATAAAATCAAACCATGGTGGAATTGGGTCTTCACTCTCTCATTTTGAAAATTGATGATGGAAGTAGTAAGATGTCTCGAAAGGGAGAAGGGGAATCCCATAGCCTGGTTCTTATGCAAATAATTTAGGATGGAAATATAGTAGGAGAAAATCTTTCTAAATTTACCTTCCAGAGTAAGTTATTTCATAACAACCACACACACATCCAACCACTGCTTGGGGAGATAAATCTTATCTATACCATCATTGAATATAAGAATTATTTCATTTGGCCCAAATAAGGTTGTAATTTCATGCCTCCGCCTAGTTTTTTCCTTGAAAAGTTTTAGTCCTTCTAAAGATAGATCCATGGATTCGTCTATAGTTTATTGAGTAATAGAGATCTCCATACCCATCATATTGACACAACCCCTTTCCCACGCATTAAAAAATTCAAGATCTAGTAGGGGATAATTACCTTTGAGCCTTTTAATGTAGTTGGAAAAACCTCCTCTTCTCAAAAACCACTACAGATTCGCATCCCGCCTGATGTGTAAATAATTTGTCTGCTCGGTGTGAATCCTATCACTTCCCATGCCTAACCAAGAAACTCTTCAGAATATTGATACTAGTGAAAAATAAAAAAACTGTAAACATAAAATAGTGAGACTAAACAAAAGTTGGGGCAATTAATTCCTTGTCCTAGAACATAATTACACTTCCTAGGAATTTGTTCACATAAAGCGAGGAAACTATCATGTTAGAGATCCGAGTGTCTTACCATCATTAAATAGGGTTATGATATTATTCCAAAGAATTTTCCCACCATGACAGATCATAATTTTTGGCATGCCATTTCCATGATTATCCAAGCCATTGATAGGATTATTACTATCCCTATACACATGATTAATTTTCATCTTATCAAATGAGGCTAACAAGATCCTATCTTCGGTAATTACATTTTTAAGTTTCTAGAAAATTCCACTTTTTTGTTTTAAGGCATTGATCACATATTGAGAATATCTCTCTATGATTAGAAACTTAACGTTCATGGCAACACACAGATCAATGCCCCATAACATGGTCATAACCTCTGTAAAGTTATTTGATTGGCTACCCAAGGGGACAAAGTAGCCTTTTATGTAAAAACCTAAATGGTCACATATTAATCCATCATCCCTTGACATTCCCTTCTTAGTTTTAGCTGTTCCATCAAAATTTAGTTTGAGACTTCCCTTTGGCGGGGATTTCCAGTCATCATTTTTTATTCATAATTTTATCTTTTGTGGTAATACGATTCAGATTACTCAAAATATTAATTTCTAAATCCAGAAAAGGATTAAAATATTTACTTATAATCTACAAATTTTCCAATAGATTTTGGAAAATCGTAGTAACAAACTTCTTACTGTTGGAAAATTGGTTTTGAAATATTTGATTGTTTCTTTCCCCTTAGATGCCCTAGAGGATATGGAGAAGAGAAAATTTCCAGACTTCTTTAGTGAATTCATGATGGAAATTGAATGACCATTGATTCATGAGATGAAATACATCCCCAAGGAGACGTAAATTCACATTAAAAATATCAAGAATGGCTAAAAAACCTGGAAAGCAAAAATGCACTCTATTAAAAGGTGATTGTCCATTTCATCTTGATGTTGAAATAAACTAAATCTATTAATGAGTATCATAACTTTCTTCCTAAGTTTTTCCACTATCAAAATTTTATTCTAGACCAATTCCCAATAGAAAAAAATGAGTATTGGAATAAGGTTTTTATTCCAATTTTTAAGCCAATACCCATTAGGTTCAGTATGCTCAAAACTCAAAAGATATCAAGACTTAACTTCATAGTTCCCTGAATCCATACCACATCGAATAATATCATCTTGAAATTTTCTATGAGGGATGTGATATTCCTTTAATTTCATGTTAATATTTTAAAAGGAAGATTAGGACCAATATAATTCGGAGGGGGGTTATATGTAACCATCTCCTCTCAACTGACCAATAATCACACACCAAATCTCCATATTCAAGCCTATAGTATTTCTTAAGGTTCCTACAAGGCTCTTCTAGCTTTAAAGGTTTATTTATGATCCATGGATCATCTGATAGTTTGATTTTAGTACCATTCCCAAGATTCCATTTTGTACCCTTAACCAACAGATTCCTAACCTAAATAAGATTGTTCCAAAAAATTGATCCTTTTGGAAGTTCCTGATTTGAGAAGAAACCCAAATTACCGCCAACATTTCACAAGTATTTTAATTTTAAATTATCAATCTAGGTACCCTATTCCTTACACATTCTCCACGTGATCTTTACTTTAAGATCCTAATTCAATATCTGCATATTTTTCAAATGAACGCCCCCCACCCCCCGATATTTCGATCTGGTAACCTTTTCCCAAGCTATCAGTTGAATCCTAGTCTTAACCTCCAATCGAAACCATAAGAATATCTTCTTGTATGCTTTCAATGGAATTCCTAAATTTTGTGGGGAGAATGAAAATATACATAATGTAAATAGCCACTCCCTATAATGAGCTTTGGAGGAGTTGATTTTTAACTTCATGCGATAGAAAATATCCTTTCCATGAGGCTAATTTTTTGTGGAACTGTTCAATTAATTTATTCCATCTAGTGTCCTCAAATTTACCACCACAAATTGGCATGCCTAAATAATTATGTGAGAGAGATTTAATGGTTTAACCCATGTTTTATGCATAGTTAATTAAGCTTTCCTTTATGCTTTATCATGATGTATTAGTTTGATTAACTAAGTTATCAATCTACTTGGTATTAGGTTCTTTTCATTAACTTCGATTAGTTTAATATGCATACATATGGCACGCCCAGTGGGACACCCCTTTGTCTCATCTACATTATTCATATTTTCTTAGTTTAAGCTCCATTTTAATTGCACATTATTTCAATTTGGAAAAATTCTTTTGTTTTTAAGTATGTATCATGATGTTTGATATTCTTGAGTGTTCTTTCTATATATTTAGGAGGAAAATGATGTCAAATTTGAGTCTTGATAACAAAATTTAAGCTTTATGTTTTTTTTTCTCTTATTTGAAAGTTTTTCTATGCAGGATGTAGACACCAAAATTGGGTCACACTTCCCTTGGTCCCTCGATAAATAAATACCTTGAAAACATCCACCTAGCCATGGCCCCCTTCACCTCACTATAATATTAATTTAATTATTAAAATTAAATTAATTCATTATCCTCACTGTATTTATTATTTAAATATCCTAATTGAGATAATGCCCACATATCCACCTAATCTAGCTAACTCACCCTAAGACCTATTCTTAGTAAGTTGCCATAACTAACTAAGACCTACCAAAACCCTAAAAATCAATGCCTACATTCCCTCTAACCACATTCCCACATGCTTAAAAGATGTTTCCATCCTAATCCGTGGGGCCAACACATGAGATCCCAGAAAATCAAGGGGATTTGCCCAGTTTAGTAAACCTATGAAATCTAGCCCTAATTGACACCAATTACCCTTAACCACCACTTGTTAAGCTAGAACCACCATCAGTCACCTTTTAACCCCCCAAAAAAACTTATTTTTGAGGTTAGAATATTCCTGAGAGATATTACATCTTTTGAGAACAAGTTTCAGAGAGAACACACATGCAAAGAAGGAGATCAAGTATTTTCTCTTATGCAGACATCCAACATTCACCCAGCAACCATCCAGCACTCACCCCAGCACAGATTTGATTCAATCAAGTAATAAGGAGAGCACATGCAACCCACATAAGAGCTCCCCAACATTTGGTGATCCTCTGCAGCATTCAACCTCTTATCAACACCTTTATTCATCACTCACAGACATCCAGAACCTGAATTCAAGTAAGTAGAACATTTTAATCCTCTGGTTCACTGATTTTGTCATTGTATTTTCATCCTTTGTTCTCCTAGCCACCCACTAACCTCCATTAATACTCACCCCTCTATATCACTATTAAAACCTCGCCCTAAATACCATCCAAACAACTTAATACCTCATTCTAACCAGCCTAGTCCTTAGTGTAATCATAAGGGAGATCTAAAGCTCATTCAGTGACATTCCCAGTATCCCACAGTATCTAGCATCGGTTCTCCCAAACTAGCATCGATCACCCTTAACCAACATCGGTCTCTGTATTTACCAATACAACCTAGAATAGTAACCTAGTTACCTATTCCCACATCACCCATACTCACTTGTGGCCTGCCTAAGACCTTTGTTAAACCTGCAGAGACCTAGAACCTGTTACTTGACCCTAGGATCTTATATTAACCTATCCTGTTAGATTAGATATTTCTTATTGTGTTTTAAATGAGATACCTAAATCATTTTAACTACAATAGGATTTACTTTATTACTAACACTAAATTTTTTTAAACAGTGGATTGACAGCCGTCTAGGAAGTATCACACTTCCCAGATCTAGCACACACTAGGTAGTCCACTGCATATATTGTTTAACTCTTTCTAGTGGTCCTAGTTTCCATTTCAGGTAGTTCTTCCCAGCCAAAAGGAAGCTCTCAGGATTAGCTTTGGATCAAGGAGTCAACATGCGCATAACAACCTATCAACCAACATTTCAACAGGTATTCCTCCTACACCCGTTACCCTATTTATTTCGTCATTTTTAAATAAACGTATAAGAATTAGGTAAAACATTTTGACACGCCCGGTAGGACCCATCCGGTGTTCCTTGCATTTTATTCATTCCTAGGAAAAGTTGTGTGTTTGTTCCCCTTCTGAAAAGCATCCACATTAATTTTCTTCCTTAGTAACCTTCTTTTTCTTTCTTTTCGTGTGCTTAAAAGAACCATTTATTCTTGTTTTCTACATTTTAGTGAAAGAACCTCCCTCTCCCTCTTCCTCTTATTGCGTCATCAAATTCCATGATTTTGATTTGGGCTTAAAAATCATTGCATTTCATTCTAATTTTCTCAATTAGCTCACCTTAATTGAGGGCAACCTATATGCTACAAGTCATTCCCAATTGATGGTTGAAAAACAAATTGTAGAAAGCACATCTCTCTCTCTCTCTCTCTCTCTCTCTCCGAGTCTTACCAAATTACACAAATTCAAAACAAATACATATTCTTAAACAATATCTTTACTGGGAACACATGTCAATGATCGCACTAATCCAAGAATTGGCAGGTACTCCCAAGCTCGTTGCTCTGTCTAGTCATACTTTAGAGTGAAGCCCGCCCCCACCATAGCATACCTGAAACCTCACCTTTTAGATCTCCTTCTTCATAGGAAGCCATCCTCACCAAAAAATCTATTCTATAATTCATGACTCAGTCCTTAAATAGCATAAGCTAAACAAACATAATAGAAAAACCACTCTTAGGATTGTATTTTTCTTAGTGTTTCTTCTTGGCTTGCATTTTGAGGTGAGAGGTCACGCTCTTCATTTTTTTATTTTTCTCCTTACATGCTCCTCATCATATTTGGTGTATTCCAGCTTCATCTAAGTGTGCCTAGACCATATTCTCATCATTCTCAAAATTCTAGGTTTGATTTCACATCAGATTTTAATTCACAACCACTTTTCTTTCATTACTGTTTCAATTTCCTAGGGACTCATGTTCATCGCCTCCTCCAAGGTATGACCTACTCAGTATGATCCTAACCAATTAGGTGGATTTATTTCCCCCTCTTATCTTTTAACCTTATATATATTGATTACCTTATATACGAATTGGTCCTCGACGCTTACCCTTGGGGTAATTTTTTTCTTTTACCTCCATCGACATCACCTATACCAATTTTCCTATAACCCAAATCATGCCTAAAACCTACCAACTTATTTTCCTACCTCCTCATATTCTTCCCTAGCTTATGGGAGAACTACATCAGCCTGAGGTTCCTTTTCAGTGGGACTATGTAGGCAATACTCCGAGGGCATGGGGCCCTTGGAGATTAGCTCAGCCACTCTCTACCCTAACCACTTAATTTTTCATTTTTCTCAAATCACACACACCAATCCTTTAGAACCGCCTCTTAACAACCAATCACCCACTGTTCGATTCACCAACTCAACTCTTCATTCCATTTGGACACTTTTCCCTTTTCTCTCTCTCTCTCTCTTGTTTTATTTTCTCAATTTGCTAGATGAGAAATGAATAACAAAAAACATGGATTTTTTGTTTTAATACTAAACCTGACCTAAATGACACTGGTTTTACCTTCACTGGCATCGGTTTTGTGCCCTACCTTACCGTGGATGGTTAACTTGTACTGGCATCAGTTACCCTTGACTGGAATCGGTGACATACTTTTCCACATTGCCCTAAATTTTACCCTATTACCCTATCCGTCACTCTTTTTTCCACACCCAATCTTTACCCTAACCACTCCCCTTACCCTCTCACCATCATCATTTATTACCTACCCAATTCCTCCTTTGGAGACTCGTTATTTTACCCATACCTCGGCCCTACCCGTGTCATGACCTAGATTCTTGGACCTAGACCATCACTAGTGACCTTTGACCTCCTGTGTTTGCTATACCTTGCGACATTGTTAACTGTGTTGATTGACTTGTTGACCTTACCTTGCCTCTTGCTGTGACTATTTATCCTGACCCTACCTTTGGTGTATCGAAAGACACCTACATGTTCTTGCACCTGACCTATGTCATGTTTCCTAACCATATCCTATACCTTGGATACCAAAATCACCTCAACCTTGTTTGGATAAACCTATCGACCTTAGAAAATGTAGAGTTTTCCTGCTCTTCAACCTAGTACTGTGCTACATTTTATACGTGTGCGTGTGTTTGAATGTTGCTACCTTTGACCCTGACCCTTTACCTAGATTACCCCATTAGACTTTGCTTCTTTTCCCCTATTACCCACCTTCCTTTTCATCACATTTACCTTTTATCAAACCACTCACCGATTCTGCCTTCTGCCTCATTAGTTCCTGTTTCAGGGGGATCACCTCCACCAACACATGAGGCAATTGCATCTTATTTTTGTCAGCGTCGCTTACCAATACAAGATATGCACCAAAAAGGGGCAAAATGTAGACACCAAAATTGGGTTACACTCCCCTTGGTCCCTCGATAAATAAATACCTTGAACACATCCACCTAGCCATGGCCCCCTTCACCTCACTATAATATTAATTTAATTATTAAAATTAAATTAATTCATTATCCTCACTATATTTATTATTTAAATATCTTAATTGAGATAATGCCCACATATCCACCTCATCTAGCCACCTCACCCTAAGACCTATTCTTAGTAAGTTGCCATTACTAACTAAGACCTACCCAAACCCTAAAAATCAATGCCTACATTCCCTCTAACCACATTTCCACATGCTTAAAAGAAGCTTCCATCCTAATCTGTGGGGCCAACACATGAGATCCTAGAAAATCAAGGGGATCTTCCCAGTTTAGTAAACCTAGGAAATCCCACCCTAACCGATGTCAGTTACCCTTAACCACCACCGTTTAAGCCAGAACCACCATCGGTCACCTTTTAACCCCAAAAACAACCTTATTTCGAGGTTGGAAGATTCCTGAGAGATATCACATCTTTTGAGAACAAGTTTCAGAGAGAACACACATGCAAAGAAGGAGATCAAGTATTTTCTCTTGCGCAAACAACCAATATTCACCCAGCAACCATCCAACACTCACCCCAGCATAGATTTGATTCAATTAGGTAAGAAGGAGAGCACATGTAGCCCATGCAAGATCTCCCCAATGTTTGGTGATCCTCTGTATCATTCAACCTCTTATCAACACCTTCATTCATCACTCACAGACATCCAAAACCTGATTCCAAGTAAGTAGAACATTTTACTCCTCTAGTTCACTTATTTCATCATTGTATTTTCATCCTTTTATCTCCTAGCCACCCACTGACCTCCATTAATAATCACCCCTCGATATCCCTATTAAAACCTCACCAAATCCCATCCAAATAAATTAATACCTCATTCCGACAAGCCTAGTCATTGGTGCAATCATAAGGGAGATCTAAAGCTCATTATGTGACATTCCCAGTATCCCACAGTAACTGGCACTAGTTTGTCCAAACTGGTGTCGATCACCCTTAACCGGAATCGGTCTCTGTATTTACAAATACAACCCATAAAAGTAACCTACATACCTATTCCCACATCACCCATACTCACCTGTGGTCTGCCTAAGACCTCTGTCAAACCTGTAGAGACCCATAACCCATTACTTGACCTTCAGATCTTATCTTAACCTAGCTTGTTAGATTAGATCTTTCTTATTGTTTTTTAAATGAGATACCTAAATCAATTTAACTACAATAGGATTTACTTTATGACCAACACTAAATTGTTTTAAATAGTGGATTGAAAACTATCTAGGAAGTATCACACTTCCCAGATCTTGCACACATTAGGTAGTCCACTGCATATATTGTTTAACTCTTTCTGGTGGTCTTTCTTTCCATTTCAAGTAGTTCTTCCCAACCGAAAGGAAGCTCTCATGATCATCTTTGGATCAAGGATTCAACATGCATGCAACAACCTATCAATCAAAATTTCAAAAGGTATTCTTCATACGCCCGTTACCCTATCTATTTCATCATTTTCAAATAAATGTCTAAGAATTAGGTGAAACACAAGAATAGGTTACTTGCACTAGTGTGCATCTAGGCACACTAAATTATCACTTTCCTTGTGCTAGCGTTCATTTATACGCGTCTATGTTCATCTACATCAATATGTATTTCACTACAAGTAGTGGCGTTACACTAAATTATACTTTCATGTTCCTACATTCCTTTCCTTGCATTAGTGTTTCTACGTATTTTCTCTATCGTGCATGCCTACGTGTCACTGAATGCATATAAGTTCATCTATTTGTGTTTTTGTTACATTACATGTTTTAGTGTTCTATTGAAATTTTATCTTTACACACTACCATTCATTTATATGCACTAGTGTTCACCTGTGTCTATTACCGTTCACTTGTACATGCATGCGTTCTCCTTTACATTTTTTACTGCTTCCGCTAGCCTTCATCCTCCTACACTAGCGTTCATCTACCTATGCTAGCATTCATAATTCTTATGTATGTGCTACCATTCTATGTGGTTGTTATTTTTATTTTTTATTGAAATTCCTGAAAGTTTCAAAGCTAATTTTTTATTTCCTACAGTTTTATTCATGTTTCTGATTCTGATATGTAGGTTTTTATCTAAATTAGTGTTAATAATTTTATTATTTGTTGGAAATATCCTTTTATTATAATTTGATCAAAACTGTATATGCTCTTCTATTTCACTTTCGAGTGATCTTGTGAATCGAAAATGAAAAAAATTCTGAATGCTTTTCTAACATTTCAGTTGTTATTTTAAAATGATGCTAACACATGATATTTTTGTTTAAAATTTCTATATTGGTTTAATTTTACCAAACACCACATATGATCTTCTCTTACGCTTCTGAGTAACCTTGAGAAATAGAAATGGTTGCGATCCATATTTTTCTAACATTGTGCTCATATGGAAACCTGCTAATTTTTTGAGTGTAAGACCATCTACGCTTATCAAAGAAAAAATCAAAACAAATTACTAATGTTTTGTGTGTAGGTTGCCTTAGTCAGAGAATGACATTTAATACAAACACATTTTAAAAGAAGATAAAAAATGAACTCACACTATATTTGTAGGTCCATATAAGGGTTAAAACCTATCTACTTTAATTGTGGGAAGTGTTTTGGCTTAATCCATAAAAATAATTATGAGGAGTACCATAGGAACCCTAAAGTAGTAAGCACATTGAGGGAAGTGGCTGAGGAAATGAGAAGTGTCCCAAACACCTACTTGACTGGTAAAACCCATGAGGAATATCAAACATTATCTATTTTAGGCCTCTTTCATTAATTTTATTGTGGGGTAATGGTAATTTGTTCATAATTTATTCTAAAAAAATGATACCTCTCTTATACAAATATTGGTTAGTTTTGAGAACAAAATCCCTAGGAAGATATTTTTCATTTGGACAAACTTTTCCATATCCATTATCATTTCTATCACACATTTATTAAGAAATGTTTTTTCTTAGTTTCTACCTCGTTTTAGAACAAAGAGAAACTCTGCTAAAGTTGTGCCATGTATTTTTGGTTATGAAATTTTTTTAACATACCCCCTTTCACAATTTTGGACCCCCCTTTATCAAAAGTGCACTATCTGAAGTGCTGCAAAAATTAGATCAACCATTTTTTTGATGCTCAACATTAATTTCTTATAACTTGATTTGAGTGTTGAAAGTGTGTTATTATGATGCCCACATTATATCAGTCCCTTTGCTATACTTAAATCTTATTTTATTAAACTTGATTTAAGTGTTGAAATTGTGTTGTTATACCACTCTCATAGTATCGACCATTTTTTATACTTAAGCCTTGTTTTTACTAAAACTTGATTTAAGCATGGAAATTTGCGTTGTTACACTTATAAATTCATAGCAACCCCTTTTTAATACTTAATTCTTGTTTTATCAAAACATTATTTAAGTGTGGAAATTGTGTTGCACTATTAAATAGCTTTTGAGACACTTTTGAACTTAGGGAAAATTTTCCTTTGTGGTCGTTACTCTGTCTAGAATTTCATATATTTTCATTGGCTACTTTCATCATACATTCCATACCCTTAGAAAATATTCACTTTTATGATGTTACATTGCTAGTTTTTTCCTAGATTCATCATGAAACTTGCATACTTATCCTAAATATTTGTAAAAAAATTCCCATCATGCCACCTATTCCAATATTGACACATAGAATATGGGAATCTAATATGTTCCTTTGAAAATATTTAGACCCCTTATTTGAAGAGGAAACAATGGTTGGCTATAGTGGAGATGAGGAACTAAGTCCTCGTGATACCTTTGAGTATGAACCCACCCACATAGATAACATCCTCTTCCAAAACATATATCAAGTTTTAGTATGGGTAGTAGAGTTAGGGGACAAATTGCTGCCTAAATTCTATCCCACTAGCCTTACAAATATGAGTCAAGAAGAAGAATTAACAGAAAATACTCCTCATCAAATAGTTGAGGACATACTAAACCATGGAAATGCTTCTATTTTGTCACAACATGAAGGAAAAAATGAGGAAATAGAATCCTCTAAGACTATAATTAGTTGTCGCATACCATTTATTTGAACCAACCATAAAGCTAGAGCACAAGGAGAAGAAACTGAAAATGAACCTTAACCAGAACCCTAAATTGAAGAGGTCACCATACAACAATAGTTATAAACTCTTAGCCACTAGTTGGAAAACCTAGATTCACATGTCCATCGAGACACAAGTAGAGCTTCACGTATTGAAAAACCTAAGGTGACTTATGTGCAATATTACAATGTAAAAAACAATGGAAAATCCTTAAAATCTAACCGCATTTACATATATGTCACACCCTCACATGGCCACATATTCGACCAAGAGTGGCATTCCATGCAATAGGAACTTTTCGGTCTTCAATAAAATAGCCTTGGACATAATAAGAAATATCAGTTCAAAGAACTATGTCGTTATCCTTGCGATCGAGAGATGTTCTGTACTCCATTTCTACCTAGCTTTGATTGCCCTAAATTTTAAAAATATAAGGGAAATGGTGATCCTCATGATCACATAAAGGAATTCTTCATGGCTTTCCAAGAAGTTACCTATAGTGATAACTATCTCATTCACTTATTCCTATGAAGTCTTAGAGGCCAAGCACTTGAATGGTTTCTCCATCTCCCCAAAGGGTCTATTTACAATTCGTAGACTTAGCAGAAAATTATGTTCATCACTTTTTATTTAATACAGAAAGTGATATCTTTATGATAGAAATTTGTAACACAAAACAACGTAATAAAAAAAACTTTGTTGTTTTCTTACAGTGATGGAAAGGGTTAGCCATTTGCTTCCCTTTCTCTACTCCAGAGAAACAACTTGTTAGTATCTTTCTACCTAACTTATACCCTGAGATAGCCTTTAAATTACAAATGCATTGTGTAAGCACCTTCAAATAATTTATTCAAAAATGAATCCATATTGAAAAGGCTTTTATTTCCAAAGTGACCTTAAAACCCTTCCAAATTGATAACCATGAATCAAATGTCTAAGTTTTCTAACAAAAATAAGAATGTCATAGGTGAGGGAATCACTAATTTTAAACATGTCTAATTGGTCCAAAACACTCCTCATTTGAAACTATCATGAAAACCTCTCAAATATGAAGTTAAACATCAAGAGTATACTTCACTCGTGAACCCTTTATCATCAATTTTGAGATAGTTGAATATGATCAACATGGTCAAATTTCCAATCACTACACCCATTATCAAGGAGTCACCTAAGACATCATGGTACAAAGACCACAAATATTGTGAATACCATCGATTCAAAGGCCATGCTATAGATCGATGTATGAAATTGAGAAACTTCATTTAGGACGTCATAGATAGAGGAGACGTCGAGATAGGTTCATAGGAACCCTAAAAAATATCTAATAAAAAGTTGGGAATTTATAAAGAAAAATTCCCTAAGCATAAAAAAATGGAACAAAATTTAGATCGAGGTCAATCCTCATTAGGTAAAAGTCCCAATCACTTTATTTCAGAAATAACCAATCTATTCAATTCTCTTATTGAATTTTTCCATCCCACTACTGAGCATATAAACACTATAAAAATCAAATCACAATGGTGTGTCATTACAACGTGATGTAATCATATTATCATTCAAGGACCTCCTCTGCCTACTCCTTCATATGGTCATTACAATCTCCTAGAGAAAATCGAGAATAAAACTACAAATATCTCTATCTTGGATCTTCTCAAGATATCTATTGTTCATAAAGATCTCCTCTTTAAGAATTTTTCAGGAGTCAAGATTTTCCATAGACATTGAAAAATCATGTTTCCAAGCCTTGGTTGCATAAATTTTTCTATTTGAACAAATCACCTTTAGCCAGAATGATATTCTAACGAATGATCAAACACACAACCTCCCTTTGTATATTGAAGGGATAATTACTCATAAAATTATCAAAAGGGTGCTTGTGGACAATAGATTGGGCATTAACTTATGTACCTTGAAGCTCATAAAACAATTGGGATACAATGACATTGAAATTGAGCCTAATGTGATCACCATTAAGGCTTATGATAATGTAAAGAGGTAGTCAACATACATGAATATTTTATTGATGGAAGTTGGGCCTGTTACACATGATACCCAGTTTCATGTCATTAACTTGGAGATACCCTATTATATTCTCCTTAGTCACCCATGGATTCATGCCATGTAGGTTGTTCCCTTAACTTTCCACAAGTGTACCAAAATCTATCATCAAGTAAAAGAACTTACCATCTTTTGGGACCCGCAACCTTTTACGCATTGCAGAGTGTTATCTAACTATAACCCCACAACATATGAATGTCCTTCTATAGAAATAATTTTCAAGCTTCAATTAGATGCCCTTTTCTCTCGCATCAATCCTGATACAATTCGCCCACAAGAAAGTGGTGCTTCCACATTCATATCCCCATTTTCTACATTGGAAATGAAAATCCTTCTTACCGGTTTTTCGGGAATATAACCTCCAATAGGCCATCATTGTTTCAAATCTCCTTTATCACCCAAAACATGTGGTAGGCCCAAATTTCATTCGCAACAAGCTCGAGAACCTTGTAATATCAAAAAATTCATCCCTGGTGGTCTCTTGGAAGATGAGAAAATGCATAACACTTATACATCCCAATCCTTTGACAAATATGACTTCTTACTATCAATCCCTTGAATATAGAATCCATAATAAGATGATGTATGTTATGATATATAAAGGATATGGATGTGGCATAAATGAACAAGGAGTGTAGTAACCCCTTCTAGGACATGTTCATTAGGTAAATTTCAGGTCTATGCTATTAAGTGTGGAAAATACCTAAAACTCAAAATAAGGAAGGGTTTGACGATACCTACCCCAATAATCACAATGTTAGGGTGATCAAATGTAGAAATGGATAAGTGCTCCTTCTTTTTCTGAATGGATAGCCCTGCAATGACAGTTGTAATGTCATAATGGTTAGATGTCACAATGGATAAACAATCCTCCTTTCACGAAATTAAGAGCCATGTAATCAAAGACAACTAAAAAAGGAATATTAGAAAAAATGGGATGATGATCTAAGCATAGGTTGATTATAGGAATCCAAAGGGACTTCCTTGGAGGATGTCAACTCATTTTTAAACAATCAATTGAATTGATAATAATGATTACATGATAAATAATGATAATGATAAAGATGGAGCTAGAACTCAAGGTAGAAATGTAATTCATGTTCTGCTTCGTAGGTGAACAAACCTAAGGTGGTGGCTATCTGGATAGATTAAAAATAATCATACCATTAGTCTACTATCTGGAAATATGTAAAGTAATCATATTATCTAGCAAGTCCTATTCTAATCTCATGGAGGATCTCGAGCTGGTTCTCAATATCCTCAATCTCAGTTGCAAATTTGATAGCACATAGTGTAAACATGCAAAGGATGTTGAATTATTCCCACACTAAGGGCTTCTGGATGATCAGGAGATCATAGATACTTGTGATAGGATGTGATTTACCTAGAATAATTATCTACAACAGAGACATACTTGTGAGATACAAGCTAAATATAGGGATATATGAAAGTTAATAAAAATGCTATGATTGATAAAAATAAACTGATAGACAAATCATAGGAAATTCAAGGGAATCACTGGAAATTTTGGGGAATAATGGATGATTTAAAGGACTAATTGATGATCAATGTAAAAGTATTTATTTCTCAAAAAATGACAAGTTGATACAAAAAGAGCTCTAAATGGATGATTTTGCAAATGTTGATGTGGTAAAAGAAATGAAAAAATAAGAAAGGGGTATCTTGGAGAGTAGAAAAGCTACATAACACCTGAAAATAATGAATGAAGTTAGTTTTGTTGGTTTTTGATTACCTAGGGAGATTGTTGAAAATGCAAAGGTTGATGTGTTGTAGGTTCTTGGGGAGACTTGATGTTATTGGTAGGCTTGAAGATTACTAGAGTGGTAGAGTTTCATTACTTGGATTGAAAGAAGAGATGTGCAAAAGTCTAAAATATTTGAAAAGATCCTTGAAACAGGAGTTGAAACTCCTATTTATAATCACTGGTGATTTGTTGGAATCGCTGACAATCTATAAATTTTGGGGAAAATGTTTATAATTGGTTTTAACCACTTCCTAAACAAAATTTTTGGTTATGGTGATGATGAAAAATGGTTGGGTAGAGATTACCTGAGTTGGGGAGGTTAAGAGGTTGGGATAAAATGGGTTAGGGATGGTTTATAAATGGTTAGGTGATTTCAGGGGGGTTAAGTTAAATCTATTGTACAAGGGGAGAGAAATGAATTAGGTATTTTTTATAATGGTATGTTTTGATAAATTAATTTGCGTATGCTTGGAGTAAGCGAGTGATGAAAACCTAGTGTCTACATGTTCCCATTTTTGTCGAGTGGTTTGTGACAAATAAACTATTGGACAAAAAACAACTTGAGATGGTTTTCTTTGTGTTTAGATGGGTGATCCCCCATCAAACTAGGGGAATTTCAAAAAATTGCAATGATAACCAATTTTATTGAGTTGATTGGAGAGTTTTTGTGTACGTGTTTCATTTTAAGTTGCCCCAAGATGATGTATCCAAACAAGATGGGTGTTGCCATGGAATTAAGTGATAAGGGAGCCAAGGGGCATGTGTCCTATAGACATAAGATTTGTAAGAAGTGAATTTGGTTGTAAAGATACCAGGGATCCAAGTGATAGGGTATCAAAGGGGCTCATTTCCTATAGATATACGGCTTACCCATGTTGAGGTTGTTAAACAAATCTATGATGGATTGCTGGTATAGATTGGATTTTGACTGAGCTTAGGATACCTAATCAAGGTAGTCAATGATTGGTTGGTTTATTGATGTTGTGAGGGATTTAGGGCCCTCAACATGGGACCCATTATGGAAAAATATTCCACTTAGATGAGTAAGATAGTATTTCAAATAGATTTTTTATTGTGAAGGTGTGTTTTTGATAATTTGGGGGAATCATGGGTGATATAAGTAAATTATCGATGATTAATAAAATCATCAAAAATTCCAAGGTAGGAAAATCAGTGCCCTATAAATGATCAGATTTACCACCATAAATTCATTTTTACCTTGCAAATTGAGAGAATTAGAGGCTTAGTTTAGTTATTTTTGAGAGATAATTGAGAGATGGAGGCTGTAGAAGGATCGAGGAGACAGAGGAGGCCCACTTTAAGAGAGGTAAGTCCCAATTTTTATGTTTTGTGTGTTTTTGGTTAGTTTTTAATTTTTTTGGTTTTGGGGCCTGTAACAGGGCACGTTTATTGAGACATCGAAATCACCGGTAATTTTTGTAAATCGCTTGTGATTTGGATAAAACATCAAACATTGTAGTGAATAGTTGGTGATTGATGTGATTTTATGTTTTTATGTAATTTGGATGAAATTTTTATTAAACACTGCTCTAATGAGTGTTTTATGTTTTTTAGATATAGGTGAGAGACAAATTGACCATCCAAGATAGGATTCCCTTAATCCTAGATGATGTGATGCCTTCTTTTTTGGATGATTATTGGGATCATTTGGAGGATATAGGCTTAGGTGTGATGATTTATTACAGATGGATTCATAGGAAACAGGGTTATTGCTTGCATTATTAGAGAGATGGGATCCCATTGTATATTTTAGCTATCAACAGGTGAGATGGATATCACCTTGTAGGATGTGCACAAGATTCAAAGGTTGCATATGTAGGGAGAAGGGATTTATTTGATTGATGAGACAGATAGGATTGGTTTAATGAGATATTTATATGGTGATGATGTTTATGGGGTGGATTTTTCCTCAGGTGGTTTTTCATACGAGGATTTATATACTCCCGAGATAGAGGGTCGTGCTTTGATGAAATTAATGATGAAAAGGATTACTTGCTATGATTTTCTTGACTCTATCATGGGTCACTTTCCATGGATAATGATAGGTGTGGTGGCTGATATGATGGAGTAAAGGACTATCTTAAGAAAGTCCCTTGGCATCACAAGTACTTCAGTTTCAAGACCTGAGTTACATGAAGTGTGATCTCAGGCTAGTGGGAAAATGGGACCACCTGGTAGTGTTATCTTGGATAACTATCAATATTTATTTTAGGAGTTGGGATACTTTGAGTATATAGTTTGATGGAGGCCTCTTAATGATCCTTCTTTTGTTATATATCAGGCATAAAGATGAGTGACACCTAGTGGTAGTATAAGCAGTGTTGGTCAGCCACTGTGAGGTCTAGATGGAGGTTGTCCTAGTAGAGGACTAGATGGAGGTGAGGGTGGTGTTTAAGGGAGTAGCATCTGATTGATGGAGGTTTAGTTCACCCAATAGATGATGTATTTTTTATGTATACGTTTATTTGTAAAGCCTATTTTTTATATACGGAGCTTTTGAGACTCTAGATGATGTATAAAGATGAATTGACATGATATATGATTATGATTTTGTTTTATGATATATGTTTTATATTTACTTTAATGTGTTTTTGGATGTGGCAATGTAATATCGAGATTTGATCATGATTGTATGGATATTGATAGAATTTGATATTATATAGATGTTGATGTTATGTTTATGATGTGATGTATTATAAATATTTGATTTGAAAGTGACTTTAATGTATATCAAAATGTGTTCTAATCATGGCTAATAATAAAATGTGAAGTGATTTATTTTATACTGGATTAGATAGATGTGTAATGGAAAACAATAGAGTGAAATCTTTTGCACTTTTTGGCCTTATAACATATGTTAACTCCTGAATAACAATGAGTAGTTACATGTAGGATCTTAGACATAGAAGAAGTGGAATGTACACCATCCTAGGACATGGGAAGGGTTGCCATATGTAGGTTGTGTAAGAGAGTAGGTTATCATTTCAATGGTTTCATAGGGAGATTATCTAGCTATACATTTTATTTTAACACAAACTAATCGATGCAGGAATATTTCCTAGGATGTTTTTTTTTATTTTTACTTTTAAGAAGGTTGATCAATGTGGGAAGCCTTTTTTCATGGGTAGTAATCCTTTAAGGGAGTGGTCTATAATTTTTGACTTTTGGAGTTTTGGTTTTTTGATAGCCATCCTTCGAGTGATCGGTTTATGATTTTTATGGGAAGCTATCCTTCAAGGGATCATTCTAATTTTATTTTTTTGACAATATGATTTTGATACTAGATAATTTTCCTTTGAGGGATCAGTCAATTTATTTTTGATAAGATGCATCCATAGATATTTTTGAATTTATTTTCCACTGAGAGTAACCCTAGTAGACCATTTTGAGGAGGGGAAGAGATGTGTATACAAACTACAAATGTGTGCCATATGATGTGTCTTCGGTTGGTAGATAAGGTATGTTGATGTAATGATCCTCGGGATCCTACTTAGGAGGAACTTGTCCATGTGAAATATGTGATGAACAGAACCGTGATGATCATGTTCAAGGTTTTGAGGATAGTGATGGAAAATCACATACTTTCAAATCATTAACATGATTAAATGAGTGATCGCTGGTGAATTAATATATTTGATGTGACTACTATTATGATGTTCAATGTGTTAATAGTAGAAAGGCCATAAGTGCAAGAAATTCAGAGGTTCTTTTTTAGGTGTACCATAAAGGGATGCTAAGTGGTAAGCTCCTGACACATACTTGTGAGTGATGACATATGGACTGATCTAGTTAGGAGAAAAATTACACGTTTACTCCTTTCTGGAGTAGTGACATTTTTATTTTCTTTGAGAATGAGATGATCTAAATTAAATTTATGATATTTTCCATGTTTTTTTATACCTAATGCACTCTTGATACACATGATGATGTTTGAGAGCTATTATATGTAGTTCATCTATAAATTACAATTGTGCTAAACGGTCTTGAAGATAATACTCATTAGGGATAATATATCTTAGGGATACGTGGATTGATGGGATTTGGAATTCAAGGGGTAAGTCTGCCTCAGATCCATAAACTAGAGAAAAGGGTGTAACACCTATAGGAGTATAGATGCTAGTATGATAAGCCCATAGAATGAACTGGACAGGGAAAATTTTAGTGGAAAGTTTTTGTTAAATCACAAATGTTAGAGGTTTTGGAAATGAAAGTGGAGAATTTTCAGCAGTCAGCTACCGCCCAATTTTCTTAAAATTTCAGCCAAAAATTCATTTATATGGGTCAGTTTGCCTACTATTTACACTTAAAAATGAGCTTATGCATGTATTTCACCAACGTTTCTAATCAAAATATTCTCATATTCACCAAGGTATAATACATAGCCCCAGGGTTACAAGGAGGGGTACCACCTTGTGGGATCTGGGGGCTGGATTCCCCGACAGAGGTTCAGGGGCAGCACCCCCGAAAGCCACATTTTATATGGTTGTTTCTATGGGAGATGACTATTTCACCAAATTCTTAGCAAATTAATGAAACAAATAAGGGTAGAAGGCCAAGGAGGAATACATGTTGTAATGTCAGTTGAAGGTTTTGCATGCATTTTGAGTTCCTAATCTAAGTTGATTGTGAGAGCTCCCTTTTGGCTAGGAGGAACTACCTATAAATGAAAAACAATACCATCAAATAGAGTTAAATAAAATAATGAGTGGACTGCCTAGCGGAATCTAGATCCAAGAAGCATGATACTTCTTGAACAAGTTGTCAATCCACTTTTATATAACAATATTAATGCTAGTTAAATCATACATGAAGTAAAGATCCTATTGGAATTGAAATGATTTAAGTATCTCATATAAAAAAATAAGAAAGGTCATTCAAAAAGGTTGTTTAAGGTCAAAATGGGAGGGTTGATTGGCTAGTGTTGAGTTGCAAGTGTGGTACAGGCTTTAGGTAAGGCCTGGTAAGGATTAAAAATGGTTATGGGCTATTGGGAAGTGGGTATTAGGTTGTGCAATGGTCTAAGCTATATTGATAGAATACCGTAACTGGTGGTCGTACTGACTAACCAATTCTAGTTAGGCAGAGTGATCGATGTCGGTTGGCTAAGTGGTGTCGGTAGGGGAAATTAGCGAAAAATTCTTAAAATTAGTTTTTCATACTCATTGTGATTGTACAAAGGTTAGAAATGGTACCTGTGGGATTGTAAAATGGTTATGAAGACTCAGAGATGATCAAGAGAGTGTGAAAATGGGTGGAAATTTCAGGTATGATCAAGTGATGGGTTGATGGAAGGAAGGAAATATATGGGTGTGGAGAGAAATAAACTAGAGAGATGAATAAACAAATCTACACAAAGAAACTATAGATTCAATGAAGAGATGTTAAATATTTACTGGAAAATAGATTAGAGGGTGTAGGTGATGAAGATGGTAATAGTAGAGATCTAGAGAGAATAGTCATTGTATTCGTGTCACGATAGATCAAACCTTTGTGCCTCTCTGTTGTGAATCTATGATCATGAAGAGGATGATGAATGGTGATCGATGTTGGTAGTGCTCCCGTTTGTCTTCTTTTTCCTTAGTGATAAATAATTTTGAGTGCTCCAAGTCTCTAGAAGAAATGAGATCCTGAATCGAATTGATCGACCTAGGTAAATGCTTTTGGAAACCTATTTAACCTAACTGGAAATGGTTAGGTGATTGAGCATCGGTTGAGATATAACTGACGTGTCGGTCAAGGCAGGAATATCTAGGTTGGCCAAAAATAGATAGATTGTTGCTATTTTTGGTATGATCTCCAACCTTCTACCAAGTCTCGAGTGATAGATCATAGCAAGATAAGTAGGATTCCTTTTAGGTTTGTTAATAGGAGTTAAAGTCTAGGTTTAGACTAAGTCCTTATTATTTAGAATGGGTTTAGACTTAGTCTTAGGTCATTAATGTGGTTTAAGTAGGTCATTGAGTGAGGTGGCTAGGTGAGGTGGTTAAGTGAGGATATTAATTAATTTAATTAAGATAATTAATTTAATTAACATGTGCACTATGGGATATGAATAGATAGGATATGGTTAATTTAATTAATGGGGTTTAAAGGGGAGTATGACCCAATTTTGGTGTCTACGTTTTGCCCCTTTTTATTGCATAGCTTGTATTTGTAAGCGACACTAAAAAAATAGGAAATTGGTGTTCCAGGTGTGAATGGAGGTTAGATTGCCCCAAGTAAGGTTGAAAGTGAGATTTCCCCAAGTGTGGGTGGAGGTGATCCCCCTCAAACTAGGAATTGATGAAGGTGTTAGACAGATTTGGTGAGTGGTTTGATAAATATGTAAGTGATGAAAGTGAAGGTAGGTGGGTTTTAGGTAAGGGTATGAGCACTTTGGGTAATGGGTAATGGTCAAATACGGTAATAGGTAATGGAAATCAAATGCACGCACACATATAGACTGCGATATGGTACCAAGTAGAAGAGCATGCAAAATCTACATCATCTAAGGTCGATAGGTTTATCCAAATGAGGTTGAAGTGATTCAGGTATCCAGGGTACATGATATGATCCAGAAACACAACTTAGGTTAGGTGCAGGACCGTTTAGGTATGATCCGGTACACCAAAGGTTTGGTCAGGATAAAAAACATGACAATAGGCAAGGTAAGGTCATTAGGCTAAACCACACGGGTAACAACATTGTAAGGTATAGCGAGTACATGAGTTTAAAGGTCACAAAAAGGTAGTTCTGGTTTGGGTATGTAGGTCATGGTATGGGTAAGGCCAAGGTATAGCTAAATAACAAGTCCCTAAACATGATTAAGGAAATGTATAGGTAATTTAGGCTTGTGGGTAGGGTGTAATAAGTGTTGGTAAGGCCAAAAGGTATTTGGCAGTAATGAGTTTAGGTCAAAATGGGAAAAATGTAGGTGAAATGGTACTAGTAGGTGACTGATGCTGGTTATAAGGTAACTGATGTTGGTTTGGTATGACCGATGCCGGTCATGTTGATTTGGGGTTAAAAAAGAAAAATTTTTGTTTTACAGATTCATTTTAACTTGTTGTCATTTGTGAAAATGACAGAGAATTTGTGCCTCCATGGAAAGTGAATATTGTGAAGTGTCCAAGTTGAGTTGGTGAGTTACGAGTACATGGTGAGTTAGTATTGGCAGGTAGGTCCACGAGATCGAGTAGAGCGATTGATTGGTGGAGATATTCGAGGTAGATTTCAGCATGGCAAAGGTGGGAGAGGGTTCAGGTGGACCACCGGTGTAGCACGGCGGATAGATGTGTCACCATGAAGGAGACGACACTGAGATGAGGTAGGAGGGATTGAAGCATTCTTCATACTTGTTATTTGATTAAATTATGCTTTTAAAGATGAAGAAATTTAGGTGGGAATATGGATTTTGAAATTGGGGTGAAAAAAGGGTGAAATCATCAGGTGGGAAATGGTATCAAATATAGGTTAAATAAGGTGATAATTAAATGTAAGGTGAATTTGGGTGGGATGGGGTAGATGTAGGTTTGTAAGTGAGTTTTGTGTGAAATTTTGAGAATTTGGGGGGACAATGTTTTCAGTTTTTGTGTACACGACAAAGACTGACGTCGGTCTAGGTTTCAGTCGACGTCGGTCAACTTGGGCTTTGGTCTAAGGCATCCGGTCAAGTCTTAGGTGATCGACACCGGTTAAATGAAACTGATGACAGTTAAGGAAAACCTGGTGATGGTCAAGGTGACCAATTCACTTAAGGTTATGGTGAAGTAAGAATAGGGGTAATAAGGGCTAGGTATGAAAAGGAAAATGGGTGAATGGCAAGTAAAGAGTGTAGGGGGATAAGGATAAAATGTGATTGTTGTGCAGATATGGGATACAAGTAAGTAGGTTAAATTGAACTTAAGAATGGGTAATAATGATAGGGGTTGGTAGGCGATTTAGGTGAATTAGGTAAAGAGGGTAAGCATGATTAGATGTAATTGGGTAGGGTTTGGGAAAATAATTGGTAATTGGAGGTAGTCATGTCTTAACAATATAGTGTTTGTTGGATGTGAGGCAAGGGACCAAGTTGAGGATGTGGGACCAGAGTACCACCTATGTTAGTAGAGATGTAGTCCAGTGTGACTACAGAGGAGTGGGAGCATACGAACGATGTCAGATTGATTGGGATCCCACTAGTGCTATATGCACATATAGCTCGAGATCCTGAGTTTGATGGTCACACTCATCGATAGATGAGATTAAGCGACCAACACATTTTCATTTACTGTAATGGGTGAGATGACTGTCACCCTAGAAGGACGTGTACAAGATCATGTTACTACTGAATTGTTGGGGAGCCAATTTATTCTATTTCATTCATATGCATCAATGGAGACTGATAGTGGCTGTGTCTGGGGAGGCGATGGGTGAGATGAGGTATCAAAGTGTGATCCTTGGTTATGGGGACATGTATGCAGCCCATCCTTAGGAGACAAGGTTGGTTGTATTGATGATAGAGGTAGAATGTTTCTTTGCCTTACCATATTTTTAGGGTGGAAGATCTTGACAAGCACAGATGGGATTACTCCAAGATATGATGGAGGAGTATATCTATTTTTCCTGGGCACTGGCATTCCTAGTGTATTTATATAGGTAGCTATGGGCCTATGGGAGATTGTAGTAGTTTAGTTTGTGTTGCACATTTTTACTACATTGTTCGGAATATGATCATATCATGTGCATGCACCCAGCTGGTTTGTCTATGACATAATTAGTTTGGGGGTGGATTACTGCAGAGCTTGGATACAGATAATGGTGGGTACCAGTTGCTGGGAAGCATAAGGTGGCAAGGGCCACCCACGATGTTTTATACTCATAGGCGGTTATTGAAGGTAATTTTCAGGGGTCAATATTTTGTGCAGGCACTACATTGGTTATCACATTGTACAATGGTATGATGGAGGAGATAGACAAGCCTCAAGTTGTTGAGGTGGATATATGGGTAGCGTGTTCAAGCGAGCATGAGCCTGATACATGTAGACAAGGGTTAGACGATAATTTTGTGCTACCAAAAGAAATGCCTCAACATTTTCCAAAGTACTGGAGAGATGACATGGAGATACCCATGTCTCCACCCACGTTTAAGTGTGCCGATAGGGAATGAGGAAGAAAAACCAGTGGATAGGTGGATTGATTGATGAAACTGAAGTCACCGATGATTATAGGTAGTGGTGGGCAACACAGTAATGGGCGAGCACCACCGAGACCAGGGAATCGTGATCTTTCTACCATTATAGTACAAAGAGATGCCTTGTAAGGGCAGTTGGCCACTCTTTAAACACATCTCATAGGTATGTAGGATCAGTTGAGACAGCACCTCATGCGTAGGCGGCCACCCCTGCAATCCCAGGTGATAGCCTTACAAGCTCAGTCTGGCCCAGGTATAGGCACCCACACAGGACGGTCATGGGCATGGAGTGCATGTAGCCACCTTACAGGCGTAAGTAGCAGGTTTGCAGGGATCATCTGGCCACTACATAGGCACAATTTATGGCCTTGCAAGCCTAGGTTACATCACATAGACCTCCATAGGCCTCAGGTTGCAACATAGGGACCTACATAGGCTATAGGGATAAGGTCTAATACAGCAAGAAGCAACAACGAGATAGTGTCCAATGGTATAGGGAGGAGGAAAGGGATCACAAATATAGGTAACCTAGGCCATAGGATTAGTAGGGCAAGGAACACAGGTTACATTGAGATGTATTTCACCCACCACATGTGGATGATTATGGTCAGGTTCAAGGATTCCCTGAATGAGGCATAATTACTATCAGGATCTCCTTGATGACTATCGAGATAGATATCTCGTCTTATGCTTAGTAAAGAGACTAGACAGGTTGCGAGTGAGAGGATGATATCCTGCACTCATAGTTTAGATATTGCACATGGAGGGTGACGAACCCACAAACAGAGGGCAGTGTAAGGCTATTAGTACACGTAAGTTAGGCTAGACCTAGCTAAGGGCTCAGGTGGAGATTAGACTGGAGACCCATGGAGGGTAGAGAGATGTTGGCAGGGTGGCAGACAGGTCAAGAGGAGGAGACAAGTGAGACTAGCCCAGAGGATATGCGATGGGGTGATGAGTAACCAATTGGTATGAATATTGTTTTTGATGATATTGAGACTTTATTACCCGGCCTACGTGCCGAATATAGTGAGGTTTTATATGAGAGTTTTGTGATTTTTATTTTTATATTGTCCTGGGTGCCGAAGATAGTGAGGTTGTATCTGAGTGATTTGAGATATTTGTATCTTTGTATATGTGTATTGATACACACACTATTTCCTAGTTATATAGATGATCAAATTTATTGTATGGACAATGTATCTATGTTTTTAATTTCCATTGTTATTGTGTATTGATGGAAACTAGGTGAATTAGGCATGATTGAGTTAAGTTCAATTATTCATGATTGATTTTAGGTCACTTAGGCATGGTTCAATTTAGGTCATTTAGGCATGGTTTATTGTAGGTAATTAGGCATGGTTGAGTTAGGTATATGAATGGTGATGTCTAGGTGGGTTAGACATGGCAATGTCTAGGTGAGTTAGGCATGATTGAGTCTAGGTCAGTTAGGCATGGTGGAGTTTTAGGTCTATTACGCATGATTGAGTTAGGTCAGTTAGGCATGGTGAAATTTTAGGTCAATTAGGCATGGTGGAGTTTTAGGTCAGTTAGGTATGGTTTGTTCATGTTGTTGGCTTTGATTTGATTTCCTTGTTATTGGTAGTATGGAAAATAAATGATGATGTATATTTATGTTATGGTTTAAACTTCCACATATTTGATATCATGGAATGGTGAAGTGATTGATGTATGATGTGATGAAATGGTAGGTATGTATGTTTGTATTAATTTCTAAGTGTTGTAGAAAATGGAAACTAAATAAGGTTGAATATGAATAGGTAAAATTTGGAGGAAAATAGGTTAGGGTTAAGAGTGGTCAAACTAACCTCCAAGGGCCCTATGCCCTCGGAGTGTTGCCTACCTAGCCCCAACAAAAAGGGGCCTCAGGCCAATGTAGTTCTCCTGTTAGCTAGGGAAGAATATGATAAGGTAGAGGGATGGGTTGGTAGGTTTTTGGTATGTTTGAGTCTAGGTCATTTAGGCATGGTTGATTTTAGGTGATTGTAGGCATGGTTTAGTTTAGGTTAGTAAGGAATGGTTTAGTTTAGGTCAGTCAGACATGGCTAAATTGAGGTCATTTAAGTATGGTTGAATTTAGGTGATTTAGGTATGGTTGAATTTAGGTGATTTAGGCATGGTTGAGTTTAGGTGATTTTAGACATGGTGATATTGGTGAAAGAGGAAATATTAAAATATATGTGTCGATGGTCTAGTCCTGTATAGGAGAATCAACAAGTAATGAAGAAGGTGAAGAGTGATAGGGGACCAAAAGAGCCACCTAATTGGTAAGAACCTTAACAAGTTTTCCCTGCCAAAGATGGGCTTGTGAACATAGGACCCTAAAAGCATTTCCTAATTGACTATTTGAAGGGTGAAGAAAGTCACATGATCGTGAAATGTCACATCTGCGGCACGTCCCTTGAGTGGGCATAAAATTAGGGTGAAAAAGTTGATGAGGTGAAATAAGGTTGGGTTTTAGTGTAACCTAGTGTGAGATAGCATGCCTATTTGGCAAGAGATCCAAGATCAAAATAGGAAAGTTCATGATGAAAAAGTTAATATTACTTTTTCCTATTTGATTTTGCTTTTGTTTTTATTTTGATAGACTGATTGATGTGTGAATTCTATTTGGGATAAGTAGATTATCTACGTGAGGTTTTCGTGAAGCTGATCGATGCGGGAAGCTTCTAAATATTTGATTTTATTATTTTTGTAAGAATAGTATTCTTATTATGATAGACTATGTATAGTATGAATAAATTTGGTATAGCTATCCTTCGAGGGAGCAGTCTATTTATAACAGTGAGATAGAAAGCATAGATTTCCTTTTTGAGGGAGTAATATTTTTACTATAAGTTTGACTCAAGGAGTTAAATCCCATTTAACTTTTGAATTGTTTTTTGGAATTTTAGGTCATGGACATGACTATAGAGAAGGATATGCTCCTTCTTATGAAGAAAAAACCATAGTACACATAGGCTAACCATGAATGAGGGGGTTTAAGTGATGAACAACCATGGGATTCCATCTTAAAATGCTGAAAAGTATCCATGAGAATCATGTCATGAGTAGATCCATGGTACTCATATTGAAGATAAGACTTAAAATATGATGGGTAAACATATGATTGTTGTTTAGTCATTCATCCTTAAAATAGGTAAGTAGAAGGTGAATGGTGCTCAAGGGACGAGTTTTTTTAATAGATAGAATTTGATATAGGACTTGTTTCAATAATATAATGGTAAAAGATGCAAAGCATTAAGGGGATCAGGTTTAGGTTACCTTCGAGTGAAGACAAATAATAAGCACCTGATCCATAGGTATGAGCAACAATATACGATCCAAGCCAATTAGGAGTAAATTTTGCCCGTTTAATTTTCTCTTATTTTTCTATATGTTGATTTTCCTTCAAGACAAGGTCACTGACCTAGAAGGTCCATTCGTGGACATGTTTATCATAAGCACGTAAAAGGTACATTTTTGGTAAAACATTGGAGATAAAATAAGGGGATTGAGACAATGCTCATCTAATACCTCAATTTTTTGTCAAACGGTCTTGGCAAAAGTCATCATGGTGATTAGGTCTATGTTGGGTAAGATTGGGCACGAGTCAGTAAACTTGGGTAAGTTATATTGGGGAAAGTGGGGAACAACCTGGGCTAGGTACCAGGTAAGGTAAATGAGAGAATGTCGTGGTTATGAAGTCAAGGGGTAACAGAAGACTAGGGGAGTGTCGAGTCCCCCATAAGGTAAAAGGAATGTGCGTAAGCCAATGATTTCTAGGTATTCTAGTATGTGTCAACTACTTTCATAATAAAATTTAGATTAAGGTTTAGGTAAGGTTGATTCATCTTAGCCATTGGTGGGTAGAGTAGGTAAGGTGATATGACAAGGGTTTAGTTTGGATGCCAAAGGTGTTCAATAGTAGTTTCCATAGAGGTATCCTTTTAGAACTATCTTCCATTGATAAGTCATGAGGTACCAATGGAAATGGTGTTCATGAAAAAGACAAACTAGGATGTGAATGGATTTCGGATCAATAGACATCTGTGGGTGAAGGGGGTGAAGTTGGTAAATGGGGTGAATAAGGTTTGGCTTCTATCCTCAATGATTTTGAGTGTATTACTTCTTAGAATAGTGGTTTAGCAAAGCTAATACCACTGTGGTCTTTACATTTATGAGTGAAGTATATGAGGATTGATAGTATGGTGGCCAAAAGTTCGTAGAACCCCATTAAGCCAAATCCTAAAGGTATCATGCACATCTGTGATAGGCAGGACTAGGTGTGTGATGAAGATTAACATATAGTTGGCACTTCAGATAAAATTTTACAGTCATCATGACAATTGTGGTTTAAGGTTTTCCATTAATAGCCCAGGAAGAGGATGCATTTGGGCGAGTAACTAGAAGTACTGAAAGTTCCCTCAAAATTTTGTCATGAAGTTGGTGTGAAGGTGTAGGGAGGACTGTCAGGGAAGACCTTGTAAGGCATCATACGGTTATACTATCAAAGCGAGGATGTATGACGTAGGTTACCATACTCTTGAGGACATAGCAAGAGACACTGTGTTAAGAAAGGCTCGTTGTCCATAGGTGAGTAAGGTCCCACAGAGTAGAGACATTGAAAGGGAACAGGTAGTCAGAAAATTTCTTATACCAAAGTTCATGTGGGTCAGTGTCAATGGTTATGAAAAGGTTGATGTCTCGAAATAGATAGGAAGGTGATTACAGATGTTTTACTATGACAAATATTTTATAGTTAGAGGACAAAACGGGTATTTGAAAATAAAGACAAGCCATGGTGTTTATAATTTTATTAGTGGAACGCAGGGTGGTTTGAAGTTCATAATTGTCAAAGGTATTCAGCAGCATTGTCTGGATGGGGTTTATGGGTAAAGGAGAATCTTGGCAGTGAAACTAGTAGATGCCATTAACTTGGTACAAAGGACATCAGTTAGGTTGAATACAACATGTTACAGGTCTTGAATGGTGACGGGTTAACGTCTAAGGAAATGGTAGTTTTGAGGCCTAATATGAATCCTTCATGTTCAGAAATATTGTTAGTACATTCAAAATGTAAGTTTGAAGGAACAAAACCCATGACGTGGATCCAAGGTTTTCCATAGCAATGAGGTTATATTAAAACTCCCCCCCTACATTGACAGATAAAATAGTAAAAGAATACAGGTCATCTGGTAAATGGTATCGTCACAAAGAGTGGGTAGCAATGGATTCATCTAGCCAAGTTGAAGTTAGAAGATTGATAACATCATTGAGATGTATGTATACAAGTAGCATAGGGATGGTTATTATCTTAACAAATGTAATTGGTAGGTGATTTGCAAGGTCTAGGTTTGTGAGCAACAAGGGCCAATGTGCAACACATTGATATTGGTAATATTTGGCACTGCCATCGTAATCATTACACATTTGTATTTTTGACAATGAATGTTTTGTGGTTAATTAGGTAATGTCAAATCTTAGTAGCAACAAAATATAAGGCTAAATAGAGTTTTTCGGCATGGGTGTATCTAGTTTTTTAGTTTAAAATCTCGTCGAATTATATAGTAAACCGCTTAGTCCCTATGTTTCCCATCACGATGAGAAAGCATGGAACCCAAGGATTGATTAGTGAAAGAAATGTAAACATGGTGATGGTTGGTCATAATTAGGGGGCCACAAGCATAGGGTGATTAGGTAGGAGGTCATTTTTTTGTAGATACGTCCATGAGGGCCTTTCGATGATATTCATCATCCCAGTTCTGGACGAGGTTGTACAAAGACATTTTTAGAGGGAGATTGGTGCAATGGGTGGTAGTCATTGTACGGAAAGATGTGCAATCCCATCAGAAATAGAATATATAGATTCCCAAATAGCCTTGCAAACTTTGTGGTTGATGAAGGTTAGTAGTATGGAGGCATTTTGAGGCACATAACCTTGATCGGCAGATGGGATCAAATTGTATACAATGCAAAGAAAAAAAAACCAAGAAGTCTTTTTGAAAAAGAGTGTGAAAGACATGGAAATGTTAGGTTGAAAGTGAACACAATATTTGATATGACGGTCAAAGATGGCCTTAAGGATTGTAAGGTGTTTGGCCTGATGTTTAGATTTGGTAAGAATATCGTCAACGTAATCTTCCAACATGCGATGCATGATGTCATGAAATATATAATTCATAGCCCACTGATAAGTAACACTAATGTTATTAAGGCAAAAATGTATGAATTGATAGCAGAAGGTCCCCCAAGGGGTGATGAAGGTAGATTTATGTTGATGTCAAATTTTAGAGGAGGATAAATAGGTTGTGGAGGTGGTGATACAGGGAGCTGAATAGGTAAAGGATGAGGGCGTTTTGTGATAGGTGGAGGTGGAACTGGGTCCTCATCTAGAAGATCATCATCATCAAATTTTTATTCAGGAGGACAAAGTTGGAGAAGAACAATTTTTAGAGCCTTGCATCTTTCTACATCATGCCCTGGCACACGATAGTAGGCAAAAAATTTAGTATCATCAAACCCTTTTGGTTTGGGTTTGATTAGATCATAAGGTCTAAGTGGCAGTATTGTGATGATAGAGGTCTCTAAAATGTTAGCTACAATGTTGGCATAAGATCCTACCAATGGATCATAGTGTGAGAGTGAGTGTGGGTCTTGATTTAAGTATGGGTGATTGTTGATGTGTGAGGTGCTATCACGGGAGGTGGAATTGGAGGTGAAATAGGTTTGACCACTATTTTGGTAGGTTTTACTATTTTAGGTTTTGATTGTACCTTCTTGGGTAAAGGCATAGTAGATTAACTAGTGATAAAAGGTATTGTAGGCTTAATTACCTCTTAGGAGGGTAGTGAGTTTTTCAATTTTGGTTGCACCTTCCTGGGTAAAGGTGAGGAAGGAGTACAGTGATGTGGAAGGGAAGTTAGATGGTAGAAGAGGATGAGTTAGCCAACATCATAAAGGAGGCACGCAGTGAAGGTTGCTGGTAAAGGTAAGGTGGAAGGTATGTGTTGAAGAGAAGGAAATATCATAGGTACTGATGGGGTTACTATAGGTGGTAGGGGTATAGGTGATAAGAAAGATATGGGTAACGTGAAAGGTTGCGCCCTAATGCAGGTAAGTTGGGTGTGATAAAAGGTCATGATGAAGAGGTGGGCTATGGTATACGATTTTGGTTTGCATTGGATAAAAGGTTGTTTTGCCAAGGTCGACGGGTAAGGTCCTAGGATGGAGGGTAACGGTGAAGGTGACAGAGGAGTAGTGGGCAAAGCTAGTGTATGTGGCCTAGAAGGTTGGGTCTTCCTTTTAGGTGGAGGAATAGTTTATACGCAGGTTTGTGAAGATGTGGCTAAGTCCAATTTGACAGGAGGGTGGACTAGGCTTGATGTCGGCATGAACACCCAATGTGGTGATGGTTCTAGACGCAGGGGAAGGTGTAAATATATAGGTAGGTTCTTAGGCATAGGATGAGGTTTGATTGTGGGTAAAGGTTTAGGTGTAGGTGAGGGTGATGAAGAAGAGGTTGTTAATGATCGGTATGGGCATGGTTGCTTTGGTCATGGTTCTGAAATACCTTTGGATGAATCATAGAGGTATCAGTAGATGACATTTGCATTTGGGTTGAAAAGGGTAACCGGAGACTACCCCCAAAGGATGTAATTATCAACATAATCTAAGTAGTTGGCTAGGCATGAAAGTGAAACTTTTTTAAGATGAGATGACATTGATTTAGCATAAATCCCTATAAAATATGTCTACAAGATAGGGAACTAGTTGGCTTTAGACTTTGTGGGTAAGAGAGTCAAGAGAAGATCAACTGGATCCTAGAAGTCTAACAAGGAATGGTCACCAATAGGAAGTGGCGCATCTAAAGGATCCCTTATGGGTAGGGGAGATGGAAAGTGGGATGAGTTAAGTTCCTCTTTTGGTGGGGAAGAAGGTGAGCATGATTCTCCATGTTAGGAATATCCTTAGTTTAGTGCATAACATAGGTATTCATATTTAATGTTGGTAATTGGGTAAATGTAAAAATGTAATTTTTAGTGGTGGTTAGTATGTGGTAAGTTAGTAAGTTAAATAACAAAACAAATAGTTTGTTTTATTATTATATTGGTGAGTGGTTAAAACCATATAGGTGTATGGTTGTATATGCATACAAATGTTGTTGTATATTTTGTTATGAGAAGACTCCTATATATATGGAGTGCTTCCATTGTAATTGTATCCTGGATGATTTGAATAAACAATATATTACTCTGGTGTTTTTTGTTTAATCTTGCTCATTTTATATCAGTGGTATAAGAGTAGGTATGGATCAATAAGAATTTTTGAGGTGTAGAAATTATTTCTGATCATTACAAATTCTTTGGCTCTGAAAAATGTGTATCTTCCCAGCTTGCAGCTCAATGGAAGCGTGGATGTTAAAAGCAACGCTCAAATTGCAATAAAAGGTTTCTATTTTTTTTCTTTAAAAATATGACTATTAAATTGCATATTACGTAAAAACCTAAATACCAAATCGTAGAAACTGTTTTGGGTTTTTTTATTTATATTATGGACACGTTGTGTCAAAAAATGGGAATAACCCAGTTTCTAGTTGCGCATAAAAATGTAAATCATTAACGACGATTTACAGATCTATTGTTTCATGTATTCTATCTGCCAAGGTATTAATCTACATGATTTGAATATCGGTAAGTTTTCTATTTTTTTTAATCAATGGATACACCAGCAATTTTGGTAGATAAATTCAATGGAATTAACTTTCATACATGGAAAGTGAAAATTCAAATGCAACTCATGAATAAGAATTTGTGGAGGATTGTAAATGGGCAAGAAAAATTACCATTAGATGCAACAAAAGCATTAGAATGGCAAACAAGATATGATGAAGGAAAAGCCATTATAGGATTAGCTCTTTCAGATACTGAATTGCACTATGTTGATCTTGAGAAATCATCAAAGGAAATGTGGAATAATATAAATAAACTGTTTGGTGCAAAAGTGGTCAATACAAAGTTTTCTTTAAAACTTCAGTTGTTTAGATTCAAAATGGATGATGGAGTCACCATGTCTAGTCATAATAATGATTTCAAATCTCTCACTAGACAATTAATAGAAATTAGTGCTCTTGTTGATGATGAATATGCAAAATCCATATTATTGAATAGTTTGCCTCCTAAGTACAGTAATGTAGTGTTTACACTTGGTCAAATGTCTTCTAAACATCTAGAGGACATGATTTTAGCTCTCCTAGCTGATGAAAAGAGAACCAAAGAAGACACATATGAAGAAAAATCTCTATACAATAGAAATAAGTATAAGAACTTTTCCAAAAATGAAGGAGAAGTTGAATGCTACTACTACAAAAAGAAGGGGCATAATTCTTCATTTTGTAAATCTCGTGCTCAAGATGTGCTAAGTGGAAAAATTGGCAATGAAGCCAATATAATAGTAGATGATGAATCATCAAGAGAAGAGGAACCTGAACCAAAAGAATTCGGATACATGTCTGAATACTTCTTGTATTAAGAAGTATTTTACATGAGGCTAGAGGATACAAGAGGATGAAGGACAATCAGCTTCCTCTCATCAGCTGCCAATGATGGGGCCGCTTCTGCTATGGTGACATGTGTGAGTGCGTATTTATTTCAATGTGGTGTTTTTAGAATAATTGTGTTATGGAAACTTCACATTGTGGGGGGGAAATGACACAATGCTTCAGTTTTTATGTGTGGATTGTTATGTTTGCACTATTATGGATTCTGAAGTAATCTCCTGAAGGTGAAGATATGATGAGAGTCGAAGGATGCACTGGCACATCGTGATATGGTTGTAGGTAAACCATTTGAAAACCTTCACCCCTTTTTGGTTTGTGGTCAGCCAATGGAAAATGACCTCACTCTTGGTGTTTGGTTAACCGATGGAAAACCAACTTGTGGTGTGTGATAATCCAAAATAAAATCACATGATCATGAAATCAGGTGCAGTGTAGTATGGAGGCTTTCCCCATGTTCAAAATAAGAGGGGGAATGTTAGGAATATCCTTATTTTAGTGCATAACATAGGTATTCATATTTACTGTTGGTAATTGGGTAAATATAAAATGTAATTGTTAGTGGTGGTTAGTATGTGGTAAGTTAGTAAGTTAAATAATAAAACAAATAGTTTGTTTTACTATTATATTGGTGAGTGGTTAAAACCATATGGGTGTATGGTTGTATATGCATATAAATGTTGTTGGAGATTTTTTTATGAGAAGAATCCTATATATATGGAGTTCTTCCATTGTAATTGTATCCTGGATGATTTAAATAAAAAATATATTACTCCAGTGTTTTTTGTTTAATCTTGCTCATTTTATATCACTCCCATGGGTAGGAGAATTAACACCACATGTTGTTTGTTAGGTTGTAAGGTTGGTGGTGAAATGGTGTCAGCATATATTGTGGTCTCCTCCATGGGTGATGGGGGAGATGAAGGGGACTCATCTATGGGTGAAGGAGTAGATGAAATAGGCTCCTCCATGGGTAAAGGAGCTCATGCTAGAATCTCCTCAATGGAGGGGATAGGAGGAAATTAAGGAAGGGTCAGTATGATGTCAAACACAACATGGACCTCATATACATTACTGTAATTAGTTGAAGGTTCTCCGGTTTGGTTAGATGACATGGTATGGTTAGGGAATGAATTCTTCAAGATATGTAAGTTTTGATTAGCTGGTGCGTTTGGGCTGTCTAAGATGAAATCTCCATTGTCTAACATTTTTTGGACAATGTTTTTGAAGGTTATACAATTACCATTTCTATGACCTTTTACACAATGGTAGTTGTAATAACCATGTTCCTTGTACCATGTAGGCATAGGACGAGAAATATCAAAACAAGTATGTGGTTTGAGGGGTCAAAGAGAAATTACTCCAGATTTTAGAAGTTTTTCTAAAACTAATGAATAGGGATCTCCTATGGGAGTGTAATTTCATTTCTCTTTCCTAAACAGAAAAGATTGAATGGGAAAAATTTTGGAAGAATGTTTTGATTGATTGGATGGGTGAGATGGGCCAACTTTTAAAAATATCACGTTGGTAGATCCTTTTTCTTTAGAATAGTTGTTTTGTGGTTTTGAAGAGGAATAAGCATCATTGGATTTGAATGGAATTTTTTTGTTACGTAATTGAATTTTCTTCTCTTCTATAACACATATTTCAAGCTTTATATCCATGGTGAATGCTTCATCAAAGGTGTATAAGGTTTGGACTTGGAGAGTTGGTGATATGCGCTTGACACAAGCTCAAGTGAAAAACTCTATAAGCTTGGTTTGAGGTAGCTAGAATGTAAACTGGTTGATGAGGCTTCACCAACAAGTGACAAAATATGTGAGAGACTCGTCATCATATTGTTGCATTGAGTATAATTTGGTCATGGTTACCCTCTTAATGATATTGACCGAAAAATGGTCTAAGAAGGCTTGAACCACTTAGTTGAATGAATAAATGGAATGTCGAGGTAAAAAACTATACCAATATAGCACGAATCTTGTCAAGGACAAGGGAAATGTCCATAAGAGTAGAGCATCATCATGAGTGATTAGATAACACCCATGTTTGAAAGACCACAATTATTGTTGTGGGTCTTCTTTGCTATTGAACTGATTGAATTTGGGAATTTCCTAATGTGTAGGGTATGGATGAATGGGAATAGAAAAATGAATGGGCTCATTGCATATTTCATCGTATGTTAAAGAGTTATGAGAGCCAAAAAATGATGCTTCCAATGTTTACATCTTTTCCATCATCATTTTAATGAGGTCATTGGTAGGTGGTGATGACAGGGCACCCCCTATAGTATAAGGGGGTTGATGATGAATGTATGATGTGAATGACATTCCAGTATATGGTGGTGTCGAGTACAAGAACTGCAAGGAGGGAATAGATGCAGGTGGTAAATATCCTGAATAGGAAATAGATGAGATAGGTGGTTTTTGGCGATATGTGTAAGTAGTTGGGGTGGATGTAGAGATTCTTGTTGTAATTGGAGGTAAAGACTGTGAGATGGAGAGGATGTTGTTTACTAATGGATTATGAATTTCTGACACCATGGGTCGCTGTGATGCAATAGGTATATACAAGGTGGCAAGTGGAGATGAGGCTATGCTCAAGGTGGCTAATAAAGGAATGGTTGACACCATGGGATAAACTGACATCAAAAGTGTGACTGATTATACAGGTGCTGCATTATTGATGATGTGGGGTCAAGTTGGGATACTACGAGTGGTAAGGTGGATGAAGGTAACATCGAGCTAGTGGTAGATGATGCGGAAGTGGGGGAAAGGTCAGGAGGAATGGAAACATATATACTATATACTAATTGCCTATATGAATTGCGAGTGGAGGAATGGGAAAGATAATGTTGTAAGGTAGCGGGGTTGTGGTTAAGGAGTCTTGCGAACTCCTCCTTACTAGTACTGATGATAATGGGTTGAGTAGGATCCATAGATGACAGGATGGAAGGTAGCGATGGGCTAGGTGGAAGAAGTTGAAGGATTACATGGAATATAAGGGTGTTGGCTTGACTACAAGTAAAAACCATGTGAGTTGGCATAGGATCGGCAATCTATTCTCTATAAATGACATAGAAAAACAAAATAAATGGAGAAAAACTATTCCAGGAGGTAAAAATAGGTCATTGTTTTAATTAAAAATTAAAACACAGGAACTGACTGTGGTTGGGTTAACTGATGATGGTGATAGGGTAACCAATACCAGATAGGTTAACTGATACCGGTTAATGTAGGAAATCAAAAGTTTTGCAACTAGGGTAATAACTAATGAAAATGAGACAAAACTGGATCTGAAAGTGATTTTAAAGATTCAGGGATATGATGATATGTCTGAGGAACTTTAGAAAGAACAAAAAATGTGGTGAGTGTTGTTTTTAGTAAAGTGACCAAAAAGTAGATAATTGGCAACGGTCAAGTAAACTGATGATGGGAAGAGTAAACCGATGTTGGTCACTAGACTGATGTCGGTCACTATGAAATTTGAAAATATGGAGAAAGTTGATTTTTGTGACTTAGATCAGGTAAAATATTAACCCAGAAACATGAGTATGATAGTGATGGACCCTAACACACTCAGATATAGTCATGATACACCAACTATAATTGTGGAGTATGAAAGGAAAAAATAAAAAAATAGAGAACACGTCCTCACAAATCAAAACAAAAATCAAGCAAAAGTTAAGAAACATGACATCCTATGGGTGAATTTTATGTTTTAGCTTATGTTATTTAAGACTAAATCATGAACATAACACAATTTTTGGTTCAATAGAAAGTTTCCTACAAAAATTCAAGATCTAAGGATGGTTTCAGGTAATGTTTTGGCATGGGCGGTCCTTTCTCTGAGATAAGGAATGGACAAAGAAACCAGCTAGGCATCCACCGTCAATACTCTGATCATGCGATCATTTAAAAATTATTCGAGGTAAGATGATGGTTGAGAAGATTTCTACATTATGTAAGCGGTTTAGTATAGAGTAAGAGTGTGTAAGTGAACAATTATTAAATTAGTCAACCATTAGCTGGGCATGACTTCTGGCATATAGGTTTCCCTCAAATTAATGTGAGATATAATGCAAAAATCTAGAATGAAATACAAGTTTTTTAATCCCAAATCCACAATTATGTTTGATGTAACAAATGGAGAATTGGAAGAGAGATGCTCTTTTACTAATGAAATGCAGTAAAAGGAAGACGTGTTCTTTTTAAAGCACTAAAAGTATGATTTATTTTAGACAATAGCAAGAAGGATAATATTCCAGACAATAAAATTAATGTGAATACTTTTCGAAGGGAAATAAACACACAATGTTTTCCTAGGAATGAACAAATGCAAAGGAACCCCTAATGGGTCCCATCGGGCATGCCAAAATGTTTCACCATATTCTTAGCAAATTAATGCAACAGATAAGGGTAAAAGGCCAATGAGGAATACCTACTGTAATTTCAGTTGAAGTCTGAGCATTTTGATTTCCTGATCCAAGTTGATTGCAAGAGATCCCTTTAGGCTAGGAGGAACTACTTGTAAATGCAAAACAATACCACCAAATAGAGTTAAAAATAATAATGAGTGGAATGCATAGTGGAAGCTAGATTTAGGAAGTGTGATACTTTCTAAACAGGTTTTTTAAGGTCAAAATGGGAGGGTTGATTAGCTAGTGTTGAGTTGCAGGTCTGGTACAGACTCTGGGTAAGGTCTAGTAAGGATTAGGAGTGGTTCTGGGCTATAGGAAAGTGGGTATTAGTCCGCTGGTCTGAGCTATATTGATAAACACAGTAACCGGTGTCAACTGACTGATCAATGCCGGTTAGGAAAAGTAACTCGACGTCGGTTGGTTAACCGGCGTTGGTAGGGGAAATTAGCAAAGAGTTTCTATAGGATTGGTTTTTCAGAGTCCCTGTGATTGCATAGAGGTTGGAAATGGTTAGAGACGAGGTCGTAAAATGGCTCATAAGGACTCAGAGATGATTAGGAGATGGTGAAAATGGGTGCAAAGTTCCAAATATGATCAGGTGATGGGTTGATAGAAGGGATGAATTATATGGGTGTTGAGAGAAACAAACTATAGAGATGAATAAATAAATCTACACAAAGAAACTAGAGATTAAATGTAGGGATGTTAAATACTTACTGGAAAATAGATTGGAGGATGTAGTTGATGAATACGGTTACAATAGAGATCCAGAGAGAAGATTCACTGTATTCATGCCACAGAAGTTCATAGCCTCCATGCCTCTCTTTTGTGAATCTCATGATTGTGAAGAGGATGATGAATGGTGATTGATGTTGGTAGTGCTCTTACGTGTGTCTTCTTTTTTCTGATTGTTAAAAAAATTCGAGTGCTCCCTAAGTCTCTGGAAGAAATGATATCCTGAATCAAATTGAAAAACCTAGGAAAATGTATTTTGGAAACATATTTAACCTAACTGGAAACGGTTAGGTGGTACTAACGTTAGATGAGATATAACTCGATGTCAATCAAGGAAAGAATATCTAGGTCATGGCCGAAAAATAGCCATATTTTTTGCTATTTTCAACATGATATCCAACCTTCTACTGAGTCTCGAGTGATAGATCATGGCAAGACAAGTGGGAGTCCTTTTAGGTTTGTTAATAGGAGTTAAGTATATGGTTTTAGACTAAGTCCTAGTTAGTTAGTATAGGTTTAGACTTGGTATTAGGTCAATAAGGAGGTTTGAGTAGGTCATTGAGTTAGGTGGCTAGGTAAGGTGGTTAAGTCAGGATATTAATTAATTTAATTAAGATAATTAACATGTGCACTATGGGATATAAATACGTAGGATATGATTAATTTAATTATTGGGGTTTAAAAGGGAGTATGACCCAATTTTGGTGTCTATAACAAACTTATATTTCGTAAGAGATGGATAGCTAAGAGACATCTATGCATAGAGACACACATATATACATGGATAAGATGGAAATAAAAAGATGATCATCCAAAACTTCACCATCCAACCCAGTCTATTTGATTCTACATAGACAATAATCCAACTCAGTTCATTCGATGCTACATAGATGGCCATCCAACCTAATCTGTTTAATTGTACATGGATGGCTGTACAAATCAGGATATCTATGTCTACATAGATGATCATCCAACTCAGGCCATCTGATGCTACTCAGAAAACCATTTGATTCTACATAGATGGTATTCTAACCTAATTCGTGTGATGCTACATAGACGACCATCTAACAACTGTGTAACTTTGAGAAAATGTAGAAAACTTTGGTATGTCAAATCATCTTTGCCGCAAATATTTTTTTTGGATATTCACCATTTTTTTGAAAGTCTATTTTGGAGATTCTCCACCCATTCTATAATAATTTTTTGGAGGGGGTTTTTAAAATAAACCATGGAATGAGATCTAAAGGTGATAATTCCTACCAGCTTGATCAATAGTCTTCATGAGAATTTTGTTGAGTGTTTTTTTAGAAGCCTTGGCCTGTCCATTTTCTTATGGATAGTAAGGTGATAAAAAGATTATTTTGATGTTGAATGTGTCACACAGTTTCTTAACTTATTTATTCTTGAAATATTTTCCATTATCAGTGACTAGTTTATGAGGGACACCGAATCAACATATGATATGTTGGTAGATGAAATCTAATTTTTTTTAGCTTTAGTAGAGATTAAAGGGATAACCTCTACCCATTTAGTGAAGTATTTAGTAGTTGTGATGATAGAGTGATGCCATTATGATAAACAAGGGTTGATGAGACACATAAGGTCTAATCCCCATTGTGAGAAGGGCCATAGATCTTTGGAAGGTTGTAAATATTGACTAGGAATGTGAGTGAGATTGGAATGTTATTAGAATTTAATTCATTTCTTGACATACGTTCAACAATATCTATTGAGAGTAGGCCAATAGTAGCCAATTTGAAGGATGTGTTTAGCAACCATTGTCCCGTTAAATTTTCCACCACATATGTAATCATGGACGTTTTGAATGGCTTTACTAGATTAATGAGATTTTAGGAATCTTAACAAGAGACCATCAAATCCACATTTATATAGAACACCACCTATAATGAAGTATCAAGTAGTGCGTTGGAGAAAATATAACCTAGTGTTTTTAGAAAGGACTGAAGGAATTCTTGATTCCAAAATAATATCGAATGTTTGAGTATACCAAAGGTCTTCAGGATTATTCTCAAGGAGATTGATAGAAAGAATTTCATTATTATGACATGGTTGATCTAGTTTGTACATGACAACAATAATTATAGATTCATCAGTTGATAAAGGGATGAAAGATGTAAGAAAATCCATGGTGTTTATGAATTTGTTAGAGGATCATGGAAATATTTGGATAGTGTAACGATCAAAGGCTTCTAAGGGAAATTCAACAATAGATTTATATTTCTATAGAATCTCTTTTTTACATGGATAAATTCCTTTGATTGGGTTGATGACAAGTTGTGAATCTATGTAGATGTCCAAGAATTGAAAACAAAACACGATGGTGGTTTGGAGTCCCATGATTAGAGCTTTGTATTCCTCCATGTTGTTAGTAAATTTGAAATTTAGTTCGAAAGATACAGGGATAGGGGTACCCTAGGGAGGTATAATAATAATTCCAGCACCTCCCCCTAGCTAACACTTGGATCCATCAAATAAAAGTGTAGTTTTGAGAGGGGTTTATTCATGATCAATAATGTTGGCAAAATCATTAGGGAATTGTTTTTGAGGTGGTTGATTTTTAGGTAAAGGGGATTTGACGCGTTGATTGGAAATAAATTGTCCTTTGATAGATTTTTGTGAGATCAACTCAAGGTCAAACTCAGTCATGAGCATAAGCCACCGAGTGATACGGTAACTATGATATGGTTTGGATTGTATGGTTTTAAGAGGATTACAACTAGTAATGACATAAGTCTTGTGATTGAGTAGATAATGTCAAATTTTGGATGTTGTATTCATGGAGAGTTTGGCTTATATACTAAATGAATTGTTCACAACCCTTCTCATCTTGATGAACGTGGATGGCCCCCAAGATATGATTAGTAACGGATATAAATATAGAAGGAATCCCATCGATGTGGAGGTGTGATCATAGGTGGCTATACCTGAGGTAATGTTTGAGATCATCAAAGGCCTTTTGAAAATTGTGATCCCATTTAAATTTTATATCCTTTCAAAGGAGGTGGTGGAAAGGCTAACAATGATCTAAAATTTGTGAGATAAAGTGGTAGATTTACTGAAGCTTACCATGAAGGATGAGAATTTGTTTCAGGTTTGATGGAGGAGGCATCTCAAGGATGGCCTTGATTTTAGCGGGGTCTACTTCAATACCTAAAATGGACATGATGAACCCTAAGATTTTACTAGTGATGGAAACAAAAATGCACTTAGTGGGGTTAAGACAAAGAAAGTATTGAATAAGATGAGTGAATATTGTGTCAAGGATGATGAGATGATCCTTAATTTTTATAACTTTCCTAAAATATCATGAATGTAGTATTCTACGGTATTGTGGATAAGATCATGGAAGATGTTTGTCATAGCGCATTGGCACCATTGTTCTTAAGTCTGAAGGGTATTACTCAGTAACAGAAATTCCCTCAAGGATTGATGAAGGACATTTTATATTGGTTTTCGATGGTGATAAGGATTTTTTTATATCCAGAGAAGACATCCATAAGGGATAACATTTTTTGGTCAGCAGTTAGATTGAAAAGTTAATCAATGTTTGGAAGGGGAAAGTCATCTTTAGGGAAAGTCATCTTTAGGGAAAGTGAGATCGAGGTCCTAAAATTTGGTGTAGATGTGTAACTTTCCTCAAGCTTTGGTCATAGGCACAATATTAGAGATTTATTGTGGATAGTCAATGGGTATGATAAAATTAGTGAAGATCAGATGTTGTAATTCTTCTTTGATGAGAAGAGCTATGCGAGGGTGTATCCTACATAATTTTTGTTTGACATGTTTGGCATTAGGATAAGTGATGATATTGTAAATGGTGATCTTGGGGTCAATACCTAAAATATCACTATACGACCATGAGAAGTCTTGACTATGTTTGGATAGGAAGGTGGTAAAGTCATTTAATTCTTATGAATCTAAAGATTGACCGACCTTAACTATGTGAGGCTCATGTGGAGTTCCTATGTTACTATTGATAGTGGATTCATTAAGAAGTGTTGATGTGTCAGGTGGTAAATCTTATTAAAGGTAATGGGCCTCTTCTCCCATGTGTGAGAAGATGGCTTCATCGTATTTTCATTGAAGAATGTCAACAGTGAATAAATCCTCTTCTATCATTTCAGGCCAAATGAGAGGAAGGGTTTTAAAACCATGATTACTTTGATAATTCATTGGTCCTAATGTAATAGTGTTGACTGGAAAAATTTGGATGGGATGGAAATAGTGTCATCCATATCCATGGGGTTTTCATGTGTAGATGAGGAATATTGTTCTAGTTTTGTGATGGGAGTGGACATGACACTTGTTGAAGACTCAAACACTAGTTTCTCGAAACCTAACCCATATTTTTTGTATGGTTTTCTTGGCACAAAAATTTGTCTTGTGGACAAATTGGTGGGTTTCAATCCAATGCTATGGGAATCTAAGTCCCTCTACTTGAATGGTGGAGCTTCCATAGGTGCATTCAAAAAGGTGGATTTCAATGGTGGCCTTTCAACTAGAGATCCAATAGGGGCACTCCACTAACCCTATGGCAAAGCTAGAAATTTATCACTAGATAAGAACTTTGTCTGAGAAGGGGAAAGTTAGTGAGAATAGAGGTAGGAGAAAATAATGTTATGAGTATAATATCAAATGCCCACAGACATTAATTAGAAATTTCATTCACATGCATTTAGAGTTAGAAGAAAAAAAATCCACAGGAGAAGCTACAAGACCAAATGAAATTCATTGGTTTTAAGGTACCAATCAATCCCTCTATCAAAAAGACGAAAATTCCTTCTTTTATTATTGAAGCTAAATTAGAATTTGTACAAATATTTAAAAATAGAGGAAAATCTAAGGAGGGGAAAATAGAAGAAGTATGGTGTTTTCTGTCTTTTCTAGGTACAGAGCACTCTGGTCTTTTTTGAAATCAGTCTCCCCCTTGAAATTACGTCAAGAATCCATTATATTCTTTGCAAGAAACTATTACAACTTTACAAATCCTCAAAACCTTTTCAAATTCATTTGTTGTGAAGAAAATGCTCATGGCAAGTTAAAAACCAGATCTTACAAAGCAACCAGTTTTTCCAATTTAAATATAGACCATTTGATTTGCTCCTCTAACTTTGAAACTGGGTTGTCCATGTGGAAAGAAGGGATTGGAGTGGTTATGGGGGAAGCCTTTCACATTTTGTGAGATTTGGCAATTTGGAACAAATTGTCCCGCAACCCCGCTTTGACTTTTCAACTTAGACATGTGGCACGTTCTTATTGGAAATGGGGTCATAGTCATTTTCTCAACATTTTAACCTTTTTTGGAAGAAGGATCAAAAGCAAAAATTCCCTTGATGGCCCACTCATCCACTTTGACATTTCAACGGTGAGCTTTGCCTTTGAATTTTTCCCTCTAAAGCTTGATCAGGGATACGGGTCACTTTTTAACTTTTCACCTTTTTTGCAAAGAGGTTCAAAAACACGAATTCCCCCGATGGCCCACTCATCCACTTTGACTTTTCAATGATGGGATTTTCCTTTGAATTTTTCCCTTTAAATCCTGATCGGGGATGCGGGTCACTTTTTAAATTTTTGCCTTTTTTGCAAAGAGGCTAAAAAACAAAAATTCCCCCGATGGCTTGCTCGTCCACTTTGACTTTTCAACAGTGGGATTTTCCTCTCTAATGGCTTCTAGTGCTGATTTGGTAATTGGCCCTTTCTTCCCCATCTTCAGAATTACACCATTGCGACATGTGGAGTTTTTCACTGAGCCTTCCATACTTAGCTGATTTTACCTCATTTTGTACTTGGGACATGTGGAAATCCTGCACTTAATTAAAGAATTTCCCTTGGAGTTACGTCATTATGACACATTGCTACTTACATTAGATTTTGAAGTATGACCGAACCACATCCAATTAGAGAGACCCACGTATCACTCAGGGATGCTAAGGAAAAATTTGATGGGGAAAGAAACACCCATCATTCCCGACTGTGGGAAAAATACACAGACGAAGAGAACTTCATCATTTTGAGTCCAATTTTTGAATTTCCTTCACGAGCCAGAGGAATGGAGGTAAAAAAATGATTTGATGACCTAGGCCATAGAACAAGTGAAAATTTTCAATAACAAAGGAGATTGCAAAGAGGATATTACGTGCACAGACTGGGAAATGGAGGATTTATAAAAATGATCAAAAAAGAGGTTTAAACAACTCTAGGGCACGAATTTTGCTAATTTCTTGAATCCCTAACTTGGCTTAAACACCAATGAAGGGCATGAGCTAAAAAAAATTGAATTTGGCTATGAAAACATAGAGTATTTTTTGGGACACAACAAATGGCTCTAGCTTGGGGACATGGCATGAACTGAGCATGGCGAAGACATGGTATGAGGATCCAGAATCTATAACTTTTAAAAACTGTATAACATTGACTAGTGCCTTATCCATTGGGCCTTGTAGAGTCATGTAAAATTATGAGAAAGAATGGAAGAAGGAGGAAACACATAAGCCAAACCACACACAACAAAAGCCAAACAAAACAAAACCAAAAACAAAAAAAAAAAAGGGAAACACATGAGGAAAATACCTATGGTACAAGGTGAGGGAGAACCCACTTTCACTGATGATACAATTTCAAGTATTTGCTGCTTCGAGGTAATCCCAATGGCATTCCATCCAAATATGATAGGAGAAAGACATTTTCACCACAAGTTCCATGAATTTGGAAAGGTCCTAGCCATAAGGAATCAAACTTTCCATGACTACCCTTTGGTTCTCTCCTCTTGTCCCATAGCAAGAAAAAAATATCCAACTCTGAAATCCCTTGCCTTGGTCTTCTTGTCAAATATTTTCTTCACTTTCAGCTGATGTTTCTTAATTCTATCCACCAATTAGCATCAATCTCTTCCAGCTTCTCTAGAAATAGGATCCTCTTGTCAATGGAGTCCCTGTATTGACCATCTTCTATTTCTTGTAACAACTTAAGAGCTGACATCTCAATTGTGAGGGGAATCTCTGCCTCAACTCCATACAACATTTAGAAAGGTGACATACCTTTTTGCTTCTTAGGAATGATCTTATCAACCCATAATGCATCATATAACTTCTTGTGCCAGTTCCTTTGATTCTCATCTACCAGCTTGCAAACAATGGTCACAATGTTCTTGTTGCTTGACTCAGCTTACCCATTTCCCTGTGGGTAGTAGTCAGAAGAGTGAGATAAGGAGATTCCAAAGCCATAACAAAACTCTGTGAGCTCCTTGGAAGAGAAATAGGTGGGATTGTCTACAAAAATTTTCTGTGGTATTCCAAAATGAACAATGATATTCTCCTTGATGAAGTTGCAAACTGTTTCAGAGCTGGCTTGCTTGGTTGGGATGGCTTCCACCCATTTAGTGAAGTAATCAGTTACAGTGAGTACATAAGTATTCCTTGCACTAGAATGAGGATTCAGAAAACCAATAAAATCTAGCCCCCATTTCTAAAATGGTTCTTCAATCACCATAGGCATGAGTGGCAATGTAACTAGTTGTGGCTTTCCAACAAATTATTGGCATGCTTTACATTTGGAAACCCAATCCTGAGTTTCTGCAAAGACGGAGGGCCAATAATATCTCCCTCTAAGGATCTTATGTGTGGTGATCATTTCTAAGAAATTTCCACCATAAGCTTGATCATGATATGCCCTGAGAAACTTTTCTTGCTTCTCATTATCTACACATCTGAGGAAACAACCATTTAGGCCTCTCTTGTAAAGCGCATGATTCTAGATCACAAACTTGGCTTCCTTTAGCTTGAGTGTCCTTCTTTGTTTGTAATCAATATGAGGAGGGCACTATTCATAAGTGAGGTAGTAATTAATGTTATCATACCACTCATCAGTAGTGGTGAAAAAGAGCGCCTGTGGACTATCTCCTAAAAAGGTTGAGAAAACACCATATTTTTCTCCTTACTGAGCCCTAAGAGCTTCATCTTCAGCAATCAGCTAGCACAAACCATTTCCTCTTACCAGATTAGAGGGTCTAATATCCAAGTCATACTCTTGGGTCTTTTTAATCCAAATTCCTCTCTTAGCCCTAGGATCTTATTGAGTCAAAATGGATTTGATTGCACTTCCAGGGACCATCACGACTGTATGAGAGTTGAGAATGTGGAATCTGTAACTTTTAACATCTTTGACCACTGTGTAGGCATGTTTCTTCAATTGGATGTACTTTAGCTCATGTTTTTTTGAAGAACAACTCATGAAAGCAATGGGTGCTTCCAAACCTTCATCATTTTTCTGAATAAGGACATAAGAGAGTGTATGTTCTGATGCATAGAAATACATGATGAATTCCTTGTTGAAATATGGAGATACAAGAGTTGGAGATTTAGCAATGGCTTTCTTGATCTCCTCAAATGTTGGTTTTCCTTCCTTATTCCAGTTGAAACATGCTTGAGGCTTCATCATGGAAGTTATATGCTTAGTTAGTTTAGAAAACTTAGGCACAAAATGATGAAGGAAGTTTACCTTTCCAAAAAATGAATGAAATCCCTTCTTGCTGATTGGTAAGGCTAGTGCTTGGATATCCCTGACACTCTCAGGATCAATGTGTGCTCCATGTTTGTTCACAATGTGTCCTAGAAACTTATCTTATGTGACTCCAAAAATACACTTCTTTGGATTTAGAGAAATGCCATGTTTCCTACACCTTGCAAGGACTTGCTCTAAATGACAGATATGATCTCCCCTCCTCTTTGAAAAAACCATGAGGTCATCAAGGTAAATGACAATGAAATGTTTCAAATATTTGAAGGCTAAGTCCATTGCTCTCTGGAAAGTGGCTCCAACATTGATCAAGCCAAAAGGCATTCTGCTATAGGCAAAAGTGCCCCAAAGTGTTATGAAGGCTGTTTTGTTGCAATCCTCTTCTACCACCTCGATTTGGTTGTACCTTGAGAATCCATCAAGCAAAGAGAGCATTTAAGATCCAGTGACTACTTACAAAATATGATCCATGATTGGAAGAGGGTAGTTTTCCTTGAGAGATGACTGATTCAGACTTTAGAAGTCTACACAAATCCTTATTTCCCCATTCTTCTTCCTTACTGGCACAATGTTAGCCACCCTTGTTGAATGGTGGATGGCAAAGATGATTCTAGCATTAAGCATATTTTTCACCTCTTCTTTGATAACATCATAAATCTTTAGATTTTAGGGCCTTTGTTTTTTCCTGAAGGGCTTAGCTCCTTGCCTCAAAGGAATGGAGTGATGCATTTTCTTTAGCTGAAAAGATTTGAGTTCATCATAGGAATAAGCCAGGACATCTGAGTACTTATTTAGAAGAGAAAAAAACTTTCTCTTCTCTTATGGTGAGAAACATTTACCAATGTTAACCATCCTTGGATTCTCTGAACTGCCAATGTTTTCTTGATCAAAATCAGATGGACACTGAGAAGAATGTTTTTCTTTCTCTTGGATGAAACTTTCATGCTTGTCAAAGAGGTCTTCCAAAGAAACTAGGCCTTCGGGGATTTTGTTTTCTCTAAGTTTAATTACTCCCTCTTCATCAATTCCCTCAATTCCTTACTTTTCTTCTTTGGGGATTGATTCATGGTGTGGGTTTTCACTTCCTTTAAAGAAAATATTATTGAAGTTATCCCTTTATTCTAAGAAGGCTAGGATCTGATTTTCATCATTGAAGACCTATCAGTGATCTGCATTGTTTGGTATGTTGGGCCTGAACACCATCTCAATGGTCACTTTATCCTTACCAAAGGAAGGATGAGGTGTCACTAAGGAAGTTGACACTGCTAGAGAATCATCCTTTTCATTATGTTCCCTAGGGATAGCTGTAATGGAGAATGCATCAAAGGATTCAATATAATACCACACTCTATTTTTGTAATGCCCGAGCCTTAGATTTTTCACCTGATATTTTTAGTGGAAATACTTCACCACAATCTCTACATCACCTTTGCATCTTAGCTTCCTGATTCCCATGTCCTCTATTGCATTCATGCCTAAAAGAAATGCTTCATACTCTACAGTATTGTTTGTATTATCAAATTTTAGCTTGTAGGAGAAATGATATACCTCATTGGAGGGAGAGTATAATACTACACCAGCTCCTAAACCTACTCTAGAATGACTGCCATCAAACTCCATTATCCAGATTTGGTCTTCTTCTTCTTCCATGAGAAGTGGTGAGTTCTCCTCTCTTTCTGATGTGAGGAAGTAGTTTCCTAGCCCACAATCTTGAAAGACAATATTTGCTTTTGGATCATCAGACTTTCATACTGTGAACTTCGTTTTTCTTATTGGCAGCATCTTCTTCACTTATCCTTTCACTAGGATAGTTGTAGATGACCAATCCATTTTTATTTCTCCACCTAGATCTCTGCAAAAACTTCTACTCAATAGCATACCAAAAGATGTTGGGATGTCTCCCACCAAAATGATCAGGAGTATCTTCTTGTCAGGGAAATCAGCTAGTGCAACCTGAGCATCTTTAATCCTTCCTACCAATGGAGCTTGTTTGGATTTGATTGAGTAGCATGTGCCATTTACCTGGGTCAAAGTGAGGCCAAGATAATTTGTAAATTTTGATAGCATCACATTATCTGAGGCTCTAGAATCTATAATACAATTCTTCAACTGGAAACCTTTGATGAGAAGTGACAGGTAAAAAGGCTCAACTCTATTAGTGGTGGAGGTACTGAGGGCTAACATGTTTTGAGAAGATGGTGTGGGAATTAATCCTTTAGAATTATAATTAGAGATTGGGGATGTAGAGTTACCACCCTAGACTACCTTGATGAATTTTTCAAATTGGGTAGGATGTGTTTGTAGGTATTCAATTTTAGAGAGCTGGACTTTGGCTTTACTAGCATGCTCTACAAAGTCAAATGAAGTTATGGTAGATGGAGACCTAAATGGAAGATGAGTCATTAATTTTGGTGTTGGGTTCTCCTTTTCAAATGTAGCAATTTACTTAGAAGGAGATGGGGGTATATCCTTTGATTGAAATTTAGATGTTCTTATAGAACCAACATTTAAAAGAGAATTGGTCTTAACAGCTTTTGAGTTGGGAGCAGAATCAGATAACTTACTTGGCACAATAGTGTGATCCTTTACACCAAGTGAGTCTAATTTCTCTCTAGCTGCTTCCATGGAAGGTGGTAATGGTGATCCCCTACTGATGACCTTGTTTAGTGGAGGATTTGGAGAGCTATCTCCTTTGTTCTTCCCACTCTTAGTTGCAACTACTAATGCGGAAACACCATTCTTGGATTGTACACAAGTGAAAAAAGAACATGAAAAACTTGGATCTTCTTCATCACCTTCCTCCTCATCATCAACGTATTCAATCAAAACCCTATGCATTCCAACCTCTTCAATTTCAATATAGTTTTCATAGTCATCTGTGATTTCTTCTTCAGTTTGCGCAATGTCTTATCCTTCTTCTGATTCCCTAGTGTCATAGATGGCAATAACTGGTAGTGCTACAAGAGAAATCCTAGAAGGAGGTGGAGAAATTCTTGGTCTATCAGGAGGATCTAGTCTCCTTGGAGCATTCCTCATATTGATTTGTGATAGCTACTTCTTCAAAGTAACTAGGTCATTTACCATTTTTTGGAACATTGGATACGTGGTGACTGAATTTGAACTCTGACCATTTTTCTTCCCTTTTGGTCCTTTCACTTTTCCAAAAATAATTAGACAATCATCAGTCTCAACTGTAAAGTCTTGAACTTCCATCAATGTTCTTGGTTAGGATCTTCTGAGGAAGAAACCAACTTCTGATGGCAAAGCACTGATGAAGAACATTTTCAAGTTGTTTTCAGGGGGTACCACATCTTCTGGGATCCTTCTTGTCAACCTATTATACCTTGCTACAAAATCTCTCATTGATTCAGAGGTCTCCTTCTTCATCTGAACCAATTGGACTAGAAGATCTTGACAATATTATATCCTCTTGAACCTATGTTCAAATGCACTTCTTATATCTTCCTAGCATGTGACAGATCTTGAGGGCAACATGTAGAACCATTCAACATCTCTTTCTTGGACTGACTCCACAAAGATCCTAACTAAGACATCTTCATCTTCGAATCCCTACAATCCACAAGTAATGATGAATGCTACAACATGTTCTTCAGGGAGATGAGAACCATCCCCTTTAAATTTTGGGAAGTTCTTTCTTGAGCATCTTGGGAGTTCATGAAATGGTTGTGGAAGAGCAAGTGGAAAATTATTTCTTCCCCATGATACATTAGGCCTGCGTTCCTCATGCTCATGATCACCCATTCTATTCATGTTTCTATCCTCTAGTTTTGCTAAGGATGCTTCTGTTGCTTCTCTTTCTTCTACTTCAATTTGGATTCTTTCTATTTCTTCAAGTTGAGCCCTTATCTCCTCTTCAGCAATGGCCTCTCTTTCAAGATCTTCAAATGTGGGATCAATTTGTCCTCCTTTCCTCAATTGCTAGGTGTATCTTCTATCGGCCATCTTGAAAGTTTATGCTCTTCTTTGGGGTGCTGGAATTTGTCTTTGCCTTTTCAATTCAACAACACATTCCTCTTCTAGGTCCATAATCTATAATAAAATGAATTATTGATTTACACTTTGTCTATCATGCCAAGTGCAAATGTTGCAAAATCTACCCCATAATGGACACCAAAAATTGTTCGCAAGAAATTTGTCTTGTGAAAAAATTGGTGGGTTTCAAGCCAACGGTATGGGAATCTAAGTCCCTCTACTTGAATGGTGCATCTTCTGTAGGTTCTTGAAAAAATGTGGATTTCAATGGTGGCCTTTCAACCAGAGATCCAACAGGGGAAATCCACTAACCCTATGGCAAAGCTAGCAATTTCTCACTAGAGAAGAATTTTTTCTAAGAAGGGGAAAGGGGAGTGATAATGGAGGTAGGAGAAACTAATGTTACGAGTAGAATATCAGATGCCCACACACATTAATTAGAAATTTCATTCACATGCATTTAGATTTAGAAGAAAAATAAATCCGCAAGAGAAGCTACAAGACCGAATAAAATTCATTGGTTGCAAGGTACCAATCAACCTTGTAGTGCCCACTCTCCTTTGACACTATTTAGATACTGATCCTGACATTATTGATCATATTTTGGATATTATTATGTTTTGATGTAGTATGATGTATCAAGGATTATTATGGAAATTATTATGTTTTTATTAGTATGATGGTTAGATGTTAGATCCTGGATTAGTATTGATCTAGATTCAGTTATTATGCTTGATGATCATGGAGACATTATCATTATTATGTGGATGATGATATACTAGTTGACATGGACATGTTATTGATGTTGATTTTAGACATGTGACATTGATATTATGAATAGATCTAGTATAGAAATCTATTGGATGATGATATAATTACAAATTGAATTTAAATGATAAATGTTAAATTCTTGATATTGTTATGATTTGGATTCAATAATTGTATGTTTCTTATATCATTTGGATGTTCTGATATGGCCATGAGGCCGAAGGGGTATTTTAAATTTTGCAGGTTAAAAATCACAACAATGTCGGGGGACTGGAGACTAACCGTATTAGAATTCAGTGTGAAATCAACAAGGGTCGCCTTGGCAACTGTGTTTGATCTGTGTGTTGTGTTGTGTTAGGATTTCCCATGGGGGGGAATTTCCATTATTGTGACCATGGGGCATATATGTGTTTTTATTATGTGTTCCTTTTTTAATTATTGTTGTATGTATTTTATTTGTAATGTGTTTCTCCCTTTTATTAATTTAAATGTGATAGTATAATGCAGGAGTCATATAGTTAAAATTTTAATTAATTAATTGGGGATTAGAATGTAAGTAAATAATATTGTTGTCTTGATTAATAATTAAATTTGATTTATATTATGTGAAACCATAGGATAAATAAATAAATCTTATGTCAAAACTTGCAATAAATGGAGTCATAAACTTTAATGCATGTGTAAGAGGATGTAAGAGTTGTGTAAGTGAAATGATAGATTGTATAAAACAGATTTTGGAGTGTAGAACACTCCATCCTCTTTGAAACTCGGATTTGGTCTTGGGAGCTTAAATTGGAAGCTTGTGGGACAAGTTAAACTTGTCCCACACCTCTCAAAATCCTCCACCAACCATGCCTATGGTTTGGGAGTATATTTTAGACCTTTTTATTAAAGTTTTGAAATGATTTTGTGTAAGAATTTATTGCACGTGTCTTACATATTTTTAATGCATCCCAATTTGAGTATGGGTTGAAATCGTGTATGTAAGTGATTTTGTCATTTTATTTTATGAGATTTTTTGTTGATGTTGATTGCATTCTTGGGGGATGAGGAAAAATAATGTGGCATCCCACATGGATCCACATCACTCTATCTCTTTCCTTCCCTATAAAAATGAAGATTATTTCTCTTTTGGAGGTTGTTGAAACTTTGTCTTGCTTCTTTGGGTCAAATTTCTTGGCTGATTTGGGAGCTTGCTATAGAGAAAGCTTGGATTTAATTTGCATGCTTCTTACCTTGTTATTTTGGGACTATTTTTTTACAATAAACACTGTTGTTTTGGAAACAAGTCTCCATTATGGAGAGGTAGGCTCTCACGCTTTTAAAATTGCTGTTTTTCCCTCTTTTAGCATGAATTTTGAATGTGTTTGTGTTTGCAATTCTTAGAGGGATGGGTATAATGCTTAGGGAATGGTGTGTAGAGAAGACTATGAGGTTTATCAGAGGAGGGATAAGGGATTTGCCATTGTTATTTGTTCTTGGGAGGGAATGTTGGTTTGGGATCCACCTAGGAAAGGAAATTGCTTGCATTTCCTACTTTGGGGGAGGTATAAGGGATAAATTTGGAGGAGGGATAAGGAGGGGTTAAGGAGGGATAAGGTTTATGGGATTGCTATGATTTTGGTGGTTTGCTTTTGGTGGATGCCCAAAATTCAACTTGGGAGGCATAAGGAGATCTCCATAGTTTTTTTTCTATTGTTTGGCTTGCTTGCTTGGAGAAGTCTTTTTTTTGTTTGAAATTGACTGTTGTAGTTGAGAACTACATCTTCTTGCTTTGTGTTTCTTTGTGATTGTGAAATAAGCTTGTATGTGAAGAACCCATGTTGCCATGTGTTGTATCATCATGTTCTATTCCAATATGGTTGGGGATCAGGGGACAATGGGGAAAGATGGCTTCTCCTTTCCTATTGGATGTCTTGGTTGGGTGGAGAGTGTTGCCTTTCCCCCTTCCTTGTTTTGATGAGAACATGAAAGATGAAGAATTCAACATACTGCTGTTTGGAGGAAAAAAATAAAAAAAACAAAAAAAATAGTTTGGACAGTCCTCTTTTCTTGAGAAAATTGAATGTAACCCTTCCCACTTAGAGTGGATGAATGTAATTGATGTTGAAATGTGAGATGTTACCTTGTAATTGGAAGTTGTAATTGAATTGAGAAATGTATTCTTTGTTTTACCTTGGAAAGATAATGTAATTGATATCCATACTTGTAATTTTGAAATTTGAAATCAAATCAAATTGGAAAGGATTTCAGTTGTAAAGCTATTTGACATCTCAATAAAGGATGGCATTGATTCTTTTAATTCTGTTGGAATTTGCATACTGGATTGTATTGAACGTTTTGAATTACATTTGCTGTTTGAAATGGTATCCCTGTCGAAAAAGAAAATGCGTGAAGAATAAATGACATCATTTTGTTTCCTTGTTTTATTGTCAAATTTAGATATAAAAATGGTGCCATGTACTTTGAGTAATAAATTAGAGCAATAGAATGTTACAGATTAGAATTGAAAATGCTTCCACTTTGGGAAATTGTAAATTGACCTTTAAATTGTTAGTAATTGAATTCTATTTTCTTTGGAATTTGGCACCGGAATTAATTCATTAAATGCATAGTTCAGATTTATAACTAAAATTAAGGAATGAGACAAGGAAATTTAGATTTATTAATGTTTAGAAACCTTTTGGAAACACAAAAATTAAAATGATCATCAAGAACTTCATCAAACTAGATTTTAAACTTACATAATAGATTTCCTGTCAAAAGATGCAAAATATATCAATTGTAACCCAATACATAATTTGAACCTAGAAAACACTCTTTAACACACCCATGATCATCCCTCCATGTTTAATTTACATGTTTAGGAGAAAGGAAATCAAAATTGAACGAAACTTGTAAGTTAGGAAAAACTACCAGTTATGTAATTAAAAAACCTGCAGATAGTTTATTCAAAATTAACCTTTGAAAATTCACCAAATTCCAAAATTGATGATTTCTGTGCAAAGAGGACTCTGAGATATTTCTAAAAAGTCCTTGTTTTCCAAAAATGGATTTCCCAATCAAAAGTTATGGCTATTTGAAGTTTTACTTCAAAATGGCCATCCAAAACCAAAAATGAAATAATTCAACCTTAGAAAAATTTAAATTCGACCTTAGAGAAATTTCCAAAAAAAATTCCATGGCCCTGCCACCCACTCATCCTATAAGAAATCACCATGTGGCACCTTGGAGGGGTGGACCCTTATTAAAACTTAACATTTTGAAAATTTTGCCTTGGGAAAATTTTCCCAATTCTCCCCGCAACCCCCGGTCCCCAACCAATCACGTGTTGACACGTGGCAGGGAGGTGCGCTGGTTCAAATTGAAAACTTAGATTTTTTTGAAAATTTTTCCTTTGGAAAATTTTCAAAAATATCCCCACAACTCCACATCCCCAAAGCCAATCACGTGACGACACGTGGCATGGAGGGCGTGAAAGAAAATTCGTAAACATAACTTTTTTCCTTTGGGAAAAATTTAACTTTTTCCTCTGCGGACCCGCACTCCTGCAACCAATAGGGTGTTGACATGTGTCACCCTCAGAGGCATGGACCCATGTAATTCATTTTACCTTTTAACCTCTTTTGGAAAAAAAAATCAAAATATTCTCCGCCGCTCAGCCGGCCCGCGGCCAATCACAAGGCGCCATGTGGCCGTTTGAGCTAGCACGGAGGTACAGAGGGAAATTTTCCTTCGAAAAATTATTTGGGAAAATTTTCAAGTTTTTCCCCACTACCCTCTGGCTCGACCCAATCACATGTTGACACCTGGCATTTTGGGCATCAGTGGCGGTGCAGAGATATTTTCTCCCTAACCTCGTGGACCTTTAAGGGAAAATTTTCCCCTAAAACTCCACCCAGCCATAACTTGAGTTTTACAAGGAGTTAGGAGGACTTATTTATATGGTTTGAAAGGTGAGGAAATTTCCTATCCAATGAACCTAGTTTATGAAATTTTTGATAATTCTAAATGTGTGAAAAATCTAGTTGAACTTATGGGCCTGTTTAAGAGCAGGCATGAGGGAGATTTGCTCCCTGAACCTAAGTAAACCATGTAACCCTAATTTTGGAACCTTGTGAACTTGTGATAAGATAAAAATGGAATTATTATGTTTGGTTAATTAGAATCTGTATCAGAAACTGTTAGTTCAAACTAGTGTCTTGCAACTTAGTTGTAGACTCTTCTTATCAAAAACAATTATTCCATAATTTTCCTAGTTTGTTTCTTGGTCTCAAGTGGTAGTTGAAGCAGGCACTACAAACCCCTTAATCAAAAAGATAAAAATTCCTTCTTTTATTATTGAATCTAAAGTAGAACTTGTATAGAGGTTTCACAACAAAGGAAAATCTAAGGAGAGGGGAAAATAGAAGAAGTATGGTGTTTTCTATCTTTTCTAGGTACAAAGCACTCTGGTATTTTTTGAAATAGATCACCCCTTGGAATGATGTTGAGAAGCCATTATATTATTTGCAATAAACTGTTACAAATTCACAAATCCTCAACACCTTTTCAAATTCCTCTATTGTGAAGAAAATGCTCATGGTGGGTTAAAAACTAGATCTTGCAAAGCAACCATTACATTCGATTTTCTAGTTTAAATATAGACCATTTGATTTGCTCCTCTAACTCTGAAAATAGGCCATCCATGTGGCAGGAAGGGATTGGAGTGGTTACGGGGGAAACCTTTCACATTTTTTGATTTTTCATGAGATTTGGCAATTTGGAATAAATTGGCCTGCAGCTTAGACACTTGGCACATTCTTAATGGAAATGGGGTTGCGGCCCTTTCCTCAACATTTTAACCTTTTTTGGAAAGAGGCTCAAAAAAAAAATTCCCCCAATGGCTCACTCATCTACTTTGAATTTTCAATGATGGGATTTGCCTTTGAATTTTTCCCTTTAAAGCCTGATCACAGCGGTGGGTAACTTTTTAACTTTTCACCTTTTTTACAAAGAGGCTCAAAAACATAAATTCCCCCAATGACCCGCTCGTCTACTTTGACTTTTCAACTACAGGATTTGCCTTTAAATTTTTCCCTTTAAAGCTTGATCATGGTTGTGGGTCCCTTTTTAAATTTTCACATTTTTTGCAAAGAGGCTCAAAAACAAAAATTCTCCCAATGGCCTACTCATTCACTTTGACTTTTCAATGGTGGGATTTGCCTCTCTAATGAATCCGACCATGTCGCAATCTGGCACTGATTTGGTAAGTATCCCTTTCTACCATACCTTCAAAATTGCCTTTCTAGGCACAATGATGGAGATACATTTGTGTAAATACTTGATTATACATGAATGCAAAGTCATTGCAACACATGGAGCCATCCTCTGAGCCCTCCATACTTAGCTTATTTTACCTTGATTTTGTACCTGGGATATGTGGAAAGCCTTCACTTAATTGAAGACTATCCCTTGGACCCTACCCCTGGAGTTGTACCATTGTGACACATGGCTGCTTCCGCTAGATTTCAAAGTATAACCAAACCGCATCTAATCAGAGAGACCCATGTATTACTCGAGGATGATGAGGAAAAATTTGATGGGGAAATAAGTGCCCATCATTCCCAACAGTGGGAAAAATACACAGAGGAAGAGAACTTCATCATTTTGAGTCTAATTTTTGAATTTCCTCTGCAAGCCGGAGGAAAAACAATGATTTGATGACCCAAGACATAGAACAAGAAAACAATTTCAATCATAAAGGAGATTAAAAAGAGGATATTATTTTCACACACCGGGAAATGGAGGAGTTCTAAAAACAAGAAAAACAGAGGTTTAAACAGCTCTAGGGCATGAATTTTGCTAATTTCTTAAAACTCTAACTTAGCTTAAACACCAACGAAGGGCATGAGCTCAAAAGAAATTGAATTTGGCTATGAAAACGTAGATTAATTTTTTGGAGACAACAAGTTTATAAGATTAATCAAGTATAAAGTCATGGATTCCCTGTTCATAATGTCCAATTTTGAAGCCTTTCTAGGCACAATGATGGAGATACATTTTTGTAAATACTTGATTATACATGAATGCAAAGTTTGATATGAATAGTTTGGCATGATGTTGATTAGTAGGATGTGTAGAAGGGTGGTCAATCAGTCCATAGATGATATTAATTTTGATATGTGGTGGACCGTAGGAGATGACATATCTGAATTTAGGTTCATACATGGGCTATTTATTAGGTATTTCATATGTCTTTGGTGTGGGAAGTGAATTAGGTGCAAGGAGATAATACTCCCTCGGGAATGGTGTTTCATAACATTATTGAAGGACTTATTTCATCTGGTAACTTCGAGGATGGAATGGATGAACTGGTGGAGGATTTTTTAGAGGATCCTAAGTTTGATTTGGGAATGAGCTTGTCATTCAAATGATACATCATGTGACATGCCTCAAAATAATTTTGAACAAGAATTCAAGATTAGGTTTATTGATCTAAGTTTAACGTTTCCATCTTTGAGAGCCCGAAGCTCGAATTTACAAGCCATAGTGAAGGCCTCATCAAATGTTTGGAAAGACTGGATTTGTAATGGTGATGAAATGTTTTTGGCACAAGAGTGAGAAAATAATTTGAATAACTTGGTCTATGTGAGGTAAAATGATAATTGATTGATAAAACCTCTCCAAGGGGTGATGAAATTTGTGATAGATTTTCCTTCAAATTGTTTAAAGTTGTATAGGTAAGAAATATTGATTTTATGCATGATTTTGATGTTATAGAAATAGTTTCATGAGTTGAGTGAATGAGAAAAGTGGATATTGAGGAGTACTGTTATACCAATATCAGGAAGGGCTAGCTAATGACATTGGGAATGCCATCAATGTAAGTTCCTGGTCATGTGTTATGATGTAACAAGCATTTCGGAAGGCCCATATGTATTTCTAAGGGTTTTCTTTGCTATATAATTTGAGGAACTTAGGAAGTTGTTAGTGATCATAAGAACTGAGTGGGTGTAACACTCTGATACTGTTGTTACTTCTTCCTGAGCATTCAAGTGTTGATATATGATTTCTTCTATAAAAGGATGTGTTCCTTTGATTATGAAGTCATGCTTGATATGGACTGTATCTTCTTTGCAATTGAAGATCTTTGACTGAGTCGGAATATGATTGGACTCTTTTATTTCTTTCATTTTGCACCTGAGTTTAATCTGATCTCGGAATGAATTGTGGATTTATCCATCTATAAGACTCAGCCTTGATCAGTGGCCTTGATCCAAGAGATGCTTTAAGTTTATTTGAGGATGAACAAAAGATTATAGACCTTACGTAGGTTGCAAGGTTTGAATGCGTTGAATAAGCTATTCCAGAGTCTAACTCAGGCTAATCGTGTTAAATGAATTGGTTCCCAATATCATAATATCAGGAAGGTCTTGATCATGGGCCAGGTAATAAATTTAGATACATTTATACTACTAGCTTATTATCAGTGCTAGATTGAATCCATTACGGGAATGTATATCTGTTGGTTCTTATTCTGAGACATTCTAAATGTTAGACCTAAACTGGATTTATTAAGGTTAAAAAACCTATGGGTTGGATTAGTGTTAATCTAACCTAGCCCTAAGCTATAAGCTAAAAGTTCCTAAGGTTAGCAACCTAGCACTAAGGAAGTTAGACTAAGTATCACCTTATGATCTAACCTATGTTTCTAACCTAGCTAATGTTAGAGGAGGAAGGGGACCTATGAAGGGGTGCGAGCCATGGGCGGTAGTTTCTATGGCATTAAATGAAGGAGATAAGTATGAAGGACAAGGAATTAGCAGAGGTTTCAAACGGCCATCGAGGCCAACGTGGCAGAGTCTCCAAATTTAGAAATGGTCTTTGATTTTAATTTTTCCATCGCTAACTATGGCAGTCGGTGGCAATGGAAATTGAGCGGGAATTTTGGAGTTAATGCAATTAATGAACTCGGTCTTAGAGCTCAGATTTCTTGGGAAGACATGCAAAAAGGAAAACTGGTTATTTGTTTGGTTTTCCATGCACTCCAGGTTTCTCTTTTTTTGATCACTGGTTCTTCGCACCAGTCTACTTGGTGTTGCATGGCAACTATGAGAATAACTAGCTCTTTTCTCTGTCAAGGAAAGTTTGATAAGGCATGGAAATAACAAATTATTGTTGTTGAATCTAACGTGGAAAAAGAGGAGAAGGCTCGAGCTCTTTCAGAGGTCTTCTTCAGATTTTTAAGCAACATTACCAGGCATGTTAGGCACTAACTTTTAAAAATCTTGCTTTCTTTCAAATGATTTCATTAGAACAACTTTGTTAAGATGATTTTTGGGTTCAGTTGGTTTTTAAGGTAGCTTTGTAAGAATTAGTTGTTGTATCTTCTTACTGGCTCAATATTTCAAATGAACCCTTGATGGAGTGTGCATTTTGTTTTATACTGTTGAATTATCTTGCTGTATTTTAGCATTTCAGATAGATTTCTGATAGAAATGCTTGCAAGGCTAATATACACATTCGGCTTAGTGGGAGTCCATGAATTGTTTTCTTGTTTGATTCAGACTTCCGTCGATACCTTGTTGTTTCACTTGATGAAAAGGATACTGTTGGAATTCTTGAATGTACAGTATATTCCGACTTCTGTATAAGTTATGTCATGAGTAATATATGTCATTGTTGCTGTTGGACTTCTTGACGATGAAATTATGTCTTAGCTTCTGAAGAAGTACAGTCGTGAATACATTATGTTATTGGATTCCGTTGGAATCCTTGAGTAGATAGTATTTTTGACTTCTGTAGGAGTTTTAGATTGCAGAATATTACTTGGGTTCGAATCCTTTTGAACTCTTGAAGCGTATATTATGTTTTCCTCTTCTGTATTAGCTTAGAGCGAATACTGTTGTTATGGACTCAGTTGGAGTCCTTGCTATGAAACCAGTGTTTCTGCTTCTGTATAAGCCTGGTTGTGAATACTTATTATTATTGGCTCTGTTGGAATCCTTAATATATTGTATTTCGGCTTCTATAGAAGTTAGTCGTGAATGTCATACGTTTCTACTTCTATAGGAGTTCAGTTGTGAATATGGTATGTTATTGTTTTGGTTGGAATTATTGAATTTAATATGTATCTTGTATCTTTCTACTTCTGTAGAAGTTTATTTGAAGAATACTACATGGGTAAGACTCCTTTTTAATCCTGGAAGCATATATTATGTTTTCTCTTCTGAATAATCTCAGTGGTGAATATTATTGTTATGGACTCAGTTGGAGTCCTTGATATGTAACTGGTGTTTCTACTTCTTTGTAAGCCCAGTTGTGATTACGGTCGATATTGACTCAGTGAGAGTCCTTAAAATGTATCTAGTATTTTAAACTTCTGTCAAGCTTGGTTATGAATGCTGTTGTTTTATTATGAATACTAAATGATATCGACTTCGATAGAGCCACTGAAAGGTAATTTAAGTTGTAACTTCTATAGAAGTTTTTGCTGTGAGTACTTTTAGGATTCTTGATTGTTGTCATATGAATTCAACTTCAATTTAAACCTTTAATATAAGTATTGGTTGGATTTGGCACTGTTGGAGTCCATGATATGCTAGGAGTTGGCTCGATTCTCGATTTCAGTCCTTGTTGAGCATGCATATCATTTTGACTCTTTCTTATCATCGTTGTGTTATGTTCAGTTCGATTCGGATGAATTAAAGGTTGGGGTTTCTTTATCAACTCGATTTTGTTGATACCCTGTTATATGTTGTAGTAACTCGACTTCAAATGAAACCTTGAGGAAAATTTATTGGGATTTGCCTGAGTTGAATGAAGCTGTGCTCTGTCAAACAATGGTGATGGGTATATTCAAATTGTTGAATGTTATGAAAAGGAATTGTTGAATCTGTTAAGTTTGGATTACTTACTGTTGCTTGTCGCGAGAGCTACTGTATTGCTTAGTAAGCTACAGGAAATTTTTATATTTAAATTTTGATGGAACTGTGGTTCTTCTTGTGGTCTCGTCTGACTTAGTCGCATGCGTATAATGTGAATGCTTTACTCTTGAGGAGACGGTACAGTCATGAGAATATTTGGAAAGGAAATATGAATGTATCGGTTTCTCTCTTCTGCTGTAAAGTATATGTTGATAAATTTATATTTAATTGTTGGATTTGTAAAACATACTGATGGATTCATCAATTATTAGGATATTCATTTTGTTGAATATAATGGCCTGTCGGATGTTTTCTGTCCTTGGGATTCAGATGGATAGTTGTTTTAGATGCATTTGTTCTTCTTGGTCACTAACATTTATGAAGAAAAAGTATCTAGGACTATTTAATGACTATAATACAAGTTACGCATTATAGTCATGTTTGAATTACAAAAGAGCATAGTTTGAAATATGTTTACATGTTTGGTGAATTAATTTCATTTAAATAGGTTGTTTAATGAAAACAATTGGTGGATTGCAATTGTTTTAAGATTTAGTGCTTATCATGCTCAGTTCACCGAACTGACCCATGTTGACAATTTTTTAGATGATTGCCGTAAGTGGTAAAGGCACGTAGATCTGATATGATGTTCAGATTGTTTAATTTGGTTTTATGATGAAATCCAGCTTGATTCTCTGAATGTACTACTTGAAGAAAGATGTTCTTTTGCTGTTGAGTATTGTATCGGATATGCTGAATGCATAAAATGTATTTGATTAGCTTTGAAAGGAATGAAAAGAGATATTTGTTACTTATGTGTTTGTATTCGTATCTTGATGATTTGATCTTCTTCGGTTCGAATGATCTTGAGAGCATTGTTATTATTGTATAACTTTGAGACTTTTGTGAATATCTAAGTAAGCTTGCAAGGTTATGTGACTGAATACTTATGATTGTTTAGTAGTTCTATTATGTTCTATTTATAGCTAAATTGGAACTTAGATCATTGTCTTTCGGGAAGCTAGGGTTAAAATAAACCTGAGCAGGAAGCAAAACGAGCTGAATAAATTATTACTTCCTAGTCTTGAACCAAGGCAAGACAACGTTTAATTGGATTCTTAATCACTATATCTCGATACTAAAAGTAAGACATAATTTCAGTTATGAGAATTGATATAAACCAAAAAAAAAGGGTTTGGTTAGAAATCTCATGTGAAGATTAAGGGTTATTGTCCAGTTTCATTGATTTAGATTTATGTTTTTCTATGAACTCCTTGAAGGGACCTCTAGTCTTAATAATTTCTCTTGTGTAATGGGTTTTACTATGAAAGGTAGTTCTAAGGTGAGGGACCCAAGGATTGAGAAAGACTACCCTTAAGGGAGCGCCTGATAGTATAATTTTAACTCAACGTAAGAAACACCTTAAAATTTAGTAGATCTTATCAAGGCGGATTTAAAGGTTGATGGCACAAGTCAACTGCAGGGTTGTACCTTCGAGAAGATTAGGATCTTCTCAAAGATACAACAATGCAGGTGACTTATGCCGACATCCTTTGCATTGATCGTTAAGATTTACACCTTAACTCAAACAAGTTACTCTGGGACTGATTAGGAACGTGGTCACATTATAAGGCTGCCCTAGGAGACTCAGGGTATCTTGACACACTCGAAACTAGGGTTGATCTAGTATGTCAGCATATCCCTAGTCCTCGGGAGCATCCCTATAACGTTGTCATCTTACTAATCCGTTCCTGAGTGAATAACTTGGGACAAGAGAGTCTGACAGAATTCAGTATAAGACACTCTACGTAACATAGGAATGGGGTGAAGGACGTATTCTAGATTGACGAGTATGTTGTCAAGGAATACGAGACATAAGCATTATGTTTCAAATCTTTGGCCAAAGTATCACAAGCTGCTGATTGCGTTGTCCTAAGTCACCTAGTCTAAGGGATGAGATGTCGATGAATAATGGTAACAATTATTCAGATAGGTTCCTTGGATAGAGCATTCTGAATCCTAGAATAGGGTAGAGAACCGCAAGAGTGATGTGTTAAATAAAAATGCCAACTCTTAATACTCATGAATAGATCGGTAGATTACCGAGTCATGGAATGAATAGATCGGAGGTACTCCGAGTCATTATAGCTGCATATGTTTATCTGTTATAAGAATGGTTGTTTTGATTTGTGAGTTCTAAATTATGTATTTAGAACCAGGAAGCATTTTTCAAAAAATAAAATAAAAAATTACTTGTTCTAATGTATAAAAATGAGGATGTTACAGTGGGGGGGTGAATAAGTCAGGATTAAAGCTTTTCAAAGAATTCCAATCATGAATTCTTTAGCAAAGTGCAACAATATACCATGATAAATTAAACAAACATGTGATAGACAATAATATCACTAAGCACATAATTTATAGGGGGAAATACTTTTGGGATAAAAATCCACTTTGAAACCAAGGATTTACTAGGAAAACCAATTCCAAATTATATAGTATACTGGTTTTGGTTGAGCTCCCAATCAACCTATGAAGCACGAACTTCAGATTCTCTAATCACCCACTTGAGGATAACTAAACACCCACTCAGTGTATTTTAGCAAGATTCAAATTGCAAGGAGAACCCACCCATATAATCTAAGAATCCACTTAGAAATATGATATTACAAATGAATCAATCACTTAGAATTGAGATCACTTACACAACAAATTATGATCACTTTTATTAATCTTTCTGTGCTTGGTCTTTCAGGCTCTCACATTCAACATTCTTTGTCTCTTTGTCTCTATCTTTCAAACTTGATCTGGGTCTTTGATTCTTGTGCTCTGTCATTTTATTTGCACTTCTAAGTTGAAATATCTTGTTGAATGGATCAACCATAATGATGATCTTCTCATTTGATATGATATTTAATAATTCATCTGTTGGCTCTCTTTTTGTATCTCTCTTCATCTGCCTCTCCTTCAACTCAAATACATCTCCTCTTTATTGAGAAACATAACATTATACCTAGAACATAGCTATATATTCAATAATCACTCCATATTGCTTCCTTGGCATGTCGTGCACCCTATTATAACACTATCACCTACAAATTTGGTCTATATCATGAATATTACCAACCCTGAGTTATTATCTCTATATTTAACTTTTAAATATTGACTTTTCTATTTTCTCAGTGCATTAAATATTCAACACGTTAATTTAGGAGCCATTTATGAGAGAATTTCCAAAAATATATTTCCCATCATTATAAGACTTTTAGCTGATCAAAAAGAACGATCCATATTTCCTCTCTGATATTTAATTGTGCCTAGAAATCATGATTTATATTTCATGATACAGAGAATGTAATCAATATTCCACAAATTCAAAGAACATTAAATTTTGACACCTGAAGCTCAAGATATTTCAGATCGGGTCTGGTGTTTTCATGAAGCACAAGTTACACATTTTGCAATATACTGTCTTTTCATCCTTTTAAAAAAAATTATCCATTTCCTTCATTGATCGAATAAATTGGACTAGTTCCATATAAACAAGGTTCATCCATCACATAACATATCCACACTCTACTCATTCCTTATAGTGCAGCTTTGTTCTTTGGTCTATGGATTTTCCCCTTTTACGGTGGATTTTTCTAGCCATCTGTAGCTTTCCTTCATTTATCACTAATTTTTGAATCTTTCGCGGCTTTCCTTATTTACCCACAAATTTCTCTAGTACTCCGTGGCTTTTCTTTCTTACCCACCGCTATGTTCTTTTATTTTCATATTTTCTAGTTCTCCACGACTATCTCTAGTATTTCACAGCTATTATTCTTTCCCTGTGGCCTTTACTAAACCTTTGTGGTCTCTTCCAAACTTTTGCGGTTTCTTTTAGACTTCAAAGGTTTCCTTCTCATATCCATGACATTCATAAAAACTTGATTAAGCCCCTTAGAATTTAATCTTTCTAAAACATCCTTCACATGCCATCATCATGAAATTACTTGGGATTTATTTGAGAGTTGGAACTAGTTATCAACCATCACATTTCTCTTGCATTGTCTTTCTTGAACTACCTGTTTCACACATGGTTTTCCTTAGAGCATCCATCAAAACACCTGCATAATATTTGAACCACACTTTTTTCCATCAATATAACTTGACATCAATGAAAAAACTCATGAAAATGAAAAAGGTCCAACAAAAGTTCCTAGAGCGAATGATATGCTTTATATGGTACTGATAGGTGGATGGGTTTATATACTTTTTAGGACCCATAAAAGTAACTTCAAGACTAGATATTTAGTTCATTAATGCTTACAAAGGGTCATTTTTTAATGGTTGTTGCTAGGGAGTGAATGAAAAAGGACCATGTTTATTATATATGGATGCACTTAGTTGTTGGTATGGCTAGTAAGATAAATGGATACTATGCTGAAGAGGGGCATTAATAGGAATACTATATATCAGTTGTGAGGCTATAGGTTTTGAAGATTGAATATATTGATATTGAGTGGGCATGGATGATTTCAAGAGAGGTTGTGATTACTGTGGTATGTGTTGAAAGGGGATCAACGTATGAATGAATTATTGATATTTGTTGAGGTACATGTTGCAAAGGAATAGAGGAGTGGATACGAGGGTAAGATTGTTGAGGTATAAAAGATAGGGGTGTTTGATGATTGTTATGAGGAGGGGTAGATAGTAGAGATAGAACTATTTTTAATGGGTGGTGTTGATGTTAGGATAGACATAAATATGTTTTTGGATAGATGATGTGGGTTTTTTAGAGGAGATAGGTTGAGATATGTTTAATGGGATAGACGTTGAACTTATAGTAGGAGTTTGGATGGTGGAGGAAACTAAAGGGCTTGTCATGGATGAAGTTGTGTTGGTGTTTATTTGGGATTAAGTGGAGCCAAATGAGGGGTTTGGTGAAGATTATGATTTTTTATTAGTTGTGTCTTGTGAGGAGACACCATTGAGGTCATAAGTGATGTTAGTAGTTAAAGACTCGACATTGGATGTTTCTGATTCAATGGCGGTGAAATAAGGATGTACTTGTTGGATGACCAGATCATGGTTAGGATCAAAAAGTTGGGAGATTTCGTATGTGGTTTTGGAGATAGAGAGTCATGGTTCAAGTGTAGATTATTGAAGAAGAACATCGCAGGAAAATAGGTAAGCATTATGCGAAACGAGGTTTGTATCAAAAATATTAGTAAAGACCAGATCCCCGCGGTTGAAGAAATTAGGATGGGATGGATTGGGGATTTTAGATGAGGAATATTGATTTCTAGGAGAGTGTGGGGGTTCTTGATCATGTATTGGGTGTGATAAAAATCCGTGGTGCTGGTTGATTAGATGCATAACATCATCAATGCATGTTTGGATATTTTCTATACACTTTTGGAAGCATTCCACCATATTTTCATATTTTTTTTATGATACTATTTTCATGTTAGGACCATGAAAGAAAATAATCAATGGAATGAAAACCAAATATAGAGAGTTGATTTCAAACAAACAAGAAAGTCATGCCATAGAATTTTTTTATTATATTGGTTAAATTAAAAAAAAAGGTGAAATGTGAAAAAAAGTTTACAGGTCCTATGAAATGGAAATATATGGTTGGTTTCAAGTGATGTTAAAGGCTAGATTCCTCAATATACCCAAAGGTAAGTGAGGCCTAAATTTTTTTTGGTGACGGTATGAGGCATGGTATTGGGGCCTACCCCCCTCCCCCACTTCATAGTCACGTAGCATTAAGGGTGTTCGGTCCTTAGCCAATATATTTCCCACAAATTTTTTTATGCTTGGCCAGAACACTAATTCGGATTATCCCCTTTGTGATGAAATACAAGTAGTTCCACTTGGGTAAGAGTGGTTTGATGCAAGTTTTTGTTGAATGTGATTTGGTTGTGTGTGAGGTAATTTAAGTGAATCAATTTGTTAATATCCTACTTAGACTATGTGATCGATAAAATATGAAAGGTTTGTTATAATCCCCAAAAATAAATATTAGTTTGATGAAGAAAACATATAAATGCAATGCAAGGAAAAGAAAATTGCAAAGAAAGTGTACCTGTAATTTTTCTTTTTATTTTTTTAGATTTTTTATTTTATTTTGGACTTTTGTGAAAAGATATGCTCTAAAAGAGAAATAACATGAAACATTTAGATAGAAATAAAAAATAAAGCACAATCCGAAAAGTATACTGGATAAGTAATAAAAAATAGACCACATATATCATCGGTTATTTGAAGGAATCACAGGTGATTCACCAAAATTGCTGGTGATTTTGTGGAATTATTAATGATTATAGAGAATACAACCTAAGAAAGATTATAAGTTAATTGTAATGGAAAAAGAAGGGGAATAGGGTCCCACTGGGCATGCCAGTAATGTATAAGGTAAATTTTAGGCCTATGTTATTAAGTTTAGAAAGTACCTAAAAATCAAAACAAGGAATAATTTAATGATACCTGTGCTGATAGTCACAATGTCAGGGTGGTCAAATGTAGCTATGGATAAGCACTTCTCCTTTTGCTAAATGAATATCCTTTTGTCGACAGTCGTAATGTGGTAATGGTCTGATTTCACATTGGATAATTTCTCCTCCTTTTTCCAAATGAAGATCCCTGGTATCAAAGACAACTAAACAAGGACTATTAGACAAGATTGGATGATGAGATGCTCAGTAAAGGCCAATTCCATGAATCCAAAGGGAATTCCTTGGAGGATGTCAGCTCCTTTTTAAACAATCAAGTGAATAACTAATAATGATAAAATGATAAACAATGATAATGATAAATATGGAGCTAGAACTCAAGGTGGAAAGGTAATTTATGTTCCACTTCGTAGGTCGACCAAGATAATGTGGTGGCTATCTGGATAGCTTCAAAATAATCGTACAATTAGTCTGATGTTTATTTTTGGATATCATGGAGGAACTCAAGATGGTTCTCAATATCATTGATGTCAAGTGTGAATATGATGGCGCACAATATAATCTCATGGAGGATGTCAGATTCTTCCTACAAATAAGGGCTACTGTATGATCTAGAGATTGTAGATGCTTGTTATAGGATATGATTGACTTGGAATAGTTATCTACAGTAGAGACATGCTTGCAAGAGAAAAGATATGAAAGTTTATAAAAATTCTATCGTTGATAAAAAGAACTTGATAGACAGAAATTGCAAGTGATTCAAGGGAATCCTTGGCGATTTGGGGGAATGGTGGTTAATTCAAAGGAATCGTTGACAATTTCTATAAAAAATATTGATTTTCTCATAAAACGACAAGTTGATACAAATAAATATATAAATGGATGGTTTTACAAATGTTGAATTGGTAAAATAAATGGTAAAATAAAAAAGGGGGTACTTGGAGTGTAGATAAGCTACAGAACACCTGAAAATAGAGAATGAAGTGTATTTTGTTGGTTTTTTATCATCTGTGGAGATTTTTGAAGATAAAATCATAAACCTTGATGTGTTACAAGTCCTTAGGGAGACTTGATCTTGTTGTTGGGATTGAAAATTACCGAAGTGGCAGAGTTTCACTACTTGGCTTGAAATAAGATATACACAAATGTCTGAAAGATTTTTGAAGATCCTTGAAGCATGAGTTCAAACTCCTATTTATAATTGCTGGTGATTTTTTGGAATCATCGGCGATCCAAAATTTTTAAAGAAAATGTTTAGAATTGGTTTCAACCACTTCCTAAATGGGATTTTTGGGTAGGGGAACAAGGAAAAATGGTTGGGAAGATGTTAGACGAGTTTGGGAGGTTAATAGGTTGGGATAAAATGGGTTAGGAAGGGTTTAGAAATGGTTAGGTTGTTTCAAGGGGGTTAAGGTAAATTTAGATATTTTAAATGTGGTTTACAAGTGGGTTAAAATTGATTTTATGGGGTGAGAAGAATGAATTAGGTAGTGTTTATAATGTTATGTCATAATAAAAAAATGTGTATGTGCAGGGAGTAGGCGCGTGACAAAAACCTAGTGTCTACAAGATGAGAAAATAGATAGATACGAAGTTGGTATTTATTCGTATTGATCACCACCTACAGAAGTTGAGGCCACCTCCTTGGAACGTGAGGATATATCTTCATATTATTATAGAAAACCAAATTTACTTTGTAGCCTTTGTGAGGACCTTTCTTCCACAAACTTATTTTATGACATAGTTGTTTTAACCCTACCCATTCCACTCATGAATTAGACCTTTTAAACCATTCCCTTATCAACTAGGACTAATAAAGATACATACCAATTTATTTATTTTAGAATGAAAATAAATTAGTGAATTCATTGGGTTACGTGATGACATTATTATTGGAGACCATAAGAAGGTATTATCTATCAACCTTGATGCATGCAGATATTTTGGGGAGGAGGATAAGTTATGTGATTAGAAACAGAAAAAAGAGAACAAGGGGAAAATATATTCCAAAAATCCTCTCCAAATTAAAAGATCCTAGTCCCATAGTGAAAACATCTTTGAGGCACTTACAGACAAAAAAAATAGAAAATTCATAAAAGGATATAAAAAATGACTAGCCTATTGGTGAAAATATTCTTGAGACACCACTCAAGAAAAAATTTGATCTCCCCCCCTGATTCTATACACATGGAGGATGGATCCAAATTACTTGTGGAGGAGACTATTGATATCAACATCGAAACAGAGAGATGAGCCTAGAAAATGTCAAACTTGGGGCTTATCTTTCGGCACATGAACATAAAGATTTTACTATGATCCTTAGATATTTTTTTTGATGTATTATATTTTTTCTATGTAGAACATACATGGATCTCGGATCCTTCATTATTAGTGCATAACCTCATTTTGCATGAATCATCAAAGCTATACTTAAACAAAAAATATGCTAAAATGCATCCGCATTTGGCTCTTTTGGTCAAACAGGAGTCAAAAAAATTATTAGCAGTGGGATTCATTCAAAACTATTGATTACTCTAGAGTGGATCTCCAACGTAGTGCCTATTCAGAAGAAACCTGTTGGTATAAGGATTTGCACATTGATATCAAGGAAATCAACAAGGCATGTCCTGCAAGGATTAATTTCCTCTTTCGAACATTGAACATGATTTTTGATTCTAGTACTGACCACAAAATGTCTATCCCTCGTGGATGAATTCTTAGGATATAATCAAATTAAGATCATAGAAGAGGACCAATACTAAACCTGCTTTTACTACTCCTTGGGGAACCTGTTTGCTTCCAGGTTCATGCCTTTTGGCCTAAATAATGCAGGCGCAATGTATCAGAGAGATATGACTCTCATATTTCATGACATGTCACATGATACTATAGAGGATTATGTGGATGATATCCTTGGAAAATTATAACACTATGATTAGAACATCTGACAGTGATCATTTCATCCTATCTTTGAATGGATCTGGGATTACAAGGTCTCATTTGAATCCAAATAAGTGTCTATTGAGAGTCACCTTATGTAAAATATATGATATACATTTTTTCTAGGCATGGAATTGAAGTATATCTGGATAAATTCATTAATATCACTAAGATGCCTCCTCCTAAGAATTTTAAATAGCTACATAGCCTGCAATGCAAAATTAATATCATTCTAATATTCATTTCACAACTTACAGATAAGAGTCATTCCTTCACCCATTTTCTAAAGAAATATGTTGATTTTCATTGGGACCTAGATTACGAGCTATCCTTTTCTCAACTAAAAAAATATTTGGAAAATCTACTTGTTCTTGTACCACCTTCCCCAAGTGAACCCTTTTTGTTATACATATATGCTACCCAATTTTCTATATGCATATCTCTTGGCATAGTACGATGTTTAAACACAAAGAGGGAGTCATCTATTACCTTATCCGCACTTTAATTGCATATGAGATAAACTACTCGTAGATTGAAAAATCATGTTGTGTTGTTATCTCCACATTTCAAAAACTCTTCCATTACCTTTTGAAAAATCATACCAAGCTAATATCTATATTTTCCCCTCTCAGAATACCTTTTTTCAAAACTAACACTTACAGGAAGGATGGAAAACTAGATTATTTTGCTGAGTGAGATTTACAATGAGTATGTCAATCAAAAATTAGTCAAAGGAAAAGTTCTTGTTGATCAACTAGTTGAAGCACCGTTTTCCAGGAATAGAATGATTAAGTTTGGATATTCCAGATGATTTTGTTTTATATATTAAATAATCATCAACCTAGAAGGTATATTTTGATGGGTCAGTCACATTTAATGGATTAGGAGTAGAAGTAGTCCTCATCAAAACCACAATAGATATTATCCCATAAGACTTACAGACTTAGACTTCCCATGTACAATATAACATTTCTGAATTGAATCCCTCATTGCAAGACTTAAATTCACTATCATATGGACCATCAAACAAGTAGATGTTAGAAGGAGCAAATCTTATCTTATCATAAAATAAGGTGAATGATGAATACAAATTCAAAGATGAGAATCTTATTTCATACAAACGACATGGTAGACATGCCCTGAAATATTATTTTGTTATAATTTACTTCCATACAATTTCCGTGCATGTATAATTCAATTAGCAGATGCTTATGAGTTACCATCAGGATCCTTATGCTACATGCTTATCACCAAATACCAGATATTTTTAATTCCTTATCAATCATCTAATGGTACTGAGCCTATAACGTGCCAGAATCATGTTTGGTAAGTGAAGTTATTGGTCCCTTTTCCCCCTTTTACATCAATATTTATAACTACACGTAGGATGGTAATTTTCCCATCCAACCTCTCCCACCTCACAAAAGAGGAAACCTTATCAAATGTATATCTCGTCATACGCTACTTGGGGGAACTGTATATCATCGAGGTTATGATGGGAGTCTGTTACAGTTACCTTAACTTTTATGGAATATATCCAAGAAACCAAAGAGGTGCACAAAGGCATTTGTGGTTCCCATACAAGTTTCATGGTTCTTCGCAAAGAAACCTCCTACATGTGGGATACTACCAACTTACTATAGAAAACAAACTAATTGCATGGTATGTGAATAAATATATCTTATGTCAAAAACACAAAAAAAATGATTCATGCACCATCTCATTCATTATAGGCTATCAAAACACCATGGTCATGTTTAGAAAATGGAGGGATCAATCTTATAATAAAACTCACCCCCCGCATCATCTGACAAGCCCACACACAAATTATAAATTCCACTTATTACTTTACCAAATGGGTGAAGGTTGTTCCTCTCACTTATGTTACAGGTGTTAATATTTTCAATTCCATCATGAACCATGCATCATTTTACCATTATGGAAATCCATTCTTCCATTGTATCTATGACATTGGACAAATCATTTAAGAAATAAGAAAGTGAAGGGCTTTGTGCCAGCACTTTAAAATTCACCAAAAGTGATCTAAAATTTAGCACCCTCAAGGTAATGGGTAAGATGATGGCTAAAAATAAAACAATTATTCAGATTATGGAGAAAATTAGTTGGTAAAAACTTTTGCCATAATCGACATCTATAAATGCTATCCTGCATTCTATGGGCCTATCACACTTCCATCCACATAACTAAAGATGCAACCCCTTATTCCTTGGTATTTGGAGCTAAAGTCATTATAACCCTAGATATCAAGCTCCCCTATTTGAATATATCCTTGCGAAACTATCTAGATAAAGATGAGGACTAGATAGTAGCTAAGCATGGCTTGCAGAGCTTGAACTACTTGGATGAAAAATTCCTTCCATGCCCTGGACAATCTTAAAGTGTATTAGAATTGAATTCATGTAGGTTATAATAAATGTATCGTCCCTCAATGAATTTGAGGTAGGTGATATCTTATTCTTAAATAAAACTAGTTCAAAACTACAAAAGAGCATGAACAGAAAAGCAAATTTGAGCCTAATTCGTTAGGGCCATACATTATGGTGGCTAAATTTTGTTCTGGGGCCTATAAAATTACGTACCCTGATGGTGAGGAGATCCATAAACCTATGAACATAATGCATTTCAATCATTTATATTCATGAGCTTAAGAGGAATTAAAATAATAAAGAAAATTAAATCCAACAAATAATAAACAAGATAGAGATAATCAAATCGTTCAAATGTGAAAACCACACAATTCTAGAACTTTGGACAAGTCCTTTTAGTGAAAACCAGTTTTCATAACTAGAGGAGGATTTGTTGTTCACAAGCATCTAACACCTAGGGGCATGATCGACTTCTTCCTAGCTAATAATTTTCCTATGTTTGAAATCCTTTGGACCCTATCCTTCCTATACTTTATATGGTTGACCCTATTCTTGTATATACACACAATATTTTCCCTTATATATTAGCACCTCTCTTTGGGGGCATATTTACATCTTCGTTTTCTTGTACATAGTTTCAAAAAAAAAAAAAAAAACTCTAAAAATGTGGTAAAACGTCTAAATTTGAGAAAACATTAGTAAAACCTTTAAAAATCCAAAAGCATTGGCAAAACATCAAAAATATCAAACATTCACACAAAACATGAAATCCTAAAAATAAAACACTATAATACAAAACCATCCTAATTTAGTGTGTGTTATTTCTTACTCATGACATGTGAATATCTTATGATCTTTCTTCATCAACAAAGCTAGTTTTCTTTTTGTGTTTGTCTAACCAGTATATATCATTTCTCAGGGAAGTTTTACAATGTGGGATGCTTTTCATGAGACTTATATGTCCTCCATCTATTCCATTTCATGTATCCTTTCTTGGGGCATAATTTTAACCCTTTTCATATAACTTGAACATTTGGAAATTGAATCTGGATAACAAAAACATTAGTACATTTGTCTTAAGAATTGCTTGTTTAAGTTTACATGTTTGTGCATAATTGATTATTTTTTTGGTCTGCTTGTTTGTTTAATTTTTGTAATACATTGATTTATGTGTTTTTCTTTGAGTCAATCCTTTAGAAATGAAAAAAAATCAGTATCATGGAGATTTAAGTCATTTTACCATTTTTTGCATGCTTGTATAAAATAAAAAGGTATTTCTGAACCAACATGGTATGTATGCTATGTCATGATCTTCCCATCTGTCATCTATCTTATCTTCCATTCTAACTAACTTTATACCTATCATTTTATAATTCTTCTAAGTATTCCTCTAAGACATATTTATCAAAGTGACCCGTTTCTTCCCTTCCCCATTCCTTACATCTTCCAATTGAGGCACCAGATCTAAATATTTTTATTGATTCAAACAATGAATAACCAAGACAAGTTCAAATCCCTTCCCCCATAATGACTTTTTCTTCCACATGATTTGTTAGGAAAGTGTTGGCATGGTGTCCTAAAAAGGTGTTGTCATTGATAGAAAACCACATTTATGACAAAGTTAATTTTGTTGGATGATGTAATACTGGTTAATATGTATATCAAATGTTACAGTGGGATTTAGTGATGTGTGCTTGCTCTAACAAACCTATACATTGCCTTGGAGGTGTGATAGTGTGGTTTTGAGCCATATGAGCTCATGGAAGCATGAAATCAGGTATATCATGGCATATGAGGTATATTTGGGTAGTTTTTAGAAGTTTCATAATCAGTTATTACACTATTTTAGTTGATACTAGACTCTACAGTGACAATTCCTAAGCTGTAGCTATAAAAAGGAGATAGGATGGAGAGATTTAAGTATGGTATTGAAATTATGATGAATAAAAATTTTATAGGGATGTGAAATAGTGCTTTGAGAAAAAATTCATGTTCACATGATGTGTATTTTGTAAGATATGATTGATTTTGTGCGATAGGGTCAAGAACAAGTGAAAATCAAGCTCGAACTTGAACTTCTAATGTTTTTTGTGAATTGTGTGATTTACATGGGAGAATGATTTTAAGGTGCATTTAGAAGTTTTCATAAAAATAATGAGTTCATTGTTGTCCCAAATAACTCCCCTAGTTATGTAGACAACTTATATTTTATTTTGACTCTGATGTTTCATTTCAAGTTGCATGAACTCAAGTTTACTCCCTTGGTACAATTCACCTGAATGCAGTTCTTCCACATGCCTCATGCACCTTTCTTACTTCTTACTTCTGATCTCTCCTTCCACTTCCCATTTGTTCCTTCCCTCTGTGCCCCCACTTTATTCTAAACATTTCACACATCCTTCGTGCACGTGACTTTGCTCCACTTCCCAAAATCAGCTAGATCCTTGGCATCCTCATGCACCATTTCCTCACTCCCCACACATTACCTTGTAATAGTTACACTTTGATGATGCATCTATCTTTCACCTATTTGTCCCATTTTCCCCACGCATGTTTCATTTATGTGTGCTTTCATCCTTCTTCTGTGTGCGTACCTTTGTGCCATTTTATGCCATGTTATTATCTATCAGACTTGATTGTGCCACACATAACCTATCAAAGTGCACCAACAAGGTGCTAAATCCTGAAAACCAAATAGCATGAGACATGTGGCATAAAATGATAAAACAAATGAACAATTGGTTAAATCCTTCAGTCATTCAACACGCACCACATTTTTTAGTGCCCAGATGGCTCTGACAATATTTTGGCAGCCATAACTTTTGTTATAGTGCTCAGATTCCCAAGTGCTCGATCTCTTTTGAAAGATGCTGCCATCATCTCCATGTTGGACTTTTCAAAATCAGATTTAGGTGGGATTTGGTAGGTGGAAAATAGGGAAACGTCATTTTGATCATCATTGACACATCTAATCAATCCAACCACCTAGATTTCTTCAGATCTTTCCTTGTTCCTTCTTCTACATGCCAAACAGACATGGGAAGGCATATCTAAAAGCCCTATAGGTGGATTTGTTGGCATTTATCACTTGTTGTTGGTGGTTACAAATTTAAATTTGAGTTTCCCTCTCTTTCTCCTTCTCTTCTCTCCTTCTTCTTCTATAAATAGTAGAATTCAGCTTTGTAAAATGGATCCCACTCTGTTGTAATGTGGTGGTCAATTTCCCATGAGTTTCAGACCTTGAGTTGCATCTCTACAATGTATCCTTACCTCTTGCCATGAGTGTATATGATTGTGCATCCTTCAAACTATAAAATCATGTTTTTTTGAATTATTTTCTTACCTTTCTTGTTTTATTTTCAACTTACCTCTCTGTACACATCTCTTGTCTTGTTATGTGTCTCTTTTGCTTATAGTTTCTGGGTTAATATGTTGTACGCACTGGAAGGCCAAGCCTATGTGTTTATCTATGGTGCGTGCCATCTTCCCTTTTCTCCCACGCCCCCTGTTTAATTTTCTTTCATGGAGAGTGATCGAACCTTTCCCTGGCTCTATCGCTGCCCTTCTTAGATTAGGATTTCCCCTTTCCACACATCCTTCTATCCTTGGTCCCTTGGCATTATTAGCTTATTTTTTCCTTCCAGCATTAGGATTAGAAATAACATTATAGATAGGTAGAGGAACCGGCCCTCCAGACATCTGTCTCCATGTGTAGGGTCCTAGAACCTGGAGACGGTCCCATGTTACTGAGAAACATCGATTTCCTCATCCACACACATTAGTAGATTGGAGGGTGTTGTTTTTAGATATAGAAATTCTAGCACACCCACTGGAACCAGTTTGAAGAGCTATACATATTCATCTCATCAATTTTGGTGTGTTCTTATTGGGTTTTAGCCTTTAGAGGCATCTTTCAACACATCTGGAAAATACATTGATTCAAATGCACCCATCATCTCATTCACAGACCAGTTATCCCCTCCTTCTTTAATTCATTTATCATTTTCATCATTCCGCCCTTCCTCTTTTGAATTTGTGCAATCATGAATTTTTTCCCTTCCTAGAATTCTCATTTGCAGTAGTAGGTCTATTTCTCTCCATCCCCATAGTTTTGAAATCTTCCTCTAAGTCAATTTTTAGATCCCCATCAACAACATGCATGCAACCCACCCTCCACTAACCCATATGGTTATTTTTCTAACCTAAATGTTTATGAAGAACAAGTTTCTATAGATGATGGCAATAACTCTATGGAAGAATCTGATTTTAAGGGGTAAGTACAAAATATGGAGATGGAAATGATGCAAATAAGAGTTAAATGCTCCATAAAGGAAGCTAGAGTTGGCTACAAGGTCCCTTGTCCATGGGTCATCCCTATACTAGGCTAGTTTAACACCCAGTAGAAGTTTCACTTCATCATTGAGATGCTACCCCAAATTATATAATTGGCTGAAGAAATAGAGGCTCACAAAACTAGTGTTGATCAACCCTATCAATGGAGTAACTCTACACTACCATCTTACAGTCCTCCCGTTCCTCCATGTAAACCTACATCATCTCAACCTGTTGCCCATGTTCCTAGATTCCTACATGCTAGCCCTACTGAGAGTTCCCCTCCTCCATTCTCTCACCTTCAATTATCTTCCTTCATTCCTTTCGCATGAGACCCCACACCTTGTGCACACACACCCTCCATCCCTTCCATGCCCATCCTTCCATCTTCTCCCAAGTCCCCTCTGTCTAACTGTGTAAACAACAAACAATTTCCTACCTACACACCATCCCTAGCCAATGTCATCATGTTTAACCAATGTAGAACAATTGAAGAATGGTATGACTCATGTGAAAATAATTGGGATGATGATATCATCAGGGCACATATTTCAGAATAAATCTATTTAGTTCTAGAGGGAACTATTTTAGAGGAGACTGAGTCTTTTGTAGAGGAAAAACCACATTTGCCCTAGATTTGCATGACCCAACTCGTAAGTAGGCACCTTCAGGAGGTCCATCTGCAAGATAATACCATATGTGGGGATGAACTTCAAAATAATGGTCACATCAAAAGAATCATACCATGTCCAATCAGATATCTGGCTAGCCTAGAGTTGAAGAAAGTGTTGCCACAAGTCATGTTCACTCCAGAACATGAGATTGAGCTTCAGCGCACCAAAGGTCAGCAACAACACCTCCTAGATCTGAGCACAGACTAATTGCATGAGGTATATATTTTCTTTGTTGATAATTTGAGGAAGGTTAAATACCATCTGCAAGTAGGTTTTTCACTCTTGTTTTTGACCATGTTCAGTTCTAAATCAATTACATGCTCACAATTTGTGAGGAAGGGAAGCTACTTCTCCCTGCCTGTTGTAGGTTTTACTTAAGCACCCTTTACCTTTGGTTAGTTTAGATTAGTTTAGGTTTTTTCCCAGTAACAAAAGTGCTCATGCACACTCTGCATATTTCCTCATGAAAAATGTATGATTTTCATCTTTTGTACATAGTTTTTGTGTTTTTATTTCAGCATGCTCCTTCTAGCACAATTTCCTTTCTTGTTACACATTTCGTGCCCTTTTGCTACTTGGGATGATAGTTCAAAATTCAGAAAGAAGAAGTTACAACAGTCCATGCACAACTTTCAATTCTCATAATCCAAAATAGAACATCTTCACATGAGAGTAGAAGTGTAGTTCAGATTTCATATGGTTCTTCAAGTGACTTCAAGGATGTTCTTCAAGTTGTAAATCAGATCTTCACATTTAGCGCTTGACTCCATGCCCAATGAATGCTTCTAAGGCTTTTGACCTCTTCATGTAGCATATAGATGGCCCCTAAAATTCACCAAAATTTTGTCCTAAATAACTCCCTGAGTTATTTAGAAAAATTATATTTTATTTTGACTCTGATGTTTTATTTCAGGTTGTGCACACTCAAGTTTTCTCCCTTGGCACAATAAGCATGGCTATAGTTCTTCTGCATGCCTCACGTGCCTTACTTCCTTCTTACTTCTTCTCTCTCTCATTCCACTTACCCTTTTCACCTTCCCTCTACACCCTTACTTTCTTCCCAACATTTGATGCATCATCCAAATGTGTGCTTTTTTCCAACTTCCCAAAATTAGCTAACTCCTTGGCATCCTCGCATGCCCTTTCCTCATGCCTCATACATTACCTTGTAATAGTTGCACCTTGACCATGCATATCTCTCTCACATTTTTGTCCCATGTTCCTTTTGCTTTCGTGCACGTACCTTTGCACCTTCCTTTGTGCCATTTTTTTCCACATCATTATCTGTCAAACTTGAGTTTGTCACATGTAACCTATCAAAGCATGCCAACAAGACAACGAATGTTGAAAACCAACTGCGTGTGACTCTTGGAATAAAATGACAAAAAAAATGAATAGTTAGCCAAGTCATTCATTCAATCAGCATGTGGCATGTGTTTTACACCTAAATGACTTTGAAAATATTATGAGAGCCATAACCTATGCTGTAATGCTCAGATTGCCACATTTCCAGTCTCATTTGAAAGTTTCTGACATCAACTCCATGTTGGATTTTTCAAAATCAGATTTAGGTGGAATTTGGTAGGTAGAAAATAGGGAAATGTCATTCTGATTATCAATGCACACATCTAATTGATCTAACCACCTAGATTTCTTCAGATATTTCCTTCTTACTTCTTCTACATGCTTAATAGATATGGGAAGGTGATTTTTTAGGAATTTATTATTTGTTGTTGGTGGTTGTAGATTTGAATCTAAGTTTCCCTCTTTTTCTCATTCTCTTCTCTCCTTCTTCTTCTATAAATATCAGAGTTCTTCTTTGTAAAAAGGATCCCTCTCTGTTATAATGGAACCATGCCAAAATGGTGGCTAACTAACCACAAGTTTCAAACCTCAAGTTGGATATTTGCAATGTATCCTTATCTCCTGTCATGAATGTATATGATTGTGCATCCTTTAAGAAATAAAATCATGTTTTGTGGAACTCTTGTCTTCCATTTATTATTTTATTTGCACCTAACCTCTCTGCACAAATCTCTTAGCATGTTGTGCATCTATTTTTCTTACAGGTCATGGGTTCATGTGTTTCACATGCTAGAAGGCCGAGCTTGCATGTTGATATGTGGCACGTGTTATCCACCCTCTTCTCATGTGCCCCATTTGTTTCCTTTGCCCTCATGGAGAATGATCGACCCTTTCCCTAGTGTTATCGCCGACCCTCTTAGATTAGGATTTTCCATTTTGACACATCCTTCTATCCCTAGTCCCTTGGCATTGTTAGCTTAGGTTTTCCTTCTAACATTAGAAGTAGCAGTAGCATTACAAAAAGGTAGAGGAACCAACCTTCTCGGGAGGTCTGTCTCCACACTCAGGGTCCCACAACCTGTAGACGGTCCCATGTTACCCAGAAAAATTTATTTCCTCATCCATGCACACTAGTAGATCAAAGGGTTTTGTTTTAATATAACATTCAGTTGATCATCAGGTTTTTATGAATGAATGTTAAAAAGGTAAAGTGGTTAAAACCCTAGTTAAACCCTAGCTAGGAGTAGTTGGCAGAAAGTAAAGTAATGTGACCAAGTATTGATTGGTTAATTAATAATGATGATTTTATGTTGTAGAGGACTCCTTAGGATTTCCATAAATGTATGGTTGAGGTCATGATGATATGTGGGCCCCACCTATAAATATTAGTTTCTGAAGAATAAGTTTTTAAAATAAGATGGTCCAAATGAGTAGCACGAAAAATTTATGGTCCATGATTATTGGGAGTATTAGTGATGTAAATGGGGGTTTTAGGACATGTTAATTTAGGTTCATGGTAATTTGAGGTCAAAACAGGTTGACTGATCAAAGGGCAATTTTGGGATCTCAAATAGTAGGGTTCAGTAAAATGAGAAAAACATGAGCTACAAGTGAAGTTATGAGATGATTCAAGTTAAATTGGAAATAGGATTCATATTTATTTATATTTATATATTTATTTCCTATTTATGAGGTCATTTTACATGGTTACTAAGGCATTCTTTGAGCAGGAAGATTTATGGCAGTTCAAGACAACATATGTTTTAATGAAAGATTGATGTTATTTGAAGCATTAGATGGATTGGGTGATACTTCCTATCACCTGTAATGTTAATAGGGATTAATGGGTCATCTAATGAATCCATTTATAATTATTTAATGTACGTATAAATTATTTTATGAGCTAACCTTTGGAAACAACATTTTTGGCATGTTGATCTAGGGAAGACAAATATTGTTGTGGTTTGGAGTGAAGGATGTATCATGACTTATAACGTTCTTATAATTATTATATAGGTTCTTAAGTGTATTTTGAGTGGTCACATGGCATGTTTTTTTTAGTATAAGTGATTTGGTGATCAGATGAAGTTTCCAGGGTGCTAAAGGGTGAAAGAAATAAATGTTTTGAGATTTGTAAAGGGAACTGGGCCCATTAAATGAAATAATTTGATTGGTTGAGATAAATTTAAACCATGTATTAATGTAATATTATATTTTAATCATGTGTAAGGGTTCATTGGTCATGAAAAAGTATGGTTCTAATGTTAGGGCAATTTTAATATTGTGCCCATGGGGTTTTGAGCCATTTTTGGCACATGTAACAAGGTTTTTAGCTAGGAAGACCTAATTGGGTCACTTATTACTATTGTATTTAAAATTTTAAATGTTTATTTGATGGATGGGTCAAACAAAATGGAGGGAATTTTTTTTTCCTAAGTTTGAAAAGAGGAGAAGCATATAAAAGCATGTTTTTGGTTGCTTTTTGGAACTAGATGTGTGTGTGCACGTGGAACGACCTAGGTCAAGTTTGATTGTAGGTGTTTGAGAAGTTATTTGGAGCTAAAACAAGTGTGATTCAGATTTATACAAATTTGAGGACATGAGAGCAAGATTTTGATAATTTTTAGAGGGTTTGATGAGCTTGTTTTGTGAAGTGTGATCACATAGGGTTAGAGCAAATAAGTGCGAGCTGAATATTAGATCCCCATTAGTTTTGGCACCAAAAAATCATATATCTACACATAATAAGGTGGTTAAGTGGGTTATTTATCATCTTGGGGGTTGTAGCCTCCTTGTGGAGTTGGTGCTTCAGAAAATTAGGGGTTGGTGCTCCTTTTAGGGTTGGTGCTCCTTGTGGGGTTGGTGCCTCACTAAATTTAGAATCATATCAATATAATATTGTATTTTAGTGGGTTTTCTTCCCCTTGAGGGTTTCCAACTTCTATCTTGTGTTCTTATGGTGTTTCTTTTCTTTCATGGTTACATGTTTTTATTGATGGTTTATGGTGTGCACACATTAAGAGTTGAATAAGTAGTTATTGTGATTTTATGATCTGAAATATAATTTTAAGTATTTATAAGGATTGATTCACTCCCCCTCTAAGTCCATTGTGCTCCTAACAATTGGTATCAGATTTGGTCCTTTTACAGAAGTTTGAGAACTTGAAAGACAATATGGTGAGAAAAACTGTAATTGAAAAGACACCAATGGTTGATGGTGTGAATTAAAGATTTTGGAGAATTATAATGAGTTCCTACATTGTGGCTCAAGGGTTTGATGTCTGGAACACTATTGTAAGTGTTGTAATGCTCCTTTCTCTTTCAATCTCATTGATGAAGAGAAGAAGGAATATACAAATGACTCAAATGATTTCAATGCAATCTTAAGTGATCTTGGAGAATCAAAAATGGGAAAATTGATGAATTGCAAGTCTATAAAGGAAGAATGGGAAAAAATCCAAGTTCTCTATGAAGGAAACTCAAAGGTAATAATTGCCAAGCTTAAAACTTTAAGAAATCAATTTGAATCTCTTAAGATGAATGATGATGATAATATTGCAGCCAATCTTCTTAAAGATAATAAGATTGTTAAAAATATGAAAGGGTTAGGAGAATATATAAAATAGGAAGTTATTTTCCAAAAGGTGTTAAGATATTTGAATCATAAGTTTGATTCAAAACTATCAGCTATAGAGGAAGCAAAGGATGTCACAAAGCTAAAATTGGATGAGCTACATGGTACCCTTATATCCTATGAGATGAAGGTAATGGATACCAAGCCTACCAAGAAGGAGATAACATTTCAGATGGAGAAAGTGGCTAAAGAAAATAAGTAAAAATATGAAGTATATACTCTAGAGATTAATGATGAAGAGCTATTTTCTACGGTTGTTAGAAGAATGACACTTGGGACTGGTAAGTACAAAGGAAAATTACCTTTCAAATGTTTTTTCATGTAGTAAAATTGGTCATATTCTTGCCAAGTTTCCTCATAAACATGATAAGAAATTTTTTGATGACGATGATAGTGATAATGAGAAGAAGAATCAGAAATTTGATAAGAAGAAGAAAGGGTTCAAGAAGAATGAATCCATGAATAAGAATAAGAAAATTTTCTACACTAAAAAGGAAGAATCTGAGAGTGTGTTGGTATCCAAATTTTTTCTCCTTTTTAGTCTAAGTAGCACCACAGTTATGTCATGGAGCTTAAAGAAATTTTAGACCATGTTTTATGTCATTGATAGCTAGGTATATGGTTTAGCTAGCACCCAGGTTTATGGAGAAATGGATAACACTCCAATAGGACTTGATCTTGTCCTAGTTGTTTTAGGTTATGCCTTGCAACCAAGGTAAGAGGACCTATTTTGTAACTTTGTAATGGTGAAGGAGATGAAGATGCACTTCTCTTTACTTGAAATTCTATGATGGAGGCCTTGATGAAAACATGATCAACACCCCAGATCTGAAACTCTCACAAGTTGTCACTTCTCAAAACATGGGTATGTTCTCAAACAAGGAAAAGGTTACTAGAGACATTGGAAATCCTGATCTGATATGCATACTTTTACAAATAGATTTTGAGCTTCTGTGGGTATACACATGTAAATCATGGGTAGTGCATGATAGGATATTTGTTGTTGGATGATTTTTTCGTGGGAGATTGATAATACAAACTGGGGTAGATCAGATCAGATCTTTGACAATCTATACAATACATGAACAACCATCAAATGAAATGCCTAAAATAATCAGGATGTTCTTTAAACCAGAAGAGGCACAAATGGAAACCTGGGTTGCACTGTTCACACAATCTTTGAGGATTTACCACAAAATCTTAAAGTAAAGAACTCAATTAAACATAATTCCATGATCAAACCACTCCTTAGGTACCACCAAAGGCTTACAAGAAATCTTTGCAGTCAAGGAAGGTAAATTGATTTTAAATTTGTTTATCTCCTTATCAGATGAAGGTTCTTCTGAGTATGAGATTGCAAATGCCACTGAACTATCAACCAGAAGTGGAGATCCTGTGTGATTTCTAAAGACTTTCAATGCAATATTGCAATAATAACACTACATTTTATTTGTAGGCATTTAAAATTGATAACAGACATCATATTACCCAAAGAAAAACATAGATTTAATTCAAAACTTGTCAGATTCAACAACAACGGAAAGTCACATGAACAATCTTAGAGTTGTGTGGTGGCTATACACTTGTAACCAACCCACATACATGAATTTTCCAACACATGAGACATTAAGTTGGTTCTTTGGCAGATTTTCTCAGAAAATGAGTTTTTTCACAAAATTTGCTCGTGATTTTCAACTCCCGACCATTCACAATTTCTCCAAAATGCATAATATACCTCATGCCATCTTGGAGTCTTCCTTCCCAAGAAAAGAATATGCTTATGGAATTAAATTTGTTACAAAAACCTCATGATTTAAAGACAGTGACATCAAACAAAAAAACAACTCACAGGTTGCTAGGTATGCACAACAATCAAATTATTACACAAATTCAGATCATTATCCACCTCAGGGGCACATTTTTATCATTTAGGCATGTGAGCATATTTCATTCATCATTTTTTAACCTTTTCCCTTTTCAATTTTACCTCTATAATTTCTAGATCTGTCTTTTACATTTTTTGACAAGCCTGAGCCAAAATTACATAAAAAAACACAATAGATCGATGAATTAGATCATAAAAATGTTGCCAATGTTCTCAAAGGCCAAGACGACCTAAAATCATATAAGGTTTGATGAAATTTGATGAAGAAATCATGATTCCAAGCTTCTTGGAGCTCTCATGGCGGCCCAAATAGATGAATGCACAGTAGCCATTGATCTTGTATCGACATTAAATGTCTACCCTCCACAGGGAAAATGAGATCCAAAAATAAGCTCAGAATTACCTTTTTAACCTTTGGATAAGGTGGGACACATGTCAAAACATGATTGGATTGGGCCCACATCTTTAAAAAATGCATTTGCGACCTTTTGAAATTTTGGAAAATTTTGCCACTTTTCTCTGCCTGCCTTCTGGGTCCGTCACGTGTCCAAAGGTGGGTCCCATTGAAAACGTGGACCAATTCTATTAATTTTTCCATTTTTTAGATTTTGGGAAAAATTTCACATTTTTTCCCGCTGGCCCGCACCCTAGTTTTCTCCTTTACCACGTGTCCATCTTCTATTCACTACGGGTCCAACCTTTCCCTTTCTTCCTTTAAACCCTTTCCAAAAATTCACAAATTTCAATGTTGACCCGCACCACCCTTTGACACTTTAAAATTTGCCACGTGTCCAACTTGGGTTGGCTACGGAGGCATGCCCCTCATTTGCACTTTATCTCCCTTTGCCAAAAAGGAAAAAAATTACTTTTAACTCTGAAGGCCCGCGATCCCGCACAAGCCTCAAATTTACACAATTTTTGGGCCACGCACAAAATTTTTACTTTTGAACTTTTGGACATATGTCTCCATCTGATTGAAGTGGGGATATAATCTGATTGTCACCTTTATAAAACAAAGCAAAAATCACCAATTCTTCCCTTGCCCCCCTCCTCCATTTTGTAAATTTTTGGACACATGTCCTCTTCCCACTAGCTGTGGGGTATCGAGCCAAAATTTTATTTTTACCATTTGAAGCTTTAAAAACTTCAAAGTCATAGAAAACCTACTACCCCATTCTATCCTTTCCTAGACACAAGTCCACCAGGGATTGCCAAGGGCCCTCAGGCCAAAAATTCACTTTTTCATTCTGAGCCATAAAACATCAAAAATCTCCAAGTCCCCTCGCCATGCATACACCCTTCGTGCCACGTGTCTTCTCCCTATTTTGTGTGGGCCTTCAGGCCAAAATATGAATTTGAAAATTTTTCACAATGAAAGAAAAATTTCCTTTGGAAATCCCACCAATCCTCTAGCCAATCAAAATGTGCCACATAGGCACCTTAATGCAGAAGGCGGAGCAGTAGATCAATTTTTTTTTTTGCCAAAATTTCAAAACTGATAAGTTAGAGACATTTTCTGCCACTTCTCAGCCAATAAGAACCTGCCATGTTGCCCTTGCATGTAGAGGATGAGTTTGACAGGAAAAAGACGCCCATCTAATCGTCAAAACATGGAAAATTTAAAGGATGCCCTAGAAATCAAACTTTTCAACAAGGATTACAAATTTCTTGATTTTAACTCAACTGAAGCATGATTTGATATTATTTTTTACCTTAGTACCAAATTTTCAAATACAAACGAGTATGAATTGGTCAAATTTGATTTTTCACGATCAGGAAAGAAAGGAAAATGGTAGAGCCTGCAGATTTGGAAAATTTAGACCACAAATAAGGGCACACATGGGCTTTCCTCCTAAATTAAGGAAAAATAGCATATTTATGAGCATTTCTGAAGTGTCTCAATAGGGAAAAAATTATAGGTCACCAATTTGAGAAATAAAACATTTCTGAGCAAAATTGGACATGAAGAATTAGGGCACACTATACAAGCTTAGAAATGACACCAACATTGGCTCTTGCTTGGGGATGGGTACTCCCAGTGAGTGCCACAAGGACAAAATGTAGACCAAGTGCCAAACAATCCATTGGGAAAAGGATTCAACACACAAGGCAGTAAAAACCATAACCACCACCAAAAAATGAACCATGAAAACAACCAGAAAGGCTACCAAAAATGAAGGGCAAACCACACACCACAAAAAAAGAAAAAACAAAGGTTATACAACTATACAATTTGTGCATACCTCAACTTGGGGATTAATCCAAGAAATGTTTTAAATTTCTGCCATTAACAGGTAGCTCTAGCAATTCCCCTTCTAAATCCTTGAGAAAAATGGTATGTTCACTAATGTTGATATTAATGGCATAAGGGCCCATCCATAATGCATCAAAATTGCCATGCTTGCCCTTGTCTTCATGCCTACTATCCCATAGAAAAACTAGATTTCCAATATTGAAGGGTCTAGGAGTGACCTTCTTGTCAAACAATCTCTTCAACTTCTGTCTAAATCTGATATTCCTTTGATGGGATGCTCTTCCCTCCTCGTCAAGCTCAATAATTTAATTGATCCTTGATTCATAAGGGCCATACTCTTGATTCTCCAACTGTTGGGAAAACTGAAATGAAGATAACTACAAGTGTAAGGGAAGAAAAGCTTGAGTTTAATACACCAATTCAAACGGGCTTTTACCAGTTGCTCTTTTCGAAGTTATTCTATCAGCCCAAACTGCAAACTTCAATTATTTACCCCACTTTTTCTTGTTCATTTCCAAGGTTCTCCTAATGATCTTCAACAAGTTCTTATTACTAGATTGATTCCATATTTATTGCACATTACAATTAAAGGTTTGGCTCTAAAGCATATGGAATTATCAGATACAATCTTAACTGGAACTCTAAATCTGCATATGACATGATTCAATAAGAAGTCCACTACCACTTGGTGTGTTGCCTTTTTAGATGGGATTGCTTTAACCCATTTTGTAAAATAATTAGTGGCTACAAGAATCCACTTAGGACCAGCATTAGAAGGATCTAAAATATCACCACTGAATTCCATCCCCCATTACTTGAAAGGGGCTTCAATTTATACATGCTGCAAAGGAAGGGAGCTTGAATCTTTCAGTCTTCCAGAGAAACATTGGCAACTATCACATTTTCTAACCAGTTGGGTTGCATCTTTGAAAAGAGAAGGCCACCAATAACCATCTCTCAAAATATTATGTGTTGTTACTCTCCCAGAAAATTTTCCTCCACAAAATCCCCCATGGAAATAAGAAACTATCTTGGGAGATTCATCTTTAGCTATGCATTTCAAGAGGACACCTGCAGAGTTCTTCCAAGCCAGCCCAAGGTCTGTAATGATATATTTTTGAGAAGCCACCTTGAGGTCTCTTTTCTATTTTTTATTTAAAAGATCAGGACAACAAAGGTGTCTAAGGTAAAAGATTACATCCTTGTATCATTCAGAATTTACCAACTTTGCAAGCACATCTACCCTTTCTTCCTCTAGCTGATTCACTTCCACAGTCTGTAAGTTACTCTCACCCATGAGCTTAGGAAGACCCAAACCTCTTACTAACTTTTTGGTTTTGATGTCCATATCATACTCTTGTAGTTTGTTCACCCATCTACATCTTTTACTTGAGATCTCCATCTCTGATAAGATGTCTTTCACCATGGTGTGTGGAACATAGGCAACAATTTTTGAACTCAATATATAAGGCCTGAAAACTTTTGTTGCTTTCACCAAGGGAAATGCTTGTTTCTCCATGATTGTATACTTTAACTAAAAAGCTTGTAAAGCCTTGCTAAAGAAGGCAATAGGCCTCTCAGCTTCATTCTCATCCTTTTGCAGAAAAATAAAAGAAATGATATATTCAGAGGCAAAAGAAAATATTTGGAAAGGCCTCTCATAGTTTGGTGCTGCAAAAATAGGTGCATGTTTAAGTGCATCTTAATTCCTTCAAAATATTGAATGGAAGCCTCCTCCCATTTGACAACCTGGTCCTTCAACATGCATGTGATTGGAAGATTCAACTCAACAAAGTTGGAAAATAAAATAAAATTAATCTGACCAAAGAAATACTGGATGCCTTTCTTGGTTCTTGGGATAGGTACCTTGCTGATTGCTTCCACTCTCTTAGGGTCTATCATAACACCATATTTTGACACAATATGACCAAGCAGCTTGGCCTTTTGCATGCCAAAATGAAACTTCTTCGGATTAAGAGAAATGCCATACTCCCTACATCTGATCAACATCTTCTCTAAGTGCTGCAAATGATCACCTCTCTGCCTTGAAAATACAGTCACATCATCTTGGTAAACTACAATGAACTCATTGATGTAACCAGAAAAAGCAACATCCATTTCTCTTTGAAAAGTGGCACTAGCATTTATCAAACCAAAGGGCATCCTAACAAAAACATATGTGCCCCAAGGTGTAGCGAATGCTATATTAAGTCTTTTTTATTCTTTAACTATTAATTGATTATATCTGGAGAAACCATCCAATGTAGAAAGAAATTCAAACCCTGTCACAAGCTGCAACATATTTTCCATATTTGGAAAGGGATATTTTTCCTTCATGGATGCTTTATTTAGATTTCTAAAATCCACACAAATTCTGATGTCTCCATTCTTCTTTCTAACCGACACAAGGTTTGTAACCCAAGATGAATATCTAATGGGCTGAATAATACCTCCATCTCTCAACTTCCTTAACTCCTCTTGCATTTTCATGGAGAGAAGTGGATTAATTGACCTTTGCCTCTATCTGAATGGTTTGGAATTTGTTTCAAGAGGGATCTCATGCTGAAATAAATATTCCCTATATGCTTTCAGCTCTGAATAGGACCAAGAAAGGTAGCCCTGATATTTTTTCAAGAGTTGGGCATAGGACTATTTTTCTTCTTTACTTAAATTACTGCCCAACCAAACCTTCCTTGGTTTGTTCTTTGTTCCCAAGTCATGCTCTTCCACATCCCTTGAAGCAGACATGTTTCTATTTATGATGCAATCAACATTGTTAAAATTTGACTCAAGTGTAATGAGACCTCTAGGAATGGTGTTTGTTTTCAATTGGATGATATCTTTTACAAAAAAAGTTTCTCTTCCTTCAGTCATGCATACCATTTGTTCCCAATCAATATTTTGATTTACAAACTCACCCTGGTTTTGCAAGAACCTTAGCACTTGAGCATCATTGTTAAAGACTTTCCAATGCTTCAGATTATCAGGGACAACTGGCCTAGTCAACACCTAAATGTTGTATTCATAATAAGGTGAAATGGTGCAATTTTCAAATCTAGAACCCAACATTTCCAACTTATCAGTAGAAACATTAAGACCTCTGTTATGGTAAAAAATGTCAAAGGAATTAAACGTTTTAATTAGATCCCAAACTACATGCTTATACTGTTTCATACACTGATTTTTTGTAGCATACAACTTTCTTATTTGTTTGACAACTAGCTCTTAGTCTCCTTTTGCAACAATATCTTTCACTCCATACTTCCATGTAATCATTAACCCCAACAACAATGCCTCATACTCAGTAACGTTGTTAGTGCATTCAATTAAGTTTGAAGGAAAAAGAAAACTATTCCAAACTAAGAGAAAGCAGAACTATACCAGAACCATTTCCAGATTTGGAGAAAGCTCCATCAAATAGAAAGGTCCAAGAAGAACCTACCATATCAAGGAACTTTGATATGTCCATCTTGCATTCTTTTCTATTAGTAAAACCAATGAAATTCTTAGCATCTACATCAGCAAACAACACTTCATAGGAAACATTGTTGGGATCTTCAATTAGGTGAAACATCTTGTTTTCACCACAAATTTTGATCAGGATGCCTTTAATGGGAATGGTGGAAAAAGACATGTCCATCTGAACACTACCACCAACACTTGCAGCCCATTTTCTTGACAAAAGCATACCCCATTTGGTAGGGCAGTCAACAATTACAACATCCAATTTCAAATTATTACCTGGATAGGCTATAAGTTGCACTACCAAACCCTTCACACAACCAACCACTGGCACTTCCCTTGAATCCATGGCAATACACTTCCCATAGGCAGCTGTCACCTTGATATCCAACTCATTCATGACTTCTAGAGGCATGACATTACATGATGCACCGGAATCAAACATACAATTGTGAAGTAGCCTATCTTTTATGAGAAAAGTTGTAAAGAATGGATCAACATTCAATTGGGAATCAACCAAGGATGTCCCCAAATATACCTTAGGTGTATCTCCAAGATCCTCCACTGCTGGTGGTGTTTTAAGACCAGAAATGATTTGAAGAGGAGTCTCAACAACATTTACATTTCTACTTGGGGTGATCTTCTCTTCTTTCAATCCCAAGTACTCAAATGTTCTCTTCTTATGCTCAGGAATTATAAGCAACTCAATGATTGGAACACTCACTTTAATTTGGCTCAATACTTAGGCTATGTCATAGGGGACATTCTTTGGAAAAATAACATTAGACAGGATACAAGAAAATTCATCAGATGGAAAAGGATTCTTGGCAACTTGAGCATAATGAGGACTATAATTTTTGCTTGGGATAGCAGAGCCTCTAGCAAGTGTTTCTTTCCTAGGAGCCTCTTTGGGAATGCTTGTGAGCAAGGGTGTTTTAGGTTTGGCTTGAGGCCCACTACCCTTAACACCTTTTCTTCTAGTGTTATAATCTCTCTCTTGAGCTATGACAACATTCATCAATAATTGTTTATCTTCCTCCGAAGGGATACCACCATCATACTTCTTAATCATCAAATTTCTTAAGTATTCATAGTCATTGTTAGGAATTTCAAAAGCTTGCACTACATAAAATTCAAGAGCATGAGGGGGGAGAAAGACTTGTACTCATTTGATGCAATCCCAAAAGGCAATAATAGTCCTAGCACTTATTACTTCAGTAGATGTTGCTTCTCCTTGTGAGCTTGAAGAATAGCCCACCATGCAAATATCATTATCAGTTCCATTCTCATCATCAGCTTCATCAACATTTCGGTCCACTTCACATGGAGGATGAGGAAGAAAACATCTATCACACCAATCTATATCAGCAACTTTGTCAACAACAGTAACCCTTGCAGTTAGAGGGTCAAGAACCAATCTATTTTCACATGTTTAGGGTTGTCTATTTATAGATCCAACAGGCCCTTTACCCTTGTCATAAAACCTCTGCTCATTCCTATGGTGATTGCCAAATCTATCTTGTGCTTACTACCTAGGCTGACCTTGTGAATTCTACCCAATTCCCTTCTCAGCTCTTGCCAACTTGTATGAGATTTCTTTGACAACACATACCAAAGTCTTCACAACCTTTTCTAAATCAGCACCCTTGCTAGCTTGAGGTTTTTCAGGGTTTATCAATTTTACACCATATCTCTTAAGAGGTTTCCCAACAGCCTTGATATTGTTCTCAATTTGAAGTGCCATGGTGAAATCTTGTCTTATATTGGTTGGGTTCTTATCTCTTAGGTAATAGGCTTCCTTTTTATCAAATGCATCTGCATATTTGATTAAACAAGATTCATCATAAGGCTTCAAACCAATAGGAAGCCTTCTCAAAGTCTTTTTGAACCTTGTGTTGAAGTCATGGACTGATTCATTAGGGTTCTTCTTGATATTCTCAAACTCAGATAAAATAAATCTAGTATCAGTCCTGTTACCATATTGTAACCTAAATGTATTTTTCATTTCAGTCCATGAATCAATACAGTTATTAGGTAGAGCCTTGTACCAATCCCTAGCATCTTCTTCTAGTGTATGAATAAAAAACTTAATATACACATCTTCAAACTCTATCTCACAGTATTCCATCATATTATCAAAAATTTTGAGATGCTGATCGCCAGTAATAGCATTATTACCCTAGAATTTTGGCAACCTATTTTTGACATCCTGTGGGACAACATTTGGGTAACCATCCATTCCTCTAAAATTTATAGGACCAAAGGTGTTAACAATAAATGGAGGTCTAGGCTGAGCCATATTGTTTGGTGGGGGTGATCTTGAAGGTGAGAGAAGCTAATGAGGGGTGCTATATCTTTGGGGCTCAAGAATGTGATTCAAAAGACTGGTATCCTCTAAGTGTTGGTTTTCTTGGAAAGTTTTTCTTGAATTAAAACACAGAGGTACAAATTTAGGAAGGAACTTACCAGGTACAATAGAAGGACCTTCACTAGCCGAGAAAAACAAGTTTATGAGAGGATTGCTTGAATCAGAATCATTTGAAGAAGAGTGATAGTCCTCTACCAAAGGCTAATCTCTCTCACCAATGGCTATTTCTTTTCCTGATTTCTGACCTTTAACCACCTTCCAAACTCTTCTCCCTTCCAACTCTGAATTTTTTAAATCTGAGAACAATTTCTTAGCATAGTCTTTAAGGAAGAGAGATCTTCTTCCCTCCAATTTTATAGAGATCAACAACACAAAAAAAATGACAGAAAGCTTAAGACACTAGTATTTCCAAATTCAAATCAGCATGGAGTCGCTAGTAAGGAATTTCACCTCAGTTGTATAAGAATGCACTAAAATAATTCTGTCAAATGTTTGCTAGTACTGACAACTTTTCAAGGCTTTATAAACCAAACCTTCCTCTTCTGAAATCAACCAAACATAATGCAACAAAAGTGTATTAACTACTACTAAATGGAAAAAGGGTAGGCTAAGCTTAAAACCTTTGCTTTAAAAGTTGTAGATCCGAAACATAGGATGATATCTTGATAATGCATCAGCTCAAAAACTTGAATACACAAATTCTCAAACACTTTAAAACACCAATGGTGCCACTCGTGTTGGTATCTAAATTTTTTATCCTTTTCAGTCTAAGGAGCACCACAGTTATGCCATGGAGCTTAAAGACATATTAGACCATGTTGTATATCGTTGATAGCCAGGGGGATGGTCTAGCTAGCACTCAGGTTTGTGGAGAAATGAATAGCACTCCAATAGGACTTGATCTTGTCCTAGTTTTTTAGGTTATGCCTTGCAACCAAGGTAAGAGGACCTATTTTGTAACTTTGTAATGGTGAAGGAGAATAAGATGTCCTTCTCTTTGCTTGAAATTCTATGATGGAGGCCTTGATGAAAACATGATCAACACCCTAGATCTGAAACTCTCACAAGTTGTCACTTCTCAAAACATGGGTATGTTCTCAAACAAGGCAAAGGTTACTAGAGACATTGGAAATCCTGATCTATTATGCATACTTTTGTAAATGGATTTTGATCTTCTATGGGTATACACATTCAAATCGGGGGTAGTACATGATAGGATCTTTGTTGGATGATTTTTTGGTGGGAGATTGATAAGACAATCTGGGGTAGATTAGATCTTTGACAATCTGTACAATACATGAACAACCATCAAATGAAATGCCTAAAATAATTAGGATGTTCTTTCAACCAGAAGAGGAACAAATGGAAGCCCAAGTTGCACTCTTCATACAATATTTGAGGATTCACCACAAAAGCTTAAAGTAAAGAACTCAATTAAACACAAAAATCCATGATCAAACCATGCCTTAGGTACCCCCAAAGGATTATAATAAATCTCTATAATCAAGGAAGATAAAGTGATTTTAAATTTGTTTATCTCCTTATCAGATGAAGGCTCTTCTGAGTATGAGATTGCAAATGCCACTGAACTATCAACTAGAAGTGGAGATCCTGTGTGATTTCTAAATACTTTCAATGTAAGATTGCAATAAAAACACTAAAATTTATTTGCAGGCATTTAAATGTGATAACAAACATCATATACCCAAAGAAAAACACAAATTTAATTCAAAAATTGTTAGATTCAACAACAAGGGAAAGTTACATGAACAATCTTAGTGCTGTGTGGTGGCTATACACTTGTAACCAACCCACATACATGAATTTTCCAACACATGAGACATTAAGCTAGTTCTTTGGTGGATTTTCTTAGAAAATGAGCTTTTTCACAAAATTTGCTCATGATTTTCAACTCCTGACCATTCACTATTTCTCCAAAATGCATAATATACCTCATTCCATCTTGGAGTCTTCCTTCCCAAGCAAATAATATGCTTATGGAATCAAATTTGTTACAAAAACCTCATGATTTAAAGACAGTGACATCAAACAAAAAAACAACTCACAAGTTTCTAGGTATGTACAAAAATCAAATTATTACACAAATTTAGATCATTATCCACCCCAAGGGCACATTTTTATCATTTAGGCATGCGAGCATCTTTCATTCATCATTTTTTACCCTTTTCCCTTTTCAATTTTACCTCTGTAATTTCCAGATCTAACTTTTACATTTTTTGATGGGCCTAAGAAAAAACTACATCAAAAAACACCATAGATCAATGAATTAGGTCATAAAAATGTTTCCAATGTTCTCAGAAGGCCAAGACAACCTAAAATCATATAAGGTTCGATGAAATTTGATGAAGAAATCATGATTCCAAGCTTCTTGGAGCTCTCATGGCGGCCCAAATAGATGAATGCATAGTAGCCATTGATCTTGTATCGACATTAAATGTCCACCCTCCACGTGGAAAATGAGATCCAAAAATAAGCTCAGAATTACCTTTTTAACCTTTGGATAAGGCGGGACACATGTCAAAACATTACTGGATTGGGCCCACATCTTTAAAAAATGCATTTGTGACCTTTTGAAATGTTGGAAAATTTTGTGAATTTTCTCCACCTGCCTTCTGGGCCCGCCACATGTCTAAACGTGCATCCCATTCAAAACATGGACTAATTCTATTAATTTTGCCATTTTTTAGATTTTGGGAAAAATTTCACATTTTTTCCCGCTGGCCCGCACCCCATTTTTGTCCTTTGCCACGTGTCCATCTTCTATTTGCTGCGTGTCTAACCTTTCATTTTCTTCCTTTAAACCCTTTCCAAAAATTCACAAATTTCAATGTTGACCTGCGCCACCCTTTAACAATTGAAAATTTGCCACGTTTCTACCTTGGGTTGGTTGTAGAGGCATGCCTCTCATTTGCACTTTATCTCCCTTTGTCAAAAAGGTAAAATTTTACTTTTACCTCCGAAGGCCCGCGATCCCGCACAAGCCTCAAATTTACACGTTTTCGGGGCGACGCACAAAATTTTGACTTTTGAACTTTTGGACACGTGTCTCCATCTAATTGGAAACAGGGCTATAATCTGATTTTCACCTTTAGAAAACAAAGCAAAAATCACTGAGTCTTCCCTTGCCCCCGTCCTCCATTTTGCAAATTTTTGGACACATGTCCTCTTCCCATTGGCTACGAGGTATCGGTCCAAAATTTGATCTTTACCATTTGAAGCTTAGAAAACTCCAAAGTCATAGAAAACCCATTGCCCCATTCTATCCTTTCCTAGACACATGTCCACCAGGGATTGGCAGAGGACCCTTGGGCCAAAAATTCACTTTGTCATTCTGAGCCATAAAACATTAAAATTCTCCAAGTCCCCTCACCATCAATACACCCTCCGTGCCACGTGTCTTCTCCCTATTTGGTGTGGGCCTTCAGGCCAAAATATAAATTTGAAAATTTTGCACAATGAAAGTAAAATTTCCTTTAGAAATCCCGCCAATCCTCTAGCCAATCAAAATGTGCCACATAGGCACCTCAATGTAGAAGGCAGAGCCGTGGATCAAAATTTTCCCTTTTTCCAAAATTTCAAAAATGATAAGTTAGAGACATTTTACGCCACTCCTCGGCCAATAGGAACCTACCACATTGCCCTTGCATGTAGAAGATGAGTTTGACGGGAAAAATATGCTCGTCTAATCGTCAAAACATGGAAAATTTAAAGGATGCCCTAGAAATCAATTTTTTCAACAAGGATTGCAAATTTCTTGATTTTAACTCAACTGAAGCATGTTTTGATATTATTTTTGACCTTGGGACCAAATTTTCAAATACAAACGAGTATGAATTGGTAAAATTTTATTTTTCCCAATCGGGCAAGAAAGGAAAATAGCAGAGCTTACAGATTTGGAAAATTTAGGGCACAAATAAGGGCACACACAGGTTTTTCTCTTAAATCAAGGAAAAACAATAGGTTTACGAGAATTTCTAAAGTGTCTCAACCAAGGAAAAAATTGCAGGTCACCAATTTGAGAAATAAAACATTTCTGAGAAAATTGGACATGAAGAATTAGGGCACACTATGCAAGCTCAAAAATGACACCAATAGAGTGAAGAAGAGAGATTTGATTCAGAGGTTGAATCTGATCACAATGATATTGGTGATGAATTTGTCTTCATGAAAAATAGGCTATGAGATCATCTAGTGGTTGGTATATTCCTTGGGGTGATATTTCACCTTATTCTTGAAAAGAAGAGGAAGGAGAAGATTATGTTATAAGGATTGAATTAACATGTGTGAAATCTAAACTTGAACATGATGACAAGAACAACAAAAGGTTGGTTTCTCAAGTCAAGGAATATGAGATAAAAATACAAGAACTTGAAGGGAAAAATTGGGAAATATCTAAGAAAGTAGTATAATTAGTAAGAAGACTAGAATTGTAGATGAGTAACATGACTCCTAACCTTCAATCTAAATAAGAGGAAGTGAAGGTTTTTAAGAAGGAACTTATGGATGCTACAAGAAGGGCTAAGACCTATGAAAAGTTTGAATAAATTAGTAAATCTCTTGATGATATCTTGAGAAACCAAAAGGATTCTAGTGATAGGACTGGTTTAGGCTTCAAATCTGAAGTCAAGAGCAATAACGAGGTGAAATTAGATAATATTCCATGCAAAGAAGTGGGAGAATAAAACAACAAGGGAGAAAATAAAGAGCCTCAAGCCAAGGATATGGAGAAAAGAAAGAAAATTAGGAAACCTAATGCCTCAAGGTATGAAAGGTATTTCAATGGTTTTTATTATACATGTAATGCTTTTAGTCATAGGGCTAAGGAGTGTAGGAGGGCTCCTAGAGATACTCAGCCATGGAGAAGCATCATAGATGATTATGAAAAGAATATTGTGTACTTCAAATGCAATCAAGTAGGTCACATGGCTAGTGAATGTATGAATTTCTCATCTATGCACTAATATGAGCCAAAAAAAGGAATATAGTGGTGTGTTACAACTGTAACAAGGTTGTGCATGTGGTAAAGAACTTCTTCCAACCTTTCTCAGGTCAAATGAGAAGTTAGGTTGTAAAATGTAAGATTTTGGTGTTCAAAGAGCTAAAATGCATGATAACAGTCCTAGAAGGAATTGGGAACCTAGGAGATACCATAGTGTATCTTAAAGTGTAGATGATGGTGAAAGGAGATGTGTTTCTCAATGTTCATAGTAGAGAAAGGAAGATGATGGAGTTTTGTAGGTGCCCAAGAAGGCTTGGGACCTCTTCAAGACCTTCTTTTAGGTCTCCTTGGATTACCATCACTATGCTTCTTGAATGTATATCAAATAAAATGAATCATATAGGTGGGGGATATATCTAAGTATTTGTGTGACTTCTCCACAAGGTCAAGGTATGTTCATGAAGTCCTTTAATATGCTTCTTATTTCATTTGAGTTTCTCTTATAAGTGTTCATGATCTCTATGGTGGCATAATTAGATGCATGCACTTGAGTTATTTTTTTCTTTAAGGTGATGTTATTGGTCTATGGTTGGTCTAAGGTAATTCAATATTTTCAAATTCATCTTGTTCATGTCATTTGGTATGTATTTATGTCTTTGAGCTCTTGGTTTATGTTGAAGAAGTCAGTGTATCTAATCATTGATATAATAAGTATGCATGTTGTTTGTGGTGTCTTATTGGAAAATTCATAGTTCTATATTGTGTCTTTGAGCTTATATGAGATTTCCCCTATGGTTATAAGGGTATATCATGGGTATAATGTGTTAAGTAGGTATGTGGAGCTGAAGTTGGTCACTAAGAGTCTTTGTGTACTTGTTATCTCAATGATGGTGATCTTGTTAACATGTCTGTCAAGTTTGTGTCATGTTATTAAAAATTTTAGGTCTATATTATGAATATTGTCAAGAAGGCTCTATTTTAAAGCAATTTTGAAGTGCTACAGGTATGGGAAATGATTTTCCCTAATGGATTATCATTGAAAAAGGTTTTTATCAATTGTGAAGATGCCTTTTCAAGGTGCTAGTTCCATCTTGCAAGAGATAAGAGAAAATTGTGTCAAAAATGCTACCTCACTGCCTCTGACTAGGAGTGCACAGTTCAATTGAGCAGTAAGTTTGGAAACTCATGTTTGAAGGTTCTAATGATGGATTTTTTTCTTAAAATTTTGTACTTTTATTCAAGAAATGTATGGATAGAGGTATGATTTTGGAGCTCCAGGTATGCATAATTTTTTAGTTATTTATGACAGTATTGGAGATTTTCTCTAATTACACAGTGAAGAGGATTTTCTCTTCAAAACCCTAACTATTGGATATATTCGAGATTTTTTAAGGTGGTAAGCCATAGTAAATGGGATTAATTATTTATTCATAGGTTACATAAATTGTTATACATGGTTTGGATTGATTGAAGAATATTTAGTTGCATTTATCCATGTTTCATGCTAAAATGGTACATTCTATAGTACATTGGCAGAGGTGTAGCCTTCTCAGGTAAAGTTGGTGTTGTTTCTTCATCTCTTGTGTTGTTTATGACTCTGAGGTTCCCATGAAGTGTCTCAATATGGTTGGTTAATATATGGTGTTGGTCTAAAAATTGATATGAGCTAGTGAGAGGTAACTTTCTTCCTAAGAGAAGATGAATACCTAGAGGTCTAGGAGTGATGAAAGGAGGTAGAGTTATATGGTTGCAGAGGTTTTTCATGTTTAAAAAATCCTATTATTGATTGAAACATGTATTAAATTTAATATATTCATGGTTTGCAATGAAATGGTGCATGAAGGAGGTCTATGTTGCTTGTGAAGGCTTGAAAATGGGTTCTTGCCTCATATTAGCACCCTACAGGCCTGTAGCTACACATCCTTAGTATTTTGAAAGTTGTGTTGAAATATAATGATGTTTTCAATCCTTTGTATGATAATTTTATGATGGATGAACATGTAGAAGTGTACTCATGTGATGAGATGATATAGTTTTGGGTCAATTTATTGATCTTGACCTCCAAGTGAAGAATGATACTCAACAACAATATCCTTGTGATAGAGGCTTGACTAATAAAAGGTTATAGTTTTGGTATTCAAGATAGGAGGAGTTTTATATAGCTCAAAATATAAGTGGTTATATGTGTTTGGGTACCAAAAGACACTCTCTTTCTTTCTAAATGAAATTTTTGAATTGACATGTTATTATTAGTTCTCTAACAATGTTGGCATGTTGCTATTACATGAAGAAACATTTCTCAAGTTGTCCTAGTCCAAATCAAGACATCCAAAGTTAGTATTTTGAGCTCTTTTGGATGGATTAAAAGAAAAAAGGATATATAAGGTATGTTTTTCAAGTGCTATGGTCATAAATTTTAAAGATTGTTTATCTAAGTAAATTTTAATAGTACAAAACTAAAAAATATGCTTAGGGACTACAAAAAGTTGTAATGATGACTTCAAGGCATGGTATCAAGGATAGTTGCTAATTTTTGTGCTTAGAAGCTATAATTAGAGATATAAAGGACATGGGAGCTATGGTTTGATTTCTCAAAGTATGTATGAGGATATAGGGCATGCCAAAGTTTTTCAAAATTGCTCAAAGAAGATTGTTTTGGACTCACTGTATTGTTCTTGGTATAAAGTGAATGCATGTGATTTGTACTACATGATTTTGGATTGGATATGAAGGATCACTGTCAATAATAGTGGTGTAATGTTGTGCCACGGTCATCTATGTCATTGTTGGCATGTTGAAGGTGATCTTACCCCTATTCCATGACTGCTACAATGCTCTTAAGTAGCTCAAAAAGGGTTGAAGAAGAAGATTGATGTTTTTTCATGTCTAGAAGATGAAGAATGTTGTTTTAACCCCAAAAAAGGTGAATTTTTGATTTTTCATGATGTACTGATGGTCTTCAGATATTGAAAGTTCTCTTTCCAGAGGGAGCTTGTTTCTTGCATGCCTAATTGAAGGAAAAAATTATATTTTGAGAAAAAATCAATAAATTGAAGAAAATTGAGACATTTTGTTGATGTTTCTAACCAAATCATGGAGGTACGAAGCTAAAGAAGGTGAATAAGGTGAGTTACACGTATGCCTTTTTCATTGATGTAAAAAGGGGGAGAAGTTTAGGGTCTTTTCCATAAATGAAAATAGGGGAGATTGTTGGAATGGTGTCCTAATAAGGTATTATCATTAATAAAAACCACATTTATGAAAAATTTAATGTTGTAGGATGATGTCATGTTGGTTCAGCTGCTACAGTGGGATTCAATGATGTGTGCTTCCTCTAGCAAGCTTATACATGTTCCTTAGAGATGTGATAGTGTGTTTTGGAGCCATATGAGCTCATGAAAGCATGAAATCAGGTGTATCATTGCATATTAGGTATTTTTTGTTCATTTTCAAAAAAATTATGTTCAGTTATTGCATTATTTCAATTAATACTAGCTTCTATAGTGAGAATTCCTAAGGTGTAGCTATACAAATGAGATAGTATGGAGATATTGAGGTTTGAGGTATGGTATTGACATTATGATGATTGGAGATGTTATAGGGATGAGTCATAGTGCTTTTAACAAAATTTCAGGTGCCCATGATGTGTATTTTTCCACATATGAGTGATTTCTTGAGATAGGGTCAAGAACAAGTGGAAATCAAGCTCGAAGTTGAACTTATGATGCTCGTTGTTAATTGTGTAATTTTCATGGTAAATTGTGGCTTTCATGGATGATTATAAGGTGATTTTATAAGGTTTAAATAAAATAATGAGGTCATTTGATCATCAGGTTTTTATGAAAAAATGTTAAGAAGGTAAAGTGGTCTAAAACCCTAGTTAAACCCTAGCTAGGAGTAGTTGGCAGAAAGTAAAGTATTGTGACCAAGTTTTAATTGGTTCATAAAAATTGATGATTTGATTTTGTAGAGTACTCCTCATTATTTATAGAAATTTATGGTTTAGGTATGGATTATATGTGGGCCCCACCTATAAATAACAATTTCTGAAGAAGAAGGTTTTAGGACAAGATGGTCTAAAGGAGTAGAATGAAAAATTGATGTTGCATGATTATTGGTAGTTTTTTTAATTTACATGTAGTTTTCAGGACATGTTCATGCAAGTTAATGGTGTTTTTAGGTACAAACAGGTTGACTAGTCAAAGTGCAGTTTTGGGGTCTCAAATAGTAGGGTTTAGTAAAATGAGCATAACTTGAGCTACTTGTGGAGTTGTGAGATGATTAAAATTTCATTGGAAATAGGATTAAAATATATTTAAATTTATATATGTTTTTCCTCATTATGAGGTCATTTGATAAGGTTTTTATGGAATTCTTTGAGTGGTATATTTTTGGTAGTTCAAGACAACATGTGTTCTGATGAACGTTTGATGTTATTTCAAGTATTAGATGGATTGGGTGATATTTCCTATCACCTGTAATGTTAATATCTATCAATGGGGCATCCAATGAATTGATTTATAAGTATTGAATGTATTTATAAATTATTGTATGAGGTATCATTTGGAAACAACCTTTTTGGAAGGTTTATCTAGTGAAGGAAAATATTGTTGTGGTTTGAAGTGAAGGATGTTTCATGGCTTATAAATATCTAATAAATTTTATGAAATTTATTTTGAGTGGTCACATGGAATTTTTAGGTTGAGTATAAGTGATTGGGTGATCAGATGAAGTTTCCAGGGTGCTGAAGGGTGCAACAAACAATTGTTATGAGATTTATAAAGGGAACTAGGCCCATTAAATGAAATAATTTTATTGGTTGATATAAATTGAGACCATGTATTAATTTAATATGATACTTTAATCATGTGTAATGTTTCATGGGTCATGAAAAAATATGGTACTAATGTTAGGGAAATTTTAAGATTGTTCCCATGGGGTTTTGAGTGATTTTTGGCACATGTAATGAGGTTTTCAGCTAGGACAACCTAATTGGGTCACTTGTGACTATTTTATTTAAAATTTAAAATATTTACCTGATGTATGGGATGAAAAAAATAGAGGGAAAATGTTTTTCTTAAGTTTGAAAATAGGAGAAGCATATAAAAGCATGTTTTTGGGTTCTTTTAGAACTAGTTGTGTGTGCGCATGTGGAGTGACCTAGGTGAAGTGTGATTATAGGCATTTGAGCATGATTTTGAGCTGAAACAAGTGTGATGAAGGTTTAGAAAATTTATAGGACATGAGATCAAGAGTTTGATGATTTTTAGAGGGTTTGATGAGCTTGTTTTGTAAAGTGTGATCACTTAGGGTTTGAGTAAATAAGTGTGAGATGAATATTAGATATTCATAAGTTGTGGCAGAAAAAAATTAGATATCTACACATCATAAGGTGTTTTAGTGGGTGTTTGATCATCTTGGTGGGTTGTAGCATCCTTATGGAGTTGGTGCTTTAGAAAATTAGGGGTTGATGCCTCACTAAATTCAGAAGCATATCAATATAATATTGTTTCTTAGTGGGTTTTATTCCCCTTAAGGGTTTCCTACTTATATCTTGTGTTCTTATGGCATTTTTTTACTTTCATGGTTACATTTTTTTATTGATGGTTTATGGTGTGCACACATTAAGAGTTGAATAAGTGGTTATTGTGATTGTATGCTTATCATATTTTGAGTTTCATATCTGAAATATAATTTGAAGTTTTTATAATGACTGATTCAACACCCCTCTCAGTTCATTATGCTCTTAAGAAAAAACATCTATTTGTAGTATGATCGGCTTGTCTACGAGCATGATTGTTATTCTCTTATTTTTTATTGTCAGTAGACCTCTTCTATCACACCATCAACACTCGAGGTGGCATCTTCCATCATACTAGTTTTTCTTCTACTCCTTTAAATATTCTAAATTTTCTACTATATTTGAAGTGGCGTCACTTGCGTTGTACCACATCAAAGAGGGGGAAATGAAAACACCTAAATTAAACATTCTAATTTTAATATAAAATTACACTAATTATCATCTTTCCTATAATTTTTTTTATATTTAGTGGTTTTCAACTAATTAGCTAACATTCACTTTCATCTCAGTCAATTAGTGACACTTCGTTAATTAACTAGCTTCAGACCGCATCCTGAATGCCAATTAACATCACTTCGTTAGTTATAATCCTCTTTTAATTAATTAATTAACCATTAGTAATTAATTAAGCCTTTAAATATTATATTTTAAATAAATTAACCATATTATTGGTTAAACCCCCCTTTCAAACCCTTCAAATTCTACTAATTTCCCTTTAAATCATCTCCAAATAGCTTTTATAAGCTTAATTTGGCCTATTAATTAATCCTACTTTATTAATTGAATCACCTCCAACTCCAATGAGTTTATAATCTCTAATTATTATCTTTTAATCATACTTCTCCCTTTCTAATTATACTTCACCTCTATCCCACATTCACTAGGTTGTAAGTTTCTCTAAAACTTGAAAGCTATATAAATAACCTAGTTCACCATGATTCAACTACACCATGTCCTTGTAAGACATTTTTACTTGATAATAGCATTTTCATGTTAGTGGAAATATTTTTTCAAACCCCTTTTTTACTTGGCCAAGAGTAGTAAGAGAAGAACTAAAATGGCAATCAAGCCATATTGGTGATATCTCTTCCTCTTCGTTGGAGAAATTCCTGGATCGTGCATGGTTGTTTTCTATTCACAAAGGAAATATCTACAATCTAAATGTACATCCAACAATCAAAGGAGGTTTTCATTTGATGTTTGATTTAATGTTTTATGTATAGTTAATTAAAATTTCGTTTATTATTTATCATGATGTATTACTTTGATTAACTAAGTTATGAATCTACTTGGTGTTAGGTTCTTTTCATTAACTTAGATTAGTTTAACAAGTATACAATAATCATAACAGCTGAAGAATGAAGATCCAAAATTAGAGGTGGATTAATGATGATCTCAAAAATAGTAGAAGTGAATGATATCCCATAAGGAAAACTCTCATCAATGGATATTTATGAATCCTCTAAATTACAAATGTGTGAAGGATCTGTAAATGGAAGAGCATCTCTATGTACTGTAACACAAACAAGGTTTGCAAAAAAAACATATGAGGTCTAGAAGAACCTCATCACAAAAGGGTTGCTCGAAAATAATAATATAAATATATGATATGAATGTATCATTAACAAAAGAACTAGTTGGAATAGAATATTCCTCACACAATGATTTTATATAAAAGGAAAATGCAATGAAATAATGTGGAACACATGAAACTATGCACATGTCTGCCTAGTGTTTGATGGATCTCTGATGGTGGGAGATTCGGGAAGAGATTAAAAATATGTATCCTCATCAGTATTTTCATCATCAAAACTAGAAAAACTATCCTCATCATCAAGAATATGAATAGTAAAATATGTGTCAGTAGAACCATCATTACATGAAATGGGGGTGGAATCCTCAAAAGGAGTAGGAACTACAATCTCTGAAGGATCTCCAAATAAGGTATGAAGAATGATCTAAATAATGAGAGGACACTCTGTGTGTACCACATTATTATGGAGAGGTGTGAAAATTTACATTAACAAGAGACCAAGCACTATGCCACATGAGTCGATCCAGTCTTTGGGTTGATCTAGGTCAAGTGGAGAAGGTAATTTTCCATTCAAGAATGGATATATGTCTTGTTGAGTAAGAAACTATTCCATGCTAAAATGTCATGGTGCATAATTAGTTATACCAAGTAGTGATTTAACAAATATGGAATTTGTAAAATCCTAATTGCAGAGTCACCTATGATAAATAAACACTAAAGTACATATCTGACACAAGAAATAAGCTAATGAAATATGAAACCCTAAGTGCAAGAGGGAGAAATAAAGACTTAGATTATTTGTGCTATCTCGAAGGTGATCTAGAATGGAAAAACTATTAAACAAGAGGAAAATAATTTCGTAATTGAGAAAAAAAAATCCTGGAACTTCCGAATGAGCCATGAATAGGGCGCTTGGAACAGGACTAGGTCACCTAGGCACTAAAGGCCTCTGTTGGGTGCCTGTGACCATGCAAGAGCTCAAAAACTAAATTTTCTGGTATTGCACAAGTTTCTATAACCTTCACTTTTGGTCACGTGTATGCCACTGGATGAGAATTTTCATATAACTTGTAAAGATATGAGCTACAAAAACCTCAAACTACATCAAATCCCAAAAAACAAATATGAAATACGGGGATTCAGATTGACCCCAAAGGTCACCCAAAAGAGTTAACTTATGAGCAAGCACTACGCTACATCTCAAACTCCATGTAGTTCTTGTTCATGTCTGTAGAAATTGTGTGGGTTCCCTTGGAATCCCTTGTGCAAGTGCACATGATAGCAGGTGATAGCTAGATGTACCAATGTAAAAAAATGTGTGGATGACAAATCGAACTTCCCCTCCTATGCATGTAATACCAATATTGCATCACAAACTCTACCACTTCTACTTATAGACACAAAATCATGAAGTTGGGTACATTTCTAGGTCCATAAACATAAACTTAATTTCATATGATTCCTAAGATAGAAAACTAATAATTGACATTTATGTTTGGCATTTTTTTGTCTCTGGTCTTCTTTCTAGTCTCTCACACCCTTCTATCTAAGAATTCATGCAATATCTTCATTTTCCATTAATATATGCACATTCAATTCATTCCAACACTTGGATCAGGTCATGTACTATCTGATCTTCATCTTCAAGGACAAATGAAGCACTTCACCCATCTTTATTCATGCAACGAGGTACTGATTTTGGACAAGGACAAACAAGATTCAAAACTCATAATTTTTCTCTTCACAAAGCTAGAATATTCATGCACTAAAGTACACATTCATGAATTATAGAGAACTAATCTAGAAGGTGTTCATCCTTATTCAACTCAATAAACTAACAAGAAGCCTCATCACATGCTATGTAGACTAAAAACTCTTGTATTTTAGAGACACACAAAAATGGTTTCAAAACACCCAAAACAAGTCTTGATATATATGCCTTCAAGCACTTAAAATTGAATTCTCATGCTCAACAAATGTATGAAACACTTTTCATTGGACCTGTACTTCACATCCAAACCATCACTTGCAATGATTATCAGGAGAAGAACACATTTAGCTTTAAAAAAAAATATTCTTTTTTATCTTCATAGAATTTTCAAGTGGTAGGAACATAAACAGACTTGTACCATCAAATTTCTACAAATTACAAGATGAATTCATTGAAAAAAATCACACATCCCCATCATCCTTCACAAGAAATTTTAGCATGGGTAACTTTGCAAACTTTGTTTCCACATGGAAGTATTCACAAAAAATCATGTTATCTTGTAGGCTCCATCCAGTGTAATGAAATCAGACTAACATAAAATGATGCTTTGATGAATTATCTACATGATAATATTCATAAGAAATAAAAACAACTTCATTTGGAGACCTTACTAGACAATTTTCTCCATACCAATTTCAACTAGGCTTAGGAGGGTCTTATAAAACTTCACAAAAATGGATATAACTTTCCTATTTCACATGCATTTGACCTCATAATTTTTGTAGAATATTTTTATTCCAATTATCTTCAAAAAATTCTCTTGTGATATATCTAAAGAAGTTTACATGATTTTTCTTGAATGCTAAGAATCCATATTGTTATTTTAGCATACCTCACTTAACTCGGTTTTACTGAAAATGCATATCTTGCACAAAAATCCTCCTCATGTACTCAAATTTGTGCCAAAACTTCATGAATACCTCCTATATGATATCCAATGGAAAATTTTTCCTAGTTCACCACAAAACTTCCAATCCCATCTCATTTGGGCATGCTAGACCTATTTTTCCCAAAGGGTAATCATACTAGTGACCCTGAACATGCCTCTAACTACTAAATTATGACCTGAATACTCATCTAAGAACTCATGGAAATGTAATTACAAATTTACCATGATTATTTTTACTTTATTCCTCCAAATTTTCTTCATATCCTGATGTTAGGTGACTGAAATAGGCCAATTTGGGCTAGTTTACACTACAACTCACCTTGAATGTCTTTTTGTTGGACTAATGAATTACAACCTAAGTAATGAATGCACACAAGGATTGGGAGTAGAGACATAGGATGCACAGGCGCATGTGGATATGTATCAGAATATGGCGCACCTAGAAAAGTATGATTTTGGGACTTAGTCGTTTTGGTTGCATGAGATAAATATAGATGTTGAGTACATGACATGCATCAACATGAAGACTTAGAGGTGAAACAATGCAATTTTGGACAAGTGGAAGATTGAATGACATGCATAGTTTTGGGATATTAATAGGATTGGATCTGCAATTTATATTATTAGATTGTCTATTATTAGCAAGCTTGCATGATTTTGTATTTACCTTGTAGTGGCGCATGGATATTCTTCACATGTAGCCTATTTTTAGGATGCATAAGAAGTGAAGGAAAATTCCCCAATCCTATATATATGTATTATCTACATAGATTGGGAGTAATGTGATTGTAATAAAGTTATGTTGCCGGTTTATGAGTGTGCATGACTTATGGTAAGTCTGTTATGTATGTATTCATCTTCTATGTTTTACAATAATTAATATAATGGATATTTGTCGTTGTATATTGGTTTTTGAATTATATGTGACTGGTTCTTATATGGTAAACCTAATATTTATTCTTATATAACTTATTCTTCCATGTGGCTATGATCTAGATTTGTTTATGGTTTATCACTACATTGTTGTTATGGATTTGAAATACATCTATGTGTGTGTTTATCATACTAACTCGTTGAAAAATATTCCATAAAAGAGAGACCAGGTACCCTTGTGCAATTTGGGTGAGCTGTTAGGTTTTCCTAGGTGATGTTCCAGTGTGCCTTGGGGTGTTTGGTAAAATAAAAGACTACATTTTGGTTCCATTTTTGGGACGTATTTTCTAATTATTTACCAGGATGTTACATGATGAAGACATACCAGTTGACCTTAGAAAACATTGAGGATTGGTTAGAGAATTTAGAGGAAGAGTATGCTCACAGATTTAACACTAGACCTTAATTTGATGTACGCACATGGGTTAAAAAATTTTTATCATGAGCTCTATGAGATGTTCTTCTATTGTTTCCCTATAAAGTTGTATGAGTGGCTAGTAGCATATGCATCAAAGAGAAATTGGAGTTATAGAGCACTTTTTTGGACACAAAAATCATTCTAGGATATACATGATGTTGATCTGACTTAGAAATGCACTATAGATCATTAGTGGAGTGGTGTTTTGAATAGCTACATTTTCAAGTACATAGTTTCTATTTATTATTTTCCAAAGGTTACTAAGTTTTAGTTCCTGCATGAACCCAAAGGATATCATTTGTGTGTTATCCCTTTAGCGATTAAGATCTTGATCATGACCCTAGATTTGGAACATATCCCTATGGCTAGCTAAACCCCACAAGACATGAGAGCAGGAGAAGGTTTGGTGAAAGATGGCAGACATATCAGTATAAAGGTAGAGAGAAGAAAGATATCTTAACTTTAATGAAGCACATGAGAGGGATTTTGCAAAGTATTGTGATGTTGTGGAACAAATGGTGTTGCAGAGAGAGATGGCTCATGAAGGATTTAGAGCTCACGTAGAAAATATGGAGCTAGAGAATCTACATCTCCTCCATTTGGGTAAACATGGTAGAGAACCCTCTTTAGCTTCAGATTAAGGCATACCAGTTGAAACTACAAGGACTGCGGGTGCACATCTAATCCCTCTTGGTGAACTAGCCCTTGCACTAGGTTTTCTAATTTCTGTGACATACATTAATAAGCAATATAGTGTTAGTGGTAGAGTAGTGACAGATAGAGTTAATTTTACATAAATTTCCAGAGTTAATTAGATAGCTTATTCATCTATGGCAGCATAATCGTTGTCTATGTTATTTGAAGGTCTAGTTGGAGGTAAATTTTATGGCATGTCATCAACACAAAACGTGGGCACAAAGAATGTTGGTATCATGTTTAGAAGTAGTACAACATCACAGACCATGGGATTTCAATTGATCATAACCGTTTAGACATAAGGCAATACATCTTCTGGTCCATTTCTTACTATAGGAAGGGGATCGGGAGGATCGTATGGTTCTGAAGGAGAAGGGAACACAAGAGGTAACACAAGTTTAGGATCTAGTGGGAACGGTCTGCACCAACCTTAGAAATTATATTTTGAGATGTCTCTTCATCTCCCAGAATAAAGAGGAATTAAAGATTTAGTGGAACATGTGTATATGTGTGACATACAATGGTGCATGAAAGGGATCACAACTACCAAGCATAAGTTGATTCAATTTTCTATTACTTTGTAAGGGCACGCACATAGTTGCTACATGAAATATGATCTAAACCAGACTTATGTAGACTATACCATGTTGGATGATGCTTTCTTAGTAGAGTTTCACATACCTAAGTTTGAGTAAAAAACATTAGTGTGTTAAAAGACATCGAGTAGGGCATGGCTAAGAGTGTTAAGGAGTATGATGCTCGCTTTAAAACTTTATTATTAAAGTTATCTTATGGAATTGACCCAAGTCAACATGCACAATGGTTTTTTGGATGTTTGATCACACCTTTCAGAAGGATGATCTCACACAAGACTTAAACAAACCTGTGTAAGGTGTTTGAGGCATATCTACGCACTGAGGCATTCAAGAGTGTAGACTTTGGAGTTATCCCATTTTTGGAGGCTTAGATTGTAACTATGGAAAATTAATTAGAGAAATTATCAGCTAATTCAGCCCATGAGATGTAAAATTGTATTTGGTGCATGGAATGTGAGGTAGAACGACATAATAAGGATAGTTGTCCTTGAAAACTAGTGTGTGATATTTTGCTAGATTTTGATATGTTTCATTTGGATCATTATTCACGTAGGTGCCCTTTATTACAACATGCAATTAGAAAGAAAGTGTCTTATTATTGTAAAATTTGTAAGTCTACCACTCATGATACAAATAATTATAGATTGATTGATTAGATTCATGATGCCATTCAAAATAGTGTACGTCACACCAGTGTTACAAAAAATTCAAAGGAACGAGGTGAGCATCCCAATCATAATCACAATGAAGGGTGCTTTGATGGAGGAGGTAAAGGTAGAGGATATTGAGAAGGATTCAAAGGCTGAGGTGGCTGAAGTGGAAGAAGTGAGTTTCCCTATGGAACATATTATACATGTGAATCCCCTTATCATTATAAGCGTGAATGCCCTCAGAATATTGTTTTCTCCTTTTGTGGAAATAACCACAATTATGAAGAATGCCTGGATTTTTATGAACACCTGAGAAATAAGCACAAGTAGGAAAAGGGTGAGGAAATGGTTAGAGTACAGTTAATTGTGGAAGATCAGTGGATGCCAAAGTTATCTCCTGACCCAGAGGTAATACATGTGATGATTATTACATACGCTAAGGCTGTGTGCGGGCGTGACACCCCACAACAAAAACATGTTATTACAAAATAAGAGGTATTACATGTAAAGTATCCAAATCCTTCCCATAAAAAGGAAGTGTATCAAGAGACTATGGAGGTCATTCGCAATTTGTAAGGTGAGATACAATGCTTAAAGGGGCAGTCACAAAAGCTAGAACAGGAAAACATAGTTGAGCTTCCTCAAAAAAATGTTGATGATTTGGAGGAGGTTTGTAAGTTGTTACGACAAGAAAAAATCATTCCTTTATTGGGAGAATGGTTAAGGGGGAATATGTTGTGCACTGGAGTTGAGCGCTAACGACATATTTTGCATGCTAACTTACCTTCTCATAGTCTTGATAATGAAAAAGAGATCACTCTTAATTCTATTGTTGATGGAGGGCTACCGAGTAAAACTTTGATTAATATAGGTGCAAAAGTTAATGTAATCACCTTGGATGCATGGAACCAGATGGGGAGGCCACCATTATAGATATCTTTAAATTTGATGTATATGACAAATAGAATGAAAGCCACACCCATTGGAGTTATGAAGGATTCCACTATTGCTATACAAGGGGCCAATTTTATTGGGAATTTTGAAGTCTTGGCACTTTCTGAAGCACATAAATTTCAAGAATTACATGAGAACCCTTGGTGTTATGAAAATAATGTTGATATGTTTTTCAATAAGGGTTACATCAGTTTTGAGAATAAAACATAGAGTGTGATCATTCATTTAACGAATGGAAAAGTTGAACCTTATCTCAAACCTTTGAGTCAAGAGGATTTGAACAAAATTTATGTGTGCACCATTAGAGATCTTGAAGTACTTGAGCCATGAAAGGACAAAGTCATTCAATGGGATGATGCACAGTCTATGATTGATACAACTAGTGTTTTTTTGTTATAAGTAGGTGCATAGGATGTATGCAATGGTTGGGCACACAATGAAGAGTGAAATTACACATGTAGGTAGGCTGCGCTATGTTATGCATTTGGGCAGTAGCCATGTACCAAGGTATACTGGTGAAGAAAATCCTAAAGTATTTATGCATGCTATGGAGACTTAGTGGATTGAACAAGTAGAAATAAGGAATATGATGGTGTATACCTTGTATGGGAATGCAACACGCTTATGGATGGTACACAAAGATGGTATTTTAGAGTGGCGAGAAGTGATAATTTCGTTCTCTGCTATATTTCTTTGGAAATATGTGCCTACTAAGACATGTGAATTTCATGAGAAGGATTTTGCTTCGCATGATGTTCATAAGTGTGACAGACTCTAGATCAAGGGGCAAGAGGCCTTACCACCTTCACTGTGGGTGTAAAAGTTCTACTTCACCTTTTGAGGATGTGCATGCATATGGTATGTTTATGTGGAATTATATACAAAAACATGGAATTGGTAAGAATTGATTGTAGGTATGATTCAGACCTTTGACTATTTTTATACTAAAACTCCAATGAATGAGGAATTACATGTTATGAAGTGCTTGACTATGGGAGATAGTGAAAATATTGAGGAACTTATTCAAGAATTACTAGGTGAGTCAGATCTGGGCGCGCATTTTGACAAAGAAGAAAAAAATGAAGAAAAACTTGGGTGTGCCTTCCTAGAAAAAGAAAAAGGTAAAATGGTCTACATGATTGATGATGAAGAATTGTAGAATCTAGATGTTGATCATACTGAGGGTACGTGTGAGGTCTTAGACAGTGCATACGAGAAGGAGCGTGTGTGTCATGAGCCTATGAAAATGAATAAGGTCAACATTGGGATAGATAATGAACCTAAGGAGGCCATCATTGGGGAACTACAAGTTTGACTCAAAGGTTGTAACAAATTGAGTTGATTCATGACTTCCAGGAATTATTTCCTGGAGGATATCATGAATTGAAATGACTACATCACTCTTTTTTAAGATGAGGATCAAGATAAAGGAAGGTGTGCGCCTTATTAGGAAGAGGCCTTAGAGGATGAATCCTATTCTGTGTGTTAAGGTAAAGGAAGAGATTGATAAGATGTTTAAATATGGAATAATTGAGCCCATTGAGGAGTCATAGTGGGTTAGACCTATGGTGATAAGTAAAATAAATATGGAAGGATAAGAATTTTGTGGATTATAGGGAATTGAATTGCGCATGTGTAATATATCCCTTCCCCACACCTTTTACTGGAGAGATTCTAGAAAGTGTTGCAGGGCGTGAGATCTACTCCTTCACTGATGGATTTAATAGATATCATCAGGTGAGGATTGATAAAGAGGATCAAGATAAGAAAAAAATTACCACTGAGTGGGGAAGTTTTACATACATAGTTATGACTTTTGGATTAAAGAATGTGCCTACAGTATTTTTAGGCATTATTGTTCAAGCATTCCAGGAATTCATAAGTTTTTGTAGGTTTATTTGGATGATTGTACTGTTTATGTTTGAGAGGTGTCTATCGGAGGAATGAAAAATATTTGGATGGAATCCATGAGCATCAAAACGCTGCAATCAACCACAAAATGATGTAGCTTCGAGATTGAAGCAAGAAATCACCCATGAGAGAAATGTTCATGCATTATGGGAAAAATGGCTTAAATCCCATACTCCATTCCATTCCATTGTATTGCTCAAGATGAAAGGGTTTACATATGGTAGTGGGGTGTGTAACTTCCCCACAAATGTAGTCGTCAAGAGGTGGGAGTTACATTCCTAGAATAGCAAGCCAAATGTAACTCCTATGATGCTCTATGATGCGTGTAAGGCCATAATGACACCCTACAACACCTAAGCATGGTGAATCACCTATGTGGAGGAATCCCATGTACTTAAAATATATGCATGTTAAATATCCTATACTAACACTCCCCCTGAAGCATATCTTAGGTGGACACAGATGAAAATAAGGAGAAGTGGGTCCCAGTAACAAGCCTGATGAGGTACTCAAGTATAAGAAACTCTCAAAAAGTGGAGTAAAAGGAGAAAAATTAGTGGGAAAAACTCCCCCCCAAAAGAGAGACAATTCCACTCTCTAATCTAAGAAAGATTCCAAAGATGGGTCCCGGCCATAGATGAGCCTGTAAAGGTACCCATGTATAAAGAGGAAATATCTAGGAAAGAAGAAGAAGAGGGAGACAAGAGGAACGCAGAAGATGTCATGGACAGATCTAAACTCTACAGCTTTATGACGTCTCTCAGAAGAATGTTGATCACGAGATCTTATGCCTTTGGATTAAAGAAGAGCCATATGCACTAAGTTGTGTACCTGCCTTTAGGAAGGATATAAATGATGTGCTGGAAGTCTACCCACTTCTTGAAGGAAACTAAAGGAAGTAACACAAAGAACTCTGAGTATGGTTCACGAAAGTTTGACATAGGTCTAGCAAATGAGCGCCAAGGAACCAAAGGTAACACCACATGAATATAACTATCAGAGTGAAGAATGGGAACACATGTAGAAAGGATGTCAAATTGATATGAAGGAAACAAAACATCCCCCACAACAGAAAATGGATCCACAAGCAAGGGTGGATCAATGAAGGTCTCCGGAAAAATGGAAGTGGTAAGAGTCCTAGAATTGGCACCCCCAACAACTGAGATGATGAAATCCTCTGAAATAATTGTAGATGGATGAGGAACCTATAGTACATCACAAGTGTACTATGTGAAAAGATGACCAAGGTTAGGAAGATACTCATCCCAATGAGGGGGCTCAACAAATAGAAGAGCGATGTCAGATAGGTATGAGTAATCCAATAAAGGTAGAGGAGTGAAAGGGGCCTCACACACTGAAGGTGGAAAAGAGGCAGGGATGAGGAACCTATAGTACATCACAAGTGTACTATGTGAAAATATGGCCAAGGTTAGGAAGATACTCATCCCAATGAGGGGGCTCAACAAATAGAAGAGCGATGTCAGATAGGTATGAGTAATCCAATAAAGGTAGAGGAGTGAAAGGGGCCTCACACACTGAAGGTGGAAAAGAGGCGGGTGTGATGACTGTATGAGACTCTATAAGAGATTGTTCAATATTTGATGAGATGTGGGATATGTCAACACTCTCTGGAATAGTGAGAGAAGGAGGAGAAGAGTCCTCTGTAGTACTCTTGACATCAGAACTGGGTGCATAATCCTCATCATCAGAAGTAGAACCAAGAGAGTCTATGTTAGTGGAAATATCATCACACAAAGAAATAGAGGATACAAATGAATCAACAGAAACAATAACGGAGGCAGTATGTGAAGGGTCTCCATAGAGGGACTGAAGAATGCTCTAGATAAGATGGGGTGGATATGAGTCTGCCACATGAAACCAAAGAGATGGAGAGACATGCATCATTAAGTGACCAAAAATATGGTCGTAAGTGTTGATAAAGTCCTAAAGATGATGATGATCAGTGGGTGTAGGAACTGGCCCAAGCAAGAAGTGGGAAAGACCCTCATAGGAGAAGTAATGTTCCATAGAAGCACACCAAATTGAATAGTTCCCTCTCCCAAGAAGAAGTGGCAGAGGCTGTAAGGTGATCCTATGACACTCAAGTTTGGAAAGATCACCCTCCATGATGTGGAATAAAAAGTTCAAGGTTCACAAATGCAAGATGTTGAACTTGGCCGATATTACGTCTACATATAATAGAAGACCCAAGAGTACTAGTGACCCCCTCAGAATGTAGCACTTTATAAAGTAGTGCATTTATAAAATTGATAATGTCATCATGTAATATGTGAAAAATCATACAACTTTGAGTAAAGAAGTACTCAAAAATGAGCAATGAGTCAAAAGCTATAGAAGAAAATGATTCCTGCAACTGATGGAAAATGCCAATAACCTTTTCAAACTAATTAAAAATAGTGCTTGAAATGGGTACAAAGGGTTTCGTGCGGGTACTCATTGGAAATGACATCAAATTTTAGGTAGGGTTTATTTTTCTTGCAAGGGGGGATTAGCCTTCCACTAACCCCGGACCTCGCCCTCTATCTTTGACACATGAATGAAGGACATTAAATACAAGAAAAATAGGTCTCAAATAATATTACAATTCTAAGCATGAATTTTTTTTCCTTTAAACATTGAAAACAGGTTATTTTAACTGCCAAACAAGTTCTAAAAGGAATGGTGCATCAATGAGCTAGGGTAGTGTGGAATGAGTTACTCGATGTGTGACTGAGCTGGTTAGTTCACACCTGAGTTGATTTGCGGGCTGCTTAGGCCGAGATGGCTGAGTTGGATTGAACCTTCCACATTGGATTGAGTGGGATTGAGTGAGGTGTATAGTGAATCGTTGATGCCATAAGGGTTTTCAGTGTAACCATTACATGCAAGGGGTGATTGACAAAATATTCGTCTAGGGAGTTGATCTGTGGAAAGCATCGGGATGGATGGGAGCGAACCATCAAGCCACATGGAGAGTGAATAAGTGAGGAAATTACCAAGGTGTCAGAATGCAAGGAAGATAGTGGGGATACCAGGTCTGGTAATGAAGAGGTGTCTGATGAATGTGACGAGAAGAAGAAAACTACCGGTAGAGCATGGAATTCATCAAGGTAGCTGAGCAGGGCTATGGAAAGGTTGCGTTCAATGAGAAAATAGTGAAAAAGTTGAATCACTGGAAGAATGCCAAGAATGCAAAGCAAAGGAGCCAACAAGGTCGGTGAAAACTTAGACCAGAGACAATTAGATCACCCAAAAAGAGACATGCCAATGAACATGCAGGGCCAAGGAAGGACCAACCAGTCACCGAGGTAAACACGAGTAGTTTGGGCACAAACCTGAGGTAAGGAGGTAATAAACTAGGTAACCTAAGACCGATGCAGTGGGATATGAGGTGAGCAGTCATAGAGGGTGCATCGAATGAGATGATTCAGTGTTGGAACAAACAGCGTATGCAAAGGCCAAATTGGGAGCTCACAAGGATTGGATCTGAGCTATCAATAACCTTGTGCTTGATTAAACTAATAGAAACTAAGTTTTTGAGGTAGAAGAACAAGTCAAAAAATAGTAACCGAGTGAGTGCAAGCCGATAAAATCCAAGAACCATGACTCTGAGATGGCACGAGCCAATAAAACATGTAGTAGCCAAGTGTACAAGCCAATGGAACAAGCAAAAGTTCGTAAATGAACACAACATGGGCCAGGATAACAAGGGGAGATAGCACTTGAATGGTCGAAGACTTGTTTACAAAAATTCAACATAGGTAGTAAATATGATCTTCAACCTCGAAACCTACAAGTTGAGAATGCATCAAGACACTAGAACCCTTGAAAAATGTAAGTAGAGCACATGTGAAGGAGAGCTTGCACAAGAAAACATGAGGTAGAGAGTATTAAGCAACCGAGGTGAGAAACATGATTCTGATACCGAGCTCTGATACCATGTCAGAGGAATGAAAAATATCTGGAGGGTATCTATGAGCATCAAAACGTTGCACTTAACCAAAAAATGATGTAGCTTCAAGATCGAAGCAAGAAATCACCCATGAGAGAAATGTGCATGCATTAAGGGAAAAATGGCTCAAATCCCATACTCCATTCCATTCCATTGTATTTCTTAAGATGAAATGGTGTACATATAGTAGTGGGGTGTGTAACTTCCCCAAAAATGTAGTTGTCAAGAGGTGGGAGTTACATTCCCATAATAACTAGTCAAATGTAACTCCTATGACGCTCCATGATGCATGTAAGGCCATAATGACACCCTACGACACCTAAACATGGTGAATCACCTATGTGGAGGAATCCCATATACTTAAAATATATGCATGGTAAATATCCTACACCAATAGTGTCAGCAGTTGAGCATCTCCTTAATCATTAAAAAGTGTGTTTTTTCTACACATTTTGGGACTTTGTTGGGATATATTATCTGTAAAGAAGGATTGTTGGTAAAAAATGCTAAGGCTACTATTATTTTGAGCTTAGAGGAACTTACTAACCAGATCAAGGTACACATATTCTTGGGGCATACAAGTTATTACAGGAAGTTTATCAAAGGTTATGCTAGGATTTCCGTGATCTTATAAGAATTGTTGAAGAGTAAGGAAAAGTTCCATTTGGGTGACGTGTAATAACGTGTGTTTGTTACATTGAAGGAAAGGCTTACTACAACACCTATTATGTTCTTTCCTTCATAGATCAAACCTTTTCATGTGCATGTGGATGCCTCTAGCATGACCATTGGTGTGGTATTAGCCCATCCTAGAGAAGGTATTTTTTATCTTCCCATTTGTTTTGCAAGTAGGAAGTTAACCCCAGATGAATAGAATTACATAAATATAGAGTGTAAGGAATTTTCCAAGCTTTATGCACTACATAATTTTAGACAATACTTACTAGCTACCCCTTTTATATTCTATACAGATCACATGGCACTAAAGAACTTGGTGAACAATCCCATCTTGCAAGGGCGCATATGTCGTCGGATTCTATTATTTCATGAATTTGACTTTACAGTGGTCATTAATCCAAGAAAGAGAAATTTTGGATTAGATCCTTTATAAAGGATTAATTCAGGTGAGGATGTGTAGAGCATTGAGGATATAATTTCAGATGCACAACTATTCAAATTAAACCACACACCCTCTGATTTAGAATATATTTCTATGTTTTTTTTGTATTTGTGTGGTGCCTAAAGGGATGAAGATTTTAGAGTAGAAAAAACTTTCCATACTTGTTGTACCTTATATGTTGTTTAGTGGAAACTTATACAAACTAGGTTAGGATGAATATTTGCACCGGTGTGCACTTTAGCATAAGCACAAAGCTATTATTGAGGAATCTCATGGTGGTGTTGCAAGTGAACATTATGTTGGGGATGCCACCATGTGTAATATTTTATTGGATGCTTTGTGGTGGGAAAGATTGTATAAGGATTGTAAAGATTATTCCAGGGCATGTGATCATTTTTAGCACCTCAGAAATCTTGGGCATAGAGATGAAATGCATTTGAGACCCATTATGAGTGCAAAACATTTTAAAAATAGGGAAATGGAATTTGTGGGTCCTATTATCCCCACCCGCACGTAGGACTGAATCATGCTATATTATAACTTGTATAGACTATCTTACAAGGTGGCTAAAAGCAACACCTAAAAAGGTTTTCATGTCAACTACAAGAGTAAGGTTTCTATAGGAGAATATTATCAGCAGGTATGGATGCCCATTGAGTTTGATAAGTGATAGGGGCACTCATTTTCTTAATGAGACAATCAAAATATTACTAGTAGAATTTATGGTGTCACACCATAAAATAACACCATATCACCCACAGGCTAATGGAACTACTAAAACCTTCAACAAGATATTGGGATATACATTGATGAAGATTTTTGATTTTAGAATAAATTATTGGGATGATAAAGTCTCTATTGTACTTTGGGCATATAGGAAAACCTACAAAAGGTTGAACAAAGCCACACCCTTTCATTTGGTGTTTGGCGTGGAGGCTATTTTACTAGTAGAATTCATGTTACCTTCTTTTTGTATTGTGCATGCAGGAGGTCTAGATGATGAAAAAGCATTAGAAGTGTGCATAGATAAACTGATGCAGTTAGATGAAAGGCATGACATTAACAGATGGAGTCAGAAGATAGAAAAGGCTAGGCAAAAGTCATGACATGATAGGCATATTAAGGATATAAAGATTAAATTTAGGAAGATGGTTCTTCTTTATGACTCCAAGTTCTTACACCACCCTGGAAAACTCAAAGTGCATTGGTTAGGACCATATGTTGTGACTTTGTGAATTGTATACTTAAATCATGCGATTTCCAGTTACAAGTGTTGGATGGGACATAATTTCCTGGTTACTTAAATAGGAGTAGGCTAAAGCCCTACTATAAATAAATCTTCTTGGTGTTTGTAGTAAGGAAATATTTCCATTAGATTATATTTCTTTTAATACATTCCTTTATATATGTTTCCTTTCATCGTTGTTATGCTTTGTCAATTTAGTTCAGTTTTCTATGTAATAAGCGCACTTACACACCAGAAGATAATTACTATATATTACATTCATGTGCAGATGACCGCTCATACTTTTAGTGTGGGGTGGAGTATATACATGAAAAAATGGGTCAAGCTTGAACATTATCTGGAAGATGGGTATGCATTGAGAAATATTATGCAAGTGTTTGAAGTAAGGGTACAGATAAACAGAAATTTATCATTCATAAAGACCACGTATGGAAAACTAGACACATGGTGTAACGCGATGTAGGATGTAGCATGACAAAATACTTGGGTTAAGGCACATTGGATAGGCACATGCAAGGGAATCTATGGCCGAGAAGTAGTAGCGTGCTAGAAGGTTATGACTGGGGTGCAAAAAAGAAAAGAAACACCATTTAATGATGAGTATGGTGGTAGGTGGAGAGAAATAAATGTAGAAAAAATTAGCAAAGGTTATAAAAGACAGGATGGTGAAATATTTTTTTACTATACAATTTTGAAGTTATCGAGAAAGTTATCAAGCAATTTATTGAGCAAGTTAAGGAGAAAATTGTGTAGAGAAAGTGCAAGAAAGATGTGATCGAGATTGAAATATAAAAATATATGCACGAGATTAATTGGCTCTCCATTGGAGAAAGTGTTTTAGAAAAATAAAGACATGCAGAGAAGTAAATCCATGAGTTAGGGTTTGAATTTTAAGCTAGGGCATGTGGGTTTTAAGTTACAAATCTTGAATCAACTATAAGAACACACATTTATAATCACTATGGAACCTAAGTGAGCACCTGGAGTGAATATAAGGGGAAAGAAGTAGAAGAAAGTAGTTACAGAAGTCGAAGATACCCTTGAAAATTGATTTTCAGAGATGCAGTATCCAGAAGGATTTTGTATGGGCCGTGATTGGGAGTCATATGTTCAGCCCTAGAAAGTGAGTGAATAAAATCATAGGACTAAGGACAATAAAGATGAATTGGATAAGTTGGTGGTAAAAGAAGTGTTGCAAATAGAAAATGACATGGCTATTTATGACGACATCGGTGAGAAGATGTTGACAAAAGTGGGAGTTTTACAGCTCTACAAAGTCCCCTACTTTGGAAAACTAGAGAAGCTTTACTAGTGGTTGATGAGCCAAGTTTATGAGGACTTATTTTACTTTGTTGGGCAGTGAATGAGACTTACCATGCCCCTAATTAGGAGGTTGACAGGGTTGAGAAGCTTAGGTACTGATATTAGAATTTATCACTGATAAGGAAGGACTAGAAGCAACAAGGAAAACCTTATATTATGCTAAGGGAGAGCATGGATTAGATATTGATAAGTTTCATAAATACCCTATTATTCAGGTGGTAGCACACCTCCTCACCAAGATGAACAATCAAGAGCTTTGGTCACAAGTGAACAAAACATGGTTGCATATTTCTAGGAAGATGACCAAAGGTAATGTATACAATTTAGCTAATTTCATCATTGATACCATCATCCCAGAGGAACAATAAGAATATAAGATAAGATTTGGTACTTTCCTTTTGGAAAATTTGTTTGTAGAAATTGGAGTGCTCGACGGGCCAAAATGAAATATATTGTAATACCCCAAAGAAAAAAGTCTCTTGCTGAGACATTTTCCAAATATACATGTAAAGGATCCCTGAGCAGACCTATATGACAAAAAAGTGACATGCAAGCAGGGGAATATACAAGTACCTCTTCCCCATACCTGACCTCCTGAGGTCGTGCTAAGACAGCTGGTGAATCTGGAATATATGTGGATGTAGAAAAACTAGTTGGGTAATCTTATCTCCTTAATACGCAATAATGGAATCTGCAAATCTAAGGTGAAGAAGGCCCTTCTAACCTGAATTGGTGTAATGGTTTGTTCATATATAATAGCTGTTCGGAGGCTCTAATCAATATCAATCTCTACCAAAATCCTGTTTATTAGTTGTTGGATATGTGGGAAATGACCTGTGGGAGCTCCGTATATATCTCCAGACAAGGTCATGAAGAGGGTTTTAGTGGATTTGTAGAGGACTATGGGTGATTTTCTGGTCTACTCCAGAAAATATTAGATTGATTGGCTTTTATATTTAATATTGAGAACTAAGTTATGATATCCAATGGGAGTGGTGAGGATCTAAATACCAGCGTTCATAAACTGGTGTCAATACTTAACTGATTTGTAGGCCCATTGGGTTGTGGGACTTGAGGATCACAACCATGAGTTTTTGGTTGTTGTGGACCTATTATGGTCATGTAAAGATTTAATCCCTTCTTCTGACTATCCAATAATCATATTCCTTTTCAGCCTCTATGTTTAGAAATAGAAGTTGTATAATTTTCTTAGAATACCTTACAAGTGTTCTGGAAACTTGAATGCATAAGCTAGTATCTATGTCAACGAGGAGGTCTCCTGCATCAGGTTGTGGAACTAAAGGATCACAACCAAATACTTGTTCTCTTTCAAACCCTTGTATAGTCATTCAGATATTTTATTAAGGTAGTCTATAGTTAGGATGATTTGAGCAAAATGTGTATGCCTTGTTGTATTCGATATTTAACCTTCTTAGTTGTTCACTAATTTCTTGTAGGTTTTCCATTCCTCTAAAGACCTGTATCCTAAGGTCTTGATCTATATCAGCTAATGTTGTGGTTATATTTGGTTGAGGCACTATTGGTTCAAATATATATTCTCTAGACTCTCTAGGTCCTGTGATTGTCATACAAAATGATTCAACTTTTAACTAAGATTAATAAACTAATTATGAAAGATGTATCTACACTATGCATGTATTGTTTTTTTTTATATTTTCAATGAAGTATTTTAATGAAATTAAAGAGTAGCTATTCTAATATATTTAGAAAATGGACAACTAATCTAGTAACAGAATTAAAACAAACAAAATAGCCTGATGTGGTTATTTGCATGTGTAGTTGTGATTTTATCCTAAATATCTAAGCAACTAATTATTTCAAATTGAAAGACTCTCAATCCTACCTCAAAAGTGAGGAATGAATCATAGTTTCTTAGAAACTATCAATCCCCACAGCTTCCTTGGTGATATCAAGAACATTATTTTTACTGAAATAAAATAATTCACTACTCTATTTGATATGTTGTAACTAGAAATTTGATAGCTCAAACCTGGCATTTATAGAACAGTGGTAAATTCAGTTGTGTGTGACTTTGTCCCCTCAATGTGATCTTCTCGTTCCTTCATGTTCTCATGAATCTAGAAAAACGTGTATATGATAGCATAAACAGAAGAAGATATTTGAATAATGTCAGCTTTGGATATAGACTGAATACAATGTGAGTACGGGAGGGATACAGCAAGTGAACAGAGCTTGACTATGCAATTCCTAGTGGGATTTATTGTGGAAATACAACACAAATACGCCGAGAGTTCTTGAAACTATCCTTTATGACGAATAAAACCTGCAACTCTAATGGATTCCAATCTACAAATGAAACTACTTTACTCTAAACTGACTTGCATGGAACAACAATGAAGCAAGACTGAAGCAAGAAGATCAAATGACCACTAAACAACAAAGGAAAAACTAACAATGGGAGCAAAACATGAAACTAATAGAAATCTAAGCAAGAAATTCAAAGACTGAATGAGTAAATAGAGAAGGAGAGGGGCCATTTGTTTGAAAACAAACTGGCTATTTATAGAAAATGCAATCACAAGAAGGTAACTTGGAATTGAACTCTTTTACCATTAAACAAAGTGAAAACACTATTCACAAGGCAGCCAAAACATAAATGCAAACCAAAGTAGCTAAAGAATGAGGGTAAAAATTGAAGATTTACATTTGACGCGATCGTCAGAACTTTCTGGAAAATGCAAATAGGACTTCCCTCCTGTGTAGGGAGGTAGTCACGGGACCACCACCTAGGTAGGGCGGCGGTCTCATCACTGAAGACCAAAATTTAAGGAAAAGGGGGGGTAGATGGAAAAACAAAGCATACAGAGGCCAAGTGAGGCATGCAGGATACAAACGTATACTTGGCGAGCTTTTTCTAGATTTCAAACACCTTGCAAGGAGACCTATATCATCATTGGGGTATGTGTAACATCTTTTCGGAAATGCACTACCCTACAATTTTAGGTACGTACAAGACCCTACAAGCATAGGAAAAAGCTTTGGTATGAGCACCTTCTCACTAAATTTGAGTATGAGTGGAGGATACCCAAGGATCTTCCTTTGGTATTAGACAAACAGACTCATTTTTCCATTTACCAGCATTTTTGCATAGGGCGCTTTGGAATGAAGGATGGAAAGTGGATCCCTTGGTGCAAGATCCCATATGCCTTAATTCACAATATTTTCAGGCATCAATACACATATTTTCAAATACACAGAGGTTGATCTTCAATGCAAAGAAAGTAGATTGTGAATATCATACACTCAAGAAGACATATGTCTACCCAAGTAAGTCTACTTATATTGAGAAATTACTTTTAGATGATATTAATATTAACTCTATGAGCTTGAAAATTGGGAAGGATGAGGCAGCTAAGGTATACATCTACCTTAAGCCCAAGCTGGAGAATGGGAAGTATGTTGAAAATGAATTCAAGCACCTTGAGTTTCCCAAGGGAAAATATATTGTAGGCACACTACATGATGATGAGGATACTTTTCCCCATGATGAAGAAAAAGAAGACCTTTTCTTTATTTCGAACACCTTGCAAGGAAACCTATATCATCATTGGGATATGTGTAACATCTTTCTAGCGGTGTAGTACCCTACAATTTTGGGTACACACATATTGCCCCCTCAGGGAAGTGTCTTAGCCATAAAGAGGCATAAAATGGAGGATCTGAGTATGGCAGTCCTGAAATGGGGAGTTAGGAGTTATACCCAACATGCTCATGTGTTGGAAAATCACCATCCAAAATCTTGGTATCTGTAAAATATAAAAAAAGGGACTGAAGTGCAGCTAGATAAAATAATTTGAGAAATAAGGCTAAATTGATATGAAAAGAGGACTTACCATCCACGCGGGGTTTAGAACTTACCTCCGTCGACGCTCCAACCCTGCGAAAGACATTCAAAATATTTTTTTAAAAGGTTATATATATATATATATATATATATATATATATATATATATATATATAATGAACTCATTTCACTATTCATTTGCATAGATTGATTTGATATTTTTTGAGCTCTAGGACCCATGGTGATGGTTTTCGATGAGAGCATAGTCAAAACATTCATGGTGAGATAGTCATCAAGCCTCCAAGAGTGAAACATTGACCTGTGAAGTCTCAAGTTAATTCTTCTCAATTTATTATTTTTGAACCTAAAATGTAGAAATGATAAAATCTTTGTCTTGGGGGGTATTTTTGAAAATACTAGTTTTAAATGTGTCTCAAAGGGGGGGCTCCCATAGGGTAGGTCTTTATTTTAGTTAAAATGGTGTCTTTTGCTTGTTTTTAGGCATTTTTAGGGCATTTGAGCCATTTGCAGGTTCAGGATAGAACCATTGCCCTGCACAGGGTGGTGGTTATGGAACCGCCGCTCTGCATAGGGTGGCGGTTCATGACAAAAAGCAAAAATGATGCTTTGCTTTACTTATTTTTACATTTTTAGCACCTTTACATGTTTTTGATAGTTTTTCCAATCAGATTTTGATACTAACTTACTCCTTTTTAATGTTTTTGGGTGTATGCAAAAGAAGGAGGAATACATTAGATGGAGCCAAGAGAGGGAGTGTGATTAGCTCCTAACAGTGTTAGAGGCACTCACTCAGGTAGAGTGAGATACTCTTCAGAGGGCTAGCATTTGGAGGATTTCCCAGGTCCCTCACGTTGCACCTACTAGTCATATACTATTTGACTTATTTTCATTCTAGGATGCAGATCGGAACACCTTCCGATTGCCAGAAGTTAGGGGTGAGTGGACCATCACCATGAAGGATGTTTACCATATACTGGGGGTTCTGATCCTTTGGTAGTGGTTGTCTCTTAAGACAACAGTATCGAGATCTCATGTGGTTCATGGGCCACCTATATGGGGGATGTAGTTGTTTCAATGGGGTCGAAGAAGGGGGTGAGGGTCCACTTCGTTGTTGAGTCAGACATTCCTATGCTTTGCAAGGCCATCATGGGCATCCTTGCTTCTAGATTGATTGGGGATAAAGGAGGGGACACCCTCTTATATTGTTGGGCCCCCATCATTGCACAGATTGAGGGCCATGGACGTGTTTATGCTTGGGGAGAAAACATCCTCGGGACCACATACCACGATTTATATAGGGTGGTTTGATTACAGGGATAGTCACTGAGCCACCTGACTCTTATCATGAGTTAGGTGTATGAGCATATCACTCCGTATGGGAGATGCGTAGAGGCAGAGGATCCCAGGGCTGTCAGGGTAGTGAGGTGGACAGGGATGACTATTCTTAGAGCATCCCAGTAGCCAATGGCCTCTTTGACCACTACAGATATGGAGGCCACTCCTTATCAGGTCATGGTAGGGCTATGGGGAGAGGAGACTGTTACATTGATTGCTTATCAGACTACCAGTCAGCTGCGAGACAGGGTGAGGAAGTTGGAGATCCACCCCTTTGATAGATTACCATAGCAGTTTGGCCTCCCCTATATTGACATGTTTCCTCCAGCAGGGCCAGTGTATAGATCTATTCATGAGGCTCGGGGAGGTCCTAGAGGCTGGGGTTGGACTAAAGTTACTCCTGGTGTTCCCATCATGGCCAGGAGGGTGGTACGTGCTCAAGGGGGAGCCAGTGCTCCTCAGGCACCTTTACTTTGAATTGCCACCGGTCTCACCCATAGCAGCGATGAGCCCATTGACATGGACTCTGAGTCTGAGGAGTTCACTGGGGGAGAGACAGAGGAGGAGATAGAGGAGATGGAGATTAGAGGGATTGGTGGGAAGGATGATAGTGATTCCAAGTGGCATGACACTCAGGATATCCTACGGGCTGAGAGGGTGGAGCAAAGAATAGAGAGGGTGAATCTCATCTTAGAGGAGTTTCTCTCTCAAGATTTAGGGGGAGATGGCAAGTCTATCACATGTCGTCACATTGCTCCAGATGTGGGAGAGAGATTCCAGTCAGCGGTAGCATCAGTGGTAGGATCAGATCCTAGAGACCCTTCTTGGAGGCCTGGAGATCTGAGTGAGTTGCTACTCTTCTCTTGACTTTGTTTTAGTTAGAATTATCTTAGTTTTCATTTATTCTTGGTTTTATTTTTGATCACTTTCAAACTTGTTTTCTCCTTTATTTGCAGTGATTGCTGATGAGTGGTGAGAATTGATTCACCGAGTATGCACAGATACCTTGTTTCTCCCCTTAGAGAAGACTAATGTTGAGCTTTCTATGGACATGCGGGAGACTTCAGCAGCCAGTAGGCATACTGATGCTTTTTCCTCTATCTGGCAGGTGGCAAAGATCAGGACTTCTCTTCACATTGAGGTAGTTGGATATAGGACGGTCGAGTGCTTGATGAGGAGGAGTCATTCTCATAGTGAGATGACAGCTATTGGCCGTGACTGCGATCCCTTAGTGCATTTAGAGTGCCAGCGTATCCAGAGTCCTAGACGTTGTCATACACCCTCTGAGGGATCCCATAGGGGTTAAGAGGCCATTTTTGTAGTTTTTTGTCAGATATTTATATGAGCGTTTTTTTACTTTTTGGGCTCATTCAGCCTTTTGACCATGCCTAGTGCATGATGGCATTGTATATGAAACTTTATTTATACACACATACATACATACATATATATATATATATATATATATATATCTTTTTGGAACTAGACTTTTGGTGCCTAGAAATTTGTGACTTGTTTCCACATGTATACTAGATGTTTTTAGAGTATTTGTTTTCATGCTTTTTAGAATGTATGCAATGGATGACAAATAATAGTAAACAAAATGTTTTACTTTGTACGCTTTTGTAATGCTGACATGAGATGATACAAACATATGGTAGTACTAAACTTTTGAATTCTTTGGGAAATGTTCATAATTTCTTCTTATGTTGGCAAAACGTGATGAATGTATAGTGATAAAGAGATGAATTTTCCCCATTCCTAACTCCACACAACCAATAAGATGTGAGGGATCTACACCAAGAGTTGGGAAGGGCACAAATTGTAAGAGTTTGATTGAATAGAATGATGAGAGATAGACAAACTAGTAACATAAACCAAACTTATACCTACACACTTACCCTACTCAAAAATACCACCAAGCTTAGCAGGTCACTTATTTTCTAGTTTATCTAGACTTAAATTCATAAATGGTGACTTGGTTGACAAAATCCAGTTTTAAGGATTTGATATTTTTGAAATTTGGACATTTGTTTTCTCTTAATTTAATTTGATTTGTGCTTTTTACATACCAAGATTTTTTAATTTGTGTGAATGGACCCCCCACATCCTGCCTCATGCCACTAGTACGAAGCACGGGTTTGTCACCAAAGGTAGGATATAGGTGATTAAGGGAACTTCTTTCCTTTCCCAACCTCACACCACCAGTAAGAGATGTGGGCTTATCACCAAAGGTTGGTGGGGTAAATAAGTGTGTAAAATAAAATATTATGTTTTCTTGGCACTTTTGATTCCATTTGATCTTGACATTTCTGACCTATGACTTTGGGATATCCTTTCTTTCAAAGAGATTTAAGAGGGATAGATGTGACACCAAGAAGCTTCTAGAACAGACTGTAGGTAAGGACAACTTCACCTAGTAGAAAGAAAGAGCAAAACCAAGTATGCAGGCCTTGGTATGGTTTTCGTCAATGCTTGTCTATCAAGCTTGATGAGAAGATTTGAAATTACATGATAATGTTTGAGGAGATGTGATTTGAATGATTTTTCCAATACTTTTAGAAATCTATAACAGATTACTTAAGAGTGAGTTCCTTGACTACAATTTTTTACGAAATGAGTGGACAAAATGAAAAAGCTAAATGACTAATGCAATGTAGGTAGCCATAATGTACAAGTGGTGATTCCAATGCCTCATGCGTAAAACCATTTAAGATGCAAGGAATTGACAGTTTCATTAAATTCCTCACCTTCTAATGTGCACAAGAGATATGCACCATTTCCATAGTCTTTCATGACTCGGTATGGGTCCCAACCATTTGGGCTGGAACTTCCTTCCTTCGCTAGTTTTCTTATCGATCTGGTTGTCTAGTCTTAGAACTAGATCTCCCTCATATATTTAGCACTCATAGATTTTTTTGTTATCTTGCCAACACATCCGGTCAGCATAGGCTCTGTGCCATTGTTTGGCATTTAGTCTAGCCTCGTCAAGGCTTTCCAGTTGAGAGAGGCATGCCTCCCTATAAGCTTCTTCATAAAAAATCCCTTGTAATGAGATACCGAGACAAGGTATTTCAATCTCAAGTGGGAGAACTGCTTCTACCCCAAATACCAAAGAAAAAGGGGTTGCTCCTATTGGTGTTCTTAATGAGGTTTGATGGGCCCACAAGGCCAGATATAGTTTTAAATGCCAATCTCGCTTGTTCTCCTTTACTGTTTTGAGGAGAATAGATTTTAATATTTTGTTTGTTGCTTCAGCTTGCCCATTGGCTAGCGGGTGGTAAAGAGAGGCCGTGTGATGGTTTATCTTGAATTTTCTATGTAACTCATGGACCTCGTCATTTTTAAAGGATGTGCCATTATCTGAGATAATGACTTGTGGGACACCATACATGCAAATGATTTGATTCATAATGAATTTGGCAATTACCGAATCTAGTACTTTGGTGAGAGGCATGGCCTCCACCCATTTGGTAAAATATTCTATGGCTGCAATTATAAAATTATGGCCATTGGTTGATGAGGGAGAGAATTTCCCAATCAATTCCAGACCCCACGTGGAGAAGGGCCATGGGGTCACTATTGGTTGTAGGGATTGTGCTAGCATGTGAATCTCGTGAGAGAATTCTTGGCATTTTTGGCACTTACGTATAAATTCTACTACGTCATGTTTGAGAGTGGGCCAAAAATAGCCCATCTGATGTATTTTGCAAGCAGTGGTGTGACCACCAAAGTGGCCTCCACATATCCCACTGTGGGATTCATGAATAATCTTCTTGGATTCTTCTATGTCGACGCATCTTAGAAGCATGTTGTCGAAGGCTTTACGATAGAGTACCTATTCTAAAACAACATATTTAGTGGTAATAATGCATAACCGCCTTCTTTGTTGTGATGTGGCACCTTCCAGGTATGTGTGGTCAATGATAAAATTGATGATATCAGTGTACTAGGGACATGTAGAGATGGGGGGCCTGGTTTCGATGAAGTATACACACTCATCAAGAAAGTCCAGATTTACCAGATTGCCTCCATCTAGTGGATTATCAGCTAACAAGTCTATAATGATTTATCCCTTAATAGATTTTTGGTTTATGAATATTAACTCAATTTTTCCCATTAAGGTTATGAAATGCCCAACCTTTTTAGATAAAGACCCTTGCATGAGGAATGTTCGTAAATGATATGTTTTTACAATGACCCTTGTTTCTTGGTTTAACATGTAATGTCTTAAATTTTTTGTTGTAAAGACTATGGCAAGGCATTCTCTCTCTTCCTATGTATAACTTGTTTCATAATCGAGCAACATTCGGCTGATGAAATAGACCATACATTCTCGTTTATCATTGTCTTCTTGAGCTAGCATGCAGGATAACGAGACATGAGTGGCTCGTGAGTATAGGATCAAAGGGAGGTCTAGTTTAGGAGGCATTATCATGGGTGGAGACAACAAGAAGTTTTTAAATTCTTTAAAATCCTTGTTGCATTCTTTAGTCCAATCAGTGCTATAATCTTTCTTTAATAGATTGTTGATTGGATGAATGACAAAACTTAAATCTGGGATGAACCTTCACATTGCACCGAGCTTTCCAAGAAATGACCTGATTCCAGACTCGTCCGATGGTGGGATCATTTATAGAATAGCCTGTATTTTGGATAGATCAACATCAATCCCTCATGAAGATATAATATAACCCATAAGTTTTCCTCCTGTTACACCAAACACGCACTTCTCTGGGTTTAATGTGGCACCATATTCAATTAATCATGAGAGGATGATGTGAAGTACTTTTGGATGATCACAATGCTTCTTGGCCTTGGCCAATAAGTCATCCACATAGGATTCCACAATTTTATGGATGAGATTGTTGAATATGTATGTCATTTCCCATTGATATGGAGCGCCAGTGTTCTTAAGACCAAATGGCATGACATCGTAGCAATATGTCCCCCAGGGAGTTATGAATGTAGTTTTGGCTTGATCCTATTTAGATATTTTAATCTGATTATACCCTGAGAACCCATCCATTAGGGACAATAGTTCAAATCCAGTTGTTCCATCAATGATAATGTCAATGGATGGTAATGGGAAGTCATCATTGGGACAAGCTTTGTTAATATCCTGAAAATCTATGCAAATGTGTATCTTCCCATTACTTTTTAGAAAAGGGACGATATTAGATACCCATTATGAATAGTCAACAGGTTTGATGAATCCCACTTGGAGAATTTTTATTACTTCCTCTTTTACCATGAGAGCCAATTTTGGCTTCATTGGTTTTGCCATCCATTTAATTGGTTTTGCATCTGGTTTAGTGACAAGATTATGTACCGCGATATGTGGTACAATGCCTGTCATTTCTTTATAGTTAAATGTGAAATAATTTTGATTTTATTCAAGGATTTAGGTGTGTATTTCTATCTCCTCTGAAATTAACAAGGATCCCAAATTTCTTTAAAGATTTGGGTGTGTATTTCTATCTCCTCCGGAGTTAACAATGATCCCAACTTCAAAAAATTCAGTTCTTCCTCCATTCCAATGTTTATGTCAATGGTTTCTTCTATTAAAGAAGCATTACCTTCTTCAAATTCATGTGGGGCTAGAGGTAGTTCCAACCTTTCTCCATTTTCTATCTCGTAGATATCAAGATCCTTCTATGGAGGAGACTCTACCATGGGATTTCTAAAATAGGAAGAGGAATGTGGTATTAGGGAAAGATCCGCTATGTGGTGAGCAAGGTGTAGCTCCGCAGAGGCATTTAGATATTTGAGAGTGGCTCTATCATCATCAAAGTGATCCATGATAGAAAAATCATTCTCATCTTCTCCATAAATTAGGAGTGGATTTGTTGATATTTTACGCACTAATGGTTTGGTACGAAGTGATACTGTGAAATTTGTATCTTCCAACTCACTATTCGAAGTGAAACAAGAATCTGAGGTTGCTATCAAGTCTACGAGAAGGTTCTACTCTCATGGGATTGATTCAATTGATATGAAGTTAAATCCCTTGATTAGATCTAACACCGTTGTTTTGTATAGTTTTAAATATTCAGCCTTAGTTTCATATACTTTGGATACTCGGTTTGCAACTAGTTGTGAGGCTCCTAGTACCCTAATGTCATCGACACCCATTCTTTTGGCTAGGATGAGACCAAGGAGGAGAGCTTCATACTCAGCCCCATTATTTTTACATTCAAAGTTTAATTTAAAGGTGAAGGGTAGGATCTTACCCTCAAGTGAAGTAAAGATCACTCCTGCCCCAGTGCCAAAGTTACATCTAGCTCCATCAAAGTGGAGAGTCCAATACTTGCTTGGAAAAATGGATGTTGGGATATTCATCGTATCTATTTCTTTTGCTTTGGTTACTTCTACCATAAAAAAATTGTTTGATGGAAGAGAAGCGATTCCTAGGGTGCATCCTATACCAATAGAATCAAATGGAAGGAGAATAGGTAAGTATTTCTCTAGCAACTTGACAATTTTTACGGTAGTCCCTAGTGACACTGTTTCTATGACGTTGGTCTCATTTTTGAGTGCTGGAATGTCTTCAGCTAGATTTGTAATTTCCAATTCTGTGGTGGGTATCAACTTCTCTTTTGGTTTTGAATTAATTAGTTTGATGAGTTGATTTGTTTGGAGTTCAAACTCGGAGTGAACGTCTGGTCTTTTCTTCAAATCAGCTAGGTGTATATCGAAGGGATTTGGGTCCCCTTGTGCCACAAATATTTTCCCTAAGTGTAGAAATCTTATTTCTTGGAATAATGTGGAAGGGATTGCCTTCATACGGTGTATCCATGGCTGACCGAGGAAAATATTATAGTTGGTTTTCTGATCTATAATATAAAATTCGGTGAGGACCATCTTGGGTCCTAAAGTGACTGGTAAAACTATGGTTCCAATTGAAGTGATCTTGAGGCTATCATATCCTCTTAACATATTTCGTGTTGTGGAACAATTTGTCTCTCCATATCCTAACTTTTGAAGAAAAGCGAAGGGGACTATGTTAACTATTACCCCATCATCAATCATTGCACATTTAACATAATTATTATAAACCCATACTTGTAAATGTAAAGTTGGGTCGCCTCTTCATGCAATCTCAGTGTCTGTTGGCATTTTGATTATATCAAATATAAAATCAATATCCCTATCTAGCTGCCCCAGAGGATAAACATCAAATTTTACATGGTTTACTTGAATTTCCAGAGGAGGAGTGATGTTGATTAAATGACCAAGGCCTAATGCTTCTAAGAGAGTAGCCCTGTGGGCAGGAAATATTTTTAACAAATCCAAAAAGGAAATGTGAGAGAAGGTTTTAGTTAAGTCATTAATTAAATCATAGGAACCTATGAGTTTTATCAACATTTGTTGAATGTTGTCTAGATCCAATGTATAACTTGGAGTTGGTTGAGAAGAATAATCACATGTTCTTGTTATGGTTTCTATGGGTAGCTTGGTGTCTAACTCCACTAGACCAACTATCTTGGTTTGGGGTCGAGTTCCTAGTTGGGGTGCAACTAGTGGATTTAATGAAGTTGAAGCTTCATGATCATTGTTTCCTATTATAACACCCTTGTTTGTTTCATTAGGATCTAGCCTGTTATTTTTAGAATGGTTTGGGATTGGATCATTAAATATCTTGAGGGGTGAATTTTGAGGAGAAACTACTCCTGTATAAGCATTTGGTGTTGGTACTACAGAATTTTCTAAAAACATATCTATAAAGAGTTTCTTTGATCTTCTGGAAAACGCTGCATGAATTTATTGTAGTCACGAAAAGTCCTAGTATTGTGGACTTGAATCTTGTGGAAGCCACAATACAAATTGGGATTATAATTTCAAGGCTGTTGATTTAAAACCTGTTGTGGCCCAAAATTCTAATAAGGTTGCTGGTTATTAGAGTTAAAATTTTGAGGCTGTTGCCTTTGGTTTTGACTCTAATATCTAGTTGGGTTTTGATTTGGACCTTGTGTTTGGATTTGTCATTGTTGTTGTTGTTGTGGTCATGGTGGACGATTAAAATCCACCGAGTTGATTGTTGGAGTAAAATTGTTATTTCATTGATTATTAACATGTGGCGAAATGTTTACAACATTTTCCCTTTTAACTTGGTCAGTTACTCCATTTGTTGTAACTCTGTGGTTCTTGTTATGGATCTTAGGTCCTTGATTAACGTTCCCAGTATTAGGATAGGCCACGGTGTTTTGATTGGGAGTGGTTAATTTCCCGTTTGATCCATATGTCTTACAACCACTATCTATTGTTGTTTGGTCAATTTAGAGAGCACTCTCGAGTACTTCATCATAATTTCTTAGTGAGAACTTATGGACTTCTTCCTTTATCTCTTTATTGAGAGAATTATGTAATAAATCACATAGTTCCATTTGATCCATGTTTGGAGCACTTGCTGATGAGTAGAGAACCGTAGGCCATCTTTGAATAAAATGAGCAGTGGATTCATTATGTTCTTGTTTAATATGCAAGAATTCCCTAATCCTTCTTCTTAACAATTTGTTCATATCAAAAGCTTTGATGAACTCAGACACAAGTTGTTTGAATGAGTGTATCGAGGTTTCATGTATTCTATAATACCAATCAAGGGCAATACCTTCTAAGGTTTTAGGGAATATTTTAGCAATTACCCCATCACAAGGGAGTAATTCCCTTATGGCTATGGCGTAAGCCTTAATGTGTGCATTTGGATCCCCTTACCCTTTATATTTGGGTAAATCAAGAAGATGTCTTGGAAGCATAACACTTCGTATGGTGAAGTCTAGGGGATATTTTAAATATTCTAAATAATTCCCTACTGCATAGGCCTCGACCATCGATGGTGCTTGTTGAGGGGGTGGAGGTGGAAAGAGTTGTTGATATGGCATAGCATATGTGTTTGTAGAGACATAAGGGAATCCCTGTGGTTGAACGAACATCCCAAGAGAAGAGAACATGTCTCCTTGTGGTGACTTTGAATAAATGTTTAAGTAAAGAGGAGCATTGTTCTGGTATGGGTTGTTTGGTGCCAAGCCAGGAGGTGTCATGTTTTCAACTGGAGCAGCATTTGAAAACACGGTCCTAGTTGGTGTTTGCTATGGGTAATTATAAGGATTTTTTAGAGGCATGCCTAGTGTGCCTATTCCTGTAAGGAGGTTAACTTGACTGGGGTGATGTGGAGGGTTGGGGATTCTTTCTTGCCCAAAATATGAATTTTGGTTTGCTTGAGCAAGTTCCAGCCCTCTAACCATTTCAACTAAGGCTGAAATGACCTCTATTGGTGAAGACACGGTGTTTTGCCTTAATGGAATTTGTTGTATACCTTGAGGTTGTAAAGGGGTATGATACCCTACTATAAACTGATCGTTACCCTACCAAGCTTCACCGAGGGCATTTCCCATAGGTGAAGGAATGGGGATGTTTTCCTGGAATAGGGTGTCAGATTATATTTGTAAACTCCCTATAGGTGGATGCATTTTTTGGAAATGTTGTTCGCTTTTAGCATAGCATGCTAAGTACTCCTCATCCAAAAATGGGAGTGGATCTGACTATCTACTGATCTATGGTCTAAACAAGACTAGAGGAGATGAAGTGGATTCTCCAATAAACATCAAATTATTAGAGCCTAAGGGCTCTAGTTGTTGATTCAGAATGAAGAACTGGAACTAGTTTTGTGAGGGGGAGTTTGAGATGACAAGTAATTACTTGAATAGTTATCATCCCATGTAGAAAGCGAGGGTGATGGTTGTCTATTTGTTTGACTACAACTTGCTTCAAGACCTGAGAGAGGTCTACCATATGCATCATATCCTAAAATATTCGGGGGGTATATGAATACCTGTAGAATAATGGGAAAGAGTGAAGGTGGATGAAAGAAATGAAAACAAAAGGGGAATATCTATTTATTCACATCAGGTTAACTAGTTTTGTATGACAGAAAAGTGACATGCAAGCATGGGAATATACAAGTACCTCTTCCTTCTACCTGACCTCCCGAGGTCATACTGAGACAACCGGTGAATGTGGAATATATGTGGATGTAGACAAACTAGATGGGTAATCTTATCTCCTTAATACACAATAATGGAATCTACAGATCTAAGGTGAAGAAGGCCCTCCTAACCTGAATTGGTGTAATGGTTTGTTCTAATATAATAGTTGTTCAAAGGCTCCAATCAATGTTAAGACCTACCGAAATCCTATTTATTGGTTGTTGGATACATGGGAAGTGACCTGTGGGAGCTTCGTATATATCTCCAGACAAGGTCATGAAGAGGGTTTTAGTGGATTTGTAGTGGACTATGGGTGGTTTTCTAGTCTAGTCCAAAAAATATTAGATTGATTGGCTTCTATATTTAATACTGCAAATTGTGTTATGATATCTGGTGGGAGTGGTGAGGATCTAAATACCAGCGTTCGTAAACTAGTGTCAATACTTAACTGATTTGCAGGCCCATTGGGTTGTGGCACTTGGCGATCACAACCATGAGTTCATGGTTGTTGTGGACCTGTTATGGTCATGTGAATAATTAATCCCTTCTTTTGACTATTTAGTAATCATATGCCTTTTCAGCCTCTATGTTTAGAACTAGAAATTGTATAATTTTATCAGAATACCTTATAGGTGTTCTAGCAACTTGAATACGTAAGCTAGTATCTATGTCAACGAGGAGGTCTCCTATATCGGGTTGTGGAACTAAAGGATCACAACCAAATAATTGTTCTCTTTTGAATCCTTTTTACAGTCATTTGGATATTTTATTAAGGTAGTCTATAGTTTGGATGATATGACCAAAATGTGTATGCCTTGTCATCTTCGATATTTAACCCTCTCAGTTGTTCACTAATTGCTTATAGTTTTGTCATTGCTCAAAAGACTTGTATCCTAAGGTATTGATCTATATCATATAATGTTGTGGGTAGATTTGGTTGATGCATTATTGGTTCGAATATATTTTCTCTAGGCTCTCTAGGTCCTATGATTGTCATACAAAATGATTCAACTTTTAACAAAGATTAATCAACTAATTACGAAATATGTATCTACACTATGCATGTATTCTTTTATTTTTATATTTTTGATGAAGTATTTTAACGAAATTAAAGATTAGCTATTCTAATATATTTAGAAAATGGACAACTAATCTAGTAACAGGGTTAAAACAAAACAAAATAGCCTGATGTGGCTATTTGCTTGTGTAGTTGTGATTTTATCCTAAATATCTAAGCAACTAATTATTTCAAATTGAAAGACTCTCAATCCTACCTCAGAAGTGAGGAATGAATCACAATTTCTTAAAAACTATCAATCCCCACAACTTTCCTAGCGATATCAAGAGAAAGCTTTTGACTAAAATAAAATAATTCACTACTCTATTTGATACGTTGTAACTAGAACTTTGATAGCTCAAACCTGGCGTTTACAGAATAGTGGTAAATATAGTTGTGTGTGACTTTGTCCCCTCAGTGTGATCTCCTCATACCTTCATGTTCTTGTGAATCCAGAAAAGTGTGTATATGATAGCATCAACAGAAGAAGGTATTTGAACAATGGCAGCTTTGGATATAGACTGAAAACAATGCGAGTAGGGGAGGGATAGCGCAAGTGAACAGAGATTGACTATGCAATTCTTAGTGGGATTTATTGTGAGAATACAACACAAATACACTGAGAGTTCTTGAAACTATCCTTTGTGATGAATAGAACTTGCAACTCTAATGGATTCCAATCTACAAATGAAACTACTTTACTCTAAATTGACTTGTATGGAACAATAATGAAGCAAGACTGAAGCAAGAAGATCAAATGACCTCTAAATAGCAAAGGAAAAACTAACAATGGGAGCAAAACATGAAACTAATAGAATTCTAAGCAATAAATTCAAATACTGAATGAGTAAACAGGGAAGGAGAGGGACCATTTGTTTGAAAACAAGCTGACTATTTATAGCAAATGTAATCACAAGAAGGAATCTTTGAATTGAACTCTTTTACAATTAAACAAAGTGAAAACACTATTCATAGGGCGGTCAAAACATAAATTCAAAGCAAATTAGCTGAATAATGTGGGTAGAAATTGAAGATTTATGTTTGACGTGATTGTCGGAACTTTCTAGAAAATGTGAACATGATCGCCACCCTGTGTAAGGAGGCAGTTATGGGGACCGTTGCCCTGTCCTAGGCGGTGGTCATAGGACCACTACCCAAGCAGGGTAGAAGTCTCATCACTGAAGACCAAAATTCAAGGAAAAAGGGGGGGTAGATGGAAAAACAAAGCATGTGGAGGCTGAGTGAGGCATGCGGGATACAAATGTATACTTGGTGAGATTTTCTGGATTCCAAACACCTTGCAAGGAGACCTGTATCATCATTGGGGTATGTGTAACATCTGTTTAGCGGTGAAATACCCTACAATTTTGGGTTCATTTAGGACCCTATAAGCATAGGACAAAGCTCTAGTATGAAAACCTTCTCACTAAATTTGAGTATGAGTGGAGGATACCCAAGGATCTTCCCTTGGTATTAGTCAAACAAACTCATTTTTCCCTTTACTAGCATTTTTGCATAGGGCACTTTGGAATGAATGATGGAAAGTAGATCCCTTGGTGCAAGATCCCATATGCCTTAATTCCACAATATTTTCAAGCATCAGTACACATATTTTCAAACACACAGAGGTTGATCTTCAATGCAAAGAAAGTAGATTGTGAATATCATACAATCAAGAAGACATATGTCTACCCAAGTAAGTCTACTTATATTGAGAAATTACTTTCAGATGATATTAATATCAATTCTATGAGCTTGAATATTAGGAAGGATGGGGTAGCTAATGTATACATCTACCTTAAGCCCAAGCTAGAGAATGGGAAGTATGTTGAAAATTAATTCAAACACCTTGATTTTCCTAAGGGAAAATATATTATAGGCACACTACATGATGATGAGGATACTTTTCCCCATGATGAAGAAAAGGAAGAGTGGGAACTTAAGGGAAGACAATGGCAACCTGGAACATGGCAGTAGAAGGAATCACACCATAGGAGAAAAGAGAGCGTGTGAGGAAACCCCTTATTTGCAAAAGGAGGGTGAGGACGTAGGAATGGAGACAGATTATATGGAGATAGGTTCGGGAGAGGGTGTTGATGACTAGCAGTATAGGAGAGTGCTAAGAAAAACAAGGACTAAAGGTGTGGGGACAACATAGCCACCAAGGAGGTCACCTAAGAATTATCCTATGAAAGCAGAGCCAAAAAGGAATAAAAGGCATAGGTACATCCCTACTCAGGATTATGAGGGTAAGAAATGAGAGGACATCATGCAAAATACCTTGATTAACATTGAGGATATTGAGGAACCTTAGGATGAAGAATTAAAACATGATGCAGGATGATTGGGGGAGCAATAAGTGGGCAACAAAAATTTTGAAGAGAAAATTGAAGATATGGGAAAACCTTCAGGCGTGCCTACTGCAACACAAACACGTGATGGGCCAATGCTTGATGCAGGAGTGCACATTCCTAAGGGTAATCTTTTTGAAAAGGAGAAGGATGGAGAAACATATGAAAATCCTATAGTAGGGTATACCAATGACCCTACCAAAATCATCCACGCTAGGGTCCAAAGTACCTTGGAACCTTAGGACCTTTATGGCTGGGAATTGATGGATTCAGAGATGGTGACCACACGCACTTGCAAGAAGTTATCATGGAGTATGTAGAATCATATGGATGATCCTAATTTTGATTTATGTGAGGAGTATTTCATTTCTAGGAGGATGAAGAAAGATCCACATTCACGCCACATAACAGTAAAACTAAATTAGATGTCAGATGAGAAGGTAAGAAATGCATTAACTAAGGTATTTGCAGAAGTTGTGTGTAACAAAAATGATAAAGAGGAAAATTTTCATGCTCTATTTGAAGATAAAAAGGATAAAGACACAGAGATTAAGTGCTTGATGAAATAAAAGGAAAAAACTAAGGTGAAGGCATGAGTGGTCCTTAGTATGGAGGAGAAGATAGGTGATGAAATTTTGAAGAAAAGGGCGTATATGGAAGAGAAACTGGCAGAGAGGTTTCCATTTGTTATGCATTAGTTATACACACTAGTTCATATGGTGTTAGATGAGGGTCTAGTATGGATGCCAAATCCAAAAGATAATGCAGTGCAGGTAGAGGATACAAAGGAAACCATCGTGCGCAAGATAAACAGGTATGAATATTTCTTGCAAACATTGAAAGATGAGTTGAAAAAGATAGATTTTACATTGAACATCTATGGTAATAATAAAATAAAGGACTCTGGTGGAAGAGAATGCAGTCCTTGTGGAAAAAAGGATGAGACACTTGGGTATGAGGAGAGGCTTACTGAATTAGAAGAGAAGCATGATGCACTTATAACATCCCAAGAACCTCACAAGGAGAAGATCAAGGACATTGGAAAACTCATCACGTGACAGATGGATGTGATGGAAGGGATCATCTCAAGTTTCAACAATATCCTTAGAGTATTGTAGAAAGAAGGTGAAAACATGACTATCGACAAAAAGGATGGAATTCTTGCAGACATCCCTGACAAAACTAAAAAGGTTCTCAGTGATTGGAATGAATTAGAGGCAATATTTTAAAGTATATATATCTAGAGTTGACTATGCCTTATGAAGGGTAGCGCACTCATGTATTCTTTCATTCTTTCTGTACAGTTATTCTTTTGTTCCTTATTATTTACTCATGGAGAAGTCAAGGCATGATTACCCATAGCTGAGGGTGGAAATGAAGAAAGTGTGGGGTAAAGTTTAGTTGATGAATTATATCCTAAGTATTGAAGGTGCATAAGGATTGGGCATGCAGACATAAGGTACGTAGGTGTGCGTGGAGATGTATCAGAACAAGGCCTCCCCAAAAAAGTATGATTTTGGAACTTAGTTGTTTTAGTTGCATGAGCTAAATATAGATCTTGAGTGCGAGGCATGCATAAACATGAATACTTGGAGGAAAAGCAAGGCTATTTTGGAAAAGTGGAAGATTAAACGACATGGATAGTTTTTGTCTATTAATAGGATTGGATCTGTAGTTTGTATTATTATATGGTATATTATTATCTAGATTGCATGATTCTGTATTCACCTTGTAGTGGCACATGGCTATTCTTGGCATGCATCCTATTTTGAGGATGAATAGGTGGTGAAGGGAAAGTCCCCACTCCTATATATATGTATTATCTACATATATTGGGATAACCATGATTGTAATAGAGTTATGCTACTAGTTTATGAGAATGCATGACTTATGGTAACTTGTTATCTATGTATTCAGATTTTGTGTTTTACATTAATTAATATAATGGATATTTTTGGTTGGATATTGGTTGCTGACATATATGTGACTAGTTCTTGTATGGTAAACCTAATCTTAATTCTTATGTAAGTTATTCTTGCATGTCGTTATGATCTAGATATGTTTATGGTTTATAATTGCATTGTTGTTATGTATCTAGAATATATCGTGTGTGCTTATCATGCTAACTCCTTGACAAATCTTGTATAAAAGAGGGACTAGGTACCCTTGCATGCTTCGGGTGAGTGCTTAGGTTTTTTTGGGTGATGTGTCAGTGCACCTTGGGATGTTTGGTAAAATAAAAGACTACACTTGTTCTTCACCTTGTAGCCCTTTCAACATGACCTGTCATTTTCTTATGCCTTTACCATGCTTTAACATCAGCCTTAAGCATTCACTCCACCTTTCCATGTCACCTTGTTGCCCAGGACTTAGGATTATGCATACTTAACTAAGATAGTCTAACCAATTCCACTCTTGTTCCCCTGTACTCATCCTTCTAACCATGTTTCCTCATCATATGCATACTAGAAAATTCATGACATCATACTTGTGTGCCCTCATATCATCACTCTACCTTTACCTATGTTTAGCTACTCAAGAAGTCAATACTTACTCAGGTGTTATCAAGCTATTGACTTTTTATTCCTTGTCTGAATCACTCTAATATCTCTCTAGCCCTTCTACATCATGATTTATCATTAATATTCATTTTAAATTAATTACAACTCAACATCCACATGCCAAAAATATCCCCCTTTGTCATTGATGGAAAAACATCCCTATTCTTCTCCCCGTTTTTGCATTAATGACAAAGTACCTAATTTTAACTCATGCTTCGCTCTTGCATCAACATGTTTGGGATTCATATTGGTTGGAAACATTAACCAAATTCATTATTTACACTCTTCCTCTTTTCTTTCTCTACATTAGCCCTATTGTGGTCTTCAATATAGATCAAATTCACTATTTCTCCCCATGATAAATTGCATTTAGAGCATACACACATGCAAACAATTTATCTTTGAGTGAAAGCATCTATCTCATGGATATACCTAGCTCATCGTAGAAAAATCAATTCTAGGATTAATTCCTCCATATGCTCATTGTAGGAAAATTTAGGACTTAGTGCCCTAAAGCAAACTTTTAGTGTGTTTTGGTCAATCTTTACCCTACTCTAGAAGCTCATTTGTCTCATGAAAATATCCTTTCTACCTCTCCCTAAGGTGATACTATCTATATCTCCATAAATTCAAAAGTGGGACTTAAAAATTGATTTCAATTCATATGGGTGTGTGATCATTTCCATCACTGTCTTAAAGCATAGTTTATGTGTTTATTATCCTTGTTTGATTGGAAGAATTACTCACTTAGACATTCAAAAACTCCCCCTGTCAAGATACTTTCAAAATTCACAATTTATGTTAGACTAGCTTATTTAGAAGTTAGAGAGATTAATCAAGAGTTAAATATAACTATTTCCCTCTTCATGAGGTCTTATCAGACATGTGTATCTCTATTTTAAAGTTTTACTACCTTCCTTGGCATGGTGTTTCTCTTCTTGTCATAATACCCTAGTGAAGTGGTTGTTTTATCTTTCTTGAGGCTTGAAACCCTTTATACCATAGTATGAGTAGTTTCCCATCTTTCTTCTGTTATCCTCAAACCTACAGTTACCTCTTTACGACCTTTAGATTAAATTTTAAAATCTTCAACCAACTTTTCCATCATTTGGATTGATAGATTAGCTTGATCTTGCAATCCTCTTTTAATCTTCATTTCAGACCTTACATAACTCAACACATTCCCTGAATGATTTATATTCCTTAATGTGAAGTCAACATGTTGTAACAACAAATATTGAGTTCTCTGATCACACATTACTAATATCAAGAGTATAATTCAACTTCATACCTTAGAGAGTGATAAAATTGCTCAAGCTTGTGATTCTTGATCTTTATTATGTCCAACCTTTAGCTTCTTTCACCTCATAAATATTCAATAATCTCTATACCTTGCTCACATGGCCAATGAGTTTCCAAATCAACAACTAATACCATCCTTAGAATCTTCTCAGAATGGATTTTCTTTGTTTTCTTTGTAGATTGTGCAATAGGGGTAGAAGCTTGATAAAATATATTAAACTCAATCAACCAAATTACATATGAATGAGCTACAATACTTATAGGTATTTTACAGCTGAATAAAAACAAATGAGGAGTTGCAACAATGCAAAAACCAATTTAAAATACAGTAGCTTCCAATATTACATCCGGGGAAGCACAACAATAATATTGTTAAAACAATATAACAACACCCGTATTGTTTGAATTAAAACAATAATATGGTTTATATTTAAATATAACCATATAAAAAATAAATACATTAATCAATATGAAATGCATAATTAATATATATGTAAATAATAATTAACCTAACATCCCCCCCCTTAATTGTGCATTGTCTCAAGGGATGAGGAGAGGAACTCTCTGAACAACTCGAACTTGTCGCATGCAAGTGAATTTGTGAAGATATTTGCTCATTATTCAGTTGTTGGAAAAAATTAAAGCTAGATGTTGTGCTTCAACACATGCTCACGTATGAAATGAACCTGTACCTCAATGTGCTTTTTTCTCTCATGAAAAACTAGATTGTGAACAAGTTTGAGAACACCTTCATTGTCAACATACATGGTGGTCGGTTTGTCTTTTAGTATTCCAAGTCCTTCTAGTATGTGACGTAGCCATATCGCTTCATAGATAGCTTCTCCTGCAAAATTATACTCGGATTCTATGGAAGAGCAAGAAATGAAGTGTTGTTTCTTACTTCCCCAAGATATTGGTCCAAATACCATAAAGAATATAAATCTAGAAGTGGATTTTCTACCATCAATGTTAACTACATTATATGAATTTGAATATCCAGTCAAGAAGAAGTTGTCATTCTTCTTATATTCTAGACCAAGATCCACTTCTCCTATGAGATATCTCAAGATGCACCTTGATTCTTTCCAATGAAATTTTTTGGGTTCTTGTATGAACTTGGATAAATAGATCACTGCAAAGCTGATATCTGATCTAGTGTAGGTCAGGTAAATGAGACTCTCGATTAGCTGCCGATAGAGAGTGGCACTTACCTCAGGAGATGGATCTGAACGAGATAACTGTAATCTATTCTCCATAGGTGTAGTAATTGGTGAGAAATCCATCAACCTGAATTTCTTGAGCGTTGTCTTGGTATATTTCATCTGAGAAAAAAATGTGATTCTCTTTCTACCATACTTCCAATCTAGGACAATAATGCATTAGATCGAGATCTGTCATGTCGAATGATCAATTAAGATCTTTCTTCATTGCATTGATCATCCTCACTAGAATGCTAGTGATGAATAGATCATTGACGTAGACAATTACAATCACAATCTCCCCCCCTTTTTTGAGGTAAAGAGAAGGATCGTATGGATTTCTAAAAATCCCATGTTGTACGAGATGCTCATCAATCTTGATGTACCATTCCCAAGGTTCCTGTTTAAGGCCATACATATATTTCCTGAGTCTGTATACTTTTACTTCTTGACTAGGTAATACATATCCCTCAGGTTGAGTCATGTACACTTATTCTTGTAAATCTCCATTCAGGAAGGCACTTTTAACGTCCATCCAATGGAATTTCCAACCAAATTGAGTAGCTAGAGAAAAGATCATCCTAATCATTTTTATCTTATCTGTGGGAGAAAATGTTTCCTTGCAGTCAATGCCTTATTTTTGTGCATACCCCTTTGCTACAAGTCTTGACTTGTACTTGTCCACTATCCCATCTAATTTTTACTTTGTTTTGAATATCCATCTGCATCTAATGGGTTTCTTCCCTAGTGGAAGTTAAACAAGATTCCAAGTGTTATTTTTCATTACTGACTGATATTCAGATTCCATGGAACCTTTCCAAGATTTTGATTGTAGGGCTTGTTGGACTATAGAGGGCTCATCAGACTTGATAACTCTACTCATCAAATCAAAGTTTATTTCTTCTCTTTCTTTACTACAAGTCCTAGGTTTGGGGGTGGATGTATCTGGTGGAGTATCCATTATCACATCTCGTAATATTCTAGTACACCAATTGGGCATATGTTGAACTATTCCCATGGGTCGTGGTTCTATTAGATCAACACCATCATCCTAATCATCACTTTCCTCATCTGTGGGAACATTAGTTTCAATTTTTACAACTGGTGAAGAATCTACATTAGGTGAGTCCTGAGGAGGATACTCTTCTTCCGTCTTCTCAAAAAACTCAACATCTCTGCTAGCGTAGTCTTTTCTGGTCTTTGGTTCCATTAATCTGTACCCAAGAGTCTCTTCACTGTACCCAATGAATATGAGTTTCTGTAACTTCATGTCCAATTTATTTCTATTTTTCTTGGGTATGTGCATACTTGCTTTGCACCCGAACAATCTAAGGTGTGCAATAGATGGTTTCCACTTTGACCATGCTTCTTATTGTGTTACTCCTTCAAGATGAACTATGAGCACTCTATTTAACAAATACGCTATTGTATTTGCTACTTCTACCTAGAATGTCTTTGCAAGTCCAGAGTCATCGATCATGCATTGTGCCATTTCCATGATAGTACAATTTATTCTCTCAACAACACCATTATGCTCTGGTGTGTGTGGCGGAGGCATTTGTCGATGAATCCCATGAGTTTCTAGGTAGTATTTTAACTCATTACTGGTGAATTCACCCCCTCAATCTAAGCTGAGAGTTCTGATGTGATGAACAGTTTCATTCTCAACTTCTACTTTGAACTACTTGAAAGTTTCAAAAGCTTCACTTTTCTTATGAAGACAAAAAATCCAAATTTTCCTTGAATAGTCGTCAACACATAACATGAAGTACTGAAATTGATAATGACTTGGTTGCATTGAACCACAAAGATTGGTATGAACCAGATCAAGCTGATCATGAGCTTGATATGTACTCTTATAGAATGAAGCTCTGTGTTGTTTTCCTACTAGGCAATGAGGACACTTGTCTATATCCTTCTGAAGAGATGGTAGCCCATGTACCATATTACATCGATGAAGTGTCTCAAGATAATTGAAACTGACATGACCAAGTCTCTGATGCCACAAATGTGCTAAGGTAGAGTTCTTAGCCATAAGTGCTTGATCATATCTATGGAAAAAATCAAGTTGGAACATGAGTCCCACATTGGAGGATTTTGCAACTATTTTCAAGCTTCGTGATTTATCTCAAATCAAACATGTTTTCTTTTTAGAATTAGTATCAAAGTCAATTTTTAGGTTGTGATCTAGGAGTTGACTGACTTAAAGCAGATTATTTGTCAACCCAGGGACATATAAGACATCAGATAGTCTACATTTGTGTGAACCAAGGGGTAGAGAAATGTTCCCAATCCCCTGAACTGTATATGAAGAATCATCACCCAACGAAACATGTTTTTTTGAAGGAATGTCCCTCATTGAGGTAAACCAGTCTCTGTGGCTAGTCATGTGTCGAGTGGCTCCTAAATCAACATACCAGACATCAATAGATGACATAGATGGTTCATTTGATCGAGAAGTGTACAAGAATTCTTCATTATCTAAATGTTCTTCTTGCTCAACAATATTTCCTTGCTCATGGGGTCTTATTTTCTAGTGCCCCCTTTTTCCCCCTTGATTGTAATTTGAATGTCCCTTGTGAGATTGTTGGTGTTGAGGTCCAAAATTACTTGATGAACCTTTCTTGTATGTATTATACCAAAAATCTTTCAAATCATGTCCTCTTTTGCAGATTGGACATTGGTTCTTCTATTGTTTATCCCCTTGATGTTGATACTCATTCTGATGTTGGGAATTTTTGATAGGAAGTTAGGTTTTCCCTTTAGCTTTTCCTTTCCATTTTTGATGTGAAGAAAGTGCCTGCTCCTCTTCATCATCCTTATTATGCATAGATTCCTCTTGTTGCAGTAGGTTTACCAGTTTTTCAAAACTAATTGTTGCATCTGACAAGTTTAGTGTTGTTGAAAAAATTGCGGTAAGAAGAAGGGAGAGTTCTCAGAACAATGGGAACGAGAACTTCATTTGTGACTGCTTCTTCCAGGGCTAGAAGTGAAGCCCTCAACTTTGCAACTCTTCTCAAGAAATCTTTAATTTTCTCATTCTTACTTGAACTTCAGTGTGTGTAACTGACTCTGTAAATTCAGAATGACATTCTTATTTTTGGCCTCATGTATTGTGCTCAACTTATCCCACGCTTCTTTGGACTGTGTTGGCATCTCGAATGTGGGGTTGCACATTGTTGGACACTCCAAAAAAGATAATGAGTTTGGCCTTCTGATCTGCCTCTATCAAACTGTCAATGTTGTGTTGTATCAGTAGTTGATCTAGTCAGAGTACTAGTCACAACAGGCCAGATCTCTTCAAACTCAAGTTGTCTCTTGGTTTTTGTTTTCCATGCGACATAGTTGTTTCCTCTGAGTAGTTTTGAATCATGGAAGAAAACATTTGGGGGCATTGGTGAACATTTTGTAGAAATCACTGACAAGGTTTAGGCTCTTATCACTCCATGTATAAAGTCTCACAATCTATATACCGCCAGTCCGATATACCAAACTTTTCTATATACGTGCTCTTCCGATATACCTGACAATACGTGGAAGAAACTTGCCCTTTCTATATACCTGACGATATGTGAAAGAGGCGTTAACGTACGTGAAAGAATTCGATACGTGGTACCAAAACAATAGTGAAAAGGGTCTGTGTGATTATTGACACCGGCTTAAAGAAATATCCTCATATCTACGCGTGTAACTTTGCTATATACTCGGATAATGTCTCAGTCCAAATTTATGTTGAGAAATCATTCACAGACAGATGGGAAGGCTTATAGTGTGTGCATTGTGTCCTTATTACTCCCCGTCGATTTAAAGGGTTGATACCCAGACTACATTGTTGCAGCTATATTGGGCGTTAAGCGCAGTAGTAGTTGCGATGAATTTACCTGTAAGCGCTTCCCAGAGGCACTGTATATACCGAACACTGAAAATGAGATCTAGGATCTCGTGAGTGTTACAGAACCAATTTTTATTGTTTTGGATTACAACTCTCTATCAGTTTCTGAGTAGTTACAATATTTGTGATTGACTATGGCAACCTACAAATTAGTACAATATATTGAAGTACGTAATTACATTCAACAAATCTGGAAAAATTGAATGGCAAGAAAAAAAATAATTTTGCGGGCCCTGGTGGCCTCCGAAGGCCAATACGACCCTTAATGCAAAAATTGTTAAAAAGTTACCCAAAAAGAAGTTTTCGGACAATCTTCATTTTACAATGTTGCCCGAAATCAAAAAATAGGCTTAATAGGAGAAACAAATTAACCTTAAATTAGGGTTTTTCTCACTAAAAATTTAGTTGGTAGTTTAGTTATGACTAAACTATTTAATCAAGGTTTTGCTGCTAAATGCTCCTCCAAGTTTTGTGGTTTTCCAAAATTTTCACTAAATTTGAAAATTGTTTGTCAAACAAATTGGGGGTGGGGTTGAACCTGAAACCTACTATAACTAAATCTCTTCCACTTACTAACTTGGTTCTATGAGCACTTAGGTAAAATGCAAAGTATATAGATTTAAATAAAATGAAAATGAATCACCTCTTTGAAAAGATGTGGCAGAGGTAGAGCTCCCAATGGACTACATGCGTTGTGATGCGGAGTGGGATTAGGTTTTCCGTGTGAAGTGGATCTGAGAAACCTCTTACTTGTTTATCCTTCTTTGTTTTTCTTTTGCATTTTATTTTCCTATTGCCACTTCTTTTTATTATTGATTTGATCAATCCATCTCTTCTTTTTTATTTATCCACTATTTTTATTGATCGTTATTCCTTTGTGCAGGTCATGGCGAGGAGTGAATTCAACCGAAAGGGAGTGTGGAGGTTAGGTCTTGTGTGTGGATGGCAGGATCAGTTTCCAAAAACCCATCACTTTGATTTTCTAAGCAATGCTTTCTTCATGTGTAGGGTCGTGCACGTGGAGTGCAGGTTGGCATGGAGGTTTACACTGCTGTGGCCGCTTTACGATGTTATTCACTGCCATGTGCTTTTGCACACTTTTTATGTAGAGAAGAGGGAGGTATGACTTCAACGGTGGCTTTATCCATAGAGATCAGGTAACATTATAGCAAAAGAAGTGTAGCAATACCATTTCAAAGGCTAATACACATGAAAAATCCTCTATTCTCTTGAAGAGATCGGTGGATATCTCAATTTTTCACAAAGCAAACAACTCTGCACACATCCAAGATCTAATGCTTGATTCCTCCAACCTAAGTAGAGACCCTCTAAATTAGACATAGTGACCTCCAATTATAGCAATGAATAAAGATACCTCTAGATGTAGAGGGAAAACCCCTGGAAGGGGAAAATCTATAAAAAAAATTTAAAAATATTCTGAAAATGATCAGCTTCTAAGGAGAAAATTTTCCTGGTGAAGATGGCACCAAGGAAAAAATTTTTACTTTATGTTTACTTGGAAAACACACAGGAGGTTATTGGTCTGCAGGGAGATGTGGGAAGCTACTGGAGGCAATACTAGCTCTCTGTTGATGTAGATTTCTTCTCCATGATTTATCCTTCCTCTATAACCTTCTCTAACCTTTCCAGGAGCTTTAATTCACTTTGGTACCAAATGTAGATTGAGAAATAGGGGTGGAAGCCTAATAAACTATATTAAACTCAATCAACCAAATTACATATGAATGACCTATGATACTTATAGGTATTGTATAGCTGAATACAAACAAAAGAGGAGTTGTAACAATGCAACAACCAATTTAAATGCAGTAGCTTCTAATATTACATCTGGGGAAGCACAACAGTAATATTTTTAAAACAATAATTTGGTTTATAATTAAATATAACTGTTATCCAAATGTGCCTCCTACTCATTTTGTGGCTAACTCCCTTTCATTCTTTCTTTCTATTGTGCCTCAGTCATAAATTTTTACTTTTTAGGCACTCAAAACCTTCTGGAAATGACACCATTAGATAGAGCTCTTTCTCAGCTTTCTAGAAAGGTAAAGTTTTCCTCCTAACTCCATGTATTTTTCAAGTTATGGCTCGGCAGAGTTTTTGTGGGAAATTTTCCCTTGCAAGGTCCAAAGCCAATCAGAACTCGCCACGTGTCCAGGTCAAAAATATCAAAGCGACCCGATTTGAAACTGTTTTGCCCTAAAACTTCAAATCGCCATATCTTTTGATCCAGAGCTCAGTTTTTCGTGTTCTTTATATCAATGGAAAGCTGGTGAAATTATCTACAAGATTCCATTGCCAATTTTGAATTTTGGTTCAATTTGGAGGGAGGAAATAAAAAAATGCTTCTGGTACCCACCCATGGACAGAACTGACGTTTTAACAACCAATTTTAATGCAAAATGGGTCGAATTCTTCTCCAGCATGGTAAAAAATGTCAGGGCATGGGTTTATAAGGACCTCCATGCTGTTTTTAATGCATTTTGGTCAATGGGGAATGGCTCCAACATTTTTTCATGTTTTCTCTCTCTTGGGCTTGACCCATGCACTATAAAAGCCAGATTTGGCTCATTTTTCAAAAGGTGAAACACTTTTTTACACAGCAAGCTTCTGTTTTCACCTTCAGCAAATGATTTTTTGTAAGGATCAGACCTTTTCGGGGATTGTAACAATTTTCTGCCTCTTTGGTGTTGGAATGCAAGGATTTTGATGTTGAAAATCACAATACAGGCTCTTTGAATGCTTTCAGTCCTTTGTATGTGTTGTTTGTTTAATTTTAAACCTTTGATTACAGCTTATCAACCTGTGCATGATGTTTTATGTTGCAATTTCTGATTTGTGTCTATTTGCATGAGCAAAAATGTTTACCACTCCTTTGGTGTATCACCCTTATTAGTTTAGTTTCAATTTTTGCATCTCTTATCCATGTCTCCTTGCAATCTAGGATAAAATTAGGATCTGAACCTCTGTAGTTGTGCAAATAATAGATCTAATCAGAGGAGTTTGAGGAACCAACCTCTAATCTAGAGATTCCTCTCTCATTTTTACAAGTCCCACACTTGGAGAGAGGTTTCAATGTTGTGTAATCACACTAGATGCCTAAAACATGAATTTAGAAACCTGATTTACATCCAAGGGTGCTACTAATTTGCAACAACAGTTTTGGCATGCCCGGTGGGACCTTAGAGGTCTTCCACTTCTTATTTTGTAGGTTGGTGTGTTCCTATGAAGATTTCAGCGTTTGGAGGCTATTGTAAACACATCTGGCGACTCCATCTGATCAGCAACCCATTTCTGAAGTTGCAGACCTGTTTTTCATCCATTTCCATCCATTATCCTTCCCATCTCTTTCATTCTTTTCCATTCCATGAAGTTGTGCAATCATGACTTCATTTCCATCATGGAACTCACATTTACAACAGCAGCAATGTTTCCCACCTCCAACATGTTTTTTAAATCCTCCAAATCAGCATTTTGAACAAAATCAAAATCAGCATACATACCCATATGAGCAGCAATGCCAAAATCAGTTTGGCTATGGAGCTTTCCAAGAGCAAGGGTGTGCATACAATGAAGAAAATCATATGCAAGATGCTGGTCTGTTGGAGAAAATCCAAAAGATGGAGGTAAACATGGTGCAATCTAGGGCTCAAGCATAAATGAAATCATTTGGAATCGGTTGTGGAGCACCCTATCCATGGGTGGGACCTTTCCTAAGGCATTACAACCCTCAAGAGAAGCTTGACTTCATTATTGCAATGCTGCCATTGCTTGCAAAGTGGATTGAAGGAATAGAGGTGTATGAGAGGAGTATTCAACAACCTTGTCAACGGGTAAGCACACCATCTCATGCCTTTTCTTTTCCTCTTTCCCAATCTATTTTATCTCAGCAGTGTTAAGTATAAACTCTCCATCTGTTGTCCCAAGTGTTGAATCCATTTCTCCACCCCCTAGTCTTCCACCTCATCTCAATTCTTCTGTCCTTTTCCCTTCCAAACAGTCATCCCCTCCACAAGAGCTAAATGAAACACCCTCTCCTCCAAAGAAAAAAGACATTTTACGTCCTCCACCACCACAAAAAATTGCAAAAATCAGTCATGAAGGACAGCAAAAAGAAAAGCCAAACAAGGATGAAGAAATTCAAATTTTGAAGAGTTGAGCTCTTAAATTTGGGATGAAGAAGATCCCTTTGCTGATGAAACCTTCAAAAGAGGTTGGAGTTAAAGAACAAATGGTGGTCAGGACTGATTTTGTTGCAGCAAAAGAAGAGCAAAAAGGAGTTGCAGATCAACAATCAATTTGTTCAGAATATAGTGTTCATGTTGGCACCCTATTTGAAGGAAATGCTGATCTAATTCAAATTACAAAAATCAGTCATGAGGGACAGCAAGAGGAAGGAGAAGCTGCTCCAAATCAGAAAGAAGAGGAGCACATTCCAGCTGTGGGGGAGAAAAGTGCAGATCCAAAGGCTTTGAGCACATAGCAGGTTATAGAAGAACCTTCAGTTCTTCTCTCTACTTCATCTCTCTTATGTTCTAGTACTGAAGAAGAGTTTGATCCCTCAAACTCAATGCTGGAGGATGAAAGAAACCATGCTGATCAAGTTGTAGATCAAGAGAATGCCATGGGAGAGGTTGAACATTTGCAGCAGGACAGCAATGAGGTAGTTTACCTGTTTGATTTGGAGGATTGTTTTGATGAAGAAGAACCGTTTGAGTTTCCACCATTCTCTCTTTCATCATCCATCTTCCAAACACAAGATCCTGCTGTCATGGAGGAGTGTATTCATTTGCAGTAACTTGCATCTTATAGAAGCTCTTTGGAACCAAGATTGGAAGATTTTAATCTTTCATGTCCTTCATCGGAGGAAGAGAAAGGGCAGAAGGGTTCTACCATTGCTTCCACACCATCCATTCAAGGTCTACAAGAGAACTCCATTCTTGGAGTTGAAAATCAGAATTATGGGCATACTCAACGGATCAGACCTTGCCCAATTAGGTATTTGGCTTCATTGGAGCCAAAGGAGAAGCCATAACTAGTCATGCTTGCTTCTAAGCATGAGGATGAGCTGCAAAGTTCCAAGGATCAGCTGTCATACCTCTCCAATCCAAATGCAGAGCAACTAAAAGAGGTATTGGATTTTTTTTTAGTTGACACCTTGCTAATTTGGGTAGAAGACCAGCTTCTTGTTTATTTTCCACTCATCCAATCGGCCATACTCAGCTTCAAATCATTTGCATGGCTGCCAATTTTGAAGAAAGGAAGCTATTTTGCACAACCAGTTGCAGGGTTCGTTTAGCTCACCTTTACTTCCAGTTAGAGTAGAGTAGGTAGGTTTTCTTTCAGTAGAAGAAGTGCTTGAGCACACTCTACATGTTCCATTTGGAGCATGTATGATTTTTAGTTTGTACATAGTTTTGGTGTTGCTAGTTTCACTCTTACACAGTTCGTTTTGATGGAATTTTGGTGGGAACAACTCCATGTCCAGTGGGATTCAAGTGGTTCAGAGGGAAGTTTTCAAAGTTCATATCATTTTTTAGGCTACTACTCATGACTCCATGCCCAATAGATTGCTTCAGGCTACTGATCATTCATCCAGCAGGCAGATGACCCCTCTGAGTTGCTAAATTTTTTATCCAAATGTGCCCCCTACTCATTTTGTGGCTAACTCCCTTCCATTCTTTCCTTCTAATGTGCCTCAATCATAAATTTTTACTTTTTAGGCACTCAAAACCTTCTAGAAATTACACCATTGAATAGAGCTCTTTCTCAGCTTTAGTTAAAGGTAAAGTTTTCCTCCTAACTCCACGTATTTTTCAAGTTATGGCTTGGTGGAGTTTTGGTGGGAAATTTTCCCTTGCAAGGTCCGCAGCCAATCAGAACTCGCCACGTTTCCAGGTCAAAAATATCAAAGCGACCCGATTTGGCCATGTTTTTCCCTAAAACTTCAAATCACCATATCTTTTGATCCAGAGCTCAAATTTTCACGTTCTTTATATCAATGGAAATATGATGAAATTCTCTATAAGATTCCATGGTCAATTTTGAATTTTGGTTCAGTTTGGAGGGAGAAAATCAAAAAAATATTCTAGTACGTGCCCATGGACAGAACTAACGTTTCAACAACCAATTTTAATGCAAAATGGGTCACATTCTTCTCCAGCATGGTCAAAAATGTCAAGGCATGGGTTTGTAAGGACCTCCATGCTGTTTTTAATGCATTTTGGTCAATGAGGAATGGCTCCCATGTTTTTTCATGTTTTCTCTCTCCTGGGCTCGACCCATGCACTATAAAAGCTAGATTTGGCTCATTTTTCAAAAGGAGAACACTTTTTTGCACAGCAAGCTTCTGTTTTCACCTTAAGCAAGTGATTTTGGAAGGATCAGACCTTTCAGGGATTGTAACAGGTTTTTATGCCTCTTTGGTGTTGGAATACAAGGATTTTGATGTTGAAAATCACAATGCAGGCTCTGTGAATGCTTTCAGTCCTTTGCATGTGTTGTTTGCTTCATTTCAGACCTTTGATTATAGTTATCAACCTGTGCATGATGTTTTATGTTACAATTTCTGATTTTTGTCAATTTTCATGAACAAGAAGTGCTCACCACTCCTTTGGTGTATCACCCTTATCAGTTTAGTTTCAATTTTTGCATTTCTTATCCCTGTCTCCTTGCAATCTAGGATAAAATTAGGATCTGAACCTTTGCAGTTGTGTAAATAATAGATCTAATCAGAGGATTTTGAGGAACCAGCCTCTAATCTGGAGATTCCTCTCTAATTTTTACAAGTCCCACACTTGGAGAGAGGTTTCAATTTTGTGCAATCACACTGGATGCCTAAAACATCAATTTAGAAACCTGATTTGCATCCAGGGGTGCTACTGATTTGCAACAACAATAACCATATAAACAATAAATACATTAATTAATATGAAATTCATAATTAATATATAGGTAAATAATAATTAACCTAACATTCTCAACCAAATCATTATGAAGCAAGAAAAAATTATCATTTGAGGTCTGAATCAACTTTTTCTAATTAGATATCTTACATCATAAGACTATAGTAGTCTAAAAACATCAATCACTTTGAAATAAGAGAATCAACCCTTATAATTTGTTTTATCTTTCCCAAAACTAGTTTCTTGTGTCCTTAAGGGCATTATGCTAGGTGAGTTCATGGTTAAACTAGTCTACAAGTCTATAAGAAAATGTTAGATCAATTTTAATCACCATTTTCCTTCCTAGATGTGTGTACAAAATTCTGTCTCAACTCTATATATACTTGTCCTTTCTCCATTACTCTTTCTCTAGGCTTTACTCTTGCTTACCAGCCCTTCTCAACCTCAAATTCAAGTGAAAATCCTAATGAAAAAATTCAAAATGAAAACCAATCACTGATTTGGGTACCCATTTCGGCCTTTCTCCAGTGTACCAAAAATTCATCACGGCTTCCTTTTTTGAAGATGCCTTAATCTCAAAGTCCTAATCCTCAAATTATGCTTACCAAGGAGAAATATAGGATTTTAAGAACATTGTCATAGATTTTGAACAATTTAGATATTTTCCACTCTAATTTCCTTTATTTTAATTTTTAGGGTATCATATAGATATATTCATGACATTGGTAGCCATTTTAATTGAGTTTAAACTTTCAAATACCTTCCTTACACCAAACCCTTGGATGGTTTTACTCAAATCTTGGGAGTGAGTATTTATGGGATTCTAGTTATACCAGTAGGCAAAATTATTCACCAAATTAATATTTTTCATCTATAAACAACCTTATCTTCCCTATCACAAACAAATATTCACTCATAGTCAAGACCTACTTCAAGGTTTAACCAACTACGTCTTTTCATCACAAACATACTTCCTTATAGAGTTATAGGGCTACCAATACCATGTCAAATTTAGTCTTCAAGTAGTAAATATAAATTTGGAATGTTCAATACTCCACTATAGCCCTTCTTTGCAATCTTAATATATATTTCATGAAATGCGAGACAAACTGGCCAATTGTTCACAATTTTACCTTTTAAATCTAATTGTGCTCTTACAAAGTTATAATTTTCACTTTAAGATTTCATTAGATGATCCGAGTCATTGTAGGTTCCTTAGGTTTATTTGAGTAAATTCATGACTTAGATTTCCTTCCTTCTACTTTATTCATCTACAAACATCTTTATCGAACATGCTAACTATAGTTTTCAACAACATTTCTTTTAGATCCTCTATCTCATTCTTCTAAACACTAAACTGCATCTATAACATTTGTCACATCACTATGCATGATCTTAGAAGACTACATTTAAAGCTATGAGGTCTCTGTATAAGTTTGTATCCCTTCACACACAACCTTAAATTTTCATGTATTAAGCCTATAATTTATGAATGTCTTACCTCTTGCCCTTACAGACTTGGGAGATGAGATGCACCTTATATTGGAAAACCTTAGACTTAAACTTTCCATTTGACCTTAATATTTGACTGAGAAAATATAATACTTTGACGACATAATGTACACTATGGTATTCTTGGTAACCTAAGCTAGCTACTCATTCATATGGGCACTTCACAACCTTAACATAATTTTCATGACTCCAATAATCTCATGATAGATATTGACATTGTAATTTCACATAATATAATGGACTCATGACCTGTTGGATGAATTCATGACTTTTCAAAAATTATTGCAGAGACATTGTGAACTGAGACACAATTGATAATGTAGATGACCTTGACATATTTGAAAAACATTAGTCTTTAATTTGACACCATGACCTTTTCACTTTTGCATATTCCTTGAAACTTTAATGGCTTGCATGAACTTCTCACATTCTTTGATTTAGACTCAGAGAAAGGCAACCTTATTCATCATTCAATATTGAAATTTTCTTTATGGCCTACTAAACCTTAGATGCTACTGTATCTTGTCAAAATTTCCAAACATAGAACCACTAATTGACTCAAGTTCAACATGTTGCTTACTACTTGATAGACCTTGTCTGATATCCTTAACTGATATTAGATGCTTCTTTCACGACTTAAATCTTGTGATATTAGACAAAAAATTATATTCCAACATAATGCATTTAATACCGTACAAAAAATCAGGACCAACATACCTTCTTACTAACTTGCAATAACTTGACAAGAGATAAAATAAGATCCTTTTTGATATCTTTGTATACATCAAGACATGTTGTTAATTACTTGTCCAAGAATTGGAGGTTTGATATGAGACATACTTTCTACTTTATCCACACATGATCTCAAAGGAAATTTACATCAACCTTTATGCCAATACATACCTTATTACTATAAGCATATCCATTTCTTTTTTATTATAAATCAAGAGAAACCTTTAATCACCTAATGTAGACATAATAAACCCAAGGATATGATCAGATAAATAGAGAAAAAGATACCTTATCAGAGGTCTCTTATCAATTCCTACTAATGGTAACTCTACTCCAACTGTAGACACCTAAAATATGCTTACACTTAGCATTTCCTCCCATTCATCCAATTCACGACACTTTGTTAATTCCCCCTACTTCAATCCATTCTTGGATGCCCATTTACAACACCTTATCAGTTGTATTCCTCCTATAATCAAATTGTTTGGCTAATATCTCTCTTATTAGCTAAACATTCCTCCTTTTGACCATTTAGAACCTTCCTAGTTCTCTCTAGACCACTTCTATTGGCTTCGTAGGCTATCTATCAATCACAATTGGTTATCCAAACCCCTCCCAACTCTCAATGAGTCTCTAATCACTTTTTAATCAAGTTTAACTATCCTAAACCCTAGTTAACTAGCCTAAACTAAGCTTAACTAAGCCTAAAGCATGTTTATACTAATCTAATACTAAAGTGATTTTTAGATTTTAGTCCCACATGCATCCAAAGTTCAAACTCTTCCATTTGGAAAACTATAAATACAAGGCTAAGCCTACCCATTCAACTTACACCCTCACACCTAGGATATCTTATTAACACTAAGAACACCTAGTTTTGGGATTCCATTTGTATTAGCTTTAAGCTATAAGAAATTTGATCTTAAACTTACTCCCTTCATTGATCTTGAGCTAATAACCTCCATTTGTATCCATAATCAAAGTTTTGAGTAAATAGGGAGAGCCATTGGCCTTGAAGCCATTAATGGCGAGACTCCATTCTTGAAAGCTTAAGAACCATAAAACAACTAATCACACCTTTGATTGCTAAGTTGATATTCTTAGGTTCAATGTTTAATTAAGTGATCTAAAGAGTAGAGAGTAGATTTATCGTGTTAGTTTAGATTTAATCTAGTTCATACAATGATAGATGGTAGTCTTGTTTATTTCTTATCATGATGGTTTAGTGTAGATTAGGTTCATGATTTGAGGTTATAGGTTTTAACTTCATTTCCATAGCATATCTAATTTATCCATGAAAACATTTGGCACACCTGGTGAGACACTTATGTCCATCCTCTATTAATGGAGGTTTTTTAGGTTTTTCAAAGTTCATTTTCAAGTTTTTGGGTCAAATCACTTGTTATTTCCTCATTTCTGCTTCTAACACTAGATAAATAACCTTCATTTACATGTATTTTGTGGGTTTGATATAGAAATAGGAAACTTTGACAAATAACTAACCTATTTTCTCTTGAAAATTTGAAAATCCATGTTTTATTTAGGTTTTTCATAGGGTGTGCTTAGGTGTAAAACAAGGGGCGCGTACACATTGAAACCCTAGTGTCTCCATCTGAACATGCATGTACCTATCTGATAGTCATTACCCTTTGCAAATTTTTCCTCTACAAGGATACACATGCATCTTCATCATCTGGGACATGTATCTACCTCTCTGGCCACGTATGCGTAGAAGATTTGACTGTGTAAAAATTTGAAATTGTCTATTTTTTGCTAGGGCATGTATCTGTTGGCTAGGGCACGTATGCGTTACTCTTGGTGTGTAGGTGTCCTATTCCACTCTGTTGAATTTGAATTTTTTTACCTTTCTCACCTACCTATCTACTTGGGTGCGTATCCGTTGGCTAGGTCGCGTATGTGTCATTTTAGGCGCACAGGTGTCTTTGTGTAGTCCTGATTTATTCATTTTATTTTAGTGCTCCTTGTTTTGACCATATCTTTTGACTCATTAACTCATTTTTAGAGTTTGAATAGAAAGATAACGAAGCATAATTTGTGAGGAAACTTCCAAAAATTCAATACATTCAGTATACCAACTTATATCACAAAACTCCCAAAGTGGTCTAGAGACCTCCAAAAATGAAAATTACTAAAAACTATTAAAAAAGTGCAAAAATTAGATTTCTGGAAATTTTTGATCTTCTTGGTTTTCTAACTCTTACAAGGTTCTAACAATGGTTTACAAGTTTCCTTTGCATTAAGTTATTTTATAATAACTTGTTTTAAAACGTTTACATATTTATTTGTGAAAATTTGAAATGCATATGCTCTTCCCTCGCGCCTTTTGGGGTGATCTTGGGAAACAGAAATGTTTCACCATTTTCTTCACACTTGCAAAATGGTTTATTTAGCTTTCAAATTTGGCTAAAAGGAAATAATTTTCACATTGTACTTAGGAATTTTTCATTCATTAAAAATTTGAGTGAGGTACCTTTTTGCGTATGCTCTTTCCTTGCGTCTTAGGATGATCTGGGAAATCAAAAACAACATCTTATCTCCTTTGTATGACATTTTGGAAAATTACTAACCTTGGTATGTAGGACCAAAATCACTTGTTAAAGAAAGACTTAAAAAAAAACAACATTGAGACTTCTAATACACGTGTTTCTTGCAGGTTTCCAAAAGGTGTGCCACTTTTAAACCACACTAAGATAAAAAGATAAAAAAACACACCATATTCAAAACATTGTATTGCAGGTTTCAGAAAAGGGTACATCCCTATCTGCTCAACTGGAACATAAACCCTTTGGCATAATGCCTTAATCTATAACAATGGGGGTGGTTCTAAGAACCCTAAAGTAATCCACCGCTATATAACCTCGTGGATGAAATAGGAAGCACCTCGGTTACCCACTTGACTAGTTTTCCTTGTGAGTTAGTGTTACAAAGTTGTCTGTATCGTGACCCTGGAAAGAGTACATGATGAATGCATTTATTTCCCACTGTACTTGAAGGGGGAAAAGCCAAGATACTCCCAAATTAGTCAGTGTGAATTTTTGGGTAAATTGTGCCCGCTCTTAGACGGCTTTGTAACACCTAGTTGAGAGATCTTATTAAGGAGGCCATTTTATCTTGAGGCCCACTTTACTAGTCCTTTGTCGCATCTTGGCCATCATGAAGTGATAACTTGTTTGCATTCAGAACCTTGTTTTTCAAACAAGGAAAATAATCCACTTAAGTTGGACCTAAGTGCCTTTCATCACGAAAATTAGATGACATTTCAATTAGCTTAGCTTCTTTCTCGCCTTCGGACGAGGTGAAACTCTGCCCAAGTGACGCATAGTTTATTTTCACATATTTTGATCTACACCTTTACGTTCTTGTTACCCATTTGGGGCTACAAAAGACATCTTTTAGGAGTGTTTTCATAGATAGTGTTCACCACTTTTTTGTCCGTTTATGTTCATCCATGTTTGCGGCTAAGTTGTTAAACGTATAAAGTGTGTGGATGTGTCCTTATATATTTGATGGCCACTTGATATTGATTTCAAGATCATCATCATAGTTAGGATTGATTCATCATTTGATCTCCATTTGATGTGTTACCTTGTTTAAATTGTCTTGACACAATTAAGATACTTATGTCATGTTTTTCATAAATGTGATCTAAGTATCCACATTGTGGCATTAAGTTGCACACATTTTAACCCATCCTTAGTATACTTTGACTTGGTTTTTCTTCAAACATTGTCCAAAATCTTGAAGAGTGTCACTTACTTTTTTTGTTTCATTTCGATACCACTTTTGGAACTAATATGTTGCTTCTCCGTGAAGCTTGATAGACATGTCCAATTGGTGTGGTTATGTGGCTTACATTTGTAATCCTCACCCTTTAAAATTTTGGCCTTGTTGGTTGTTGAGTGCATCGTTGTATCCTTTGATTGGGAGTCACATATACCCTTTGTTAATATTTATGCCTTATTCATTTTGAGCTTGACATAACTATTGACATTGTGTTTATCATATTTGCATCGAACTCACTTTACACATGTATTTGCATAGGGTGTATTTCCTTGTTGATTGGATTTGTGTGTCACACTTGCATGATTGTTCCTTGTGATTATTCATCTGGAAATTTTTTTTTTAGGACAATAATTTTTTATCTCATCAAGATTGCATCATCAAAATGTCTATTCTCCTTAGATCTTCTTCAAAAAATCACACACGTATCTCCATACTTACCAAATGTCTAGTTGGTTGCTCTTATGCTACCCAAATTGACATGTCAATTCCTTCCCTTTAAAGAAGTTCCATCACACTATCTAGATTTGGACATTTGTGCTTAAACGGCACCAAAAATGACTGATTATCACATGGTTCCTCATGCTTACAACAATAAGGAACCTATGTTTAGCAATTAAAATCAAAAGATTCCCATTACAACTAAGCCTCATTTTGTTCTTCATGTTAGAGAGCCTAGTCAGGTACCCTTTTCCCCACCTTCAGCTCATAGTTGGTGGTATGGTTTGGATGCTTCTGATCCAAATTATTATTCAGGTTTCCCCACTGTTCTTCTTCTGATTCAAATCTAAACTACCATTTGGAATCCCACTCTTCTTCTGAAGATTCAGATCCTAACTATTGTTCGGATACCCCTAAATCAAATCTTGAATCACGGTCCTCCCTTCCTTCGCAAGACCTTTATTCCAAATCACGTCAATGAAGTCTTCCTCCTTTGAAGAATCATTTGACTCCAAGTTCCATTGATCGAACATCTAATTTGGGTCTTGAGTCAAGGTCCTCCCTTTCTTTACAGGACCTCCTTCATCAGTCATCTCAATGACCTCTTCCTCTGTCGAAGAGTTTCATAACTCGGGTTACCTCTAGTCAATCACCTAATTCAAATCCTATGTTACAACTTAATGAATGGCTATGTGATCCTACTTTCCAACCTACATTAGATCATCTTCTAGAAAAATGACATAGGTCTAGATCCAAATCGTCCACTCATGAGATGCCTACCACCAATCATACTTCCTCTCTTGAGTCATATTCCTCTATCAATCATTCATCCCTGCTTATCGGACCTATTTCTTTTATTCAACCTTCTATGGACAAAGAAAAACAACCTCTACTATTTGATTTCTCTCATAATGAAGAAAAAATTAGAGTACATGAAGATATCCCTTTAGAGGATTGCAAACAAGGATTCTTTCTAGAACTTGATACGCTTGTGTATTGGGGAAAAAAAGTTGATTCCTTTTATCAGAATATAGAGGAAAATCCTAAGGTCACGGAACTTGATTTTTCTTCTTCTATTCCATCTTCACCTTCCTCTGAGCATGATGAGATTTTAGGGTCTATCATTGATCTGTGGCCTATCTTCTCATTTTTAAATAATTCTTTATCTATCATAATTCCTCAATCAAAATCTCTCCTTGGTTCACTGCTAAGTAGCCCATCATCTTCTTCTATCCTGGGGCCACATCCTAGTATCCCTCCATTTTCTACTTGTGGGTCACCTCCTGGTAGCCCATTACCTTCTATTCTTGGGCCACATCCTAGTATCCCTTCATCCTCTTCTATCTATGGGATACCTCTTGGTAGTACCTCCTCATCTATACTTGGGCCACACCCTAGTAGCCCTTCGTCATCTTGTTCTATTCTTGGGCCATGTCCTCATAGCCCATTTTCTTCCATCTTAGGGCCATATTCTAGCAGCCCTTCATCGTCTTCTATCAGTGGCTCACCTCCTGGTAGCCCATCCTCTTCAATTCTTGGACTGTATCCTATTCTTCCATCACATCATCCTTCTACCAATGACCGGGGCAAGTCCACCTTCATTTCTCTTGTTCCTATCATCAATCATAAACATTCTCTCTCTTCTCCCACTTCTCGGGATCAAACAATTCATGCATCAACTTATAAGAAACCAAAATAGTTTCGTAATCAAGCTCAAGTCAAGATTTCCAAAATCTCCAAAGCTCCTCTTAAATCGAACAATCTCAAAATTATAAATCAAGCACGATTCAAGAATGCACACCATCACAACCATCAATTATGGTGAAAAGTGTAGAAACCTCTAGATAGGGAACTCAAGCTACCACATATGAAATCCATTTTCAAGATAAATCACAGTCATTTGTTGAGTACGAGCTCACCTCGATCATTGAGATTGGAGAAAATATTACACTTAATAAACAAACATGCCTAGTATCCCTTATCAAGGAATTCGCAGACACCGTTGTTGGATCTTACCATGTAGAGTGAATTTATTGGTCCCACCTTTCCAAAAACTATAAAAAAATCTAAAAAATCTAAAAACAATTCAAAAATACAAAAACATTGAGAAAACACAACAAAAATCAAACGTATAAAGATCAAACATTGCAATCAGGCATTGAGTACACATGGATTTTTCTTTCTTCCCCTCCTTGTTGTTATTCTGCAAGTATTCCTACCATTTTAATCCCTTCAGTGATATTTGGTTAACCTATTCGCACGCATTTTGTGAAATTTATCTCTATGGTATCCGTTTGACCTTGGTATTTTATCACCTTAGTAAAGTAAAGAATGACTGACCTTTTAAAGATCCTATCACATTCAACCTCTAATAATCTTGTTGTGAATAAATTTTTGACATATTTTTTGTTGAGACTAGCCAACGTTTTCATCACAATCACTTCCACCTCCTTCTATCAAGCCATCTGTGGTTCTTAACCCCTTATCAAACAAGAGAGCTGAAATAAGTTTTCAGAAATCAAAAGAATCAAAATCAATCAAAAATCAAAAGCTAAAAGCTAAAAGCAAAATCAAATTGATAAATAAGTCTCTCTTGGGGTATTTCCAGTAATCTCTATTGGGGCTATGGATGCCTGACTAGCAGTAGAGTAATGTTTTTATTAGAATCAAATACATCTCCATCGAGGCTATGGACGCCTGGCTGGTAGTGGAGAAATGTAAGGCTATCCTTCCACCCTTCATTCACAAATCACCTATCACCTTTCAAAATAAATCATTCCTAGACATTGGCTAGGGTGTCGTCACTTGTTTTCTATTAAATATTCCCTTCAAGAGGTAATTAAATTCCACATGCACACACTAGATCTCTATGAGTAGGTAGGATTATTATGTTACCAATTATCTTTTTTGGACCTTGTTCGGACTCTTGCTTTAGTCCATATCTTGTCTCACAATATATTCCTTTGGCTAATCACTTCTTCATTGTGAGGCTTCTAAGCTACATTCATATCATTCACATTTTTCTTCTACTTCGTTTAGAACATCCATGTGTATAAGATTAATTTTTTTACATGTTTTCAAACACCTTTATCACCTTTCACAAAAACAATCTTCTCCTTCCTTTCTATCATGTGCTTTTAGGCCAACTTACGTTGGTGGCATCCTTGCTTCTTCCCAACACTTCATTGGTTTATGTTCATCATCATGTTGAGCCTATCTATAATGTCCTTGGGTCCCACTTCTACACGTGAATATTTTACCTTTGACTACTCCCACCTAATCGTTGGGGCATTTTTACATCTTCACCTTTCTTTTATGCATGTGGCCTTATGCCCTTGTACATCCCATCTATCACTAGGGGCATCCACGCTTCCTTGTCTTCCTATACATAGCTTCAGAAAAATAAAAAAACATTCAAATATGTTTTAGAATACTTCTAAAAATTGAAAATCATCCTACAAAACATCACTCTTTGGTTCTCTCCTGAGATTGTGTGTGACTCACAGATCATCTTGATCTACCTCCATCAATAAAAGCTAAGTTCCTTACTTCGTCTTTATTCTGGGGCACAACCAGTTGCCTAGTATTCTTTTGTATTGCACATTGCTTTTTCATAGGACCAAAGTGTCCTCCGTTATTCCCCTTACATGTATCCTTGCTTGGGGCACCATTATAACGCTTGTCGTTAATTCACACAGGTCAAAACTGAAGCTCGATAACAAAAACATAACGTTATGTTTCTCTATTAGGTTATCTTGTTTACTTTCTCGTATTGCATTGCATTATGTATGTTATATGGAGTTAGGAATATTTTAATTTCTCGTATTGCATTACATTTTTTTATGTTGCATGGAGTTGGTGTTTTCAGCAATGGACATTTGTTTGTATATGGCTTTTCATGTCATACTACACTTTTGTTCATTGTTTTTAATAAGGACCAATGATGAAGATCTCTAGCAATATGATGAAAAATAAAGTTGTTTAAAAGGCACTAGATGGATGTTAACTCATTCCCTCTTCCTCATACTCCTTTTTCTTCTATATCCCCTTTCTTCATCATACTATTTTTCTTCTGTTCTCTTTTTGTAATCTTTTTGATCATCAGTTGAGTTCTTCTATCACCCCATCGAAAATCAAGGGGGCATCCTCCATTCTACTCATTTTTCTTCTATCCCTTCAAAATTTTGTATTTGTTTATGCTTGTCTAGTTTCTTTGAAGTGACATCGCTTACATCACCCCAAAGAGGGGCAAATGTAGACACCTAAAATGCCCGAGCAATTTAAATACTTAAATGCTTACACTTAGCATTTCCTCCCATTCAGCTGATCGATGACACTTTGTTGATTCCCCCTACTTCACTCCATTCTCAGATGCCCATTTACGATGTATTCTCAGTTGTATTCCTCCTATAATCAACTTGTTTGGCTAATATATCTCTTATTAGCTGAAAATTCCTTTTTTCGACCATTCAGAACCCCCTAGTTATCTCTAGACCACTTCTATTGGCTTCATAGGCTATCTATCAGTCAAAATTGGTTATCCAGATCCCTCCCAACTCTCAATGAGTCTCTAATCACTTTTTAATCAAGTTTAATTATCCTAAACCCTAGTTAACTAGCCTAAACCAAGCTTAACTAAGCCTAAAGCATGTTTATACTAATCTAATACTAAAGTGATTTTTAGAATTTAGTCCCACATGCACCCAAAGTTCAAACTCTTCCATTTGGAAAACTATAAATACAAGGCTAAGCATACCCATTCAACTTACACCCTCACACCTAGTTTTGGGATTCCATTTGTATTAGCTTTAAGCTATAAGACATTTGATCTTAAACTTACTCCCTTCATTGATATTGAGCTAATAACCTCCATTTGTATCCATAATCCAATTTTTGAGTAAATAGAGAGAGCCATTGGCCTTGAAGCCATTAATGGTGAGACTCCACTCTTGAAAGGTTGAGAACAACAAAAACAACTAATCACACCTTTGATTTCTAAGTTGGTATTCTTAGGTTCAATGTTTAATTAAGTGATCTAAAGAGTAGAGAGTAGATTTATCATGTTAGTTTAGATTTAATCTAGTTCATATAATGATAGATGTTAGTCTTGTTTATCTCTTATCATGATATTTTAGTCTAGATTAGGTTCACGCTTTGAGGTTATAGGTTTTAACTTCATTTCCATAGCATATCTAATTTATCCATGAACACACCAACCACACCAATGCTTATTTCAAGTTGTATATGCATTCTAGAAGCCTAGAGAAGTCATACCATACCTTTGATATCATTTAAAAATAGTGCACAGTCATTAAAGAAACATGATAAATCTATATTTTATTTTCTTCCCCTTGAAGCCTTGTCCATCTTCTTGGGTGCACTGCTAGATGTGTTTGTTCTCAACTTTGTCAATGTGATCATCTCTTCTTGTTTATATTAATTGATTTGGTATCTCCCATGACTTTATCTCACTCACTCTTAGGGCTGATTTTCACTTGGTATACATTTGTAATCTTCCCTTTGACTGCATGAGTTATGCTATTATGCATAGTAGGTTGATTTTGATGACAGTGCTTTGAAATTTGTCCAAGTTTATGAAAATTAAAACACACAACTTGATTTTTTCTTATATATGGATATGAACTAATAATCCAGCCATACCTAGCCCTCTCATGATCATAAAAATTTCTAGGAACACGTCAAATCCCATTGTAGTTATAAAAAACTATCTTAGTCATAACCCTTAGGTGTTTTTCTCCCCAAAACTAATGGTCTAGTTGTTTAAGGAAGTATTGAGATATGTGGCCTTTCTATTTATAGCTGAAGCATACTCTATTCTTTGTTCTCTCATCTCTATTATCCCTCCATGGATGGTCATTCATGACATGATTCCTTTATTCCTTAGCTTTGTGTCCAAAATTATGGAAAGAAAAAAAACTATTAAAGGTTCTTTCATACCTAAATGCAATTTGTTGCCTAGCTGATTTAGGCCTTCTTGAATTTGTCTTCTTGGTTGTTCTCATGTTTTTCTGTCTACTTAGACCATCTTTTTCATTCTCACACCTCATCTTAGGCTCACCTTTGTAGCCTAGACCTATTTTGTATCTTGTTGGTCTTTGACTATCCATAAGTTCATCTAAAGCTTCAAGGCTCTTCTCTAACTTTTCATACATCTTCAACCTTTGTTTTTATTCTTCATGTTCATCTCTCAAGGATATCATATATTATTCATGTCTCATACAAGTTTATTTATTTTCAGTAAGATATTTTCTCACTTTCTTAACTTGAGAATTCAATTCTATATTGAATTTTATTTTCTCTTCTTCTTAGACTTTGAGAGAGGTTGAAATTAGTTCCACTTGGGATCCTAGTTCTTTGAGTTCATCTTTATATTCTTCATAATTTTTCTTTTACTTTTCCTCAATAATATTGACTTTCTCTTCATATTATTTCACCATGATCTTTAATTTTTGATTATTTTTCCTTTGGTGTTTTAGTTCCTCCAAGGCACTTATAAATTTAGTTTCAAGATTTACCTCAGCTTCATCTCCATATGAGATTTCATCCTCATTGACATACTTATCTCTTGATATTCTTCAAGAGAATATCTCTATGGTAATCCTTGTGTTTCAAGAGGACCACCTCCAAGTTGCTAGAATTGATTCAAGAGTACTAGGATCTGATACAAATTGTTATAAATTCTAAACACTGATAGGGGTGAATCAATGCTTATTAATTTTTTTACATGAAATTCAATTTCCTTAACTTAGTTATAATCAAACCACAAATTCATTAAAAATCCATAAAGAAGAGCATGCATGAGAGAAAATATTTAATGTGGGAAACCCTTCAAGGGATAAAAAGCCACTGAAACCAAATAAGCCTCAACTCCCTGATTTCTAAGCATTCATTTAGACTTCTTCTTAATTTTGTATCACTTCATTTGTGTTGTCTCTCACAACTGATTATGATCACTTTTACAGCTCAATTCCTTCTCTTCTCACTCTTCTTCATATACTATAGGTATTATGGATAAAGGCCTCTATCATACATATTTTTTCTATATTTTCAAATCAAAAATATCTCGAAAAAAACATCTAGACTTTCATCACCACATATGTTGTAAAATTTCAGTTTTCAACACACAAGATAATCCATTAATTTCTCAGCACCTTTTCTATATATTTAATGGCATATTCATAAAAAAAAAATCATGTAAAATCTTAGATGTATTAAAATAAAAAAAATAGACATGCTCTCATACTCTTTTCGCTTCATTTTCTAAAGAATCTTCAACTCCACACACCAACTCAAATTAGGAGATGAAATTACTTCAAAATAAGATTTTATTTTTTCATGATTGATCCAGACTTGACATCAGCACTTATGTTAGTTTTATAAAATTACTATGACCAAAAATGAAGAAACTTGAGCATAGAAAGATTAACCATCATTTTTTAACTACTTTTTCAGTTTATGACATATTTGAATTCTAACATGTAATGGTTATGAAAGTTGATTCCTTCTTTCAGCGAGATAATTTATCCTATAACTCCTAAGATAAACTATGAAAAGTGTCCTTCACATACACATACATTTCATAAATCTCCTTTCATTATATTCCTTCTCTGTAACTCACTATTTCAAGATTGAGGCTCTAGAGAAATCATGTTTTCAACTATGATTACTTGCTTCAAAAATACAGACTTGAACAGTGATGCATGGATTAATCACTCAAACTAGGTTATGAAAACAATACCAAGAAAAAATATTCTTCTACAAGACTTCTGCATCATGGACTTGAAGGCTCATGTTATGGGCAAGGTTACTTCACTAAATCTCCTCATTTCAGGAAAGCATACACTCTTGAAAGTTCCCAAGTAACAGTCATAGAGAATATTCATTTTAAATGAATATGTGCACATTCAAACCATTCTAACACTTGCAGTAGGTCATGTACTATCTAGGATTTATGTTCAAGGACAATGGAGCACTTCACCCATATTTATTCATGCAATGAGGTACTAATTTTGGACAAGGATAAAAAGGCTTCAAAACTCAAAATTTTTGTCTTCACAAAGCTAGAAATTTCATACACTAAAATATACGTTCATGAATTATACATAGCTTATATAGAAGGTATTCATATTTATTCAACTAAACAAACTGACAACAAGCTTCATCATATGCTATGTAGGCCAAAAATTCTTGCATTTTAGAGACACACAAAAATGGTTTCAAAACACCTAAAACTAGTCTTGATATGTATCCCTTCAAGCACTCAAATCAATTCCTATGCTAAACAAATGTATGAAAAGCTTGTAAATGCACCTATACTTAAACCATCACTTGTAAGGATTATTATGAGAAGAATACATTTACCTTTCATATAGAGAGATTAGTTTTTACCTTCACAACATTTTCAAGTGGTAGGAGAACAAATAAACCTATACCATCAAATTTATCCAAATTAATAAACAAGATGAATTCATAGAAACAAGAACACATCCCTAGCATCCTTTACAAGAAATGTTAGCATGGGTAACTTTGCAAACTTTTTCTGTACACTTAATTATTCAAAAAAATCATGTTTTCTTGTGGGTTCTAGCCAATGTAGTGAAATCAACCCAACATGAAACGATGCTCTGATTAATTCTATACTTTCTCATATTCATAATAAAGAAAAACAACTTCATTTGGAGACCTAACTAGAAAATTTTCTCCATATCGATTTCAACTGGCTTAGGAGGGTCTTAAACAACTTCATAAAAATGGATAGAACTCCTTATTTCTCATTCATTTGACCTCAGAAATTTTGCAAGATATTTTAATCCCAATTATCTTCAAAAATTTCTCTTATTATTTATCTAAAGAAGGATACACAATTTTTCTTGAATGCTAACAAGAAAGAGTGTTATTTTAGCATACCTAACTTAACCTAATTTTACTGAAAATGTAATATATTTTAGAAAACTCCTCCTCATGTACTCAAATTTGGACCAAACCTTCATGAATACCTCCTATATGATATCCAATGGCCAATTGGTCCTGGTTCACTCTGAAACTTACAATCCCATCTCATTTGCGCATGTTAGACCTGTTTTTCCTAAAGGGAAACCATGCTAATGACCCTAAATATACCTATAAATGTTGAATTGTGACCTAAAACTTCATCTAATAACTATTATAAATTTACCTACACATTTCCCATACTTGTATTTACTTTATACAAATTAGGTGCCATAAATAGGTCAATTTGGGCTAGTTTACACTTCAACTCACCATAATTGTCTTGTTCTTCACCTTGTAGCCCTTTGAACATGACCTATCATGTGTTTTATACCTTTAACATGTTTCACAATTAGCTTCAAGCATTCACTCCTCCCTTCCAGGTAACTTTGTTGTCTAGGCCTTGGGATTTGACATCCTAAACTCAGTTAGTCTGACAAATTCCACTCTTGTTCCACTGTACTTATCCTTCTGAACCTATTTCCTCATCATATACATTCTTGAAAATTCCTGACATCATACTGGTGTGCTCTCATGTCATCACTCTTCATATACCAATCTCTATCTACTTAAGAATTCAATGCTTACTTAGGTGTTCTTAAGCTATTAGCATGTTATTCCTTGTCTGAATCACTCCAAGCTCTATCTATCTCTCCTGCATCCTTATTTTTCATTAAAATCACTTTGACATAAATGCAAACTTAAAATCCACATGCCAACAATCTCCTCCTTTGTCATTGATAAAAAACCTCATTATTATTCTCTCCCTTTTTGCATTAATGATAAATTACCTAGTTTTAAGTCATGTTCTTCTCCTGCATCATCTTTTTTGGGATCCATATTTGTTGGAAATATCAACAAAATTCATTATTTAGATTCTTCCTCTTGTAATTATATTCCTTAGCCCTATTTTGGTCTTCAATATGCATCAAATTCACTAGTTCTCCCCCTAAAAATTGCATTTAGAGAATACACACATGGAAACAATTTATCAATGAGTTAAATAGTACTTCCATCTCATGGATATACCTATCTAAATTTGTTAAACTCTATTCTAGGCTTGACTCCTCCATATGTTCACTGTAGGAAAATTTAGGGCCAAATGCCCTAAAGCAACTTTTCAGTGCATTTTAGTCAATCTTTACCTTGTTGAAGAAGCTCATTTGTCTCATGAAAATCTAATTTCTACCTCCGTTTGAGGTGATACTATCTATATCTCCATAATTTTGCAAAATGTGGGCCTTAAAACTTGAATTCAATTCATATGGGTGTGTGAGCATTTCCATCACTATCTTGAAGCATAGTTTCAATGTTTATTATCCTTGTTTGATTCGAAGAATTACTCACTTAGAAATTCACCAATTCACCTTATCAAGATACTTGTCAATGTGAAAAATTATTCTAGACTATCTTCTTTAGTAGTTAGAAAGTTTAATCAAGAGTCAAACTTAGCTATTTCCCTCTTCTTGAAGTCTTATCAAATCTGTGTATCTTTGTTTTGAAGTTTCACTACCTTCCTTGGTATGGTGTTTCTCTTATTAGCTTAATACCCTAGTGAACCTGTTACTTTAGATTTCTTTAGGATTTAAACCCTTGCTACAATATTATGAGCAACTTCTCCTATTTTTCATATTATCCTCAGACCTAAAGTGACCTCTGTCAGGTCCGTAGATGAAATTTTAAAAGCTTCAACCAAATTTTCCATCACTTGGATTGATACCTTAGCTTGATCTTACAATCCTCTTTGAATCCTCATTTCATACCTTGCATCACTTAACACATTCCCTTGATTCTTTGTATACCTTAATGTGAAGTCAACATGTTGGATCAATAAATATTGAGTTCTTTGATCACATATCACTAATATCAAGAGTATAATTTAGGTTCATACCTTAGAGAGTGATAAACTTGCTCAAGCTTGTGAATATTGATCTTTCTCAAGTCCAACCTTTAGCTTATTTCACCTTAGAAAGATTCAATACTCTCTATACCCTATAACTATTAAAAATGAGTTTCCAAATAAATAACTAATAGCATTTTTAGCAACTTCTCAGCATGGATTTTCTTTAAGTTTTAACAAACTCAGTATAAAGTGAGAAAAAATTATCATTTGAGGTTTGAGTCAATTTTTTATTAGATATCTTGCATCATAATCCTATAGTTGTCCAAAAAAATAAATCATTGTGAAATAAGATACTCAACCCTTCAAATTTATTTTAGCTTTCCCAAGACTGATTTCTTGTGTGTTTAAGGGCATTATGCTAGGTGAGTTCATGGTTGAACTGATATACACGTCTCTGAGAAAATGTGAGACCATTTCCGAGAACCCTTTTCCTTCCTATATGTGCGTACAAAATTCTTTGGCTCAACTCTCTCGGAAGTTACCCTTTCTCCATCACTCCTTCTCTAGGCTTTACTTTTGCTTACCTGCCCTTCTCAACCTTGAATTCAAGTGAAAATCCTTATGCGATGCTTTAAATTAGAAACCAATCACTAATTTGGGTACCCATTTGCGAATTTTTCCAGAGTACCAAAATTCATCATGGATTCCTTTGTTGAAGATTCCTCAATCTCATAGTCATAATCCTGAAATCAGTCCTACCATGGAGAGCTACAAGATTTCAAGAATATTGTCACATATTTTTAGCAATTTCGAGATTTTCCACACTAAATTCCTTTTTATTCTTGTTTAGAGTATCATAGATATATATTCTTGAGGATTTTAGCCATTGTAATTGAGTTCAAGTCTTTCAAATACCTTCTTTATACCAAACCCTGAGAGGGTTTTACTTAGAGCTCGGGAGTGAGTAATTTCTCACCAAGTTAAATGTACTAGTCATCAATGCCTCTAATCACCTCTAACCAGTTTACATACATGTTTATGGGCTTCTAGTTCTACCAGTAGGCATTAGTCTTCACCAAATAAATATTTTTCATCTAGAAACAACCTGCTCTACCCTTTTCACAAACAAAGATTCACTCACATTCAAGACCTACTTCAATATTTAACCAACTACATCTTTTCATCACAAACATACTTCCTTATATAGTTGTATGGATCCCAATACAATGACACTTCATTATTCAAGTAGTGACTATACCTTTGGATTGTTCAATACTACACTATAGCCCTTCTTTGAAATCTTCATCTATAGTTCATGAAACACGAGACAAACTGGCCAATTACTCCCAATTTTACCTTTGAAAAATGACTGTTCTCTTACAAAGCAAAACAATTTTGACTTCGAGATTTCATTAGATTATATGAGTCATTGTAGGTTCCTTAGGTTTCTTTGAGTGAAATCATGACTTTCCTTTCATTCCTTTTACTTTATTTATGTACAAACATCTTTATCAAACATGCTAACTATAGACACCCCAAAAATTACACTAGTTCTCAATACTATCCCGGTTCACTTCCTAGTTCACCCCCTTTGTGATTGATTAATTATAATTAATTAATCAGGTACATTCACCCCCTTTGGATTAAAAAAATTAGCCCATAATACCCTTTAGATAAGTTAATTAACATTTATTGAATAAATTATTAGTTGATTATGTTGCACATTGTATCTAGCTAAATTAGTTACTTAATTGGGGAAATACACCTATCTTCCCCTAGTCATCAACCACTTCCCCATTCTCTAGTTAACCCAACTTCCCAACTCAACTTTATCTCCACCTTTCTAGGTGTCCACCCTCTATATATTTATTCTCAACTATAAATACAAGCCATCCCCTTTGTAAAAATGATCCTTGGAGCTTTGAGAAAACTTCATCACACCTATGCTAATTTGACAACTATATCCTTGTGATCTAAGATTGTAGATTTTGTAAGTCCATTTTAAGATTGAATCAAGAGCATCCATATTCAAAAATCTATAAGATCAAACAATCTCAAAGCCTTCCCAGATCTTATTTGAGGTTTGCAAGGGAGAACAAATGGAACGGTTTATATTTGTTATTGTTTTTCTTTTGTTTTAGTTGAGTTTTTCCATGCACACATTTTGGAATGCCCAATGGGAAACACACCCTCTATTTTACTTCATTTAAATTTCATATGTTTCTCACCTTGTAATACATATTTTTAATCTTCAATAACATTTAATTTATGCGATTACAATTTTATTTTTAGCATGTATTGTTATTTGTTGTGATCTTCTGCATGCATGATGAATTCTTCAAGGTTTTGCTGGTAAATATTCATTTTGAAATTTACAAAAAATAAAAATTATGTTGTTTATTAATCTATTTTGTGGGAGTTTTATCAGTGTTTGTTACAGGTTAAATTTAGAAATGAAATCTACAATAAAATTTTGAATAAGATCTAGGTGTAGTTTTTAGTATGTTTTGCGTCTTATTGTGTTCTTCTACTTACAGGATGCATTCTAAGAGGTGTTGATGACAAATATTCATTTCAAAAATCATAAAAATAAAATTATTTTTGCCTATTATTAATATTTTGTGTGGAATTTTTACAAGTTCTTGTTGCAAGTTGAAAATGGAAATTAGATCTGCAATATTTCTAAATTTAGTGGGGTTTTGAAATATGGTTTGGTGTTTTGATTATTTTCTAAATTTTGGGTAAAAACATAAAAAAAATTGACCTCTACTAGATTTCTACTAAAATCTCTTAAAATACCTACAAAAATAACAACAAAAAATAATTAGTTCTCAGTTTACAAAAAACTCAGATCTTAGTTACAAAAAAAATAAATCTTAGTTTTTAAAAAAAGATCTTAATTTACAAAAAAAATAGATCTTAGTTTAAAACAAATTTAGATCTTATTTTTTAAAAATATAGATAAAATAATAATAATAATAATAATTAATTAATTAAGAAAAAAACATACCCTACCCCACTCAACTCCCCCCAACCCTGTCTCGATGATTTGGCTTATCGACCCAACTCCCCACCCATCCGCCTAAACCACTACCTACCACTCTCCCCCTGACACTCCATACCTTGGATCCCCCCACCCAAATCCCTTCCCTCCCTGACTCACCTAACCATGACTTCCCCTCACCCATCCCTCACCCCGTGACATAGACCCCCCATACCATGCACAACACACCACCCTCGCAATTAAGCCACAGACAACCCAACCCATCCTGCCTCCCCTCACTTTGCCTAAGAACTACACATCTCACCTCTCCCCACAGACCCAGCACTCTGTAACCTCCCACCACCATCCTCATGTTGGTGCTTGATAATAATCTCACCCATTTTGTTGAGATTTGATTTTTTATCTACTTCTTGTGTTTGGTTTTCCTGTAAGTCTTTCCAAGTTCTCTTTGTTTTTCCCATTTGTATTTCTATTCTTCCTCCTTTTGGTCTAAGGTCTGGTTATGGAGTGTAATATTTTCAAATTTATCTTTAGAAGCAGACTGGTTTTTAACTGAAACGAGATTGTTTCCTTTTAGCAAAGGTTTTCCTTAGTCATGTTTTGTTTTTCCATTTCTCTTTCTATTTCGTCTATTGTACGTGGAAATTTTTTAATTAGTTGCAATGAATTGCATGTTCAATTTGCAAACTTGCAATTTTCCTATGAAGTTCACAAACTACAATTTTGGTCCTACAACCCAACAAATATTCCTTGAATATTCATGACCATAAAGCTAGCACAAATAAATTTGTATTTCCACCTCGAAGGTGTACACATGGCTCAATATGAATGGATTTAGGAGATGTGGTGCATAGTTTTATTTATGCACTTTAAGGAGATAATATGTTAAGAATTCAAAAGGGTCCCCGAGGTTTGCACAGAGGGACACATGGTTTTAGTTTTAAAGAAAGTGGAGAAGTGGGTCATCAGGGATTTCTGGTACCTTTTGGTCTTATGTAAAAGAGGAGGTAAATTTGCAGAAAATGCCTGTAACTCTGCTAAAATTAAGGTATGGCGATGTGTCATGCCTGTGTTGAAAGTAAAAAGGTGAAAATATGGGTTAAAGTTGTCAAAAGGTGAAAATATGGGTTAAATTTGTCAAAAGTGTGAAATCTTTAAAACATTGCAAAATTGCAAAAAGTTCTCCCAAAGCCCACATTAGCGACGATTTTTCTACATGTAGATGGATAATTTTCAAATTTGAGAAGGGTAAAATGAATGGTGATGATGAAATGCATTTATTTCTGCCACCATCAATGCTTTTACTCAAAAATCAAGGACTTTTAAAGTTTACGAATGCATTCTTCATTTATTATTAGTTTATTAGTTCTTGTTGTTTCTTTCAAAGCATCTTATTGTGAAATATTGTACGATTTCAACCATGTGGAACTTGATTGGAGAACCAAAGGATTGTAGAAATTACTATTTTAAGTTCAAATTTCTCAGGTGCTCATGGAAAACTGGTAAGAACTTGAAATGCTTTTGTTTTCCTCTTGTCAGCAAGGTCAAGTGAGATAAAGTTAGGGTTTTTTGGACATGAAGACTTTTCCCTCTTCGCTCTCGCTTGTGTTGGGAATCACAATCAATCTAGATAAGATTATAAATATAGATTTAATAGGTTCCAATTTAAATGACTTCCTCCAAATGCTCAGTAATCCCCATAAAATTGAATCTTTGAAAGAAATTCAGGAAATCCTGCATTGCCAAAACCGGTGTCATCCCGCCTTCTATTCATTGCCCAGAGTTAGTATAGAACTGTGCCATGAGTTACAATCCTGAAAAGAGGGAGGTGTTAGATGGAATTGGGAATGCAGTATTAATGTCAACATCAGATACCATCAGAATTATGTTAAAATTGTCCTATTATCACTACCCCAATCACTATAGGCATTAAATTAGCTCTCGATAATTATCAAGAAAAGAAGAAGGATTATGTAAAACTTATAAGTTCAAAATGGCTCCTCACAAAAAAGAAAAATATTATAATCCCTAAGAAATTGGTTAGGGCACATTTTACTAAGAATCTAGAGGATATTATCTATATTGTTGAGCCAAATGGAATTAGAAACTACGAATGAATTTAAGGAATGGATGACTACATACATATGAATTATCCTGGAGAGAAAAGGAAGTATTTTTTGGGATACCTTCATTGCAAAATGCACTTCATGAACACATGGTAACTCTGGAAATGAAAATCGAGAAGGGAGAAATTTTAGAACTCAAATTCTATATGATGACATACCTCATTTATAATGTGACTGGACACAAAAGTTTCCCAAGGCTATCACCACATGCTGATTTCAAGCAGTTTCAAATGCATGTGATTTTCCCTCAGCTACAACTGGCTAACTGGAGTGGAAATGTAAGGTTAGTCAATGATGGATTTTTCACACCAGCTATCTATCCTTTTAAACTAGAATGGGGACAGTACATAATCTCTCAGTAGGCCATACATTTCATTCTAGAATTTGGTTGCTACTTTATTTAGTATAAGAAGTTCACATATATAAGATTCAATGGTTTTGAAGGTAAGCCTTATAAGTTTCCCTGATATGTTGATGAAAAACTTGTTTTATGTGAGTTGGCAAGGTAGTTGACTCTTGTACATAATTTGATTGCTGGAAGGTATGTAACAAATATCAAAATCCCCATTAGAATTGGAAGATATTCATGTCCTTTCATCATAAAGGCTAGGTTGATTGGCGAGGAATTGAAGAAATTTAACATGGAAAAGTTTGAGGCAAGGCCAAATTATGATTTTAGATGGGTGTTCAACAATATTGCAAATAACTTTGATCATGAGCCCCATTTTGAATATTATTAGATGAATTGTAGAGATGAGGAAGAAGTCAGGTTAAGAGACTTTTCTAGGATGACCTTGTCACAAATAATTCACTCTAAAATTGCAATTATCCCTAGGCAGGTTCTATATCGATAAGAAATTGGAGGATCTACCTATTTCTCCTCTAGACAGGAATGTGGATGAATCTGATGATCCTTATTTGAGAATAAATGATGTTATGAGGAGAACTACAAAATGGTTAACTCAAAAGAATATTGATCTGTCAATCCAAAATACAAAGATCTTAAGCAACTTCAGGATTTTGGGAAATCTGAGTGAAGATATTCCACCCCTGTGGGAGGATGTAGAAAAAATGGACCCATTAGGTGGAAAAGCCCCTTAACTACTAACTAAAAGGCCTAATCCTCAATTCATTGATGAATGGACATCAGTCGCTAGTGGAAATGGCACTTCCATCTTAGTTCTCATGCATAAGAGTGAAGAGATGATTTTAAAGTCTATGCAAAATGCTCCCATTAATTTTACAGTGCCTCTTTAGGAAAAAGGGAAAGGTCTAGCATCATATGTGGCTCATCAAAATGTCTCACCTAAGCCACATAGTACTAAAATAATAATGAGTGGAGCCATTTCAAGTGGTCACATTTAGCCTAGGCCACACAAGGATGAAAAAAGAACAACACAAGATTTGAAATTTTGAGCGGACACATAAAAAACCCAATATTTTCCACTAGTTAGCCTTGGTAAGAGTAGGTGCCCATACGCCAAAAATTTTCAAACACAGGGATGGGGTAATTGATCCCCTAGAAATGTACTCAACTAATATCTTCCAGAAGCAACATGATGCATCACTACCACATATGGAGCAATCAAATCCTATGATCCCTCCTTCACCCTTCATGTAAAAAGTAGTGGAATGCACTCAAAACCCAATTCCCCAGGAGAATACTATAGTTAATTTAGTGGATAGTTAGTTTGTTACTCCAGGTATGAAAATTCCTGAAGCTCTAATTGTTAGGGGTATCAATGCACCTCCATTTGAAACCATGCATGAATTTGTAAATGTACAAAGTGAGATAATTGATGTAGATGCTGGTGAGGGATTATCCATGTTGGATGCACTTAGTTTTTCTATTGATGAATCCATATTAACACCAATGGATAATATTAAGGTAAGTAATGAATCAAAAAGGGATACTCATGCACTAAAAACTGAAGTAAGAAATCAAAAAATAAATCTGTCTTCCCCAAAACAAATGGTTTTGGAAATAGATAAACAAGAATTATTGGTTGAAAAGGATATTAATACTAGATTGGTAGTTGACGAAGTTGTGTCCACTTTTGTTGAGGTCACCAAAACTAATGACTTTCCTTGAGAATGAATGTTATATTTGGAAGAAAGATGAAAAATGGCACAAGATACAATTACTGATGAGGAAATCATTATTAGTGGAAACTCACAACTTTCAATGGGAAATGTGGAGTTGTTTCCAGTGGAACAACCTGCCATGACATTGCTAGAGGTATCATTAGGGCATGAAGATATTAGTTTGGAAACTCAAATAGTTTTTGGAGAAAAGTAACCCATAGCCCAAACTTTGATACAAAAGGGTGAAGGGGAAGAAATTTATTCCACCATGGTTTCAGCTAGAGAAGGAGTGAAAGAGTTTCCTTTAAATATTGATACAGCTCAGGTTAAAGATGATCAATCTGAAATACCAAACCAAGAAAGGAAGCATATGGAAGAATCAGTAGTACAAAGTGAAATTTGCATAGGGACCCTTGAGGTAAGTGTAATAAAAAATAGAATCATTAGTTAAAAAAAGAACAGGAAATATCCACGCAGATAGTAATTGTTTCTGAGAAATTCTAAAAGGATCGTAGGAAGCAAAAGTTCGAACAAGTTTGAAAAAGGGATGGATCAATGAATTGATTTCAAATGAAGAAGAAACCTTTCCTATGTAGGTGGTTGACCTTATTGCTCTGTCTTTCCCAAAGATAGTGATATCCCCAAAAAAGGCCAAGACCATCACAAAGACTCATAATGATTCATCTGGAGTAAGGACCTTAGAGATAACAACTCCTTTCTAGGGTAAGACAAGAAAAGACATAACTACTGATGACTACAACATTCATATTATTCCCTTGGGAAAGCCTTCAAGGGAACAACTAAATCAAGAAGTATCTAAAGTAGTAAGTGATATTCTACAAAAATTTGATGAAGATAGAATGACGAAAAAATAACTAAAGGAGTAAAATTAAAGGCTTACGTTCATGTTTGCAACAATTGACAGGGAAAACTAGTCGTTAACAAGAAAGTGCCTATGTGAATACCCTTGAGGGTATAAATAAATTAAATAGTTCTATTAATAAGGTGTAAGCAATGGACACTTGGATTGAACAATTGATTGAGAAGGGAAAAGAAGCTATTATAGAGGCAAGGTCAAAATATGAGGACCTCAAAAGTCGACTAATGGAAATTCATGGAATAATTGAAGAGTGGGACAATGAGATATTTTACTTAGAAGGAACTCTCCCCAAACTTGACCACATAACCCAGCTTGCTAATGATATTTTTGAGAAAAAAACATCATAGCAATAGAGTATAGAGGGAGCCAGTATGCTCTTGAAGAATTGTCAGAAATCAAATTAGATACCTTGAATGAAATCAAGAAAAACTTGAAGTCAAAAGGAATTGGCTTGATGATTTCACTTGATGCTATTGATAGGATATTAAAGGACATGGTGGTAGACAAATTCAAAAAGAGCTATGGGGACTTAAAAATAGATTTCTTACTTGACTCCTTTGAAAATAATATACAGGCAAGTGACTTCTCCTATGAAGTTATTGAAACTATGAGGAAGATTGAGAATAGAATTGAGTAATTGAAAGCTAGGAATATAATGTAATTATCTTTTTGAAATTTTAATCATTTCTTTGTTTCAATTAAAAGATAAAAATATATAGTAGTTCATAGTGGATTAGATTAAAATGTCACGCATACTTTGAACAGACATGTGAACTATTAATATTCTTGTATTTCTTACAATTTGAACAAAAAATAAGATAGGTTTCTATAGGGGCCCCTACCCTTGGTAGTGAAAGATGTATACATACCAAAATGGAGACAATCAAGAGAGAACAACACTCAAATATTTTTCAGTCCAGTCTCATAGTATCCTCCCAACAAAGGAAGTTTGTTCAAAAGTATTTTTTTTCTCAGCACAAACTTGTCTAAGACATTTTCTATTTGTATAAAGATGATTGACCCGGCCAAGTCCCTAGACATACCCATATCCATCAGTGACTCCAAAGTCAGCCTAGCGTGGTTTATCAATTTTTCAAGCTCAATTTTATTTTGATGAGATATCACCCAATCCAAAAGGTCCAGAACACCTGAGAAGAAATTCATTTTGCCTTTCCCCTTGTGAAGGGTCGAATTGTTAGGATTACTTTGAGAGGGAATTTTTGGAGTGATAAGAGGGGTGGGCACTGCATGTTGTTGGATGGATGAATTGTGAGGGATTGAGCTAGTTCTAGATTCCCATTTTCTTAAAAGGTGTGGGTTGTCCCTCAGAGAAGGAATCGGTTGGGGTCCCATAAATTCTCACTCAAAGAAAGAAGCACAATGCATCCGATGTGTGGATAATCGAGTTACAAACCTTCCTCTGCTATCTCGAGCTAAGGATATTTCTACCCTTGAGAGATGAGAAGATATTGATTGGTCCTCTTCTCCATCTGATATGATAATTGGAGGATGAGGTTGTGTTTCACCTTTCCTCTTGCTCAAAGATAATGTTGACACTGGACTTGGTGGTAGAGACACAACTTCCGCTTATTTATTTTCCAAGGAGTGAATCCTCTTCTCCAACTTGTCCACCTTGTTGGAAATGGCATGTGCTGTATCGATGGAGGATTTATCATATAATACATATGATAACTTAGGAATCTCTTTTGATACAAATTCATCATTGCATAAAAAAGGGCACTAAAAATTGGTCTACCTAGATACTTGAGGCCTCCTTTGAACCCAATATTTCTATAAATACTCAGGTGCTTTCATATGTTCCCATCTTAAAAGATGGAAATACATAACCTGGAAGGATTAATCGAGAAATAAGTGCTAACCAGACTTGTCGATATGTTAGGGATTCTCTGCTATCACCCACACATTCTACATAAAACAGAACCCTCAAAAAAGCTTCATCAGGACCACTCAAATAAAAAATCTGATTTAGGTCTTCTGAAGAAATCTCTTTCATGCTGTGAGCTACAAGCACTTTCACCATTTTTTTGATTTAATTCCATATGTTTAGAACAAGAAAGAAAACATGTGTAGATAGTGAGGAAATACCAGGCTTTATAGATGGAAGGATGCATTTGGTCATGTGTTAATAAAATATTTCCCATGGTGTAAACCATATTTTTCTCAGTTCGCACAGAGGTGATTAAATATTTGAAAGGAATTAAGAATGAACAGAGTTGGTAGTTCAATAAGATTTGACAAACATCATGTGTGGCATTTAAACTATTAATACATGAAGTGGAGTGCACTGAGCTCAAGAAGGATTTTGAAAGATGAGTGTAGGTGTGCATCATGTCAAAAGCATCTAGAGATGCTCAGTGATCATTTGAAATGATTTTTTAATCAAAATCAGGAGGGAACATTTCAAGTAGCCTACCAAAGTTGATGGCCGGACATCCCAGTCAGACACAAGTGGAAAACATTGAAAAGAATCATGTTTCGTACACCTAGTAGTATAGAATGAAATAAATAAATATCATCTTCTAGAACAAATTTGTAACAAAATTTATTCCCGAGAATATTCTTTTTTGGGGGGGGATATTTGAAGTGAAGAGAGTGATATAAAATCATGAAAAAATCATGCCAAAGATGGGTTAATTTTTTTGAATTTTACTCAGAGAAAGAAAAGGAGAAAAAGATGAGAAAAGCCATTTTATGAAGGAATTTATTTGAGAAACCAGTTATTTCTTCTGTATCTTTAAAATTTATCATGTCAAGATGGTTGCAGATGTATAACCATTGACAACACTTTGATATTTTAAACAAACTCTCTGTTGTTGATCAAATTTTGAAAAACCTTGAGTAATTCGTGTTGATCATGAACTATGTTATGTCTATTGTCATCTTGAGATATCTTCAAATAGTTATCTATGTTCTTGTTGCAATATTACATTAGGAATCCCTCTAAAATCACACAAAATCTCATCCTCCTGATAGTATTCTGGCATTTCCAATTACATTATAAAGATATCTTTCATTTCATGATGCAATAAAATATTTAAATTCACTTTACTTTCATTTCAGTGTTACAGATTATCTGTCAGTTTATGAGTGTATCATAAGCGTGATATAATATGGAATTCTAAGGTTTAATTAAGTCTTTAACATGCATTCTTATGTTAAATCCTTGAAGAATGTGTGAAGCCGTGTGTCTTTGAGCTTTCATAGGTGCACAATTTTCTAGTTGAAGGCTCTTCTTGACTATTTGAAGCTATTCACCATTTTGCCTTGTGGATCTATCAACATTTGTTTAAAGTTCTCAAGGATTTAGTATATTCAACTTTATCCTACTTAACTTCCTAACCATAAAACACATAACCAGAGATATATCATACATGAACTATCCCTGTTTGGACTGTGTATCCATAAATGATAAAGAAGATCATTGAATTCATCCATCCTTTACTAAAATATGCAAGTGCAATCAATTTTTATCGTTGCCTTTAGTGACCTGGGACTTATCTAGAAAAAATCTTCATTTTCTAAAGTGACAACTTGTGAGAGTTAGGTTATGTTGTATTAGCCATGTTTTCTTGAGGTCTCCTTCAAAATATTGTAAAGGAATAGTCAAATGCTGCCAATTAATTGATCATTTCCATTAATACAGGTCAGAAAATGGGTCCTCTCACCTTGGTTTAAGGCACAACCTAAATTAGTAAGGGTAGGTAAAACTCTTAGCAAAGTGATACCCAGTCCTTTCCAAGCCAGAGTAACAGAGAGTCATCTAAAATCCATCCCTAGCTACAAAATGACTCCTATTATGATTTTCTTGTCTCTAAGCATCTTGATCAAATTGTGATGCTTCTCGGTTTCAAAGGAAGGATCAATTTGGGTACTAACACCTTGCACTGACCAATATCTCCCCACCCACACAACCCACACCCCTTCCACTAAACGCAGTGCTTCCTGCACTGCTCAATGCCGTTGCACCAGCACATAGATCCCCTCCCTAGGTTGAGCCGATCCACAAGCACAACCTGTACACACAACACACAGTCCCCAAATAACAAAACAAAAAATGCGCCACTCTAACCCAACACAAAAATAAACAAAAATACATGCCTCCATGCTTATACCGCAATAAATAATACACTTCGGGGGTTTTAGGGTTAGGTTTACGTTATTTAGGTTTTCATAGCTTTCAAATTAGGTTTATTTAATGTTTAATTTAGGATTCCACTTTAGTTACAAAATTTTATTATAAAATTGGGTCTTATCTTATGTCATTCATCTTACCTTAGGTTATAAACTTGAATCTTCTTTTAATTTATATTATTATTTCTTTTTTATTATAATTATAATTTAATATTTTAATTTAGGCCTCATTTTCCTTTATTTTTTATTATTCTTTAATTCATTTTAATTAGGTTTCTATTTAGTTAGGATTGTTGTTCATTTCTTATGAAATCTTCTTATTTTATTTTAATTAGTTATTTCAATTTATTTTGGTTAATTACTTAGCTAAATTCATTAACTTAGGTCTCATAAATTAAATTATGACTTTTTTATTAATTTTAAAATATTTTTCAATCAACTAATTGTGCACATTATTTTTATAGGGCTCTTTGACATTTCGATCTCTTTCCTTCACCATCAAATACTTTTTATCAACCCTATACTCATTTAAGACCCCTTTTCACTCATTTTTTCCATCAATTTCATCACTTTGGAATAATCATTAAATTTGCAAATAGATGGTTATTAGACATTTATGACTAATTTTCTTTCACATTTTAGCCATTTCATTCATGTTTGATCATGTTGCAATATAGAATGACACTTTTTGGTGGTTTTTGTAACTATTTTGTTGTATTTTTTCACTTTTTTTTAAAGTTAAATGGAATACATTTCACGCATATGCTCTTGTCTTGCACTTGTTATAAGCAATCTTGAGAGTCATAAACGTGAATTTGGTTTATTTTTCATTGTATTCTCTTTTTTCTACCTCAGTAAAACTACTAACACTCATTTGCAGGACCATAATACAAATACCATTAAAATTACTAACTCTAAGTTTCCTTTGATCATGAGTTAAGAAAACTACTAATACTTTGTGTGCAGGGAACCTCTTTAAACAAGATAAAATGAAAAAATCTACACACTATATTTGTAGGTGTGGTTTTCAAGGATATTGCCCAAATTCCATAAGTGTGGGAAGTATCTTGGCACAAGCCATAAAACTCATTGTAAGGATTACCATAGGAACCCCAAAGTAGTCAACACATTGAGGGAACTGAATGAAAAAATGGGTACCTTTTATCATACCTGATTAGTAAATCTTGTGAGTTTAGAGTCATGAATATCCTTAGTGGTGGCCATAATGTGATTCATTCTAGGAAAGATCTTTGCTCAGGGTTTCAAATGGGGTAAATTAAATCCAATATCTAGTAATAGCAGCACACTCGCTCGGGTATGCTACTAACACCTAGTTGAGAGAGCCACTTAGGAATCCACAAACTTTCCAAGCCAAGCTAAGGTAGAAGCCAAAACAAACCATCAAATAAAAACTTTTTTTCTTGTGTTTTCTTTATTTTCGTAGTAGTCTTCCACACTCAAACCTACGTCCTCACTTTCGTATATCTTCCCATTTTCCAAACACTTCTAGTTTTGACCCATTTTTAATCCTTCTTTCACCTTATTTTTCACCATCCGAAACATTCTGTATTTGGACTCATTTCTTTTGTCTTCATTTGCTTCATTTAAAGTCACTCATTACCTATTTTTTATCTTTTCAAACTTTATTTTGGACCATTCATCTCTTAATCCATCTTTCAATCATTATCTTCATTTGGAATCTCCATGTCATTTACATCATGCTTCCCAAATTCTTCTTATTTTGGTTTATTTTAGTCTCCAAATAATCTTTATTTGATTTCTTATTTTCACAAATCCTTATATCTCATTATTTGGATTTCTCATCATCCTTCATGTTAATCTAAATCCTTATCATTTGGACCATTATCTCACTATCATTCATTTTATCCCATTCTATTCTTTTAGAATTCCCATTTTCCCATTTGAATCTTCCTTTTTGAAATCATCAAATCTTCCCACTTTCATATTTCCTCTCATCTTGAGTATATCTTCATTTCATTCTTGTCTTAAACCTTTGGATCAAATCATTTACAAATTTTAATATTTCATCCCCCCATTTTTATCAAATTCTTGATTTTTGGATACCCATGCCCTCACTCAAGCATCCTCATTTCATGACTAATGTCTCAACATTGTTGTATCTAATTTGTCTTGATTAAATTCCTTTCCATCTACACTTTCATTAATATTTAATTTTTTTATTATCCTCTTATGACCTCTAGTCTGACACCATCCTTGTAAAACCATACACGTCTATTGTTTTCACATCTTTGTTTTAACAATCCATTTTTTAAAATTCTAGACATCATCATCGTCCTATTTCTAATCATTCAAATTTATTGACAATTGGGTCTTTATCCTATCATTGCTAAAATCCTCTTTCCATCTAACACACTTTTTTTATAGGTAGAGTACATTCAAATCTTTATCCTCGCTCCTCCATTCCACGTGGGGTTCATTAGCTAAGAAATATTGTAACATTTGAGTTCATATTGAGGTAATTAAAATTAATAAAAGTAAATTCAATATACCAGTAGAAAAGAAGGGATGAAAGGGTTTAATTTATTAATATTTTGAATCGGGTATTTGGGGTAGGTTAGAGAGATGGGTCAAAGGAATGGGAGGTTTAATTTTAAAATAATAAAAAAAAAATTAACCTTAGTTTTTAAAAATAAATACCTTAAAATTGCAGTTTAAGGAGTGTGGTCATAAAAAAAAAAATTATAATATCTTTTCGAATAAATAAATATAAATTAAGATATTCTTAACCAAGAAATAATAATATGGTAAAAAACTAGGATTGAGTATGTTTTTAAACACAAGTGATATTATTTAACCATCTTTATTATTTGAAGAACTATTGATAAATGATTAAAGCTTAACATTTATAAGGTAATTAGTAATAGGTCTTAAATTTCTTCAAACCATCTTTCGAGAGAAAATACATATTAAAAACAATGAGTGAGAAATATGATATATTTTTTGTTTAATATATTAGGGTAGAAATAAAAAGGGGTAAAAAAGTTGTCATGGAAAAATGGGTAAGTAAGGTACTTGGAAAAAATAGGGGGTATTTTCATTATAATAATATAATGGGAGGGGGTATTATAAATTTAATAATTAGAACTAAAAAATTGAATTAGGGGTATTCTTTAATACCCTTCAAATGAACGTGTTATGCCATAATTTTACTAAGTGAACCCCCCGTGATCCATTTTAGAAATCACATTGTTAGAGGTTGAGCATGTTTTAACCTTAGTTACAAAACTCTCTACTCATCTAGCATTCACTTTTCTAGTGGTAGAGTACATTCAACATCAACCTATCCTTGCTCCTCCATTCTAGCATTCACATTGTTAGAGGTTAATCATGTTTGAACTTTCATCATTATAATCCTCCTCCCATATAGCATTCAGTTTTCTAGAGGAAACAATATTTCAATCACATTGGACCTCTCTTCCATCTTGGCATTCACATTACCAAGGATTGAGATTATCATCATTTTCTCAAACTTATACCTTGACATTCACTTTGTTAAGGGTCGCATGATCCAAATATTCCAAACACCTTGTCCATCTTAGCATTCACTTTGTTAAGGGACAAGTTATCATTTCACCTAATCAAAAACCTCTCTTCCATTGTAGCATTCACGTTGCTACATGTTGCATTTTTTTGCACGTCTCTATTTGCCTCTTCCCTCTTTTAAAAAATTGTAGGAACATGACACATAGTTTATATTCCTTTTGTGAGAACTAAAATAATGTAAAATACTTTCTAAAATCATGTTGATAGGTATTATGACCAAAATGAAGAGGAAATTCAAAATGATTTTTCTCCCGAAGAACAAGATCATGTTGAAAATATCTTGCGTATAAATAAAGATAATTTTTAATTCGTCTCCTTGATACGTTAAAAAACTTACCCTTCAAATTTGATGAGGATGTTTTGTGAACATTACTTAGCAAGAACAAATCCTAAAAAGGTGACCCATTCATGTCAAATAAAAATGATGTTGGATCAAGCCTTAGCCATACAAATAACGAGGATCAGAATAAATCCACCTTGAACAAAACCAATGATGATGAATCAAACAAATAAAAATCCAACATCGGGAAAAAAGGGAAATCGACTGATTCAACCACTGATCCCATTAAATACCTCATGGACCAAATCAATGATATGGCTAAACAACTCGTTATTCTAAATTCCAAAGTCACTAAAAAAACTCCTAGCAAAGAGGCACCAATGAAAACTAATGACGATTCTTTTAAGAGCCATACCGCGCCCACAAAGTAGAACAACTCTAAGAGTGATGGTTTATTATCTACCTTATAGAATAATTCACCATTTGTACAAGAATGGAAAATGATGAAGGATACCATCTCGAGTATGTAACACTAGTATAAAAAATTCAATTTTAAATAATTGTGTCCTTACCCTTTTTATAAGGACATATTACACATACCCTTTCCCAAATCTTGTGAGATGCCAAAATTTGATAAATACAAGGGCAAGAATGATCCTAGATATCACATCAAGGATTTCTACATGGCTTGCTAAGAGGTGGCTTATAGTGATATCTTCTTAATGTGTCTCTTTTCATGAAATCTAGGTGGACAAGCTCTGGACTAGGTTCTACACCTCCCTAAGGGATTTATACTAACTTTCACAAACCTCTCAAAGAATTTTGCTGAACATTTCTCATTCAATATAGAATTTAAAATTACAATGATGTGCTTGTGAAATGCTAAACAAAATTCTAATGAAACCTTTTCACGATTTCTATAAATATGGTGTGGGATTTTTAGTCACTTCCCATGCTTGATTCCCAAAAATCATCTCGTTAGAATCTTCATGCCCAACCTTAACAGTGAATTATCCTTTCACATGAAAATGCATTGACTTAATAGTTTTTTGAGGAATTTATATACAAAGGATGGCAGATTGAAAAGGCCCTTATCGAAAAATGTTTAATAAAACCTCACTCAAGGAATAATGGGAAACATAATAACAATCATAATATCTCTCACTAAGACAAATCCAAAAATGGTAACTGAAATTGTAATGTTGTCAATGATGGTATCACAAAAAACTGAAATGTCCACATTGTTTAAAACACTTAGTAAAAATTGAAGAAATCCAAATAACCTCTCATTATTTCTAGAAAATAGGCTTCCTCCTTGCACAATTCAAGGAAGTTGGAAAGACTCCTAAGAGAGAGGGTGTCAAGTTGATCAATCCTGAAAGACCTCAATCAAACAAAGAAGTGGATCTGGAAGAGGTTGTGAAGACTTTGGCTGGAGCAGTTAAAGATATATCCTATAAATTGGCTAGACTATAAAAAAGGATAGGACCAAGTTCTTAGGGTCAACACAAGCCATATGGTTAGGATATATTTGGAAATCATCCTAGCGGTGATCATAGATCAAATGATAGAGGAAAAGGGCCCATAGGATTAGGTAATAAAATGCCTCAACCTAGGGAAAGTAAGTTGGTCCCTGATCCTTTAACTACTAGGATTGCTACCATGGAAGAGGCCCATGTTATTGAGTGGTGTGATAGGTGTTTCTTACGGCATTCCTAATGTGATGTGGATGAAGTTAAGGAAGTAAATGATGATGAGGCAGATGGTGATTTGTGCATGATGGAGTGCCCTGAGAATTCACAACAAGGGGTGAATGCAACTTAATTGATAAGTGCCAGAACTGTTGAAAATTTTTAGGACTGTGTCCACCAAGTATCACCTCTTCCTTGCATTAATGATTTTGAAATTGATATGGTACAAGCATTTGATTTTCCTAATCATGACTTTGAATACTTGAGGGATTTGATGATTAAAAAATATGATGTGGGAATTCCTTCTAAAGAAGACATGTAATTGTTGATGAATGTAGTAGTTTCTTAGGAGAAGGAATATAATACTAAAAGTAAGGTTGTCAAAAGGGTAGGGCCACAAGCCAAGCCGAAAATTCCAATTCTTAAAAATATTCCGAAGGAACCCCCTAAAAAAGATACATATGGAAAAGGCCTAATTACCCTAAATAGAACTTGTATTTCTTCCCATGCCCAGATTATGAAAACTCCTATACTATCAGAATAAGTCATGAATTTACCTCTTAATACTGTCCTAACCAAATATATTACTTATGGCATATCCCAAATATTAAGCAAAAATAAGTTTACTTTTCCCATAATTGTATTACTTAGGATCCTTAAGCATCAGAAAAGGGCATTTGAATATTTGTGATTTAAGGAAGAGAAAGCTACCAAGGGAAAAAGTGTGAATAACAAGGAGATTCCTCCTATCATTGCAGAGTTATAAATACCACAAGCATTGGAGGAACTCGGATAATCACCTGAGGTGTATTTAGGTACTTCTCTAGTAGAATCTTAACTTGACATGGATCCATTTTATACCACCTTAATTATTAAAGATAGGCTAGAACATAACTGCATGTTTGATTCAGGAGCCTCATGTAATGTAATGCCCCTTGAGGTAATGAATGAATTAAATATCAAAGTAATAACAACTTTTGTGAAGTGTAATGCTATGGATTCAAGTGAAGTTCTAGTGATTGGGTATGTTAAAGGATTAGTAGTGCAACTAGCAACTTATCAAAGAAAATTCTTAACCATGAATGTAGTTATTGTGGATTATCTTGTCAAATGGGGGATGTTTTTGTCAAGAAAGTGGGCTGCCAATGTAGGAGGAAGTTTGTAAATGGATATTTCATATGTGACCATACCAATAGAAGGGATTCTTTTGAAATTTTATGGTGAAATGAAAATGTTACATCTGATTGAGGACCCTAACAATACTTCTTATGAAGTATTGTACACAGACGTTGGTGTCGATAACTTTGTGGGTTATGCTGATTTTAAGGAGCATTGACAAGTGAAAGTATCCTAAGGAGGTTGGTTCTCCTTAGACACTGATGTTTGATGGGGCTTGTTCTAGATCTGCTAATGGCACTATTGTTTTCCTGATATCTCTAAGCCAAGAGGAATTTAACTTTTCTTTTAAACTCAATTTTGAATGCACAAATGATATTCCTGAGTATGAAGCACAGATCTTGGCTTTAAGGATTTCTTTGAAGTATGATGTTAGAGATATTATTGTTAAATGGGATTTAGAGTTGATAGTCAAACAAGTTAGAAAGGCGTATGCAAAAAAAAATCAAAGAATGAAGCAATATAAGCATATAGTTTGGGACTTTATTGAAATGTTGTATTCTTTCAATACAACACACATGATAGGAAATATAATATTGTAGCAGAAAAATTGGTAATATTAGGATCTAGGTTTGAGAATTGTACAGCGTCTCCTTATTGTTAATATGATATTTAAGTATTAACTAGGCCATTTGTCCATGATAATCTCAAGCATTGGCAAGTTTTTGAAGATGATGCCCAGGTTCAAAGGTTTTTACAAAACAAAGGAAAATTTACCAATCAAAATATGGAATGGGAACTAATGGTTTGTGTAAGTGGATGAAAAGATACCTTATTTGGTAAGGACATTATTCAATTAAAAACCAATACTATTCCTAGAGGTTTGGTTGCACTGGAATCAAATTTTGATAATGTTGATCGCATTGTTAATAGACACATGTCTGCCTCAAGAGATGTTGAATAACATAACCTAGGCACAAAAGATAAGCCTATAAGAATATGGATAGGTAGAAACTTTGGTAGAGAGGAAAATCAATCATATATCCAGTTGTTAAAAAAGTACCAGGACTGCTTAGCATGGTCATATTTAGAATTGAAGGCATAAAGGGAAGATATTTTTCAGCATGAGATACCCCTAGAAGCTAAGACCAAGCCGTTTAGGAAGAAGACAATACCAATTAATCCACTCCTTTCCCTAAAAATGCAAGAGGAGTTTAAAATGTTAAGGGATGGAGGAATTATACAACCTACAAGGTACTCTTCATGGGTATCAAACTTGGTACATGTTCAAAAGAAAAACGGGGACATAAGATTATGTGTCGATTTTAGAAATTTAAGTAAGGCATCAATCAAAGATAACTATCCCTTGCCAAATATGGATAACATGTTTCAATTGGTTACTAGTTCTAATTTTTTTTCTACTTTGGATGGTTTCTTTGGGTATAACCAAGTGGTTGTGAAGCAATAGGAGAGAATAAAAACTACTTTCACTACTCCATGGGGTACCTATGTGTACGTTAGAATGTCGTTTATCTTGATGAATGTTGGAGCCAAATTTCAAAGAGCAATGGATGTAGCATTCTCAGGATATATAAATGACTTCATTGTTGTGTATCAGGATGATGTGACCATTTTTCAAGGAAAATAAATGATCACTTGCAACATTTAGAAAAGATGTTGTTAAGATGCAGGGAATATGGTATCTCACTGAACCCTAAGAAATGTCATTTTGGGGTTCAAAAGGAAAAGTTACTCAGACATATTGTATCAAAAGAAGGGGTCATGACTGATCTTGACAGAGTGGAAGCCATTAGAAAAGTTCTTATTCCAAGAACCAAAAAGGGAATTCAATCATTTTTCGGAAAGATAAATTTCATTAGGAAATATATTTCCAACTTTGCTGAATTTACTATCCCAATCACTAGTAAGTTGAAGAAGGATAAGAGTATCAACCGGGAAAAAACAACTACTCAAGACTTTACTAGGATCAAGGAAACATTAAAGAATGCCCCTATTTTAGCAGCTCCTGATTATAAAAAGGCTTACCAAATGTTTTCCTTTTCTTCTAAGAATACCATTTCATCTATGTTGTTGCAAAAGGATGATGAAGGAAGCGAAATGCCAATTGCTTTCTTTAGTAAAGCATTACAAGGGGTAGAACTGAAATATACTATCATGGAGAAACATGCCTTTTATTTGGTGAGATCCAAAAAAATATTTAGACCATATATTTTAAGTTCTAAAGTCATAGATTATGTCCCACATACTATGGTTAAGGATATCTTGTCAGAAATGGAAATTTCAAATAAGAGATGTCGATGGGTGAATAAGTTGCAAGAGTATGACATGGACATCCAAACTATGAAATTGGTTAGAGGTTTGGGCCTAGCAAAGATGATGATAAAAATCAATTTTCAAGTAGTTGAGATAAATGAGGTTGAAGAAGAAGAGGTGAATGTTCTTAAAAAATTGATAAACTCTATCTGGTTCAAGGATGTTATACTTTATCTTAAACACTTGCAATGCCTTGAGTATTTAAGAAAAAATAAAAAGAGAGAAATTAGGTCAGATTCCCAAAAATATATCATCACTGATTATAGGTTGTCTTGGAAAAACCCCAAGGGAGTTCTCTTAAGATCTATCACTGAGGACAAAGCCCTGAAATTAATTGCTAATTTCCATGGAGGAGTTTGTGGGGGGAATTTCACAGAAAGAGTAATAGCCCATAAGATCTTAAGGGCTGGTTACTGGTGGCCAACAATTTTTGAGGATATAACTTTGTTGGTAATAAAATGTGAAAGTTGTCAATGTTTCTCAGGAAGATTGAAAGCTTTAGGATATCTCCCTTTGTAACCAGTATCAATTGAATCCCATTTTAAGCAGCGGGGAATGGAATTTTTTGGGGATATTTCAGATTCTTTAAGTGTAGGCCATAAGTGGATATTGGTGGCCACTGATTACTTCACCAAATGTGTGGAGGAAATCCCACTAAGAAGGAAACCCATGAAATTGTTATGGATTTCATTTTAAATCATATAATTTGCAGGTTTGGAGTGCCTGCTAAAATAGTTGCTGACAATGCTATGATTTTTTGAGCTAAACCTTTGGTAGCCATGTGTCAGGAGTATGGTATAAAATTAGGATGTTCTTCCAATTACAATCCCCAAGGTAATGGACAAGCAGAGTCAAGTAACAAAAAATTGTTGAAAATAATTAGGAAGACTTTGGAATTAAATAAATGAAAGTGGGGTGAGCAGTTGAAATTTTCTGTTTGGGCTAACAGAAATACTATTAAAAGAGCTACTAGAAACAACCCATTTGAACTGGTGTATGGAACTCAAGCTCTCCCCTCCCTACATATGAAATTATATTCTTATTAATTTATCTGACAATTGGAGGACCAGGAGATTAGTCCCTATGATGCACGTATAAATCAAATTGTTGAATTGGATGAAGAGAGAAGATAATCCCATCAAAGACATGTGAAGTTTAGGGAGAAATTGAAAAAATTATTTAATAAAAAAGATAACCCCAAGATTTTTTAGTGTGGGAGATCTTGTGCTACTGTGGGATAACAGACATGAGGATAAGGGAAAACATGGAAAATTTGACGCATTATGGATGTGCCCTTATTCTATTGATATTAGGATTAATGAGCATACCTTCTTCCTAAAATATCTAGATGGGGAATTGCTTGAGTAGGCTATTAATGGTAGGCACTTGAAACATTTCCTTGACTGATTTATCAAAATCAAGGTTCACATCATTGTACAATGTACAGTCTTTTGGTTTTGTTTCGTTTTGGCATTTTTCTGTTTTGGTTTGTCTCAGTACTTGGCAGCCGGTTTTTGTTGGTTTCTCAATTTGTTCTTGAAGGGTTGGTAATTGTTACTCTGCTTTGCAAGTAAGTTTTTGAATCCATGGCCCAATGGATTTTTTGCACATGGTTTGCTATTTTTTACACTTTGTTTTGTTCTTGTGGCACACACGGGGAGTGCCCATCCCTAGGTTGGAACTGGTGTTGGAGCTCAATAATAATCTCACCCATTTTGTTGAGATTTAATTTTTCTATCTGCCTCTCGTGTTTAGTTTTCTTGTAAGTTTTTCGAGGTGTTCTCTATTTTTCTCGTTTATATTTTTGTTCTTCCTCTTTTTGGTCAAAGGTCTGGTTATGGAATGTAAAATTTTCAAATTTCTCTTTGGAATCATACTGGTTTTTATCTAAAATGGGATTTTTTCCCTTTGGTAAAGGTTTTCCTTGGTTGTGTTTTGTTTGTCCATTTCTCTCGCTATGTCGTCTGTTATACGTGGAAATTTTTAATTAGTGTGGTGAAGCATGTTCAATTTGCAAACTTGAAATTTTCCTATGAAATTCACAAACTACAAATTTGGTCCTACGACTCGACGAATATTCCTCAAATATTCATGATCATAAAGCTAGCACAAATAAATTTTTCTTTCCACCTTGAAGTTGTACACGTGGCTCAAAATGAATGGATGTGGGGATGTAGTGCATAGTTGTATTTATGCACTTTACGGAGAAAATATGTTAAGAATGTGAAAAGGTCCTTGATTTCTGTAGAAGGACATGTGGTTTTGGTTTTAAAGAAAGTGAAGAAGCGGGTCATCGAGAATTTCTGGTACTTTTTGGTATTATGTAAAAAAAGAGGTAAAGTTACAAAAAATACCCACAACTCTGCTAACATCAAGGTATGGCTACATGTCATGCCTGTGTTGAAATTAAAAAGTTGAACGGGTGGGTCAAATTTTTCAAAGTGTGAAAGTTTTAAACATTACAAAATTGTAAAAAGTGCTCCAAAATCCCGCGTTAGTGAAGGTTTTTCCACGTGGATGGCTCATTTTCAAATTTGAGAAGGGTACAACAAATGGTGATGATACAATGCATTTATTTCTTCTACCATCAATGATTTTATTAGAAAATCAAGGACGTTTAAATTTTACGAATGCATTCTTTATTTATTATTAGTTTTCTAGTTCTTGTTGCTTCTATGAAAATGTCTTATTGTGAGATATTGTGATTTCAACCGTGGAACTCAACTGGAGAACCAAAGGATTGCAAAAATTACTATTTTAAGTTTGAATTTATTGGGTGCTCATGGAAAACTGGTAAGAAATTGAAATGCTTGTGTTTTACTCTTTTCAGCAAGGTCAACTAAGATAAAGTTATGGTTTTTTGAAGATGAAGACTTTTCCCTCTTCGTTCTCGCTTGTGTCAGGAATCACAAGTAATCTAGATAATATTACAGATACAAATTTAATGGGTGCCAATCTAAATGAATTCCTCCAAAGGAAAAGTGATCCCCAAAAAATTGAATCTTTGAAAGCAATTCAAGAAATCCGCATAGGTAAAGTTGGTACCATCTCACCTTCTGTTCATTACCCGGAGTTAGTGTTATCCAAAATGAGCCCTTGCTTATTTTGGCTAACTTGCCTTCATTATTTCCTTCCTTGTGCTTCAAATTCAATTTTCACACATTATAAGCACTCAAAAGATTCTAGAAATGGCTTCATTAGATAGGATTTTTCTTCCCCTTTCCAAAAAGGTAAAGAATTCCTCCTAACTCTTTGTATTTTTTGAGTTGTGGCTCGGTGGAGTTTGGAGGGGAAATTTTCCTAAGGTAGGCCTGTGGAGCTTGGGAGAGTTTTGTGCCAAAGAGGCTCAGGCCGGTGGAGTAGAGAAAGAAATTGATAACTTAGTGATTTCTGGGCTAAAAGTGTAAAATTCATTTATGCTCCCGCGAGCCTGCAAAGGAAACAAAATTGCTTAAGGCCCATAGCCAATGAAATGATGCCACGTGTTAAGGCAGAGCGGCAGGCGTTAGAGAGACTTCTAGTTTTTTGGCGTTTGGTCAAAATGTGTCAAAGGAAAAAATGGAAGAGCATCCCCACCGACCAATCAAAAGGTTCCATGTGTCCATTCATCGGTGGGGTGTGGGGCATCGGGAGGATTTTTGAATTGTTGCCAAAGTGATGAAAAACACAAACGGAAAGAATGCGCCACATCTCCGCAACTAATCAAAAGGCGCCACGTGTCTCAGAGTAGTGGGGCCATGGAGGATTTTTGGAAAACTATCCAATTTTGTGAAAAGGTGAAAAAGGTCAAATTTTGGCCCGCATACCTGAGTTTTGCCCTAATTTTGCCCTATTTTCCGTAAATCTTCAGAAGGCCATATCTTTTGATCTAGAGCTTAGATTTTCATGATTTTGGTATCAATGGAAATATGTTGAAATTATCGACATGATGAACACCTCAATTTTAAATTTTGACGGAGTTTTATGGGAAAAATTTGAAGAAATGTCTTTGGCACAGAAAAAATGCATAACCAACCCCCAACCACAAAAATTGATGAATTATGGCATATGTTTCTTCTCTAGCATGGCCAAATGCATCAAAAAATGGATTTTTAAGGGTTTCCTTGCTATTTGAATGAATCTTGTTGGTGGTTGGAGATGTCAAATCAATTTTCCTGTGTTTTCTCATTTCCTTCATTCTGTTCGAGTGATAAAAGCTAGTTTTGGCTCATTTTGAAAAAGGTTGTTCATCCTTCTTCTCTACCTCTCCCTTCTTTTCTTCCCCAGGGTCAAAAATGGATTTTTAACCTCCTCCCCTACTCTGTAATGGCATTTTTTCCTCTTACCCATGAAATGATGCATTGTGTAAATTTTGAGTAATAAAAAATGTGTTTTTGTGATGCATTTGTCCATCCTTGGCTCATTTTCCTTGTTGTTTTCCTTACCTCTCTTCATTATAGGGTATTTGTGCATTTTTGGATGTTTATTACAGGTTTTGGAGATGTGTTCATCGAGTTTTGGAACATTTTCTATGTGAAATCCATCTTTGGTCTATGGTGCACTTATCCATCCTTTCCATTACTCACCTCTTCTTGTTTCATCACAGTTTTGATAGATAATCAACACTTTCCTTCTTTGGTGTATCACCATTTTAGTGTAGGATCTTTTTTTCCTTGTTTTCTTCCTCTCCTTGTCTCCTTGGAATTTAGATTAGGTTAGATTAGCTTTCTTGCACTGGAATAACTTGTGGCAGGTAGTTTAGGAATATGAACCAACCTTCTTTGGAGAGCTTTCCCCATTTGCAAAGGTCTCACACTTTGGGAAAGCTCAATGTTATGAAATCACACTGAATGAATTTTCCTTAGAAAAGAAGATCCATAACTCATTAAGGGGTGTTGTGAATTTTCACTAACAATTTTGGCATGCCCGATGGGACCAAGAGGTCTTCCACTTCATTTTTGTAGGTTGATGTGTTCCTGTTTAAAATTTCAGCCTTTGGAGGCACTTGCAAACACATCTAGCAAATCCATCTGATCAACAACCCATGTATGAAGTTCTAGACCTTCCTTTTCATTAATTTCAATTCATTTTTCATTCATTCTTCTTTCCATCTCTTTCACTCTTTTTCATTCCATGAGGTTGTATAATCATGACTTCATTTCCATCATGGAATTATTATTTGCAACAGCAGTGCCATTCAAATTCATCTCCAATGTGCTTTACAACTCCTTCAAATCAACATTTTGAATAGATTCAAAATCATCATGCTTACCCATATGAGAAATACCAAAATTAGTTTGGTTATGAAACATATCAAGAGCAAGGGTACGTATGTAATGATAACAGTCAAATGTAAGATGTTGGTCTGTTGGAGAAGATCCAAAAAATGGAGATTGGCATGGTGCAATCAAGAGCAATAGATCAAATGCAGGCTTTTAGAATTGGTTGCAAGGTACCTTTTCCATGGGTTGGACCTTTTCCAAGACACTTCAGCCCTCAGGAGAAGCTGGACTTTGTGGTGGAGATGTTGCCCCAACTTGTACAATAGATAGTGGAGATAGAGGCCTATGAATTTGGTGTTGAGAAACCTTTTCAATGGGTAAGTTCTACACCATCATCTAGTAATTTTCTCTCTACTCCTCAAGCAGCACCATCTCAATTTGGGCTTCAATTTCCAAGATTCCCATTGAATGTTGCCTAAGTATGAAATCCATTTCTCCATTACCTAGTCTTCCACCTCATCTTAGTTCTTCTATCCTTTTCCCTTCCAGACAGTCATCCCCTCTGAACAAACAAGAAGTTCCACCTCCCTTCCCACCAAAAATAATTACAAAACCATTTGAGTCACAACTCACCCCTCTTGCATTCCCAAATCCATGTTCGGAGGATGAAAATCAGAAAACCAATCAAGGAGAACAGTAAGAAGAAGAGCCAAACAAAGAAGAAAAGATTAGAAGTTTAGTGAGTTTGGCTCCAAAATTTGAGATTACAAATAATCCCTTGATGTTTAAGCCAAAGAAGGAGGTGGAAGTTGAAGAAGTGGTGGCCAAGGGTGATTTTATAGCAATAGTGGGGTAAGAAGACTCGCAGTTTGTTTATTCTAAGTGTAGTGTCCATGTTGGCACTTAATTTGAAGAAAATGCTAATCTACTCCAAGCTACACAACTAGTCAACAAGGAAGAAGAAAAATCAGCTCCAAGTTCCATTGAAGAGGAGCAGATGGGAGAGATAAAATCAAAGTTGAAGCCACTCAATGAAGAAAGAATCATTGAAGATTCCTTGCTTTCATTTGAAGGGCCTATTTTGGTTAATGAACCCATAATGGAGGAGGACCATATAGTTTCAAAGGCTCCAAGTGAGGAGCAGGCTGCAAAGGAACCTTCATTTCTTCCTCCCACTTCATCTCCTTTAATCTCTAATGTTGAGGAGGAGTTTGATCTTTCAAAATTCATGTTTGAGGATGAGGAGAACCATGGTGATCAAATTTCAGATCAGGAGGACATCATGAAAGAGGTTGAACACTTACGACAGGACAACAATGAGGCAATGTATTTGTATGATTTGGAGGAATGTTTTGATGGAGAAGAACCGGTTGAGTTTCTATTTTTTTCTCCTTCATCATCCACCTTCCAGGCACTGAGCCTACTATCATGGAGGAAAACTTTCAATTGAAGCAGCCTACATCTTATACCAACTCTTTGGAATCAGGTTTGGGAGATTTAAACCTTCCATAATCTTCAAAGGAGGAAGAAGAGAAAGAGCAGAAAAGTTCCACCATTGCTTCCACACCATTCACCCAAGAAGGTCTGCAAGAAGACTCCATTTTTGGAGGATAATTTCAGAGCTATGGGCATATCAAACAAATCAGACTTTTCCCTATAAGGTATTTGGCTTTATTGAAGCCAAAGGAGGAGTTTCCAATAGTCATGCTTGCTTCTGAGCATGAGTATGAGCATCAAAGTGCCAAGGATCAACTACAATGCCTCTTCAATCCAAATGTAGAGCCACTAAAAGAGGTATCTAATTTTCTTTCAGCTGACACCTTACTAATTGGGTAGAAGACTAGTTTATTGTTGATTTTCCACTCATCCAACCAACCATGATCAACTCCAAATCAATTACATGGTTTCCCATTTTGAATAAAGGAAGCTATTTTGCACAACCAGTTGCAGGGTTTGTTTAGCCCACCTTTGCTTCCAGTTAGAGTACAGTAGGTAGGTTTTCTTTTAGCAGAATAAGTGCTTGTGCACACTCTACATATCCCACTTAGGGTATGTATGATTTCAAATTTTTTACATAGTTGTTTTGTGTTGTTTTGGTTTCTCTTGCATAGTGTATTCAGTGGCTTTTGGTGAAGATCAACTCCAAGTTTTAGTGGGTTTCTAAGTGAGTTAGAGGTCAAAATTTTAGATTTTAGATAAGAATCAATTTATCAGATATACTCCATCCCCAATGGATGATTAAAAAGGCCACTAATCATTCATTAACTAGGTAGATGACCCCTCTAAGTCGCTAAAATTGTTATCTAAAATGAGCCCCTGCTTATTTTGGCTAGCTTACATCATTCTTTCCTTGTGTTTCAAATTCAATTTTCACACATTGTAAGAAATAAAAATATTCTAGAAATGGCTTCATCAGATAGGAATTTTCTTCCCCTTTCTAGAAAAGTAAAGAAGTCCTCTTAACTCCTTGTATTTTTTGAGTTATGGCTTGGCAGAGTTTGGACGGGAAATTTTCCTAAGGCGGGCCCGTGGAGCTTGGGAGAGTTTTGTACCAAAGAGGCTCGAGCCAGTAGAGTGGAGGTAGAAATTGAGAACTTAAGGCATTTTGGGATAAAAGTGCAAAATTCATTTGTGCTCCCACGAGCCCGCAAAGGAAATGAAATGTTGAAGGCCCATAGCCAATGAAATGATGCCACGTGTCAAGGCGGAGTGGCGAGTGTCAGAGGGACTTCTATTTTTTTGGCGTTTGGTCAAAATGTGTTGAAGGCAAAAATGGAAGATCATATTCATTGACATATCAAAAGGTGTCACATGTCCATTCATCGACAGGGAGTAGGGTGTTGGGAGGATTTTGGAAGTGTTACCTGTTAGGGAATAAGAGATAAAATATGCGGAATAATCCCTTACAGAATCGCAACAGTATAAACGAATATGCAGAAAATATTACAAATCTCAAATCAAAGTGCAGAGTAAATAACACAACACAGAAAGATAGTATTTAACATGGTTCACCCAATTTAGGCTACATCCACCAATAATCACTTTCTTAATTTTATTACAAGCCTCCACTCTCTCAATACAATACCCAAATCCATTTGGAGCTATGCTCAACAAACTCTACAGAATTCACACCCAAATTCAAAGCACATCTGCAATGCATTTTCTTGTGTATGTATCATATGCATAAGACCATATAAATAGACAATTGCTTAAGCAGTTTGATACAAAACCATGGGAAAAAAACCATGGGTATCAAAACAATGGGTACCGAAAAAAAAAACCATGGGCCCAAAAATAGTCCATAACGGTTACCCATTACCCATGGGTTAATAAAACACCCATGAAAATTTGCTTCAGGGGATTTTGCCCCCAAACCCCCCTGACCCACTCACCGGTGAGTGGGACCGCCGTAAAAATACCCAAGTGTAACACATAGAAGGTGTACCTCACTCTAACATGAAAATAGGCTCCACAAACATAACAATCTCCCACTTGGATACTGATTTCCAATGAGCATGCTTGTAGTACCCACTTTCCTTGGACACTGTTTAGATACTGATCCTGACACTATTGATCATATTTTGGACATAATTATGTTTTGATGTAGTATGATGTGTATATGCTAGATCATGGATTCCTATGGAAATTATTATGTTTTGCTTAGTATGATGGTTAGATGTTAGACTATGGATTAATATTTATTTGGATTCAATTATTATGCTTGAGGATCATTAGGACATTATTATTATTATGTGGATGATGATATACTAGTTGACATGGAAAGGTTATTGATGTTGATTTTAGACATGTGACATTGATATTATGAATAGCTCTAGTATAGAAATCTATTGGATGATGATATAGCTGCAAATTGAATTTAAAAGATAAATGTTAAATTCTTGATAATGTTGTGATTTGGATTTAATAATTGTATGTTGCTTATATCATTTGGATGTTCTGATATGGCCACGATGTAAAAGGGGTATATTACATTTTGTAGGTTAAAAATCACAACAATGTCAGGGGACTGGAGACTAACCATGTTGGAATTCAGTGTGAAATCAACAAGGGTCACCATGGCAACTTTGTTTGACTGGTGTGTTATGCTGTGTTGGGATTTCCATTATTATGACCATGGGGTATATGTGTGCTTTATTTTTTGTGTCCCTTTTTAAAATTATTGTTGTATGTATTTTATTTGTAATGTGCTCTTTATTTTAATTATTTTAATGTGATAGTATAATGTGAGAGTCTTATAGTTAAATTTAAATTATATTAATTGGGATGTGGATTATAAATTAAATGTTATTGCCTTGGTTGAAAATGAAAATTGACTTATATATATTATAACCATGTGGTAAATAAATAAATCTTTATAAAAGATTGTAATAAATAAATGTCATAAATATAAATGCATGTGTAAGAATTTGTAAGAGGTTGTAAGGCTGATTTTGGAAGGTCAAACACTCCTTCCACTTTGAAATTCGAATTTGGCCTTAAAGGACAAATTTGGAGGCTTGTGGGACAAGTTAAACTTGTCCCACGCCTCTCAAAATCCTCCACCAACCATGTTTATTGTTTTGGAGTCAAAATAAATCTATTTTATTATGTTTTGATATGAATTTGGGTAAGTATTGATTTCACTTGTCTTGTAATTTTAAATGCATTCCTTTTGGGGTATGGGCTACATTGTGTGTGTAAGTGATTTTTTCATTTTTCTTTAATGGTGATTTGTTGTTGATGTGGATTACACTCTTGGGGAAGGAAGAAAAATGATGTGGCATCCCACTTGGAATCCACATCATCATCTTCCACCCTCTCCTTTGAAATTTGAATTCCTCCTCATTTTGAGGTTGTTGAAAGTTGGAAATTTCACTCTTGGGTAAAATTTATCTTGAATTTTGGAGCTTGCTTGGTGGAAGAAGTGGATTTACTTGTGCATGCTTTCCTCTTGCTAATTTGGGACTTGTTTTGTGAAATAAAGAATTTGTTGTTTTGGAAACAAGACTCCATTATGGAGAGGTAGGCCCTCACTCTTTTAAATTGTTGTTTTTCCCTCTTTTAGCATGAATTTTGAATGTGTTTGTGTTTGCAATTCTTAGAGGGATGGGTAGAATTCTTAGGGCATGGTGTGGAGAGAAGACTATAAGGTTTATCAGAGGAGGGATAAGGGATTTACCATTGGCACTTGTCTTGTGGAGGGAGTGTTGGTTGGGATCCACCTAGGGAAAATAATATGCTTGCATTTTTTACTTTGGAGAGGTATAAAGGATAAATTTGGAGGAGGGGTTGAGGAGGGATAAGGTTTATGGGATGGTTATGTTTTGGCAGTTTGTTTTAGGAAGATTCCCAATTTCAACATGGGAGGCATAAGGAGACCTCCATAGTTCTTGCTCTTGATTGGCTTGCTTGCTTTGAGAAAGAGCCTTTGTTTTGATTGAAATTTTTGTTGTAGTTGAGAACTACATCTTTTTATTTGTGCATTTCCTTGTGCATGTGAATGTATGTTATATGTGAAAGAAGCTATGTTGTCATGTGTTGTTTTATCATGTTCCATTCCAATATGGTTGGGGCTCGGGGGCCAATGGGGAAAGATGGCTTCTATTTTCCCATTGGTATCTTGGTTGGGTGGAGAGTGTTTCCTTTCCCCCTTCCTTGTTGTGATTAAAAGATAAAAGATGAAGAAATCAGCCTTTTGCTGTTTGGAGCTTGGAGAATTCAGTTTGACAGTCTTTTCCTTTTTGCAAGTTCATTGTAACCTTCCCACTTTGAAGTGGATGATTTGTATTGTTAATTTTAATGAGAAGACATCTTGTATTGAAATTAAAAGGTTGAAAGTGATAAGTGAATTGTAAAGAATTATTATTCCATACTGTGTTATGAGAAGAATGTGAAAGAAAGAAATATGTATTGTGCATTGTAACTTGAAATTCAAAGAAAGACATAAACTGTTGAATTATTGTTGGAAATCAAATAAAGAATTACATTCCTTTCTCAAAATTTCATTGTTGTATTAGATCCGAGTTGCTGTTGTGAAATGAAAACTCTGTTTTGAAAGAGATTAAGAAATAGCATTTCCAGTAAATGTACTGTGTTTGAAATCAAAACTAGAGTTTAAACTTTACATATGAACTATCAATTAATTGTTCGAATCAATTGAATGTCTTAGATAATATTTGAAATGCCTCCCCATATTTGGAAGATGTAAATTGGTTAATAAACTTGTTAGGAAATGATTTTTGTTTCTTTCTTTAATTATGGAAATTAATTCCATCAAAAATGTATAGTTTAGATTTTTAGTTAAAATTGGGAAAGGAAACAAAGTATTATAGATGTATTAGATCCTACTGAACCCACATTGAACTTCATATTTAAGACAATATCTCAAAAACTCTATCAAATCCAATTTTAACTTCACAATCCAACTTACTAGTCAAAAAACATAAAATTTACCAAATGCAACCCAATATCTAAATTGGAGCTTGAAAAATATACTTAAACTTACCCAAGACCATTTCCCAATGCTCAATTTACATGCTCAGAAGAAGAAATATCAAAATTGAATCAAATCTTATAAGTTCAAAATTGCCAGTTTTAAAATTATAAACCGTACAGATCAATTTATTAAAATTGACCTTCAAAACTTCACCAAATTCCAAAATTTATGATTTATGTGCAAAAAGGACTCCGAGAGCTTTCTGGAAAGTCCTCGTTTGCCTAAAATGGAGCTTCCTATAAAAAGTTGTGGCCATTTGAAGTTTTACTTCAAAATGGCCATCCCAAACCAAAAATGAAATAATTCAACCTTAGAAAAATTTAAATTTTGAACTTTAGAAAAATTTCTCAAAAAGTTCCACCGCCCCACCACCCTCTCATCCTATCAGAATTCACCATGTGGCACTTTGGAGGGGTGGACCCTTAATAAAACTTAACATTTTGAAAATTTTGCCTTGGGAAAATTTTCCCTATTTTCCCCGCAACCCCGCGGCCCCCAACCAATCACATGATGACACATGGCATTTGGGAAAATTTTCCCAATTTTCTCCCTAACCCTGCGGACCTCCAAGGGAAAATTTTCCCCTAAAACTCCTCCTGGCCATAACTTGAGTTTTACAAGAAGTTAGGAGGACTTCTTTATATGGCTGGAAAGGTGAGGAAATTTCCTATCTAATGAGCCTAGTTTAGGAAAGTTTTGATAATTCAAAGTGTGTGAAAAATCTAGTTAAAGTTCAGGGCTTGATAGAGAGCAGGCCTGGTGATAAATTTCTCCCTGAACCTTAGTAAAACTTGTAACCTCCAAATTGGAACCTTGTAAACTTGTTATAAGATAAAATAGAAATCTTGTGTTTGGATAATCAGAATTTGTTCCGGAACCTATTTAGATTCAAACTAGTGTCTTGCTACTTGTTTGTAGACCCTTCTTACAAAAAAAAATTATTCCATAATTTTCCTAGTTTGTTTCTTGGTCTCAAGTGGTAGTTGAAGCGGGCATTACAAAGCTTCTTAACCCTTCATTGTCATCCACGAAGGCCAACCAAAGTTGAACATAGATTTAGTTTATCCCTTGTGACCACCTTGGTCATCATGTCTGTAGGATTCTGATTGGTATGAATCTTCTCCAACTTCAACTTATCTTCCTCCAAAGTTGTCCTGATGAAGTGATATCTCAACTATATATGCTTCGTCCTAGAGTGGAAAGCAGAGTTCTTATCTAGGTGTATAGCACTCTGACTATCACTATGCAACTTACATTCCCCCTTCTTATACCCCAAATCCCCAAGAAATTTTTGTAACCAAATCATCTCTTTGCTTGCCTCTATTGCAGCAACATACTTAGCCTTTGTGGTTGAGAAAGCCATTAGCTTTTGTAGTCATGAAATCTAGCTTATTGTTGTCCCACCTACAATGTAAATATAACATGTCATGCTCCTCCTCCTATCTACATCTCCAGCCATAGCTGAATCTACATAACCGCGTAAAGTGGTGTCTGATCCACTGTAGCATAAAATTGTCCCCATGGTCCCTCTCAAATACCAAAGGATCCACTTTACTACTTGTCAATGCTCTTTACCTGGATTACTCATAAATCTACTCACAGCTCCTACTGCATGGGCAATATCAGGCCTAGTGCATACCATAGCATACATCAAACTGTCAACCACTAATGAGTAAGGTACCTTGGACATATGGTTTCTTTCCTGCTCTGTCTTGGGACAAAAATCCTTTGATAACTTAAAATGGCCTAACAAAGGAGTCCCAACCGGTTTAGCATCCTGCATGTTAAACCTATCCAATAACTTCTTAATGTACTCTTCCTAAGATAAAGTCAGCTTCTGTTCCTTCCTATCCAGAGTTATCCTCATACCAAGGATTTGTCTGGCAACCCCAAAATCCTTCATATCAAAGGATTCACTTAGTTGTTTCTTGAGTACTTTTATTTCCTGCATGTTTTTACCTGCAACCAGCATGTCATCAAAATACAAAAATAGGATAATATAACTTCCATCCTCAAATTTCTTTGTGTACACGCAATGGTCAGAATGACATCTGATATAACCTTGCTCCATCATGAAGCTATCAAACTTCTTATACCATTCACGTGGAGCTTGTTTCAGGCCATACAAGCTCTTCTTCAGTTTGCACACCATATCCTCTTTACCTTTGACTTCATATCCTTCTGGCTGCTGCATATATAGCTCCTCCTCCAAATCACCATGGAGAAATGCAGTCTTTACATCTAACTGTTCTAAGTGTAAGTCTTCTACTGCCACTATTCCAAGAGTAGTTCTAATAGAAGTCATTTTTACTACAGGAGAAAATATCTCATCAAAATCTATACCTTGTTTCTGTGCAAACCCCTTGACCACCAACCGGGCCTTATATATTTTCTTTCCTCCTTCATCTTTAACTTTGTACACCCACTTGTTCTGCAATGCTCTTTTGCCTTTCGGTAGCTTTACCATTTCCCAAGTTTGGTTCTCCCTGAGAGACTTATGCTGCTCATCCATGGCTTGCTCCCACTTCTTACTGGCATCTACCTGCATTGCTTCATCAAAGCTCTCTGGCTCTCCACTATCAGTGAGTAATAAATAATAAAAAGGAGAAAAAAGTTCAGGTTCTTTTCTTACCCTAGAAGACCTCGTCGCTATAGGAGTTTGGGGTTCCTGTTGAGTAGGTTCCTTAACTGATTCATGGGTCACTTTCCCATCTGGAAGATCCTCTACCACTGCATATTCTTTCTTGGATTCTTTCTTGTTTTCTAGTAACTGTTGTATACATGACTTTCTCATTAAAGACCACATCCCTAGACCAAATGATTTTCTTGTCTTTAATACTCCAACATTTAAATCCAAAGTCATCACCACCATAACCAATAAAAGTGTATTTTTCTGATTTATCCTCTAGCTTGGTCCTATCATCCTTGTCAATATGAACAAACACCTCACATCCAAAGACTCTAAGAAATGAGTAATCAACTTTCTTACCGTACCAAGCCTCCTCAGGTATGCCTCCATCCAAGGCACTTGAGGGTCCTCAGTTTATCAAGTACATAGTTGTGCTCACCACTTCTGCCCAAAAATAAAGAGGCAGTCCTACATGTATCCTCATACTCCTAGTATGTTCCATTATTGTTCTATTCATCCTTTCTGACTCCCCATTCTGTTGTAGGGTTCTTGGAACCGTCTTTTGCCTACGGATTCCATTCTTAGAATAATAATCATCAAATTTATTTTTGTAATACTCTGCTCCATTATCTGACCTAAGACATTTTAACTTAAGGCCTATTTCATTCTCTACCAAGGCTTTCCATTTAACAAAAGTATAAAATAAATCATATTTGTTTCTAATATAATAAACCCAAACTTTCCTTGTTGCATCATCAATAAAAGTAACATAATAACTTGAACCCCTAAGAGATGATACCTGAGCCGGCCCCCACACATCAGAATGTACCAGCTCTAACTTACTCTCCTTTTCTTCGTAGGTCCAACCTTGAGAAACCTTACTCACTTATGTTTCCCATATATGCAGTTCTCATAGAAATCCAAACCTAATTTTGAATATCTAGGCAAATTCTTCTTTATGATGTCCATTCCCTTATGGCTCATATGACCAAGCCTATAGTGCCATAATGTTGTATCTGCATCTGAAGTCACAAGATTATAATCATTAGTACTATCAGTGGTTAAATACAAGGTTCGAACCTTTTTACCTCTTGCCACCACAAGAGCACCCTTGGTGACCTTCTAAGAGTTAGCTGTAAATATCATAGTACAACCATCACTTCCCAATTTCTCCGCTGATATCAAATTTCTCCTTAATGTAGGCACATGTCTGACATCCTTCAATAGCCATGTATTCCCCATTCTACATCTTAACCTGAACAGAACCTTTTCCAACTATACTACAAGGCTACTCATCACCAATAAAAACACGCCCAAAATCCCCTTGAACATAATCAACAAAATAGTGCCTATGTGGAGTAGCATGAAAAGAAGCCCTTGAATCTAAAACCTAAGATTCATTAATATTATGTAAAGAAAGAATCAAAGCATCCTAGCATACATTACCCGATGCCACATTTACCTCCTTGTTTTCTTCTTGTTGTTTCTTCTTATCCTGAAGCTCCCAACAATCCTTCTTTGCATGCCCAGACTTTCCACAGTGCCAACATACTATCTTGCTTTTGGATTTTGACCTTGCCTGATCCTTTGATTTTCCATGATTTCCTCTATTCTTCCATCTCCCTCTAGTTTCCACTGTCAAAGAATTCCCTAAATTAGAATATTCACCAGAGATTTTTCTTCACATTTCCTCACTTAGAATCACCCCTACAACATGCTCAAACTTTAACTTCAAGTTAGCTGGAACCGAGTTACTTACCGCCATTAACAGGCTATTCCAACTTTCAGGTAAAGAGCACAGAATTAATAAAACCCTAACTTCTTCATCAAATTATATTGTAACTGAAGCTAGCATATTCACAACCGTATTGAAATCATTTAAATGATCTGCTACTGAACCATTCTTAGACATCTTCATATTAAACAACTTTTTCATTAAAAATATCTTATTAGAGGTAGAGGGTTTTTCATACAACTTCCCTAATGCATCCATCAGTTATTTTGTAGTCTTTTCCTTTGAAACATTAAATAATACCGAAGATGCAAGACACAACCGAATCATTCCAAGTGCCTTCCGATCCAAAAAATCCCATTCCGCATCTGTCATACTCAAGCGTTTGTTCACCTTCACAAATAGCAGAGTATAAAGATCCTTCTGATAAAGGTACTCTTTCATTTTCATCTTCCAAAGACTGAAATTCTGCCCCTTGAATTTATCAACCCTATATCTTCCATCATCTCCCATATCTCCCACTCAAGCTAAAAAATTTCCCTACAATTCAACACTTCAGCAAACCAAACCAGGCTCTGATACCAATTGTTAGGGAATAAAAGATAAAATATGTGGAATAATCCCTTACAGAATCGCAACAGTATAAACTAATATGCAGAAAATATTACAGATCTCAAATCAAAGTGTAAAATAAATAACACAACATAGAAAGACAGTATTTAATATGGTTGACCCAATTTAGGCTATGTCCACTAAGAATTACGTGCTCAAATTTTATTACAAGCCTCCACTCTCTCAATACAATACCAAGATCTGTTTGGAGCTATACTCAACAAACTCTACAAAATTCACACCCAAATTCAAAGAACATCTGCAATGCATTTTCTTGTGTATGTATCATATGCATAAGACCATATAAATAGACAATTGCTTAAGCAGTTTGATACAAAACCGTGGGTATCAAAACCATGGGCAAGAAACTGTGGGTATAAAAACAATGGGTACCGAAAAAAGAAAACAAAAACCATGGGCCCAAAAACAGCCCATAACGGTTACCCATTTCCCCCCCGAACCCTCCTAACCTGCTCATTGGCAAGTGGGACCGCCGTAAAAATACCCGAGTGTAACACATAGAAGGTGTACCACACTCTAACATGAAAATAGGCTCCAAAAACATAACATTGCCAAAGTGGTGAAAAACACAAACAACAAGAATGGGCCACATCTCTACAGCTAATTAGAAGGTGCCATGTGTCTCGAAGTGGTGGGGCCACAGAGGATTTTTGGAAAAAATTTCAATTTCGTGAAAAGGGGAAAAAGGTCAAATTTTGGCCTGCAGACCCAATTTTTGCCGTGATTTTGCCATGTTTGCCCTAAATCTTCAAAAAGGCCATATATTTCGATCTAAAGCTTAGATTTTCATGATTTTGGTATCAATGGAAAGCTATTGAAATTATCTGTAAGATGGATCCCTCAATTTTAAATTTTTATGGAGTTTGATGGGGAAAAATTGAAGAAATGTCTCTGGCATGGGAAAAATGTAGAACCGACCCCTAACCACCAAAATTGATGAAGTATGGCGTCGGTTTCTTCTCTAGCATGGCCGAATGCATCAAAAATTTGATTTATAAGGGTACCCTTACTATTTTAATGAATCTTGTTGGTGGTTGGAGATGTCAAATCAATTCGCTCATGTTTTCTCATTTCCTTCATTCTGTTCAAGCGATAAAATCCAGTTTTGGCTCATTTTGAAAAAGGTTGTACATCCTTCTTCTTTGCCTCTCCCTTCTTTTCTTCCCCAAGGTTGAAAATGGAGTTTTAACCTCCTCCCCTACTCTTTAGTGGCATTTCTTCCTCTTACCCATGAAATTATGCACTGTGTAAATTCTGAGCAATAAAAAACGTGTTTTTGTGATGCATTTTTCCATCCTTAGCTCGTTTTCCTTGTTGTTTTCCTTACCTCTCTTCACTACAGGGTATTTGTGCATGTTTGGATGTTTATTACAGGTTTTGGAGCTGTATTCAAGGAATTTTGGAGCATTTTCTATGTGAAATCCATCTTTGGTCATCCTTTTCATTGCATACCTCTTTTTGTTCCACGGTAGTTTTGATAGATAATCAACACTTTCCTTCTCTGGTGTATCACTGTTTTAGTGTAGGATCTTTTTTTCCTTGTTTTCTTCCTCTCCTTGTCTCCTTGGAAGTTAGATTAGGTTAGATTAGTTTTCCTGCACTAGAATAGCTTGTGACAGGTAGTTTAGGAAGAGGAACCATCCTTCTATGGGGAGCTTTCCCCATTTACAAAGGTCCCACAGTTTGGGAAATCTCAATGTTGTGCAATCACACCAAATGAATTTTCCTTAGAAAACTAGATCCATAACTCATTTGGGGGTGAAGTGAATTTACACTAATAGTTAGTAGGGCACTATGCCATGAATTACGATCCTAAAAAGAGGGAGGTGTTAGATGGAAGTGGGGATGCATTATTGATGTTAACACCAAATTCCATCATAATTATGTTAAAATTGCCTATTATCGCAACACCAATCACCATAGGCATTAAATTGGCTCTAGATGATTAGCAAGAAAATAAGAAGGATTATGCTAAACTTATAAGTTCAAAATTGCTCCTCACAAAAATGACAACTATTAGAATCCCTAAGAAATTAGTTACGACAAAGTTTACTGAGGAGGAAGAAGATCTTATTATACTGTTGAGCCAAATGGTAGGTCTAGAAACCATGAATGAATTTTAGGAATGGATGAATACATAAATGTGGATTATCCTAGAGATAATAAGAAGTATTTTTTGGGCTACCTTCATTATAAAAGAATTTCATGAACACATGGTAACTCTAGCAGCAAAAATTGAGATGGGAGAAATTATAGACCTCAAACTGTATATGATGAGATACCTCATTTGAACATTGCTAGCCACAAACATTTCCCAGGGATATCACCATGTGCTGATTTCAAGAAGTGTCAAATGCACGATATTTTCCCTCAACTGCAACTGCCTAACTAGAGCGGAAATGTAAGGTTAGTCAATGATGCCTTTTTCACACCAATTATCTCTCTTTTTGAACCAGAAAGGGGACAATACAAAATCTTTTAGTAGACCAGACATGTAATACTGAAATATGGTTGCTACTTTATTCAGTATAAGAAGTTCACATATATAAGAGTCAATGGATTTGAAGGTAAGTCTAATAAGTTTCCCCGGTATGTTGATGACAAACTTGTTTTATGTGATTTAGAAAGGCAATTGAATCTTGTACATAAGTTGATTGCTGGAAGGCATAAAACAAATATCAATTTCCCCATTAGAATTGGAAGTTATTCATGTCCTTCCATCATAAAGGTTAGGATGATTGGTGAGGAATTGAAGAAATTTAACATGGAAAAGTTTGAGGTAAGGCCAAATTATGATTTTAGATGGGTGTTCAACAATATTGCAAATACCTTTTATCATGAGCCCAATTTCAAAGATTACTAGATGAATTTTAGAGATGAGGAAGAAGTCAAGTTAAGAGACTTTTCCAGATGACCTTATCACAAATAATTGTCTATAAAATTTCAATTATCCCAGAGGGGATTGTAGATGACCCTCACATAGTAGGAAGGTTGTATATCAACCAAAAAGTGGAGGATCAGCCTATTTCTCCTCCATAATGGAATGTGGATGAATCTGATGATCCTTATTTGAGAATAACAAATGTTATGAGGAGAAATACAAACTGGTTGACTCACAAGAATATTGATCTATCAATCTAGAATAAAAATATCTTAAGCAACTTCAGGAGTTTGGGAAATCTAAGTGAAGATATTCCACCTGTGTGGGAGGACACAGAAAAAATGGACCCACTAGGTGGGAAAGCCCCTCAAATGCTAAATAAAAGGCCTACTCCTTAATTCATTGATGAATAGACATCAGTCGCTAGTGGAACTAGCACTTCCATGTCAGTTCTCATGTAGAATACTGAAGAGATGCGTTTAAAGTCTATGGAGAATACTCCCATTACTTTTGCAGTACCCCTTCGAGAAAAATGAAAAGATCTAACATTAGAGGTGGCTCATCCAATTGTCTTACCTAAGCCACATAGAAATATAAAACTAATGAGTCGAGTCATTACAAGTGGTCACATTCAAGTTAAGCCGCACAAGGATGAAAAAAGAACAACACCAGATTTGAAAAATTTTGAGTGGACACACAAAAAACCTGAGATTCTCCACTAGCCAGCCTTGGTAAGAGTGGGTGCCCATACACCAAAAAATTTCAAACACAAGGATGGGGTAATTAATGCCCCAAAAATGAAGAAAACTAATATCTTCTAGAAGCAGCAGGATGCATCATTATCACATATGAAGCAATCCAATCCTATGATTCCTCCTTCACCCTTTGTGGAAAATGAACTGGAATTCACTCAGAACCCAGTTCCCTAGGGGAATACTTCAATTAATCTAGTGGATAGTCATTTTTTTACTCCAGGCATGAAAATTCTTGAAGCTCTACTTGTTAGGGATATCAATGCACCTCCATTTGAACCAATGCATGGATTTGTAAATCTACAAAGTGAGATAATTGATGTACATGCTAGTGAGGGATTATCCATGTTGGATGCACTTAGTTTGTCTGTTGATGAACCCATATTAACACCAGTGGATAGTATTAAGGTAAGTAAGGAATCAGAAAGGGATAATCATGCACTAACAACTGAAGTAAGAAATCGGGAAATAAATCTATATTCCCCAAAACAACTTCTTTTGGAAATGGATAAACCAAAATTATTTGCTGAAAAGGATATTAATACTGGATTGGTAGTAGATGAAGTTGTGTCCACTTCTGTTGAGGTCACAAGAACTAATGAATTTCCTCAAGAAGGAATTTTTTCTTTTGAAGAAAGACTAAAAATGGCACAAGATACAATTACTAATGAGGAAATCATTATTGGTGGAAACTCACAACTTTCACTAGGAAATTTGGAGTTGTTTCCAATGGAACAACCTACCATGATATTGCCAGAGGTATCATTAGGGCATGAAGATCGTAGTTTGGAAACTCAGCCAGTTTCTTGAGAAAAGGAACCCATAGCCCAAACTTTGATACAAAAGGGAGAAGGAGAAGAAATTTATTCCACCATGGTTTCAGCTGGAGAAGCAATGAAATAGTTTCCTTTGAATATTGATACAACTCAGGTTAAAGATGATCAATCTAAAATTCCAAACCAGGAAAAGAAGCATCTAGAAGAATCAGTAGTACAGAGTGAAATTGGCATAGGTACCCTTAAGGTAAGTGTCTAAGAAAAAATAGAATCATTGGTATAAAAAGAAAAGGAAATGTCCGAGCAGATACTAATTGTTCTTGATAAATTCTAGCAAGGATCACAAGAAACAAAAGTTGGAACAAGTTTGAAAAAGGGATGGATCAACAAATTGATTTCAAATGAATAAGAGACCCTTCTTGTGCAGGTAGTTGACCTTACTACTCTTTCTTTTCCAAAGAAATTTAGATCCCCAAAAAAGGCTAGGACCATCACAAAGACTCATACTGATTCATTTGGAGCAAGGACCTTAGACATAACAACTCCTTTTTAGGGTAAAGCAAGAAAAGACATAATTGTTGATGATTGCAACATTTAAATTAATCCCTTGGGAAATCCTTCAAGGGAAAAACTAAAGAAAGGAGTATCTGAAGTTGTAAGTGATCTTCTACAAAAATTCGATGAATATGGAATGACGAAAAAACAACTAAAGGAGAAAATTAAGGCCTTAAGTTCATGTTTGCAATAATTGATAGGGAAAACTAGTCATGAACAAGCAGATACCTATGTGAATATCCTAGAGGGTATAAATAAATTAAATAGTGTTGTTAAGAAGGTCCAAGTGGTGGAAAATTGGATTGAATAATTGACTGAGAAGGGAAAAGAAGGTATTACAGAGGCAAGGTAAAAATATGAGGACCTCAAAAGTCTACTAATGGAAATTGATGGAATAATTAAAGAGTGTGAAAATGGGATATTTTAATTGGAAGGAACTCTCCCAAAACTTGACTACATAACCTGTCTTAGTAATGGGCTAGTTGAGCAAGAAAACATTGTACCAATAGAGTAAAAAGGGAGCTAGTATGCTCTTGAGGAATTGTCAAAAATCATACTAGATACCTTGAATGAAATCGAGAAAAAAATTGAATTCAAAGGAACTAGGTTGATGATTCACTTGATGCTATTGATCAGAGATTAGAGGACATGGTGGTAGAAAAATTTGAAAAGAGCTATGGGGACTTAAAAATTGATTTCTTACTTGACTCCTTTGAAAATAATATCCAAGAAACTGACTTCTCTTATGAAGTTATTGAAACTATGAGGAAGATTGAGAATAGAATTGAGGAATTGAAAGCTAGGCCACTAAAATATAAGCAAAAACTGGCCCAGTGTATGGATTCAATAGCGAGGAAAACATTGATTTTCAAGCACCACGTTAGACCTAATGAAGATGAAACAAATGAATTATTCTAGAGATATGATGCTTATATGGCAAGGCTACCTGTTATCTCGTAAAATTGGCAAGGGAAATTTTAAAGATAACCCTACCAAAAAAAATTTCCGGTCCCTCGTCAGGGACTCCTTGCGTTCGGAACGTTGCAAAATCCCTTCCCGGGAAATCTAGTTTTCCGAACTTAGCCGTTTTTGGTCTTTTTTGGTCGGGCGCACCTAATGTTTATGTAACATAAAGTGTTCATGCGCCCCCTTTAAATCCTTTGGCGCATGGTTTGAAGTGTCAACATGCATTTTTGTGCACCTCACTATGTTGTGCCTTTCTTGCATGTGCCAAGGCACATGTGCCTTTGTGTCAACAATACTTTTGTTGCACCACATTTTGGTGCACCAAATGCGCACATAACTTCGTGTCAGCAGGTGTTTTGATGCACCAAATGGTGCAAGCTTCTCGTTTTCGACACGCTTTTTGGTGCGCCACTTCAAAAAGTGGTTGGCGCATTTATTGTAGCCTTGCCTATATATAGGTGCATCCGCCCTGTCATTTTCATCAGGCAAGAATCACGTGATTATTATTTTCCCTCTGCACCTGTCAGCGCACCTGTCGTTCTTATATCACGTCGTGGACCTAGTTTCACCTCTGACATTATATATATTCTTGGTAAGTGGTCCTTTGCTCTTGTGTTTTTTTTGAGTTTTGGTTATTGGCTGCTTGTTTGTGGGGTTAGATTAAATAGAGCTGTGAAACCATAGACCCTCCCCTTTGCTGTTTTTTTTTCTCCTATCCTTCCCCATGCACTTCCCCCTCTTTCCAGATCTGCTGGTGAAGAGGACTCTGTCTTCAAAAAAATTTCTTAAATCTCAGAGTTTTAGCTTCTTCATCACCCAAAGAACCCTGCAAGAGAAGCTTCAACACATGTAAACCCCTCAGGGAAAAGAATCAAGGCTTAAAAGTAAGACTATATTTATCCCTCTTTTGGCGCATCTGCCACCCCTGCAACATGATATACAGTCACGCCAATGGTGCATACACCATGCCTATTGCATGAAAAATAGCTGCGCCCTCAATCCGCACTTCCCCTGCTTGCAACACCCGCTTTCCCTGTGCCCTCTTGGTGCACCAAACTCATGTGTAGCATTGTTAAAACTTGTGCCATTGGCACACCTTGCATCCATGCAACACCAACTTTATTTTCACCAAGTAAAAAATTGTTAACAGTGCAGGCGCACCTATTATTACAACAACATCATGTCATGCAGACATTCCATGTGTCGTGCCAAGTTCCCCTGTGGCACATGAAAAAATGATGTTACACGCATTAAACCTACGCCCTTTGGCACATCCTGTACCCATGTAACATGAAAAACATTTGCACCCTTTGGCACTGATTTATTCCTTGCAGCACCCCTTTTCTATGCACCATACTATTTAACCCTATAATCTGTAGTATTCATGCACCCTGTGCCCTGAGGCCTTAAAATTGCTAACTCTTCCTTCTATCAATGCTTTAATGGAAGGTCAAACAGCTAATATGACTTTCTTGCGTTGGGTTTCACTTCTTCTTCTTGCAGATCAGCGACTGAGTTCAGAATTACATATGTCAACATCAAGCAAGAGACCTACCAAATCTAAAGGAAAATCCAAGGTCACAGAGGAAGAAATGAAATACAAATATCAGAGGGTCAGGATGCCCGAATCCTAGGCAGAGTGTGACCTAGATATCAGAGACTCAGAGCTTGGTCACATTTATATGGAGGATTTATGGGCCAGAACCCGTAAGGTCACAGGAAGTCCGTGGATGGACAAACTAATGGGAAGTGGGCTACATTTTGCTGGTGGGATCCCAATTAGTGTTGTAAACCATGAGTTCATGATGATAGTAGCCCGTTGCTACAACAAAGATACAAGATGTGTTCATAATGAGAAGGGTGAGGTCATAATCAACCTCACTACCTGACACTTCAAAATAATGCTCGGCATTCCTCATCACCAGCACTTTGTGGCCGTAAGCCATGAAGATTGCATGAAGGCTTGGGACGATAATGAGGATCAGTGTATGCAGTTGATGAATGAGGTATACCTGAAGAATAAGAAGGTGGTGACTAGATGGCCACAAGTCATTCATCGAAGTGATTTTTCAGAGGAACTTAGTGATACAATCATGTTCCTGAGCAGAGTATTTGGGCTTCCTGATGCCCAATACTTTCACAAATGGATGCTGATATACTTGGAGATGATGAAAAAAAAAGTGCTAGATCAACGCTTTGAGTGGGCAGAGATCATAAGCAGCACCATATCTGAGTAGCTCTAAAAACTTACCACAATGGGGAAGTTCTATATGAACTCCTACGTAGTTTATGCTACGGCCTCAGAAAGGGATTATCCAGCTTTAATGCGGTGTGGGGTTTGGCCCCAAGTTAAAATATATGAATACTATCCAGAACTGAAGCTGGAAAATAGTATCCCCCAGTTTACAAAGATTAACGATGCCTTCTTCTACGACATCATCTACCTTTTGAGGTTGAACATGACTCGCAGTCGTATGACCAAGAGCATTGTTGCAGCTACAGAGAAATGGGGGGCCTTGTTCACTCAATTCCCCACCTTCACTTATCTGAGGGCAGTCAACTTCTTGGGGGAACCAACCAAATTGCCGAGATATGCTGGCCCCAAGTTGATCCTGTTGGAGATGTCAAGACAGCTTATAACCTACCACGAAAAGTGCCTCAAGAGAAAGAAGGGTGGAACTCCTTTCCCCCTCACAGTGGGCAGGTATACTTGTCTCTCTCACCACGAAGCAAAGGATATGTTTATAGAATTGGAGCTACTAAATCTAAAACATAACTTCCTGGCAAGGCCCAATTTTGACCCAAGGAGTTGTCTACCCAGGGCCAAACTCGATCCAATCCACATCCCACAGATCGACGATATTTATATCGACCTATATCATGAGGTCGAGCTCAGGAGGAAAGACCATTCCCGCTTGGCTTTGGCTGAAATCATCCAGTACGGTGTGGCCATCGTCCCAAAAGGTTATCAAACTACTGATCAAGAAGTTGATCAGGTATATCTTGACACAAATGGGGATGATTGGCCTTTCGTTGTAATTGACAGATCCAAAGTGCCTCAGACAATAGAGGAAAGGGTCAAGGAAACTCTGCGGAGAATGGAGCATTGGTGCAAAATGAATGGCCTCATTTACCTCGGAGTTGATTTCACTACATCTCTATTGGGCAACACACCTTCTCAGGAAAAATAGCTATGAAAGGAAAAAGGGAAAGGAAAAGAGGGTGAGTCAAGCTCCACCCAAGAGGAAGCTCCTAAAAGTCCTCCTTCTGCTTCACAATAACGAGTTGTAATCCCAGAAAACTTAGAAGAAGAAGCAGCCGATAGGAACATCCACTCAAGATGTTGTCACTACTGTAACTATTAAGGTCCCTTCTGTCCCTTCTCCTTCTCCTCCTTCCCCTCCTCGAGTGACCCAAGTGACCATTCCTTTGGTTGTGTCCTCTCCCCCATCTTCTACTGTTCCCCCTTCTTCATCATCCATCTTCTCTTCTCTCGCGGAGTTGTCCCCCACCATTTCTTCCCTCATCTCTCAGCTCCCTTCCATTCCTATGTCTACCTCCCCTGTAGTATCCCTTCCTCCCGTGAGCACTTTCTCAGCTTCCCTCTCAATGTTGCCTCCAAGTGTCTCCACATTTTTTCCTTCTACTACTGTAGTTGCTCCCTTTTCTATTTCTGGTCCTTCTCCCATAAGTCCAGCATGGATCTCCTAGCACCTGAGTCAACAAAAGAGGAAAGTTCCCATCACCCCAATGGACTTCTCCATCATCCCATCAAAAGGGGTCAAGAATAAAAATCCTATAACCCGTTTCTCTCAGAGTGCGTCAGGGGAGAGAGTAATGGAGATTGCATACCCCAATCCTTTAAAGGATTAAAAGGATCTGTCTTTGACAGATTACACAGTGACTCAAGTCACAATGGGGACATCTTCAGAAACCCTTCAAGGAGAGGCCTTATCTATAGTTGACGCTCTGTGCAAGAAGCTCCAGGAAGGAAAGAAAGAGAAAAGGCTGCTGAAGGAGCAAAATAAATATCTTCTCCACGCCTTGCAAAAAATGGGCAGTGTGCCTCCTACAACCATTGCTGAAACTCCTGAGCCTCTGAGCTAGGAAAAGATTTATGAGTATGCCAAAATCAGGGAGCAGGGCATGGTAGTTTCTTCCTGGAGGAGCCAAATCCTCAAGGAAAGTGAGGGAGTAATCGTCAAGTTCACCAGTTTATACCAGAATATCAATCGGGCAAACAGAGAACTCCAGGCGATAGCAGGACCCATCTCTGAAGAGTTGGATCATGCTAGGATGTAGCATGAGACCTTTCAAAAAATGCTCGACTGTTCAGTCGAAGATCTGGTCAAGTTCGGTGTCTTTGGACACCCCAGAGCCCTCAACAAAATCCTTTCTACTCTGGATTATTAGGTTGATCAGCTGGAGTTCGTCCTGGAGAACATCGAAAAAGTAAAGGAGGAAGCCCTAGATGCAATGCATCAAATGGAGCAGATTTTCCTAAGAATGTCTCCAGGCTTGCTCACTTCTTCTTTCACCTTAAGAAAGGTTGAGGAAACTATTCAGATCTTCAAGGAGATCGTTTCACAAGGGCTGGGACCAGAGGTCACGTTCAACGCCAAATCCATCAACAACCTATTGGCATGTCGTGACTTCATTACGTACCTGATAGAGGTGGAAAATGATTATTCCAAACTCCCATAAAAGTTCACAGATGAGCAGGAGACTTGCGAAGCTATCAGTAATCGACTCAAGGATCCTTCCCAGGATCAACTTTAACCCATGATTAACAAGTTCATGGAATATCGTGACCAGTTTCACATCTCGTCACTTGAGCAGCAGCAAAAACAGGATACCCCCTTTCAGCCACAGGACGATGATGAATAGTTTCCTTCTTCCCGACTTTCTCCTTGAAAATTATCTAATGTGTGTTGACACAAATGATGACATCATCCACCAAAGTTGTCAAAAGTCAACAAATGACTTTGTAATCTATTGTAAGATATTTTTGTAATTAAGTGGTTGGTTTGCTTTTGTCTTCTTTTCTTTTCTCCTTCTATATATACTTGAATACTTGTTGTATTCAAAGGTGGGTATTTTTTTTAGATGAAAAATAGAAGTGAAAAGAAAAGGCTTTGTACTTTTTGTAACAGAAGAAAATAGTAATACAAATATTGAGACTTTGTGCTGAATATGTGTGTTATGGGCATCTGATCTTTCTTATGTCAGATCTATGCGTTTATTCTGTTGGATCTATCTCTACTTTTTTTTCATTTATTCATCAGTATTGCTTTATTCATTTATGCAAGTAGGTTTGGCTCTGTTTACTACCAATCCTAAAACATAAACCCTCTGACCTTTCTGCTTTGGAATTCATTTATTTTCTCCCTTCAGACCTGATCTTTCTTCATCCTCTCTTTCATTCCTTTCTTTTCGCAGTTGGAAACACCCCTACTGGGATGAGATCCCAAACCCCCGAAGGTAGAATATTGTGAGACTTGCACAGATTCCTGCTAGTAGAATAACAATAAACCAGTTTCACTTTGCTGACTCAAAGAGGGGCTATGCCCTGTACACTGTTGGCTCGTTTATCCATAGATCTGCCCAAGTGGCAGATTTTCAAACCAACAGTTTTTGGCGACTCTACTAGGGATCGAACAGATCTACCTGATCTATGATAGTGGTATGATAGAAAATCAGTAAAAATTAGAAAAATCACTACCTGTTTGCAAATTTTAAATTTTGTTCAAAATCTAAATTTTTTGCAAAAGTAACCCATATTGAAAATTTTCTTCTGAGATGCATAGATCTGGCCTAGTTGGAGATCTTTAGTTCGCTGAGTTTTTATTAAAATCTATATTTTTCCGTAGATCTGAGTTTTTGACAGTTTACCAAAATTTTCAAACTCGTTGAAAAGTCAACTCTAGATCTAAAAATTAGCTTACTAAGCTTCACAATCATTTTATCCTTATTCTTCAAATAAGTAAACCACAATCAGATTTTCAAAAAGAGGGATAAAATTTAAATATTCAGAAAAGTACATTGTGCTGATTTTTGTCGAGAAAAATCAGAAAATCAGCAAGTACAACCAAAAAGAGTTTTTAAATCTACTCCACAAAATTACAGATTGGGAAGGTACGTTGGTAGGTGAACCATTTACTCGTAGCAGGAGAGCTCATGGAGAAGTCAATCTTACTTTTGACCTACTTCAAAGGCACAACTTTAGTGTAACATCGGCTCGCACTTCTTCATCACTAAGTTTAGCTGACCGGTCATCCAGGAGCGTCTCACCTCCACGAAGGAAGCCGGTCTCTCATCAAGGAGCCTCCACATCCCTTTGTAGTGCCTCGCTCCTCATTGGAACTGTACTTCCATCCCGTGTTATTTTTTCACCCGTTCAGATGGCAATACCATGGGGAAATGCTATGGGTTCCCTAGCCTTACGGTATCTTGTTCACGCGCTCCCACATGGAAACCGAAAGAATTTTTCGCAAATTTGATGGGAGTGGAAACCAAAGCATGGATTCACACATATCTACATTCATCATGTCATGCAGTATCCTAGATGTGACCCATGAAGATGTGTCAGTTCACCTTTTTCTGGAAACTTTACAAGGGCCCGCAGCAGAATGGTTTCAGCATTTTCCGGCCGGATCTATTACCAGTTGGGCCACCTTGCAGGATGCTTTTGAAGACAGGTATAAGCCTTCAGAAGATGCATTTGCATTGTTATCATAGATCACTCACCTAAATAAGGAGGCCCAATGAGACCATGCATGATTTTATCGCCAGGTTTCAATGCATTAATCAACTGTGTGCATATTGTCATGCTTCTAACACCAGAAAATCAGAAGTGTTTCTTCGTGAATGCTATGAGCTTGAAAGTAAGTTTCTTACTCTTGTAAGAACAAGTAACTACCTTGATTCTTGCCCAAGCCACTACCATCTGAAACAAAGATAACTTGCTAATATCTGGAGAATTAAAAAGGGAATCATCCAAGCTTAAATCTTCAGGCCCTTCTCCCACTACTTCTTCTGATCCGACATTTTAAAAGATGGCAAATTCCTTACTTGCATTAAAGAAGTAGTTAGCCCAAGCCTCCCCCAGTTCCTCATACCGGGATATCCCATGGAGTAATTTCATTTCCAACAATGTCCCACAAATGTCGCGCTTACCTGCAATTATTCTGCGATTGGCACTTGAGGCTCCTTTGGTCAATGCTTTAGTCAAAATCAAAGAAAAGGAATAGAATTACGAAGAACCTTCGTCTCAAGGAGAAGATGATCAAGATGTCGGTGAACTGACTGGTGACTCTACTATTGGGTATATGGAATTTGAAGATAAAGAATTCGATGAAGAAGAGGGTACACAAGGGTATGCAAGTGGACAATCATATGTTGTTTTTACCTGCTCACAAGGAAAAGAAGTAGAGGTCACTGCCAATGCACAGATTGAGAAGGCCGTGTCAAACCCACCTCCAACCATTGCTAAAAGAGGTAATCCTCTTCCTACTCAACCCCCTGTTAAGTCTTTTATAAATAAATCTTTTCCCCCCATCTCTCCTTTAAATCAGTCTTCTTCTATTTCCATGAAGACCAGTAATCCTATTCTACCATTGCGAAGTGAAGGACTCATTCCCTCACTAGTGCAACCCTTGGCCACATTTGACATCATAGAATCGTGCTAAAAATAACTAAGATCCAAATTTCTGAAGCTGAGTATCTTTAGTCAAACCCGCAAACAACTTGTAAGGTTAACCAAGTATATTCAAATTCAAGCTGTCATATCCCCCTAGATCTCCCTAAAAGGAATCCTTTCCACTCCTCCTGCATCCCACATAAATGTTGCTTCGACTTCTGCATCAGGCAAGATAGAACCTTTCTACCTCTCCCTCCTAATCAATGGCCATAAACTAAGTAACTACATAATTGATTCTAGATCTTCTGATAATGTCATGCTAGTAAAAGTCACCCATGCTTTGGGCCTTACCCTTACCAAGCCTTTTGGCAGATGTTATTCCTTGGAAACTAAACAGGTTTCACTAATTGGTCAGATCAAAGATGCTCAGTTCGCATTTACGGCATTCCCAGATAAAAGAGTAAAGATGACCGTCCTCATTGCCGACATTCCAGCAACCTATGGAATTTTACTGGGAAGAAGTTTTTCTGTAATGAAGTTGGTGGGGAGATTCATATGGACTGGTCTAAGGCTAGAATCCCTGTTAAAGGTGTAATGCAAACATTGGAAGCCAGAATCAAAAAATAATTACTTGGTTACTAAATCTGAGGATCCCAAAGCCCAAATTCTTTTCAAAACATCAGGAATGGGGAACTATTTCTTCTCTACCGAGTCTAACAAAATGGTTGTTTTTGTCCAAGAAGAAGATCTTAACAAGATTCTGGATTATGTAATTTGATGGCAGCTGCGCAACTAGTGGATGTGGCGCCAAAGCCATGCTAATATCTCCTGAAGGGGAGATCATTCCTCTTTCTTTCAAGTTGTAGTTTTTCAATACAAATAATACTTCTGAGTATGAATCTCTGCTACTTGGCATGCAAGCCGCAAAGGAAAGAGGGATCAAAAATTTGAAAGTACAAGGAGATGCGGAGCTAGTCGTGAATCAAGTTAAAAGGATATATCAAGTGAAGAATGAGAGGCTCAAGCATTACCACAACGCGGTGTGGGACAGCATCAAAGAATTTGACACTTTTTCAATAGAATATATTCCAAGAGCTCAAAATGGCATGGCCGATTCATTGACCGTTTCAGCATCCCTCATGCTCCCTCACCCAGGTTTGAAAACAAACAAATACACCATTGAAGTGGTCTTCCACCCAAGCGTGCTCCGGACAATTCTCAGCATTGGCAAGTATTCAACGATGATAATCAACTCATTGTCCTTTCTAGAAAAGGTGGAAAATTTTAAGGAACTTCATTTTAAAGGATCCACTTCTACGTGCCGTGAATCAGTTATCGGTCAAAACAGGGAATCCGAAGGGAACGACGGCATATGTCAGCTCAAAGGAAATAAAATTCTGAAAGGCCTGGTTTCTTTAGAGTGGTTGTTTGATAGGAATGATCATTTTGTAAAAAATAAAAGGTGAGATGATACTGGCTCCTCCCAAGAAACCGAACCAGGTTAATTTAGGTTTGGTAGAATGTTCGCAATTTGTAAACATTGGAAAATGTTGCACACCTAAAGAGAAGCGGAAGTTTGTCAAACTGCTAAAGAAATACATGGATGTATTGGCATGATCCTATGTCGATCTGAAGTATTTTATGCCAAAGGACGTCCAGCATGACATCCCGTTGAAAGAGGACGTCAAAACCTTTCGCCAAAAGCAGAGGCATTATAACCCTAAGATCTCAGGTACTATCCAGGATAAAATTTAGAAAATTCTAGATGCGGAGAATCATTTTTCCTATCCATCACAATACTTGGGTAGCAAACATTGTGCTAGTACGTAAGAAAAACGGTGAAATACGCATATGCATAGATTTTTGAAACCTGAATCAGACATCCTTAAAGGACAACTACCCACTTCCTATAATGGATCAAGTTCTACAAGCAATAACTGGATTAAAAATGTTATCCATGCTTGATGGTTTTTCAAGCTACAATCAGATTGAAGTCACACCTGAAGACCAATTTAAAACATCATTCACTACCCCCTGGAGCACATTTGCCTACAGCAGGATGCCTTTTCGCCTGACCAATGCTGGCGCCACCTTCCAGCGGGCCATGGACCTTACATTCAAAGGTATGATGGGGAAGGTCATTGTGGTTTACCTAGATGACTTAACTGTGTTCTCTAAATGGTGTGAAATGACCATTGTGATCATTTGGGGCAAGTATTGGCCAAATGTCGAGAGGATGGGATTTCCCCTGAACCCAAAAAAATCTATTTTTGGAGTCATAGAAGGAAATTTTCTAGGACATGTTGTTAGCAAAGAAGGAAAAAAGATAGATACCGAAAGAGTTAAGGCTATTCAGGGCCTTACTTTGCCTACAAGCAAGACCAGCATCCACTCTTTCTTTGGTAAGGTGAATTTTCTCAGATGCTTTGTTCCTGACTTTGCTGAAAAGACTTGTCATATATTAGACATGATGAAAGGGTCACCAACTTTCCAATGGATTGCAAAGAAGGGAAGAGGACGTTCAAAGAAATAAAAGCTTCTATTGCTCACGCACCAGTCCTAGTATGTCCTGATTTATCCAAGGATTTTATCATGTATAGCTATGCATCTAAGCATACTGTATCTGCCATCTTGATGCAAAAGAATTCTGAGAATGTTGAGTCCCCAATTGCATTCATGAGCTCTCCCCTCAAGCCTCACGAATTAAAAATGTCTCAGTTGGAAAAGCATGCCTTCGCCATTGTCAAAGCAGTCAAAAACTTCAGGTATTACATTTTAAACTCTCATACAGTGGGGCTGGTCCCTGACACGGCAGTCAAGTCAATTTTAACTCAACATGAGTTAGGAAGCTTGTGAGGAAATTGGATTGCAAAGGTCCAGGAGTACGATCTAGATATAAATCCAACTAATTTGGTAAGAGGCAAAGGCCTATGTCAACTTATGGCCGAGAACCAAGGGTCAGAAGTTTCCAGAGGAAAATATGATTACACTAATGAAGCACAAAGCCAGTTGGAGAAACTCGATTCACTGCCTATGGTCTTATTTATCGCAACCAACGATGAGTGGTATTCTGATATTGCTTTCTTCCTCACCTAAGGAGAATTCCCAGCTCACCTAACTGCAAAGGAGAAGCACACTATAAAGCTCAGAGCAGCCAAATATGTCATTTGGGATGACGGTTTATACAAACGCAGGATAGATGGAATCTTCTTGCGATGTGTTGACAGGCCACAGCAGGTGAAGTTACTTGAAATTTTTCATAATTCAGCCTGTGGGGGCCATTTTTTCCTCTTCCGTGATGGCGCAAAAAATCATTCGGGTTAGGTACTATTGGCTGACACTTTTTCAAGATATAGCTACCTAGGTAGCAAAGTGTGAACCTTGCGAGAAATTTGTCGGCAAGCCCAAGTTGGCTGCTTTTCCCCCTCAAGCCGGTCATCATCGACGAACCATTCAAGTAGTGGGGAATTAATTTTATTAGTGCACTCAATCCCCAATCGAGTGCCGGACATAGTTATGTCCTGACGGCAATAGATTACTTCACCAAGTGGGTGGAAGCCATACCTGTCAAACATGCCACTTCTGAGGTTGTTTGCAGTTTCATCAAAGAAAATAGCATTGTCAGGTTTGGTGTTCTAAACAAGATTGTTGCTGATAACGCTTCTAACTTCTCTTCACAGGAAGTTGTTGGTTTTTACTATGAATACAAGATAACTTTGGCTCACACCTCAGATTATTACCCTCAGGGAAATGGTCAGGTAGAATCCAGTAACAAAAACTTAGTAACCATCATAAGAAAGCTAGTGGATGAGAATCAACGAATGTGACACAAATCCTTATACGAAACTTTGTGGGCAAACCGCATTACTCCCAAGATATCTCTCGATATGTTGCCTTTTCAAGTGTTATATGGCACCGATGTCAAGCTTCCCATTTCTGCTAAACTCCTTGCTCTGAGCTTGGCACGTGTAATTGAAGATGAGACTTTCCAAAATTCCCTTGAAAAAAGGATCATGTATCTAGCAGAGCTCGAAGAAAAGAGAGTAAGGGGTGGTCGATAAGATCGCCGAACATCAGAATCAGGTCAAAAGATTGTTTGATAAAAAGGCTAAGCAAATAAGTTTCCAAGTGGGAGACCTCGTCCTTTTATGGGACAAATGAAGAGAGCCAAAGGGCATGCACGGGAAGTTTGATTCCCTATGGAGAGGGCCTTTCAAGATCAAGCAGCTCAACGGAGAGAATAGTTTCTATCTCTCATATCTGGACGGAACTGAGCTCCCGCTCCCCTATAACAGGCAGCATTTGAAAATCTTCAGGAAGTAGATCTTGCTCTCTTCTTTGTATAGTTTACATTTATTGGGTGTTTTTTTTTTCATGTGTGTTTGACTTTTATTGGTTGTGTGTTTCCCTTTCCAGTATCCCTTTTTTTTTACTCTGTTACCCAATGGATAGGCATGTGAAGATCTGGGATTCTCTACCCTTCACGTTTGCTCAGAGATAATCCCTAGAAAGAGCTAGTTGTTATCCCATAAAATTGGCAAGGGAAATTTTACATATAACCCTACCAAATTTTTGTTCTGGTCCCTCGTCAAGGACTCCTTGCGTTTGGAACGTTGCAAAATCCCATCCTGGGAAATCTAGTTTTCTGAAATTAGCTGTTTTTGGTCTTTTTTGGTCGGGCGCACCTAATGCTTATGCAACATAAAGTGTTCATGCGCCCCCTTTAAATCCTTTGGTGCATGGTTTGAAGTGTCGACACGCATTTTGGTATGCCTCACTATGTTGCGCCTTTCTTGCATGCGCCTTTGTGTCAACAATACTTTTGTTGCACTGTGCCTTTGGTGCGCCAAGGGTGCACATATTTCTGTGTTGCGCAACGTCTTAGGTGCGCCAAGGGTGCACATAACTTCATGTCATTGACAGTGCTTTTGATGTGCCAAAGGGCGCAAACTTCTTGTTGTTGACACCCGTGTTTTTTTGTGCCACTTCAAAAAGTGGTTGGCGCATTTATTACAGCCTTACCTATATATAGGCGCATCCACCCTATCATTTTCATCAGACAAGAATCACCTGATTATTGTTTTTCCCTCTGCACCTGTCAGTGTGCCTGTCATTCTCGTATCACATCGTGGACCCAGTTTCACCTCTAACATTATATATATTCTTGGTAAGTGGTCCTTTGCTCTTGTGTTTTTTGTGTTTTGGTTATTTGCTGCTTGTTTGTGGGGTTGGATTAAATAGGGCTGTGAAACCATGGACCCTCCCCTTTGTTGTTTTTTTTTTTTTTTTACTATCCTTCCCCATGCACTTCCCCCTCTTTCCAGATTTGCTGGTGAAGAGGACTCTGTCTTGAAAAAAATTACTTAAATCTCTGAGTTTTAGGTTCTTCATCACCCAAAGAACCCTACAAGAGAAGCTTCAACACATGTAAACCCCTCAGGGAAAAGAATCAAGGCTTAAAAGTAATATTGTATGTATCCCTCTTTTGGCGCATCCGCCACCCCTACAACATGATATATAGTCGTGCCAATGGCGCATCCACCATGCATTGTTGCATAAAAAACATTTGCACCCTCAAGGCGCACTTCCCCTACTTGCAACACCCACTTTCCCTACGCCCTCTTGGTGCACCAAACTCATGTGTTGCATTGTTAAAACTTGCATCATTGGCGCACCTTGCATCCATGCAAAACCAATTTTATTTGCACCATGTACAAAATCATTAACGGCGCAGGGGCATCTATTATTACAACAACATCATGTCATGTAGACCTTCCATGCACCGCACCAAGTTCCCCTATGGCACATGAAAAAATGATGTTACATGCATTAAACATGTGCCCTTTGGTGCATCATGTACTTGTGTAACATGAAAAACATCTGCGCCCTTTGGTGCTGATTTATCCCTTGCGGCACCCCTTTTCTGTGCGCCATACTATTTAACCCTGCAACTGCAGTATTCATGCGCCCTGCACCCTGAGGCCTTAAAATTGCTAACTCTTCCTTCTTATCAATGCTTTAATGGAAGATCAAACAGCTAATATGACTTTCTTGCGTTGGGTTTCACTTCTTCTTCTTACAGATCAGCAACTGAGTTCAGAATTACATATGTCAACATCAAGCAAGAGACCTACCAAATCTAAAGGAAAAGCCAAGCTCACAGAGGAAGAAATGAAGTACAAATATCAGAGGGTCAGGATGCCTAAATCCCAAGCAGAGTGTGACCTGGATATCAGAGACTCAGAACTTGGTCACATTGATATGGAGGATTTCTGGGCCAGAACCCGGAAGGTCACAGGAAGTCTGTGGATGGACAAACTGATGGGCAGTGGGCTGCATTTTGCTGGTGGGATCCCAGTTAGTGCTGTAAATAATGAGTTCATGATGGTAGTAGCCCGCTACTACAACAAAGATACAAGATGTGTTCATAATGAGAAGGGTGAGGTCATAATCAACCTCACTGCCCGACACTTTGAAATAATTCTCAAAATTCCTCATCACCGGCATTTTGTGGCCGTAAGCTGGAAAGATTGCATCAAGGCTTGGGAAGATAATGAGGATCAATGTATGCAGTTGATGAATGAGGTATACCTGAAGAAAAAGAAGGTGGTGACCAGATAGCCAGAAGTCATTCATTGAAGTGATTTTTTAGAGGAACTCAGTGATACAATCATGTTTTTGAGCAGAGTATTTGGGCTTCCTGATGCCCACTACTTTCACAAATGAATGTTGAGATACTTGGAGACGATGAACAAAAATGTGCCAGATCAATGCTTTGAGTGGGTAGAGATCATAATTAGCACCATATCTGAGCAGCTCCAACAACTTACCATGACAAGGAAGTTCTATATGAACTCCTACATAGTTTATGTTGTGGCCTCAGAAAGGGATTATCCAACTTTAATGTGGTGTGGGGTTTGGCCCCAAGTTAAAATATATGAATACTATCTAGAACTGAAGCTGGAAAATAGTATCCCCCAGTTTACAAAGATTAATGATGCCTTCTTCTACGGTATCATCTGCCTTTTGAGGCCGAACATGACTCACAGTCGTACAACCAAGAGCATTTTCGAAGCTACAGAGAAATGGGGGGCCTTGTTCACTCAATTCCCCACCTTCACTTATCTGAGGGCAGTCAACTTCTTAGGGGAACCAACCAAATTGCCAAGATATGCCAGCCCCAAGTTGATCCTATTGGAGCTGTCAAGACAGCTTATAACCTACCACGAAAAGTGCCTCAAGAGAAAGAAGGGTGGAACTCCTTTCCCCCTCACAGTGGGTAGGTATACTTGTCTCTCTCACCACAAAGCAAAGGATATGTTTACAAAACTAGAGCTGCTAAATCTAAAACATAACTTCCCAGTAAGGCCCAATTTCAACCCAAGGAATTGTCTGCCCAGGGCCAAATTCGATCCGATCCACATCCCACATATCGAGGATATTTATATCGACCTATATCATGAGGTCGAGCTCAGGAGGAAAGACCATTCTCACTTGGCTTTGGCTGAAATCATCCAGTACGGTGTGGCCATCATCCCAAAAGGTTATCAAACTGATGACCAAGAAATTGATCAGGTATATCTTGACACAAATGGGGATGATTGGCCTTTCACTGTAATCGACAAAACCAAAGCGCCTCAGAAAATAGAGGAAAGGGTCAAGGAAAATCTCCAGAGAACAGAGCATTGGTGCAGAATGAATGGCCTCATTTACCTCAGAGTTGACTTCACTACATCTCCGTTGGGCAACGAACCTTCCCAGGAAAAACAATTGCCAAAGGGCAAAGGGAAAGGAAAAGAGGGTGAGTCAAGCTCCACCCAAGAGGAAGCTTCTAAAAGTTCTCCTTCTGCTTCAAAAGAATGGGTTGTAATTCCAGAAAGCTTAGAAGAAGAAGTAGGGGAAGATGTTCCAATAGGCACATCCACTTAGGATGTTGCCACTACTATAACTATTGAGGTCCCTTATGTCCCTTCTCCTTCTCCTCCTTCCCCTCCTCGAGTGACCCAAGCAACCATTCCTTTGGTCGTGTCCTCTCCCCCATCTTCTACTGTTCCCCCTTCTTCATCATCCATCTTCTCTTCTCTCGCAGAGTTGTCCCCCACCATTTCTTCCCTCATCTCTCAGCTCCCTTCCATTCCTATGTCTACCTCCCCTGCAGTATCCCTTCCTCCCATGAGCACTTTCTTGGCTTCCCTCTCAATGCCACCTCCAAGTGTCTCAACACTTTTTCCTTCTACTACTGCAACTGCTCCCTTTTCTATTTCTAGTCCTTCCCCATATGTCCAGCATGGATCTCCCAGCACCTGAGTCAACAAAAGAGGAAAGGTCCCATCGCACCAATGGACTTCTCCATCATCCCATCAAAAGGGGTCAAGAAGAAAAAGCCTATAACCCGCTTCTCTCAGAGTGCGTCAGGGGAGAGAGTAATGGAGATTGCATACCCCAATCCTTTAAAGGATAAAAAGGATCCGTCTTCGACAGATTACACAGTGACTCAAGTCACAATGGGGACATCTTCAAAAATCCTTCAAGGAGAGGCCTTATTTGTAGTTGACGCCCTTTACAAGAAGCTCCAGGAAGCAAAGGAAGAGAAAAGGCTGTTAAATGAGAAAAATAAACATCTTCTCCACGCCTTGCAGAAAATGGGCAGTGCGCATCCTACAACTGCCACCGAAACTCTTGAGCCACTAAGCCAAGATAAGATTAATGAGTATGCCAAAATTGGTGAGCAGGGCATGGCAGTTTCTGCCTAGAGGAACCAAATCCTCAAGGAAAGTGAGGGAGTAATCGCTAAGTTCACCAGTTTATACCAGAATATCAATCGGGTGAACAAAGAACTCCAGGCGATAGCAGGACCCATCTCCGAAGAGCTGGATCATGCCAGGATGCAACACGAGACCTTTCAAAAAATGCTTGACTGTTTAGTCAAATATCTGGTCAAGTTTGACGTCTTTGGACACCCCAGAGCCCTCAACAAAATCCTTTCTACTCTGGATTATCAGGTTGATCAGCTGGAGTTCGTCCTGGAGAAGATCAACAAAGTAAAGGTGGAAGCCCTAGATGTAATGCATAACATAGAGTAGATTGTCCTAAGAATGTCTCCAGGCTTGCTCACTTCTTCTTTCACCTCAAGAAAGGTTGAGGAAACTATTCAGATCTTCAAGGAGATCGTTTCACAGGGGCTGGGACCAAAGGTCACGTTCGACGCCAAATCCGTCAACAACCTATTGGCATGTTGTGACTTCATTGAGTACCTGATAGAGGCAGAAAATGATTATTCCAAACTCCCAGAAAAGCTGACAGATGACCGGGAGACTTGCGAAGCTATCAGCGATCGACACAAGGATCCTTCCCAGGATCAACTTCAACCCATGATTAACAAGTTCATAGAATACTGTGCCCAGTTCCACATCTTGTCGCCTGAGCAGTAGCAAAAACAAGATACCCCCTTTCAGCCACGGGATGATGATGAATAGTCTCCTTCTTCCCAACTTTCTCCTTGTAAATTATCTAAAGTGTGTTAAGACAAACAATGACATCATCCATGTTGCACCATGAGATGATGTCATCCACCAAAGTTTTCAAAAGTCAACAAATGACTTTGTAATCTATTGTAAGATATTTTTTTAATTAAGTGGTTGGTTTGCTTTTGTCTTCTTTTCTTTTCTCCTTCTATATATACTTGAATACTTGTTGTATTCAAAGGTGGGTTTTTTTTTTAGATGAAAAATAGAAGTGAAAAGAAAAGGCTTTGTAGTTTTTGTAACAGAAGAAAATATTAATACAAATATTGAGACTTTGTGCTAAATATGTGTGTTATGGGCATCTGATCTTTCTTATGTCAGATCTATGCGTTTATTCTGTTGGATCTATCTCTACTTTTTTGTCATTTATTCATCAGTATTGCTTTATTCATTTATGTAAGTAAGTTTGGCTCTGTTTATTACCAGTCCTAAAACATAAACCCTCTGACCTTTCTGCTTTGGAATTCATTTCTTTTCTGCCTTTGGACCTGATCTTTCTTCATCCTCTCTTTCATTCCTTTCTTTTCACAATTGGAAACACCCCTATTGGGATGAGATCCCAAACCCCTGAAGGCAGAATATTGTGAGACTTGCATAGATTCCTGCTGGTAGAATAGCAATAAACTAGTTTCACTTTGCTGACTCAAAGAGGGGCTATGCCCTACACACTGTTGGCTCGTTTATCCATAGATTTGCCCAAGTGGCAGATTTTCAAACCAACACTACCAGAGGAGAAAGATGTAGAAGAAAAGGATGAAGAGGAAGAGGATGTAGGCACAAAAGATGATAAACATGCGTAGGAACATTTTTCCCTAATTTGTATTATTTTTTCACACTCCATTAAATTGATATTGTGAAATGATGTTTTTGATGAATTAAAATGTAATTATATTTCTCAAATTTTATTTTTTCTTTGTTTCAATTGAAAGATAAAAAGATATAGTAGTTCATAGTGGATTAGATTAAAATTTCACACATACTTGGAGTAGACATATGATCTATTAATATTCTTTTATTCCTTGAAATTTGAAAAAAAACAAGATAGGGTTCTATAAAGGCCCCTGCCCTTTATATTGAAAGATGTATACACGCCAAAATGGACACAATCAAGGGAGAATAACACTCAAATATTTTTCAGTCTGGTCTCATAGACATACCCAATATTTTTCTCCTCCCAACAAAGGAAGTTTGTTCAAAAGTTTTTTGGATGAATTGCAAGGCCTTGACATAGTTCCGACATCCCATTTTCTTAAAAGGGGTGGGTTTTCCCTCGGAGAAGGAATTAGTTAGGGTCCCATAAATTCTCGCTTAGAGGAAGAAGAAAAATGTGTCAAACATGTAGATAACCAAGTTGCAAAACTTCCTCTGCTATCCCAAGATGAGGAGAGTGCTGACCTTAAGTGATGAGTGGATATCGATTGGTCCTCTTCTCCATCTGATATGATAATTGAAGGCTGAGGTTGTGTTTCACTGTTCCTCTTTCTCAAAGATGGTGTTGACGCTAGACCTGGTGGCAGAGACACAACTTCCGCTTGTTTCTTTTCCAAGGAGTGAATCCTATTCTCCAACTCATCCACCTTGTTGGAAATGGAAGGCACTGTACTGATGGAGGATTTATCATATATTACATATGATTCCTTAGGAATCTCTTTTGAAACAAATTCCTCGTTGCATAAAAAATTGCACTAAAAACTAGTCTACCCAGAGACCAGAGGCCTCCTTTTAACCCAATATTTCTTTCAATCCGCAGGCGTATTCATATGTTCCCATCTAAAAATATGGAAATACATAACCTGGAAGGATGAAAACACAAGGTTGATCCTAATTAACTGAGAAATAAGTGTTAACCGTACTTGCCGGTATGTTAGGGGTCCTTTGGTATCACCCGCACATTCTACATTAAATAGATCCCTAAAAAAAGCTTCATCAGGACCACTCAAATAAAAAATCTAATTTAGGTCTTCTGAAGAAATATCTTTCAGGTTGTGAGCTACAAAAACTTTCACCATTTTGTTGATTAAATTCCTTATGTTTAGAACAAGAAAGAAAACATGTGCAGACAGTGAGGAAATACCAGGCTTTATAGATGGAAGGATGCATTTGGTCCTATGTTAATAAAATATTTCCCATGGTGTAAACCATATTTTTCTCAGTTCACACAGAGGTGATTAAATATTTGAAAGGAATTAAGAACAAACAGGGTTGGTAGTTCAGTAAGATTTTAAAAACATCATGTGTCGCATTTAAACTAGTAAGATGTGAGTTGGAGTGAACTGAGCCCAAGAAGGATTTTGAAATATGAGTGTAGGTGTGCACCATGTCAAAAGCATCTATAGATGCTTAGTGATCATTTGAAATTATTGTTTAATCAAAATTAGGAGGGAACGTTTCAAGTATCCTACCAAAGGTGATTATCAGACATCCTAGCCAGACACAAGTGGAGTACATCGAAAAGAATCATGTTTCGTACACATAGTAGTATAGAATGAAATAAATAAATATCATCTTCTAGAACAAATTTGTAACAAAAATTATTCTCAAGAATATTATTTGGGGGTGGGGGAAATATTTGAAGTGAAGAGAGTGATATAAAAGCATGAAAAAATCATGCCAAAGATGGGTTAATTTTTTTGAATTTTACTCAGAGAAAGAAAAGGAGAAAAAGCCATTTTTTGAAGGAATTTATTTGAGAAACTAGTTATTTCTTGTGTATCTTTAAAATTGATCATGTCAAGATGGTTACAGATGTATAACCAATAAAAAAAATTTGAGATTGTAAACAAACTTTCCCTTGTTGATCAAATTTTGAAAAACCTTGATTAATTCGTGTTAATCGTGAACTATGTTATGTCTATTGTCATCTTGATATATATTCAAATAGTTATCTATGTTCTTGTTGCAATCTTACATTAGGAATCCCTCTAAAATCACACAAAATCTCTTCCTCATGATATTATTCTGGCATTTGTAATTATATTATGAAGATATCTTTCATTTCATGATGCAATAAGCGATTTAAATTCACTTTTACTTTCATTTTAGTGTTACAGATTATTTGTCAGTTTATGAGTGTATCATAAGTGTGATATAATATAGAATTCTAAGGTTTAATTATGTCTTTAACATGCATTCTTATGTTAAATCCTTGAAGAATGTGTGAAGCTGTGTGTCTTTGAGATTTCATAGGTGCACAATTTTCTAGTTGAAGGTTCTTCTTGACTATTTGAAGCTATTTTCCATTTTACTTTATGGATCTATCAACATTTGTTTAAATTTCTCAAGGATTCAATATAATCAACTTTATCCTACTTAACTTCCTAACCATAAAACGTATATCCAAAGATATATCATACATGAACTATCCCTGTTTGCACTTTGTATCCACAAATGATAAAGAACATCAATGAATTCATCCATCCTTTACTAAAATATGCAAGTGCAATCAATTTTTATCTTTGCCTTTAGTGATCTGGGCCTTATCTAGAGAACATCTTCATTTTATAAAGTGACAACTCTTGAGATTTAGGTTATCTTGTATAGGCCATGTTTTCTTGAGGTCTCCTTCAAAATATTGCAAAGGAATAGTCAAATACTACTAATTCGTTGATAATTTCCATTAATACAGGTCACAAAATGGGTCCTCTCACCTTGGTTAAAGGCATAACCTAAAGTAGTAAGGGTAGGTCAAACTCTTAGCATGGTGATACCTAGTCCTTTCCAAGCTAGATTAATAAGGAGTCATCTAAAATCCATCCTCAGCTACAAAACGACTCTTATTATGATTTACTTGTCTCTAAGCATCCTGATCAAATTATGATGTTGCTTAGTTTCAAATTAAGGATTAATTTATGTACCAACACCTCGTAATGACCAAGATCTCCTCACCCATGCACCCCAAACCCTTTCCACCAAACTTAGTGCTTCTCGCACTGCCCAATGCTGCTACACCAGCACATAGAGCCCCTCCCTGGGTGAGTTGATCCACAAGCATAACCTGTACACACAACACACAGTCCCCAAACAAAAAAACACAAAATGCACCACTCTAACCCAACACACACACACACACACACACACACACACACACACACACACACACACATATGCCTCCATGCTTAGCCCGCAATCAATAATACACTTTGGGGGTTTTAGGGTTAGGTTTACGTTATTTAGGTTTTTATAGCTTTCAAATTAGGTTTATTTAATGTTTAATTTAGGATTCCACTTTAGTTACAACCATTTATTATAAACTTGGGTCTTATCTTACGTCATTCGTCTTACCTTAGGTTATAAACTTGAATCTTATTTTAATGTTTTATTATTCTTTCTATTTTTATTATAATTATATTTTAATATTTTAATTTAGGCCTCGTTTTTCTTTATTTTTTATTATTCTTTAATTCATTTTAATTAGGTTTCTATTTAGTTAGTATTGTTGTTCATTTCTAATGAGATCTTCTTATTTTATTTTAATTAGTTATTTGAATTTATTTTGGTTAATTACTTAGCTAAATTCATTAACTTATGTCTCATAAATTAAATTACGAATTTTTTATTATTTTTAAAATATTTTTCAATCGACGAATTGTGCACATTATTTTTACAGGGTTCTTTGACATTTCGATCTCTTTCCATCACCATCAAATACTTTTTATCAACCCTATACTCGTTTAAGACCCCTTTAAACTCATTTTTCCATCAATTTCATCACTTTGGAATAATCTTTACACTTACAAATATATGTTTATTAGACCTTTATGATTAATTTTCTATCACATTTTAGCCATTTCATTCATGTTTGGTCATTTTACAATGTAGACTGACACTTTTTGGTGGTTTTTGTAACTATTTTGTTGTATTTTTTCACTTTTTTGTGAAGTTAACTGGAACACATTTCATGTGTATGCTCTTGTCTTGCTCTTGTTACAAGTAATCATGAGAATCATAAACGTGAATTTGGGTCATTTTTCATCGCAGTCTCTTTATTCTACCTCAGGAAAACTACTAACACTCATTTTTAGGACCATAATAAAATGGCCATTAAAATTACTAACTACAATTTTCCTTTGATCATGAGCTAAGAAAACTACTAGTACTTTGTGTGTAAGGAACCTCTTTAAAAAAGATAAAATGAAAAAATCTACACACTATATTTACAGGTGTGGTTTTCAAGGCTATTTCCCAAATGCCATAAGTGTGGGAAGTATCTTGGAATAAGCCATAAAACTCATTGTAAGGATTACCACAAGAACTCCAAAGTAGTCGACACATTGAGGGAGCTGGCTAACAAAAAAGGTACCTTTTATCCTACCTGATTAGTAAAACTTGTGAGTTTAGAGTCATGAATATCCTTAGTGGTGACCATAATGCAATTCATTCTAGGAAAGATCTTTTCTCAAGGTTTTAGAGGGGTTAAATTAAATCTGATAGCTATTAATAACACCATGCTCACTTGGGTATGCTACTAACACCTACTTGAGAGAGCCACTTAGGAATCCACAAACTTTTCAAGCCAAGCTAAGGTAGAAGCCAAAACAAACCATCAAATAATTTATTTTTTTTCTTGTGTTTTCTTTCTTTTCATAGGAGTGTTCCACACTCATACCTACATACTCACTTTTGTATATCTTCCCATTTTCCAAACGCTTCTAGTTTGGAACCATTTTTAATCCTTCTTTCACCTTATTTTTCACCGTCTAAAACATTCCTTATTTGGGATCATTTCTTTCGTCTTCATTTCCTTCATTTGAAGTCACTCATTACCTATTTTTCATCTTTTCAAACTTTATTTTGGACCATTCATCTCTTAATCCATCTTTCAATCATTCTCTTCATTTGGAATCTCCATGTCATTTACATCACGCTTCCCAAATTCTTCTTATTTTGGTTTATTTTAGTCTCTAAATAATATTTATTTGATTTCTTCTTTTCTCAAATCCCTATATCTCATTATTTGGATTTCTAATCATCCTTCATTTTAATCCAAATCCTTCTCATTCGGATCGTTATCTCACTATCTTTCATTTTATTCCATTCTATTCTTTTAGAATTCTCATTTTCGCACTTGAATCTTCCTTTTTGAAATCATTAAATCTTCCCACTTTCATATTTCCTCTCATCTTGAGTATATCTTCATTTCATTCTTGTCTTAAACCTTTGGATAAAATAATTTCCAAATTTTAATATTTATTCCCCATTTTTATCAAATTCTTAATTTGTGGATACCCATGCCCTCACTCAAGCATCCTCATTTTGTGACTTATGTCTCGATATTGTTGTATCAAATTTGTCTTGATTAAATTCCTTTCCATTTACACTTTCATCAAGATTTAATCTTGTTGTTATCCTCTTATGACCTCTAGTCTGACACCATCCTTGTTAAACTATACATGTTTATCCTTTTCACATCTTTGTTTAACAATCCATATTTTTAAATTCTAGACATCGTAATCATCCCATTTCTAATCACTCAAATTGATTTACAATTGGGTATTTATCCTATCATTGCTAAAATCATCTTTCCATTTAGCAATCTATTTGTTATAGGTTGAGTACATTCAAATCTCTATCCTCACTCCTCCATTCCACGGGGGGTTCATTAGCTAAAAAATATCGTAACACATGAGTTTATATTGAGGTAATTAAAATTAATGAAAGTAAATTCAATATACCGGTAGAACATAAGGGGTGAAAGGGTTTAATTTATTAATATTTTGAATTAGGTATTAGGGGTAGGTTAGAGAGGTGTGTCAAAGGAATGGGAGGTTTAATTTTAAAATAATACTAAAAAATTTGAACCTTAGTTTTTAAAAATAAATACTTAAAATTGTAATTTAAGGAGTGTGGACATAAAGAAAAATTATAATCTCTTTTTGAATAAAGAAATCTAAATTAAGATATTCTTAACCAAGAAATAATAAGATGGTAAAAAACTAGGATTGAGTATGCTTTTCAACACAAGTGATACTATTTCACCATCTTAATTATTTGAAGAACTATTGATAAATGATTAAAGCTTAATATTTATAAGGTAGTTAGTTATAGGTCTTGAATGGCTTCAAACCATCTTTGGAGAGAAAATACATATTAAAAAAAATTAAGTGAGAAATATGATATATTTTTTGTTTAATATATTAGGGTAGAAATAAAAAAAGGTAAATAAAATTATCATGGAAAAATGGGTAAGGTACTTGGAAAAATTAGGGGGTATTTTCATTGTAATAATATAATAGGAGGGGGTATTATAAATTTAATAATTAGAGGTAAAAACTTAAATTAGGGGTATTCTTTTATACCATTTGAACGAACATGCTATACCATAATTTTACTAAGTGAACGCCCCATGCTCCATTCTAGAAATCACATTATTAGAGGTTGAGCATGTTTTAACCTTAGTCGTAAAACTCTCTTCCCATATAACATTCACTTTGCTAGTGGTAGAGTACATTCAACATCAACCTATCCTCTCTCCTCCATTCTAGCATTCACATTGTTAGAGGTTATTTATGTTTGAACTTTCATCTCTATAATCCTCCTCCCATATAGCATTCACTTTGCTAGAGGAAATGATATTTCAATCACATTGGACCTCTCTTCCATCTTGGCATTCACATTTCCAAGGGTTGATATTATCATCATTTTCTCAAACTTATACCTTGACATTCACTTTGTTAAGGGTCACGTGATCCAAATATTACAAACACCTTGTCCATGTTAGCATTCACTTTGTTAAGGGACAAGCTATCATTTCACCTAATCACAAACCTCTCTTCCATTGTAGCATTCATGTTGCTATGGGTTGAGTTATTTTTCATGTGTCTATTTTCACCCCCCTCTTTTAAAAAATGGTGGGAACGCAACACATAGATTATATCCCATATGGGAAAACTAAAATATTGGAAAATCCTTTCTAAAATCATGTTGATAGTGATCATGACCAAAATGAAGAGGAAATTCAATATGATGTTTCTCCAGAAGAACAAGCTCGTGTTGAAAATAGCTTACATATGAATAAAGACAATATTTCTTCGTCTCGTTAATACGGGAAAAAAATTACCCTTCTAATTTGATGAGGATGTTTTGCGAACATTACTTAGCAAGCCCAAAGCCTAAAAAGGTGACCCATTCATGTAAAATAACAATGACGATGGATCAGGCCTTAGTTATACAAATAAGAAGGATCAAAATAAATCCACCTTGAATAAAACCAATGATGATGAATCAAACAAAGAAAAATCCAACATCGGGAAAAAAGAGAAAATCGACTGATTTAGCCACCGATCCCACTAAATATCTCATGGAATGAATCAATGATATGGCTAAACAACTTGTTATCCTCAAATTCTAAAGTCACTAAGAAACCTCCTAGCAAAGAGGCACCAAGGAAAACTAATGATGATTCATTTAAGATCCATTCCACACCCACAAATTAGAACAACAACTCTAAGAGTAATGGTTTATTATCTACCTTACAGAACAATTCACCATTTGTACAAGAATGGAAAAAGATGAAGGACACCATCTCGGGTATGCAACACCAACGTAAAAAATTTAGTTTTGAATAATTGTGTCCTCACCCTTTTTATAAGGACATATTACAGATACCCTTTCCCAAATCTTGTGAGATGCCAAATTTTAATAAATATAAGGGCAAGAATGATCCTAGATATCACATCAAGGATTTATACATGTTTCCCTATAAACTTGTGAACATAGACACTTCATAATCAAACCTTTATAGTATTTCTTTAGCCTACTGGCAAGATGAGAACTTGGGGAATGTGCATGCAGAAATTTTGGTTAAATTTAGAGCCTTTAGGTATTGATATCCACAATTTATAACTGAAACTTGACTATCGAGTAGAGATGTGTCACATTTAGGGTTAGATGATAGAAAATGTTCAAAAAATGCTTTAACCCTAGAGTGTGGTCTTAAAACTAGTAAGAAACCATGGAGGAGTCATTGACGTTTTGAAGGAAGAAATTTTTGATTTCATTAGTGGTAACTTGATATTTCTTTGACATTATAGAAAGAGATCGATGCACACAGTAAGAGAGAATAATAACTTAGAATTAAGGGAGTATATTGGATTATGAGTCCTAATGAAATAATTGTTTATAATTATTGAATTAATCATGTTTACCTGAGTTATATTATTTGACAACCTGAAGAATACACTTTTTATAGGAGACAAGATGAGGGTTGGTAATTGAATGGGTAAAAGGGAAGATTGGGAATTGAAATTAAAGACATATCATCTAAGTAGTGTGGAGAAAATCCTTTAAGAGTTTTTAGGTTTTGAGGCACCTCAAATTTCATTTGTTTTATGAAAGACCTTTCAACTAGAGAAACACATTCATAAGGACCTATTTAATAGCATAAAAGGCATACTTGAGTGAAATTCTACAAGGTAAGCCCCATTGAAATTTTTAAAATAATGTGTAGAAAATAATGGTTATTCTAGAAAGATAATATTTTGGAAATTGAGTTTTTAGACCAAAATTTAAAGGATATTTTAAAAATCTAAGTAGGCTTGTAAGTAGGAGGAAGGAAGCTTGAAGGAAAATGGTGAGTGAATGAGGACCTTAAACAAAACATAGAGGAACCAAATTTTTCCCACACTTCAAAATTGATAAAGGGTATAAGAAGAGTTATTTAGGATGTTTTAAATTGTTCTAACCATGTCTGTGATAAATGCATCTATTCTTGAAGCCTAAGATGACAATTCAGTTAAAAGGTGATTCTAAAGATCCTTTTGACTATTTCGGTTCTTTTCAAAAGTAAAATTGACATAAATAAGGGCCAAGAACCTGTTGAATTTGTTGGGATAATACCATGAGTGTGAAAATGAGGAACTTGCATGATTCAGGAACATTATAAAGCTTGAAAAGAAGCCTATCTTGAAGACCTTAAAAGGAATAGCTAAGTTTGTAATCCTTCTAATCAGTGATTTTTTGTGAGTTTGGTTATTTTTTGGACCCCTAAATTAACTAAGTACCTAAGGCATGAAACTTGGTGGCGCATGAAAGCAGGGCACGAAGGAACCTATGGAAGTAGTTCTTGAAGGCTGACGCTCAGGAGGGATGAATCAGGACTTAGTGAGTTTTGGTCAATAGGAAAGGACACATTTAGGGAACAAATGAAAAAGTGACCAGATACTGATATGGATAAGATATGGAGACTTGTAACTCAAGAAAAGAATATTCTAGGGCGTTGATACAGTTATCATGAAAGGATAATGAGTCAATTTTGTTATGGATTAATTGGCACATGCATGGTAAGGACACTCAATTAGGGTAAACACATGATGACATTTAGCATGTTATTGGGTAGTGGTAGGGCAATCATGAAATATTTCTTCAGGATTTCTCATGTAATGATGAGCATTTAAGAGGAGATTCCTTGATAGTCCCTCATATGTATGGTTTTATGAAAGAGGTGTGTGTGTGGGTATGGAAACAAGAGAGGAAGATAGTAAAATGTGTAAGATGTGATGGTAAGCTCTGTAATGTGTTGGATGCTCTGTTACTATAAATATCTTCATACATGGAACTCTTTTGATGTAATCTTGGTTACTGTACTTTGGCTAGTGAATATAATGAAGTGATTCTGAAGCACTTATATGATGGATCTTGATATGTACATTTCCTTTTTATGTTCATGGGTATATTACTAGCTTTCTTGATGATAATCATGATTTAGTTCTACATTCATTGTAATATGATCATGTTATCCTACGTTCTGGTGCATTAGATTAGGAGTTCATGCTTACATCTAGTGGTCAAGAATGGGTGTGTCATTCTCTGTTGTGAAACACCCCCTTATTAAGGAAGAACATTCTCACAAAGCTCAAATAAAGGAGGGGATCAGTGCTTGCGTGTGCCTAAGGTGAGCTTCTAAACTAGTCTGGATGATGTGTCGGTGCGTTTGGGGTTGATTGGAAAAGCAAGAGGTAAATAGAGACTATATTTTCATTCCATTGCTGGGACCTCTTTTCAAAGTTGTTTTGAGAATGATGTGTGATGACAGAGTAGATTACCTTGGAAAGCATTGAGACCTGGCATAAAACTGCAGAGGATGAATTTTCTCATAGATTTAGCATTGGACCTGAGTTTGATGCACTTAGATGGGTAGAAGAAAACCTCTATCATGATTTGTATGAATTGTTTTTCTAATATTTCCCAATAGAACTGTATGAGTGGCTCTCAGCCTATGCATCTAGATCAATTTGGTATTATAGATCACGTGTGTGGACCCAAGAAGAATACCAGAGGTTGCAGGATGTAGATCTGATGTGGACTCGTGTTGTAGATCATTGGTGGAAAGGAGTGCTAGCTGCTACACTCTGGAGTGCGTCATTTCCACGTATACTTGTCTAGAGGTTGCTGATTTTGAGTTTTTTTGGGATCCTAGAGGATCATTTCTATGTGCTATCCCTTTGGAAATGAAGATCTTGATTATTACCATGATTTTAGAGGAATTTTCAATGGCCGGATAAACCTTTTTGAGCACTGGGTGAGGAAGCTAGGGTGGGGGAATATGGAAGTTTTTGCGATGGAGAAGGAAAGGGAGGAGAGATGACTCAAGTATAGTGAAGCATGTGAAAGGGAGACTACTAGATAATGTGAGGTTTCAGGTTTGATGAATATCAGGAGGTAAACATTGCATGAAGGATTTGAGGTTCACGTAGAGGACGTGGAACCTAAGTAGTCTGTGCGACCCCATCTTGGCAAGTGCGTAAGAGATACCCCTTTGACTTCTGATGAGATTTCATTGTGTGGGGAGAGAAGAACCATTGGCATGCATCTGAGCCCACCTAGTGACCAAACCCTAGAGCTTGGTTTTCCAGATTAAGAAGAGAATATTGTTAGTCCAGTTGGTATCTTTGGAAGTGATCGATCTACACCCAAGAGATATAATTTCTCATTTGGGACTTCTATGGCTGTAAATACCATTCCAGTGTTAGGAGGAATTTTTGGGTAAGGTATAGACATACAAGCTTTTGGTCTCACATTTGGGAGTGGTGTTAGGTACACTATTGGTAGTGGGGCATTATCATATATAATCGGCATGTAGTTCAGTGTAACTGTGAGGACCCATGGCACGACCACTACAGGATTTGGTGGATCTGGGGGGTCAGAAGGAACAGGACTTGGTGGACCTGGTAGATCTGGTGGATCAGGAGGGATAGGACTTGGTGGATCTGGTGCATCAAGAGGCACATGACTTGGTGGATATGGTGGGTCAAGAGGCACAGGACCTAGTGGATCAGGTGGATCAGGTAGCAGAGGAAACACTAGAGGGAACCAAGGATCTTGGTCAAGAGGACACGACCCCCAACCACCCCCTTAAGTATTATTTAAAATGTCTTTACATTTTCTAGATTACAAACGTAATGAGGATACCATAAAACATGTTCACAAGAGTGAACTACTATGGCGTATAAAGGGTATCACAACCCTAGAGAAAAAGGCAAGTCATTTTGTAACAATGTTGCAAGGTCTCACACATAGCTGGTATAGGAAATATGACCCTCATCAAATGGTGGTGGATTACATTACTTTAAAGAATGCCTTCTTGGTAGAATTCTACATCCCTGAGTTTAAACAGAAGAGCATTAGTGCCCTAAAAGATATTCAACAAGGAATGGTAGAGAGTGTGTGGGAGTATGATGCGTGCTTTAAAACTCTCTTGTCTAAGTTATGATATGATATTCACCCTTAACAACATGATCAATGGTTTGTTGGAGGGTTGATCACACCATTTATAAGGGCCTTATCTCATAAAACTTTCACATAACCATGCGAGGTGTTAGTAGTTGCTCTGCGTTCCATGTCTATTGGTAGTTTTAATACTAGTGTTAGACCGTGCTTGGAAGCTCAAATTGCTACTATGGCTAAGAAGCTAGAGAAGTTTTCTATGAACTCAACCCATGAGACTTGTAGTGGCTTATGGTGTACAAATTGTGAAGTAGAGGGGCATCTCAAGGATAGTTTCCCCTAGAGGATAGTACGCACTGTTACAATAGACTGTGAAATATTTCATGGGGACCATGATGCAAGTAGATGCCCCTTGTTATAGCATGTGATTTGGAAGAATGTGTCTTGCTACTATAATATTTGCACCTCTATAACCCATAATACCAAGGATTGTAGGCTCATCGATTAGATCCATGAGGCCATTGATCATAGGGTATGCCAGACTAGCATTTCTAGTAGTTCTAAAGGTGGTGATCATTGTTATGAAGAGCACGTAAATGGATGCACATGTGGAAGGGGATTTTATGAAGGATTTCATAGTCATGGTAACCACAGGGGAGGAATAAGTGAGTTCCCATGTGGAACTTGTTTTAATTGTGGGTCTACAGAGCATTACAAATGAGAATGCCCACACCTATTACATTGTTCATGGTGCAAAAAGAAGCACAAGTATGAGGAGTTCCTAGAGTTGTTTGAGCACATGAATCAGTAGCACTAGAAAGACAAGGGCATTGTAATGGTAAGAATTAAGAAGGAAGACGCATAATGGATGCCACAGGTAACATGAGATGCGGGATTAGAACCTGTTCTGGTAACAACAAGAGTAGAAGCCATGTGCACAAAGGAGATACCAAGGTAGAAGAACCTAGTTTCAAGGGAAGAAGTGGTTCTCTGGAAGTACCCAGACCTTGTGCATCAAAAGGAGGTATATCAAGATATCATGGATGTCATTCGGAGTTTACAAGGAGAAATCTAGTGTCTAAATGAGTAGTCCAGGAGGGAGGAACAAAGATGGAAGGTCGAGGCGCTAAAGGATGACTTGGATGAGGTCAAGGAAGTATATAAAATGCTAAGCCAAGAGAATATTATTCCCTTGCTAGGATCATGGTTGAGAGAGAAGGTACCATGCAATGGAGGAGAGTGCAAGAGGCAGGTCTTACATGTAAACCTTCCCCCACACAGCCTTGACTATGATAAGGAGATCACATTGGATGCAGTCATAGATGGATGGCTCCTTAGTAATATCCTCATTGACAAAGGTGTGGAGGACAATATTCTCACTTTGGATGCATGGTATCAAATGGGGAGACCTACATTACAGCCATCTTTGAATGTGTTATATATGGTAAACAAAATGAACAAAATTCCCATTAGTGTCTTGAAGGATGTAACTATCACTATCTAGGGAGCTAGGTTAGTAGGGGACTTTGAAGTCTTGGCGCTCATCAAGGAAGACAATTTCCCAGCACTACTTGGGTGCCCATGGTGTTACAAGAATAATTCAGACCTTTGCTTCAATAAGGGTACATTGTCTTTGAAAATAAAGAGGAATGGGTCATTATACCCCTGGGTGATGGGAAGTCAACACCCTATACTAAACCTTTGGGGGAAGAGGTCCTTAATAGAATATATATGTGCTCAATCAAGGATCCAGAGATAATCCATCCTACAAATAGAGTTATCCAGTTTAAGGATGCTCAATTTGTAAGTGACACTACCAGTCTAGCATATGATAATTGGGCACATGGAACTTATGAATTGATAGGATGGTAGTTTAGAGGATCGATGACAAAGGTAACAAAGACACGTATAGTCCAGCACCCAAGAAGAAAGGAGCTACCTAAGTATTATAGAAGAGCCTTCCCTGAGATCTCTTTGTAGGAGATGGAAGCTCAGTAGAAGGAGGAGAAGGAATAGAGAGTAATGTTAAGTTATGTCCTGATCGGCATAGCAGCATAGTGGTGGGCTACACATCAGGAGAGCCTTTTGGAATGGCACAAGGTTATAATTTCTCTCTCTGTCAAGTTCTCTAGAAGTAATGTGCCCACCACCATTAAGGACTATCATGGTAAGGATCCCACCTCTTTCCATATCCAAGATTGTGAGAAGGTATGGAGAGAAGGCACGAAAGCCTTGCCACCAACACTATGGGTACACAAGATGTATTCTACACTACAGGGTTACATTTGTGCATGGTACATTCATTCAGAGATAGGCTGTCAGATAGGGAATTGGAAAGAGCTAGCGGATGACCTCGTTTAAACATTTGAGTATCAAAGTACCAAGCCATCAGTTGATAAGGCATTATAGTTTATCAAGCACCTTACCATGGGGGATAGTACCATGGCAGAAGATAGGCTATTAGATTTACTAGGTGGGCTAGGTTTGGAGGTGCACTTTGAAGAAGAGTTAGAAGAAACATAAGAGATATAGCTTGAGCGTGGGTGTTTGGAAAAGGAAAAAGGGAAGTTGGTATATGTTATTGATGGGGAGGAATTAGAGAGCTTGGATGTTAACCATTCTGTAGGAATGTGAGAGGTAGTGGATAATGCTGACACTCATGTGCGCACCTACCATGAGCCCTTAAAGACAAAGAAGGTTAACATTGGCTTAGGAGAAGAACCTAAGGAAGCTATCATTGGAGATTACTAGTTGGAGAAGGAAGTCTCTAAGATCATTGATCTTTTACGTGAATTTGAGGATTTATTATCACATGGGTACCATGAGCTCAAAGTCATCCACCATTCCTTGGGGAAGATGAGGATAAAGCTAAAGTACGGTGTGCATTTGATCAAGAAGAGACCCTACCAGATGAATCCCAATTTACGTGTGAAGGTAGATGAAGAGATAGAAAAAATGATAGTGTCTTGGATCATTGAAATTGTTGAAGAATTAGAATGGATAATTCCAATGGTAATCAACATCAAGAAGGATGGGTGGATTAGGATCTACATGGATTATAGGGAGCTAAACACAATTTGTGTCATCGATCCTTTTCCAACCCCCTACACTGAAGAAATTTTGGAGGGAGTCATTGGGTGTGAAATCTATTCCTTTACGGATGGATTTTTGGGGTACCACCAAGTCTGGATTACAAAGGAAGACCAGGAGAACATAAAATTTTCTAATGAATGGAGAAGTTTTACATACACAGTCATGCCCTTTGGGTTGAAGAATGCGCATATTATTTTCTCGTGCATAGTGGTAAAAGCATTTTAGGACTTTATCCATAAATTTCTTTAGGTCTAAATGGATGATTGGACGATGTATGGGCTAATAAAATACCATTGTGATAATTTGAGGTTGATATTTTAGAGGTTTCGGTAGTTGAGGATATCCCTCAACACTAAGAAGTGTGTCATTTCCACACCTTTTGGGACTTTATTGGGGCATATAATATGTAAGGAGGTCTTGCTAGTAGATCCTGCCAAGGTTGCAGTTATTGTGGGGTTAGGGGAGCCTACTAGCCAAAGCGCAGTACGTGAATTTCTTGGGTATATGGGTTATTACAAGAAATTCATCAAGGGGTATGCCAAGATCATCGTGCCTTTAGAATAATTTCTTAAACAAAAAAGTGCCTTCCATTGGGGAGAGGCACAACAGAAGGTGTTTGATACATTAAAGGATAGGCTTGTCACCATGCCTATATTGTGTTTTCCCTCTTAGGACAAGCCCTTCCTTGTTCATGTAGATGCCTCAAGAACCGCCATTGGATTAGTACTTACACAATCGGGGGAAGGAATTGTTGATCATCCTCTATGTTTTACAAGTAGCAAGTTGACACCAGCAGAGTAGAATTATACTATAACCAAGTGCGAAGCATTGTCAATGATCTATGAACTTTTCAAGTTCACACAGTATCTACTGGTAACTCCCTTTATATTTTACACTGACCACATGACGTTAAATTACTTGGTAAACAAGCCTATTCTACAAGGGCACATATGTTGGTGGGTACTATTATTTCAAGCATTTGATTTCATGGTAGTTTTGAAGCCTGGAAAGAGTAATTATGGACATGATCACTTGTCAAGAATTGATTCAGGGGAGGATGCACAAAGTATTGAAGATACTATGCCAAACATGCAACTGTTTAGGTTACGGAGCATGCCCTCAGATTTGGATGAAATTACAGTATTTCTAAAGGAAGGTGTGGCACTGGAAGGGATTTAGACATTAGAGAAAAATCAACTAGTCATACACGCCATGCCCTACATGTTGATCTGTGGGGACTTAAACAAATTAGGGCATGATGAAGTTTTGTGCATGTGTGTACTAGAGCATGAGAACATCGCCATCATAAAAGAAGCATACAGGGGAAGTGCAGGTGAATATTATGTAGTCGATGCCACCACATGTCAAATATTAATGGCATGATTGTGGTGGGAAACTTTGTATAAGGATTGTAAGGACTATTGTAAAGCATGTGACCATTTTCAACACATTGCCAAGCCATGAAGGAGAGATGAAATGCCTTTACACCCTATCCCTAGTGTTGAAACTTTTGAGAAGTGGGAAATAGAATTTTTAGGCCCTATTGCACCAACATCACGTAGGGCTAGATCACGCTATGTAATCACTTGCATGGACTATTTGACAAGGTGGGCAGAGGCAGCCCCAACTAAAGACTGCATAGTAGCCACATCGGTAAGATTTTTGTGGGAGAACATTATCACAAGGTATGGATGTCCTTTAACTTTAACCAGTGATATGGATACACATTTCTAGAATGAGACTATGAGGATTATGTTAGTAGAGTTCATGGTGGTTCATCACAAGACTACACCTTATCACCCACAAGCAAATGGAACCACAAAATAATTTAACAAAGTACTGAGTCATACCCTGACAAAAATTTGTGATGCCAGAAGAGAAGAATGGGATGATAAGGTATCAGCTGTATTATGGGCTTATAGGATAACTTATAAAAGACTGAAAAAAGCCACACCATTTCAATTGGTGTTTGGCATAGAAGTTGTTTTGCCAGTTGAATTCATGTTACCTTCTCTGTGAATAGCGCGTGCAGGAGGGTTGGCTAATGAGCAAGTGCTGGAAGAAAGAATTGATGAATTGATGAAGCTGGATGAAAGAAGATCACTCATCAGGTGGAGCCAAACAGTAGAAAAAGTAAAGCAAAAATCATGGCATGATTGACACATTAAGAGCAAGAAATTTGAGGTTGGGCAGATGGTCTTACTGTATGATTCTAAGTTTCTACACCATCTTGGGAAATTGAAATTCCATTGGTTAGGTCCCTATAAAATTTCATACATCCTTGATTTGGGTGCATGCCAATTACAAGTGATGGATGGAATGAAATTAACTGGACACTTCAATGGGAGTAGGCTAAAACCCTACTATAAATAAGTCTTCTTGGTGTTTGTAAATAAGGTAGTTTTTCAAGTTAATTTAGAATTTTCCTTTATGCATTTTCCTTTCTTGTGTTTCCCTTTCATGTTGTTATTTTGTTTTGCACCTTGGGCAAGGTAACCTTATTAATTTTTAAGGATTTTTGAGTGTGTAGAGGACCATGCATCATTTTAGTGTGGGGTGGAGTAATGTGAAGGAGAGCATGGGTAAAGTGCAAAGGAAGGTTGTGTTGAAAATCCCAGTTGAATGGCCATGTTGAAAGAGGTGCATGAAAATAAAATATAGAAAAGGATGGTTGGTGTCAAGATAAGGCTACTTTAAGATCCCACATACAAAGGAGGAAAAAGTGCATAAGCAACATGAGGTAGGAGAGAGAAAAAATCATGACAGAAGAAGTACCTTTGGCACTAGTGATGCATGTGTAAGATTATCCTATCAAGATGGATTGGTTGCGCGCCAGAAGGTTGGAAGATTATTCAAGCATGTTTGGGCACATGAGTTAAAGTGCAAAAGTCAGACTTTGTTTGAAAAATCCACATTAAATGTTAAAATTATGGTGGTAGGTGAAGTAGCACTTAATGCTTAAAAATGGAAAAACTATAAATAAAGGGTCAAGGCATTTCATTATTCACTTCACGTATAAGGAGAAATAAGCACTTTTGCATCTTTGTAAACTAGGGCTTCCAGAACTGATCCGTGTGAAGAAAAATTTGAAGAGTGTGAGCATGAGTAACTAGTTTGGATTTGTGAACTAGAAGGAAGGGATTGCACGGGTGTAAGAGAAGTTGTGAGAAGTCATCATCTTGTGAAGGAGTTATCCCAATTAGGGATTGAATAACTAGGGCACGAGCTTAAGGAGTTTTCTTCACAAGTTTGAGATCTAAGATTGGAGGGAGTGAAAGAACAAAGTAACAAGGTGTGATTAAAGTGATAAGATAACCTAGAAAATGGCACCCAAGAATCCAGTTAGCACACCTAAGAAGGGAAAGGGAAAAGGAAAGGGAAAGTAACAAGAAATTGTCACATGTATAAATGAAGAGTGGTATGCAGAAATGCAGTAGCCAGATGGAGTGTTTCTAGGGAAGGAGTGGGAGTCCCATTTGAGAAATATGACAGTAAATGATTACAATCATCATTTAGGAACGATCGAGAAGGAGATGGCACTAGAGTTAGTGCGCCCAATAAATAAAATGACACCAAAGGGTTTTCCCATCTATAACAATGATGTTAAAGTCAAGTTGGAGAAGTTAGGGTTATTGCAACTCTTTGAGTTTCCCTACTTAAGAAAACATGAGCACATATATCTACGGTTGATGTCACGTGTGCATGAAGACTACTTCCACTTCGCAAGGCACAAGATGCACATAATCCCTCAACTCATTTCACATTTCACAGGCCTCATCTGTGAAGGAGATAGTTTGGAGGACAACCTAAGTGAAAAAGAGGCAATTAAGGAAATTGTCGATACCTATGCATACAAAAAGGGATTGAGGTACTATGATATCACATACATCAAGAACCTAGTAATGAATATGGCCGCGCACCTAGTGATAAAGTTAAATGGCCAGGAGAGATGGACCCAGGTCAATAATCCATGGTTGCATGTTTGTAGGTAAATTTCAGAGGGCACCATCTATAACTTGTATGCATTCATCGCGGATGAGATTGTCAATTGTGTGAAGGAAGGTGATAAAATCCTTTTTGGTAATGTCCTTTTAACAATTGTGTTCTCAGAGATTGGAGTACTGGATGCTTCTAACAAATTTGTGTGGGAGTAGCCTATTAAGGACCCTTCTCCCGTGAAGAGATTTGAAAAATATGCTTGTGACACTATGACGGCCATGCACAAGGTGCACCTAGAGAAGTGGTATATGCACCTGAGGAACACGTTCTGGGTGGAATGGAGGATTCTAGAACAACTGCCAGTGGCCACTAAGGGAGAAGCTGAGTTTTTTGTGTACCAACATTTCTGCCTGGGTAGATTCAAACTGATAGATGAGACATGGAGCCCATGGTGCAAGCTCCCTTTTTCTTTCACAACTCAACACTTCCAAGCGGGAGTAAATAGGTTCAAAGAATACAAGAAGTTGAGGTTAAACCTTGGTAATCTAGACCGAGACCATAGATAAATGTGTAAAAGGTTGATCTACCCCAACAAGTACGCATATGTGGAGAGGTACGTGTCACATGAGGTCTAAATAGTTAGACCCATGAATTTTCCCATTGCAAGAGGATATGCGGAGTGAGTATACCTCCGCATAAGACCCAAATCTATGAAGGGTGTGTATTTGGAGAATAAGGTGTATATACCTGAGGACCCAACTAGCACGAAGAGACCCAAACCCAAACTAGAGGAAAACAAGCCAAAGAAGAAAGAACCTAGTGTAGTGGATACACAGGCAATAGGTACCCATGGAAAAATCACTAGACTAAGTATGTGTTCACGCAAGAAGAGGTCCATAGTCAAAGAGAAGACTATAGAGATAGAAAACCTATTATACAAGGAGTCATTGGAAGAAGAAGAGAAAAAATCACGTACACCAAAATCCCTAGTTAGGAAGAAGAAGAGGATAGAAGAGGAGACCACCTCAGAAGAAACTGGGAGTTTGGAGAGATACATAGGTGAAAAGGATGATCCTAAAAGAGATCAAGAGCCACTTGTATTCAACATGCATGATTCAGAAGAAGAAGGTGGAGAAGAGGAACTTGGGTTCCTTTTTGTGTGGCACAAGGATAGCCAAGAAGGGGAAGGCACTCAGGACATGGGAAGAAGTGAGGAAGTTGGTGCATAGAATTAGAATGCCCCAAGCCTTACTAAGGAATAGATGAACAAGGCAGCAAAAAGAGAAGAAACAAAGAACATTGAGACCTTGGTGGAGGAGAAGTTGGAATGCAATGTTGAGCTGGTGTTGAACAAGGATAAGGAGGAGACCGTAGAAAAGGACCATGGCAGCACTAGAGGCCCCACTTTAAATATATATATTTCTAAGGGAATGCACACAGGAGGAAATCACACAAAGGAGGAGGCCAGGGATGGGTTATATTGATGACCCCAACACCTAAAAGTGGTATACACACCTGTTTTGTGCATGGTTCCAAAGCATGATTCCAGCAGAGGAGGTAGTGGTAATGTCATCTTTTGATAAGGATGTTGCATATCCGTGGATAAGGAAGATGCTCTCATGGGAAATTGAGTCCCATCTTGATGAGCTAGAATTCTAGGTAAGATGCGGGGAAATAATAACATTTCCATGATCAAGAGAAGACAACCGAGTGGTGAATACTCAACAGCTCTTGGATGAACAATTGTGCAATGTGCTCAACAAGGTCTCCGTTGAGGTCAAAGCTAGACCCTTTAGGTGGAATGATAGAATCAAAGATCTGGAGGATGAACGGAAGAAGAAAAAGGAAGAGCTAGCTATGAGGACAAAGGAGCTAAGTCAAGAGAAGCTAATAAGCACCCAGTTACATCGTGAGTTAAAAGGTGAGAAGGCCAAAGTATGTGTAGTATAAAAAAAGGTGGAGTGCATTAATGATGCAATAGTGTTGAAGCATCTGGACCTAGCGCCTCTCGAGTAGAAGTATGGATATACCCTGGGATTCCTGGAGGACTTAACAAGAGTCCTCAGTATGGAGAGGTAGCTGTTAGCAAAGATCTTGGAATCTATAGAAGAAGTTACCACACATTTAGAAAAATAGGATAAATTGAAATTCTTGGCACTCATAGCTGAGTATAACAATGTCCTTGCTGATGTAAAGATTACTTCCAAGACTATTGAGGCTATGTACGAAAATTACACAGATAGAGACAAAGTGGCAGGCATCTTGGTCACCACTCATGAGGCAGACCTTAAGGATTTTCAAGAGAATAATAAGGGAAATAGGGTGGAAAGGGACATAATCCTAGCCGAGGTAAAAAATAAATTTGAGGCCATTTAAACTGTAAGGGGTTCAATCAAAAACTAGTTGAAGGAATTGTACCCATAAATCACATGAAGACTGGATGCACTAGAGGATATAGGCAAGGAGTTAGATAAAATTACTGACACCATGAGTGAATAAAGAAATGGACTAAGTTTTGGGGAGGTGAGTGCCCTAGTCAGTGACCTCTGTCAGAGAGCACAGAATGAAGTTGATTCCTCGAACAAGTTGGCGGCCGAATTGAAAAAGATTTTCCTAGCTTATTGCAATAATGCCATCACTTTCCCATTCTTTCTTCTTTCCCAATTTCTTGATCCCCTTATTCTTGTACCAAGGTGTAAGTCTACTGTAATCTTTCTTTTCACTGGAGAAGTGTTCCTACGGTTGGAGAACAGGCGTAGTGTAGGGTGATGTTGGGCCCCTAAAATATTGGCTAAGTATAAAAGGGTGCATAGGTGTGTAAGGCCTAGTTGAAGAAACACGCACAAGGATAAGGTGTGTAGGATAGGGTTTAAGGAAGGGTTTAAGGAAACCCATGACACGCGCATGGATAGAAACAAGGTTGTAGGACTTAGCCACGTTGGGAATTTTGGGCAGGACATGTAAAAAGCATGACCCGACTATGCATGCGGAGTGGATAAGGTGCCATCTTGATGACAGGTTGGCCCAAGAAGGAACATGCCTGTGGTAGAAGATTCTAGAAGCACATCATGGTAAAAATTGGAAATCTCAGGCCTGGAGGAGCATGCTTCCATGGAGGACCACATTCAGACACTTGGCATCGGATCTGAGGCCACAGGAGGATGAGTTGGTAGTTTAGAAAGGCTATATATACAAGCACTTGTAGAAGTAAAAAGAGGAGAAATAGATAGAGGGCAGAGCTCTATGAAAATACTACAAGGACTCTATTAGCTTGGGTAATTATGTGTAGGAAAGGATGTATCAAGGGGTTGGGTGTTATAAAATTTATTTTGAGAGCCTAGCCATATGAAGAAAGTTATGATGCATGAATGTGGTATACCTTTCTGTGACATTCTGTAATGGCTCCATGAATGCAATGAGGTTGCCAATTTACATGAATATGAAAATTAATGACTCTGATGCATACATCCTTCTCATAGTTCTTTTTCATTTATGTTTATGACTAAGTATGGTGATGAGGCCAGTATATGTCTGATTAATGTATAATATATGATCTCATCATACTCTCCTTTTGATTAAGTTTGATTGCATTGTGTGACTAATTTGTTGATCTGATATGAGTTAGGATGTAATTGTATGTCTTTTGATTTATTGTGATCCTAATGTTAAAAAATCTAGAATTCCTAACATATTGTGTGTTTAAATTTAGTTTTGTAATAAATAAGGTCTAATCAGTTGAGAAAATGAAGTAGGTGGCATTCATTATGTTTTTGATAGTGTCTAATCCTACATAGCTTAGTTCCAAAACTTCCAAGCTATTTCTAGAACTCCATCACACAGTCATCATTTAGTTATGAAACTTTAGGAGTTAGTTCCAGAACTCCATAATTTAGTTCCAGATTTTTCAAACTTAGTTCCAAAACTCTTGGTGATAGCTCCAAAACTCTCACAGGTTTTGGTTCTTAACAATTTCCTATGGTTCTGGAAATTTTCAAAAGTTCCAGAACTAATGGGAGTTATGTTTTTTAAACCACATCTAAAAATTTTGCATCTACAATCATGAAGGATGAGAATATTTCTAAACACAAATCCAGAAAGAGTTATCCTACAGTTGTATGATCAACCGCCATCTGACTCAGCATCTATTCTGGGCATGATTTGATTTCATCAAAATCATTGAGACAACTAGGAATTTAAAATGTATATAAATGTAGAACTACATTAGATAGATTAAGAGAGAGATTAGAGATATAGAACATAGAAGAGAAATGGACTCCAGTAAATTTTTTAATACTAAATGTTTTCATCAATAAAATAGTCATTCTGATTTGAGAGAATTCTGAGTTGTTAAAATCCTGATTCAAGGAGGAGCAAGGGCCCACTCCCCCAAGGACCAAGATATTCATTTATTTGATATTTATATTTCTTCAGCAAATAGCTTAGATCTGTTAATTTTGTATTTCTTTAGTTCTTTCAGTTAAATTCTATTGCATACTTGTGCCTACAGGTGTTTAGATAAATCTTTATATTTCTTGCAATTTTTTTCAAGAATTTTAATCTAAGTGTTTACTTTGAAAATCAACTGTGTTTATTTTCCAACAGCAAGTGTGTTTCCTTTCAGCAAGCTTTTAGTGTGTTTTATTTTCAGCAAGTTTTCATAGTTTGATTTGAATAAGGTTTTACCAAGAAGTCCTTAAGACATTAAATAGATCCCCTAGAAAATATAAAAATAGTTACGATCAACTACTAGATCAGTTAAAGTACTCTTATTGCATATAGCTTTGGACACATCCCTGGTTTGATATGACATCAGTAAGAAGTTGATTAAATGAAGGGAATAACGACACCCATCATTTTTGGCACCATTTCTAGGGAACACCATTTGGAATTTTTTAATTAATTATTAGCAAGAGAAACAAAACATACATATAGTAGTTGAAGAAATTTCCATACTATATCACAAAATATATGAGTAGACCAAGAGACTCACAGGGTATATTCCTTCCAAAAAAATTTCACAATAATTCATAACATCTTTTACTCAAAGTAAGGAAATTGATCAAGAATTGGAGGCACCCCCATCCCCTGTCAGACAAGAAACAAAATTTCCATTTTTGGAATTCTTAGATCAGTCACCTGAAGGGAGTGGAACTTTTAGGAAAATGCTTACTACCCAAGATCCATTAAAGGTAAGTTTTGATTCTCAATAGAGTAGTCAACCTCCTACTCCCTATTTTTCACCTTCCCTAAAGTATACAACTTACCACATTGATTGGGAAGAAACTTCAGAAAATATTTTTGAAATGGCACAAGAAGCTAAGGGAGTACCTGATAGGACCTTTACCTATCTAACCCAATTGGGAGATGATGACACATCAATGAAAAATATCTCACCTGCACATTTACCCACTTTTAGAGGGATGTCATCTGAATATCCTGACCAATTTCTATTTGAATTCAAGGTGCTACATCAGATCTATGATTATAAAATAGATAATTAAAAACTCAAGCTATTTCCATCCACCTTGAAGGATGCAGCAATGAGGTGGTTCATGGGATTAACATCCAACTCTATTAGCACTTGGACATAAGTGGAGACTGCCTTCCTAGATAAATACCAGGATTATTGTGGAGGGTGAAGTAGGAAGGAAGAATTATTCAAAATCAATTAGGAAGAGGATGAAAACATAGAAGAATATTTAGATAGATTCCTCTTTGTTAGCAAAAGATGTGGATTTGTGTTTATAGAGAAATTAAGTTAAACCATTTTTCTTAAAGGTTTGCATGACGATTCTAAAGAAGCCCTTAACTTGATAGGAGGGGGAGATATTGATCAAATAAGAATGAATGGAATCAAAGAGATTTGTAGAAGCTATTCCAGAACAAGAGGTGGACCTAGAAAAGGAAAATCAGTAAAAATTCTGAATCCAGATATGAACAAACTAATGGATGAGTTGGTAAACTTTAAAACAAACATCTTAGTGCAGTTAACCTCTACTATGGATGGATTACAAGCTAAAGAAAATTCCAAAACTGAACCATTGGCTATGTATTGTCCTAGATGTAGGAAGAAGAATGCATTAAGAGATTTTCCTTTGGATAAAACAAAACTGTGTCTTATCTGTGAATCTAAAGAACATGATACTGATGTTTGTTCTTTACTTCATGTCATTAAAAATCAGCTTAAACAAAGTAGTACCTCATCTACAACTGAAGAATTGAATTTGGTTCAGAGATAACCTAACCAAGGCCATTTTATGCCAAGGTCAGCTCCTAATCCATGAATAATGCCATGGGATACTCAGGTAGTACCAAAAAATTGGGGACAACCACCTTGGGTACCTCAACCAACTTGGAACCCTCAAGATTGGTCAAATCAAGCTTGGTATGCTCAGGGACATTAGCAACCATGGGCTGGTCAATGAAATCCCTATGCTTGGTCATAACCTAGATGGAACCCTAATTATTCCCAAGGAAGAACATATAATTAGAATCAATAGGCCATCATGGGATCCCCTACAAAAAACTCACAAACTACGAATGTTCTCCAAACACAAATGCCAGTACAACCAGTAGCAAACCCTAGAAACAAATAGACAACTCTTGTTTATGGAACATAACCTAAAAAATCAGTTGATTTACATGTTATGGATTGAAAGGATATTCAAAATAGATCTAGGAAAATCATTAACAGTCCACCCCCTTATAATCACTAAAATGACATAAGAAAATGAGAACACTAGTATTGTTTTTCCAAAAGAGGATATAGAAAGAAAATAAAAGGAGCTAGATAGCAACACTCCCGAGACTCCATTTCCTGAGAGATTCAAAGAAGGTATAGAAATCAAGGAGTCTATATTAGTTTAGGAATTAAGGAAAATAAATATTGAAATACCACGGTTACAAGCAATTAAAGATATTCCAGAATTGAACAAATTGATCAAAATATTATGCATGAAAAATCCTGGAAGAAAGAGATAGTATCCCAAGACTATCAAAGTAGATGGGAAACTTGCTGATTTATTAGTAGGAAAACTATTACTTCCCAAATATGGAGATCCTGGAAGTCATGTTATTTCTGTCTATATAGGAAATAAAGATGTACATAATGTTCTGATATATTTGGGAGATGCTATCAATGTAATGACAGTGGATACTCTGAAAACATTACATTAATAGGTATACAACCTACCAATACCATATTGTAAATGGAAGATCAGTCTGTAGCAAAACCAAAAGGAATTATTAAAGACGTGGTGGTGATGGTAGAGTCATGGAAATATCTAGTTGACTTTCTTATATTATAGCCAAATGGTAAAACATTGGGTTATCCCATTATTTTGGGCAGACCATGGTTAGCTACAATTGCTGCTTTGATAGATTGTAGGTTAGGTGATATGACAATATTGAATGGTAAGAACTCTAAACAAATTTACTTATATACCCACACAACCCTTTACTGACAGTCATGAATAATTGTGGGTTGATTCTCCTGAAACTAATAATTAAAATTTGTCTTCTTTGGCTATGCTCACATTGCAGGATCATGTAAGATAAGTAGAAGAGATGATTAATCCACCATTGGATGAGAACCTGTTGTCTATAGTGCAATTAGAAATAGTTCTAGAACATGTGAACTTAGTTCTAGAACCCGCAAACTTAGTTTCGGAACAAATGAACTTAGTTCTGAAACCCACGAACTTAGTTCCGAAACTAGTGAGCTTAATTTTGAAACATACGGCTATAGTTTTGGAACCAATATAGTTAGTTCCAGAACCATAACAACAGTAGTTCTCTTTGATTGAAATTTATTTTTCCTCCAAAGAAACCAGATTTCTCATGGGGAGAGGATGAATTGGTATCTTCAGTTTCAAGTACATCATGAAGTGGTGAAGAATTTCTGGAAAGTAGTAGTGACGAGGAATCTGGCCTGCAAAGAGATAAGTATCATAATTCTCATTACTATCCTTTTTCCAGTATTCTGTCTCAAGGAACTTTTGGAGATGTTTCTAAATACCACATGTTGTTACCACATGCATGTCCATTAAACACTTTAATGAAATCCTTTCGATAAATCAGTTCATCACATATCAAAACCAAGCATGTTGAAATTCAACTAGGAAAAACTTTAAACATCAATAGCTAGTTGAAAGAGGATGAAGAAGCTAAATTGTTTGATGTTTTAAAAAATCATACTAAACCTTTTGCTTGGGATTACAAATATATGAAGGGAATTCATCCAAGTATCTGCACTCATCACAACAATACTGAAAACACTAAACCAGTTGTTGGTGCTAATTCTCAGTTTGCATAGTGTGCCCTAATGTTCCATGCCCAAATCTACTCACAAACATTTTATTTTTCGATTTGGTGGTCTGTAGTTCATCTTCCCCAACTGAATTCTTAGAAAATTCCCAAGATATTATTGGTTTTCCCTAATTTGAAGCAACAATCCAAGTTTCCCCATTTTTTGTGCCCTAGCTTTCTCAAATGGTTGTGTTGTGTCATTTTTCTTTGTCAAATCATGTAAAAACTTGAAATTGATTGAATCTTGATTATGTGTAAGTGTTTCCCCAATCCCAAGCTCAAAAATAATGTCAAAAAATGATTCAGTTGGTTTAAAATCAAGAAATCTACCTTCTTTGTTGAAAATTTTGAATTCTAGGGCATCCTGTGAAACTTTGACATTGTGACGGTCATACGGCTGTCATCTGCCCATCAAAGTCATCATCACAACATTATTGCAACATGGCAGTTTCCTATTAGCCAAGGATGGTCAAGAAATGTTTCTAACTTACCATTTTTAAATTTTGGCTAAAGGGAAATTTTTGGTCCATGGCTCTGCTTCTTACAAAGGGTGCCTATGTGGCACATTCTGATTGGTCGAGGGGTGGTGGGTTTACCTTAAGAATTTTGGCTTTCATTTTGCAAAAACTCTCAAAGTCAATTCTTGGCGCGAAAGCCTGCAGCAAATGGGAAGAGGACATGAGGCTCGGGGGACATGTGGGTGACGGAAGGAGTTGGTGAATTTTTGTGTTTTTTGGCTCAAAGTGTCAAGGGAAATTTTTGACCCAAAGTACCTCATCCAATAGTAGGTGGACACATGTCCAAGGAAAATTCAACATGGGAGGGAGGAGGTTTTGATGAATTTAAATTTTTTTAACTTCAAAACTTTAAAGTTAAAATTTGAGCCGAAGCTTCGAGACCAATAAGAAAAGGACACGTGTCAAAAAATACAAAAGTGAAAGATGGTCCCGCGACCAGTGAGGAGCCACCACGTGTCCCAAATGGCAAAGTGAAGAGCACAGGCCCAAGGAGGAATTGTGAAATTTTACCAATTTGGCAGGGAGGTTTGAAAGAAGAATTAGAGGCCTAGACCTACAGCGAATGGGAGAGTGCCATGTGGCAAGGAAGAGAGTGGGTGTTCGGGCCAGTGGAGAATTTTGAGAAAAATGGATAGATTTGATCCATGTTTTCAATGGGGCCCAACTTTTCACACGTGGCAAGTCTAGGGGAGAAGTGGGGACATTTTGCAAAATTTTCCAAAATTAAAAAAGGTCGCAAATGAAATTTTAAAGATGGGAGACCAATCCAATCATGTTTTAACACGTGTCCCACATTATCCATAGTCAAAAAAGGTAATTTTGGGCATATGTTTGGGATCTCATCTTCCACGTGGAGGGATACTATTTAAAGTTATCCAAAATCGACAGTTACTGTGCATTCATCCCTGTAGCTGCCATGGGAGCTCCAAGAAGCTTGGAATCATCATTTCTTCATCAAATTTCATTCAATCTTATGTGATTTTGCATCGTTTTGGCCTTCTAAGTGCAATGACACTATTTTCATGACCTAATTCGGTCATCTATGGTGTTTTTGATTTTGTTTTTGCTTAAGCCCATCAAAAAACGTCAAAAATGAAAATAAAAAATTGCAGAGGTGAAATGATGAGGTGAAAAGGTGAAAAATGATTAGTAAAAGATGTTTGCATGCCTAAATGGTAAAAACATGACCCTAGGATGGATAATGATGAAAATTTTGTAATGATTTAAGATTTTTGGGCACACCTGGTGTTCATCGAGCATTTTTCTATTTGTTGTCCCTTTCTGCAAATCATGAAGTTGTTGTAACAAATTTGATCCCATAAGCATATTCTTTGCTTGGGAAGCAAGACTCCAAGCTGGAATAGAGTATATATCATACTTTTTGGATATTTTGAAGAGGAGGGTGAGAGAAAATTTAGAATTTCTTGAGAAAGATGGAAGAAGCCCATTTCTTTGAGAAAACCACCTGCAGAGCCATTTTCAATTCTATTTCGCATCAGATTTTATCATGTTGAGTTGGTTTCAAGTTGTAAATACATCAACAAGCTCTTAGATTGTTCTCATGACATTCCCCTATTGATATATTTGATCATTTTTGGATTATTTAGTGTCATCTCTTAGAAAAACTTGTATATGCTTATGTTTCAGAATGATTTCAATTTGTGTTTGGAATCTCTATTGATCATACATGGTCTCATTTCTTGTTGATGGTTTGATGGCATCTACAATCTTATATTCAGAAGAGCTTTCATTTGATAAAAGATAAACAGATTTAAAATCCTTTAATTGTCCTTGAATCTTGAGGTTATTTGTAAACCTTTGGGTGCACCTTAGGTCATGATAAGATAGGGATTTCTAGATACTTTGTTGGTATATTTACTTTAAGCTTTTGTAGTAGATTGTCAAATATTGTGTGGAAGAGTATAGATCTAGGCTTCCATTTTTGCACATATCCTGGTTGAAGGGGTGTTTTAAACCTTTTGAAGCATTCTTACTGTTTAAGTGTTATAAATTTCTTGCAAAGGTCCTCAAAGAGTTTGGTGACTTCTGGTTGGTCTTGTCTAACATCTCCCAAAAAAATTTAATTTAGAATAACTAACCCTACCCTGTACTACCCCTACATTACATTTTGTGTTAACAAAAGAGTACAATCCATTTACAAAAAATACACAAAGCAAACTAGGATAATACTATGTCTCTAGTAGCCTCAGCCTTGTTTTGAAAAAAATTCCATCATTTAGTAGTGATAACTCTTTTTAGTTTAAATAATGGAGAATTGATCATGTTTTCCCAAGGCCCCTTCCATACAATATGAAAAATACAAGGATATCTCCACCTCCTTCACCAAAAAAAGGCTGCAATATAGGTTCTCTTGTCTTGGTTGATAGTCACAACCTAAAATAGTGAGGATCAGATCAAAATCCTTCTGAGGTGCTATCCACTCCTTCAAATCTTGAGTACTAACAAGTCAGATAGATGTCTCCCCAACTACAAATGACATATAGATCATTTATCTACCTTTGAGTGTCTTGTGTAAATCCATGATGTTGCTTGAGTTATGAAGGAGATTAAGTTTGAGTACCAACACCGGAGTGGCACCACTACCGGGGACTTCTTGGATTTTATTGGTGCTTTTGAAGTGTTTTAGGGATTTGAGCATTTTTGTATTCAATTATTTGAGTTTCTGCATTGTCAAGGTATCATCCTATGTTTCAAATATGTAGGTTTTAAAGAAAATGTTTCAAGCTCAGTCATTTCCCAGTAGTTTAAACAATTTATTGCATTATGTTTGGTTGATTTAAGAAGCAAAAGGTCTGGTTTATAAAGCATTGCAAGGTTTTCAGTATTAGCAAACATTTGATAGAATTAATTTAGTGCATTCTTGCACAACTGAGATGATATTCCTTAGTGTCAACTCCATGTTGATTTGAATTTGGAAATACCAGTGTCTTAAGCTTTATGTCATTTATTTTTGTGCTATTGATCTCTGTAAAACTGGAGTGAAGAAGATCTCTCTTCCTTAAAGACTCTGCTAAGAAATTGTTCTCAGACTTAAGAAATTCAGAGTTGGAAGGGAGAAGATTTTGGAAGGTGGTTAAAGGTTAGACATCAAGCAAAGATATAGTCATTGGTGAGAGAAATTCAGCCTTTAATAGAGGACTATCACTCTTCTTCAAGTGATTTTGATTCAAGCAATCCTCTCATAAACTTGTTTGCTGCAACTAGTGAAGGTACTGCTGTACCTGGTAAGTTCCTTCTCCAATCTACACCTCTGTGTTTTAATTCGAGTAAAACTTCCCAAGAAAATTAGCACTTAGAGGATACTATTCTTGTGAATCACATTTTTAAGCCCCAAGGATATTGTACTCCTCACCAGCTTGTTTCACCTCCAAGATCACCCACACCAAACAATATGGCTCATCCTAGACCTCCATTTGTTGTTAACACCTCTGGTCCTATAAATTTTGGAGGAATGGATGGTTACCCAAATGCTATCCCACAAGATGTCAGAGATAGGTTGCCAAAAATTCAAGGTAATAATGTTATTACTGGTGATCAACATATCAAACTTTTTGATAATATGATGGAAGACATTGAGATAGAGTTTGAAGATGTGTATATTAAGTTGTTTATTCATGCACTAGAAGAAGATGCTAGGGATTGGTACAAGGCTCTACTTGATAACTCTATTGATTCATGAACTGAAATGAAAAATGCATTTAGGTTGCAATATGGAGACATGACTGATCCTAGATTTCTTTTGTATGATTTCGATAATATCAAGAAGAACCCAAATGAATCAATCCATGACTTCAACATAAGGTTTAACAAAACTTTGAGAAGGTTTCCTGTTGGTTTGAGGCCTTGTGATGAATCTTGTTTAATCAAATATATAGATGCATTTGATAAAAAGGCAGCCTACTACCTAAGAGATAAGAACCCAACCAATATAAGACAAGATTTCACCATGCCACCTCAAATTGAGAAAAATACAAAGGCTATTGGGAAACCTATTAAGAGAGATGGTGTAAAATTGATAAACCCTGAAAAGCCTCAAGCTAGCAAAGGTGCTGATTTAGAAGAGGTTATGAAGACTTTGGCAGGGGCCGTCAAAGAAATATCATACAAGTTGGCAAGAGCTGAGAAGGGAATTGGGTAGAATTCACAAGGTCAGCCTAGGTAGCAGGCACAAGATAGATTTGTAAATCACCATAGGAATGAATAGAGGTTTGATGACAAGGGTAAAGGGCCTATTGGATCTGTAAATAGACAACCACAAACATGGGAAAATAGATTGGTTCCTGATCCTCTAACTGCCAGGGTTGCAGCTGTTGATGAAGTTGTTGATATATATTGGTGTGATAGATGTTTTCTTCCTCATCCTCCATGTGAAGTGGACCAACAAGTTGATGAAGCTAGTAATGATGGTGGAACTGATGATGATATTTACATGGTGGGTTATTCTTCAAGCTCACAAGGAGGAGCAACATCTACTAAAGTAATAAGTGCTAGGACTACTACTACCTTTCGGGATTATATCAAGCAGGTACAAGTATTTCTCCCCCCTCACGCTCTTGAAGTTGATGTAGTGCAAGATTTTGAAATTCCTAACAATGAATTTGAATACTTGAGAGCTTTGATGGTTAAGAAATATGATGGCGTTATCCCTTCGGAGGAAGATATAAAATTGTTGATAAATGTTGTTGTAGCTCAAGAAAAGGACTATAATACTAGAAGCAAAGTTGTTAAGGGAGTTGGGCCTCAAGACAAAACTAAAACACCTTTTCTCACAAGCATTCCAAAGGATGCTCCTAGGAAAGAAGCACTTGCTAAAGGTTCTGCTGTCCCAAATAAAAATTACAGTCCTTCTCATGCCCAGGCTACTAGGAATACTTCTCCATCTGATGAACCTTCTTATTTCCCTTCCAATGATATCTTACCAAAGAATGTTCCATATAATATAGCCCAAGTATTGAGCCAAATTAAAGTGAGTGTTCCAATCATTAAGTTTCTTAGAATTCCTGAGCATAAGAAGAGAGCATGTGAGTACTTAGGATTGAAGGAAGAAAAGGTTACTCCAGGCAGAAATGTAAATGTTGTAGAAACTCCACCTCAAATCATTGTTGAATTTGAAACACCACCAGTGGTGGAGGATCTTAGAGAGGAACCTGAGGTATATTTTGGGACATCCTTGGTTGATTCCCAATTGAATGTTGATCCATTCTTTACAACTTTGCTCATAAAAAAATAGATTACTTCACAATTACATGTTTGATTTTGGTGCATCATGTAGTGTCATGCCTCTTGAAGTCATGAATGAGTTAGATATCAAAGTGACAGCATCCAATGGGAAGTGTACTACCATGGATACAAGGGAAGTGCCAGTTGTTGGTTGTGTGAAGGGTTTAGTAGTGTAACTTGTAGCCTATCCGGTTAAGAACTTGAAACTTGATGTTGTAATAGTTGATTACCCTGCCAAATGAGGTATGCTTTTGTCAAGAAAATGGGCTACAAGTGTTGATGGTAGTGTTCAGATGGACATGTCTTTTACCACCATTCCCATTGAGGGCTTCCTTTTCTAACTCTATGGTGAAAAGAAAATGTTGCACTTGATTGAAGATCCCAAAAATGCTTCCTATGAAGTGGTATTTGCTGATGTAGATGTTGACAATTTCATTGGCTTTGCTGATGGAAAAGAACACAAGATGGATAGATCAAAGTTCCTTGATATGATAGGTTCTTCTTGGACCTTTCTATTTGATGGAGCTTGCTCTAACTTTGGAAATGGTACTGGTATAGTTCTGCTTTCTCCTAGTTTAGAAGAGCATGTTTTTTCCTTCAAACTTAATTTTTAATGCACTAACAACGTTACTGAGTATGAGACATTGTTGTTGGGGTTAATAATTGCATGGAAATATGGAGTAAGAGATATTGTTGCAAAAGGAGACTTAGAGCTGGTTGTCAGACAAATAAAAATATTGTATGCTACAAAATATCAGCATATAAACCATTATAAGCATGCAGTTTGGGATCTAATTCAAATGTTTGATTCCATTAATATTGTTTACCATGATAGAGGTCTTAATGATTATGCTGATAAGTTGGTAGTTCTTGGTTCTAGATTTGAAAACTACACCATTTCATCTTATTGTGAATACAACATTGAAGTCATGACTAGTCCAGTTGTCCCTGATAATGTGAAACATTGGAAAGTCTTTAACAATGATGCTCAAGTGTTCAAGTTCTTGCAAAACCAAGGTTAGTTTGTAAATAAGAATATTTATTGGGAGCCAATGGTATGCATGAATGAAGGAAGAGAAACTTTTTTTGGAAAGTATATCATCCAGTTGAAAACAAACACCATTCCTAGAGGTCTCGTTGCACTTGAGTCAAATTTTAACAATGTTGATTACATCATAAATAGAAACATGTATGCTTCAAGGGATGTGGAAGAGCATGACTTGGGAAAAAAGGATAAGCCAAGGAAGGTTTGGTTGGGTAGTAATTTAAGTAAAGAATAAAAACAGTCCTATGCCCAACTCTTGAAAAAATATCAAGACTACCTTGCTTGGTCTTATTCAGAGCTAAAAGCATACAGAGAATATTTATTTTAGCATGAGATCTCTCTTGAAACAAATGCAAAACCATTCAGATAGAGGAAAATGCCTATTAATCCACTTCTCTCCATGAAAATTCAAGAAGAGTTAAAGAAGTTGAGACATGGAGGTATTATTCAGCCCACTATATATTCATCTTGGGTTGCAAACCTTGTGCCAGTCAGAAAGAAGAACAAAGACATCATACTTTGTGTGGATTTTAGGAATATGAATAGATCCTCCATGAAGGACAACTATCCCTTACCAAATATGGAAAATATGTTGCAGCTTGTGACAGGGTCTAAAATGCTTTCTACTTTTGATGGTTTCTCCGGATATAATCAAGTAGTTGTCAAAGAATCAGAAAGACTTAAGACAGCCTTCACTAATCCATGGGGGACTTATGTTTTTTTAAGGATACCCTTTGGATTGATGAATGTTGGTGCTATTTTTCAAAGAGCTATGGATGTTTCTTTTGCTAGTTACATCAATGAGTTCATTGCAGTTTACCAAGATTGTATGACTGTGTTTTCAAGGTAGCGAGGTGATCATTTGTAACACTTGGAGAAGATGTTGATCAGATGTAGGGAGTATGTAATTTCTCTTAATCCAAATAAGTGTCATTTTGGCATGCAAAAGGCCAAGTCTCTGGGACATATTGTATCTAAAGATGGTGTTATGATAGACCCTGAGAGAGTGGAAGCAATCAGCAAAGTACCTATCCCAAGAACCAAGAAAGACATCCAATATTTCTTTGGCCAAATTAATTTTATTAGAAGGTTTTTTTCCAATTTTGCTGAGCTAACTCTTCCAATCACAAGCATGTTAAAGAAGGATCAAGTTATCATGTGGGAGGAGGCTGCCAATTAAGCTTTTGAAGGAAAAAAGGATGCACTTAAGCATGCACCTGTTTTGGCAGCTCCAAACTATAAAAGTCCTTTCCAAATATTTTCCTTTGCCTCTGAATTTACCATTGCTTTAGTTTTGTTACAAAAGGATGAGAATGGGGTTGAGAGGAATATTTGCTTCTATAGCAAGGATTTACAAGCTGTTGAGTTAAAGTATACAATCATGGAGAAACAAGCATTTGCCTTGTTGAAAGCAACGAAAGTTTTTAGGCCTTACATACTGAGCTCAAAGTTCATTGCTTATGTTCCCCACACCATGGTGAAAGACATCTTATCAGAAATTGAGATCTCAAGAAAAAGATGTAGGTGGGTCAACAAACTGCAAGAGTATGATATGGATATCCAAACCACAAAGTTAGTAAGAGGTTTGGGTCTTGCTAAGCTCATGGCTGAGAGCAACTTGTAAAATGTAGAAATGAATCAGTTAGAGGAAGAAAGGGTAGATCTTCTTGAGAAATTGATGAGTTATGAATGGTAGAAAGATGTGATCTTCTACCTCAGGCACCTATGCTGTCCTAGTCACTTGAATAAATATTAGAAAAGAGCCCTCAAGCTGGCCTCTCAAAAGTATATCATAAAAGACCTTGGGTTGGCTTGGAAGAACCTTGAAGGTGTCCTCTTGAAATGCATAACTGAAGATGAAGCTCCCAAAATAGTTGTTGATTTCCATGGGGGAGTTTTTGGAGGAAATTTTTCTAGGAGGGTGACATAAAATAAGATTTTGAGAGTTGTTTATTGGTGGCCTACTCTTTTTAAAGATGCAACCTAGCTGGTTAAAAAGTGTGATAGTTGCCAACGTTTCTCTCGAATACTGAAAGCTTTAGGCTCCATTCCTTTGCAGCCTTAAAAAATGGGGAATGGACTTCATTAATGAGATTTCAGACCCTTCTAGTGCTAGTCATAAGTGGATTCTTGTAGCCACTGATTATTTTACAAAATGGGTTGAGGCAATTCCATCTAAGAAGGTAACCCACCAAGTGGTAATGGGTTTCTTTTTGGATCATATCATATGTAGATTTGGAGTTCTAATTAAGATTGTATCTGATAATGTCATGTGCTTTAGAGCCAAACCTTTAATGGAAATGTGTAATGAATATGGGATAAATCTGACTTATTCTTCAAACTACAATTAATAAGGGAATGGATCAGCTGAGTCCATTAATAAGAACTTTCTCAAGATCATTAGAAGAACCTTGGAAGTGAACAAGAAGAAGTGGGGAGAAAATTGAAGTTTACAGTTTGGGCTGATAGAATAACTCCTAAAAGAGCAACTGGTAAAAGCCTATTTGAATTTTCGTACGGAATTCAAGCTTTATTGCCCTTACACCTACAATTATCCTCATTTCAATTTTCCCAACAGTTGTAAGATCAAGAGCATGGCCCATATGGATCAAGGATTAATCAGATCATTGAGTTAGATGAAGAGAGAGGAGTTTCCCATCAAATGCGTGTTAGATTTAGAGAGAAATTGAAGAGATTTTTTGATAGGAAGGTTACTCCTAGGGCCTTCAATGTTGGAGATCTGGTTTTGCTATGGGATAGTAGGCATGAAGATAAGGGCAAGCATGGAAATTTTGATGCATTATGGAAGGGCCCTTATGTCATTGACATAAAAATTGGTCAACATACCTTTTTTCTCAAAGATCTAGATGGGGAATTACTGGAGCTTCCTATTAATGGCAGACATTTAAAACATTTCTTGGATTAAATCCCCAAATTTAGGTATGCACAAATTGTAAATTTTTATCGTCCTTGTTCTTGCTTTGTTTTTTTTTGTTTGTTGGTGTGTGGTTTTCCCTTTTGTCCTTGGCAGCCATGCTGGTTGTTTTCTCGGTCTGTTTTTGGTGGTAGTTCTAGTTATTGGGATTCCTTGCATTTTTGAATCTTTGCCCAATGGATTTTTGGCACTTGGTCTACGGTTTGTCCTTGTGGCACTCACTTGGAGTGCCCATCCCCAACTAAGAGCCAATGTTGGTGATAATTCTCAGTTTTCATAGTGTACCCTAATGTTCCATGCCCAAATCTACTCACAAACATTTTATTTTTCGATTTGGTGGTCTACAGTTTGTCTTCCCCAATTGAATGCTTCAAAAATGCCCAAGATCTTATTGGTTTTCCCTAATTTGAAGCAACAATCCAAGTTTCCCCCTTTATTGTGCCCTAGCTTTCTCAAATGGTCGAGTTGTGTCATTTTTCCTTTTTCAAATCATGTAAACACTCAAAATTGATCGATTCCTGATTATTTGTAAGTGTTTCCCCAATCCCAAGTTCAAAAATAATGTCAAAAAATGATTTGGTTGGTTTAAAATCAAGACATCAACCTTCCTTATTGAAAATTTCAAATTCTAGGGCATCCTGTGAAATTTTGACATTGTGATGGTCATACGGCTGTCTTCTACCCACAAAATTCATCATCGGAACATTATTGCAACCTGGCAGTTTCCTATTGGATGGGGATGGTCGGGAAGTGTTTCTAACTTACCATTTTGAAATTTTCGCTAAAGGGAAAATTCTGATCTGTGGCTCTACTTCTTACAAAGGGTGCCTACGTGGCACATTCTGATTGGTTGAGGGGTGGCAGGTTTACCTTAAGAATTTTGGCTTTCATTTTGTAAAAATTCTCAAAGTCAATTCTTATCCCGAAAGTCCACAGTGAATGGGAAGAGGACATGTGGGTGATAGAAGGAGTTGGTGAATTTTTGTGTTTTTTGGCTCAAAGTGTCAAGGGAAATTTTTGACCCAAAGTCCCTCATCCAATAGCAGGTGGACACGTATCCAAGGAAAAGTCAACATGGGAAGGCAGAGGTTTTGATGAATTTGAATTTTTTTAACTTCAAAACTTTAAAGTTAAAATTTGAGCCGAAGCTCTGGGACCAATAAGAAAAGGACACGTGTCAAAAAATACAAAAGTGGAAAGGAGGGCTGAAGGAAAGTTTTATAAAATTTCACCTTTGTGTTTACAAGGTAAAAAGTGAAAGATGGTCCCGCGACCGATGAGGAGCCACCATGTGTCCCAAATGGAAAAGTGAAGAGCACGGTCCTGAGGAGGAATTGTGAAATTTTGTAAATTTGGCAAGGAGGTTTGAAGGAAGAATTGGAGGCCTAGACCCGTAGTGAATGGGAGAGCACCACGTGGTGAGGAAGAGTGGGTGTTCGGGCCCACGGAGAATTTTGAGAAAAAATTCTTTTTTTCAAAAAAGGAGAAAAATGGATAGAATTGATCCGTGTTTTCAATGGGGCCCACTGTAGACACCAAATTTGTGTCTTACGACCCCTTGTGACCTACATCTCATCTCGCAATCTAACCTCATTACCTAAACCTTACACAATTATTTATTAATTACCTTGTAATTGATAAATCCACATCACCTTACCCGCCACCTCACTTTGCCACCTCATCATGACCTAAACCTAACCCTAAACTAACCTAATTAAGACCCATGACTTGGTCTAGACTCACATCCATAACTAATGCCTCCTTACTCGCACCCAAAGCCGACCTTCTAGCCACTTGACCAAGCCTGCAACTGATCTCTCGGGAGAAAAGCAGGGAAGGTGGGCTATTTTACTAAAAATAGCCTACTTTTTCCTTACCGATGCCGGTTACTACTCGACCGCCATCGGTTACGCAACCGCCATCGGTTCCCTGTAAATGGGCTCCCCAAACCAAAACAACGGATCGGAATTTCATTTTAGAGATCAGTCAAAGGATTTCTGGATCAACAGAGAGCATTGCGAGTGAGGAACAGAGTCCAGATCTTCACTTGACAGAGCAGAGACGAGTAAAGAAACCAGAAGTGTTTACAACCAAGGAGATCAACTTGCATCTTGGTCAAAACCACTAAGTCACATCTTGCATGTCCTTTTTTATAACATTGCTTACGCTTCTTGAATCTCAATCCTCCTAAATCCGTTCCTGAATCCACTACCCAACGTGCCATTGCATCTAACTGTCATTCTTTTGCTTCTAATCATCCCATTTCCTAATACCATCCAAAAACCAGCCATTACAAACACCATAGCTACCAAGAAGATCCTAGAACCCACCGGTATCGGTTATCAGTAACCGGCATTGGTTATCAGTAACCGCCATCGGTTCCTTTGATCAAAACCAGAAAACCAGCATTTCCCCCTACCCAGTTTAACGAAACAATTTAATTGATATTTTGCAAGTATTTTGTGTTAATTCATATTAGCAGGGGAACTGACCAACTTCGAAAGGAAGTTTTATATTTCCTGGGCCCAAGGCAGTTTCCTCATTTATTGTTTAATCAAAATCTTGTGGTCTTGTGTTCTTATTTGCAGGTAGTCCTTCCAAGACAAAAAGGAGTTCTCCGCAGTCAGCCTGATCTTTCTCTACGGTACGCGCACACCATCTCGACATTCAACAGGTATTCCTCCTAACCCTAACCTCATCTGTTTCTAAAAGGAATGAAAGGATAGAAGCAACTCTATTCCCAGAAGCCGAAACATTCCGAGCGAAACATTTTGGCACGCCCGGTGGGACCCATTTTGGGTTTCTTTCTCTTGCTTATTTTCATTTTAGGAAGCATATTTGCTGTTGCTGCTTTTGTCATATATTTCGTAAAGAATTTGTCTTGCTTTCCTAGTTTCGCATTAGTGAAAGTCATCTCTCTTGCTTCATCGAATATAATTTTCGATTTGGGTTTAAAACACGTGCATTGCATTCCTGCTTGTTGTTCTTCAATTCTAGTAAACATAGATTAAGTAACAGGTCATACATGTGGGGGTGATATCCATGGTATTGACAGGAAATTAACCTTAGTTTCACTGCACAACACATACCGAATCACTTCACAATTAACACAACAGCTCAAACATCCCCCCTTTCGCGGTATTCCTCCACCCGATTGAGGTAACCTTATAAGCCAAAACAAACTTGACATTTCCCCTAGGTCTTGTTGTTTAGGATTCTGACATCATCTTATGTCTAAAGGCATAAGCCCACGATAACTAAAATTAACCCTAGGATTAATCTCTAGATTTGCGTGTGCCTCTTGCTTGTTTTCAAATTCTGTTTTCTCTGTCATACTTTGTCTTCTGTGATCAATAAGTTGATAAATATACTCAACGTTGCTAAAAATAAAATTAGCAGCCTTTTATATCTTCTTATCCTAGACTTTTGACACCGGCATCGGTTAAGGGACCGACGTCATTTTCTCTTTGACCGACACCGGTTACTAAACCGATATCGGTTACTGTCTTCATCAGCCCCTGACAAACCAGCAACTTGCCATATTCATCATTCTGAGGTTGTTTTTATTCTTGATAGATTAAAACTTTCCTGTGTGTTCTTGTCTATGGTTGTCATCACTCGGAAGCAAGCCGAGGCCATGGTTTCACATGCCTGCTCTGTGTCTTTACCTGAATCACCCCCTTCACATTCTATAGGGAACCCTACGGACACCAGTGAGATCCCCCAAATTCTCGTAGGAGACAAGGACTTTGCCAAATTTCTGGATGCTAATCCCAGCGCTGTACAATACTATTTGTCTCATGCCCCTGACCGTACGCCTGATGGTCAACTCCTTATTGGCATGCCTATTAGTATAGCTGCTCATTTAGCTCCCACTCCTCCTAATAACACTGCCTTACTTCCTGCATCTCTAGCCCCGTCTCCCAATCCGACAGCTTCAGAGGTTCATACGACCCCGATTAGCTTTCCTTTGGTTAACCTTGGACCCCACGTATCGTTACCACCAACTGCCCCTATCTCATCTCTCTTTCAGACCACTCCATTCATGACTTACTCTCTGCCACCTATTCACACGAGCTTTCCTTCTCAAGCTCCGCCTACCTTTTCATTCCCATACACGTATCCAGTAACCTCAACACCTTATATGGAACATCCCTATTCTGTGGCACCATCATCTCATCCAACCACAGATTTCATCAAACAAATGATGGACAAAATGCAAAACCTGGAGGCTTCCGTTTCAGGAAGTCGTAGCGCCTTGACATATGAGCAAGTTTGTCAGGAGCCCATTCACCCTTCTATCCCCCTTCATTCATATCCTCCTCAATGGGAGTTGCCAAAGTTTACTCATTTTAACAGTAAAGAGGATCCTCAACAACACTTGCGATCATTTAGACATGCTTGTTATTTGATTGCCCATGATGATGCCTTGTTACTCCGCACCTTTCCCATGTCCTTATCAGGCCCTGCCTTGGAGTGGTACAGTGCTTTAACCCAGCACTCAATCTTCTCTTTTAACCAACTAGCCCAGTCTTTCTTGGATCATTTCTCCATTAACATTGCCAAGAAAGTATCTATTACCGACCTCTATGCCATCCGACAATTTGAAGACAAATCTATCGCAGATTTCGTTGGACGATGGCGGGGCCTTATCAACCAACTTACGTATGCCTTGCCTCAAACCAAACTCATCAAACTATTTACGCGGGCTTGCGCTAAGCACATCTCCCCTACCCTCCAAATTCAAACTTTCCGCACATTCGACGAGGCCTTTACCATGGCTCGGAAACTAGAAATTCGAGCCTTAGAAGAAGAGAAATTGCGGTTGCATAACAAAAACCCCAATTTCCAAACTCCTGATTCTACCAACAAGCTGAACACCACCACTCCTCACGCGTCCACTTCTTCTAAATCAAAAGGAGCTGTCCACGCGGTAATGGTCAAATCTCAAACACCGTCCAATACTCCGCCGAAAACCACTTATAAGTACAAAGCTGAGCGCACCAATTACACTCCCTTGGGAGAAATTTATGGCGTCATCCTGGAGAAATTACTCAAAGCTGGGGCTATCACCTTGCCCCCTGTTAAACCTCACTCTGGGTTTGACTCCACCCGCGCAATACCTTCCTGGTACAAAGAAAATGACTTTTGTAACTTTCACCGCGTAAAAGGACATAGTCATGAAAACTGCAAGATGTTGAAAAACATAGTGTAGGAAATGGTTGACACAGGGGATATAACCCTCGATAATCCTAACGCCCCTGCTAACCGAAATCTGAAAATTTTCAACAAGTCATTCCCGAATCACTCGTCCAACAGTAACGTGAACCAAGATATCTTAGCCGAGGAGAGTGTTCATGAGATCCATGCAGTCTTCGATTCTCAGCCAAAAGCCTCTATTGAAAAAATTTTAAATCAAGCCTCTCCACCAACACAGGAGTTTGAACCTCCTTCACCACCATCAAGCCAAAGTGAAATCATTCCTTTACCCATAGAAGAGTTAACTGCCCGGACTTCTCTTCTCATCGACGAGTCTTCTTACACCACATCCCTACAAGACTGTGAGCGGATGCTATCTAATTTATCTATTTCCCAAACGTCCCCTTCTACCACTCTTGCTACACAAGAGGAGAGCTCGCCACTCCTTTTGCATCCTTAGACGAGAAATCTCTTACACTAACATCACCACATTCTTTAAACGTGACAGATCCCCTCGAACACGCCCTCCTACCTATTAGTCCCTCATCGCCTAAATCTTTTCAATGACCGGTTGACCTCTTAACATCTATTGATACAGTGCCTCATCTACCTCCTGTGTCACACCCGCAGTGGACTAGAATTACAACCCACCTTTCTTCCGTAAAAAAATTACAAATCTCACCTGGAGACTGTCATTCCACAGAAGATAGACAGGCCCTATGGGAACGTTTGAGTACCCCTTTTTCTACTCAAATGCAAATGACTGATCCTGATGTCTCCACCATATACCCGACGTGCTTACAGAAGCTTAAAATGCCCCTGTTCTCACCTTCACCCCCCTCACCTCTACCAAATGCCCCGTCCACTTCTATCAACTTAACCAGATCTTCCCCTACGCTTGGGACCTCAGCAATACCCAGTCTAACGCACCCGCCTAAGCGAATCGATCTATCCAAAAATAAATCCGCTCCGCCACCTAGGAGACAAACTCAATCCGTGCCCCTATCACAATCAAAACCATCATCGTCATACCTACCTTCCATATTGGGACCCCATCCCTCTACCTTACATCAATATATCATACCTCCTACGTTTTCATCAAAACAACCTACGCCTTCCGCACCTATACAGAAATTCCAAGGTATAGCAACACCGTCACTCCGCGTATCCTGTCCACTTATCAACCCTAAACAAATTCCATCATCAAAAGATTTGTTTTCAGTCACTCCTATTTCCCCGTGGTTGTTTTCTGATACCACGTCATCTGCGGCCTCATCATCCAACATAGCTTCTGCGCCAAAGAAATCACGTTTAGTAAAAACCATGTATCAACACCCCTCGGCTAAACCACGACCCATACAAACCAATCATGCCCAAACATTACCAAAACCCGCGCAATCAATACCCTCATCCTCTCCTGATTTTGACCCACTCAAAGGATCTTACGCCAAAATCCTTGCTATGTTGGTGGAGAATGCGACCATTTCCCTACCTCCACTTAGACCTTATGACCAGTCTAAGCCCCGACCTATGGGTTACGATGAGTCTAAAATCTGTGCTTATCACCGCACACCAGGACATGATGTGGAGGGATGCAAAGCTCTAAAAACCATCCTTCGCTAGTCACCTCTCCCGGATAGAAAGATTAAGAAAGACAACTTACGAAGGGAGAGACCTTTAGTTTCCATTCCCTCTCCTATACCATCTGTCCCCGCCTCACCAAAATCTATCATTATTACAACCCCACCTCTTGAAGACCATGAGTTATCCCCACCATCTTCCTCATCTCAGGTCTACAAGATTAATATGATTAGTGTCACTACTCGAGGGCAGAAAAACAATGGGAAAGCAAAAGAAAACACACCTGCGGCATCTCTTTCTCCGTCAAACATCCCGATTGCACCACCACTTAAAGTGGTCATTCGCGGACCCGCCTATCCCGTCTCTAATGGCATTTCCCACCGAAATATGATTAAACAGCTTCACCAATCGCCTGTAAAAATGACACTGTATGATCTCATTCAGACTTCTGAATCTCATCGACAAGCTCTCGTTGAGATCCTTCAAGGGATAGAGGTTTTACCTAATGAAACCCTACCTGTCGCCTCCATTCTAACACCCAATCACGTTGCTTCTCTCACCAAACAACCCACTGCCCCAACCACTTCTGTCTCTGTACAACAAGCTGCTGCAGTCAGTTTCTCTGAAGATGAAATTGTCGCCTTTGGTACAGAAGATCCTGACCCTACCCTTTTCATCTCCGCTTACGTCCGGGACATTCGAGTACGTCGGGTTATGATTGACGGGGGCGCTAGCCTAAACATCATCTCTTCAAAAGCCTTCCAACAGATGAACATCCCTTCTAGTTGCATGTGTGCCAACCCCATCATGTTGCGGTCATTCAATGACGCTATTACTTCTACCTTAGGCACCGTGATCCTCAACATTCGGGTAGGACCACGTACTTTACCCGAACTCTTCTATGTCCTTGAGGGAGAGTTCCAATATAATATATTGCTGGGTCGTCCTTGGATCCGGGCCATGGGATGCGTTCCCTCAACCTTACATAGATGCATAAAATTTGAGTACGAGGGGAAGTCTTACACCGTAAAAGCTGACCCTCCCCCCTTTAAAACCTGCAATATTTTATATTGCCCTAACGATGTGCTTATACCAATCAAGACACCCATACATTCAACCCAACCACCCTCCTCAAATGTACCTCAACCATCCACCTCAACCGCGCCTACACCTTCAATTGATGAAACCACCATCGCAAAAACCACTTCCCTTCCCGCAGCTAACATTCCAACCTCCGACCCCTTAGTAGATGTTTTTCAGCGCCTTACGCTGGGGGAATACCGCCTATATAACGTTAGTTCTTTCCCTACCCCGCAGGAGTATGGACAATTACATGCACATCCCACCTACGACCGTCGCGTGGGGGAGATAATCTCTTACGGACCACCGCATTGCCGCACTAACCTAACGTATGGGGGTGTTGACGCATCCTCCATTACCCCTGAACCTCCTCTTGGTGTCGTTCCTTTCCAATCCGATTTTCAATACTTGACAAATCGTCGTTTCGCCCTCACCTTCTTGACTCACTGTGCGTGGAAAGGCTTTGGTTTTGGCCTTTACGAACAAGGTCGACATACACTCATTCCCGTGACTACCCATAAACATAATGATCGCAGTGGTCTCGGTTTTCCCGAAACACCTACACAGGAGACACCTCTTGTCAGCTGTATCCTGGAAGAAGAAGACGTCGCCCCTACCAAACCATCATCACCCACTTTGCCATCATCACCCGCAGAATCTATAGACCCTGAATCCATCCCTCCTAACTTTTTTTTTTCATAAATGCTATCTTCATAGGTCCTCTCACTTATCAACGCGATAATGATGACCCATCTTCTTTGCCCCTTCTTTATCCAGACATGATCGATGAGGATTCACCTTTGATTAATGTTGTTGAATGCCAGGATGACGACTCCATCCTCACTTACCTTGGCGCGGATGATTCTTATATTCAACGAGCCTTACCATCTGAAACCCAAACTATGCTGGACGAATCTACCATAGAAATCAATATCCACACGGAGGAGGATCCTCACATTGTGAAGATTGGACAATCCCTTAACACATCAGAACAAGCCGCCTTTACTACCTTTCTCCGTGCTCGTAACCAAGCTTTCGAATGGTCTTATGCTGACATGCCAGGAATAGATCCTACCATCGCCGTCCATAACATCACCCTAAACCCCGATTCCAAACCAGTCAAACAGAAATTGAGAAAAATGCATCCACGCATTGCTCTCTTGGTCAAAGAGGAGCTCCAACGACTCCTTTCTATTTCCTTCATCTTGCCTATTGACTATCCTCAATGGATTTCTAACATCGTACCTGTCACTAAAGCGACAGGGGGACTTCGGATATGCACAGATTTCTGGGATCTTAACCTCGCTTGCCCTAAGGATGACTTCCCCTTACCTAGCATTGACCAACTTGTTGATCTGACTGTAGGTCATGAGATGCTCTCTCTCATGGATGGCTTTTCAGGATACAACCAAATCTTGGTAGCCCCGGCCGATCAACATAAAACTACTTTCATAACTCCTTGGGGAACCTTCTGTTATCGTGCCATGCCATTTGGCCTTAAGAACGCTGGTGCTACCTATCAGCGGGCTATGACCTACATTTTTCATGACATTATGCACACTATCCTTGAAGACTATGTCGACGATCTTCTCGGCAAGTCTAAACATCGTAGTGAACATCTCGATGTTTTAACCATTATTTTTGATCGCCTGTTACAATATTCTGTCCGCCTTCAACCGAAGAAATGTGTCTTTGGTGTTCTTTCAGGAAAACTTCTTGGCTTTATCGTCTCTTTGCGTGGCATTGAGGTCGATCCATCTAAAGTCAAAGCTATCCTAGAAATGCCCCCACCCAAAAATCTCAAACAATTGCGTAGTTTACAAGGTAAGCTCCTATCTATCCGACGTTTCATCTCCCAACTTTTAGATCGATGTCAACCTTTCCATCACCTCCTTAAAAAGGATATTGCATTCCAATGGAGCGAAGAATGTCACCAAGCCTTCAAAGCTCTCAAATCCTATCTCTTGCAGCCACCCGTGCTTATCCCACCTCAAGACGACCGCCCTTTCTACCTTTACCTTTCCGCCACCAACCACGCTGTAGGAGCCATGCTTGTACATCGTGACTCTGAGAATCACGAACAAGCTGTTTATTATATAAGTCGTACTTTGGTGGACTATGAGACTAGGTACACACATGTAGAAAAATTGTGCCTTGCCCTATCATTCGTGGCCACCAAACTCTGACACTACCTTCTAAATCACAAGACTTTCGTCATCACCAATACAAACCCCATCCATTACATGTATGCCAAACCTCATCTGAACCAACGCATTGCTAGATGGCTCATGCTTCTCACCGACCTCGACCTTGAGTTTGTCCACTAGAAATCAATCAAAGGACAAACCATCGTAGACCAACTTGCGGAAGCTCCTTTACCTGGGGAACAATTTACCAATTTCACATTTCCCGACGAACTCATCGCTACTCTTTCCATCACGGAGGAGTCGTACCCAATGACCCTCTTCTTCGATGGATCTAAATGCCAGCGCGGCGGAGGAGCCGGAGTTGTTCTCATTCCTCTCAATGCTGAACCTATGCCTCTTTCATTCCGACTTGATTTCCCTTGCACTAATAATACAGCGGAATACGAGGCCCTTGTTCTAGGTCTCCAAGTTGCGTTACACTTAGGTATCAAATCTATCAACATTTTTGGTGACTCTCAATTAGTAGTCAATCAAGTTATGGGCGTCTACCAATGCAAAAATGAGGAACTTCAAAAATACAAACACTACGTGGATTCACTTCTAGCCTTATTTACCCACTATTCTATACAAACCATTCCCCGCTCCACTAACAAATTTGTGGATACTATGGCTTGCTTAGCCTCGCAAATTCCCGCCGCGCCAACTGACTCTGAATTATTCATCGTGGTCCAACAACTTTTTGCCCCATCCTATTCAACCCTGGTAGTTTGTATGATAAATACTGTGTCTACTAATTCACAGGATACCTGGTACCACCAATTTCACGACTACCTTACAATCTCTATCCTCCCACCTGACCTTACTAGTAACGGCAAACGTGCTTTTCTTAAAAGTGTTTCACGTTATGTTGTCATGGGGGGACTCCTCTATAAACGTGGCTTTGATGGCATCCTCCTTCACTGTCTAACTAGCGTGGAGGCCACTCATACCATCCAACAGGTCCATGACGGTAATTGTGGTGGACATTTTAGCGGCCTTGTCGTGGCCAAACGAATCCTTCGCCTTGGTTATTATTGGCCTACTCTCAATAATGACTGCTACGAATATGTTAAGTGTTGTGTTATGTGTCAGCAACATGCCAACCTTCAACATACTCCTAGCCACCCGCTCCAGATCGCTCGAGATCTTTGGCCCTTCTCACAATGGGGTTTAGACCTTATTGGTGAGATTCACCCAACCTCTTCACAACGTCACCGTTGGATAATCACAGCAACCGAATATTACACAAAATGGGTGTAGGCTATTCCACTCATTTCAATCAAAAAAGAAAAAATTGTCGAGTTCATTAACCACCACATTATGTGTCGTTTTGGTGTTCCTCATCGCCTGATAACAGATAATGGAAAATCTTTCAAAAATAAGTTGTTGCAAGACCTGTGTGGCAATTTTGGTATCAAACTTAGTTTCTCATCACCTTACTATCCACAAGCCAATGGGCAAGCCGAGTCCTCTAATAAAACACTAACCAAAATCCTCATGAAAGTTGTCAATGAATCCGGAAGAAATTGGCACGATCACATTCCCTTTGCCCTTTGGGCTTATCGTACTAGCATTCGTACCTCTACTAATGCCATACCTTTTTCTTTGGTATATGGTACCGAGGCTATTTTTCCTCTCAAAATACAAATACCCTCCCTTAGAATATCTCTTCAGGATATTCTCACCAACGATGATTTCTGCCAAGAGCGGTTAGCCCAATTGGAGCTTCTTGACGAACGCCGTCTTACAGCTCTTGATCACCTTCAAATCTATCAAAAATGCATTAAACGTGCTTATGATAAGCGACTTCATGAGCGTACCTTTAAGGTTGGTGATCTTGTTCTCAAAGAGAATCAACATGTAACCAAACTAGAAAAGAGCAAACGTGGAAAATTTTCTCCCAATTGGATTGGGCCTTATATAATCACTCATACCTATGGATCTGGTACTTATTGTTTAGCTTCGCTTAATGGTAAACCTGAGCCTGAACCCCTTAATGCCTTGCATCTTTGACCATTCTACTGTTGAAATTAGTGTTATATCACTTCTTATCTACCTGTCGCTCGTCCCTTGAGCTCACTTACCACTACATACACTCTATTTCCTACACCTCATAATAACAATCAAGCTCACATAGTTTGATCCTCACCTCCCCTTGATGAAGCCTTCCCCTTTTTAGTCTAGTCCATGACTTCAAAATATTAAAATAATCCGTATTCTTATGGGATTTTCTTGAGTCAAACTTCCTACTAAACTAGATGCTTCACGCCAAATGAACATCTAGTCATCTAAATTAAATATAGACTGCTCCCTCGAAGGACAGCTATATGCTGAACTATTGCTGCTATTATATATAGACTGCTCCCCCGAAGGATAGCTATGCATTACAATCATATCTGCTACTATAAATAGACTGCTCCCTCGAAGGATAGCTATACACAGTCAGATTTTATCAGAAGCTTCTCGCATTGATCAACTTCGTGAAGACCTCAAGAGTAACACAATACATATCCCTTGTAGACTTCCCGCATCGATCAGTCTATATTCAGCAAAAAAAAGAAGCCGCATTCAAAAGCACTTTTGAGTCATGGACTTGTCTATTTAGGGTAGTTTCTCTTTCGTCAGAATAATCACCTTATAACAAGCTCTCAGCACCCCTGCCTATATCAGCCACCTCACCTGACCATTTGTCAAAGCAACAAAATTCAAGGTACGTGACGTATATCCGATATATTGTGATTATACAACTCTTTTCACCTATCGACTTCTCGCCTATGCAAGGTACCTAGGGATTCAAGCTCATCCTATGTTAATATGTGGTTTGTTTAGCTCTTCTCAACTACGGGACACTTTTGCCTCTTTTGCTTGACTCTAGGATTGTGTGTTGACCTTAATCAGGATACGGTTCCCTACTATTTGGGTAAGCTAACTTTCACTTTACCTATACCTACATCAACATCGCCCATACCTTACCAACACCAACAACATTACCCTATCAACATCAAATTCTTATCAACCAACAAATTGCCTAACCATACCCAAATTTCCTGAATTCACCTCTCCCTGGTCCTAAGGGAGAACTACATCGGTCTGAGGCCCCTCCTTGCTTTGTGCAATGGGCTATGTAGGCAGCACTTCGGAGACATGGGGTCTCCCAAGGTTAGCTCGACCATCCCCTACCATAACCTATCCTGTGTGGTGAATATAAATATTTTTGTGTATTTCTATTTAATCACAGTCCTCTTTATCCTTTTTCAAAACACCGAAAATCAAAACACAAACAATCTTATTATTATCGTAACTCAAATCAACATACATATTCAGTTTTATTTAGATGTTAAACAAATACATCTTCTCTATCATCGACACGTAGGTCGGCATCCTTATTTATTCTTATACCTTGCTAACATTTACTCAGACCCTCACGCCTCATCCCGAACTAGGTGATGATCGTGATCGTCGACCCCTCTCGCCGGGCCTCTCTGTCCTTAAAGGTACCACGGCTATTGGTACCACCCACTGATCTACCAATCTCTCCTGTAACATATGAATACGCCCTCTCGCATGGAGAACTCCAGCCTCTAGTCTCTCCACCCGTGACTTCGCAACCACTAACAATCCTCTTGTCTCATTCACCTGCGTTTGGAGCTGCTGAACCAAACGCTGCAGACGATCCCTCTCTGCTGTAATCACCACTATGTCAGGGCGCTCACGCACACCTCGCAGTTCTGCTACCCACCATAATCTATAGGCCTCTGTCATTCCCGCATCCATTACCCTGCGATCGGCTGCTACCTCTTCAGGCCCTTCTGGAGGTGTTGGCCGGGGAGGTGAGAATGCTGCCTCGGCGTCGATCCTCATATATGGTCTATAAGCCAGGGGTATATCCTGCACAAATCCAAATTGTCACCGCACGCGATCTACAGGAATCCTCTCATACTCGCCCGGCCTGTGCCCTGCGATCCACCTCAATCACTCTACACCCCTCAACTCCTCAGCTATGTTCTCTGTTACCATATAGTTTCCGTATGGCCTCCAACCGATATCCGCAACCGTCACTCTCTCCCATACCTGCCTGTAATACTCAATATCACCCGTCATGGCCTGGGATCTGGCCTCTTGTTCTGTCTGGACCCATCGTCTGAATCCTAACCTCTGCACTCCGGTTTCTCCCGACTGGATGGGTCGGCCTATTGGTCACACACAAACAATGTGCTCATAGGCCCAACAGTGTAATAAGTATGAACTATCCAGTGTCATCCTGTGATTTCACCTACAAGCCCATAAACCCCTGTATAGCTCTGCCAAATATGCAGGTGCCCATGCAAAAGTCACGTTCCTTTCTATCATCTCCCAAATAACACACATCAATGCCTTTGGAAATCTTCCCCCTTCCGCCCTCGGTAACGCATAATACCCTACCACTATCATTAATATCACTGCTAACCTTGTCTCCTCAGGGTGTGCTGCATACATTACCCCATATGTAAAAGATAAACCTCGCTGTGTCAAATCTCGTGCATATGGACCAAATACTACTGTTATCGCTCCCCGTGCCACGCTAGGTAGTGCCTGATATACTGGTTCTCCTGTAATAGGGAGTCTCAAAATCTGAAACACATCTTCCAATGTTACTGTCATCTCCCCTGTTGGCAGATAAAAGGTATTTGTCTCGAGATTCCATCTCTCAATCAATGCCTGCAACATAGCATGATTATGTGCGATTCGTGAATAATAGCATATTCCACTTAACCCCAAACGATTTATCAATGTCCATTCAGCTGGTGTTACATCCGCTCGGATTCGTGACAACAGCGCTGGCACACTATCATTCATCCTCAATCCTGCCTCTGCCTGCATACACCAAAACAACAAACAACCATTCAATCCGTCAGGGTTTTTCACACATTCTGGAAATTTCTCCAGTAACCGGTATCGGTTATACATAACCGATATCGGTTGAGTAACCGACACCGGTTCTTCCTAACCGCTACCGGTCACTGTCAATTACATACATCTTGCCAAAAACAACCACCTACGATAATAAATTGCTCGTTTATTCCTCTCTGTATACACAGACATACCCGAAACCCGTGATTACCTACCACGTAACACTTACCTCACTTATAACCCTTGCTATCATGTTTTCTTCTTCATATCTACCCACTTAATCTCTTATTCATAACACATGCAAAAATCAAATCACAACCAAAACATTTACCTCTGGGGTTGCAGTAGCTTGAGGTGGCCCTTGTCTTCCCTCTTGTCCCTGCCTACTGGATGTTTCTCCTCATCCTGCCATTATCACCACTCTTTTCAAATTCGCCTTTCTACTTTCTGAATCTCTGATCGCATTCACCTTCCTAGTCTCTTTTCTTATCACCCAAATCTCTCATACAAATTCCTGTCTCTCTTCTCCTTATCACTCAAATCTCTCATGCAAATACCTGTCTCAGTCATCAAAAAGCGTCGCATTCGCGTATTTAACCTCTTGCATGGCTCTAAAATTAAAACTTAAGCTGCCACCCTAGCTTTTCTATTTTTAGAAAAGCTCATACCTAAATAACCGGTATCGGTTACTTAACCGATATCGGTCTATCAGCTACCGATATCGGTTCCTTAACCGATATCGGTTACACACCTATCTTTTCTCAACAGCGTTCTTTTCTTCATTTCTCACCTAATTTTTTGTCGCGCCCGCCTCTTTTCCTGCATAAACAACACAATTTAGCACATTTGTTCATCCACCACACATAGCATTACAATTTCATTAACATCATTTATTTTATACAACTACACAAACCATCAACTACGGATATCAAGAAACTATCAATCTATACATCATTTGGATCCAACTCATCAGTTACATATATCACAATGTCACAAAACCACCAATTCATCACATAACCTAACATTCATATATACGTGCAAAAACAAAAACAAAAACATCAACATCATCCATCTATCACCATGTCAACTAAAACTTATCATACATTACATATTACCAACCATTAACAAAATATTTAAACACATTTTGAACACTGCACGAGGATCAAAACATCGTCTATATATATATACCAGTTTTCAAAAATACAATGTGCCCTACATCGGGGCCTCTGTGATCTCATAATATACCAAAGCCGGCACGTAGGCCACAATACCTACCAAAAATCTCGACTCGGCTCGCAGGCCGGTCTCTCATATCAAAAATATACTCGGCTCGCAGGCCGGTATCAAATGTATAACCCGTACTCGGCTCGCAGGCCGGTATATAATAAATAAATGAATCAATACAATGAATAAGTGTCGACACGCAGGCCTCTATCAATACAACCAGTTCGCAGACCGGTGCCCGTGTCCCTATACAAAACCATGTCGGGGATCTATCAGCTCTCCCCACCACCCTCGGCACCTCTCCCTGCTGGTCCCTGTGGTGCCTCTCACCTCCTACCCATCACGGACACGCCAGCTGTGGCTGCCCCTCCCTGAGATCTCTGGCTGTGCGAGGTCTCTGCCCTATGCACTGCATACACCTGATACTCGACTCCGGTACTATCAAGAATATCCTGATAATATCGGGCCTCTGCTCTAACCTCCATATAGTGATCTCGCGCCACTGAAGGAGCTGGGGCTGGTCCCCTGGCACCTAACACCAATACCCCCCTAATGAGCCTGTACCTGCACCTGTGGCCGCGGTGGTGCTACCTGTGCTGCTGCCTGTACCTACACCTATGGCTGTGGTGCTGGTGGTGGTGCTGCCTGTGCCTATACCTGCACCTGTGGCTGTGGTGTTGGTGGTGGTGCTACATGTGCCTGTGCCTGAGCCTGGGATAGCTACCCCTGTAAGACCCCTATCTGTGCCTGCGCAGCAGCTAGCTGCCCCTGTAAGAGCTGCACCTGACCCCTGAGCTGATCCCTCTCTCCTATAACTGCAACCAAGTCTGGCTACGCAGGCGGTACTATCCTCGCTACTCTCTACCTAGCCCACCACACCCTGTATGCTCCCGTGCACCTGGCATCATCCACACCCTCACCTACTGGTCTCTCCGCTACCCAGTCTGGATCCAAAGGCTATGGCGCTGGCAGTGGGCCTCTACATCATCCCTCCGTACTAAGGGAGGGAGGTGGCTCGTCTTGTCGTAGCCCATCTACTACGTACCCTCTCTAGGGGTATCCGCTCGTACTCTCCCGCCTCTGTCCTGCTTATCCAGAATGTATACTAGATCAGGCGCAGCTGTACGCGGGCTCCTCTGCCAGGCTGGTGACCTCTGTAGGGTCTCCATACAATGTCTACTACTGTAAGGCCCTCTAGTAAGTGTCTATAATAGGCCACATCCCGACCTGCAACAACTGCTCGTGGCTGGCCCACGACCCCAACCACCTCTAAAGCCATATCGTATACGACTTGTGGCCCTGGCTACTGGGGTAGCCCTACTGGCCTGATGCATACGATGTGCTCGTATGCCCAACAGTGCAACAAAAATGTAGAACAAATACACAAATCACCTCCTCCAGGTGATAGCCCCATAACTCCCTGTATAATTGCACCAGATACACTGGTGCCCATGCGAAACAGGTGGGCTCCTCCACATCTCCAGCAGCACCCCCCATCAATGCTCGTGGGAAGCGGCCTCCCTCTGAATCCGGGAGGGCGAAGCAGGTGATCCCTATCATCATCACACGGCAAGCCGTGTCCTCATGTCTGTGTGCGCGGTACATGTCACCATATCCAATGCTCGCGCTATGATGATCGTAAGAAGCGCAGGCTGCATCCCCAAAACCTGTAGTATGCTGTCATGCAGTCTCTGAATCTACCTGGAGACTGCCTCTCCCTCGATCGGTAGCCGCAGGATGCGATACAATCCTCTAATGTGACGGTCATCTCCCCGGTCGGAAGATGGAACACATTGCCCCGGATCCATCCTTCGATGAGGGCGACCATCAAGCTGTGATCCCTCTCTATCACTCGGTACCTCTCGGACCCCGCCGGTCCCACCTCGCGCATGATGTCCCAATGCGCCGCAAGATACGTGTGGCCTCATCCGACTCAATAGTGGAGGCATCCTATCACACATCGGTCAACTGCTAACGTGCCTGCAAAACAACCCACATTCTTAGACCTACTCTTTATTATAACATCTACTTTACCATCTACACCCCCTTTTGTATCCCCTGACCACCCCTGCTTTCTAAAACCCCCCGACCCCTACCCCCTGCCCTAACCAAAACCAGCCAACCCACACCCCAAACCCCCACACCTCACCCACTCACACGACACGCCAACCACACCCTCATACGCAACAAACCACCCAAACCCATCCTACCCTAAAACAACACTAACACCACTCACCAACCACCCAACCCACCTAACCCACCGCACCACCAACGAACCCCCGCAACCCCAGCCCAACACCCACCAATACCCTCCCCGACCCACCTTCCGTATACTGCTAGGTCGCTCTCCGTTCCCAACTCCCAACTCCACCAAACCCTCAAATTTTGTGACCGAGCCGTTCGTTAGCGACCGCATCAGTCACTGTTTTCTTTCCCAGACAAAAAAAGAAAAAAAACCCCGAACCCACCCCCGCTGGCCCCACAAACAACCCATTTTTTTTCCTATTTCTACCCCATTTTACCCCCCCAAACCAACACCCTCCATTTTAACCCCACCATAAGCCGCATTAACCCATTTAACCCTATCTACCCTCTCCGTTTTCCAAATACCTCTCATTTACTCATTATTTCCTACAAAATACAACTTTCCTACCAACCCCCCCATTTAAGCCTTATCACCATTTCAATGCATAAAATCATGAGTTAGAAAGAACCTAACCCCGGTGACGACACGTCGTCGTTGTGGGATGGGTGGTGGCGCGCTCCCGCTGGTTCCAGCCCTCCCAGCGTGCCTCCTGCCTGTGCCATGGCTCCAATCCTTATCTACTGGGTCCTGTCCAATCACCCTGCTGCCAATATCCTCCTCAATCGGGCCCACTAATTAACTCTCTCCGCCATCAAATAGCTCCACCTCACCTCAATAACCCTCAATCCAAGTCTCACGTCAGACAAGTCGATTGGATTGCAAATAACAAAAAGATGACAAATGACAAGCCGTATTTTCTTTTTATAGGTTTTTCGCCTTTTCACCGATATCGGTTTCATTTTGCCCTAAGGAACTGGTATCGGTCCCTTAACCGATATCGGTCATGCAGAATCGACATCGGTTCGCTACCCAACTTTCACACCCATTCTTTGCCCTTATTTACTCCTTGCCTCTTTTTCACCAATATCGCCTCTATCCACCTTTTGCTGCACAACATTTGTTCACTTGTTCAGCCTGACTACGGCCTCAACCTACCATTCGGCTCGACCTAAGGCCTCAACCTACCTATTCGGCCCGACCCAAGGCCTTGCCCTACCTATTTGGCCCGACCCAAGGCCTCGCCCTACCTATTGGCCTGACCCAAGGCCTTGCCCTACCTATTCGGCCCGACCCAAGGCCTCAACCTACCCATTCGGCCGCCCGAACCTAAGGCCTAACCTACCATTTCGGCCCGACCTAAGGCCTCAACCTACCAATTGGTCCGACCCAAGGCCTCGCCCTAACCTATTTGGCCCGACCTAAGGCCTCACCCTACCTATTTGGCCTGACCCAAGGCCTCAACCTAACCATTAGGCCCGACCCAAGGCCTCAACCTACCTATCCGGCCCGACCCAAGGCCTCAACCTACCCATCCGACCCGACCCAAGGCCTCGCCCTAATAATTTGACCTGACCCAAGGCCTCAACCTACCCATCTAACCTGACCCAGGGCCACCGCCCAACCACTTGGCCTGACCCAAGGCCGTATCACTTCAATACCATACCCACAATCAACGTTTTATTTTATCCATCCATCATGTACCTTGTGTTTCAATCGAGCTCACCTGTTCGTGTTTTAGCATGATTAGGGTCCTTGACTTGATCTGTCGACCAGCTTTGCCCAGACCTAGACCGTGACGTTTATCTCAACCAAACCAACCTTTTGGTACTGCTGAACATGCCTAAACATTCCGGTACCTTACCTGTTATATACCCTGGGGCTACTTCCTATGCCTTGGATACCAGGATTATATCACCCTTGTTTGGATAAACTATCGACCTTTGCCTACACATTGCTGGTTTGCTTGTCAAATCATGTACCCTCGTTGTACTATTGCATTTCCACATGCGTCTGCTTCCTTGGACCTACCCCACCACCTTACCATCCTCTCTACAACATATACCCTTTATCAACCCTATCCCTGATTTCCCGTTCACTCAATCTGTGATAGATTTGAGGAGGATTACCTATATCCTTAACATGAGTAACCACTTCATATTATTGTCCGTGCAGCTTTACAAAACAAGCTACACGACAATAAGGGGTTAATGTAGACACCAAATTTGTGTCTTACGACCCCTTGTGACCCACATCTCATCTCGCAATCTAACCTCATTACCTAAACCTTACACAATTATTTATTAATTACCTTGTAATTGATAAATCCACATCACCTTAACCTGCCACCTCACTTTGCCACCTCATCATGACCTAGCCCTAAACCTAAACTACCTAATTTAATTAAGACCCATGACTTGGTCTAGACTCACATCCATAACTAATGCCTCCTTACTCGCACCCAAAGCCGACCTTCTAGCCACTTGACCAAGCCCGCAACTGATCTCTCGGGAGAAAAGCAGGGAAGGTGGGCTATTTTACTAAAAATAGCCTACTTTTTCCTTACCGATGCCGGTTACTACTCGACCGCCATCAGTTACGCAACCGCCATCGGTTCCCTGTAAATGGGCTCCCCAAACCAAAACAACGGATCGGAATTTCATTTTAGAGATCAGTCAAAGGATTTCTGGATCAACAGAGAGCATTGCGAGCAAGGAACAGAGTCCAGATCTTCACTTGACAGAGCAGAGACGAGTAAAGAAACCAGAAGTGTTTACAACCAAGGAGATCAACTTACATCTTGGTCAAAACCAGTAAGTCACATCTTGCATGTCCTTTGTTATAACATTGCTTATGCTTCTTGAATCTCAATCCTCCTAAATCCATTCCTGAATCCACTACCCAACGTGCCATTGCATCTAACTGTCATTCTTTTGCTTCTAATCATCCCATTTCCTAATACCATCCAAAAACCAGCCATTACAAACACCATAGCTACCAAGAAGATCCTAGAACCCACCGGTATCGGTTATCAGTAACCGCCATCGGTTCCTCTGATCAAAACCAGAAAACCAGCATTTCCCCCTACCCAGTTTAACAAAACAATTTAATTGATATTTTGCAAGTCTTTTGTGTTAATTCATATTAGCAGGGGAACTGACCACCTTCGAAAGGAAGTTTTATATTTCCTGAGCCCAAGGTAGTTTCCTCATTTATTGTTTAATCAAAATCTTGTGGTCTTGTGTTCTTATTTGCAGGTAGTCCTTCCAAGACAAAAAGGAGTTCTCCGCAGTCAGCCTGATCTTTCTCTACGGTACGCGCACACCATCTCGACATTCAACAGGTATTCCTCCTAACCCTAACCTCATCTGTTTCTAAAAGGAATGAAAGGATAGAAGCAACTCTATTCCCAGAAGCTGAAACATTCCGAGCGAAACACCCACCTTTGGACACGTGGTGGGTCTAAGGGAGAAGTGGGGACATTTTGCAAAATTTTCCAAAATTAAAAAAGGTCGCAAATGTAATTTTAAAGATGGGAGCCCAATCCAATTGTGTTTTGACACATGTCCCACATTATCTAGAGTCAAAAAAGGTAATTTTGGGCTTATGTTTGGGATCTTATCTGCCACTAGAGGGTTGGTATTTAAATTTATCCAAAATCGACAGTTATTGTGCATTCACCCTTTTAGCCGCATGGGAACTCCAAGAAGCTTAGAATCGTCATTTCTTCATCAAATTTCATCGAATCTTATGTGATTTTGCATCGTTTCGGCCTTCTGAGTGCAATGGCACTATTTTCATGACCTAATTCGGTGATCTATGGTGTTTTTTATATATTTTTTGCTCAGGCCTGTCAAAAAATGAAAATAAAAAGTTGCAGAGGTGAAAAGGTGAAAAATGATTAGTAAAATATGTTTGCATGCCTAAATGGTAAAAACGTGACCATGGGATGGATAATGATCCAAATTTTATAATGATTTAAGATTGTTGGGCACATTTGGCATTCATCGAGCATTTTTTTGTTTTCTCTCCCTTTCTACAAATCATGGAGTTGTAAAAAATTTGATCCCATAAGCATATTCTTTGCTTGGGAAGCAAGACTCCAAGTTGACATAGAGTATATATCATATTATTTTGAGATTTTGAAGAGGAGGGGGAGAGATAATTTATAATTTCATGGGAAAGATAGAATAAGTCCATTTCTTTGAGAAAATCACATGGAGAGTCATTTTCAATTCTATTTTACATCAGATTTTATCATGTTGAGTTGGTTTCAAGTTGTAAAGCCATCAACAAGCTCTAAGATTTTTCTGTTAGAGTAGGTATTTACCTTATCTCATGTTCACCTAGGTACTTTATTTACCTTTATTGTATTTATCCTCACCCACTTATGTGTGTGGATATTTATTTTATCTTATTTAGATATGAGGAGATATTATCTAGTTGTTAGGTATATTTATTTCCTTGATCTATGGTATTGACTAGTTCTTTCCTTTATATATGGTATTGACTAGATCCTTGATGTGTAGTTCTCTCCTAAACCTATGGTCTTGACTAGTTCTTTGATGACCAGGTATTTCCTTGATTTATGGCTTAATCTACGACCTTGACCAGTTCTTAGATTGTTATTCCTTGCCTATTAAAGCAAGGCCCATTCTCAATGTATTGCATTGACTTCCATAATAATATATGATATTGCTGCACATTTGTTTGCAAAGGTTTTATGTAAAGTTATTCTGGTGAATTTCTTTCATCTTATTGATCGTGGTGTTTGATTATCATCTGTGTTCTTGGCTTGGTACGATCTAGTTATCGTTCCCTTCATGTTCTCATGACATTCCCCTACTGATATATTTGATCATTTTTGGATTATTTAGTGTTATCTCTTGGAAAAATTTCTATATGCTTATGTTTCAGAATGATTTCAATTTTTTTTTCTTGCTCATGTTACAATCTTGTGTTTGGAATCTCTCTTGATCATACATGGTCTCATTTCTTATTAATGGCTTGATGGCATCTACAATCTTATATTCAGAAGAGCTTTCATCTGATAAAAGATAAACAAATTTAAAATCATTTAAATGTCCTTGAATCTTGAGGTTATTTGTAAACCTTTGGGTGCACCTTAGGTCATGATAAGATAGGGATTTCTGGATACTTTGTTGGTATATTTACTTTAAGCTTTTGTAGCAGGTTGTCAAATATTGTGTGGAAGAGTGTAAATCTAGGCCTCCATTTGTGCACATATCCTGGTTGAAGGGGTGTTTTAAACCTTTAGAAGCATTCCTACTATTTAAGTGTTATAAATTTCTTGCAAAGGTCCTTAAAGAGTTTGGTAACTTCCAGTTGGTCTTGTCTAACATCTCCCAACAAAATTTAATTTAGAATAACTAACCATACCTTGTACTACCCCTACATTGCATTGTGTGTTAACAAGAGAGTACAATCCATTTACAAAAAATGCACAAAGCAAATCAGGATAATACTATGTCTCTAGCAGCCTCAGCCTTGTTTTAAAAACATTTCCATCATTTAGTAGTGACAACTCTTTTGATTTTGAATAATGGAGAATTGATCATGTTTTCCCAATGCTCCTTCCATACAATATGCAAAAATATAAGGATATCTCCACCTCCTTCACCAAACAAAGGCTACAATATAGGTTCTCTTGCCTTGGTTGATAGGCACAACCTAAAATAGTGAGGACCAGATCAAAATCCTTCTAAGGTGCTACCCACTCCTTCAAATCTTGAATGCTAACAAGTTAGATAGATATCTCCCTGGCTACAAATGACTTACAAATCATTTATCTGCCTCTTAGTGTCTTTTGCAAATTCATGATGTTGTTTGAGTTGTGAAGGAGATTAAGTTTGGGTACCAACACCAGTTAGGTAGCCTCAAAGAAGAATTAACCCATCTTTAAGGTATATAGTCAAATAATAAATTGAAAAACTATTACAAGTAGGTTTCATCTACCCTATCTTAGATAGTTAGTGGGTATCTCCTCTTTTAATTGTTCCCAAAAAGAATTGAAAATGGAGAATATGTGTTTACTATAGGGAACTAAACAAAGCCACAATGAGAGATTATTTTCCCTTAACATTCATAGATCAAGTCCTAGATAACCTTTTAGGTAAACTGTACTTTTCTTTCTTGGATGGCTTTAGTGGGTATAATCAAATTAGAGTTGCTACTGAGGATCAGGACAAAACTACACTTACATGTCCATGGGGAACCTTTACCTATAGAGTGTTACCATTTGGTTTATGCAATACTCCTATAACTTTCCAGAGATCTGTACTTGCAATCTTTGCTCATCTAACAAATGATTGTGTTAAAGTATATATGGATGACTTCACTGTACATGGAGATACATTTGAAGATGCTTTGAGAAATTTTGAAAGAGTGTTAAAAAGATGTGAACAACAAAACCTATCTCTTTGTGATGAAAAATGTTTGATGATGGTAGGTGAGGGAATTGTATTAGGACACCATATTTCACAAAAAATAATTTAGGTGGATCAAAACAAGATTAGGATCATTTCAGATTTACTTATCCCTCAGACTCCCATAGATATCAAATCATTTCTAGGACATGTTGGGTACTATAGATGCTTTATAAAAGATTTCAGTAAAATAGCTGCCCCCATGTTTAATTTGCTAACCAAGGACTATGAATTTTTTTGGGATGAAAAGTGTCAGCATGATTTTGAAGAAATTAAAAACAAATTAATCAATGCCCCAATATTGAGAGGTCCTAATTGGGAAAATCCATTTCATAACCAAACAGTTGCCTCAAATTATTCCATTGGTGCAGTATTGGGATAAAAATATGAAGAAGGAAAGATGTATGCCATTTACTATCTTAGCAAGAATATTACTCCCACTGAAAATAATTACACCACCACTGAAAAGGAATTTCTTGTTGTAATTTATGCAATCAATAAATTAAGACATTATATTATAGGGTATAAGATATTTGTACACACAGATCATTCAACAATTAAGTATTTAATGAACAAACTAGTGGTTGGAGGAAGATTCATTAGATGGTTATTACTTTTGCAAGAATTTCATATTACCATTGTGGACAATCCAAGTAAATCTAATGTGGTAGCTGATTTTCTGTCAAGACTAACCACCACAGGGGAACAAGATGCAGTCAAGGATAACTCTCCAGATGAAAAAATATTTGCAATCTTAGAAAGTACACCATGGTTTGCTGATATGGCAAATTATCTTGCAACGGGGAAGTTCCCTCCTTCTTTCACTCAGAAATAAATAAAGAAGTTAATTAAAACCAATGCATAATTCAAATGGTTAAATGGAATTCTATTTAAGTGTGGCCCTGATTTTGTCTTGCGTAGGTGTGTAAGAGAGGATGAAATATTTGACATCCTCAGAGCATGTCATGATGAACCAAGTGGAGGAAACTATTTAGTAAAAAGAACAACTCATAAGATACTTGACACTAGCTATTATTGGCCATCTCTATACAAAGATATAAAAAGATATATCAAGAAGTGTGATCCTTATCAAAGGATGGGACAACCAGCTTTCACCAATGAAATGCCTCTTCAGCCTCAAGTTGTGGTTGAACCATTTGAGAGATGGGGATTGGATTTTGTTGGTCCCTTTAATCCTCCTTCACAAGGGAAGGAATATATTCTTGTATGTACTGACTATGTGACAAAATGGGTAGAAGTGCAGGCATTGAAAAATGCCACTGAGGAAGTAGTTGTTGATTTCCTTTATAACAGAATTATGATCCAGTTTGGAGCACCAAGGAGCATAGTTTCAGATTAGGGACCAAAATTTATGTCTAATATGATCCAAGCTTTCACAAAGTATTATCAAATCAATCATAGGAAATCATCTCCTTACCATCCACAATCAAATGGACAAGTTGAAGTAACAAATAGAGAATTAGAGAACATCGTTACCAAAATAGTTGAAGCTGGGAGAAAAGATTGGGTAAAGAGACTACCTAAAGTTGTTTGGGCATATAATATAACTTGGAAAACTACAACATGGTTTTCACCATATAAATTAGTCTATAGGAAAAATCCCTTGTTGCCTATAGAATTTGAACTTCATACATTGAGGACAGTAGTGAAGGTGGGAATTGAATTAAATTTAGCTCAAAAAGAAAGAATCCTTCAACTCAATGAGTTGGATGAATTAAGAATGAAATCACTTCAGTAGAAAGAGATGATTCAAAAGAAAAGGAAGCAATGGCATGACATACATATTAAGAAAAGATAATTCAAAGTAGGAGAATGGGCATTACTGTTTGACTCTGAGTACCAACATTTCAAGGGAAAATTGAGAACAAGATGGTTGGGACCTTATCAGATTGATCAGATTTTTGACAATGGTTCTATTCAGTTACTTCCCATTGATGGCAATAGTAGAACACTCTTGGTCAATGGACATAGGTTGAAACTCAATAGGAAGCCTCCCACTAAGAATGAATTTTTGTGGAAGATTGAAGCAGATAAAGAATTTAATCATATGGAAGAACTCAATTCTTCCAAAATGATCAAATAATTAGATTATAGATCCGGAATAAAGGGAAGAAGATGAAAACTAGTAAATGGCATCTTCTTCCCCAAAAAATAAAATAAAATAAAAATATATATATATATATTCTCTCAAGGTCAATTGAAAACCAGCAAATGGTAGTTGACCTCTTTTTGGCTAGTTCAAATAAAGGAATTCTTTTGAATTCCAGTTATCTTATTTAATCATGTTTTGTTCCACTTGTAGGAATGATGAGTCATCATAGCAAAAGACTTACATCATCAAGGATGGTAATTATGTCTTTTAACTTATTTAGGGTTGATTAAATGTTTGCATGTGTGATGTGACTTAATTTAAAAAGTAAGTATGATGAGTCATTTATTTATACATTATGATTACAAGTGTGTAATCATGATATTGATTATCATTAATAATCATTATTGTAAACATTAAGTGAGATAAAGATTGCAGAAGTATCTTGAGGAAGGAGCAATGAATTGAGTTGGTATTCCGTAACAAAGAATAGAGAATTCAGATGTTCCATAGCTAAGAACTAAGGTTTCACAGCTAAACATAGAGGTTCTACAACCAAGCTGTTAGTTCCGTAGTTAAGAAGAAGTCTTATAACCAATTCACATGAAATCAAGGAAGATAAAACTCAAGCCGATATGGGGATTAAGAACAAATCAGAACAAGAGGATGATTCCCAGTTGCTCGCAGATGAAGAAGTAACATCCATCTTTGAGCATGCAGGATGGCTTGAATTCCTGAAGAAATTTTGAAGGCATAATGACAAATTGGTAAGATAATTTTTCATAGATTTAGAACAGTCTAGAAAAAAAGTAAGAAATGTCTTTATTCCTTTCTCTTTAAATATTGTAAGTAATGTGTCTAGAATACCCATTGTTCATGTCCCACAACCTGTAAAGGGGACTTTGAAAGAATTGGTAGAATTTTTGCTACAAGAAGAAGAATTTGAACCCCAATATATCTATAATAAAAAAGAAAATCATAAAAGGGGTCAGAAGGGCCAGTTTTCCCAAACCCTTTGATAGGGTAGCATTCTAGATAGTAAAATATTTAACTTGTGATGGTTAGTTTGGGTCTGTGGGAAAGGAGGTCTTACAAATGCTCATATATCTGAAGTATGGATCCACCAAGCCTGAATACATAATAAACCTCCCAGGTTTTCTTTTTTATTCCATTCAGACCATGGCTTAGATATATTCCTGGGGTGTTGGAACAATTAGACATCAGGTCTAATTCACTTAATATGCCATCACCATTTCTTGTCAAAAAAGAATGGAGAAGAAATTTGGGACAAGTTTCTTGGCAAGTTCAAGAAAAACCCTAATATTATCAGAAGGGAAATTCCAACCCCATTCTCTTCTTCAAATAATCTAGAAATGGGTGCCCTTATAGAAGAATGGAGGGAAATGGAAAGATAAAACATACCAAGGAAAAGAATGTTAGTGAGGAAGATAACAATATCATAGTCTTTTGTACCTGTGAAGGAAATTCCATCTTCCACAGTAGCTTTAGAAGAACCAATATTTGTCTCTGATGGTGATAGGTCACCTACATAAGAACCAGAAAGAACATTAAGAAGAATTTCTAGGGGGAAATTCACTACTGGGCATATTTAACTTCATCAGATAATAAAAATTCATAAGAGGTCAAGGGGAACTCCATAAGTAGGGAGTGAGCAAGAAAGGAATGGGAAGAAAAAAATTATGAGGAAGGAAATAAATATAAATGTCTTACAAAAATTCATATGGTTTGTATTATGAGTGAGAAATTACTTACCTGTATTAGACCTTCTCCTGGATATAGTGTATTTTTGGAAGAGTAGTTCATTCACTAGAAGTTGTCAAACATTGCATGTGGGCTTCTACATTAATTACAAGATGAATCTGAATTCATGGCAGCTTACTCTTTATCCATACCTGAATAGAAAAATCTCCTGTGTGAATTTTATCTATGCAATTATATTCTATAGAAAAACACAGGATTTATGATTAACTTATATGTATGGGAGTGCCAGATCAATGCATTTGTATCTCTTCTGTAAAACCAAATTGCATGGAAGGAAAGAGAATCTAAATTTTTATTGAAATCTAGCTTAACAGGCCTCTGCATGAGAGCTCATTATGGTAAACATTCTACCATCCTCACACATTTCAAAACTCATGCCTTCGATAAGATATTCAAGACACATTACCCTACTATTATGCAAAAGAGTATTGATGCCTTCACCTCCCATGAGGAGGAAAAATTTGAAGATATTTATGAAGGATGCTCAAAAAGGTGGGAACTCCTTACTGTTGCTTTGAAAAGAAGCGAATTAATTTCCCCTACAAATATGATATGGAGTTTAGAGAGGGCCAAAGCATTATGCACAATAATTCCCAAAGTCAATGAAACCTACAGCCAAATATGGATGGGAATGCAAATGAGGCCACCTCTACTTCTCACCCCCATGTCTCCTTGGCAGAAAAAGGAACCTCATGACCCTACTGAATTTGAAAAGTGGTAGAGGAAAATAAGAAAAGGAGCTGGGCATAGTACATCTGAGCTTAAGCATTGGAACATTTAGTATCAACCATTTGATCTAAGCAATCAAATGGAATGTAGAACATATGATCCCACTTTTGAAGAATGAGTTTGTAAAGGGACTTACAAACAAGTAAGTATGGGGGAAATAATGATGCTCATATATGTCTGATTAATGTATAATATATGATCTCATCATACTCTCCTTTTGATTAAGTTTGATTGCATTGTGTGACTTTTTAGTTGATCTGATATGAGTTAGGATGTAACTTTCTGTCTTTTGATTGATTGTGATCCTGATGTTAAAAATTCTGGAATTCCTAAGATAGTGTGTTTAAATTTAGTTTTGTAATAAAATAGGTCTAATCAGTCAAGGAAATGAAGTAGGTTGCATTCAGCATGTTTTTGATAGCATCTTATCCTACATAACTTAGTTCTGAAACTTCCAAGATAGTTTTGGAACTCCATCACATAGTCATCATTTAGTTCCAGAACTTTCAGACTTAGTTCTGGAATTTTCAGACTTAGTTCCAGAACTCCTGGTGATAGCTCCAGAACTCTCACAGGTTTTGGTTCTTAACAATTTCCTATGGTTCTGGAACTTTTCCAAAGTTTTGGAATCAATGGGAGTTATCTATTTTAAACCACATCCAGAAAATTTACATCTACAATCATGAAGAACGAGAATATTTCTAAATGTAAATCCAGGAAGAGTTATCCTATAGCTGTCTGATCAACCACCATCCGACTCAACATCTATTCCGGGCATGATTTGATTTCATCAAAATCGTTGAGATAGATAGGATTGTAAAATTTATATAAATGTGGACCTACATTAGATAGATTAAGAGAGAGATTAGAGATATAGAATAGAGAAGAGAAATAGAATAAGTATCCCAATCCAATACATTTTATAATACTAAATGTTTTCATCAATAAAATAGTCATTCTGATTTGAGAGAATTCTAAGTTGTTAAAATCTTGATTCAAGGAGTAGTAAGGGTCCACTCCCCCAAGGACCAGAATATTGATTTATTTGATATTTATATTTCTTCAACAAGTATCTTAGATCTGTTATTTTTGTATTGCTTTAGTTCTTTAAGTTAAATTATATTGCATACTTGTCCCTGCAGGTGTTTAGATAAATCTTTATATTTCTTACAATTTTTCTCAAGCATTTTAATCTAAGTGTTTACTTTCAAAAGCAAGTGTGTTTCCTTTTTGCACAGTGTGTTTCCTTTCAGTAAGATTTTCATGTGTTTTATTTTCAACAAGTTTTCATAGTTTGAGTTGAATAAGGTTTTACCAAGAATTCCTTAAGACATTAAAGAGATCCCCCAGAAAATATAAAAAAAATAGTTACAATCAACTACTAAATCAGTTAAAGTACTCTTGTTGCATATAGCTTTGGACACACCCCTGGTTTGATATGACATCAACAAGAAGTTGATTAAATGAAGGGAATAACAACACCCATCATATGGATGCTTGTACAAATTACTTTCTATTTTGGTGTAAGTTCTACAATATGTTAAGCACTTTCTGTCTAGAATGACTGCAAGGGTCTAGAAGCCGTTCTAAGCTCTATGCTGCTTGTATGACCTACTTCCTTTCAAATACCTTAAACACGGATCATAGATGATGTTTCCCACTAAAATCACATAAAAGAGAAACTAGGCACCTACGCATGCCTTGGGTGAGTGCCTAGCACCCGTTGGGTGATAGGTCGGCACACATGGGGTTTCTTTCCTTTGTGATGGGGATAAAAATGACTACAATTCCTATATAGATAAATAGGACTTAATATCATCTTGCCGATAAATAATATCAATCCACAAAATGATGACAATTCCTATATAAATATAGGTTTTATATCCCTTCGTAATGCCTATATTAAAATAGGTCTTCTGTCTCCATAATGTAACCATGATCGCCATCAAACTTCACTAGTCATCCTTCTCATCCCAGGCTCGAAGTATGTCTTCTTGGAGAGAATTCAGAGCTTCAAAATAATATTTTCTTATTAAAAATAATATTATTTAAAAATAATAATGCTTATAATGATAGGAATTACATATTTACATGCATATAATAATAGGCCTTAGCTCCGAAAATGTTTATATTAAAATATGTGATTTTAAAATAATAATGCCTACATAATCATATAGGTCTTAAATTTTTCTCCTCCATAATAAGGGCCTATACAAATAAATATGACCCATTATATGTGCCTTCATATGTTGCTAAGGCCATATAATACCCCAAGAGGCCTTTAAGCTCCTTAATTCTACATTCATGCACTTTTGGGAGAGAGACCCATAGCTTGGGAGGAGCTCACTTCATAGCTTGAATGAACTTGTTGAACGCATTCAAAGGAAGGTTGGTCGTTTATGTGGGAGGAAGAAAATTTTATAGCCAAATGCAGGCTGCATTATGTGGTTATCAACCACATCATCCAACGAATTTCTAACCAACTCATTGGCTGAGTTGGTTTGGTTGTTTCACTTGTGATGGAGAGATTTTTAGTTCCAATCCTTCTTCATATGTGAGTGCTCACCATTTTGCACCTTCCATGCCATGTGACCCTTCCTCCACTATACCACATCACTGCCAACTACTACCACACTATTTTCGCCCATCCATGGGTCACTAAATGGTTAGGGGGAGTTATTTTCCCTGCCATCTCAACTGAGTCTTTTACCAAGGTAATGTGACTATCCCACATTTTATGGGGAACAGAGGAGATAAGTCTTAAAATATCCTTTTCCAAACTATTACCACCATGGGTTTGGGCCACACCTCCATTTTACCGTCTGGAATATAGGAAGTTCACCAAGCTCAACTATCAACTCACCCATCAATGTAATATAATAGCTCACCATATAGCTCGATGGATAAACAATCCACTCACCATTGCTAACTTGAGCTCGGTCCAAAAGTGGCAATGTGGTTGGAGGAAATGTGGTGGCTTGAGGACCCACTAAGTGGGATATCCTTTTCTTGATTACTGATGAAGATGATCGATATCATGTGTCAAATACTGGAGGTGTAAACCTGAGCACATGATCTTATGTTTGCCACATCATGTTTTTTCTATTGACATGGTCCCGCCTAGGGTTGAATTCAACTTTGACCAGCCATAGTTTGCACATATAGACTATTGATCAGAGAATACTTATTAGAGATCACACAAGAAGTCCATGCAGGAGAGAATGCCATGATCAAAGGAGTGAATGGATAGGAAGAATGCATGCATAGAGCAGAAGGTCAACATTCAGCACTTAGCCAATTTTGAGCATGAAGTCCTATTTTTAGAAGATGACATGTGGAACACACCAACGATGTAGAGACATGCGTGTCATGCATTGTATATCTTTCAAGGATCGGATCGAAGCTTTTTGCATGGAGACAAGCTAAGAATAGGATTATCACTTCTATTAACTGCAAGAGGTCTATAGATAACACACTTGCATGTGTGGTTATGCCTATAAATGGTGCATGGCTATTAATATCATACAGCGTAATTTTAGAATAGATAAGCGGTGAAGGGAAAGTCCCCACCCTATATATATGATGTGAAGCACATAGTAAAAAATAAATATATAGAGAGAGATGGATGTATGGGTATATAGAGATATCCGCATATGACTGGATTACTATATCAGATCCATGTGCGCATCGGTATAGATTTCCATTATTGTAAGGAACTTCTATTTTTATTAATAGATGGAAGATATTGGCTGAATCTAAGTGTCATTCTTGGGTGTAATTTAGTAGTGCATGTTCTTGATTCAATCATGATTATTTTTTAAGCTTTTTCTTTCATAAATATGAATATGGAATGCATTGTAGAATTGTAACATTCCCATTTTAAGACTTTAGAAATAAGGAATTTTTATTTTTTTAAATATAATGTTCACTGTTCTAAAAAAAACATTATTTAGAGCAAACATTTCATGTCAATCGAATTCAAATAGATAACCATATGCAGTTGTAATGACTCCGTGGTCCACCAATTTATTCATTCCATAACTCAATAATCTACTGATCTATTTATGTTATCTTAGGTATTGAATACATATTGTATACTTCATATACTCGGTTTTCCCTACCCTACACCAGGAATTGAGTGATCTGTTTAAAGAACATATCTGAATATCTATTACCAATATCCATCTGATATCACGTTGTTTTAAACTTGGTGACGTAGGACAATGTAACCATCATCTTGTGATACTCTAGCCAAAGTTTTACAACATACTGTGTATGTCACTATTCCTAGATGACATACTCATCATATTGGAAAACTTCCTTCAGCTCACTCCTCTATTATCATGATTGGTTTTTAGTGAATACCGTCAGTCCACTTGCCCCGGGTTTAACCCTAGCCCTAGTTTGAAACATAACTTATTATAGGAAGATGCTCACAATGGCTTAGGGTAAATGGGCATACTCGGTTGACCTAAGTCAACTAGATGTGCCAAGGTACCCTGAGCCATTGGAAGCTACTTCCTATCCTAAATATGCCACTAACCTGACCTAGAGAGAAACTAAGTTCAAGTACAAGTTCTTATTGTGTGTAGATTTGGATGATCAATGTGGAAGGGTGATGCCACATGTCAACTACAACATTTTATTCTTAAGAAGACCCAAGTCTTCTTGAAAGTAAAGCCCTGTAGTTGGTGTGTGCCAACATCCTACAGAAACTACCTAATCGAGATGTACTTACCCCAAGGAGATCATTAATGAATTATTAATTTAGATTAAGTCTTTATTACAGTAACCCTGTTAAACCCTAATCTAACACTCCATAAGTTCTTTCCTAAATTTTTTTCATTTAGTCCATGAAGAACTTCATTAAACTCATGGTTGCTTTTAATGTTCATTTTCTTAGTTAAACCAACAGTTTACCAAAATAGGACAACGATATCATAAGTTTTATTGTAAATGTTCTTTAACTTTCAAGAAGGTTTAACAACCACGTATATCCAATTAAATTAGACTTCATATTAAATTAATTCTAATAAATAGAAATCATACCTCCAAATCTTTTAGGTTTATATTCAATTGAGAGAGATAAAGAGTCTTTCTCTACATGATTAAGTATTAGGGTATATCATTCCCAATATCCATATTTCTTAATGCATGTTTATTATGCATCACATTAATATGTTAAATTGTTTAGATAAAACACATCATATTATGCAACTCAACAATTTTCTTCATTATAGGGTAAATTGAACTAATTTCCATTAACCATTTTATCAAAGATAAAAAGATAAGCATAACATATCATAAAGAGTATCAAAAAGATGGAACTTTCATCTTATTTATAAAAGTACAAGATAATTTTCACAACCAACGCAAATAAAACAAAACTCACAATTCATCATTACAACTTATAAAATTTACAAGACTATGCTCTTTAGGCAACTGCATAACAACAACCCTCATTCTATAAAGTATACAACTTTTCTTTATAATACAATCAAAGAATGAATCAGGAATCTTTACTAAGAATTATACATATATGAGCCAATGCATCATATAAGTTTTTTCCTTCTTTTACTACTTAATTCATCCATCTACAAAAATAGCTAGCACGGGTCAGTTCAATGAACTGAGCATGATAAGCACTAATAATTAAAATATAGTGCATTCCACTAATTGTTTCATTAAAGCAACACTGCTTTAATGAGATAATTAAATCAGTATAAGTGATAACAAAAAGAAAGGAAGTACATTAATAAATTTAGATCCACTTTAAAGAGAAGAGCAGAATATAATAAACAATATATGCCTAAGATCTTAAAGTCAATTAATCCCTTTGATGGATTGTAACAAACAATAAATCCTATCAACCCATTGTCTCCTAATTCTATCCCAATAGAATACCACTTTTATCTTTTCTAAGAGACAAAATAATGAATAAAACATGGTTCATTCTAGGGTTATTCTTCTATATCCTAAGCAAGAATAAGAAGAACCATTATGTACCATGCCCAAACCTATAACATCTGAAAAATAGACCAGATTATTAACATGAGTTACCTATTCCTTTCTGGGTAACAACCTTACACATTCAACATTAGAATATACATAAAAACAGAATTCCATAACAATACAAGAAGGTATAGAAACCAAAATAGTCCAACTACAATTCCAATCCCAAGTCTTCATGTTAAGAGTTATTAAACAAATATCAGAAAACAATGATCACAAATAAAGCATGCCCGAAGGGGATTTAATCTCTACTCAAGTTCTTCGAAAAGGATAAAGAGTACAAGAGACAAACCTACTCCTATCCAAAAAAACTAGGCAAGACTAGTCTACAACATTCAAACCCATAAGTATCGACTTACTTAATATCAGAATAAGAAGTATCATTTCAACTGAATAAGAAGTTCCAATTTTCAAACCAATTCAGAATGAAAGCATACTACAAATACCAAACTAATACACTACTCACAAAATAGTACATACATACATATATATATATATATATATATATATATTCTTTCTCAAAGAGAACCCAAGGTCTTATTCACTGTATTAGTCGAGAATAACATCCCAAGATAGCAAACGATAAGGTTCAAAATTACTTACAAACCCAAGACTGGAGACTTACAAATGCCTCTCCACTAAATATGAAAGGTAAGTAGTAATTCAAAAGAATCAAACTCATTACAACTTAACGGAGAAGGATTCCTTCTTGATAATTTCAGTGTCCAAGGTAATAATCCAAATCTTCCACAAGACCTATATTTATTAAAAGAGATAGAATAGAGAGAAAGAACCAGAAACATTTTAGTCAGAAGATGTCTTGATCATAATTCCCAAGCAATTGGAAAAAAATTGAAAACAAAACCCTTACATCCATAAAATCATGACAGAGAAGACTTGTCCTAAAAAAAATAGTCAACCTAGAACATGGGTTTCCCCCAAACAGAGGGGAAAGAACATCCCATTCTTTTCTCACACAAGTACCATCTCAAGGGAGTCGTTACAGTAAAAAATAAAACAGAAGTTCAACATTCCTTAAGATGTTTCCAGTTCCAAATTTCAAGAGATTCAAAACAACTCAAACAAGCTTTCACGTAGTATCTTGGTGAGTGAGTTGCTAAAAATAAAGAGTTATAAGCTTAGAAATTTAATAAAATAATATCCCAATACTAAATACCATAACTAAATTGAATGAATCGACCCAAATACGAGTTCATAACACTCAAGTGTTAAATCAGAGTTCAGTGTCAAACCCAAGCTTCACACACAACATTCAGAACTTTACAAGAAAGATAATGTGAAAACAGTGATAAATATGAACTCCATGCAATAGTTCAGTAATACAGAAGTTTCCCAAACACTGATTCCAATCTAAAAAAAGCTTCAACATGAGTTTAATCAAAACACAAAGTTCCAACACAAGTTTGCATCCAAAGAACGCAACCCAAAAGCAAAGTAAAATAGAACTCAAGTTTCCCTAAGCTCAAATCCTCATATTGTCACGAAAGTCAATTCAAAGAACATTACCTTCGAATACAAGATCTAGAGAGCAAAACAGAGATACAGAACAAGTTTTAAATCCTGTTTTCACTTACATGCAGGTCATAAACTTTCACAGAAAGATAGTTTCCAAACATCACTATTTTTTTCCATGGATACAAATCCAAACAACCCAAAGATTCACCAAACCCAGCAAAAAAATATAACCATACAGGCATGAAAACATGAATCTCATGAGAGTGGAGTTTTTCTAATGATTCATTTAGAATAACACAAAGAATTTTAATAGTTAGAGCCTATCATGCCTAATAGTGCTTCCACCAAATCGAAGGAGACTTCCAACCGAGATTCTAACTCTTTTTCTCCTCCACGAAAGATCAACAATCAAACTTCTTTTCCTCCTACACCTCATATATTTTCCTTCAATCAAAAATAGGTTGAATTAGAAGTTAAGGTTGAAGTACTGGTTCGAAGAACTAGTTAGCTCCATGCAGAGAAAAATCTGCCATGCATGCAAAACCATATGACCTCCTACAAAACCACCTTCTAAGTTTCCAAGAAGGTTTACACATAAATACCAAGGCTCATAAATGCCATTCAATCTAAAATTCCCACTTATATTTCCTTGCCACTACCTCCTAAATTTGGTGAATGCCAATTCAACACAAAAATACAATTCCATCCTTTAGTGGAGCTTCCACATAGGCCTCCACCAAATCTACTGGCCCCCTGCCAAATCTGGTAGTACCTCATCATTTAAACCCTTTCAAATCATTTAAATGTCATTGGAACCATCACCCTTGTGTCATGTGACCCCTTTAGGTTCCCTTTAATAGTTTAGGTTAGATTAGCAAATACCAACATAGGTCTTACAAGCATTTTCCATTAGAATTCCCCACATTAGGTTAGGCTCAATTCATAACCCTATAGTATTAGATAATAGCTAAAATAGCCTAGTATCACTTTAATAACCCTTCCCTAATCCATTTATCACAATTCTTAGGTTAGGTCGTCAACCCATCAAATAGAATAAGAGGCTTAGGTTAGAACAAAATTCCAATAAGTAAACATAGCTTAGAACATAGATGTTATTACCTAGCTTAGGTTACTGTTAGGATAATCCTTAGAGTTTTAGGACTCTGAACTTCTCCTCAGGGAATTGAATTTTGTTAATTCCTTATAGTCCTGCCAAGATCAATCACTAAAGACCTAAGCACAAACATACAGCTAAACAAAAACAAGTTCAAATAAGACCAGAGAATTTGTCAACAAAAAATGTTCAGTCTTTTACATCTCTCAAACTACCGAATGTCAATTTTACCATTCAATCTATGAAAAATATTTGAAACATTCCTTAGATCACTGAAATTGATCCAAGGATGAGTAAGAAGTCTGTAACTCTTATAGCTAGATCGTCGTTCATCTTTCCAAAGTGAAAATAAATTATTAATAACCATCTAATTTTAGTCTAATGATTTTAAGAATAGAATAGATTTATGCTTATCAAGCATGATCTTCAATCAGTCAAAAGAACACATCTTTATCCAGAAAAGCATATGTCAACACTTGAATGAAAAAAGAGGAATATATCAGTTGTCGAGAATTTTACAAAATGATGGATTAATAATGGATCTATATGTTTCTTCCTTCATCATGCTAACATCCTGCTACAGCAACCCTAAAGAGGAACCTGGTACCTTTGCGCGCTTCAGGTGAGCACTTAGTCTAGCCAGAGTGATGTGCCAGTGCATCTAGGGTGTTATCTGGTAAATTCTAGGTTGTATCATTGGTTCCGTTGTCAGGACCTCTTTTTCATTTGTTTTCAGACTGGTTCACGATGAAGATGTACCAGTTAACTCTAGCAAGTATTGAGGAGTGGATACATGATCTGGAGGAAGAATATGCATGATGGTTTAGTAGTGGATTTGAGTTTAATGCACACACTTAGGTAGAACATAATATGTATGATAGCTTATATGAGATATTTTTTTCCATCTTTCTAGTAGAATTATATGAGTGGCTAATTGCTTATGTATGTAAGTGGAATTGGAGGTATCGCACACTTGTCTAGACACAGGAGGAATTTCAGGCCCTTTATAATGCTGATCTGATTTGGACTCGCACTGTGGATACATGGTTTCATGGTGTTTTAAACAGTTATATTTTGGAATATTCAATTTCAACGTATTCTTGCCCAGAGGTAGCCGAATTCCAGTCTTTGCGGTATCCAAGAGGAGTATATCTGTAAGGTATTCTACTGGTGATCTAAATCTTGATGGTAACTTTGAACCTAGAGAGTAAACCGATGGATAAATAAAATTCACCATGCGTGAGGGTAGGAATAGGTTTGGTGAAAGATGGCAGACTTAGTGGCAGAAAGGTAGAGAGAGGAAAGGCAGCCTAAGTATAATGAAGCACACGAGAGGGAGATAGAGAAGCAGCGTTCTATTACAAAATGTATGGCATTGAGGAGAGAGATGGCTAGTGAAGGATTTAAAGCTCACGTAGAATATGTAGAGCCAGAGCATCAGGAACTCCCCCATATTGGAAAATATGATAGAGATATCCCCTTCACTTCACACAAAAGTGCGCCAGTAAAGACTACCTAGGCAGCGGGCGTGCATCTTAATCCACTTGGTGACCTAGCCCTTGCACTTGGTTTTCCAATATCTAGTACGACAAGTAACTTACAAGATAACTTGGGAAGTATGAAAGCAAGAGTAATTCAAGGAGCAAGTACATTAATGACAAGACATATGATGTTAATGTTATTTGGAGGAACATTTTTAGGTGCATCATCTGCACCAAATGTATGTGCGTTGAATGTTGGATTCACCTCTGGAAGTGGAGCTACCTCACAGACTATAGGGTTTCAGTATAGTACTACTGTCAGAGCACAAGGGAGAACATCTAAAATTCTTATTCCAACTACAGGTGGAGGATTAAGAGGTATAGGTGGTTTTATTTCAGGTGGATTTGGTGGTTCTAGAGGTAGGAAAAACACAGGAGGTTTTGGATCATGTGGTCAAGGCCCACAATAACCACAAAATATATATATATATGGAGATGTCTCTTCATCTCCTGGAGTATAGAGGTATAGAGGATGTTGCCGAACATGTGCATATGTGTGAAATATTATGGCGTGTGAAAGGGATCACGACTTCTGAGTGCAAGGCAAGTTAATTCACTACTACCTTGCAGGGATGTCCACACGGCTGGTCTAAGAATTTTGACCCTAATCAAAATTGTGTGGATTATGTAGCACTGAAGGATGCTTTCTTGAAAGAGTTCCATATCCTTGAGTTTGAGCAAAAGACTATAAGTGCACTTAAGGATATCAAGCAAGGCACTACTAAGAGTGTACTTGAGTATGATGTCTATTTTAAGACACTTATAACTAAGTTATCTTATGATATTCATGCCAACAATCATGCACAATGGTTCATTGGTGGATTTCTTACACCATTTAGAAGAGCACTGTCACATAAGACATACATTGATCTACATGAAGCATTGGAAGTAGTTGTGTGTTAAGGCAGTTGGGAACATTAACAATGGCATTAGTCTATTCTTAGAGGCACAGATTGCAGCTCTGAAAAATTAGTTAGAGAAGCTATCTACAAATACAACCCATGAAATGTGCTCAGGAATTTGGTGTACAAATTGTGAAGTGGAAGGTCACACCAAGGATAGTTTCCCTCACCAATCTGTATGATCATTATTGTTGGATTGTGAGATCCGATATTTGAATCACGATGTTATTCACCTTCCTTTGTTACAACACGTGATAAGGAAGAATGTATCCTACTTTTACAAAAAAATTGGTCCATGACCCATGATACTAAATATTTTTGGTTGATTGGGTAGATCCAAGATGCTATAGACATTGGGTTACGATAGACAAGGGTAAAATCTAATTCTAAGGGTAATAATGAGCACCAGGATTGGGATCATAATCAAACACGCTATGAAAGGAATGAGGGGAATTTTAAAGGAGGCCGTGGTGGATATGGAGGATGAGGCCACGGTGGAGGAAGAGGTGAGTTACCTTGTGGAACATGTTATACATGCAGATCTTCTGACCACTATAGACACGAATGTCCTTAGACTATTGCATGTTCTTTCTATGGAAATAACCATAGCTATGAAGAGTGCCCAAACTTATATGAGCATTTGAGTAAGAAGCATAAGTAATAAAATAAAGTTTTCGGGATGGTTAAAATCTAGCGTGTGGTAGAAGATCAATGTATTCCCATGATAGCAAAAGGACCTGAGGCATTGACAGTGAATATTACTACACAAGTTGAAGCAGCACGCACAAAAGAGAGATCACACTAGAATCCTACGATCACCAAGGAGGAGGTCTTGCATGCAAGGTACCTAGATCCTGCTCATCATAAGGAATTTTACCAAGATACCATGGAAGTGCTAAGGAATCTTCAGGGTGAGATACAGTTCCTAAAAGATTAGAAGAAATCATCAAATACAGTTGAAACTGATATCAATGATCTGAGAGAAGTGTGCAAAATGTTGCACCAGGAGAACATCATTGTACTATTAGGAAGTTGGTTAAAAGGGAACACTACACTGCGCACAAGTATTGAGACTAGACAACAGATTCTGCATGTAAATCTTCCCCTTGATAGCATTGACTATGACAAGGGAATTACTTTGAATGTTGTTGTGGATGGATGGTTATTGAGCAACGCATTGATTGATACATGTGCAGAAGTAAATGTGCTCACATTCGATACATGGGTACAAATGGGGAGGGCCTCCATTGCAACCATCATCTAATGTGTTTTTTATGGAAAACCAGCACTAAGGCCACTCCCACAGGAGTTTTGAAGGATGCATCCATAACCATAAAAGGGGCCAAGTTCACTGGGGATTTTGTGGTATTAGCACTTGTAGAAGTAGACAATTTTCCAGCCTTGCTTGGATGCCCTTAGTGTTATGCAAATAATTCTAACTTGAGATTCAATAAGGGGTATATTATCATTGAGAATAAGGAGGAAAGGTTTGTAATACCTTTGACAGATGGGAAGTCTACACCATATGTTGAGCCTCTAAGTGAGGAGAACTTAAACATAATCTATGCATGCGCTATTCAGGACCTCATAGGTCAATGAGCCATTAAAGGAAGGCATCCTACAGTGGGAGGATTCTCATTCTAATAGTGATACTATGAGTATTTTTTGTGACGATTGGGCTCATGGTACATATGAACTAGTAGAGTGCACGAGGTAAAAATCACGGTTACATACAAAAATGGACTTCATTATTTTCTGATGGATAGGTAGCACAGGTACCTTGGTATACAGGGACAGAATATCTTCCTGTCATTTTTGAAAGCCATGGAAGCATAGTGGAAAAATAAAATTAAGAGAAGAGATATGTTAGTGTATACCTTACATGGGACAACAGCGCGTTGGTGGGTAGTCCATAGAGATAATCTTATAAAATGGGAAGGACATTGGAATCGCCTTATCTACTAGGTTTTTAAGGAGCAATGCCCCACATGCAGATCTACGCTTATACTAGTGATCAACTTGTTTAGCATTATATTCAGCAGTGTGAGAGACTCTGGACAACGTGAGACATGAAGCATTACCACCTTCACTCTGGGTGCATAGATTGTACTATGCTCTACAAGGTTGTGCACATGTGCCTGGTATGTACATGCAAAACTACACTGAGAGATTGGGAATTGGTATAATTTGACTGCAGGAATGCTCCAGACCTTTGACTACTTCTCGACTAAACCTCTAGTCGAATAATCATTAAAATTTGTCAAGCGCTTAACTATGGGAGATAGTGCAAGAGGCATAAGAGCATATTCAAGAATTATTTGGTAAGATAGAGTCCCGAGCACATTTTGAAAAGGAAGAAGAAATGGACTCCATACTACTTGTTGTATATATCTTGTCCTTTAAATAAAGACAACGTGCCAAAGGAAAATATGGTCGGAGAAGTTCAAAAACTCAACACAAGGGAAAATATGTTGGAGAAGTTCAAAAATTGAACATTCATAAGGAAAATATGTCGGAGAAGTTTTGGAAAATGCGACACAAAGGTGAAATCATGTCAGAGAAGTGTTCAAAAACCCGACACTTAGGGAATAGAGTATGTCGGAGATCCTTTCAAAAACCCTTGACACAATAGGATAAATATGTTAGGAGCTAGTTCAAAAACCCGACACAAGGAATTCGGGTGTTGGGAGGGTGTGCGGGAAACCGTGAGACATGAAGCATGCAGATCGATTGCGAAGGATGTCCTTTTTGTCTTGGAAGGATTATCTGTGAATAAGACCCGAAACACCACCAGAGGAAAGTCAGGTCTTGGAGTCAGGAAAACATGTCAGGAACTACATGGGGCCCAGGAAACATGTCGAGGCATCCTTTTGAACCCGATGGTCAGTATCTCCTTTTAAGTCCGATTTAACACAACCCGATAACAAAGGAAATTATTGTGAAATTACGATTGTGGTTAGCGGGTCATTAGGGAAACAGCAATTGCATCAAAAACATGGTCAAGGCATGAGTCACAGTGACCCGATGCAAATGCAGAGGAGAATCCCGAACCAGTACTGGAAGAAGACCCTGACGCGGGAAATATTCAGTAGGGCCAGTAACTTTTCACAGGGGCTTTCGAATTCACGCAAGGTTGGACTTTTTGGAAAGTGGTTATGAGTGTCCTCTGCCCAACTACAGGTAGTGTATCTTTAATTAGGGGTGAGGCAACAGGATGATTCAAAATGTACTCATATAGTGTGAGATTTATTCTTGGGGTAATGTTAGGGTTCTCACCTACCGCCATTATGAGATGAGTTAGATGTAGCATGTTATCCAGGTAGTAGATCTAAGAGTGACAGATTATCGAATTCCTCTGAATCAGAACTCTCAAGAAATGGTATTCCTATAAATGTGTAAGGAGGGGCTTCTTTCTAAAGGTCTTGATGAAGATTCTTGTTTTGCCCCTCCCTATAATTCTCTTTGGCAAGGCTGAATTTGTGGGATGTTCCGACAATCCCATTTAAAATTGTAATGCAATCTTCTCTCCTAATGCTTGGCATTTTGTAGTGTCATTATATCAATCTAGTTGGACTCAAATAAAGCATGTCTTGTGCTCGATGTCCTTCTCTACAAACTCTTCTCTTTGTGTTCATTTACATCCTCCTGCTCTTTCACTAAGTGAATTCCAGATCTATCAAAATGCATTCAAATCTTGCTTGTTTTTGGTTTGGGGAGATCATTTATAGGGAACCGATGACGGTTACGTAACAAGACAGGCGTTTTTCGATTAGGAACTCGATGCATCACCTTAAGTCAAAGTGGGCTAGGTTTTATGTTAAATAGCCATCTTTCCTTACCTTGTCTCCCGAGGAAAGCTAGTTGTAGGTTTGGATTAAACCCTCTATTAGGTTGGTTTACGTGTGCATCTAAACAGAGGAATAGGATTAGACCTTCATCCGTGAGGATGCTTTACCGATTTCGCATAGGTCTTACACTTGGGAAAAGCTCCATGGTTATGGCAATCGTCACTGATGAGGTCTCAACCCAATCATGTTGCAGATATCCAGGGGTGGATATGATTCACCATCAACACTACTTGAATGCACTTTCCTTGAGAAAGAGTTTAGTTGAAGATGGTGTACATTGCGGATGATGAGGAAGTGGAGAACCTGGATATTAAACATTCAAAAGGGGCGCACAAGGTCTTGGACAGTACAGAAAAGGATACACATGCCTATCACAAACCCATGAAGACAAAGAAAGTAAATATAGGTTCGGAGGCTGAGCCAAAGGAGGTCAGAATTGGATACTATTGGTCAGAATCGGAAGTAGAAAATATCATTGAGTTACTCAGGGATTATCAAGAATTATTCCCTCGAGGGTATCATGAACTTAAAGGTGTGCATGAATCACTTGGGTAAATGAGAGATAAAGCTTAAGGATGGTGCATGCCCAGTTAGGAAGAGGCCTTACAGAATGAACCCCAATTTGCGTGAAAAGGTCAAGGAATAGATTGATAACATGTTAAAATTTGGAATTATCAAGTCCCTTGATGAGTCACAATGGGTTAGTCCAATGCTGACCAATATCAAGAAGGATGGACGAATTAAAATATGTGTGGACTACAGGTAGATGAATTTTGTATGTGTAACAGATCCATTCCCTATGCCATTTATTGAGGAAATACTAGAAGGAGAGGGTACGAGATATATTATTTCATAGATGGGTTTTCATGGTATCATCAGGTTAGGATTACTCATGAGGATCAGGAAAAGACAACTTTCACTACTGAATGGGGTAGTTTTTCTTATACTGTGATGCCTTTTGGATTGAAAAATGTGTCTACTATATTCTCGTGGATAGTAGTTAAGGCATTCAAAGATTTTACTCACAACTTCTTACAGGTTTATCTAGATGATTGGACAGTATATGGGCTTGTGAAAGATCATTGTGACAATCTGCACTTAATGTTTGAATGTTGCAGACAATTGAGTATCTCTTTGAACATCAAGAAGTGCATATTTACTACACCAATTTGGAATATTGTTAGGACATATAATCTACAAGGAAGGTTTTCTGGTTGATCTAGCTAAGATTGTAGTCATTCTAGGCCTAGAAGCACCTACCAGTCAAAGTGAGGTGCGCAGATTTTTGGGTCACATAGGATATTATCATAAGTTCATCAAAGGGTATGCCAAAGTTGCTACACCCTTGGAAGAATTACTAAAAGGGAAAGGTAAATTTAATTGGGGAGAACCGTAGTAAAGCGCGCATTTGAGATATTAAAGGAGAAACTTACTACCACACCCATTCTGTGTTTTCCTTCATGGGATACACCATTTCATGTGCATGTGGATGCATCTAGCATGGCCATTAGTGTTGTGTTAGCTCAACCTGGTGAAGTTATTGTAGATCATCTAATTTGTTTGTGCTGGTAGGAAGATGACTCCTATTGAACATAGATTTATACAACTACAGAGTGTGAAGCTTTGTCAATGATCTATGCATTGCACAAGTTTCGACAGTACTTGTTAGCAACACCATTTGTGTTTTATACAGATCACATGGCATTGAAGTATTTGGTGAACAAACCCATGTCTTGTAAAAGGCACATATGTATATGCGTACTCACTATTTCATGAGTTCGAGTTCATAGTTGTGGTGAAGCTAGGGAAAGAGTAACTCTAGACCAGACCACTTCTCTAGAATTCAACTCAGGAGAAGAAGCATAGAAAATTGAAGAAACCATGTCAGATGTCCAGTTATATAGGTTACAACGAGTGCACAATCAGAATTAGAAGACATTTGTTATCTTTCTATAGACTGGTGTGGCACCAGAAGGAATGAAGGCATTCGAAGAGAAACAATTTGTTATACATGCGGCACCTTTTATGTTAATCAGTGGTGACCTCTACAAGTTAGGTAGAGATGAAGTATTATGCCATATGTCTATTAGAGCATGAGTGCATAAGGATATTATGAAAGAAGCCCATGGTGGTATTACAAGAGTGCCACTCTGCAGGTCATGTAACTATTCGTGAAAGATCATACTTGTTGGATTATGGTGGGAGACATTGTATAAAGACTGTAAATAATATTATAAGGTATGTGTTCATTGTCACCACCTAGGAAAACTAGGATAAAGAGATGAAATTCCACTAAGACCTATTATCACTTTCGAACCATTTGAGAAATGGGCCATTGATTTTTTAGGACCTATTTTTCCAGCCGTGTGTAGGACTGGATTGTGCTATATTATTACTTGCATATATTATCTCACATGGTGGGTAGAAGCAGTACCTACAAAGGACTGTACAATAGCAAAAACAACTAGGTTTCTATGGGAGAATCTTCTTACAAGATATGGATGTCCTTTAAGCTTGATAAGTGATAGGGGTACACAATTTTTGAATGAGACGATCAGGATCCTATTAGATGAGTTTATGTTTGCCCACCATAAGACTACACCCTACCATCCTTAGGAAAATGGAACTGTTGAGGCTTTCAACAAGATTTTGAGCTAGACATTGAAAAAAAGTTGTAATGTTGGAAGAAAGGATTGGGATGATAAAGTTTTAGCTGTTCTTTGGAAATATAGAACAACGTACAAGAGATTGAATAAATCCACACCGTTTCAGTTGGTGTTTGCCACAGAAGTTGTTATCCCTATAGAATTTATATTACCTTCTTTGCACATTGTACATGTTGGAGGTATAGCTGATGAGAAGGATTTAGTAGAGCGTATTCAAAAAATGATTCAACTAGATGACCGAAGAGTGTAATGCCCACTAAAATTAACCCACTTGAGACCCACGAAACAACCTAGGATTAGTTAGGAAAATTATGGAATATTTTTTTTTGAATCAAAAGAGTCTACAACCGGGTTACAAGACATTAGTTGTCACTAACAGGATCCAGAACAATTCTAATCCATTAAAAAACACTTTTCTTTTTTAACAATTATTAGAGGTCATAAGGGTCCAAAATTTAGGGTCAGAAATTTCAATTAGGTTCAGAGGGTAAAACTTCACCATACCCACTCTCTAACAGGATTAAAGTTTTAACTTGATTTTTCTCACACTTAATGCATTCAAAAATTCCCTAAATGAATCCCAATGGATAAGAAAGTTTCTCACCTTTCCATTGATATAAATAATTGCTCCTAACTCCTCATATTTCTCAAGCTATGGGCCAGTGGGCCTTGGGGTGAAAATTTTCCCCAAGAGCGGGCTTGCGGGCCCAGGGGTGAAAATTTTCCCAAAGGGCAGGTTGACGGGATACAAGGATACTATTGGAAAATTTCTCGTGTGGTTAACAAAAACACATTTACGCCCGCGCTCCTACGGGTCTGCAATTCCACCAGGGACACGTGGCACTCCCTATGTCATCGCTGGAAAAATAGGGTGGCGGGAGACATTTTAAAAATTCTCCCACGCAGGGTGAGGAGGTAAATTTGTGCCCGCACTCCTGCAAGTCTATAGGGGACATGCAACATGACCTAATCCAATATGGGGAAAGTGTAGTGGTGGGGAGACAATTCACTTAATGCCCTGAAGGGCTAAGAGGATAATAAGGACCCATGCCTCCGCCGACACCTCGCGATGCCACATGGCATATCCGGATTGGCTGCAGGCTAGCAGAACGACAGGGAAAACTTGGAAAATATTTCCAAAAATTTCTGAAACGTAAAAAGGAAAAAGGGACTCGCTCCACCGCTGATGCCTTGTGATGCCACGTGACATCACCTGATTGGTTGCGGGCCGACGGGGAAAATTTAGGAAAATTTTCCCAAAATTTTCCAGGAGCGCTAAGTTAAAAGGAGATCCATCCGACTGCTAGCACCTCATAGTGCCATGTGGCAGCCTCTAATTGGATTTGGGCTAGTGGGGAAAATTTGGAGAATTTTCCAAAAAAAAATTCCTAAGCTCTAAGGGAAAAATTCGGGCCTGCGGGCCCACCAAGGAAACTTTTTCCAATTTCTTTTTTGAACCCAAGTGAAGGAAAAACTTCAAAGGGCCATAAATTTTTATAGAGATATTGCTTTTGGGAAAACAAGGACTTTCTAGAAATCTCTCGACGTCCTCTTTGCACAAAGATTATTATTTTTTTATTTTGATAAAGTTTAAGGGGTCAATTGTAAGAAAACGGCCTGCAGACTTTTACAGTGTGAACTGGTAAATTTTAATTTGTGAGATTTACTCAATTTGATCTCCTTCCTCTCTCAAAATGTCAAATAGACATGGAGAGTTGTTCTTAGGAGGAATTAGGATAATTTTTTGAGGTAGATCTATTTGATTGAATTCCAATTAGAAATTTTACAATTTTGACAGAAAAATGACTATGAAAACTTTGAACTTGATTTTTCCAGATTTTTAAGTATTTCCTTTAATTTTCTTTGTCTAATTGAATTTTTTTAGGGCTTACTACTTCAATTTAATCATTTAACTTGTTATTTTATTGTTACAGGTTTTAATTGTGCACTTTTGGTTTAGATAATTACCAGTTTGAGATTACAAAAATAAACAAGGATTAAATTTTAATGGGTCTATTTGCCACTTTCTTCTTCCAAGTATTTATAATATGTTTTGATTCCAATCTAACACATTATTTGATTTAATTCCAACCATTTGAAAACCAAAATAAAAACATGATTTCTAGTCTTAACATTTTTCAAGGAAAGAACATTATATTTTTCCTCACACACATTTCTTCTTTTCAACTGAATTTCAAAACACAATAGATGATCAATTTCAATACAACAATACAGATTGAAAAAGGTAATGCAATTCTTTATTGATCTCAAAATGCAACATTACAATCCTTTCTTTTTTTTATTCCTTCCAAAACATATATTATATATAGGACAGAATAATACACTTTCTTCTCACGTGTTTCACTTTACCACTTTCCAAATAGGGATTTCATAGTGTATGCGAAACATAGATTTCCAATGGAATAACAACATATGGACAAGACACAACCAGTTCCATTAATTTAAATTATTCTTACAACTTCCTTTCCATTTGGTTTCAAAATGCAAAATACAAAAACACGTATCATTCATTCACATTCTTTCCAAAACAGAATACAGAGTATAACTCTTTTATATTTCAATATACAACTTGCAATCAGTATAACATATTTTTATTACAAACATTTACAGGTTCATCCACTTCAAGTGGGAAAGGTTAAAATGAGATTTTATTTCACAAGGGAAAATCAAACTATCTTTTCTCAGCTCCAGAATAGAAACATGCATTCTTCACATTCTTCCAATTTGATCACAACATGAGTAGGGGAAAGGAAATGATATCCACCCAGCCAAGACATCAAATGAAGAGGAGAATCTATCCTTCTTCATTGGCCCCTGAGCCCTAACCACAATACAATAAAAGATGTGATCCAACTCATAGAAACAATAGGCTTGCAAAAAACATAAAAGGAGCATTTTCATAAAGAAACATAGTCCCAAAAAAAATGTAGTTTACAACTACATTAAAACATGACAAACAATACAAAGGCTTCATCAATCAAGCCAAAGGAGCAAGAAGCTATAGGGGATGCTACTTATGCCTCCCAAAAGGGGAAAATGGGTATCACCACCTGAGAATAACCAACAATATATATATATATATATATATATATATATATATATATATATATATATATATATATATGAATATCATTTCAAAACCCTGTCATGCCCTTATGCCTCACCCAAACACCCCTTATTCCTCACATTTTCTTATGTCTCCTAAACCTCTTATGGCACCCCATAACGAGTAAAGAAATGCAATCTATTTCTTTGTAAGGTAGAACCCAAATCCCAATTCCCTCCACCCTTTTACCTCCATAAAACACACTTGTTCCTCCCAAAAAATAACCCCATAGTCTACTCCTACACCATTCCTAGGCCATCTACCAGATAGCCCATAAATATACCAAAGCATTCACATAAAAACATTTACATATATACAATAAGAGCATTTCAAGGGCCATGTTGGGCCCCTGAATATAGCTTCCAAATATTAAGGGCGCATAGGCGCGCATGGCTGGAGGAAGTGCGTAGGTGAAGGTGTGTAGGGTAGTATTCAATAGGGTTCTTGGAGAACCCAAGACACACATGCCACGCGAAGAAAAATTTGGGACTTAGCCATTTTTTGCATTTTGGGTAGGACACATGAAGAATGTGTTCTGTTTGGATAAGGTTCCAGCCTGGCGACAGGGTGTCCTAGAAGAAATATACCTTGCGATAGAAAGGTCCAAAAATTTAATCATGACATGGAGAGGCATGTGCCTAGGGTGACCCACACCTTGAAACTTGGGGCAAGATCTGATACTGTAGAGGATTTTGTTAGAGCTCAGAGGCCTATTTATACGCGTACCCTTGGCAAAGAAAAGAGATAGAAGTGAGGTAGTGGAGCTCTACAAAATTATTGTGAGAATTATGGGAAGAAAATGGGTAAAGGATTCCAGTAAGGATGTAATGAGGAAATGGGGAATGTAATTTTGTTTTTTGGGAATACATGTATGAATTCAGAGATGGTGCATGACTATGGTATTCCCCTCTGTCATACTTTATAGCAAGACTCTAAGTAAATATGATAAGGTTACCATCATGTTTACATTAAGATCTCCTTCTGTATTATCTGCATGTTTTACTCTTCTTTTGATCTTGTATAATCCTGGACCTCAATTGAATGGTTAAGTATATTAGTGGATTTACAAATCTTTGCTCTATTATTTTTGTTGTGCGCTATGTTTCTATTATGACTGAAGGGGTGTAGAATTCATCCTGAGCTCTATAGGTCTTCATGTCTGTTAAATAACAAAGTCAGAATCATGAACTATGCCTTCCACTAGACTCACAGACCAAGATGTAGTAATTTTTGTACCCACCAAGAACAAGGGAACCTCATGCGCACTGGCCTATCACCCAGCAGGTGCTGGGCACTCACCTAAGGCATGCGAGAGGGAGCTGACTCTCTTTTATATGAGTCTAGTGGAAGGCATAGTTCATGATTCTGACATTGTGATTTAACAAACATGAAGAGCTATAGAGCTCATGATGGCTTCTACACCCCTTAAGTCATAATAGAAACATGACGTGCAAAAAAAAAATAGAACCAAGAGTTGTAAATCCACTAATATACTTAACCATTCAAGTGAGGTCCAGGATTATACAAGATCAAAAGAAGAGTAAAACATGCAGATAATACAGAAGGAGATCTTAATGTAAACATGATGGTAGCCTTATCATATTTATTTAGCATCTTGATATAAAGTATCACAAAGGGGAAGACCATAGTCATGCACCATATCTGAATTAATACATGTATTCCCACAAAACAAAACTACATTCCCCATTTCCCCATTACATCCTTACTGGAATCCTTTACCCATTTTCATCCCATAATTCTTGCAATCATTCTGTAGAGCTCTGCTACCTCACTTTTGTCTCTTTTCTTTGGCAAGGGTGTGCATATAAATAGGCCTCTGAACTCTAACAAACTCCTTTGTAGCCTCAAATCTAGCCCAGAGTGTCAAGGTGTGGGGTCGACCCAGGGGCATGCCTCTCCATGTCATGATTAACTTTTTGTATCTTTTTATCGCAAGGTATATTCCTTCCGGGACACCCTATCACCAGGCTGGAACCTTGTCCAAATGAAACATGTTCTTCATGTGTCATGCCCAAAAGGCCAAAAATGGATGAGTCCCGAATTGTTCTTCACATGGGGCACATGTCCTGGGTTCTCCAAGAAGCCTTTTGAATACTTCCCTACGTGCCTTCACCTGCGTGTTCCTCCATCCATGCACACCTATGCGCCCTTAAGATTTGGAATCTATATTTAGGGGCCCAACATTACCCCACACTTCACCTGTTCTCCACCCTCATGAACCTTCTTCAAAGAATGCAAGGCCTTACCTTGGAAAATAATGGGGGGGAAGAATAAAGAATGGGGAAGAGAAATAATAGGGGGAAAGTTTCCTAAAGAATAAGGGGAAATTTTTGCTGGAGGTCGGCCTCCAGTGTACTCCAAGCATTGACTTCCCCCTGCGCTTTAGTGTAGATGTTGCTAACCAATGTGCTCACCTCATCAAAGGTTAGCCCTTTCCCCTGTGTGGTAATGGTTTCCACCATAGTCTCTAGTTATTTTACGTGATCCTCTAGGGCATCCATCTTCCTTGTGATGACCTTGTAGAGCTCTTTTAGCTGGGTTTTGATTGAGACTCTCTGGTTCTCAATGGCTTCGAATTTCCACCCTGAGTGCTAGGTGAGGAAGCCAGGTTGGGGAAGGATGGATGATCTGATGACTGAACAGTAAAGGGAGGAGAGATGACTCAAGTATAATGAAGTGCGTGAAAAGGAGATCGATAGATAGTGCAGGATTACAAGTGGGTTATGGAGCCAGACATGGTGGAAAGGGGTTGAGGTTCACGCGGAGGATGTGGAACCCAAATAGTCTGTGGTACCCCATCTTGGTAAGGGCAGGAGAGAAAACCTTACGGGTTCTGATGAGAGTCCATTGTGGAGAGAGAGAAGGGTTATTGGCACACATTTGACCCCACCCAGTGACCGAACCTTAGTGCTTGGTTTGTTCGAAAGAGGAAAAAGTATAGTTGATCCATTGGATATTAGTGGAAGCAATCAATCAGTGCCTAGAACATATAATTTCTTATTTGGGACTTCTATGGCTTCACACGCTTTTCCAATATTTGGTGGAATGTTTGGACAAGGCATGTATACATCTGGTTTTGGAAGTGTGTTAGGAAGTGGTTGAGGAACTACGATAGGGAGTGGTACTAGTTCACAAACTATCAGCGCATAATTCAGTGGGATGACGGGAGCATTTGGCACGACAAACATAGGCCCTGTACCTAACACAGGAGGATCTAGAGGTGGAAGTGGTGGAGCTAATGGCTCAGGATCTAGTGGATCCGACAGAGGAGAAAACACCAAAGGAAACCAAGGGACTTGATCGGGAGGGCAGGGGCCTTAGCCACCTCCTCAAGTCTTTTTCGAGATGTCTCTACACTTACCAGATTATAGTGGGATATAAGATGTCACGAAGCATGTGCATAAGTGTGAGCTGCTATGGCGCATGAAGGGAATCATGACCTAGGATCAAAAGGCCAGTCAATTTGTGATGACGTTGTAAGGACGTGTGTATACTTGGTATAGAAAGTATGACCCTCATCAAACTGTTGTGGATTATATCGCGCTGAGAAATGCATTCTTGGTGGAATTCCATAAACCTAAGTTTGAACATAAGAGAATTAGCTCTCTCAAAGAAATCCATTAAGGAATGGCAAAGAGTGTGTGGGAATATGATGCACATTTTAAAACTCTATTGTCTAAACTGTCTTATGATATCCACCCTTTAAAACATGCTCAGTGGTTTTTCAGAGGGTTGATCACACCCTTTAGGAGGGCTTTATCTCATAAATCATTCATGGACCCGCGTGAAGCCTTGGAAGCTGTTTTACATGCTAAGGCAGTTGGTAGTGTTGACACTGGCATTAGGCCATTTCTGGAGGCTCATATTGCTGTCATGGCTATGTAATTGGAGAAGCTATCTCCCAACATAGTTCCAGAGATTCGTGGAGGAATGTGGTGCATAGATTGTAATGTAGAAGGGCACACAAAGGATAAAGGTGGGGTATGTACTTGGAAGGCGGTTCGCGCTATAGCGGTAAACTGTGAAATATGTCACGAGGACCATGATGCAAGTAGGTTCCCCCTGTTGCACCATGCGATCTGTAAAAATGTATCTTGTTATTGTAAGATATGTACCTTAACCACACATGACACCAAGGATTGTAGATTGATTGACCAGATTCATGAGGCAATTGATCTAGGTGTGCATTAAACTGGCATTGCCAACAATTCCAAAGGGGATGAACATCATTATTAGGAGCACAAAGATGGAAATGCGTTTGGAAGAGGGTTTCATTGAGGATTTCATGGTCATGGTAACCATAGAGGAAGAAGTGAGTTCCCATATGGGACGTGTTTTAATTGTGGAGCCACAGACCATTACGAGTGCGAATGTCTAGATCTACAATGCTCCTAGTGTGGAAAAAAAGATAAGTACGAAGAGTGCCCAGAGTTATATGAACATATGAGTCGGAAATACCAGAAGGATAAGGGCACTGCCATGGTGAGTGTTAAGAATGCTAACACACAATGGCTTCCACAAGTAATACATGAATCAAAACAAGAGCCTGTTATGGTAACAACAAGGTTGGAATCCGCACGCGCAAGGGAAGCACTTAGGAAGAGACATCTAGTTTCGATAGAAGAAGTAGTACATGGGAAGTATTGAAACCTGGCTCACCAAAAAGAGGTCTACCAGGAAACCATAGACATAATTCGAAGTTTACAAGGGGAAATCTAATGCTTAAAAGAGCAGACTAGAAAGGATGAGCAAAGGAGAACCGTAGAAGCACCAAGGGATGACTTAGATGAGGTTAAGGAGGTGTGTAACCTACTGAGGTAGGAGAATATTATTCCCCTGCTAGGGGCATGGTTGAAAGAAAATGTGTCATGTGCTAGGGAAGAACACAAAAGGAATATCCTGCATGCAAACCTCCCATCTCACAGCCTTGATTATTACAAAGAGATTACCCTGAACGCAGTAGTGGATGGATGGTTGCTTAGTAACATCCTCATTGACACAAGCGCGGAGGTTAATGTTCTCACTTTGGATTCCTAGCATCAAATAGGAAGACCTGCATTATAGCAATCTTCAAATGTGTTGTATATGGAAAATAAGACAAAGGCAATGCCGATAGGTGTCTTGAAGGATGTGACCATTACCATTCAGGGGACTAGGTTCACTAGGGATTTTGAAGTCTTGGTGCTTACCGAGGTAGATAATGTCCCAGCGTTATTTGGGCACTCGTGGTGTTATAAGAATAATGTAGATCTCTGGTTTAACAAGGGGTACATAAGCTTTGAAAACAAGGAAGAGCAGGTAGTTATACTATTGGTTGATGGGAATTCCACCCCCTATACTAAACCCCTTGGGGAGGAAGTCTTGGACAGAATATATGTGCACTCCATAAGAGATCCAAAGACCATCCACACTACAGAAGGAGTCATCCAGTTTGATGATGCTCAATCTATTAGTGATACTACCAATATAGCATGTGATAATTGGGCACATTGGACTTATGAATTGATTGGGCAACATCTGAAAGTTTCAGTGACCAAGGTAGCCACAGTGCCTACAGTTCGGTGCTTGGCAGGAAAGGTAATAACCAAGTATTTTTGGGATGCCTACCCTGAGGTCTTTTTAAGATAAATGGAAGCTCACTAGAGGGAGGAAAAATGAAAAGGTATGCTAGGTTATGTTTTGATAAGCATGGCAGCAAGTAGGTGGGCCAATATAGTGAAAACTTGTTGGAATGGCATGAATTCATAATTTCACTCACTATCCAATTTTTGAAGAGCAACATACCCACCGATTTCAAGGATTACAATGGAAATGGACCCACCTCTTCCCACATCCAAGCATGTGAGAGGGTCTGGGGAGAAGGCATGAAAGCTTTACCACCCTCCCTTTGGGTGCACAATCTGTATTCAACACTACAAGGTTGTGCGTGCGCTTGGTATATCCATTCTAAAACACGCCACAAAATAGGAAGTTGGCAGGAATTAGTGGCTGACTTGGTTCACACATTTGAGTACCAAAGTACCAAGCAACTAGTTGATGAGGCATTGCAGACTATCAAGCACCTCACTCTAGGGGGATTGTGCCATGCCAGAAGATAGGTTAGTAAACTTACTCCGTGGACATTGCTTAGAAGTGCGATTCGAAGAGGAGGAACTAGAAGTCATATAATTTGACCACGTGTGTGCTGAAAAGGAGAAAGGAAAGATGGTATACGTTGTTGATGGAGAGGAGATGGAAATCCTGAATGTCGACCATTTGGTTAGGGCATGCAAAGTAGTTGATAGTGTGGATGCATGTGCGCGCATGTATCATGAACCAATCAAAACAAAAAAAGTTAACATCAGCTCGGAAGAGGAGCCCAAGGAAGCTATCATTGGGGACTACAGGTCAAACAAGGAAGTATCAAATGTCATTGATCTCTTACGCGAATTTAAGTATTTATTCCCACGCAGATACCATGAGCTGAAAGACATCCACCATTCATTGGGGGAAATGAGGATAAAGTTGAAAGATTGTGCGCACCCGGTCAGGAAGAGGCCTTACAAGATGAATCCCAACATGCACGTGAGGGTTAAAGAAGAGCTAGAAAAGATGATAGAATCTGGTATCATTGAGGCTGTGGAGGAATCAGAGTGGATAAGCCCAATGGTGATCAGCATAAAGAAGGATGGGCGGATTAGGATATGTGTGGATTACAGGGAATTAAATGTTGTTTGTATCATAGATCCTTTTCCCGCCCCCTTTATTGAAGAAATTTTGGACGGAGTTACTAGGCACGAGGTCTATTCCTTTACGGATGGATTCTCAGGATATCACCAATATAGGATTGCCAAGGAAGACCAAGAAAAGACAATTTTCACCACCGAGTGGGGAAGCATTGCATACACGGCCATGCCCTTTGGGCTAAAGAATGTGCCAACTATATTTTCGTGCATAGTGGTACAAGCATTTAAGGACTTCATCCACAAGTTCCTTCAGGTATATTTGGATGATTGGACAGTGTATGGATTAGTAAGGGACCATTGTGATAACTTGAGGTTAATGTTTGAAACATGTCGGTAGTTGAGGATCTCCCTCAACATCAAGAAATGTATCTTTGCAACTCCTTTTAGAACATTGTTGGGGCATATCATATACAAAGAAGGCTTACCAGTGGATCCTGCAAAAGTTACAGTTATTATGGGGTTAGGGGAGCCTACCAGCCAAAGTGTCATGCATAGATTTATCAGACACATTGGATACTATAGAAAGTTCATTAAGGGATATGCCAAGATCACTATGCCTTTGGAAATATTGCTCATACATAAGAGTGCCTTTCGGTAGGGAGGGGCGCAGTAGAGGGCATTTGACACTCTAAAAGAAAGGCTTATCACTACACCAATTCTATGATTCCCATCCTAGGATAAAACTTTACATGTCCATGTGGATGCCTCTGGTATGACAATGGGAGCCGTTCTTGCTCAACTGGAAGAGGGGATTGTTGATCATCCCTTGTGTTTTACAAGTAGAAAGTTGACACTAGCAGAACTGAATTATACGACCAAGCGCGAGGCATTGTCAATGATCTACGCACTCCAAAAATTCATACAATATCTACTTGAAACTCTCTTCATATTCTACACTAACCATATGGCCTTGAAGTATCTAGTAAACAAAGCAGTATTGCAAGGGTGCATATGTCGTTGGGCACTTTTACTTCAAGAATTTGACTTTAAAGTGGTAGTAAAATTGGGAAAGAACAATTGTGTACTAGATCATTTATCAAGGATTGATTCAAGAGAGGATGTGCAAAGTGTTGAGGAAACCATGTTGGACGTGTAACTATTCAAGTTGTGGCACGTGCCCTTAGAATTAGAAGACATTATTATCTTTCTCAAGGAAAATGTGGCGACCGAATGGATGAATGCTCTGGAGAGGAAAAGGTTAGCCATACGTGCCACGCCCTTCGTGTTGATCAATGGGGATTTGTATAAAATGGGTCATGATGAGGTTTTGTTTCGGTGTGTATTAGAACATGAATGAATAGCTATAATAGAAGAAGCCTATAGTGTGATTGCTGGAGGACGCTCTGCAGGGAATACAACTGTATGCAAGATCCTAGTCATTGGGCTATGGTGGGAAATGATTCACCAGGATTGTATTAAGTTTTGCAAGGCCTATGACCACTACCAATACCTTAGAAAACATGAAAAAAGGGATGAGATGCCCTTGTACCCCATCACCAGCGCAGAACCTTTTGAAAAGTGGGTAATAGATTTTGTCAAACCAATCTCACCAATTGCATGAAGGACTAACTCACGGTATATCATTACCTGTACTGAATATCTGACAAGGTAGGTAGAGGCCACACCCACTAAGGATTTTTTTTGGGAGAAAATTATCAACAAGTATGGGTACCCATTAAGTTTAACAAGTGATAGGGGCACTCACTTTGTAGATGAAATAATCAGGATTCTACTGATAGAATTCATGGTAGCCCATCACAAGACTACCCCTTATCACCCTCAGGAAAATGGGACTCCAGAGGCATTCAACAGAATCCTTAGTCACACATTGACTAAGATATGTGACGTTGGTAGGGAGGATTGGGATGACAAAGTGTCAGCAGTTCTTTAGACATACAAAAAAATGTATAAAAGGTTGAATAAGGCCACACCATTTCAATTGGTGTTCAGTGCAGAGGCTGTTTTACCGGTTGAATTCATGTTACCATCTCTACATATAGCGCGCGTAAGAGGGTTGGACAACAAACAAGCACTGGAAGAAAGAATTGATGAATTGATAATGTTGGATGAAAGGCACTAACAAGCAAGATGGAGCCAAACAACTAAAAAAGCTAAGTAAAAGGCATGGCACAACTACCACATTAAAAAAACAAATAGTTTGAGGTTGGCCAAATGGTATTACTATATGATTCAAAATTTCTACGCCATCCTAGAAAAGTGAAGGTGCATTGGTTGGGTCTATATGTAATTTCATACATCCTTGATTTGGGAGTGTGCCAATTACAAGCACTGGATGGAACAAAATTACCTAGACACTTCAATGGGAGTAGGTTGAAGCCCTACTATAAATAATGCTTCTTGGTGTTTGTAAATAAGGTAGTGCTGCCACTTAGTTTAGAATTTCCTTTTATGCTTTTCCTTTGTTGTTTTTCCCTTTCACATTGTTGTCTTGTTTTGCACCTTGGGTGCCACTAACCATATTACTTTTTGACTTATGAATGTGCAAAGGACTGCGCATTGTTGTAGTGTGGGGTGAGGTGATAAAAAGAGGCACGAAGTTATTCTGTAGGAGGATTGGGTTGGCAGACCATTCGAACTGGCCCTGTTGAAAAGATGCATTAGGAGAAAAGAAGGTAGATGAGTGGCAAAATAAGGTTACATGGGAAATCCACGTATAAGGAGAAAAAGCACAAAAACATTAGGTAGGCGAAAGCAAGAATCACGAGCATGGAAGAGGTGCCTTTGGCACTGGTAACATGAGCACAAGAGTCTTCTGTCAGGATGGATTGCTTACACACTAGAAGGTTGGAAAAGTTTTCGTGCAAGGATTAGGTGCGGGTGGAAACATTTTCACGCAAGAATTGGGCACGTGTGAAAAACATTTCACGCAAGGATTGGGTGTGCAAGGAAAAGCACTAAAGTCTGGTTTGTTTGAAAAATTCCACATTAAATATTGTCATATGGTGGTAGGTAGCCTAGCCTTTAATGCGTAAAAGTAGGAAAAGCTATAAATACAAGGATGGGCAATTCATTATTTTACTTTGTGAAAAAAAGGAGAATGATTTTATTTCAAGAGATAGGTTTTTGAGAGCTAACTTGTGTAAAGGAAAATCTCAAAAACTCACACGCAATCTATCCGCTAGATCTACAAACTAGAGTAGAAGTGATTCACAGGTGTGGGGAACGTTTTGAAAGAATGTCGTGATCGAAGGAGGAAAATCAAAAATTAGGGTTTGTACTCTAGGGCACAAGGTGCATGAGGAAACCTCTTAAATAACTCAAAATTAACCAAGGAATGAAATAAAAGGGTAAAATGACAGCCACAAAACCAATTGATAAGCCTACAGTACAATCCAAGAAGGGAAAGGGTAAGGTAAAAGGAAAGAAGAAAGAAGAAGAAATCCCTTTGGATACCAATGACGAATGGTACTCAGAGATGCAATACCCAGATGGGGTTTTTCTAGGGTAAGAGTGGGAGTCCCACATCAGGCAGATGACCATAATCGATTACAATTACCAGTCAAGTATAATTACAAAGGAAATGGCACTGGAGCTGGTATGCCTCACAAACAAATGAACACCTGACGGGATATCGATCTACAGTGATGTAGTCAAGGTGAAAATGGAGAAGGCATGGCTTCTCTAGCGTTATAAGCTAGCATATATCGGGAAGCCTAAGCGCTTGTACCAGTGGCTAATGACATGCATGCATGAAGATTTATTTTTCTTCACAAGACACAAAATGCATCTAACTCCCCAGTTAATCTCACACTTTACAGGCCTAAACTGTAAATGGGACGCACTCATCGATGACCTCCAGGATGAGGAGGTAATTAAAGAAACCATTACATTCTAGGATTATAAGAAGGGATTAAAATACTACGATGTCATGGATATCAGTGATGAAAATGGCTGCTTACCTCGTTTCCAAGTTGAATGGGCAAGAGAGGTGGACCCAAGTGAGCAAGCCCTAGTTGAATGTCTACAGGAAGGTCACAGAAGGCACCATGTACAATATCTCCCAGTACATAGTAAAAGAGATCATAAGTAGTACGGAGAATGGAGGAAAGATATTATTTGGGAAAATTCTATTAACCATTGTGTTCTTAGAGGTTGAGGTGTCAGATGCATCTGATAAATTTGTATGGGAGTATCCCGATGAAGACCCTTCACCCAGAGACAGGCTCCAAAATTATTCATGTGAGTCAATGATAGGGGTACACCAGGTGCACTTGGATAAATGGTATACATGGCTCAAGAATGCATTCGGGGTAGAATAGTGGATCCCAGAACAACTCCCCATAGAAACTGAAGGAGAGGTAGAGTTTGCAATATAATAGCACTTCTACATTGGTAGATTCCTCTTGGTGGATAGCAGTTGGAGTCCCTGGTGCAAACTCCCCTTCTCATTTACTGCCCAATTCTTCCAAATAGGGGTAAATAGATATAAGGAGTTGAAGAAATTAAGACTTGACCTATCCACCCTTAACAGTGAACACAGGGAAATGAGAAAGAAGCTAGTCTACCTGGGGAAGTGCACGTACGTTGAAAGGTACATGTCGTAGGACGTACACATCGTAAGGCTGATGACCTTACTGATTACTGGGAGTGCTGCTGCAATAATCTACCTACGCATAAGGCCATAGTTTGAGAAGGGTGCATACGTAGAGAATGAAATATCCATCCCAGATGACCCCATGGGAAGGAAGAAGCCAATGCCAAAGCACAAGGAGAAAGAAGAAGAAGAAGAAGAGGAAGAACAAGGGCGGTGGAAAGGTAGAATGTACGTACTGCAGGGCTGAGTACCTATGTCTAGAAGAAAAGGAGGATGGTGGACATGGAAAATACCCCAGAGCCTATGAAGTAACCACCCCCTAAAGAACCTTCAAATGAAGAAAAGATAGCATCCCTGACTCCAGAGTTTTCTACACATGAAGAAGAACAAGGAACGGAGGAACAATTGTCTAAAGTTGCAGATGACCCAAACACCTATCTAGGTAAAAAGGATAATGTTGAAGGGGAAGAGTTGGAGGTGGATCAAGAGCCAATTGATGTCCATGACTCAGAGGGAGAGGAAGCAAAGGATACAAGTGATGCCTTCATCTTTGTAAGGAGGAAGAGCAACCAAAGGGAGGAATGTGCGTGGAGAAAAGAAAGGAGTGAAGGGGCTAGTACTAAGGAGCCAGATATGCCCAAGCTCACTCAAGAGGAGGTAAATGAGAAGGCAACAAGGGAGGTAGAGAATATAATCAATACCCTGGTCGAAGAGGAGTTAGAGCACAGCACGGAGCTAGTGCTTGGGAAATTCAAAGAAGAGTAGAGGGAGAAGAGTGTGGGTAGCACAAAAGGCCCAAATCTATCAGTAACCATTCCCCAGGGCATGTGCATGAGAAGTAAACATGCGGAAGGGGGAAGAAAAATGATGGGTTATATTGATGACCCCAAAAAAAATTTGTGCACACGTTTCCAGAGTACCATGCCCACCAAGGAGCTAACTGCCATAGATTCCTTGACCCTGAGGGTGGATACCCGTGAATAAGGAAGATGCTATCATGGGCATTCAACTCCCACCTCGATGAGCCTAAATTTTAGATTAACCAAGGAGAAGTATAAAGCTTTTCAAAGGAAAGGGAGACAACCCCATTGTAAACACACAGCAACTATTGGATGAGAAAGTGTGTAACGCGCTCAACAAAGTCTCTATGGAAATCAAGGCTAGGCTCTTTGGCAGGAATGACAGGGTTAGAGTCTTGAAGGACATGTTGGAGAAGAGGAAGGAAGAAGTGGTGAAGCTAATGAAGGATCTCAGTCTTGAGAAATTAATTAGCACTCAACTGCAGAGGGAGCTTCTGGAGGAAAAGTTCAGGGTACTTGAAGGTTCTAAGAAGGTGGAGCTCATCTCCTAATTAGTTATCACAAAGCACCTAGTCCTTAACCCTCCCATGCAAAAGTATAGATCCTCCCTAGAATGTCTAGAGGACTTGACTTGGATCCTCACCATGGAGAGGCAGCCCTTGGAATTAGAGTCGAAAGAAGAGGTAGTGGCACACTTGGATAAAGAAGACAAGTTGAATGTCATCACACTCATGGCCAAATACAAAAAAGTGCTTGCTAATGTAAGAACAGCTACACAAACCATGGGGATCACTTTTTACCATTGCGTAGATCAAGACAAATTGACAAGCATACTGCTTTCCAGTGACAAAGCTGAGCTGAAGGAATTCAAAGAAAAGAATAAGAGCAATAGAGCCAAGAGGGAAAGGATCATATCTGAAGTAGAAAAGAAATCTGAAGCCATTGAGAACTGACAAGTCTCAATAAAAACCTGGCTAAACGAGCTCTACAAGGTCATCACAATGAAGATGGATGCCCTTGAGGATCACGCAAAATAACTAGAGACTGTGGTGGAAACCATTACCACATAAGGGGAAGGGCTAACCTTCGATGAGGTAAGCACATTGGTTAGCGACATCTATACTAAAGTGTAGAAGGAAGTTAGTGCTTGGAGTACAATGGAGGCCGAAATCTAGCAAAATTCTCCCCTTCTTCTTCTTCAGGAAACTTTCCCCCCATTCTTTCTCTTCCCCATTATTTATTCATTCCCCCCATTCTTTTCTAAGGCAAGGCCTTGTATTCTTTTTGTACTGCATTCTTTGAAGAAGGTTCCCGAGGGTAGAGAATAGGTGAAGTGTGGGGTAATGTTGTGCCCCTGAATATAGCTTCCAAATCTTAAGGGTGCGTAGGTGCACATGGCCGGAGGAAGCGTGCAAGTGAAGGCACGCAGGGTAGTATTCAAAAGGCTTCTTGGAGAACCCAGTGTGTACGCATCACGTGAAGAACAATTTAGGACTTATCCATTTTTGGCCTTTTGGGCATGACACATGAAGAACGTGTTCCATTTGGATAAAGTTCCAACCTGGTGATAGGGTGTCCTAAAAGGAATATACCTTACGATAGAAAGATCTAAAAAGTTAATCATGACATGGAGAGGCATGCACCTGGGGTGACCCACACCTTGACCCTTGGGGCTAGATATGAGGCTGTAGAGGAGTTTGTTAGAGCTCAAAGACCTATTTATATATGTGCCCTTGGCAAAGAAAAGAGACAGAAGTGAGGTAGCGGAGCTCTATAGAATTATTGCGAGAATTATGGGATGAAAATGGGTAAAGGATTCTAGAAAGGATGTAATGGGGAAATGGGGAATGCAATTTTATTTTTTGGGAATACATGTATGAATTCAAAGATGGCGCATGACTATGGTCTGCCCCTCTATGATACTTTATAGCAAGACTATGAATAAATATGATAAGGTTACCATCATGTTTACATTAAGATCTCCTTCTGTATTATCTACATGTTTTAATTTTCTTTTGATATTTTATAATCTTGGACCTCACTTGAATGGTTAAGTATATTAGTGGATTTATAACTCTTGGTTCTATTATTTCTATTGCATGTTATGTTTCTATTATGACTGAAGGGGTGTAGAAGTCATTTCAAGCTCTATAGCTCTTCATGTCTGTTAAATCATGAAGTCAGAATCATGAACTATGCCTTAAACTACACTCACATAAAAGAGAGACTCATCTCCCTCTCGCACACCACGGGTGAGTGCCCAGAGCCCGTTGGGTCATAGGCCAGCGCGCATTACATTCCCTTGTTCTTGGTGGGTATAAAAATGACTACAGGCCAAGCTCTTACCTCTCCATGATGGAGTTGTTCCAAGTTCCAAAACAGCCAAGCATAAGCATGCAACAATATTCCAAAATCTTCTCCAAGCAAGAGCTCCAAAAAATAGAAAGAAAATTTACCCCAAAAATGTAGTCTCCAAAAGTGAAACAACCCAAAACAAGGAAAGCAGTTCAAATTTTATAGAAGAGGGAAGAGAAGAGGATGAGGAGGATCCATGTAGGATGCCACATCATAGATCCTCAACCCCAACCCTTAAAAGTCAAATTCATTCTCCAATACATAATAAATAAGTGGGTGAATAATATGACATATTTACTTACACACTCAAACAAGCCCATACCCCATAAGGACTGAAATTAAATTAAGTAAGAAAAGTGCAATTACAACATTCAACTTGACTTGTAAAAATGCATAAAAGGTCTAAATTTAACCCTCCAACCATAGGCAAGGTTGGTATGTAAATTTAAGAGGTATGGGACAAGTTTAACTTGTCCCACAAGCCTCCAAAATCAGCCTCCAAGGACAAATTCGAATTTTGAAGAAGGTGGAGTGTTTCACTCTCAAAATTTAACTTACACATTCTTACAACACTTTAAAACATGGCCAACAACTCTATTAATTACATTTTTATGACATCTTTTAATTAATTAACTAATCAATATGATTACTCACAATATTAACACCGCATTAAATAAATAATGAAATGGTAAGTGCACCACATAAAAGACATGCAAAATTTAAACAAAAGGGACCAAATAGAAGAAAAACATAAAATCCCTTTGTCAAATTTAAAGGTGATCCCCCCATGTGAAATCCCTAACACAAACAACACACACAAATAAATACAGTTGTCATGGTGTCCCTATTGAATTCATCTAGAATTTCAATGTGGTTCGTCTCCGATCCCCTGATGTTTGTTGTGATGTTTTAACCTGTAAAGCACACATACCTCATTTGGCCTCATGGCCATATTAGAACGTCCAAAATAATATAAATATAATTAAAATTCCAAAATCATCTAGATATATGAATCACAACAACATCAAAGCAATCTAACAATATCATTTATAGTTTTATCAACAACTATATCATCATCGAATAATTTTCCATTTCTAGGTCTACTCACAATATCCAAATATTAGAAGTCTGAACAACATCCATGATACAACCATGTCCAACAGTATATCATCATCAACATATAAAATGCCTCTAATAATCATCATGCATCATAACTGAATCAAGTCAAAAATAATCCATGATCTAACAATTAACATCATACTATAATAAAGTCCATAATCATGTTCATAATATAATTAGCATTATCATGATTAGTGTCAAAAATGTGTTAAATGGAATTGGGCACTACATCCCCCTCCTCTTAGACTCAACTTCCTCCTAGAAGTCACTAGAAAAAATGTGGAAACTGAAATCGTAACAAAGTAACATCCTCCCATGTAGCTACAATCTCATCATATCTGTCCCACTGCACCTGAACCTAATCAACCTCTCTACCTCAAAGGCCTAGGGTCCTGTGATCTAGGATGCGAATGGGCTCTACCATCACCTTCCCCTGATCTTGCACCTGTAATGATGTCTAATCTAACACATGAGACAGATCTGCAATATATCTCCTAAGAACTGAAACATGAAACATGTCATGTATGTGAGAAGAGATGGGTGGAAATGCTAGACGGTAGGCCAAAGGTCCAATACAATCTAATATCTCAAGAGGACCCACAAATCTAGGATCTAACTTAGAACCTTTTCCATAATGGCTAGGGCTCTTGTGTGGCCTAACATTAAGCAACACCTTCATGCCCACCTCAAAACTACGGTCGTTCATATGTTGATCTCCGTATTTCTTCTGCCTGTCTTGTGCCTCCTGTAGTCTTTTTCTGATCAAAATCACCTCCTACTCCATGTCCTACAACAAAGTTGGTCCAAGAGAAACCCTATCCTCTATATTTTCCCAACTAAGAGGTGTCATGCACTCCCTACCATACAAAGCCTAAAAAGGATCCATGCCTATAGAACTCTAAAAACTATTATTGTTGGCAAACTCCACTAAGTACAGGTACTCCTCCCATATAGACTATTGATCCATCACATACATCCTGAGCATGTCCTCTGAAATTTGATTCACTCGCTCAGTCTATCCATCTGTCTCAGGGTGATATGTTGTGCTAAAATTAATCTTTGTCCTAAGGGCATGTTGCATGGTAGTCCAAAAATGGGAAGTTTACAAAGGATCACAGTCACTAATGATATTCTATGGAATCTCATGCAACCTAACAATCTCATCCAAATATACCTATCTCATTGCTCCATATGTATAAGTGGTATTTACCAAAGAAAAGTGAGCCACTTTTTTCAATTTATAAACCGTGACCATGATGGTGTCATGGTGATATCTCAACATTGGTAGCCCAACAATAAAGTCCATAGAAATGGTGTCCCATTTCCACTTTGGTATAGCATGAGGAAATAAAAGACAAGCTGAATGCTGATGCTCAGCCTTCACCTTCTGACACTCTAAACATCATGACCCAAACTAGGCCACATCTTTATGAAGTCCTCTCCAATGATATAACTGTCTCAAGGTGGCATGCATCTTCTTCACCCCGGGATGGGCTGAATAGGGTGCACAATGTGCCTCTACCCAGATGTCCTACCTCAAGCCTCCATCTCTGGGAACATAAATATGGCCTCTATTCCTGAGAAGACCATCTACCTATAAATAAAAACCATCAAACTTCCCCTCAAGGGGTCTCTAAGACTCGATCTCTACTCAAACTGCAATGTAGAAGCTGTCCAGAGGAAGTTACTGAAGAATCCTGCTCCATAAATATATGCTCACTGAGGTGGCCATAGCCACATGTCTCTATCTACTAAGAGCGTCTGCCACCACATTCTCCTTCCCATTTGCATTCTTGATCTCCATATCATACTCACAAAGGAACTCTATTCAATGCCACTAATGAGTATTGACTTTGGGCTGTGTGAAGAGGTGACGAAGACTCAGGTGATTTGTCCTGAGCTTGAATCTCCGACCAAGCAGAAAATGCCTTCCTTGAACTAAAGCATGCACAACTACCACAAGATTAAGATCATGAGTCAGGTAATTAAGCTTGTAATATTTGAGTTTGCGAGACTCAAAAACCACTACTCTGCCCTCATACATCAACACACCTCCAAACCATGCTAAAGAAGCATCTATGCAAATGCAAAACTCACCCTGTGGATCTGGCACTACAAGAATAGGTGTTACAGTGAGACATTCCTTTAGTGTATTGAAGGCTTGCTTTCACCTTTCTGACCAAACAAACTTCTTCCCTTTCCTCTATATAGAAGTGAAGGGGTGTACAATCTGAGAAAAGTCCTCAATAAATATCTAGTAGTAACCTGCTAATCCCATGAAGCTATGCACCTCAGTCACATTAGTGGGTATTGGCCAATCCATAACAGCTCTAAGCTTGGAAGGATTGATGATGATAACTTCCCTAGAAATGATATGGCCCAAATACTGCACCTCCGTCTAAAATAATGCACACTTCTCCAAGTTCCCAAAAAGTTACTGCTCCCAAAGATACTGAAGGACCTGGCGAAGGTGCCCCTCATGCTCCTCACGTGTATATGAGTCAATCAAAATTTCATCAAGGAAGATGAGCACGAAGTAATCTAAAAAGGTTCTAAATACCCCATTCATCAAACTCATAAATATTGTGGGGGCATTAGTCAAACCAAAAGGCACAACTACGAACTCATAGTGCCCATATCTTGTATGAAAAGTGGTCTTATGAATATCCACCTCCATAATCCTCAGCTAATGATAGCCTAACTTAAGATCTATCTTTTAGAAAACTCTAGGTCCCTTCATCTAATCAAACAAACCATCAATGCATGGAAGGGGATAACGATTCTTGAGCGTTACCTTATTTAGTTGGCGGTAATCAATACAACATTGCAAGGATCCATCCTTCTTCTTCACAAAAATAATTGGTGCACCCTAAGGGGATACACTATGATGGATGAGGCCTTTCTCCAAAAGGCCCTCAACTTGTAACTTGAGCTCACAAATCTCTAGTGTGGTCATCCAATAAGGTGCTCATGAGATAGGCTCTACTCCTAGAACTAGGTCTATATAAAAATCAATCTCACGTGGGGGTGGTAACCCCTGTAGCTCCCCAGGAAAGACATCTACAAACTCTCTCAAAATTGGGTGATCATCTAGCAATGGTCCACTAGACCCATCCTCTGATCTTTCACTAATTATAACAACATACATCTGACAACCCCGTCACACACACTGCTTAAGCTACATAGTAGAGATGGTGCAAATAGAAATAGGTCTCCTGACCCATGAAATCACCGACTCAACTCCCAAATCATCTGTACAAGATATAATCTTGTGGTAACAATACACTCTATCCTTGTGTGTAGACAATCAATCCATACCTAAGATGAATCCATATAAGCCAAAAGGAAGGATACAGAGATCCGAGGTAGTGGTGAAAGGTCCCAAATACACCACACACTCCTTAACTAAGGAGTCTACAGAGATCTTGGATCCTAAAGTGATTTCAACATCCCAAATATGACCCTGCCTAATTGCCACCAGCCTGCATCGCTGTACTAAAGATGGTGCAATGAAAGAATCAGAAGAACTAGAATCAAACAATATGGAAGTAGGAATACCACTAATGCTACCTGCAGTCTCAATAACTATACTTTAATGCTCTACATGGCAGTTCTCAACTTTTTCATACATCCTATGACTTTGCTCCATATCACCAAAATTAGGCTCTAAGATATTTCTCTTACCCTTATTATTAGGGTTTTATGGGCAGTCTCTCTAAAAATGTCCAAAAACACCATAACCAAAACAACTGCCTAATCCTCTCCCCTGTGTAGCAGATCCAGTTGGTCCTCTGGAGGTCTGTGGTATGGATCTTGATGTTTTGGTTATGGTTTGCTAAGTTCTCTACTGGTGAGCTCCTACTGAGTGAGCTCTATGGGAACCTTATGTCTTAGTGGGACCCCTCAGAGGAGGCCCCATACTCTGACCTCTCTTTTCATCAAATCTCTATGGAGGTTTATAAGGTGGGCAGGACTACTACTACTGTTGTTACTGCTATGGTCTAAAGGATGATTGAGCTGAACCCTGTCCACCACAAGGAAGAGGTATTGACCTCCTCGATATGTTTTCTTACATCTATTGTATGTGGCTCTAGACTCGGTCTCTAGCTTGTTGGGTCTTTCCCCAAGTCTCCTCTGCTATATAGGCCTTCTTGACAACCTCAACTAATGTTCGTGGACAATGGATCTACACTGCACCTCCAATGTCTAGATTTAGGTCCCAGATGAACCTACAGATCCACACCTACTCATCTTACATGTAACCAACATACTAGACTAGATCCAGAAATCTACTCTTGTATTCAGCCACTATAAGAAATGCCTATTGAAGGTCATGGAACTCATCTATCCACTTCTGTATGAACCTCTGTGACAAGTATCTATTCCAGAAACACTTCTCAAAGAGCTCCTAGGAAACTGTCTCAGAATCAACATGGAGATTTTTCTCCTCTCTCCTCCACCAGACACTAGCTCCATCCCTCAGTAGATGGATCGCAACATGATCTTTCATGTTGCTAGAATAAGGACAAAGCTTTAAGCATCTTCTCAAGATCACCAACCAGACCTCTACCTGAAATCCACCTATGTCACTAGAATAATGTGATGGCCGAAGCTTTAGGATCTCCCTGATGTGATCTACAACTGTGGTTTGATGGCCTCTGGGTCTCTCTTCATTCTCATCCCTAATTCTAGGGATCCAAAACCTATCTCTATGTCCTAGAGCTCGGTCACCATGTCCTACTCATCTTACATGTAACCAACATACTGGAGTAGATCCAGAAATCTACTCTTGTACTCAGCCACTGTAAGAAATACCTGTTGAAGGTCATGGAACTCATTTATCCACTTCTGTATGAACCTCTATGACAAGTAAGTTCAAACGGGCCTTTTGTTCCATTTTCAGCCGAAACACCTGAACCACGTACTTCACGCGTTTTCGTCCCAAATGTCCCAAAATGCATTTGTGCGTCTTCGCCTGAATCGGCTGAGCCGCGTGTTTCACGAATTCGTGTCTCACATGTCCTAAGCGAACCAAGTGTCATTCATACTTAGTTTTTTCCGCTCTACCCGAATATGTTGCTTGTCAAATTGGTAGATATGAATTTAACGCGCATTGATTTCCTTTCTCTCTCCAAAACGGCTATATAACGAGCAGACCCCCTTTTGCAATTTTCACACTGCTTCCTTGCTATCTTTTTCCCGAACCCCCACAATCTAATTTCCTGCGCACATACCCGTTGCCTACTACAATTCCTTCCCAAGTCTAGATTGCAATTCTCTCTCTCTGATAATACCAATATGAAGATCAAATTCCAGGGACAAGAACAAATTTCGTCACTAGAGTCTGCCGTTCCCAATATTGGGGACAGTGAAGCTTGACATCTCAACTTCGGTGATTTGTGGGTGAGGATGGCAGACGCAAACCCTACACCAATGGCACAAATGATTCATGATAGTGGTTTGGCTTTCGCCAGAGGTTTCCCGATCTCGGTACAGTGCGCTGATACCGTGCTTTCGTGTGGAGCTCACTTTGACCCTGCTTTAAGTGAATTAACCAATATACATGGGGAACTCATCACTAAGCTAGATGCTGCCACCATTAGCACTGCTCTAAGGATCCCAGAGATGGATAATGCCATATTCGTCTCCCGGGATCAAGCACAGGCCCTGTTCGATCAAGACAATGACAAATATAAGGCACGAGTGGCAAAGTCTTGGTTGAAGAACCCTAAGAAGGGAGCTTCTCGTCTGTCCAAAACCCTTTTACGGGAAGATTTCAATGAAGAGTTGTCTGATTTAATAATTCTGTTGGCTCGGGTTATGGGTTTGCCCACTACCAACGAATTTCACTTCTAGATGTGCCTGCTCATCAGCATGGTGTGTGAGGGAACACAGAATATCAGCTGGGCAGAGATCATTAGCATGAATTTGGTAGAGCAGCTGTCCAATGTGCAGCAAATGAAGAAATTCTATATGACTTCGTACCTGATGTACACTCTGGCAGCATCAAGGAAGTGGTTTGGTTTTTCTTATATAGATGCACACAAAGACGATCCAGTATATGCCTACTGCCCGCAGTTCACCTTGGAGACCAGCAATCGTAATTTCAGAAGGGTCAATGACGCTTTTAACATGTACGTGGTCAGATTGCTCAAAGGTGACACTGCCAGGAGATTTTTAGATGAAGCTATGACTCTAATATCACACTACGGTGCTTACTTCATCCAGTTCAAGAAATTCTCTTATATCAGGCTCGCCGGCTATGAGGGCACCCCTCTGAGACTGCCCATGTTCCGCAATGATAAAATGGCCTTGATAGAAATATGTAGGCAACTAGACAAGTTGCACAGAACTTGCAGAGATAAGAAGATTTCTGGCTTACATTTTCCCATCTCTCTGAGAAACTACACTTGCAAAACAGCCCTGGATGCTCAGAACATAGAGAGAACCCTGGTCCCTATCACCGTTCATTTCTTCAAGCCAAGGACCTACTTCGACTTGAAGAAGTTCATTGAATAGAACATCAAGATAATCTACCATCATAGGGCAGATACAGAAGACTACTGGGTGGACTGTGCAGATGATTTTGAGGCCAGGAGAAGACTTTATGGCAGGTTCTCTCTGCCACTGATCCAAGAACTCGGTCTGTATCAAGTTCCTGAAGGTCTCCAGGATGACAACTCTGATCTATACTCATATGAGTATGAAAATGTGGTTAAGCACACTCCTTTGGAGGACCTGGATTAGAACAAGAAAGAGAGGGATGATCTGGCTGAGATCCTTGCTCTAGTATTAGTCAGGACTAAGATCTGGTTTGACAGGAAAGTTTGAGAATTCAGGAGGCATTCAAGAGAATCCTCTTCTAAGGATGCTTCAACACCAAGAAGAGAAGCATATATTCCACGGTCGGAAAAACCAGTGAAGACCCCTCCTACCTCATCAACTCAAGGACGTGCAACTTCCACTCCTTCTTCATCCACTCAAGTGTACCAGAAGAAACTCAAGGAGGTTAAGAAGGAGCCTGCAGAAAGTGACCCTCAAAGAAAGCAGGCAGAGTTGCCTATGGGACTAGAGAACATCATTGTTCTCAGTGAAAGTGAAGAAAGTGAAATGCCAACCCCTGCAAATGCTCCTGAAGACCCAGCTGATAAAGATAAAGAAATCCATAGCACTGAGCTTTCAGGTGATGTTGACTCTTCTGCCGCAATTTCCCCAAGTGCCCCACTCACCTCTCAACTCAAGTCAATAGCTGCGTAGACCTTGAGTGTCATGAGCTCTCTGTCTCTTGGTCCCCTTGCCCCTCCTACTGATTCCTCTTCCTCTTTTGCATGGGTGCAACCTTTGGTTGACAAAAGGAAGAGGAAATTTTCCTCTCGAAGCTCAGGACCAAATTTTGATGTTGTTGCAGCCTTGTTGGGCACCACTCCTCGTGCCAAGAAAGCCAAGGTTACCTCTAGAATAGTGTCTGATGCTCAAGGTCAGCAATTCCTAGAGATTGCCAAGCCTACAATGGATAAATCAAAGTAGGACTTGCAGGTATCTGACTTAGAGCTATTGAGAATCCCAATGGGAGAGTCTACCCCTAAAGGTGAAATTCACAACCTCTAGGAAACAGTCACAAGAGTCACTGGGAGGGTAGAGAAAGGGCAAAAAACTATTGAACAGTTGGAAGAACAGGCCCAAGTTCTCACAGGTTTCATCAAGTCTCTTTTGTCTAAGGACAAAGTTTTGGACCCTACCCCATTGACTACTCTCCCACCTCCTGTAATTCTAAGCCAAGATGAAGTGCAGAGTATTAAAGATATGCACAAGTATTCTGTCTATGGAAAATCTATTGAATCCCTGGTGGATGACATGCTTGTTGCTAGATTAAACTTCATCGATGAATCTTTCAAACTCCACGAAAAGGTGAGCAATGTGTAACTGAAGCTCTCCTCCACTATCAATATCATGGATAAAGAGCTCAAACTCTGGAGTAGTTACATAGTAGACCTCCGACTCATGGGATAGGCAGATGAGAACATTGTGTTGGCGAGTAAAGTCTTTGATGATGAAAAGGATAATTTGTCGAAGTCCTGGGTCTACAGCGTGAAGTGGAAGATCAGAGTCCTAGAGGAGGCTTTGGGAGAACTAAAGAACAATTGGCAAAAGGGCGAAGCTTTCAAGACACTGGTTGTCTCTGCTTTTAAAGACATACACTGTCATCTTCAGGATGAGACTTCTGGTACTTCCCTTTCCTTACAAGAAATCAAAGCTCAATTCAGAGCTTTTGTCAAAGATAATTTATTCAAGGAAAGCTCCATCTCCAAAGAAAAAATGAAAGAGATCTACTCTCTTCAATATGCCATTAAAGAAGAAAATAAAGATTATCATACTCGTGTCAAGTTTGATAAAGAGATGGAAAAGTGTCTGGGATTTTGGACTCAGTCTACGACTAACACGTCAGTCCCTCGTGGCAAAGATATAGCTGAGGCGTTAAAGAAATTCAGGCAGCAGATTCTGAAGTCAGTGGGTCCCTCTCAGTGACTGGCCACCTGTCTTCTTCCCCATTCTTTTCTCTTCTTCCCTTTCTTTTTCTGTTTTCCTTGTAATAAGTTGAGGTACTACGATTGGCAGTCCTTAACTATTCTTTAGTTAAAAGAAATGGTTACGAAGAGTAACTGATTTGTAAGCTATAGAATGGCCTTCTTTACACCATTCTAAGGAGGAAGAACTTGGCATATTTTCTGAAAGTGTAAATAGATCACAAAGAAATCAATACAGAAGGACTTTCCATTCTTTGTCTATCTAATCTCTATTATCTCTAAGCTCTCATTTAATTTTTTGTAAAGTTCATTTTGTCTCTAGTTTGTTAGTCTCACTGATTGCATGCTCTTCAACTTTGCAATAGGTTCAAAGGGTAAAACTTCACCATACCCACTCTCTAACAAGATTAAATTTTTAACTTGATTTTTCTCACACTTAATGCATTCAAAAATTCCCCTAAATCATTCTCAATGATTAGGAAATTTCCTCACCTTTTGAGGAGATACCTAACCCTCAATGGAAGGGACTCTATCATGTCTGAATGCATGTCCTTCTACTGATCCTCCGCATAGAGTGGCATTACAATCCTAAAGAGTGTAAAATCTGGGGTAGGATGGCTACAATAACATGATCTTGTGGTGGTAAGTTTGGGCCTATGTGAAAATCCCCCTTGTCTTGTCTGTACCTCTTGCACAGACTAAGGTGAGAGTTAGTTCATTTTTCTAAGTTTTATTAAATTTCCATGTTTACTCAAATATGTAATTTCTAACTAAGTTGTTTTCTAGATTTAAAAGTGTGATAGGTTTAAGTTTCATGTCTCAAGTTTTCTAGTGTGCCCAATAGCACAAGGTTTTAAACCAATGCTCTGATACTAAGTGTAACGCCCACTAAAAACAACCCACTTGAGACCCAAGAAAAATCCTAGGATTAGTTTGGAAAATTATAGAATAAATTTTTTTGAATCAAAAGAGTCTACAACCGGGTTAGAAGATAACAATTATCACTAACAGACTCTAGAATAATTCTAATCCATTAGAAAATACTTTTATTTTGTTAACAATTATTAGAGGTCACAATGGTCCAAAATTTAGGGTTAGAAGGTTCAATTACGTTCAGAGGGTAAAACTTCACCATACCCACTCTCTAACAGGATTAAATTTTTAACTTGATTTTTCTCACACTTAATGCATTCAAATATTCCCTAAATCATTCTCAATGATTAGGAAATTTCCTCACCTTTCCATTGATATAAAGAAGTCCTTGTAACTTCTCAAATTTCTCAAGTTATGGGCTGGCGGGTCTTGGGGTGAAAATTTTCCCCAAGAGCGGGCCTGCGGGCCCAAGGGTGAAAATTTTCCCAAAGGGTGGGTTGGTGGGCCACAGGGAGACTCTAGAAAAATTTCCCATGTAGGGAAAATAAAAAAATTTGTGCCCCGTGCTCCCATGGGTCCACAAGTCCACCAGGGACACATGGCACTCCCTAAGTCAACGTGGGAAAAGTTTGGGGCGGCGGGAGACATTTTGAAAATTCTCCCACACAGGGTGAGGAGCCAAATTTGTGACCCCACTCTAATGAGTCCCTAGGGGACATACAACATCACCTAAGCTAGTTTAGGGAAAGTGAGGTGGTGGGGAGACAATTCACTTAATGCCCTAAAGGGCTAAGAGGATAACAAGGTCCCGTGCCTCCGTCGACACCTCGCGATGACACGTGGCAGATCTGGATTACTTGCGAGCCAGCGGGACGGCAGGGACAACTTGGAAAATCTTCCCAAAATTTTCTAAAACAAAAAAATAAAAAAGGGACTCATTCCACTGCCGATGCCTTGTGACGCCACGTGGCATCACCGGATTGGTTGTGGGCCGGTGGGGAAAATTTGGAAATTTTTCCCAAAATTTTCCAGGAGCGCTAAGTTAAAAAGAGATCCATCCCACCGCTAACACCTCATGGTGACATGTGGCAGCCTCTATTTGGCTATGGGCCGGTGGGGAAAATTTGAAAAAAAATTTCCAAAAATTTTCCTAAACTCTAAGAGAAAAATTCGGGCCCGCGGGCCCGCTAAGGAAATTCTTCCCAATTTGGTTTTTGACGCCAAGTGAACGAAAATATTCAAAGGGTCATAACTTTTGATAGAGAGCTCAGTTTTGGAAAAACAAGCACTTTCTGGAAGTCTCTTGATGTCCTCTTTACACAGAGATCATTAATTTTTTATTTTGATAAATTTTAAGGGGCCAATTTTTAGAAAACGGCCTACTAGATTTTACAATGCGAACTGGTAAATTTTAACTTGTGAGAATTATTCAATTTGATCTCCTTCCTCTCTCAACATATAAATTATAAATGGGGAGTTGTTCTTAGGAGGAATTAGGATAATTTTGTGAGGTAGATCTATTTGATTTAATTCCAATTTGAAATTTTACAATTTTGACAACAAAACAACTGTGAAAACTTTGAACCCGATTTTACCAGATTTTGAAGTATTTCCTTTAAGTATCTTTGTCTAATTGAATTCATTTATGGCCTACTACTTCAATTTAATCATTTAACTTGTTATTTTATTGTTGTAGGTTTGAACTGGGCACTTTTCGTTTAGATAATTACCAGTTTGAGATTATAAAAATAAACAGGAATTAAATTTTAATGGGTCTATTTCCCACTTTCTTCTTCCAAGTATTTAGAATACATTCCAATTCCAATATAACACATTATTTGATTTAATTCCAACCATTTGAATAACCAAAATACAAATATGATTTCTGATCTTAACATTTTTCAAGGATAGAGCATTATATTTTTCCTCACATGCATTTCTTCTTTTCAACTGAATTTCAAAACAAAATAGATGATCAATTTCAATACAATAATACAGATTGAAAAAGGTAATGCAATCCTTTATTGATTCGAAAATTCAACATTACAATCCTTTGTTTTTTTATTCCTTCGAAAACATATATTATATACAGGACATAATAATACACTTTCTTCTCATGTGTTTCACTTTACCACTTTCCAAACAGGGATTTCATAGTGTATGCTAAAGATAGATTTCCAATGGAATAACAACATATGGACAATACAAAACCACTTCCATTAATTTAAATGATTCTTGCAACTTGCTTTCCATTTGGTTTCAAAATGCAACATACAAAAACACGTAGCATTCTTTCACATTCTTTCCGAAATAGAATACAAAGTATAACTATTTTACATTTCAATATACCACTTGCAATTAGTACAACATATTTCCATTATAAACATTTACAATTTCATCCACTTCAAGTGGGAAAGGTTACAATGAGATTTCATTTCTCAAGATATAGTCAAACTGTCTTTTCTCAACTCCAAAACAATAACATGCATTCTTCACATTCTTCCAATTTGATCATAACAAGAGTAGGGGAAAGGCAACATTCTCCACCCAACCAAGACATCCAATGAAGAGGAGAAGCCATCCTTCTTCATTGGGCCCCAAGCCCCAACCACAATGCAATAAAAGATATGATCCAACTCATGGAAATAATAGGCTTCCACAAAACATACAAGCATCATTTTCATAAAGAAACATAGTCCCAAATAGAATGTAGTTTACAACTACATTAAAACATGACAAACAATACAAAGGCTACATCAAGCAAGAAAAAGGAGCAAGAAGCTATGGGGGATGCTACTTATGCCTCCCAAAAGGGGAAAATGGGTATCACCACCTGAGAACAACCCACCAAATATATATATATATATATATATATATATATGAATACCATTTCAAAACTCTGTCATGCCCTTATGCCTCCCCAAAGTACCCCTTATTCCTCACATTTTCTTATGTCTCCCCAACCTCTTATGGTACCCCATAACAAGTAAGGAAATGTAAGCTATTCCTTTGTAAGGTGGAAACCAAATACTGAATCCCTCCACCTTTATACCTCCCTAAAACACACTTGTGCCTCCCAAATAATAACCCCATAGTCTTCTCCTACACCATTCCTAGGCCATCTACCCAACATCCCACAAATATATCAAAACATTCACACAAGAACATTTACATACATACAAGAAGAGAATTTCAAGGTACAATCTCCTACCTCTCCATGATGGAGTTGTTCCAAGTTCCAAAACAAAAGGATTTATCCAAAACATCTAAGCACAAACATGCAAAAATCCTCCAAAAATTTCTCCAAGCAAGAGCTCCCAAAACAACAAGAAAATTCACCCCCAAAATGAAGTCTCCAAAAGTGAAACAACCCAAAACAAGGAAAGCAATTCAATGTTTAAAGAAGAGGGAAGAGAAGAGGATGAGGAGGATCCATGTAGGATGCCACATCACACATCCTCAACCCCAACCCCCAAAATTCAACTTCATTCTCCAATGCATAATAAATAACTAGGTGAATAATATGACATATTTACTTACACACTCAAACAAGCCCATACCCCATAAGGACTGAAATTAAATAAATTAAGAAAAGTGAAATTACAACATTTAACTTGACTTGTAAAAATTCATAAAAAGGTCTAAATTTAACCATCCAACCATATTCAAGGTTGGTATGTAAATTTAAGAGGTATGGGACAAGTTTAACTTGTCCCACAAGCCTCTAAAATCAGCCTCCAAGGACAAATTCGAATTTTCAAGAAGGTGGAGTGTTTCAAACTCAAAAGTTAACTTACACATAACTTACAAGGTCACTTACACATTACTTACATATTCTTACAACACTTTAAAACATGGCCAACAAATCTATTAATTACATTTTTATGACATCTTTTAATTAATTAACTAAACAATATGATTACTCGCAATATTAACACCACATTAAATAAATAATGAAAGGGCAAATGCACCACATAAAACACATGCAAAATTTAAACAAAAGGGACCAAATAGAAGAAAAAATAAAATCCCTTGGTCACATTTAAAGGTGATCCCCCCATGTGAAATCCCTAACACAAACAACACACACAAATAAATACAGTTGTCATGGTGTCCCTATTGAATTCATCTAGAATTTCAATGTGGTTCGTCTCCGATCCCCTGATGTTTGTTGTGATATTTTAACCTGTAAAGCACACATACCTCATTTGGCCTCATGGCCATATTAGAACGTCCAAAATAATATAAATATAATTAAAATTCCAAAATCATCTAGATATATGAATCACAACAACATCAAAGCAATCTAACAATATCATTTATAGTTTTATCAACAACTATATCATCATCAAATAATTTTCCATTTCTAGGTCTACTCACAATATCCAAATATTAGAAGTCTGAACAACATCCATGATACAACCATGTCCAACAGTATATCATCATCAACATATAAAATGCCTCTAATAATCATCATGCATCATAACTGAATCAAGTCAAAAATAATCCATGATCTAACAATTAACATCATACTATAATAAAGTCCATAATCATGTTCATAATATAATTAGCAGTATCATGATTAGTATCAAAAAGGTGTCAAAGGGAAGTGAGCACTACAAAGATCCATAACACGATGGATTCAGAAGAAGGAAAATACCAAGCAAAAAGTATGGCATGACATAAATATAAGGGTTAAGAAGTTTGAGTTTGGACAAATGGTACTTATTTATGACTCAAAAAGTTCTTGCGCCATTCAGGAAAGCTCAAAGTACATTGGTTATGGCCGTATGTCATCACTTACATACTTGAATCATGTTTTTTCCAATTATAAGCGCTTGATGGATCATGGTTACCCGATTACTTTAACAAGATTAGGCTAAATTCCTACTATAAATAAGTCTTCTTGGTTTTTCTAATAAGGTAGTATTTCCATTTAGATTAGGTTTTCAATTCTATATTTCCTTAATGTATTTCCTTCATTCTCTCTATGCTTTGTCAAGTTATTTGTTGTTCTTGTGTAATAAGCACACTTGCATGCATGAAACTAATTACTATGTGAAGAATGTTTATGTGTAGACGACTGCACTTAATTTTAGTGTGGGGTGGTTTTATTTATCCAAGTAAAAGACTCTGGGTATTGAAAGGTGAAAGGAATAAGCTACTTCGGGTGTGATTTAAGTCAAAAGAAGATTGTTTGACCAAGCATGGAGATGAATGAAAGGACAATATAACGCGAGGTAAGCAAAGGCCATGATAACTGCTAGGAGAAGGTACACTGATGAGCTACTTGGGTACAAGGATGCACACTAAAGAGAAGTTTGACCAGAGGGTAGGAAGGCACACTAGAAGGTTATAGATGGGGCATGAAGATGTACCATGCAGAATGAATGAATTTGGTCAATGAATGAGAGGATATTGGGTAGGTGAAGGAGCAATAAATGCATCAAAATTTGAAAAATTATATAAGGATGGGATGTGAATTTAATTTTACCATTATGAATAAGACGTATTTGAGGAAAGAGATGAGTGAGAAGAGCCAAGTGATTAGGTTAAGGTGTGAAGGGTGTGAAACCAAGTGTGACAAATAGATCTGTATGAAAAGAAGTTTGCATCCCCAGTGGTGAAGGGTTTGAGCAAAGAAATGTGATAGAGAGGGGCTAGGGCACAAATATTCCACCTAGGGCATGATTGAATGAAGCTAGGGTTTGATTCACAAATTACAGAGTTAAAGAAGAGACAATTATAAGGTAAAAATGGCACCTAAGAAGGTAGTTGTAGTAGGAGAAAAAGGAAATAATAAGGTGGTTGTCGAGGAGGAAGACATGGCACTTGAAAGTGATTTTTGAAAAATGTAATATCCAGAATGAGTCATCATCGGCCAGGAATGGGATTCACCCATCAGAAAGAGAAAAGTAAGTGAATACAATCATAGGATCTCAGAAAACAAGAAAGAGCTTGATTATTTGCTCACTATTAGGAAAAACAAACATATAGCAGATGACATGCCGGTTTATGGTGATGTAAGAGAGAAGCTTCTGAAGATAATTGGGGTCTACCAATTATATGAGCTTCCATATTTTGGGAATTATGAGCCCTTGTATTAGTGGTTCATGAGCAGAGTGCATGAGGACTTCTTCTACTTTACAGGATGTAGAGTTAGAATATCATCCGCGCTTATCTCATCGATGACAAGTTTGAAGGCCACTGGAGAGGATATAAAGAATGATCTCACAGATAAATACGTGATCTTAAATACCGGACATGAGTTGGGGTACTCGAAGGGTCCACGCGGTATGGATATAAACAAGTTTATAAATTTGAATGATTAGGAGTGGTGGTCACAGGTAATTAAAATGTGGTTACACATTACGCGCAAGATGTCAAAAGGAGCAGTCTATAATATTATAGGCTACATTGCAAAAAAAAGAGTCGAGGAAGCACACACATGAGGGAAGATCATATTTGGGGTTTTTCTACTATCACTAGTATTCATGAAAATTGGAGTACCAGACTGGTGAAGGAAAAGGTATGGGAATACCCCATGGAGAATAAGTCACCAGCTGAAAGGTTCAGCAAGTACCTATGTAAAGGGACCGTGAAAGATGATGTAAAGAAAAATGGAGAAATGGTATGATAGGCTCCGCGTGGCATTTTGAGAAGAGTGGCGCACCCCGAAGGACCTATCATCAATAGTAGGTAAATACGTCCAGTTTGTTGTATATTATCATTTCTGCATCATGTGCTTCCCAATGAGATATGGAGTCTGGAGCCCTTGGTGTAAATTTCCTTATGCATTCATTGCAAGGTATTTCCAAGCATCTGTTCATAGATTCACAGACACATTCCAACTGGTATTCAATGTAGAGAATGTAGAATACAACTACCACATAGTGAGGAAGAAGTATTTGTATCCTAGAAGAAGTTCCTATACTGAGAGGACCATTTCAGAGGTGTTGAACATTAAGCCAATAAGTCTAGCTGTAGTAGATTTAGGGGTAGAATTGGTGTATCTTCAGCTGAAGCCCAAGATGGAGAATAATAAATATGTGGATAATTAATTTTCACTCCTAGGGCCATCGAAGGGTAAGTACACAATGGAAAACATACAAGTGCAAATGCCCATAGAAACTATTGAAGTAGAGGATGAAGAAGAGGAGCGTGAAGATAGTGGAGGCTTGAAGTGTAGAAGAAAACAACCATATGATAGAGAAGATTCTCATCGTGTGACCACTCCACCTCAGGGACAGGATGAAGAGGAAGATAAAGAGGTTGAGCAGGGGGAGCATAGATTTAAGAGAGTATACAGATGCATGAGGACTCAAAGTGGAACCCCAAAAATGGTAAGGAAATCACCTCGTCTCCCTCTATACAAGGAGACCACTGAACCAAAGAAGAGAAGAAAGTTGAAGTTGGATAAATAAGTAGAGGAATCGGGGGAGAGCAAGCATGTATCTCCAACCCCGCTCGAGCAAGAAGATGAGCCATAGAATGAGGAAGAGTAAAAATATGAAGAGATGAAGGATGGAGAAGAAAAAGAAAAGGAAACCTCTGGGTCAGTGCACGCGACTGCTCAAGATGTAATGGGATAGGCTCCTAACCTTGAAGATACAATTCCCAAAGTTCCTAGATCAAAGAGGATGAGTGGAGAGCACATTCCACTAGCCATGGGGTATGTAGAGGATGTAGGTAAAATTATTTACACTCACTTCTAGAGCACAATAACACAAAAGGATTTATTCGGCTAGGATTTAATGGATGAAGACATAGCGACTGTGTGCTCTCAAAAGCAACTATCATGGTCAATTCACACACACATGGATGAGCCTGAATTTGATGTATGTGAAGATTCATGTGTTTCAAGATGGTTGAAGTAGGTACCCCAAGCTAGACATATGACAGTAAAGCCTACTATCAAGTCAGATGAGTAGGTCAACAACACATTGGTGAAGGTTTCCATTGAGGTTGAGAGAAGAAACATGGACAAACCTGCAATGATAAGACCATTACATGAGGAGCTAAAGAAAAAGGATGTGGTGACAGCATGCATAGCATAAGAGAGGTACCTAGTGCATAAGAAGAATGAAGTATTTATTAGCTTCACAGAGGATATTGGAGATAATTTCATGAGAGCTAGGACATACTTGGAGACCAACGTACTACAGACATTTCCCTTAGTGATACATTATGTAGGAAAGTTGGTGGACCTGATAGTTGAAGATGAACCTCTGTGCATGCCACCGCTAAGGAATTTAGAGAAAGAGGTAAAACAAGAGAAAGCTTCAGTGATGTAAAAGAGTACATCTTATGAAGGGCTAGTGCAAGTGCTATAAGAAGTATTGAAGACAGTAGATCAGGATTTGAACATCTGCATAGCTCCAGAGGTGCTTATCAACACAAATATCCTAGAAGAAAATAATGAGGTCTAGAAAAAAATGACGGATGAAACATTGGGCCACGTAAAAATATTGTCAATGGTTAAGTAGAAGCACAAGGCCTTGAAATCATCACAAGAGCCACACAAGACTTGGCTAGAAAAGCTTAGGAATCTCATTGTACAGAAAATGGATCTTTTAGAAGGAAGAATTACCTCAATGTCTAGCATTGTGTTGGTTCTACAAAATGAAAAAAGGGAGATTACAAGGGATGAATTAGAGTCCATTGTTGTGGACATTCTAGAAAAAAAAGAACAAGAATTCATTGAATGGCAGACCTTGGAGGAAAAAATAAAGGAGTATCCAGAGTTGATACTTCAAACTGATATAGAGGAGGCTACCTCATAAAATATTTTTATTCATCTACATTCTTTCTTATTCTTTCCATTCTTCTATTCTTTACTTCAATGTTTGGAGATACCCATTATTAGGATGATAATGACATTAGTGTGGGGTAATGTTGATAAGAGAATACTTGTTAGATATCACAAAAGAAGTTTGCATAGGAGAGAATTCCATAATCAAGGGCACGAATTGATAGGAAGAACGCACGTGCAGAGAAGAAGGTCATCATTCAGGACTTAGCCAATTTTGAGCATGAAGACCTATTTTTAGAAGATGACATGTGGAACACACCAATGATGTAGAGACGTGCATGCCATGTATTGTCTATCTTTGGAGGATTAGATCGAAGTGTTTTATATGGAGATGAGCTAAAAATAGGATTGTCACTTTGGTTAACTACAAGAGGTCTACAGATAGCACACTTGTATGTGTGGTTATGCCTGTAAATGGTGTGTGGCTATTAATAGCATGTGGCCTATTTTTGGAATAGATAAGCAGTGAAGGGAAATTACCCACCATATATATATATGATGTGAAGCACATAGTAAAAAATAAATATATACAGAGAGAGATGGATGTGTGGGTATATAGAGATATGCGCATATGACTAGATTACTGTATCAGATCCATGCGTGCATCGGTATAAATTTCCATTATTGTAAGGAGCTTATGTGTTTATTAATAGATGGAAGATATTGGTCGAATCTAAGTGTCATTCTTGGGTGTAATTGAGTAGTGCATGTTCTTGATTCAATCATGATTATTGTTTAATCTTGTTCTTTCATAAATCTGAATATGGCATGCATTGTACAATGATGGATTAATAATGAATCTATATATTTCTTCCTTCATCACACTAACATCCTACTATAGCAACCCTAAATATGTGCTCAGTCCAGGCTGAGTGATGTGCTAGCACGTCTAGGGTGTTATTTGGTAAATTCTAGGCTACATCACGAACTCCATTTTCCATGTTCAAATAGTTGACGTAAAGATCTCAGAGTCATCTTCTATAATATGCCCATCTTGGGAGATTTCAGGAACATACTTCCTCCATATTATCCTTAGGATCACATGGTAATGCTCCCTATCACAAGACCTTGGGTTGAAGTAGAACCAAAACCTATCTAGTACAAACCTGACTCTTATTGTGACTTTTATCGCATCGATGGTCACACAACTGATCGATGTATCTATTTACGTCACTTTATCCAAGACATTATCGATAGTGGAGAAATTACAATTGACAAACCTTCAACCAAAAAACACCAAATGACAATATTAAGGTGTTTACAAACCCATTCCCAAAATATGGTGTTGATAATAAAAATTCTAATAAAGGCCAATCCTCTAATAATGTTGATTAAAATTCAATTATTTCATTTGTTGAGGAAGTTCCTCTCACTATCGCCACCATCAAATTAAAATATCCTATTAACATCGTGGCCACACATCAAAATAAAATATGGGTACCCATAGCAATTTAACCATTTACATCTTCTGTAAACCCTCAAATGTTCAAAATGATGGCTCCCCCAAATCAGAAGTTGAATTCTAATGAAAAATCTCCTACTCTTGGTTAATTCGACCTCATGAAATAGTTAGTGATAACACCTACATATATATCTCTAATGGAATTATTGAAAGAGTATACTAACTTGCAAGACTTCCTCACTCATGCTCTTCACAAAGCATGTGTTCTGCCAACCCTTAATGTGCAATAATTTCCAGTTATGATAGCAAACCTTTCACCGAAAATCCCTATCTTGTCTTTTGGCCCTCCAGATATTTTGAACCTTAACCTTCAAGTTAACAACACTTTGTATATCAAATCCAATGTAACATATCAAAATATCAAATGAGTTCTCATATAAAATGGAGCATATCTTAACATCTAGTCCATGAAAATGCTATGTTGTTGTTGTCGCCAAATGACTGCACCCTCCGAATGACCAGAACATGAACAAGACATTCGGTGTGATTGGGAAACATGGGATCACCTCTCAATTTGTGGGACTTGGGAATGAGATGAACCTCTAGAGAAGGCTTGCTTCATCTTCTTAAACTAAGTGCTACACTAATCCTAGTGTACCAAAGTCATTATCTAGACCTATGATAACATTTTCATGGGTTTTAGGGAAAGAGATTTACAAAAGGTGAAACTATAATAGGGATGGTAATTCACCAAATAAAGGGTGTTTCCAAACTCAGGAAGGGTTAATTTTAAGAGGGTGTGTGCACCATAAGTAAACTTCACCTACTACAACTTAGAGAGGGTACAGAATACCACATACTAGGAAGCACATGTTCCCTTTGTTAAACTCGATTAGACAAACAAGTTATCAGTCTTCTAGTGGAGAAGGATGAACTTTAAAAGCCTGAACAAGCACCACAACTCAACTACATACAATGCTCCACCACTTGACAAGAAAAGAGCTAGAAGAACCTATAATAGAAACTTGAACTTGCACATTGTACCTACAAGCGTGAGAAAGGAACAAAGAAGTATAGAATGATGAAAGGACCAAGATTAGTCACAAAACATAGACTTTTATTACTTCAATAACATACCAAATGCATCATACATGCACAAGAGCAAATGTTTTCCACTACAGTCTTGAAAGGAAGCTTGAAATTTCCCTCAACATACAAGAACAACTTACAGAAGAAAGAGGATTATTGAATAACACAAACTTGCCTAATATGTCTAACTTTTGAACCCGTTAGAATGAGCTTCCAACTTACATTTATAGAATAATTTGAGAGAGAGGAGAGAAGAAGTCATAAATTCCCTTCCTAATTTGAAGGCACATGATGTATTTATTACAGTTGGTTGAACAACTTTGAGAAGCTTCCATCATGTGTTATTAATGCCCAGTTGACCTAATGTTCTTAATTAATTAAAAGAATATTTTAATAAAATATTTGAATAATGATAAATATTATTAATAAAATATTTAAAATAAAAATATTAATTTAATTAAAATATGGTGGGCCGCTTTTGGATTAGTTTGCCTTGAAGAGGTTTAATTTACAAAAATGGACCAACTCGGTGGTTAGCTCGCCTGCCAAACCACCGACTTGGTCAGTGAGTTTCTCTCCATTCTCCAAATTTGGCCATATAAATCTTATTTTACCACCTTATCATCCAATGATATCCTTTGAACTCATCTCAACTCCTAGGCATGTGTGTACATTGACATCGAGCTTATCTACCTCCACTCCCCATTACCCATTGACTCATCGAGTGTGTTGATTCACACAGTCGAGCTCCTTCTACTTCTTCCATGTCAAACCCAAAACGAGATCTCCTCCAACTCTTGAGTTCCATTTCGAGCTTCACTACTGTCCCAATGTCAATGTTGAGTGATGAGTTCCTATCCCTTAGCATGACCAACTTACTTTAAATCAAGCTAACTATCGAATCTTCTACTACCGATTGACTTGGCATGAGCTATTCCACAAGCGAGAAAATCAACCATTTTTCCCAATGTTGTGAATCCTCTTATGTCAATTCAATATTTTTCGGGATCCACATTACATTTCTTGCGAGCTTGGCTTGTTTCACACCCATTTCCAAATCATTCTACCTCAACCTCATATATTCTCATTGAATGGACATGAGATCCTCTAATTTTTCCTCGAGATGATTCATCCATCACAAGCTCACCATTGAGCTCATCTGTAATTCATCATTCCAACATCAACCAATGAACTCACTTGCAAGCTCACTATTAATGCATCGAGCTCCAAAATGATATTTTTATTTTGGCCCATGATCGACCCAAGCTCCATCTTTACCTCACGCATCTTCTCACTCGACGAGCCCAGCTTATTTCCCACATCGATCTCTTCTTCTCCTGAGAGCTTATCTTGGTATTAACATTGTCAAGTCCTTGCCGATCTCTACATGTAAAACTATTTCATTTTACATTACACAAGTGAACTCATTTATTTTTTCATTGCATAGAATGAGTGTTGAGCTCATAATCGAGTGCAATATTGTGTACTCACTACCGCCAAGTTCTTGTATCGAAGCCCCTGACTCACCAGGTGCATCGAGCTTGTCCTCTTTCTCATGAGCTCCCTATCATCTTAGAGCTATGAATATCTCTACAAACCACCTTTGCATCACCACATCAACCACCATAACTTGCTTTGAGTTGATCTCTCAACCAAGTCACCCCAAACACAACCTCAATGCATTGAACTCATGGTTATGCCTCCCTAGATCCATCCCCGAGTTCATTATCTTGGCAACCAAATTCCTTGGCGTCATAGTAACTTTCCCATATCTACCATGGTGAATTTTTTCCATATGAGCCTTTACATAAGTTACTTCCCCAGGTAAGCGACTTGATCAATACTACTATGTCTAGCTCTTAACTCTAGGATGTTGACCCCAAATCTTTCTCTATACGAGATCACCATGTAACTCTGATTCCACGAGTTCTATATGACTGCAGATACCTAGCCATCCTTTATGAGCTACCACTTTGTAATCTCGAATGATCTCCTATTTCCATGACTCGTAAATGAGACGATCTATGAAATTAAATCCTTCATCATTACTCGAAATAGCTTCTCCATGTCACATTCCCACATTGCTTAGATTGGTTACAATTTTGGGTCGTTGCTCCAAAAACCAACTCCTTCCAATGACTTATTTGACTCATCTTGGAACTCTCTTCCTTTCACGTACATGGACCAATCATGAGCTCACATTAAACCTAGTTACCTATTGGGCTTACTTACCAATCTCCTCATAATCGATTCACTCAAGCCATCGTGACTACAATAAATTCACTTGGCATCAAGATTTTCTTTGATTTGGTGGCTTTCTCGAGCTAATCTCTACTTTGTATCTTTCTCCAATGACAATTCTCACGAGTTTAATCCTCCAATGACTAAAATTTACACTGGCTCTATAAAAATTTCCCTCCTTTACACAGTGATCTGACTCCCTCATGCTTCATATGTATGGGCTCAGAACTATCTCCTCTAAAAGTGGTAGTTCCCCTCTGACTCGCTTGTACTTTCAACCGTCTCATCAACCAAAAATTTAACTTGGTAAATCACCTAAATCTTGGCCATAGACTCAGGATCTTTGTTAGAAGGTTCGGTTCATGGAATTTCTCCTTTTGTTTTCCAAGTAATTATTCCCAGCTGGTGATGCTTCTCATTATTTCTGTGTCCTTGTAATTTTAAGTCTCAGAACCCAAAGACTGTCTTCCCATCGGGGAATTTCTTCCTTCTCGTGAAAAACCAAAAGCCTAAGATGGGGACTTTAGACTTTTGGATTCATTTTACCAACGTTCTAAACTGGCACGATGGCTCACAGTCTCCACTTTTCTACCAACTCATCACAATTTTGTGAATTTACCACTGAGTTCCCTCGAGCTATCCATTGATCCATTCTTGACTAATCAACTCGTGTTTTTTCTAAGACTGAAATCGATAACTCCTCACTCCCATGAGCTGGTTTTGGCTTGGTTTTTCCTTTGTTGAGTTCATATTGAGTTATTTCAATCTCATGGCTTGACTCATAGTGGTTCAACAAACCATTTCATCACCTCCATAATCAAGCTCCCAACTGAGCATCTTGGTGTCAAGCCCAAGCTAAGTTGGCTTTTCCTTGTGAGATTTTCTCAAGATACCTTATAACCATGTAACCTCTTATTCATGCCTATGAGCCAATTTTAAGAGCTCTCAATGGCCTATTTTCCACCCCATTTCCTAGTGAGCTTACTCATAACATGATTCCAATCTAAGCTTGAATCTTAACTAGCTCTATCAATCTCAAGCATCTTCCCCAAGCTAGGTGATCTAATCGAGCTATGTTGCTCGACCTATTATCCACCGATTCATGTTTACCCATCACCAACATGAAATTGATCTCTAAAACGGCATTACCAAAACTCTGCTTTTCCTCTTGACTAGTATTTCACCAAGTGAGTAAATCAATTGTCGATCCATTGACACAAGTTGGCTCCTCGTCCTACAATTCAAGTTATGGTTATAGTTTCTTCAAACTCTCTTACAATGGCCTTCTTACCTGAGATCAATTGTTCTCCATTTTTGCCAAGGAAAAGTCATATTATTGTTTCTGCAAGAAATATCCTTGAACTAATGGCTTAGCTCATCATCATAACTCCTTCATGAACCACAATCCTTTGCTCTAAGAAACTCACCTCCTTGATCGAGATCTTCACCAAAATGACTCCTATATAACCATGTCGAGCCTAAATTCCATTTAAATTTTCTCACAAGATTTCACCAACCATTTTGAGCATGATATTACTGAAACGATATCAACCTACAACATTTGTACATGTATCCCCATGGAATGAGAGCTCATCGAGCTGATCTTGTGACGACTCACCCAAGCCAGGAGGCGAGCCATATCTTTCTCAATATGACTAAGCTCTGAGTTGATTCATTTCAAATATTCACTCACCAATCTCATTCATTATTCACCAAAAATATCATCATGGAGCTAATCCACATATTTTGTGTTGACTTAATTTCTTACCACTGAGCTCCGTTGGTTGTACCGACTCTTGACTCAATGAGCTCTAAATAAATCCACCAAATGAGAACCATTCATATGCCAACAAGATCAATGTGAGCCATGCACTAATTTCCTTCCCTCAAGCTTTGATGAGCTATATTCCACATCGACACCAAGCCCTCATTGAGCTCTTGTAACTAGGCTATTCTATCATGATAACCATCCATCGAGCTGATTTCTGAGCTAGCTACCGAGTTGACACTGAGTTATGTATCAACTTGACCCTAAAATATGAATAAGTTGAGCTCAAATTGGTTCCATTTAATTCTAGGGTGAGTTCACCTATGCCATTTATTAATTATTTTAATAATTTATCTCAACAATAACTGGAAGTAGGTCCCTAAGACCAATGTCTCGATTTGATTATAATAGGACACTGTTGTCCAATTTTTCCCGGTGTGTAACATTGAATAACATTTTTGGCGACCTCTCGGAGATGATTTCTTGCTAAGCATGATTCCAATAGCCTTAATTCATCCATTGGGCATGGATTTAATGTTGTAATCCTAAAAAATATTTGATTTTTTGTGATACATCCCAAAGTCTCCTTGAGCATTGCCAATGTTGGACCTCCCTGAAATGCTAGGCATGAGGTATACTGAATCAGTTGAATTCTTGACATCATGAACACTGTAGGATTTTGAATCAAGCAGATGTATGAAATTCTTATGGAAAATTTGAACATTCCTTCCCTTGAGAAACTTCTTAGGATGATAAAATGTTCAAGAACAACAGAAAAATGACAAAAAGAAAGAAAAATAATAGCAACACACAGCAATGTGCATAAGCACTTAGAGGAAAACACCTAACTAAAGTGTATAGGGGATGGAACGCTTCTCAAACATAAGCTTTGAGATGTATCCCATTCACATGAATGGGAAATTTCTCTCTATTGAGATTGAATAGATGAAATGAGTTAGCCTCTTTGTAACTTGTGATGATGTATGGTGTGCTCCACAGAGCATCAAACTTGGCATGTCTGCCTAGTTTGGATTTATCTTCATCCCATTTGAGAAATAAATCTCCTTCTTGGAAATCATTGTGAGATGTTTCCTTGTCAAATTATTTCTTAACCTAAGCCTGATGTTGTTCCAAGGTTATCATGGCCTTGTTTTGTACTTCCTCTAACTCCATAGGTTTATCAAACCTTACCGATAAGGAATCATTCTCCATGGCCTCAAGTTGATGGGCCAACTCTAGGGATAGTGGAAGTTTTACTTCTATTTCATCTTAAAGAATAAAAGTATAATTTTTTGAAGGCCCTTTTAGGTGTGATCCAATCTGCCCATAAGGCAGTCTTAAGCTGTGCATTCCAAGTCCTCTTATTAGTTTCCATCATGTGCTTGATAATCCTTATGAGGTTTTTGTTGCTAGAATTAACCAATCCATTTCCTTTTGGATAGTAATTGGATGAATTCTTTAGGTAAAAACCATTTTTAACATCCCATTCACTCAAATTCCTACCAAGAAAATCCAATACATTGTCTGAAATGACTGTAAATGGAACACCGAACCTTGTCATTATACCTTCCAAGAAATTCATAACCACCTTCTCATTTCTCTTTCAATGTTACTACCTTTGTCCATTGAGTAAAATAGTCATTTGTAGTAAGGACCCATTTATGTCCATCACTAGATGGAGGATTATCATTCTGATGAAGTCCAACCCCCAATAAACAAAGGGTTGATCCACTTGAATTGGATGTAGTGGGAGAGCTTCCAACTTATGCTTGCTAATGAAAAAGGCACATTCCTTACACTTCCTAACCCAAATATGGACAACTCGCATGATATTAGTAACAATTGTTCATGCAAAATAATGTCCTCCAGATAGGCCATTGTGAAACTCTTATTGTATCTTACTTACATGTTCTGGTCCCATGCACCAAAGGAGAACATCATTAAAATCCTTTTGAAAGAGAATGTTATCTACCAGAACATATGGAATATATTGAATATGGAAAGTCCATCTTTGATTTTTATCCATGTTCATAGGATATACTCATGAGATAAGGAAACTCTTCATTTTGGATAACCAGGCAACTTGATCATCACTCTCATCAGTGTTTAGGAGTTTCACGTCCTCATCACCTTTTAATTTCATGTCTATTGTAATTTTTTGACACAATCCATTACCTCTAAAAATTTTGGTAACTTTAATATGTATTTTATACTCCATCACCTTCGTGATCCATCCAACATGCTTTTCATTCATCTCTTTGTTCAGCAAAAATTCCTTAACAGCTGGATGAGACACCATTAGATGAATTCTATTATTCTATCACATATGCTTGAATTTATTCAAAGCTTGAATAATCGTGAATACATGTTTATTAATGAATGAATATTTGAGTTCATATTCTTTGAGGGACTGAATGAAGAAAGCAATTGGTTGCTCCATCAGGTTGTCGTTTTGTTGGGTGAGGATAACTGAAATGCTCTCTTGACCTACAAAAGCATAGAGGATAAAATATTTATCAAACCTAGGGTTCACCAGTGTTAGAGCTTGAGAAATGGCCATTTTTATGGTTTCAAATCTCTCTCGTCCTTCCTTTGTCCATGATAATGGCATGATTTTCTTTAGCATGGATGTCAGTGGTTTAGCCTATGTTGAAAATTGAGGGATGAATCTCTGCATGAAAATTATGGTTCCCAAAAAAAATGGAGGCCCTTCCTATGACTTGGGAGAGATAAGGACATAATCAAATGAATCTTGGCTGCGTTGATTGATAATCCTTCCGCTAAAACAACATGCCCTAAAAAATTTACCTTGTGCACTGCAAAAATACACTTCTTGGGATTAAGTGAAACCTAAAATTCCTTAAACCTTCAGAAAACCTTCCTTAGATGTGTGATGTGGTCTTCTACATGCTTAGAATATAAAATTAAGTCATCAAGGTAAACCAAGATGATATTATTTATTAGTCCCTTAAATTCCCTGTCCATGGCTATTTGGAAAGTAGCCCTGACATTGGATAATCTGAATGGAATTTTGTTCTAGGCATACGTGCCCCACTTGGTAGTGAAATCCATTTTTAATTGGTCAGATTGTTGGACTAGAATTTGATTGTAACCTGAATATTCATCAAGCAAAGGATTTGTTCCATTACAAGAATTTGTTCCATTGACGGGAGAGGATAATGGTCTTTTAACAAAGCATGGTTCGAATCCCTGAAACCTACACACAACTAAATCTCTTCATTCTTCTTCCTTACGGGCACCAGATTGGCTACCTAAGAGGAGTGCTTGATGGGAAAAATAATACAGGCCTCAATGAGTTTGGTTAGCTCCTTTCTCATTAAGGGCTCAATTTTGGGATTAATTGGCCTCTATTTCTAATGAACTAGCTTAGTATTAAGATCTATTTTGATGGTATGTTGTGCTAGAACTAGATCAAAACCACACAAGTATTTGTAGCTTTATGAAAAAATCTTATGATACTCTTGACAATGTTTGATGAATTCTTCTTTCTCTTCGGAAGTACACACTTTTTTTATCTTCAAAAACTTTTCATTTTCTACCTCGACTTCCTCAAAATATTCTTCTTTGACCACCATGTTAGAGCTTTGTCTTTTCTCTTGATCATATGAATTAAATATGGATTCCAGAGTGACTAAGCCTTTTGGTAGTTTCTTTTCTTTTCAATTATATGATTTTATCACCATATGATTCTTGCAACTTATCTTGATTTTTAGCAACAAAATTTGCCTCTTCTTATAGGAAAAGGACAATTCGTTTGTCACTAATGAACACTTGCCAACTACTCACATTATCAAGGATTGTAGGTCAAACCACCATTTTGAAAAATTTCTACCCTTTTTTAATGATAGCAACAAGTATGTCGTATTGCAATCCAATTGTAGCAATCCAATCAACATCTTGATTTTGATTTCTAGGAATTACATGGATCCCAAAATCTTTGAAATCTTAAATCAAGTCTCACAATTGGTTCTTGTATGATATTAAAACATCATTCTTGGATGCACTGTGTTCCATCACTTAATTAAAAACTGACTCAGTGTCTCCAAAAATATTCAGGGCCTTAATTCTCTTCTTTTGGGCTAGCTGAATTCCTTACACAAGGGCCTCGTATTCAGAACCATTGTTAGTGCAACTGAATTACAACTATAAAGATGAGAAGTACTTATCTCTCTCTTAATAAATTAACATAACACATCACTTGATCCATTCTTACTTATTGAGCCATCAAAGAACATTTTCCACAGTCTTTTAGAATTTCTTGTGTTTTGACTAGCTGCGGTATGATTGTATCTTCTTCATGAATGCAGTATGTACCCAATCCCATTTATTCCAAAAACAACAAACTAGCTTCTTCTTCTACCAACACATCAGCGTCGGGATCGTATTGATGATCTCCACTTACTTCATCTAACATGGTATCAAGGACTTATTCAACAAGAGTGGTTGGTTCATGATCAACATCTTCTTCTTCCAGATATCCGAGGGTGTAATTCCCATTTATAGGGTTCTATATGATTATGGAAAATTGGTTCTGCCCTTATAGTAACTTTGGTTCTATATCAAGTCCTGAGAATCATATGTAACCAATCGACTGATAGATAACCACCCATCTTAGCAGTGAAATATCATGATAGGAAGATGGTGAATAGAGGAGGGAGATCAATGACTGATATGTCTTGGGTGAATGAAAAACTCAAGCATGCATGGATGGTAAGTTGAATTCCCATGACAACTCCAACAATATTAAAACTTGTGCCATCTAGCTGAACAACTCCTCTTGTAACCGGAACATATTTTATGCCTAGTACATCTGTAATTTGTTTGGGCATGACTAAGCTACTGGCACCAGAATCAATCATGTAATTATACGCCAAGTGGTTGCCAATGATTAGGGAAATATAGAATGTCAGTGCTTTGCTAGCCATAGGAATAATTTTTCCCTTCTGGTTGACACAAACTTGTAGTATTTTTTGCTCCATGACCTGGTGATTCATTAGTTATACCAAAATTAATTAGAGCCTCTCGCAAAAAATTTATTTGAGAAGTAATTGAAAGTGTGTCCCACATAGTAACACTTAGATTGGTTTTCTTCATTTGTTCTACTATAATAAAGGGAATTGCTCTAAATTTGCTAACACTTCTTTGGGCATTAGGATCCTCCTTTGGAAAGTGCTTGTTGGGTATCGTGATGCCTGAAGAACCTTCTTTCCTTGTAGCTTGGCTAACTGGTATTTCTAGTTATTTATTTCCCACATATTTATCAACCTCCGCTTGTGACTAAGGCTATGAAGTGGATGCTTGATCAGTTTTGGAAGGTTGAGGTCCCATTTCTCTCTTCTTAGAATGAGTGTTTTCCGCCATTGATGAGGAATTTTTATTAAACCCTCAAATATCTTCTACTTGTCAGTTTAGCAAAGTGGTTTCTTCAGATGCCTGTGGTTGATCTATTGTTTCTTGAGTAGATGAATTTTATGTTAACTCTGAAGGGGCATATATGTTTTGAACCATAAGGGCCTAGCTAAGGACTCCATTAGAAATAAAAATTGATTGTGACATTGAGAATAAGGATAACACCATTCATAGTCTTGAAATAAATTATTATAGACATGTACTATTGTTCTAGATGAGCTAGCAGCAAGAGGGTTCTAAAATTTCAAAGGCCTGACATTCGTAACTTGATTTGTATCCTAATTTTATGGCTGATGGTTACCTTGAAAATGAGGACAGTTAGCCTGATACTAATGATTTTGTGGCTGATATGGATGATTGTATTGACATTGTTGACTCTTGAGTGCAATGAGCTCATTTCCAAAATTTTGTAGCAATGACTTGACTTCAAATAGATAATTTGAAGAGGAAGGGGTAGATTGAACTGGTTGATTAGTGGATACTGGAATAGAAGCAATGATAGGTTGATTTTTCATAAGATCTAGACACAACGGTAATGACAGTCGTGGAGCTATATTTCCAGCCTAAATCAAGGAATTTCCCATTGTTATGGAAACTTCGTAGGAATCAAGTAATGTACTCCCTCCCATGGACTGAATCGTGACTTCTACATCACTATTCAAGGCTTGTAAATAGTATAAGAATGCATTATTTAGAGAAGGATTTATGAGTGCCAAAATCCTATTCTAGGTCTTGTGGAATTGGAAGTTGAAATCGCTCATGTATTCTTGGGGAGCTCTCTTCATGGTAGTGATTTGTTCCAAAAGTGATAGGTGATCACTCTTGTCTTCAAATTGTTTACAAATATTTTCTCCTAACTCTTCCAAAGTGGTTATAGTGCCAACGCTTAACCCTCAAAACCATTGAAGTGATTTTCCTTTTAAAGAGGTAGCAAGAATTCTAACCACAAAGTTGTCCTCCGTGATATTATGTACTGCACAAATGTTGGGTACATAAAGCATATGTTCCACTGGACTAACATGAGTTTACTCTATCTAAAAGGGTAAAATTTTGAGTTCCGTAATAGGTATAGGGTCACATTCAGCCAACATAAGAGGACTGATTCATTGAAATGGAGAAAAACTTTGTTTCATGTCATAGCAGCAAGAGGTTGATTATTCCTTGGTGGAGGAAACCTTCTGTATGGAGGATTTGAATGACCCCTATGAGGTAAAGATACAACTGGTGATGTTGAAACGCCTCTTCTTCTTCTCTTTGGAGGAGATAAGGAAAGTTTGATATGATGATAATTTCCTTACTTTGAATAATATCTTGTCTAAATTATTCTCATAAGTTAACACACCAATATTTGAAGTGTAGATATATAGAGTAGCTAGGTACTTTGACTTGTGTAAGTGAGAAGAGAAGTGCCAAATTTTTCCCACCGGGTGTGCCAATAACTATTGTTGTCAAATCACTGCACCCTCCAAATGACCAGAATGTGAACATGATGTTTGGTGTGATTGGGAAATATGGGATCATCTCTCAAGTTGTCAGTCTTTGACTCGAAGTGAACCTCTGAAGAAGGTCAGCTTCCTCTTCCTAAACTAAGTGTTATACTACTCCTAGAGCAACAAAGTGATTATCTATACCCATGCTAACATTTTCATGGGTTTTAGGGAAAGAGATTTGAAAAAGGTGAAACTATACTAGGGATGGTGATGCACAAAATAAAGGGTGTTGCCAGACTCGGGAAGGGTTAATTTGACGAGGGTGTGTACACCATAAGTCAAATTCACCTATTGCAACTTACAGAGGGTAAAAAACCACAAACTAGGAAGCACACATTCCCTTTTTAAAACTTGATAAGAAAAATAACTAATCAATCTTCCAGTGGAGAAGGATGAACTTGAGAAGGTTGCACAAGCACCAAAACTCAACTGCATGCAATGCTCCACCACTTGATAAGCACAGAGCTCTAAGAACCTATAATAGAAACTTGAACTTGCATAGTGTACCTTCAAGCATGAGAAAGGCACAAAGAAGTATAGAAGGATGAAAGGACCAAGATTAGTCACAAAACACACACTTTTATTACTTCAATAACATGCATAATACATCATACATTTAGAAGAGGTAATTGTTTCCATTATAGTCTTGAAAGGAGGCTTGAAATTTCCCTCAACATATAAGAACAACTTGCAGAAGAAAGAGGATTCTTGAATAACACACACTTGCCTAAGATGTCTAGCTGTCCAACCCATTGGAATGAACTTCCAACTTACATTTATAGAATAAATTGAGAGAGAGGAGAGAAGGAGTCATAAATTTCCTTCCCAATTTGAAGGCACATCATGTATTTATTGCAGTTGGCTGAACAACTTTGAGAAGTTTCCATCATGTGTCATTAATGCCCAGTTGACCTAATCTTCTCAATTAATTAAAAGAATATTTTAATAAAATATTTTAATAATAATAAAATATTTGAAATAAAAATATTAATTTAATTAAAATATGGTGGGCCCCTTTTGGATTGGTTTTCCTTGAAGAGGCTTAATTTCCAAAAATGGACGAACTCGGTGGTTGGCTCACCTGCCAACCCACCCAGTTGGTCAGCGAGTTTCTCTCCATTCTCCACATTTGGCCATATCAAGTTTCTTTGACCGCCACATAATCAAACGATACCCTTTGAACTCACCTTGACTCTAAAGCATGTGTGTACATCGACACCAAGATTATCAACCTCCACTCCCCATTACCTACTAACTCGTCGAGCGAGTTGATTCATGCAGCCAAACTCTTTGTACTTCTACTACATATAACCCAAAATAATATCTCCTCCAACTACCATGTTCCATGTCGAACTTCACTACTATCCCAACATCAATGTTGAGTGATGAGTTCTTATCCTTCACCATGACCAACTTACTTTGAATCGAGCTAACCACTGACTCTGCTACTCCTATCTACTCAGCACGAGATCTTCCACAAGAAAGCAACTCGACTATTTTTCCCATCTTGCAAATCCTCCCATGTCAAGTCGATATTTGTTGGGATCCACATTACATTCCTTGCAATTTTTCCTCATTTTGCACCCATTGTTTAATCATTCTACATCGACCTCATATTTTCTTGGTGAATGGCCATTAGATCCTCCACCCTTTCCTCGACTCAAGTCATACCTCACGATCACACCATTAAGCTCATCGTTGATTCATCCTTCCAATGTCAACTGACGAAATCACTTGCAAGGTCACCACCAATGCATCGAGCTCTAAAATGGGCTCTGTCTTTTGGCCCAAGATTGAGCTGAGCTCCATCTTCACCTCATACATCTGCTGACTCGATGAGCTGAGCTTCCTTCCTACATCAATCAATGATTCAGTCACCATGGTTCCACCTCGCATCGATCTCTTCTTCTCCATCAATCTTGTCTTGGTATTGACATTGCCAAGTTCTATCTAAGCTCTACATGTCAAACTATCATGTTATCCATTACACAAGTGAGCTCATTTATCTTCTCATTACATAGACTGAGTGCTAAGATCATCACCGAGTGTAATCTTGTGTACTCACCACCACTGAGTTCCTGTATCGAAGCCCCTAACTTTCCATGTGCATCAATCTTGGCCTCTTTCTCATGATCTCCCTATTGACTTGGAGCCATAAATATCTCTACAAGCCACCTTTGCATCACCATATCAACCATCGTAGCTTTCTCTAAATTGATCTCTTAATCGAGTCACCCCAAACACAACCTCAATGCATCAAGCTCAAGGTTAGGCCTTCCTAGATCCATCCCCGAGTTCATTATCTTGGAAACCAAATTCCTCAGCATCACCATAACTTTCCCATATCTACCATGGTCAAGCTTGTTCATCTGAGCCTTTACATAATTTACTTCCCTAGGTGAGTGACTTGATCAATGTTACTCTGTCAAGCTCTTAACTCCATGATGTTGACCCCAAATATTTCTCTATACACTCTCACCACATAACTCTGATTCCAAGAGCTCTATACGACTATAGCTACCCATTCATCCTTCATGAGATACCAATTTGTAAGCTCAACTAATCTCACGTGTCCATGACTCCTTAAGGATCTGATCTATGAACTTGAATCCTTCATCCTTAATTTAATGAACTTCTCCATGTCACCTTCCCACATTGCTCAGATTGGTTACATAGTTATGCTCTTGTTCCAATAACCAACTCCTTACAATGACTTATTTAATTAAGCTCAGAACTCTCTTCCTTTCACGTACATGGACCCATCATGATCTCACATAAAACCTAATTACCCATTGGGCTTAATTACCGAGATCCTTGCAATCGATTCACTCAAGCCATAATGACTGTAAGAAATTCACTTGATGTCAAGATTTTCTTTTATTTCATGGCTTTCTTGAGCTAATCTCTACTCCGTATCTTTCTCCGATGAAAATTCTCATGACCTCAAGCCTCCAATGACTAAACTCTGCACTGCCTCTATGAACATTTCCCTCCTTTACATGGTGATATGACTCCTTCATGCTTCATATGTATGGTCTTGTAACTAGCTTCTCAAAAAGTGGTAGTTCCCCTATGATTCACTCACACTTTCAACCGTCTCTTCAATCCCAAAGATAACTCATAAACTCACCTGAATCTCGGTAATAGACTCAGGATATTCATTAGCATGTTTAGTTCATGGAATTTCTCCTTTTTCTTACCCAGTAATTATTCTTAGTTGGTGATGCTTCTTGTGATTCCCGCATCCTTGTAATTTTAAGTCTCAAAACCTGAAGATTTTCTTACCATCACGACATGGCTTCCATATCACAAAAACCCGTAGGCCTGAGATGGGGACTCCAGACTTTTTGAGCCATTTTACCAACATTCTAACCTAGCACAATGGCTCACAGTCTCCACTTTTCTACCAACTCATCACACTTTTGTGAATTTACCACCGAGTTCCCTCAAGCTATCCATCAAGCCGTTCTTGAATGATCAACGAGCGTGTTTTCGTAAGCCCAAAATGGATAACTCCTCTCTCTCATGAGCTAATTTTGGCTCAGTTTTTCCTTCATTGAGTTTATGTCGAGTTATTTCAATTTCTTGGATTGACTCAACTTGGTTCACCAAACCATTTCATCTCCTCCACAATCGAGCTCCCAACTGAGCATGTTGGTGCCAAGCTCGAGCTAAGTTGGCTTTTCCTTATGAGATTTTATCAAGATACCTTGTAACCATGTAACCTCTAAGTCATGCCTATGAGCTAATGTAATGAGCTCTCAATGGCCTGGTTGCCACCCCATGTCCTAGTGATCTTGCTCATAACATGATTCCAATCTAAGCTTGAATCTTAACTAGCTTCATCAAGCTCGATAGTCTTCCCCAAGCTGGGTGATCTAATCAAGTTGTGTTGCTTGAACTATTATCCACTGAGTCATGTTTACTCATCACCAACATGAAATTGACCTCTGACGTGGCCATACTGAGACTCTTCTTTACCTCTTCACAAGTATTTACCAGGTGAGTAACTCAATTGTCAAGAAATTGAGCCAAGTTGGCTTGGCTCCTCATCCTATAATTCAATTTATGGTTATAGTTTGTTCAAACTCTCTTATAAAGGCCTTCTTACCTGAGATCAATTGTTCTCCATTTCTACCAAGGTGAAGTCATCTTATTATTTCCATGAGAAATCTTCTTGAACCAATTAATTAGTTCATCATCATAACTCCTTCATGAACCTAAGTTCTTTTTTCCAAGAAACTCACCTCCTCGATCGGGATCTTCACCAAAATGAATCCTATGTAACCATGTCAAGATGAAATTCCATTAAATTTTGCTCAGAAGATGTCACCAACCATTTTGAAAATTAGATCACTAGAATGAGCTCAAGGTACACCATTTGTACATGTACCCCCATGGAATGACAGATCATCAAGCTGATCCTATGACAAATTACCTAAGCCCGGACTCACCAATCTCATTCATTATTCACCAAAAATATCATCATAGAGCTAATACACATGTTTTTTGTTGACTCGGCTTCTTACTAATGAGATTTTTTGGTTGTACCGACTCTCGACTCGGTGATCTCCAACAAAATCCACCAAATAAGCACAATGTATATGTTGACAAGCTAAATATGAGCCATGTGCTGAGTTCCTTCCCTCGAGCTCTGATGAGCTATATTTTGCATCAATACCAAGCCCTCATTTAGCTCTTTAAAGTGAGCTATTCTACCATGATCACCATGCATTGAGCTGATTTTTGGGTTTGATATTGAGTTCACACCAAGTTATCTATCAACTCTACCCCTAACTCTAACTAAGTTGAGCTCAAACTAGTTCCATTTAATTCTAGTTGAGTTCACCTATTCCATTTGTCTCACCTGATTTCTTAGTTTTCTGAGAAAGTACTTAATGAAATAGATAAGGTAAAGGTGGTAAGAGGAATACCTATTTTGGGATGGTTGAAGGTTATATGCGTACATATCTGAATTTTGAATCAAAGTGATTATGAGACCTTCCTTTTGGCTAGGATGAACTACCTGTATAAGAACCAAAACAAGACCACCAAAGAGAGTTAACAACATGTGCAGTGGATTGCCTAGCATATACTAGATCATAGAAGTGCAATACTTCCTAGATGCCTGTCAATCCACTGTTTAAAGCAATTCAATGCTTAAATAAAGTAAATATTGTCCTACTATATTTTAATATGATTTAGGCATCTCATACAAAATGTAATAGGCTATATCTAATCTAACATGCTAGGCTATAAGGAGATCCAGAGGTCAAGTAGGTTAGTTATAGGTGAATTTGACCTAACAGGCTACGCTAGATACATATTTGAAGGTCAAATGGGTGTTCAAGTAGGTATATGTCAAAAATAGGTTTTTATTCTGGTAGAGATCAGGTGACACAAAGACCGACCATGGTTTTATAAAACTGATGATGGTTTCACTGTAGCCGGTCACGGTTAGAGAGAACCGATGACAGCTAAGTCAGGGGCTAGTAGATTCACACAGTCTAGCTTTTTGGAGTTTTGAGGAAAAATTGGAGTGGATAGAAGGTGGGGATTGATCACAGAGGGGGTGTAGATATGTTGCGAAGGCCTAAGAATACTAAGGAGGTCTTAAGATAATTGGGTAGGGAAGGTGGCTGCAACAGGAGAGAGGGAATGGACAGAGGGTGAAAGACTAGGTTCCTTTACCACAAATACTACAGATGATGATAAGAAAATGAAATAGATGGAAGGAAGATAATTAATCTTCTGTGACGTACAGGTCTTAAGAATAATGAAGGAGTTACTGCATCGGAGAATGTTGGGAAGAAAGTTTCACTATTGTGCCAGTTTATTTGGTTACCTTTGTTGATCACAAATCAATCTTCATTCTACTGTCACGTCTAAAGAGATCAAACTCGAGATCAGAATTTTTCCAACCATAAACCTATATTACAAAGTTGTAGATTGGTCTAAATAGGCCATTTGGTCCATTCCGATATAACCGGCGTCAGTTTAGGGTGAACCGACATCGGTTTAGGCATGTTATCTTGGGTTGATCAAAAATTGCTTAGGAAGTTGCTCCACTATTTGATAAGGGTATCCTCTTTTTCTCGGGGTGAAAACCTACCTTAGGAGGCTTTTAAATGTGAGGTGAGGGGATGGGTCTAATCTTAGGTTTTATTTAGGACATTAGTTTAGGGTTTAGGTTAATGGGTCAAATGATGGGGGTGGTTAGGTGAGGTGCATTTAATAAAGGTAATTATATTAAATAGGTGTGTGAGGGTAGTGAATTAATTTAATGTAAATAATTAAATTAATGTGTATGGTAAAAAGGCCATTAACTTAATTAAAATAATTAAATTAATATGTATGGAGATAAATGGCATTAACTTAATTAATGTAATTAAATTAAAATGTGGGGTGCAAGAGGTAGGTGATAAGGTGTTGAGGATGAGGAAGTGATTATAGGGCTACGCTAAGGGACCAAGGTGATTACGACATGATTTCAGTGTCTAAATTTTTCCCCTTTTTGCGTAGCTTGTACTCGTAAGCGATGTTAACAAAAATAAGATGTGGTTGCCCCATGTGTGGGTGTAGGTGATCCCCCTCAACCCAAGAATTGACGAGGAAGAAGGTAGAATCAGTGAGTGGTTTGATAAAAGGTAAATGTGAGGAAAAGGCAAGGTGAGTAATAGGAGAAAAAGGAGCAAGGTCTACTCAGGTAAGATAGGTAATGGGTCAGGGTCAAAGGTAGTGGCAGTTGAATGTACGCACACGTATAAACTATGACACAGTACCAGGTTGAAGAGATTGCAAACTCTACATCATCTAAGGTCAATAGGTTTATCCAAACAAGGTTGAAGTGATTCTAGTATCCCAGGTATAGGATTATGGTTCGGAAACACGATGTAGGTATGGCGCAGGAATGTGTAGGTATGTTCTAGTACACCAAAGGTAGGGTCAGGATAAATGGTCATGGCAATAGTTTAGGTAACAAAAATTAGGTAAATGTGAGGGCAATGAGTATGTAGGGTAACCAACAACGGTCTGTATGAACCGATGAGGGTGGAGAGAAACCAACGGCGGTTGGCTAGGGCATCAGACTGGCATTGGTTAATGGTTAACCGACATCGGTTGAGTTGGGTAGCTTATAAATAGTGAAAAACCCATGTTTTGAAAATTCATTTGTGCATTTGGAAAAGGAGAAAAGGACAAGAAAAGAGAAAAGAGGAAGAGGACAAAAGAGAGCGTCAGAGAGCCTGGTTGGTGAGCCACATAGGTGAGATTGATTGGGCAAGAGGTGGGACCATGATATTAGGTGGATTGAGGTGATTGGTTGGAGAGTCGGAGGTGATTTGGTTATGGAAGAGGCAGGAGAGGGATCGAGTGGACGAGTGTGGCAGTCAGAGGTATCGGTGCGTTAACGACAATGTGATGCAGTAAGATCTAATCTTGTAATTGAGTTGTTTGGTCAAAATTGGTTAAATATTTTTAAAAATGTGAAAAATGGGGGTTGGGGGGGAGATTTGAAAATAAGTGAAAAAGATAGGGAAATGGGGATAGCGAAGGGTAGGGGGTAGGTTAAAAGGGAGAGAGAGGAATAATTAGAGGTGAAAAGAGGGATTTTGGTGGGTAAAAGGAGTAGGAGGGGGAAACTGAGGGTTGGGAATTTGTGGTGGGTGGCATGACAGTGATCAACGTCGGTCAGCTTGTGGTCGACATCAATGGGTAGAGACCGGTATCAATCACATGGAGAGCAGATAGCTGCCCTACAGGCACAAGTACTAGATTTATAGGGCCAGTTGGCCACAGTGTAGGGGAAGGTTACGGGTCTGTAGGGCCAGCTCACAGCAGTACATGCATAGATTACTACCCTATAGGCCCAGATATAGGCACAAGCATAGATTCTAAGGTTGACTTAGGCTCTAGTACCAGCATAGGGCTTAGTGCAAGTTCAGGGATAGGGTCCCATTAAACAGGTACCTACATAGGTAGTGAGACCCATGGCACCCCCATAGACAGTGCCCATGGCCATGTTTAGAGATGCCCTAGCAGAAGCATGATATTATCAGGATCATTTGTTAGCTGTCGAGCTAGATGTGCCCTCCTATGCCTATTATAGAGCACAACAGGCCTCTAGTGAGAGGACTAGATCTCACACTCATAGTGTGGAGAGTACAGGGGGATGACGAGCCCAAGGAGAGGGTCATGCTGAGGCCACTAGTGTGCAGAGGCCAGCCCTAGGTGAGGGGCCATCGAAGTAGGTGAGGTAGGTGTTGGGCACCAGAAAGGTGTAGAAAAGGGGTCGGCACAGACACTGATGTAGCCTATAATTCTTAGTTAACACCTAGTCATGCTGGCACATGACTTAGCCTAGGCTGAGTGCTAATCTGAAGTACGTAAAGGTATCGGGTTCCTCTTAAGAGTTGATTGAGTAGAATGGTAGCATGATAAAGCAGTAAACATATATTTTTAGTAACTAATATATCTATTCATCATTATATTGAACTAGATCTATAAGTGGTTAAATGTAAAACATCATGATAACAAAAATATACATTGACAAAATATATCAGACACTGTTGTTCGGCCAATTTTCTTTATATATTCATCATACCAATAGTACAAAAGCTTCATACAACGCTAGATATGCGTGCATGGATCTGTTACAATTATCCAATCTCATGTACTCATATATCTCTCATCCTTCAAAGCATGTGTCTCTATATATCTTTATTAAGTAATTCATTACATATATATAGGGTGGGGGAACTAGCCCTTCACCACTTAACTCTACCAAAAATAGGTCGCATGTTAATAATAGCCACTTGCCTTTTGCAACTATAGCCATAAATGAAAGTATGCTATCTATAGATCACTGATAGTTAACTAAAGTGGTGGATATATTCTTAGCTTATGCCCATGCAAGAGTGAGTTAACATGTTCTTCAAGAATTTCCAAGAAGAGTGGTGTGCAAGTCTCGGCATTACTTTGTGTGCTCCACATGCCAATCTCTAAGAATAGACCTGATCTCCAAAATCGACTAAGTCCGTAAATTTTGACTCTACACCTCCGCATGTGACACCTTCCTATACCTTCACGCCTTTACTCCTATGTTGTTCTTCTACATAGACTCTATGTGCAAGTTCAGCTAAGTGTTTTCTCTTATCAACATTACCCCACACTAATCTCATTGTCACCCCGATAATGGAAATGTTCAAAAATTACAAAAAGAATAGATAAATAAAGAATGGTTGAATAAATAAAGAATGGATAAATCATGAATAAGGTATACATAGCTAACAAAACTTTTCAAGCCTCAAGCCCCTCCATTTCATCCTGAAGTAGCAACTCTAGATATTCTTCTTTGATATCTGCTTTTAGGTTCTCCCACACTGTTAACACCACTCCTACCATCTTAGGCACATCTACAATGATAGAATTCACCTCTTACATAGTGAGTTTCCCTTATTCATTTTGTATCACAAGCATTATGCTTGACATATAGGTTTTCACCCCTTCCAATACATCCATCTTTTGAGTAATGAGCTTTCCAAGCTCCTCTAACCTCTACTTATGTGGTCCCTATGCCGCAACTAGTGCCTCACACTTTTTCTTCATCAGGACTAACCGTTCAGCATGGCCTAGGGTAGCATCCTTCATAGCCTTGTGGACTTCATTTTCCTCCTCCAATGTTTTCACCATGATCAGCACATCTGGGGCTATGCATATTGTTAGCGCATGATTGACTTTCTTTATTTCATCATGGGTAGCTTACAGTAGGCCTTCATATGTAGCAATCTTCCTTGCTACTGCAACCTGTGCTTTCTCTAATTTTTCCCTAGGGTCCTTGGACTGTGTTGATACACACACATTTTCATCCTCCAACACTAATGTTATCATTGTTTTTACATAGTGCATCGCAGAAGAAAATTCTTTTGGTACCTGGGATTCTAGATGTGGGCATACCTTTAGAACATCATCTCTAATTTCCTCTGCCATATTAACAAAGTTTCATATTTTCTTCTGGTCAAATCCTTTTCGTATACTAGGCACACTATCTCCACATCCTTGGCTTTCAATTTCTCTGTTAGCACCTTAATGGTAGAAAATTTATCAATGTTTCTTCATGCTACTTAAAAAGATATCTTTACTAGAGCATTGCCTGCCTGCTCAACTGACATCATCGTTGGCTTAATCGTCATGTGGTGCATTTCAGGTGCCTTCTTCAACCATTTTAACGTGCATGATTCTTCACCAACATCAAAGTTAGGCTCGTCCATATGCATGTGCATAGACCATGAAATTTTCTTCCTTATGTGTAGAGTCACCTTGTCCTCATCCATGAGTGCCCATCTGAATAAATCCTTTTGATCGATGGTGCTCAAAAACTGATCGTGAATAATCAGCTTTGGGTTTTCTGCATACCCCATGGTATGTACCTTGGCATCCTCCCCTATTCAACGGGACCAGGGTCCTCTAGGAATGGCTGCATCAAGGTTAAGAATACTAGATGTATCCCCACCCTTGTCCTATGTAGCCTCTGATTGATCCCCTTCTTCTTCATCCATTCTCTCCTCCTTATGTTGAGGATCTTCTTCCTCTAGAGATGAAGGCACCTTCTCCTCATATTCTTTTGTTTCCTCACTTAGCCTGAGTTTTCTTCTTTTCTTCTCCTCTATCTCCTTCACTTTCGGGGTTTCTCCTTGTGCCCTTGTGCACTTAAATACCTTTTTAAATATTTGGTTTCCCCGCTCCTCCCCTATAACTCCTCCTTGGGAATTTGTCATGCGCTCCTTCTCTTGGCCAGATGGCTACTTCCTCCTTCGTACCAAGCCACCAATATCCTTGTGTTCTTCATCCTCTTCCTCATCATCTTGCTTGGGTTCATATGGCCTAGGTGCTGGAATATTCTCCACGGTATGCTTCCCCTTTGGTGGCCCTAGAAGTGCAAAATCATTTTCCATGTACTTGTTATTCTCCATTATGGGCTTTAGTTGTAGATATATTAGCGTGGCTCCGATATCCGCAATGGCCGGTGTTTCTGGCTTAGTGCTCAAAATATCTGAGATATTATTCTCGTTGTACACATTCCTCCCCGGATATCCATATGTCTTCCGTAGGGTGTGGTATTCATAGTCCACCTTGTCTATGTTAAACACTAACCTTCGTGTGTTGGTCAACCGATGAACTATAGCTTGGAAGTATTACACAGGAAATGTGTGAGGTAGTTTTCACCAGGGGCTCCATGACCCATCTACCATTGGAAAGCACATAGTACAAAAATGTTGGTAGACTGAAAACTTTACCTGTTTCCCTAGAACTGAAGGAAAATCCTTGGGTATGCGTCATTCCTCTCCAAACACTACGCAGAGCCTATCATACCACATCTTTGTGCACTCCTTCACCTCCTTTTTCATCAACCCCTTGCAAAGATACTTGCTAAATCATTCAGCTAGAGAATTATGATTCATGGGGTATTCCCATAAGTTCTCTTTTGGGCCATCTAGTACCCCAATCTCCATGAAGAATAAACTTAGTAAGATATAGCCAAAACTTATTTTATTTCCCGCACGCGCTTCCTCTACTATTTGTTCTATAATGAAGCCAAAAATGTTATAAGTGGTTCCTTATGACATGCGCTTTGCCATATGTAACCGCATAGAATTAACTTGGGACCAATGTTCTTGGTCTTTCAATTTTGTGACCAAGTGTGCTGCTACCTGTATTACTGGACAATTTTTCAGCTTGTCGATGTCCATTTCACACAGTCCTTTCTGATAGCCCAGCGCTTTCTGTGTCTCCAAGATGTCACTTTTTCAGCTAGGTCAATCTTAATATCTTCACCTATTGCCTGCAATCTAGTTACTGTGGCAATTAGAATGGGTGTCAATCTTACCCTCCATCCTGTAAAGTAGAAAAAGTCCTCATGGACTCGACTCATCAGCCATCCATACAAAGGTCCATACTTTCCAAAGTAAGGGAGCTCATATAGCTGGTAGACATTGTTCCCTTTCACTATCTTTTCCTCGGCATCATCATATATTGGCATGCCATCCTTAGTTCACCTGTTCATTCGAGAAGTGAGTAGGTCATCTAGTTTCTTCTAGTTTTTGTTGGTCTGGTGATTATATTCACTTACCTTACTTTGTCATATGTGGGTATCCCATTCCTAGCCCATAATAACTTCCTCAGCATATTACATTTTGGAAAAATTACTTTCCAAGGACATCTCTTCTTCTTCTTCCACCACCACCTTCTTTTTCTCCTTTACTGGTGTTGCTTTCTTCTTTGGTGCCATTCTTCTTTATAGGTTTTATTTTCTAGACCAATTGTTGTGTGTTTTGAGTAGTTTGGTTCGAACCCTAACCCGATTCAACCGTGCCCTAATTTGCAATCATGAAATCATGCACCCTAGCTCTATTCCATTACTCTACTTCATTCAAAACCTTTTCCTAGGGGATTCAAGCCCTTCCAATAAACAGATCTATCTTTCGTGCCTGGTTCACTTGCTTTGTACTTTAAATCTCTTTACTTTAACACTTCACGTGTAGGTTATTTGTCTAATTCTCATATTCACAAGGGTAAAAATGAAATCACATCTCATCCTTATATAGATTTCTACTTTTCGCTACATTAATTACTCCTCCACCTACCAAATTCTCTTCATTTATGACCTGTTTATATCATTTCCGTGTGGTATACCTTCGTGCCAAACACTATAGCCTTCTAGCACACCCTTTCACCCTTTGTCATAGACTTCTCTTCAATGTGCACCCTAGTGCTTGAGTACCTCGTCACTGCATCATCTCCTGGTAGTTACCATGGCCGTCGCTTACCTCATGTTATATGTTCCGTCATCCATTTTCATCCACTCTTATCTTGAGAAGCAATATTTTGTTAGTTATCCTTAGCAACCTTATTTCTCAACACCCACAGTATGAAATTTTTGTAGTATATACCTGAGAGTCACCAAAAATCCACCCCACATGAAAATTATGTGCAGTCCTCTACGCATGCTTCATATTGTAGTAAGCTTCATGTGCGCAAACGCACTTATTACATAAACAAGAGCTAAATTAACAAATCATAGCGATGATGAAAGAAATACATTAAGGAAATGCATAAAGGGAAACCTAATTTATCTAGCAATACTACCTTATTACAAACACCAAGAAGACTTATTTATAATAGGGCTTCAACCTACTCCCGTTAAAGTAATTGGGCAACCTTGTGCCATTAATTGTGTCTAACTGGAAAACACCTGACTCAAGTATATGAGTAATAACATATGGCCCCAACCAATGCACCTTGAGCTTTCCTGGATGGAGTAAAAACTTTGAGTCATACAGAAGTACCATTTTTCCCACCAGAAGTTTCTTATACCTAATGTGTCGATCATGTCATGCCTTTTGGTGCACTTTCTTCTATTTCTGACTCCAGCGTGCGATGGCTCGGTGCTCATCTATTTGAACCATCTTCACAATCCTTTCTTCCAAGGATTGCACATCAGTTAGACATCCATCACGTGCAATGTGCAAATAAGCTAACATAAATTATATAGGAAGAATAGCCTCCATGCCAAACACCAATATAAAAGGTGTGGCTTTGTTCAATATTTTGTATGTTTTTCTATAAGCCTAGAGAATAGCAGATACTTTATCATCCAAATATTTGCTTCCAACATCACAAATATTGGTCAATATGTGGCTCAAAATCTTGTTAAAATCCTCAGCAGTCCCATTTTCCTGAGGGTGATAGGGTGTAGTTTTATGGTGGGCAACCATTAACTTGTCTAAAAGAATTTGTATTGTCTCATTTAAAAAATGTGTGCCCCTATCAATTGCTAAACTTAAAGGATAGCCATACCTTGTAAGAACATTCTCCCATAAGAACCTTGTTGTTGTAGTCATTTTATAGTCCTTTGTAGGTGTTGCTTCTACCCATCGGGTGAGATAATCTATACAAGTTATGATATAGCGCGATCGAGTCCTACATGTGACTGGTGAAATAGGCATGACAAAGTCAATTTCCCATTTCTCAAAGTTTTCAACACTTATAATTGGTCGTAGAGGCATCTCATCCCTTTGTTTTGGTCAACCGAGACATTGACAATGGTCACCTGTCTTACAATACTCTTTACAATCCTTATATAATGTTTCTGGCCACAAACGAGCAAGTAAGATCTTGCATGTTGTTGAATCACCTACATAGTGGCCACCTGTAATACCACCATGTGCTTCTTCCATTATATCCTTTCATTCATGCTCCAATACACAACGGTGTAACACCTCGTCTCTGCCTAATTTGTACAAATCACCACTGATTAACATTAATGGTGTCACGTGAATAGCAAGTTACTTCTTCTCTAAATCTTTCATGGCTTCTGGTGCCATACTAGTCTTTAGAAAGATAGAAATGTCCTCCAATTCTGATGGCGTGCACTATAACCTATACAACTATGCATTAGGCATGGTCTCTTCTATTATTTGTGCCTCTTCTCCTAATTGAATTCTAGACAAGTGATCCGGTCTAGAATTTCTTTTGCCTAGTTTTACCATAACTGTAAAGTCAAACTCTTGAAATAAGGGTATCCATCAGCATATGTGCCCCTGTAAAATGGGCTTGTTCACCAAATACTTTAATGCCATGTGATCTGTATAAAAAAATGGTGTAGCCAACAAATACTGATGAAATTTGTGCAAGGCATAGATCATGGACAAGGCCTCGCGCACTGTAGTGGTATAATTCTGTTTTGCAGGGGTCAACTTCCTACTAGCGAAGAAAATGGGATGATCCACAATACCTTCTCCTAATTGAGCTAAGATGGCACTAATGGCTATGCTAAAGGCATCCACATGAACATCAAAAGGTTTATCCCATGAATTAAAGTGCAAGATAGGTGTGATAGTAAGTTTCTCCTTTAATATCTCAAACGCGCACTGCTGTGACTACCCCCAGTAGAATGTACCTTTTCCCCTGAGTAATTCTTCCAAGGGCACGGAAAATTTTTCATACCATTTTATAAACTTCATGTAATATCTTGTATGACCCAAAAATCCATGCAGCTCGCGCTGACTGGCTAGCACTTTCAAGCCTATGATGATGGTAATTTTGGCTGGGTCAACCAGCAACCCTTCTTTGCATATAATGTGTCCTAAAAGTGTGCCAAAGGGAATAGAAAAGATGCACTTCTTGATTTTGAATGAGATACTCAACTATCGACATCTTTAAAACATTAAGCACATATTGTCACAATGATCCTTAATTAGCTCATAAATAGTCCAATCATCAAGATAGACATGTAAAAAGTTATGAATAAAATCCTTGAAGGCTTGTACCACTATCCTGGAAAATACAATAGGTGCATTCTTCAATCCAAAGGGCATCATAGTAAAGGAAAAACTTTGCCATTCAGTAGTGAAGGTGGTCTTCTTTTGATCTTCCGGGGCAATCCTAACCTAATGATACCCTGAAAACCCATCTGTAAATGAATATATCTTGCACCCAGCCACCCCTTCTAATATTTCCTCCATGAATGGTGTAGGAAAGGGATCTGTAACACATGTTACATTCAACTCTCTATAATCAACACAAATCTGGATCCTACCATCCTTTTTGATGCTTATTACCATAGGACTAACCCATTCTGATTCATCCAATGGTCGAATGATCCTAGATTTTAACATCTTGTCAATCTCCTCCTTTACTTTCTCACGCAAATTGGGATTCATCTGATATGATCACTTCCTAACAGGGCACACAGTTTCCTTGAGCTTTATCTTCATTTCTCCTAGTGATATATGCACGCCTTTAAGTTCATGGTATCCTCTTGGGAATAATTCATCATAGTCTCAAAGTAACTCTATGATCTTTGCCACCTACGATTCTCACTAGTAATCCCCAATTATCACCTCCTTAGGCTTAGCTTTTGTGCCTATATTGACCTTTGTTGTCTTCATAGGTTCATGATATGCGTATGCATCTACATCCACACTGGCTAACACTTCACGTGTTCCATGTGAGTGATCCACATCCAAGTGCTCAACTTCCTCCTCATCAATTATGTAAACCATCTTCCCCTTATCTTTTTCCAAAGAAGTGTGCTCAAGTAATATGATATCATCTTCTTCATCCAAAAAATGTGCCCCTATCTCTATCTCACCAAATAATTCTTGAATAAGTTCTTCTATTTTCCCACTGTCTCCCATGGTTAAGCACTTGATAAATATTAAAGCTATGTTCACTGGTGGTGTAGATGAAAAGAAGTCAAAAGTTTGGATCATCCCTGTAGTCAAAATTTACCAATTGCCAATGTCGCGATGTAATTCAGCATATACATACCAAGCATGTGCATAACCTTATAGAGTAGAATAAAACCGATGCACCCAAAGTGAGGATAGTAATTGTTCATGTCCTATTGTCCAGAGTCTTTCACACTGTTGGATATGATGCTAAGTAGGTTGATCACCATGATAAGGAAAAAATTTTGTAGGTGCATTACTTCTTGAAAACCTGGTTGATAAGGCAGTCCCAATCATTCCCCACTCTAAGATATTATCCCTATAGACCACCCACCAGTGCACGGCTATCCCACCCAAGGTATATGACAGCATAGTGTGTCGTTTAAGCTAGTCAGCCCAATTTATTTCCATGGCCTATAAGAACCTAGCCAAATCTTCGGATCCAGTATAGCAGGGTACTAAGCAACCTATACATTGAATAGAGCAAAAACCCTTTTTGCAATCAACTGAGCACTTAACTTTTTGCCCCACCAGTTCATAAATGCCATGAGCCCAATTATCACAAGCAACATTGGTAGTATCGTTGATTAACTGAGAATCTTCCCAATGAAGGATTCCTTCCTTAGATGGATCCTGGACCTTTGGGTCCCGAATAGCATGTATATAGATTATTTTCAGGTCCTCTTCACTTAAATGTTCTACATATGGCATGGATTTCCCATTATTCAATGGTATTATAACCCTTTCCTCCTTGTTCTTGAAGCTGATATACCCCTTGTTAAACCTCAAATCAGCATTGCTCACATAACACCAAGGGCGCCCAAGCAAATTTGGGAAGCTATCTACTTCTACAAGCGCTAGCACTTTGAAGTCTCCTGTGAACTTGGCCCCTTGTATAGTAATAGATGCATCCTTCAAAACTCCTATGGGAGTAGCTTTCGTTCTATTTGCCATGAAGAATACATTAGATGATGGTTGAAATAGGGGTCTCCCCATTTGTTGGCATGCATCTAATGTAAGTACATTTACTTCTGCACCTGTGTCAATCAAAATATTTCTCAACAGCCACCCATCCACAACAACATTCAAAGTGATCTCCTTATCATAGTCAATGCTATCGGGGGGAAGATTCACATGAAGTATTTGTCTCTTAGTCTCAAGTCCTGCATGTAGAGTATTCCCTTTCAACGAATTTCCTAATAAAGTAATAATATTCTCCTTACACAATGTTCTATATGCCTCTCTAATGTTGTTAATATCTAACGGGGCCTGTTTTATATCCTTGTGCTCCAATTTTTGAGACTGCTCTTTCAGAACTTATATCTCACCTTGAAGGCTTCTAAGGACCTCCATCGTTTCTTGATAGAATTCTTTCTAATGAGCTAGATTTGGATACCTAGCATGAAAAACCTCCTCCCTAATGATTATCAGTTTCTGTTGCAACACCTCTCTTGTGCATGCTACCTCAGTGTGTGTGGTTATCTTAACTGTTACTACCTCAGGTTCTAGTTTTAACTTGGGCATCCACTGATTCTCTATCACACGTTGGATTCTAACCATCCCTGTGCCCTTGTTTTCTTTCTTGTGCTACTTACTGAGATGCTCATAGAACTTCAGACACTCTTCATAACGATGCCCCTTTCCACAAAATGAACAGGAAATATTCTATGGGCATTCATGCCTATAATGGTCAGGTGAACCACATGTATAGAAATTTCCTTGAGGGAATTCACTCCTTCCTCCACCTCAGCCTCATCCTCCATATCCACCTCGATATCCTCCTCCCCTTTCACAAACCCCTTCAAACCTTCTGTCATTCCTTTCATAGTGCATTTTATTATAATCCCTATCCTGATGCTCATTCTTCCCTTTAGAATTATCAGCCACACTCACCTATCTTACCCCAATATCAATGGCATCATGGATCTGGCCAATCATTCTATAGTCCTCAATATCATGGGTCATAGACCTACAATTTTTACAAGAGGAGGATACATTTTTTCTGATCACGCGTTGTAGTAGGAGGCATTGACTAGCATCATGATTCAAATGGAAAATATCACAGTCCAATAGCAACGAACGTATAGTTCTTTGGGGGAAACTATCCTTGGTGTGGCCTTCCACTTCATAATTTGTACACCAAATTCCTGAGCATGTTTCATGAGCTGAGTTTGCTGATAATTTTTCTAACTATTTTTCCATAGCTACTATCTGAGCTTCCAAAAATGTACTAACTCAAGTGTTAATACTCCCAACTACTTCAGTGCGTAAAGAGGCCTCCAATGCTTCACGTAGGTTGGAATAAGTTTTATACGATAGTGCTCTTCAAAATGGGGTAATCAATCCAGCGACAAACCATTGTGCATACTGACTCACATGAATGTCACATGAGAGTTTGGATAGAAGCATTTTAAAATGGGCATCATACTCACATACACTTTTAGTAGTGCCTTGCTTTATATCCTTGAGTATTCTTATACTCTTCTAATTAAACTCTAGGATATGGAACTCTTTCAAGAAAGCATCTTTGAATGCTACATAGTCAATACAAGTTTGATTGGGATCAAAATTCTGATACTAGTTGTGCGCATGCACCTGTAATGTAGTAGCAAATTGACTTGCCTTGCACTTAGAGGCTATAATACCTTTTATGCACCACACTATTATGAACATGTTCTGTAGCATCCTTGATACCTCTGTACTCTAGGAGATGAAGGGATATCTCCATATAAATGTTCTGGGGTTGTTGTGGGCCTTAACCACCCAACCCAGAACCTCCTTGGTTTCCTCTTCCTCCAAAACCACCCGAACCACCAGAACTGGAACTACCCAAACAACTTGATCCTCTTCCAAGATTTGAAATAGGGCCTGTGGATGCACTCCCATGTGTCCTAACAATGGTACTATACTGGACCCCTATAGTATTTGAAGTAGTCCCTATTCTAGAGGTGAATCCCACACTTAGTGCGCTCATATTCTGTGCAGATGATGAGCCTGAAAACGTACCCCCAAAGAATAACAAAGCTGTCTGTGCTACCATTTATGTACTTGCTGTCTGGCCTATTTCTGTGCTTTTACTTCCTAAATTAAAACTATTTTTACCTATTGTACTAGATATTGGAAAACCAAGCGCAAGGGCTAGGTCAGCAGGATGGCTTAGATGCGTGCCCTCGGCCAAGGTCATATCTACTGGTACGCTTCCATGTGAGGCCGAAAGGGGTTCTCTGTCATTATTTCCTAGATGGGGGAGTTCCTTATGCTCTTTCTCTTCTTCCTCCCCATGAGCCTCAAATCCTTCCTAAGCCATCTCTCTCCACAACACCTTTCATTCTACAATTTTTTTTTCTTGCATAATTCCCTCTCATGTGCCTCATCATACTTCAACCACCTCTCTTCCCTCTACCATGCTGCCACTAGGTCTACCATCTTTCAGCAATATTATTCCTTCCCCCACATGTGGAGATTATTTTAGCTTCCCATGGGTTTAGCTTCCAAGTTTAATGTTACCATTAGTATTTTGATTGCCAGCGGAATACCTTGCAAATATGTCCCTCTAGGATATCGTAGGAACTGGAACTCTACTACCTCCGGGCACGAATAAGTCAAAATTGAATACTCATAAATATAGCTATTTAGGACATCGTGAAACTAGGTATCTACCGTGCGAGTCCAACTCAGGTCAACATCATATAGTGTTTGAAATTCCTCCTATGTCCAAACAAGTGTGTGATACCTCCAATTTCACTTAGATGCATATGCAGTCAACCATTTGTACAATTCTACTAGAAAGATAGCAAAGAATCGTTTGTATAAACTATCATACAGATTCTGTGCTACCCAAGTGTGTGCGCTAAATCCATATCCAGTGTCAAACCTCTATGCGTATTCTTCCTCTAAATCATGAATCCATTCTTTAACACTCACCAAAGTTAGCCAGTATGTCTTCATCACAAACCATTCTGAAAAACAACTGAAAAAGAGGTCCCAGCAATGAAACCAATGATACAGCCTAGAATTCTTAGTTAACACCTAGTCACACTAGCACATCACTCACCCTAGGCTGAGTGCTCACCCGAAGTGCGCAAAGGTATCAGGTTCCTCTTAAGAGTTGATTAAGCAAAATGGTAGAATGATAAAGTAGTAAACATATATTTTTATTAACTAATCCATCTATTCATCATTACATTGAACTAGATCTATAAGTGCTTAAATGTAAAACATCATGATAACAACAATATACATTGACAAAACATATTAGACACTATTTTTCAGCCAATGTACTTTATATATTCATCGTACCAACAGTATAAAAGCTTCATACAACACCAGATATGTGTGCATGGATCTGTTACAATTATCCAATTTCATGTACTCATATATCTCTCATCCTTCAAAGCATGTGTCTCTCTATATCTTTACTAAGTAATTTATTACATATATATAGGGTGGGGGAACTAGACCTTCACCACTTAACTCTACCAGAAATAGGTCGCATGCTAATAATAGCCACGCACCTTTTACAACTATATCCATACATGTGAGTATGCTATCTATAGATCGCTGACAATTACCTAAAGTGGTGGATCTATTCTTAGCTTATGCCCATGCAAGAGTGAGTTGACATGTTCTTGAAGAATTTCCATGAAGAGTGGTGCATAAGTATCGGCATTGCTTTGTGTGCTCCGCACATCAATCTCTAAGAATATACATGATATCTAAAATTGGCTAAGTCCTGAAAGTTTGACTCTACACCTCCGCTCGTGACGCCTTCCTATACCTTCGTGCAGACTCTATGTGTAAGTTTAGCTAAGTGTTTTCTCTGATCAACAGACACAGTCACAAGGAGCATTCCCCAACATCATATCGGGAGATGATTAACCTGTTATGGACTGACCTGCATGCCGAGTCAGTTTTGTATGGATTATATATGAGACCGGCCTACGTGCCAAAGAGATTTTATATTTATTATTCTTTTTTTTTACATGATACCAGCCTATGAGCTAAAGATATTTTTGTATTGGATAGCAGCTTGTGTGTTGATGATGTATGAGGGACACATGTATTTTTTGAGATGAGTGTACATTATTGTGATACACAGGCATTTATGTGATGAGATGTATGAGGTTCAGATGATTATGTGTTGTGATGTGTATTTTATTTTACTTTTTTTATGATATGAATGGATTAGGTGAGTTAGGCATGATGGAGTCAAGTCATTTTCGGCATGGATTGAGTCAAGTCGGTTTAGGCATGGATTAAATCAGGTTAATTTTAGGCATGGATCGAGTTAGGTCAGTTTAGGCATGGATCGAGTTAGGTTATAGGCATGGATTGAGTCAAGTTAGTTTAGGCATGGATCGAGTCAGGTTGGTTTAGGCATGGATTGAGTCAGGTTGGTTTAGGCATGGATCGAGTCAGGTTGGTTTAGGCATGAATGTGTATTTTGATTTTTGGTAATACATGTTAATTTAAATGAATGTAATGGTGTACAATTTTTAAATATGGGTTATAGATGAATATGGTAAATAATGGTAGTGGTAAAAGAGTATGTGAAACATGAGGAGTGTATGTAGGTCGAATGATGTGGATATGGGATATATTTATAGGTTTTTGATATGAACAGGAAATCAGGTAAAGGTGGGGAAAATGGTTAGGGTAAAGAGTGGCTGAGCTAACCTTCCAGGGCCCCATGCCCTGGAAGTGCTGCCTACATAATCCCAGTGAAAAGGGACCTTAGACCGATGTAGTTCTCCCATAAGCTAGGGAAGAATATGAAAAGATAGAAGAAGAGGTATGTAGGGTGATAGGTAGGGTTGAGTCCAAGTCATAGGGATGATTAGGTCAAGGTCAATTAAGTTTTGGTAGAGTATAGGTAGATTGGGAAAGGTGATTTTAGGTTGATAGGTAGTGTTGATTCCAAGTCATAGGTATAAGTAAGTTGAGGTCATTGATGTTTGGGTTGAGAATAGGTAGATAGGTAAAGGTGATTTTAGGTCAATTGAGGTGGGAGAAGAAAATCCCAAAAGGCAGGTGTTGAGGCTCCAGTCCTTATAGGATAATCAAAAGGTAATGAAGAAGAGAAAAGATAAGAGGGGGAAAGAAATCCACCCAATTGGCAAGGATCAAAACGTATGAAAGACATCTATAGATAGGCTAGTGAACATAAGACCCGAAAGACATTGCATGATTGATAATTCTAAGAATGAATAATAGTCACATGATCACTAAATGTCATTGGTTCAGTAGGTCCCTTGAGTTAGTATGAAGTGAAGAGACAACAGGTAAGGAGGTGAAGGTAATTGGGTCATAAAATGGGAAGTAGAATGCCTTGGGCAAGGAATCTAAGATCACAATAGACAAGTCCATGATGAAGAAGTTTATTTTTATTTTTCTTTTCTTTTTGACTTTTTAAGATAGATTGATCAATGTGGGAAGTCTATATGGGATTAATAAAAGTCTCCTTGAGGTCTTTGTGAAGCTGATCAATGTGGGAAGCTTCTAAATTTTGATTTTTCAGAAAATAGTCCTCTTTTTGGAAATGTTATGTAGAGAGTTGCGAGCTTTTTATAGTTGTCCTTCGAGGGAGTAATCTACTTATAGAAAAAATTGAAGGCGGAAGATGTCCTTTTGAGGGATTCATCTTTTATATTGGAAGTTTGACTCAAGGAGTTAATCCCTGATTTTTTTATTTTTTTTGGCTTTTAAGTCATGGACAAGACTATAACGAACCATTTGGTTCTTGTTCGAAAGGAAAGGGTGAATGACCATGGGATCTCATCTAAAAGAAGATGAAAATTATCCATGAGAATCATGCCATGTGCAGAGCTATGGTGCACATATTTAAGATAAGGAAAAAGGGTGACAGGTAATCACATGATTCTTGTTTACTTGTTAGGGATGAGGTGTGGAAAAGAGAAAGGAAAATGGTGCTCAAGGGATGAGCATGAACTAGATATATAGTGATGTAGGACTAGAATTCAATAGTAGAATGGTTAAAGATGTAAGGCACTGAGGGGATCAAGTTCGGGCTTACCCTCAAGTGAAGACAAGCGATAAGCACCTGATCCATAGTCATGGGTCATGATGCATGGTCTAAGCCAATTAGGAGAAAATTTTCCCTATTTGCATTTTTCTACTTTGGTTACGTGTTGATTTTCCTTGAGGACAAGGTCATCAACCTTGAAGGTTCATTCATGGACACATTTTTCATAGGCACGATTGATGTGTTTTTGGTAGACTTGGAGATGGTCAAGAGCATGAAGACGGTGTTCCTCTAATAACTCCAGTTGTGCTAAACAGTCTTGGCGTAAGTCATCATCAGCAAGCATATCCTAAGGAGAGATACAGAGAGACATGATCTTGAATTCGAGAGGCAAAACAGCCTTGGTACCGTAGACCAAAGAAAATGGAGTAGCAACATTGGAGGTGTGAATACTAGTATGGTATGCCCAAAGAGCAAAAGGAATGTGCATATGCCAATCCTTCCCAGTATCATTAACCACTTTCATGAGAATTTTGTTTATGGTTTTTTTGGTGGATTTGTCCTGGCCATTGGTTTGTGGATAATATGGTGAGGAGAAGCTTAGCTAGATACCGAAGGTGTCGCAAAGTTTCTATAGAGTTTTGTTTTTAAATTTTTTTCCATTATTAGTGATAAGGTGATGTGGAACACCAAAGCAAAAAATAATGCGATGATTGATGAACTCACATATTTTCTCAGCTTTAGTGGAAATGAGAGGTACGGCTTTAACCCATTTGGTATAGTATTTGGTAGCGGTGTTGATCCATTGATGTCTTAGGGAAGAGTGGGGATTAATCTCTCTGACAAGATCCAAACCCTATTGAGAGAAGGGCCAAAGCTCACGAAAAACCTGTAAGGCATGACTAGGTGTGTGATGAAGATTGGCATGTTGTTGGCATTTTACACAACATTTAACATAGTCACAACAATCATGATTAAGAGTCGGCTAGTAATAGCCTAGGTGAAGAATGTGTTTAGCAATAGCAAGGCCACTGACGTGACCTCCACATATGCTATTGTGAACTTCTTTAATGGTATAGGGGATTTCAAAGCTGGTAAGGCATCATAAGAGGATACCACCCATGATGGCATAACAAGAGGCTTTCTTGAGAAATGCGCGTTGTCCATTACGTGTGAGATCAGGAGGTAATATAGAAAGGGAAAGATAGTTCACAAGTTGCCTATACCAAAGGTCTTGTGTGTTTAGTGAGGCAGTTTGGATGAGGTTAACACAAAAATATTTATAAGGTCTCAGTATGTGTTTTATGGTAACAAAGATGTCTAAATTGGCAAGTGAAGTAGGTATCTAAGAAGCGAGGCAAGCCATGGTATCCATGAATTTATTGGTGGATCGCGGAACGGTTTGAATTTTATAGCGGTCAAAGGTAGTCAACATGATGCCAACGTAACATTTTTACTCTTGAAGTATTTCATTATGGCACTGATAAACACCATTGACTTGGTTTACTACCAGTTGAGAATCACCAAAGATATTAATGGACCTGAAATCTAAGGCATAGGTAGTCATGAGACCCAATACGAGCGCTTCGTATTCGGTGATATTGTTGGTGCATTCGAAGTCAAGTTTGAATGATAAAGGCATGGATTCACCATCAAGAGGAATGAGGATAATACCCGTACCATTCCCACATTGACATTTGGAACCATTAAAGAATAAGGTCATTTGGTAAGGGTCTTCATCCAAAGAGAGGTTAGAAATGGATTCGTCTGGGAAATCAATGTTCGAAGATTGATTCCCAGAAAGAGGCGCATCATGGAGCTGGTTAGCAATGGCCTGGCCCTTGATATATTTTTGGTGGATGAATTCAAGGTCTAGGTTAGAAAGAAGCATGAGCCAACATGTGGCACATTGATTTTGGTAAGGTTTAGCATACATGAATTATAAGGGGTCAGTGTTGGTCACAACATAGGTTTTAAGGTTGAGTAGATAATGGCAAAGTTTGGTGGCAACTAAAACAAAGGCTAAGCAAAGTTTTTCAGGGTGAGTGTATCACGTTTTGTATTCCAGAAGGGTACAGCTTATGTAATAGACCACCCGCTCCCTATGTTGTTCATCACGATGAGTGAGCATAGCCCCTAAAGAGTGATTGGTAGCATAGATGTATAGGTAGAAGGGTTGGTCATATTTAGGTGGAAAAAGTACAGGTGGTTGGAGAACGTATTGTTTTAAGGCCTCAAAATCTTTGTGACAGTCATCATCCCATTTGAAAGAGACATCCTTTTTGAGAAGGTGATGAAATGGTTGACAACGGTTAGAGAGTTGGGAAATAAAATGACAAATGGACTGTAATTTACCTTGCAGGCTACAGAGTTGTTTGAGGTTAGTGGTCAGAGGCATATCGAGAATGGCCTTGACTTTAGTAGGGTCAACCTCTATACCATGTAAGGAAATGATAAATCCCAGGAGATTTCCTAAGAGAACCACAAAGATGCACTTTTTAGGCTGAAGGAAGGCACAATATTTAATGAGGTGGTCAAAGATGGTTTTAAGGATGGCAAGGTGCTCGGCATGATGTTTAGATTTGGCCAAGATATCATCCACGTAATCTTCCAATATGTGATGCATGATATCATGGAAGATGTAAGTCATAGCATGCTAATATGTGGCACTAGAATTTTTAAGGATGAAAGGAATGACTCGATAGCAAAAGGTCCCACAAGGGGTAATGAATGCAGTTTTGTGTTGATCCTCTAGAGTGAGCAAGATTTGGTTATAACCCAAGAAACCATCCATAAGTGATAGCATCTCATGGCCAGCGGTAAGGTCAACCAACTAGTCAATACCAGGTAGAGGAAAATCATCCTTTGGGTAGGCAAGGTTGAGATCATAAAAATTGATGCAAATGTGAAGTCCCCCTATCACCTTAGTGGTAGGAATGATGTTAGAAATCCATTGGGGGTAATCGATGGGTAAGATGAAGGAAACTAAGAGAAAGTGTTGAAGTTCTTCTTTCACAAGAAGAGCAATGCGAGGGTGCATTTTCCTCAACTTTTGTTTTATGGGTTTGACATCAGGAATGGCTACAATATTATGAACCACGATAGTGGGATGAATGTCAGGCATGTCAACATAGGACCAAGTGAAAGCATGGCTATTATTTTTGAGAAAAGAAGTCAGGGCTTCTTATTTAGCAGCATCCAGAGATTAGCCAATCTTGAGAATGTTGGGGTCTTCTTGAGTGTGGATGTTGACTTCGCTAGTCGATTGATTCAACATTGTTTGCATATCAAAAGGTAACAACTAGTGAATATAAGAGTCTTCAACACTAAGGTAGGTGAGTACGGACTCATCATCCTGACATTGAATGACATTAATAGGAGTATCATCCCCTACCATGTTAGGATATAAGAAAGGAAGAGAAGAAGGAGCCTCGCCATCGCGATGATAGGTCATAGGCCCTAAGGAAATGGTATTTATGAAAAAAAAGGTGGGAGTTATAGATTCAAGATCCATCAACTCCATTAGGGAAGGTGGTGAAGGTGAGGTAAGTGAAGAAGGTGGAGAGGGGTCAATGTCTTCGATGAGTTCAATATGGGGATTTTTGGCAAGTAGTTTGGTAAAACTGATTCCACTATGATCATTTTGTTTATGCGTGGTACATGAAATAATGGTGTGACAACCTTGCTCATAAAGTCCAAAGCTGAAACCCTTCCAGGCACAACGGTGTAGGAAAGTGTGAGCGAAGCGGTGGTTGGTAAGTGACTAAAGGTTAGCTGAAAAAGGTCGGGTTTGTGATGGCGGTTCAGGTGTGTAAGTGGAAATATCAATTTTCCCATAGGTAAGATGGGTACGAAGGTGGGGAGGACCAGAAATGAGATGCTCACCTATGTGGTGATCATAGTGAGGATTTTGGTGAAGGTTTCCATACTCTTGTGGAGTAAGGAATGTATTGACATTGTACAAGTGATACTCCCCCATAGTGAGGCATTGAAAAACACCTTCCAAGGGATCAGTGGTTGATATATTGGTGGCTAGAATGGAGGAAGCATTAGAAGTTAGATCGGCGGAGGTGTTGTTTAGTTGGGAAGTTGATGTGTGACTGGTAGAAGTGACAGCAGTGGTGGGAACAGAAGGTTTGGGTGAACGTGAGGTTGTAATGGCGCTAGTGGATGGGGTTGTGTGTGAAGAAGATGTAGGTAGGGAGGTAGACACCTTAACAGGTACAAGGAAATCATTGGGCTGGTAAAGCATGTTGCAGGTTTTGAAAGGTGATGGGTCAACTAGAATGGTATAGGAATTTCCTTCATGTTCAAACTTTACACATCGGTGCAAAGTAGAAGGAACACAACCCATGGCACGAATACAGGGTCTTCCGAGAAAAAAATTGTATTAAAACTCCCCTTCCAAAATGTAGAACAACTTGGGAATGGTACAGGGACCCACACGAAAGTGGAGGATGATAGTGCCGACTGTAGAGGTGATAGTGTCATTGAATGAACACAACATGACTAGATGTTTATGCATGTAATTGGTGGGTATGTGCATTTTTTCAAATGTGTGAGAGGAGATGATGTTAATGCTAGTGCCCCCATCGATCATAACACATTGGACGGGTAAATTATCAATATGAATGGAGATGAAAAGTGTAGGATCTGGTTCATTGGTTTGGTGGGGGACAATTTCGTCATCCAAGAAACTAAGGATATTAACTTGGTGAGCATGTGGAGGTGATGAGGTAGATGGAAATTTGGTGAGTGAGGTGACATGATGAGGTGTGATAAAATATGCTACAGGTGTGGGGTCATTAGGTAAAACCTCAATAAATTGAAGGACCTCCATGAGGGCTTGATGATGTGACTCCAAGGTTTGGATGAGATCGTACAAGGACATTTTGAGAGGAGATTGGTGTAACTATTTGAGCATCGTTTGGTGCATAACCCCATCAGAAATAGGATATATAGGACCATGGATAGTTATTTTAGGCATGGGTGTAATTCGTATGTTGGGTACATGGTTGGGTGATGGATCAGCTATTTTTTCTTTCCCTTTGTCTCGCTAACCTTGAGTAACAACGTGAACCATATTAATTTGAGGTAGAGAGGTGGATGGGGTGGGATTATCATGAAAGGTATACCGGTAGGAGGGACATTTACCAAGAGGTGGATAAGAGCCTTATGCAATGAGTGTCCAACACTAGAATTTAGGAGAATATTGCGAACTCTCTTGGATGTGGACCATGTTGATTTCGAATCTTAGAGATGGAAAGAAAGTTCATGGTGGTGGAGATGGAGGTTGTGGTATAGGTGGAGGAAGATGTGAAGAAGGTGGCAAGGGTGAAATAGGTTCATCATCCACGAGGTCATTGTTCTCAAAATTAGGGTTAGAAGGACATAATTGAATGAGGGGAACCTTTAGACCCTTACAGTTCTCAACATCATGTCCTGACACACGATGGTAAGCGTAAATTTTAGTATCATCAAACCCTTCTGGTTTAGGTTTAAGAGGGTTGTAAGGTCTAAGAGGAGGGAGGGTGATAGCAGAGCTTTCCAAGAGGTTAACCAAGATGGTGGCATATGATCCCATCAATGGATAACAATGCAAAGTGAAACTAAGTTTAGTTGGAAGATTGGGTAGTTGTGGTGGTAATAGAGGTGATGCAGTCTTGGATTTGGGTTGTACTTTCTTTGGTGTAGGTGCAGCAAAAAAAAGGGGGGTAAGTTTAACCACCTCTTTGGAAATTAACAGTTTTTTTAATTTTTGGTGTTTTTTCTTAGGTAGAGGTGTAGGGGGAGCACATGATGTAGATGGCAAGGCAGATGGTGGGAGAGGATGAGTGACCCAAGGAAAAAATTGAGGTGCAATGGTAGGTTTCGGTCAAGGTCGAGAGGGAGGTACAAGTGAGGTGGAAGAAAATGTCATAGGTAGTGAAAAAGGTATAAAATGTAATGGTGGTTTAGGAGGTAAAGAAGTTATAGATGGTGACGAAGGACACAAGGTTTACCTAGGTAGAGCTGTAGGCTATGGTGAAGGGGTCAAGGAAATTTTAGGTTTACCCCTAGAGAGAGTAGATTTTTTTAAGGTAGAGGGGTGAGGTATCAGGATGGATGGCAACGGTGAAGGTGATAAAGGTGTAGTTGGTGAGCTCGTTGCATGCGGATTAGAAGGTTGGGTTTTTCATTTAGGTTGATGGATTGGTTCAATATGTATATGGGAAGATGTGGTCAAGTGTATCCTGACAGGAGGATGTGCAAGGTTGGATATGGGTGTGACCCCTAGAACACTAGTCAGTTTGGATATAAGAGATGATGTTGGAATATGTCGGCTAGCAGGTAGAGAGGCGGGTATAGATGTAGAAGTGTCAGTGGAAGATGATTACATTTGGGTCAAGACAGGGAGTAAGAGATACCCCCAAAGTGAAGACCTATCAACATATTCCAGGTGGACTGCCAAACATGAGAACAGAATTGTGGTAGATGAGGTAAATGTGGAATGAGTAGTGGTTCCCATAAAATGTGTCTGAGAAATAGGGAATTCATTGGCTTTGGCCTCTATAGGTAAGAGAGCCATAAGTAGGTCCACAGGGTCTTGAGTAGCTGATGGAGAATGGTCGCCGAGTGCTAACAAAAAATCTATTGGTTACTGAAAAGGTGGATAAGATGATGGGTAATCCTCTGTGGGTGGAGGAGGTACAGTTGGTAGTGGCTCATTAGATAGGGAAGCTAAAGGGGAAATGATATCAGTGCTAACGAGAGACTCCTTCACACGTGTATGGGGAGGTGAAGGGCTTTCCTCTATGGGTAGAGGAATGGATAAAGTAGGTTCCTATGCGGGTAGAGGATTTTGGGCTAGGATTTCCACGATGGATAGGATATGAGATATTTGGGAAACAAGTGGTAAGTCGGTAAAGATAACATGTACCTCATGTGTATTACTTTCGTTGTGTGAGGCATCACCAGTTTGATCATTAGATGGGGAATGGTTAGGGAATGGTTTCTTGAATATATGAAGGTTTTTATTGGCAGGTGCATTAGGGTTATCTAGGACTAACTTGCTACTCACGAGCATTCCCTAAACAATGTTTTTAAAGGTAATACAATTTCTATCACTGTGACCATTTACCTGGTGATAGTTATAGTAGTCATGTTCCTTATACCAACCTAGTATGGGGCAAGAAGGGTCAAAACTAGTATGTGGTTTGATAGGAGGAAGGGTGATTGCATTAGCTTGAATAAGCTTTTATAAAACAGATGAATATGGTTCCCCAATTGTTGTGTATTTATTTTGCTCTCATTTGAATTGGAAGGCTTCGACCGGTGACAAATTGGATGAAGGTTTAGCATGATTGGATGGATGGGTAGGGCCAGGCTTAAGTACCACTGCATTGGTAGTTCCCTTTGCTTTAGAATAACTCGTCTAAGGTTTCGAAGAAGAGGAAGTATCGTTTGATTTAAACGAGGAGTTATTGTTTCGTAATTATATCTTCTTCTCTTTGATGGTACGAATTTCAAGCTTACATGCCATGGTGAAAGCCTCATCGAATGTTTGAATGGTTTGCACCTATATAGTAGGTGAGATATGCCTAGCACAGGCTCGTGTGAAGAGCTCTATGAGTTTAGTTTACGGTAATTGGAAAGTGAGTTGGTTGATTAGGCTACACCAATGAGCAAAAAAAACTGTGATAGATTCATCGTCATATTGACATGTGGAATAAAGATCGGTCATGGTAACCTCCTTGACAATGTTAATAAAAAAATGATCCAAGAAGGCTTGGGCTATTTGGTTGAATGAGAAGATGGAATGTCTAGGTAATCCACTATACCAGTCCAATGCTGGACCAATTAGGGACATGGGAAAGGTTTGCAAAATTAAAGCATCATCATGGGTAATTAAGTAATACCCATGTTTGAAAGATTGCAAATGTTGCTGTGGGTCTTCCTTACTATTAAAGTGATTAAACGTAGGCATCTCCCAGTGTATAGGATATGGGTGAATGGGAATGGATGGGTGAATAGGCTCATTACAAATCTTTTCATAAGTGAGAGAATTGTGGGAGCCAAAAAAAGATGCTTTTAATATCTTCATCTTGTCCATCATTAACTTGATAAAGTCATTATTAGGTTGTGAAGATTTGGGTACCCCTCAGAGTGAAAGGAGGTTGTTGTTGGACATATGAAGAACACAACATTCTAGAGTATGGTGGTGTCAAATAAGGAGGCGGGCATTGAGAGATAGACATAGAGGGTATATACCCGGAATGAATGACTGATGAAACAGGAGGCAGCTGGTAGTAGGTATGTGAGGGTGGGACACTCGTACTGACCCTAGTAGAGATGGGAGGTAGAGATTGGGGAATAGAAAGGAAAAAATTTTGAAATGGGGTAGAGGTTACCGACACCAAGGGTGGTAGCATTGTGACTAGTATATATGAGACAACAGGTGCGGATGATGCTATGTTTTGAGTGGTAGATGAAGGTATGGTGGAGACTACGGGTGCAATAGAGGTGGTGGAATCTAGCGGTCAAAGCTGGTGTCAGACCTAGCTGCAACACAACTGGGGATAAAACGGGTGAGGTCATCATGGTAGGAGGTGGAGCCGAGGCGGAAGTGATCATTAGGGATGGAGATAAGGATATGGGCATGCCATAAATCAATTGACCCGAGGCATCTCAAGTGGAAGCATGGGTGTGGTAGTGGTTTAAAGTAGTGGGATTCTAATCCATGAGTCATGTAAACTCTATGTCACCTATAGGAATGGTGATAATTTGATTGGGATCCATGGATGATGAGATGGAGGGTGGTGAATGACTAGGTGATGAAGGGATAGGTGGGAGCGGTATTCAACTAGCATGAAATACGAGGGCACTTGCCTGACTATGGGTCAGCACCATGTGGGTAGGAACTGATTTAGCGAGACTATATTATGTCTGAATGGCATAGAACACAACAGAACTAGGAAAATAGTCAATGGTGAGTAAATTAGGCCGGCTGGTGAGCTGTAAAATAGCACAAGGTGACTGACGTTGGTTCTGGTAAACCAATGCCGGTTAGGCTTAATCGGTGCCAGTTACTGTGAAAAACCAGAAGTCTATTAAATGATGGTCCCAGACTGAAAATTTTCACACATGATGAGACATAAGGTGACTGTGATTGAAGTAACGACAATATGGAAGGTGATAGGAGCCTTTTACATCTCAGAAAGTGAAATAGGTGTCTATTGGATAGGTATCCAAAATGACTTCATACTGACGCTAGTTGGGTTAAACCGATGCCGGTTGGAATGTAACCAGGGATGGTTAAAGATAACTATAGCCGATTACTATGAAATTGAAACAAAGAATAAGAAAAATGGTTCTGATTTAAAAATATGGTGTTGAATCAAACCCAAAAGTCTAAGAATGATCTATATGTGGTCCAAGCACACTCAGATGAAGTTATAATACACTGACTATGATTGGGAGTGTGGAAGGAAAGACAAAAATAATGATCGAAATCTCTCACCTCAAAACATAAATCAAGTCGAACACTAAGAAAGAACATTCCTAGAGTGCCTATTCTATTAAGTTTGTTTAGCTTATGCTATTTGTGTGGACTGAATGTTATGAATAGAACAATATAATTTCTTGGTGAGGAAGGCTTCTTATGAAAAAGGAATTCTAAAGGGTGAGGTTTCATGAATGTTATGGAGGGGGCAGGCTTCACTCTGAAGTATGACTCAACAGAGCACCGATTTGGGTGCCCACTATACCGTGATCATGTGATCACCTATAGCTTCTTCCAAGTAGGATGTTGTTTAAGAATGTATGTATTTCGAATTTTTGTGTGGTTTGGTAAGACTCCGAGAAAGAGAAAATGATAGAAGTGCTTTGCTACGATTCGTTTATCAACCATCAGCTGGTCATGACTTCCCGTGTATAGGTTACCCTCAATTAGTGTGAGCTAATGCAATAAAATCAAAATGGAATGCAATTATTTTAAACCCAAATCGAAAGGATGATATTCGATGAAAAAAATAGACGAACGGGAAGAGGGATGCTCTTTCACTAAAATGCAGAAAACAAGAACAAGAAGGTTTTTTTTAAATACACCAAAAGAAATGTGTCTTTTGGATAAAGTAGAAAGAAGAGAATGTTACCAAGGAGAAAGTTTCAATGTGAATTCTACTAGAAGGGAGAAAAACACACACAATTTTTCACCTAGGAATGAACAAATATGCAAGGAACCCCAAATGGGTCCCACCATGCATGCCAAAATGTTTCACCTGATTTCTTAGTTTTCTGAGAAAGTACTTGACGAAATAGATAAGGTAAAGGTGGTAAGAGGAATAACTATTTTTGGATGGTTGAAGGTTATATGCGTGTGTATCTAAATTCTAAATAAAAGTGATTGTGAGACATTCCTTTTCACTAGGAGGAACTACCTGTATAAGAACCAAAACAAGACCACCAAAGAGAGTTAAACAACATATGCAGTGGATTACCTAGCATATGCTAGATCTTGGAAGTGCGATACTTCTTAGATGGCTATCAATCCACTGTTTATACCAATTCAATGCTGAAATAAATTAAATATTGTCCTATTGTATTTTAATATGATTTAGGCATCTCATACAAAATGCAATAGGTTATATCTAATCTAACAGGCTAGGGTAGAAGGAGATCTAGAGGTCAAATAGGTTGGTTATCGGTGAATCTAAGCTAACAGGCTAGGCTTGATACAGATCTGAAGGTCAAATGGGTGTTCAAGTAGGTATATGTCAGAAACAGGTTGTTATTCTAGTAGAGATTAGGTGACATAGAGACCGACCATGGTTTTATAAAATTGATGATGGATTCACTGTAGAAGGCGATGGTTAGAGAGAATCAATGACAGTTAAGTCAGTGGCTAGTAGAATCACACAGTCTGGGTTTTTGGAGTGTTAAGGAAAAAGTGGAGTGGATAGGAGGTGGGGATTGATTACAGAGTGGGTGCAGATATGTTGTGAAGGCCTGAGACTACTGAGGAGGTCAAATAGGAAATTGGGCCAAGTCTTAAGATGATTGGGTATGGAAGGTGGTTGCAACTGGAGAGAGGGAATGGACAGAGGGTGAAAGACTAGGTTCCTTTACCACAAATACTATAGATGATGATAAGAAAATGAAATACATGGAAGGAAGATACTTGCTCTTTTGTGAGGTATAGGTCTGAAGAATAATGAAGGAGTTGTTGTGTTGGAGAATGTTGGAAATAAAGTTTCACTGTTGTGCCAATTTATTTGGTTACCTTTGTTGATCACAAATCAATTTTCTTTATGCTATCATGTCTAAAGAGATCGAACTCGAGATCAGAATTTTTCCAACCAACAACCTGTATTACAAAGCTGTAGATGGGTCTGAATAGGACTTTTGGTCTATTTCGGTATAACCGGCATTGGTTTAGGATGAACTGACATTGGTTTAGGCACGTTATCTCGAGTTGTTCAAAAAGTTCTTAGGAAGTTTCTCCGCTATTTGATAAGGGTCTCCTCTTTTTCTCGGGGTGAAACCCAACCTTAAGAGGCTTTTAAATGTGAGGTGAGGGGATGGGTCTAATGTTAGGTTTTATTTAGGACATTGGTTTAGGGTTTAGGTTAATGGGTAAAAATGATGGGGGTGGTTAGGTGAGGTGCATTTAATAAAGGAAAATATATTAAATAGGTGTGTGAGGGTAGTGAATTAATTTAATGTAAATAATTAAATTAATATGTGTGTGGGAAAAAGGTCATTAGTTTAATTAAAATAATGAAATTAATATGTATGGAGATAAATGGCATTAATTTAATTAAAGTAATTAAATTAAAATGTGTGGGGTGCAGGAGGTAGGTGATAAGGTGTTGAGGATGAGGAAGTGATTATAGGGCTGTGCTATGAGACCAAGGTGATTAGACATGATTTCGGTGTCTACACCATTTATTAATTATTTTATTCGTTTATCTTTGCGATAACTTGAAGTGGGTCCCTGAGACCAATGTATTGATTTGATCATAATAGGACCCTGTTGTCCAATTTTTCCATGTGTGTAAAATTGGATAATAGTTTTCTTGGTCATATAGCAAACTATTTATATGCTAATGTTATTACCATCTGTGGTGATGAAAATATTTTGCTCCAATCCTCTGGTACCATTACTCTACCCATATAATTTGGCCCACAACTCCTTGAAACCATATGTTATGTCATTAATGTGGAAACATCATACAACCTCCTTTTGGGTGGACCTTGTATACATGTGATGTAAGCTAAGCCTTCCAATTTCCATTAGTGTATAAAATTCCCATATAATGGTAAAGAGTTCACCTTGCTCGGTGATGCCAACCCCTTTGAGTATTGTAAATTTTTTGAAGCAAGGTACCAACATATAAATTATTGTCCATCTGTTATTCACATAGCTGATCATTATGTCATCCATGTTGTAAACAACCATGTTGATCCTAAAACATTGCTCTTCCCTCATTCCTCTGTGTTTTCTTTAGAAGCGTCTATGTTCAAATCATCACTTGAGATTAAGTTTTCCCATAAAGGTATTGGCAAGTACATGCTTGAAAATGCATTTCTCATTATACAACTTCCATTTGTAACATTCCTATTTTAAAAATTTAGAAACAAGGGAAAAAAAAATTGAGTAATGTTCCCTGTTCTAAATACGTAATTTAGAACACACATTCCAAAACAACCATTCTTATAACAGATAACCATATGCAGCTGTAATGACTCGGTAACTACCGATCTATTCATTTCATGACTCAGTAAACTACCGATCTATTCATGTTTAACACTAAATATTGAATACTTTTCTATATACTACATATACTTGGTTCTCTTACCCTAATCTGGGTATTGAGTGCTCTGTCTAAGGAACCTAACTGAATAGTTGTTACTAATATTCATCTGCATCACGATCCTGAGACTAGGTGACATAGGACAACGCAATCAGCAGCTTGCGATACTTTGGCCAAAGATTTTAACATACTATTCGTATTACTTATTCCTTGATGGCATACTCATCAATCCAGAATACATCCTTCACCCCACTCTATTGTTATCTAGAATGTCCTTTACCAACTTCCGTCAGTCCTCTTGCCCAAGGTTTAACCCTAGTTCTGGTTAACAATGTAGGATATGATAGGAAGGAGCTCACAAAGACATAGGATAGATTGGCATACTAGGTCAACCTAAGTCAACCCCATGTTCTAAGGTACCCTGAGTCCTAGAGGGATAATTTGTATCATAGCTACGCTACTTACCAATTCTGGAGAGAAACTAAGTTCAAGTCTAAAAGTGTGTAGATCTAGACGATCAATGCAGAAGGGTTTTGCCACATGTCAACTACTGTGTTGTATCCTCAAGAAGATCCTAATATTCTCGAAGGTACAGCCCTACAGTCAGCATGTGCTAGCATCCTATAGAACAGCCTCGTCAAGTTATACATACCTCTAGGAGATTATTAAGTTAAATTAATTTTGAATTTTTGAAGACAGATTTCAACAACCCTGCCTAAACTCTAATCCAACTCTCCCTAAGTTTTTTTCCAATATGGTTCCATTAACCCTTGTAGAACTTCCTTAACTTAAGATTTCTTTCGATATTTGTTAACTTTGGCTTATCAAGCAACTACCATGAAGAAAGGGCAACAACTCCTTAAGTTCCATTTAGTGTAGCTTAACTATTCAAGAAAGTGCAACAACCACCGAGGTTGTAACTTAGTAGACTTTATTACATGAAGTCTAATAAGTATATATCCTATCTTCCTTCTTGTTTACTTTTTCATAAATGAGGAAGAGTCTTCCTCTTCATAGTTAAGTTATTAGGAATTACACACCCTTTATATCCTTTATAAAATTCTATAGAGTTCATTGTAAGTTCATCACATGTTACCTTAATAATATGAATTGTTTAGATAAGAACATTGAATATCTGCAACTTATTTAGTTGCTTCACATTTAGGGAAAATACTCTAATTCCCTTTTTCCTACTTATCCAAGAACGCTCATTGAAACATATAAATAACATGAAGAACATCAATAGAATAGGATTCCATTTCTTTTGCAAAAGTACAAGATAAGTTACATAATCCATGCAAGTAAATTCTCATTCTACATTTCCTTTTCAAAACTTATACATTTACAACTTATGCATTTCAGACATACTACATGATAGCAGCCTTCATTCAAAAGGAAATAACTTTTCTTTTTCAATACAACTTAAGAACAGATCAGAATTCTTCACAGTAATCAACTTAGATCAGCCAATGCATCATATAATTTTTTTCCTTCTTTTATCACTTACGAAGTCCATCTGTGAAAATTGCTAGCACGGGTCAGTTCAATGAACTGAGCATGATAAGCACTAATCCTTAAAACAAAGTGCATTCCACTAATTGTTCCAAAAAAAACAACCCTACTTTAATGAACAAGAAGTAATTCATACTCCCTGAACATAAGTAATATCAATAAAAAGAAGAGCAATACTAAATAGGTTTTAAAAAAAGAAGAACATAATATAATCTACAATACTTGTCCTATGAATCAAAGTATAATTGACCCCATCAATTATCTTTACCAAACAACAAAACATAACAAATCATAGTTTCCAATATTACCAAATATAATACAATTCATATCTTTACTATAAGATACATAAGTGTTTACATCATATTCCCTCTTGAATGTTTCATCTAACTTTCAAGTAAGGAAGAAAAGAAAGCATTCCATTTCCCAAAGTACATAATCATTAGCAAGGTTAAAACAGGAGTATACCAGGATTTAAACTATTCTTTTAAAGGTCCTCTATGTTAAAATTCAACATTTTAAGGTATTCATCAAAACAAATTATATGGAACAAATCCAAGGAGTGATGGATCAACAGTTAACAACAAGTTACAATTTCTTTTGCCAACCTAACTTTAAACTCATTATACTTCATCTTATTCAAATGACAAATATACAAGACTAATAAACATTGATTTCCTCTTCTAATAATAATAAAAATTAGGAGGTTCCAACCAATGAACTTAACCCAACTACATTATAGAAAGAGTCTTACTAGAATATGATCTCAAACTCTAATCATTTCCTTCAACTTAATAAAATAGTTTTACCTTCTCCCATACATATAGTTTAAGTTCAAACACAACGCGAAATCAATTTTGAATCATAATCAATTTTCCAAGACATAGCATTCATTTATTGGACCCAACAAGAGGTAAGAAATCTGAGTGGTTGCTAACACTCAAGACTTCCCAATATTTTAGGCAAAGTAGAACCATCTCAACGGTATGCCAACGCATCACTACAAGAACTATAGATTGGGTTTCCAACAAAATACAAGATTGAATATCAAAAATAATACGTATAGTCCATGACTCAATTACAATCCCGAGCACAATGCAAAGCATAAATTCCATCGAAGGATCAAGATCATTCAAATACTTGTCACCAAGTTCAAGTAACAACATTTTCCCTCAATAGTTTATAAATAATCAAATGATTATAATATCTGAACCAACACATCATTCAGGTTACCTTTTAATTACAAACACCAAGTAACAAAATGATTGTAAAAGGATGTATCACAATATCACAATCACAAATCCCTAAATACACCAACATCGTAAAGCTAGATCGAATAAGAAGAAACTTCTTATAAAAGAGTTCATTCTATGAACAACTAGCTTCCATTTTCAGTTAAGATCCTTTCAAAACCAATTTCCCATACTGAATTTAAGATACATAATAGAGTTCAGACCAAACGACTACAAAACATGAAATTTGGGTTCATAACGAACCTACAGTAATAGTTAAATAGTCATAAGGAAATAGTTCACAAGCACCATGCCTTAAGCGGCTTTGAACAACAATACAATCTATCCAAGATAACAAACACAAGTTCTAAATTCAATACTATTCCAAAAACAATCAAGTTATCGCATGATGAAATACAAACTAAACCATATACGGTTTTTCCTATGCATGCAAGTTTCAATATCAGTCATTGTTTTATGCAAGGTGAAATATAGATACCAAACCATATACTGGCTTATCCAATGCATGCAAACTTTGCAACAGTCAAATTTTCCACAAGGTGATACAAAAACAACAAGCCATATACAAGTTAATTCCCAATTAATTTAACTATAAAATAACACGTTAACACCATAGAGCCAAGAATCTCTGTAATGGTTCTATCCACCAAAACACATTTCCAACAAATAGCTCAAACCTGTTTGAAGTATCAATAAGAACTATAGTTGCTTACTAACTCAGGTTTGTAAAACACAACACGTTTTCAAACACTAAACTCAACAATATAGATAGATCTCAGTAATAATTTTTAGGCCGAAAAATGAGTCGAAACCAACTATATCCAGCCACTGAAGAAGCTAAATAGAGTTACCAGTTTTGTTTACGTATTCATAGTTCCTTTGTGAAAAAGGTAGTGTAAAGTAAGCTTTCAACAGAATCATGTAAAACATAGATTCAAAACCCAGAATACAAGTTTTACAAAACCCATCTATCAATTTACCAATTAAAGCATGAATGCACAGAACTCATTAGAGCAAAGTTGTTTTAATGAAAACACTTAGAGGAAAGAAAGATATTTTAATAGTTAGGGCCTATCATGCCTAATAGTGTTGTTGTAAAATCAAAGAAGACCTCTAGCCAAACTCGCTTCTTCTCCTCTCCTCCATGAAAGATCAAACAACTAGATACTTCTTCCACAATGCTTCTTATATACTCCACAAAATGAAAATAGATTTGAAACCTCCATAATAGCCATGAAGTGCATTTTAAACTGCTGGTTCAAAAAAAAGAGCGCATGTAGAAAGAAAATTGGAGAGCATGCAAAATGAAACAACCCAACAAAAATCCACTGGCATACCTACCTAGGCGGTTTTGGTTCAACAACCAAAAAAAATTAATGTCATTTACTCCATATCTCCTGCCTATTCTTCCTTGCCACTGCCTACTAATTCTAGTGATCTTTAAATCAAAAATAACATGTATTTCCATTTTTAGAGATGCTGTCACCTAAGCCTCTGCCAAACCAATTAACCCATGCCAAAGTTGGCAGTCTGTATGAATTAATAAACCTTATTATCTTCATAAATGCCTTAGGAACCATCACCAATGTGCATACAACCCCTTAGGTTCCCCTTCATGCCAATAACTTAGGATAGATTAATGGCTTAGGTTAGATCTTAGGTAGATTAAAGTTTATACCTTAGGATATAACACTAACCACTAACCCCTAACATAGGTAAGTAATCAAAATACAATTCTTTAGGAACTAGGTTAGATCACCAAAAAACTCTGTAGTATTAGGATCTAGTTTTATTACCTAGTAACCCTTCCATCTCCTTAGTACCAAGTTTAGGTTAGAGTCAGAGTTATATCAAGTAACATAGCTTAGGTAGGAAGTACTTTCACCTAGCTTAGGATCTGTGGGTTAGTCCTCAATAGGATCCTGGATATCTCTAACGCCGTGAACAAGATGCATTCCTGTTTTATCAGCAATGACCTATCATGGTTGATCTTTAAGGACCCAAGCCAAATGACCTACTGAATGGAAGTATGTTCACATAGAAGTCAAAGAACTTACAACAACAAATTTCAATCCAACGTGTAGCTTAACTCATGGAATTTCAATTTTACCATTCATTGAACATAGCATTTTTAAAACATTCCTTGGATCACTGAAATTGATCCAAGGATGAGTCAGACAAAAAGAAAAGTTTACAACTCTTAAACTAGATTGTAATATCACCTACCAGAAGTGAAAAATGGATTCAGATAATTCATACCAATTCAATCAAAGGATCTTAAGAGCATAAAATACTTATCCATATTAAACATGATTTCCAATAATCAGAAGAACATATCCATATAAGGAAAATCACATATCAACACTTGAATGCAAAGGAGGAAAATAACAATAGTTAAGGGTGTTACACCATTATCACCTCACAGTTATGGATGCCATAACACTCACTACTTAGAAGAATCTCTAGTTTACCACCAAGGAACTACTATTTGGATATGACATGGATATTTAGAAGATAAACATATTCAAGGCTCTGATCACTCTTGGCTATACAAAGATAAGGTGGTATAATGCTATGAATCCAACGAATACACCAAGGTACATCAAATGATGAGAAAAATGAATTGGAAAGGAAGAGAGCTAGGCTTACAAGGGCATCATGCCCTCAAAATCATGGAAATAAAATCTAATATTTACACACACGATCTAGGATATGAGATATTTTAGAAGAGGTTGTTTATATTTGATGTATTAACTAGTGATGAGGAATTGGATTCCAAAGTCAAGACCGGTTCCACACATAGCCTCTTCAAATACCTCATCGAAACCAAACTTTTCCTCAATGACCTATCCATTAGAACCATTGACAATGTTTACGCTTCTAGTATTGATCAAGATCAACAATGTCATATTTATATGGACCTCTTTTAAAATGATGAGGCCATCTAAGAGTTCCTCGGGGCTTGAGACCCTTTTCCCTTTTCATATCACACAAATGGGTTCGATATAAACCTTGATGCTACTACTTACTTTGGTGAAGAACTTGAAATATCTATTCCAAAATTAAAATAAGTTTAAAAAAAAGAAAAATCATATCTCACATAGTGAAAACCTTTCTGAGGTGCTATGAGAGAGATAAAATTTGAAAAAGAAAAAGATGGAAAAGGATGCATCTCGTAGTGAAAACCTTTCAAAGGTGATAGAGAGAGGAGATTTGGATCTAGAAATATCTAATGACCAACATAAACCATCATCATAATTTCAATAAAATGACACCCATAAGATGTTTGTAGAAGAAATGACCATTATCAATATCGGCATGGAAGACCAACCCAAATTGCAACAACTTGGTGTCAGTCTCTCAAATACTGAAATCAAGGTCTTTATAGATTTTATAATTGAGTTTTAAGACGTATTTTCTTAGTCTTACAAAGATATGTTAGGCCTTGATCCTTCTATTTCGGTTCATTGCCTTGTGGTGCACTCAAATTCTAAGCTTGTAAAGCAAAAGCTTCGTAAGATGCACCCCAATGTCACATTTCTCATCAAGGATGAACTAGAAAAATTCCTAGATAAAATATTCATAGAGTCTATTTATTATTCATAGTGGATATCAAACATGGTCTTGGTTACAAAGAATACCCCTGGGATTCGAATCTGTATAGATCTCTAAGACATCAACAAGGCATGTTCTAAGGATAACCTTCTTGTACCTAACATCAACATGATTTTCAACTCTACTAAGGACCACGAGATGTTATCCCTTATGGATGGTTTTTTAGGAAATAACCAAATTCAAATTTCTAAAGAAGACCATCATAAAATATCTTCCACATCCCCATGGGGGACATTTTTTTATAAGGTCATTCGTTTTGGCCTTCAGAATACATGTGCAGCCTATCAACATGCAATGACTATTATCTTCCATGACCTTCTTCGCGACATAGTGGAAGACTATGTCGATGATATTATTTCCAAATCAAATGCTAGAGTGGATCATCTAGTAGTTCTTAGGTGTATATTTGAGTGATTAAGGGAATACATGGTTCACATTAATTTAAAAAAAAATCTTTTTGTGTCACTTCAGGGAAAATTATGGGATTCATTTTCTCATGAAGAGGAATTTAAGTGGACCCTTATAAATTTGAAGATATAATGGATATGCCACCTCCTCATAATCTACATCACCTAAGAGGCCTACAAGGAAAAATGCAATCTATCCAGCGATTAATCTCTTAATTGGCATATAACTGCCATCACTTTAAATAGTTTCTTAATAAGGATGTATAATTCAAATGGACACAGGATTGTCAAAACTCCTTTGCTAAATTGAGATAATATTTTTCCTCGGTGCTCATGCCACCTATAGAGGAAAAACTATGATGTTATACAATTATGTAATAGAACATGCCCTTGGGATGTTATTAGCACAACATAATGATAAGGGTTAGGAATAATATATGTACTATTTGATCAAGATTCTTCTTGAACATTAATTCAAGTATTCACATGTTGATATAGTTTTCTTATAAGTCTCTTACACTTTTGGCAAGTTGTGGCACTATTTGTTGAATCATACAACCAAGGTAATTGTAAATGTTGATCCTCTCAAGTATCTACTTTCAAGACCAGTAATAACAAGATGGATCTCTAGCTAGATTTCACTCAGTGAATTTTACATTCAATTCGTCAATAAAAAATATATAAGACATCAAGCACTTGCTGATCAACTAGCCACATTGCTACTTTCAGGCTCACAACCTTTAAATTTGAGTTTTCATATAATAACTAGTATACATAGAAACAATACCCTCATGGAATTTATTCTCTGATGGATCTTGTAATGTCCATGGTTCAGGAGCTAGAATTGTCTTACGTAAAACTAATAAGGACCTCATACCTAAATCTTACCGCATCAACTTCCCTTGCACAAATAACATAGCAGAGTGTGATGCATTGATTATAGGCTTGAGCTTCGCTATCTTCTGGAACCTACAATAATTGATAATTTTTTATGATTCTCTCCTCATCATCAACTAATTCAATGGTGAATATCAATTCAAAGAGGAAAAACTTATACCCTACAAACAAATGGTTGATAGTCTTAAATTATATTTCAAGATTATCACTTTTGAACGAGTTCCTTATGTGCAATACAAAGCAACAGATGCCATGGAAAATATCACATCCCTTCTTGTATTTGTCTTTAATCAAACTCACAATGAGTTCCTCGTTGAACATCTTTTGGTGCCTGCATATAATTTTCTGGAGTCCACCATGGTATGTGAGATTGTTTTTCCTAATCACCCATAGTATCATGATAAATAAACCTTCATTCAAATAAAATATTATCCTCCTAACGTGAAAATAGCCAATATAAGAGCCTTGGCATAACGTACCTCTCACTACACTATCCTATCCAACACACTATATCAAAGAGGCTATGATTGGACTCTCTTAAGGAGTCTCAATCATGATGAAGCTACTCAAATGCTAGTTGAAGTACACTTGAGTATATGTGGCACACACACTATTAGAATGGTCCTTGTAAATAAGATTTTGTGCATTAGGTACTACTAGCCCACAATGGAAATAGATGCAAATAATTATGTACAAAAATTTCAAGATTTCCAAAAACACGGTAATCTAATTCATGCACCTTCTCAAGCCTTACATACTATCACCTGACCATGACCTTTTTCTAAATGGGTTCTCAATCTAATTGTTAAAATGAATCCACCTCTTTTGACATCCATACTTTCATCATAACCTCCACTAAATATTTTACCAAGTGGGGTTAGGCTATGCCTTTTACCTATGTTTTTGGGTGTAATATTTCTAATTTCATCTTTAAACATATCATCAGTCGTTTTGACATTCATACTACCATTATCACTGATAATGGTGGATCCTTCAAGAATTAAAATTTCAAAGCATTAGATAAAAAATACCATATCTGCCTCAAATGTACCACACCATACTATCCACAATGTAACTACCAGTCTGAAGCTTCCAATAAGACCATCAAATCTATTATGGAGAAAATGGTTGATAAACATGGAAATAATTGGTATATGAAATTATATCCCACCCTATGGAATTATTGTAATTCTTTCCACACTCTAACTGGAATAATCCTATTTTCCCTAGTATATGGATTTGAAGCCATATTACCCATATAAGTTGGCCTCCCTTTACTTCAAGTCTCCCTCAAATACCTTGTTCATGAAGAGGATTACCGTCATAAATGCCTGCAGAGCTCGAGTTTTCAGATGAAATATGTGGCTGTGCCTTGGATCATATACAAATGTACCAGAACCGGTTGCACTATAACTATAATTGTAAAATCAAACCATGATATTTTGATATTGGTGACTTAGTCCTAAAAGAAAATTAGAAGAACATAACCAAGACATGTGAAACATAAGGGAAATTCGAGCCTAATTAGTTGGGTCCCTATGTCATTACTAAAAATTTTGGATCTCAATCATACAAATTATCCACTAAGGATGGAAAAGAGTTTAAAGATCCTATGAGTGTCATTCATCTAAATAATTTCTACTCCTAATTATCTAAAGAGTAACCCTTGTTTCGAGGTCATATCAGTGTTCTTATTTACTTCATCATTTCACCTTATATCATGCTTGTGTCATTTCACCTCACCTTGTGTCATGTGTTCTCCTGTCATGTCACCATGCCCATGGTCTACTACTATTTTTCACCTTATGTGATACTTCCATTCACCTTGTATGTGTGTAACATGTTGGTTACAACCCAAAACCCCCTTTTCCCCTCTCCTTTGGCATGTGGTCCAAATATCTTAAAAAATGAAAAACATTTAAAAATGTTCACAAATCAAAAGCATTCAAATATTTTTCCTGAGAAATACAAAAACAATACAAAGATTTCCAGAAAAACCAAAAATAATATAAAATTGTTTTAAAAGTACAAATAAAATGTAAAACATTTCAAAAATGTTCCAAAAATCACTCGCAACTATATAACTTAGTCCGTGAATTTTATCATTTGATTGTTCCAAATCATTTGCATTCTTCAAATCAATCATGTTATCCTTCATGATAATGCTTAGAGGAAACACTTGGCTATGACCTCATATAGCTCATGCTTCAATTCAATTCAACAAGAGTTATTTGGAGTATCAAAGGATCACTCTACTCTTCAACCTGATTCAATGTTCTTGCATTCTAAGTTATCGTATAGGGGCAATTGAAATTAACTATCTCTTCATTGTGAAACACATCAAGGGTTTCTTCAGACATTGTAATTGCAAAATTTTTTATATATTTTCTTACAAGTTAGTTCAACATTATAACTCCTTGTTTGCTTACTTATTTGAAATTACCTTGTCTGTTAGTTGAACTATAACAGGTTTTCTCATGTGTTCTTGGATCAATATCTTGTTTAAATTAGCTAGATTAATCAATTTTCTATGTTTATGGAATTTTGTTACGATTATAGAAAAATTTCAGGATAATTCTCGACATCTTATTTCACAAATAACTTTCATTTCAGTCATTCCAATTCATATTGGAATTGCGCGCATGTTTTATTTGTGTTTTTTGACCTCTTGCACTTTATTTTTCTTCGTGTCTTATTTGATAAGCTATGGTATGTTTTTATTTTTTTGTATATTCAAATTTTTTTATATTTCTTTGTATTTGTACTTCACATTTCTTAAAACACTCAAAAATCTAAAAAAAATCATAAATTTTAAAATTCACAAAAATCATTAAAAACATAATTTTTTTGGAACAAACATTCGCTTATCACAAAAATCCTACAATTAGAAAACCCTTGTAGTGAATCTTTCAGTAATTCACCACTCTTGATAAATTCGTACCTTTATCTACTACCATAGTGATCATTCCAAACATACGAATATAAATTTCTTCTCTTTTCATTATTACTTACTCTGCTTGGGGAAAGTAGGTAATTTATTTTAGATAATTTGTAAAATGGATCCAACAAGAGTCTCACAAGGATTATCTAAGTATATTTTTCTCTTCATTCCAATCATATTCCCAATCCTTTCATAAGTTTAATCTTTGAGGGTATTTACATATACTTGATCATCATTGTGTAACACATTAGGGCCATAGCTGATTGTCTTATTTTTCAACGTTGTGTTACATTGCTTTTGTTTACCTCTTGGACCAATTGCAAGTAGTGTGATAACATCTTAGTTCCCTTATAACCTTGATGCCTACACCTACTATTCATATTGGGCTTGTTTTCCTTTTTATATTTTCTTTATTGCGTGTGTGTTTGTTTACACGAATCTAGGTTACCCCTCTTGATTATTTAATAATCATGATTACAACTCTATTGTGAAACATCAAAATAAAGGTTTCTCTCATATTCACACTTTCCAAATGGCGTTCATGCTATGATAAAAATTTCTCATATCCTTGTTCAAATCCAATTCTTCCTTCCTATCAAACAACCATCCACCACCTTTCTAAGTAGTCCACCCGCTTGAGGGGGAATTCCTCTACTTTCCTACTCATTGGGGCATCTAAATTCTTCACCACTTCTTACTCGCCGCAAGATCCAAATTCTTCACTGCTTCCTACTCATTAGGGCATCCAAGTGCTTTACCACTTCCTACTCATTGTGGAATCCAAATGCTTCACATCTTTCTACTTGCCAATCGCCATGCGTCTACTATCTATAAATCCCTAGTACTTCGGAATAACACTTTAAAGAGGGGTAAATGTAGACACTCCAAAAATTACACTAATTCCCAATATTATCCCGCTTCACTTCCTAGTTCACCCCCTTTGCGATTGATTAACTCTAATTAATTAATAAAGTACATTCACCCCCTTTAGATTAATTAAATTAATCCATAATATACTTTTTCTAAGTTAATAAACATTTATTAAATAAATGATTTTTTTTTATGTTACACATTGTAACTAACTAAATAGTTACTTAATTGGGGAAATATACATCCAAGTACTTCACCGCTTCCTACTCGATGTGGCATCCAAATGCTTCATAGCTGTCCGCTAACCACTATGCATGCATCTACTATATTTAAAGAACTATTACTTTGCAATAACACTTCAAATAGAGGCAAATGTAGACACCCAAGAGTCTAACAAGGATTATCCAAGTATATTCTGCTCTTCATTCCAATCATATTCCCAAGCCTTACATAAGTTTAACCTTTGAGGGCATTTACATCTACTTGATCATCATTGTGTAACACATTAGGGCCATAGCTGATTGTCTTATTTTTCAACGTTGTGTTGCATTGTTGTTGTTTACCTCTTGGACTAATTGCAAGTAGTGTGATAACATCTTGGTTCCCTTATAACCCTGATACCTACACCTACTGTTCATATTGGGCTTTTTTTCCTTTTTATATTTTATTTATTGTGTGTGTGTTTGTTTACACGAATCTAGGTTACCCCTCTTGATTATTTAATAATCATAATTACAACTCTATTGTGAAACATCAAAATAAAGTTTTCTCTTATATTCACACTTTCCAAATGGTGTTCATGCTACGATAAAAATTCCTCCTATCCTTGTTCAAATCCAATTCTTATTTCCTATCAAGTAGCCATCCACCACCTTTCTACATAGTCCACCCTCTTGAGGGGGAATTCATCTACTATCCTACTCACTGGGGCTTCTAAATTCTTCACCACTTCCTACTCACTGCGAGATCCAAGTTCTTCGTTGCTTTCTACTCATTGGGGCATCCAAGTGCTTTATCGCTTCCTACTCATTATGGAATCCAAATGCTTCACATCTTTCTACTTGTCAATCTCCATGCATCTACTATCTATAAATCTCTAGTACTTCGGGATAACACTTTAAAGAGGGGTAAATGTAGACACTCCAAAAATTACACTACATCCCAATATTATCCCGCTTCACTTCCTAGTTCACCCCCTTTGTAATTGATTAACTCTAATTAATTAATCAAGTACATTAACCCCCTTTAGATTAATTAAATTAATCCATAATATACTTTTGCTAAGTTAATAAAGATTTATTAAATAAATGATTATTTATTTATGTTACACATTGTAACTAACTAAATAGTTACTTAATTGGGGAAATATACATCCAAGTACTTCATCGCTTCCTACTCGATGTGGCATCCAAATGCTTCATAGTTTTCCGCTCACCATTATGCATGCGTCTAATATATTTAAAGCACTATTAATTCACAATAAAACTTTAAATAGGGGTAATTGTAGACACCCAAAAAATTACATTAGTTCCCAATACTATCTTAGTTTGATTCCTAGTTCACCCCCTTTGCGATTGATTAATTATAATTAATTAATCAGGTACATTCACCCCCTTTGGATTAATTAAATTAGTCCATAATACAATTTAACTAAGTTAATTAACTTTTATTAACTAAGTGATTAATTTTTTATGTTACACATTGTAACTAACTAAAATTTGTTACTTAATTGGGAATATATACCTATTTTCCCCTAGTAAAAAATCACTTCCCCATTCCCTAGTTAACTCAACTTAAAACTCAACTTCCCAACTCAACTTTACCTTCGCATTTCTAGGGGTATACCCTCGATGGCTCTATTCTCATATATAAATACAATCCATCCCCTTTGTAAAATTTATCCTTGTAGCTTTGAGAAAATTGCATCCCACCTATGTTAATTTGGCAAATGTACCCTTGTGACCCAATCTCGTAGTATTTATAAATCTGTTGGAAGATTGAATCAAGAGAATCCACATTCAAGAATCTACAAGATCACACAAGCTCAAAGGTTTAAAAATATTATTTTAGGTTTGGAAGGGAGAACAGATGCGAAGTTTTGTAGTGGATTTTATTGCTTGTATTTTGTTTTAGTTGAGTTTTTCCATACACACACTAACTACAATTTCCAATGACATTACTTTTTTATCCTCTATCTCATTATTCTAAACATTGAACTACATCTATAACATATGTCACATCACTATGCATAATCTTAGAAGACTACATTTAAACCTATGAGGTCTCTATATAAGTTTGTATCCCTTCACACACAACCTTAACTTTTCATGTACTGATCCTATAATATCTGAATTCTTTACCTCTTGCTCTTACAGACCTGGGATATTAGATTCAACTTATATTCAAAAACTTTAGACTCAAACTTACCATTTAACCTTAATATTCTATTGAGATAATCTAATACTTTCATAACATGACACATGTTTTCCTTCTTGCTAACCTGAGCCGGCTACTCATCCATATAGGCACTTGAAAACCTTGACATAATTTTCATGACTCCAATAATCTCATGATGGATGTTGATATTGTACTTTTGTTGGATGACTTCATGACATCTCAGAAATTATTACATAGAATTTTGTGAGCTGAGACACACTTGATAAATTTTATGACCTTGACATATTTGACAAACCTTGGACTTAGCTTTGACATCATGAATTTTTCACATTTGTATCTTCCTTCAAACTTTAATGGCTTGTATGAACTTCTAAAATTATTTTATTTAGACTCAGAGAAAACCAACTTCTCATAATTCAATATTGACATTTTCTTTGTGGCCTACTCCCCCTTGGAAGCTATTGTATCTTGTGCACAATTGCAAAGCTAGAACCACTGATTGACTAAAGTTCAACATGTTATTGACTACTTGACAGACCTTGATTGATATCATTAACATATATTATATGATTCTTTCATGACTTAAATCTTGTGGTCTCAGAAAAAAAATCCTAGGACAACATAATGAAATTAATACCTAATGCAAAATCATGACCATAAGACTTCTAAAAATTTAATACAAACCTTCTTGTTGACTTGTATTAACTTGACAAGCTATAAGCATAAGACCACTTCTCATATCTTTGTATAGATCAAGACATGTTGTTACTTACTTGACCAATACTTAGAGGTTTTGTATCAGATAGACTTTCCACTATATCCGCACATGATCTCAAAGGAATTTTACATCAGCGTTTATGCTAATATATACCTTATTAATACAAGCAAATATATTTCTTTTGTTTATACATCAAGAGAAACCTTTAAGCACCTCATGTAGACATAATATCCCCAAGTATTTGATCAAAGAAATAGAGAAAAACATACCTTATCAAAGGTCTCTTATCAATTCCTACTAATGGTAACTCTAATTTTACAACACCAATGCTTCTTCCAAGTTGTATATGTCTTTTAGAGGCCTAGAGAAGGCATACCATGCATTTTAAATCATCTCAAAATAGTGGGTAGTCATCAAAGCAACATGATGACTCTATATTTTCTTTTCTTCCCATTGAAGCCTTGTCCACCTTCTTGGATGCACTACTAGATGTGATAATTCTATCTCCTAAGTCTTCACTACCTCATTGAATAATTGTTAAACATATATGAGGGATTTCATTTCCTTGTATTATTTTAATTATGGATGGAGATTATTTATGAATGGTACTAGGATTATTCTCAATGTTTTCACTGTGATCATCACTTCCTTATATCTTAATTCAGATGGTCCCTCCCATGCATTTATCTAAATCACTCTTAGGACTGATAGTTACTTGGTATACCTTATTAATCTACCCTTTGACTACTTGTGTTATGTTATAATTCCTAGCAAGTTGATTTTGATGACAATGCTTTGCAAAGTGTCCAAGTTTATGGAAATTAAAACACAAAACTCAATTCTTGCTTATATATGGACATGAACTGAGACTCTCACCATACCTAGCCCTCTCATGATCATAATAATTTCTAGAAACATGTCCAATCCTATTACAATTATAGAAAACTATATTATTCATATTTGTTAAGTCTTATATTCCCCAAAACTGATGGTCTAGTTATTTAAGGTAGTATTGAGCTATATGGCCTTTCTCTTTACAATTAAAGCATGATATATTATTTTTATCTCATATATGTTAATCTTCCATGGATGGTCATTCATGACATTCTTCCTACATTCCTTAGCTCTGTGTCTAAAATTGTGGCAAGAAAAATAATAACCATTAAAGGTTCTTTCATACCTGAAAGCACTTGGTTTCCTAACTGATTAAGGCCTTCTTAAATTTTTCTTCTTGGTCATCATCATGTTTATCTATCTTCTTGGACAAGTTTTTTCAGTCTCACACCTCTTCATAGGCTCAACTTTGTATCTAAGACCTATTTTGTCTCTTATTTCTCTTTAACTATCCAAAATTCCATCTAAAGCTTTAGAGATATTCTCTAACTTTCTATAAAGATGCAGCCTTTATTTTTCTTCTTAAATTTTATCTCTCAATGATATCAGATCTTATTCATGTCTTATGCAAGTGTATTCCTTTTCAATAAGATATTTTTTCACTTTTTCAACTTGAGACTTCAATTTTGTATTTAATTTGATGCGCTCTTCTTCTTTTACATTAAGAGAGGTTGAAATTAGTTCCACTTGGGATCCTAGATCTTTGAGTTCATCTTCATATTCTTCATCTTTCTTCTTTTACCTTTCCTCAAGAATAAATAGTTTCTCTTCATATTATTTCACCATCATCTTTGATTTGTGATGATTTTTCTATTGGTGTTTTAGTTCTTCTAAGGCACTAATCAATTCATCTTCAAGATTTACCTCAGCTTCATCTTCATCTGATATTTCATCCTCTTTGACATACTTATCTCTTGAGATGCTTCTAGATATTATCTCTATGGCCATGCTTTTGTTTCAACATGACGACCTCCAAGATGTTAGACTTGATTTAAGAGTACTATGATTTGATAGTTGTAGACACCTATAATTTAGCTCAAGAAATTTAAATACCTAAATTTCTGTAATTATATGCTTTACCATGAATTGACAACATATCGCCAATAAATGTTCATTTTATCTTCTATCATCCTTAATTGATTACATTACGCTAGTTAATTAACCCTTCTATCAAGTAACGATGTTGATTAATGACCTTCTGTTAATCATCTCCCCTCTCTATCTACATTAATTAATTAATTATAATTAATTAAGCTCCCCTTTCTATCTAGATTAATTAATTATTTCTAATTAATTAAGCTCTACTTTATATCTATATTAATTAATTAATACTAATTAATTAATCTTCCCCTTCTATTATATCAATAAATCGTCATTTATATGACTACATCCCTCTCATAGTCTAAATCATGCTAATTATTCTTCTAAAGATCTTTTATAAGCTTATACACCTATTAATTAATCACTTTGGTTAATCAATAAACCCCCTCAATTCCCATGGGTCACTAAAGGAAAAATTAAACTCTCCTATGGTTGATTCAACCCCCTTTCAACCATGGTAATCCTCAACTAACTCAACCTTGCTATTATCCCACATGTAAAGGGATACAAAACTTCTTTTATCCATTGGGCTATGTAAGGAGCCTTCCTCTTATCATTCTACTTACACCTAAATGAGCATAGAGACTATACTATAGCCAATTTATCATCTATAGAGCATTCTTCCATTAGAGGAGATAGTTATCTTAACTTCTTGCATTCATTCATCCAAGTTTGAAATCATATGGAGATATGTCAAGTGGTCTTGTAGCCATGGAATGAAAATACTTCATTCTTGAAACCTTGGGATTCAAACATACAATCAACCCTTTTCATTGTTAAGGATCTAAATAGGTTCATTTCATTAATAAACATTCAATAGAGATAGATATTAATTGCTTAGCATATTAGTTTGGATGTTTATTCATGTTATAATGCAAATATGTTAGTAGATTAGTCTTGTTTAAGCTCTAAGCATGATGGTGCATAGATTTTAGTTTAGATTTGTTTTAAGACTACTAGGTGTTAGTTATAATTCTCTTTGCATAGCTAATTAATTACTGCACACATTTGGCACACCCAATGGGATGTGATTATTAGTCCCTTAACATTTTGGTTCAAATTTTGTTATTATTTCAATTTTTGGCTAACCCTTGGTATGTACATGTGTGAATTAATGTTGAATTTCTTATGATTTTTACTAACCGTACCTTTTTTGATTCTTGCTTAGAAATTTAGATGGGTTATTGTGAAATTTGAGCTAACATGCCAAAAATTTGAGCTTTTTGAGATTGATTACATCACTTTCCATGTTTTGACTTCACTCCCTAGTACAAGAGTACACAAAAATGACAGAGGCGCATACACGTCCAAACCTGGGTGTACACATCCAAATGCTAGCGTATGTGTCTAAAGTATAGCGTATACATCATTATTCCAGCATACACGATATTATTTCCTCTGTGTTTTTCTACCATTTTCTTCCAACACATACACCTGATCCTGACCATACACATTTATACTTTAACATACCAATCTGGTAGTACTTGTTTTTGCTTGATTTTGACTATGTGAGTGTACATGTCCAAAAGCTATTGTATACAAATATCTAGTTGTGTACCCATTGGCTCACTGTCAATTTCCATAGAGGGGCATACACATCCTGAAGCAAGATTACACACCCAGAGTTGAGCGTACATATCACATTTCTGTTTTGAGGTCTGATTAAGAATTTGTAAAATTTTGTTATAACTTCTTGCAGATATTTTTTTAGGATAATTTATATTTTACAGGGGTTTATTTGCATTTTTTGCTAATTTGATGTGTTTAAAGGGTTAAATGAACATTTTGTTATCCAAAATGAGCCCCCTGCTTATTTTGGCTAACTTGTCTTCATTCTTCCCTTACTTGTTCTTCAACTTAAATTTTAACACATTTATAACAATCAAGGGTTTTTGGAAATGGTTTCATGAGATAGGATTTTTCTTCCCCTTTCCAGAAAGGTAGAAGTTTCCTCCTAACTCAAAATATTTCGAAAGTTATGGCTCGACAGAGTTTCTCGGGGAAATTTTTCCTTAACAGGCCCGCTGCCAATGAGAAGGTGCCATGTGGTGGTGGAGGTTGGGCTGGAGGAGGTAATTTGGAAAATTTTCCAAAGAGGGAAAATGGCGCAAAGGGAAAATTTTGGCTTGCAGACTTACGGAGGAGGATGGACAAAATGTTGCGGAAGGCCCGCGGTCAATGAGGAAGCGACACGTGTCCATGACTGTGGCAGGAGTCAGAGGCATGGAGGAAATGTTGGTTTTTTACCAAAGTGATAGAGGCACAAATGGAGAAAAAGAAGTGTGCCCCCTCCAAGCAACCAGAAGCTGACAACTGTCACCAGAGTGGCGGAGTGTGGGGAAAATTTGGGAATGTTTCTTGATAAAAAAATCAAAGGGGAAAAGCGAGGTTTGAGCCCGCATTTCCATCAGCGAATGGGAAAGTGCCACATGGTAGAGGAGTGACGGGGCATGAGGAATTATTGGGACATTTTTCCAAATTCAAAAAATGGAAATTTTTCAAGTTGCAGCCCGCCAACCTGTGTTTTGCCCTAAACTTGCTATTCTTGCCGTAAATCTTCAGAGGGGCAAAACTTTCGATCTTGAGCTCAAATTTTCGCATTCTTTATATCATTGTAAAGCTGTTGAAATCCTCCATATGATGGAGGGTTCAATTTTAATTTTTCATGGATATTTGTGGGAGAAAAATAAGAAAATGTCTTTGGAATGCAAAAAATGAAGAAAACGCCCCCAACCACCAAAATTAATGAAGTATGGGCCTCTTTCTTGTTCTACAGAGAAATGTACTTCGGCGTATGGGTTTTTCCATGAAGCCCATCACTTTATAGGAAAGATTGGAGGGATTTGTTAGTGGTTGTAGTTTCAATTTGATTTTCTCACGTTTTCCACATTTCTTTGATTCTATTCGATGGTTAAAAGCCAGATTTGGCTCATTTGTAAAGGTTGTTGATCATTCTTCTCTACCTCTCCCTTCTTTCTTCCCTAGGGTTGAAAATGGATTTTGAATCTCCTCCCTTTCTCTACAATGGTATTTTTTTCCTCTTACCATTAAAATGATGTTTTGTGAAAACTTCTAGAGTAATAAAAAACATGTTATATGATGCATTTGTCCATCCTTACTCATTTTTCTTGTCTTCTTCTTGCCTCTCTTCATTGCAGGTATTTGTGCATGTTTGAATGTTCATTGCAGGTTTTGGAGCTATTTTCATGGATTTTTGTAACATTTTTTGTGTGAAATTTATCCTTGGTTTTGTGATGCACTTGTCCATCATTTCCATTGCTCACCTCTTCTTGTTCCATGGTAGTTTTGATAGATGTTCAGCATTTTCCTTCTCTGGTGTATCACTGTTTTAGTGTAGGATCTCTTTTTCCCTCTTTTCTCTCTCTGTCTCCTTGGCATAGTTAGATTAGGATTAGATTAGCTTGCCTGCACTAGAATAGCTAGTGGTAGGTAGTTTAGGAAGAGGAACCAACCTTCACTAGAGATCTTTCCCCATTTGCAAAGGTCCCACACTTTGGGAAAGCTCAATGTTGTGCATTCATATCAAATGACATTGCGTTAGAAAATCATATCCATAGGTCATTTTGGGGTGTTGTGTATTTTCACTAACAATTTTGGCACACCTAGTGGGACCTTAGACGTCTTCCACTTTATTTTTTACAGGTTGGTGTGTTACTGTTAAAGATTCATCCTTTGGAGGCATATTCAAAAGCACATCTGGTGAGTCCATTTGGTAAATAACTCAATCTCTGAGTGGGATACCCTCTTTCCATTCATTTTCATTCATTTTTCATTCATTCTTCCTTTCATCTCTTCCATCTTCTTTCATTTCATGAAGTTGTGCAATCATGAATTCATTTCCATCATGGAATTCACATTTATAATAGTAGTATATTCCACCTCCAACATGTTTTACAACTCCTTCAAATCAGCATTTTGATCAAATTCAAAATCATTATACATATCCATATGAGCAGTAGTGCCAAAATCAGTTTAGCTATGGTTCTTTTCAATAGTAGGAGTATGAAAACAACAAAGACAATCAAATGGAAGATGTTGATTTTGTGGAGAAGATCCATAAAATGGAGGTTAGCATGGTGCAATCAAGAGAAACAACTCAAATGAAGGCTTTCAGAATTGGTTGTAAGGCACCTTGTCCATGGGTTGGCCCTTTCCCAAGACACTTCAACCCTCAGGAGAGGATGGACTTCATCATGGAGATGCTGCCCAACTTCCACAATGGAAAGTGGATATAGAGGCCTATAAATTTGGTGCTGAGCAACCTTGTCAATGGGTAAGTTCTACACCATCAACTGGTTTTTCTCCATCCATTCCTCAAGCAACACCATCTCATTTTGAATGCCAAATTCTAAATCCAGCCCATGCTGCCCCAAGAGTTGATTCCATTTCTCCATCCCCTAGTCTTCCATCCCATCTCAGTTTTTCTTCTCTCTTCTCTTCCAAATCCAAATCCCCTCCACAAGAGCAAAAATAAATACCTTCTAGTCCAAGAAAACAAGAATTTTAATCTCTTCCACCACAAAAAATAATTACAAAATCAATTGAGTTACAACCCACCCCTCTTCTTGTATTCCCAATTCCATGTGGGGAAGAAGAAATTGCAAAAAATTAGTCATGAAGGACAGCAAGAAGAAGAGCCAAACAAAGAAGAAAAAATCAGAATTTTGGTAAACTTGTCTCTTAAATTCGGGATTACAAAAATCCCCTTGATGGTGAAACCAATAGTGCAGGCCAAGGTTGAAGAACAAGTGGTGGTTAGGACTGATTTTGTTGCAGCAAAAGAAGAGAAAAAAGAAGAGGCTAATTGGCAATCAATTTACTCAGAATCTAGTGTCCATGTTGGCACTCTACTTGAAGAAGATGCTGATCCAATTCAAGTTACACAATCAGCCATGGAAGAGGAAAGCTCTAAAAGAGATCTTGCAGCCCTAACTCATCCTATAGAGTAGCAGATTGAAGAGTTTGACTTGACAAACTTCATGCTAGAGGAAGATTTCAATCAAGAGAAAGATTGTCTTCAAGCAATAGAGGAAGGAGAAGCTGCTCCAAATCCAAAAGAAGAGGAACACATTCCAGCTGTGGGGAAGAAAAGTGTAGATCCAAAAGCTTTGAGCATAAAGCAGGCTAGAGAATAACCTTCAGTTCTTCTTTCTACTTCATCTCTCTCAACGTCTAGTACTGAAGAAGAGTTTGATATCTCAAACTCAATGTTGGAAGATGAAAGAAACCATGGTGATCAAGTTGCAAATAAAAATAACACTATGGGGGAGGTTGAGCATTTGCAGCAGGACAACAATGAGGTAGTTTATCTCTCAGATTTGGAAGACTATTTTGATGAAGAGGAACTAGTTGAAATCACACCATTTTCTCCTTCATCACCCACATTCCAAACACAAGAACCTACTGCCATGAAGGAGAGCATACATTTGCAGTAGCTTGCATTTTATAAAAGCCTTTTGGAGCCAAGATTGGAAGATATTAATCTTCCATGTTCTTCATTGGAGGAAGAAGAAAAATAGCAGAAGAACTTCATCACTTCTCCCACATCATCCATCCAAGAAGGTCTACAAGAGGAATCCATTTTTGGAGTTGAAAATCAAAGCAATGGGCATATCAAATGGATCAGACCTTTCCCAATAAGGTATTTGGCTTCATTAGAGCCAAAGGAGAATTCACAACCAGTCATGCTTGCTTCTAAGCATGAGGATGAGCATCTAAGCACCAAGGATTAGCTGCAATACCTCTACAATACAAATGCAAAGAAACTAAAAGAGGTATCTAACTTGTTTTCAGTTGACACCTTGCTGATATAGGTAGAAGACCATCTTATTTTTTATTTTCCAATCATCCTAACAGCCATAATCAGCTCCAAATCAATTGCATGGCTGCCCATTTTGAAGAAAGGAAGCTATTTTACACAACCAGTTGCATGGTTTGTTTAGCTCACCTTTGCTTCCAATTAGAGTAGAGTAGGTAGGTTTGCTTTTAGCAGAAGAAGTGTTTATGCACACTCTACATATCCCACTTGGGGTATGTATGATTTCCAATTTTGTACATAGTTGTTTAGTGATGTTGTGTTGCTCTTGCACAATCCATTTCAGTGGGTTTTAGTGAATATCAGCTCCAAGTGGCTCAGAGGACAGATTTTCATAGTTCAGATCAGGATCAGTTTATCAGGCTTGAATCCATGCCCAACGGATGCTTCAAAGGCCATTGATCATTCATCTAGCAAGTAGATGACCCCTGAGAGTCACCAAATTGTTATTTTTTAAATGAGCCCCCTTCTTATTTTGGCTAACTTGCCTTCATTCTTCCCTTCCTTATGCTTCAAATTCAATTTTCAAACATTTCAATGACTTAGCAGTTTTTTGAAATGGCTCCATCAGATGGGATTTTTCTTCCCCTTTACAGAAAGGTAAAATTTTCCTCCTAACTCCAAATATTTCAAAAGTTATGGCCCGACGGAGTTTTTTGGGGGAATTTTTCCCTTGACAGGCCCGTGGCCGATGAGAAGGTTCCATGTGGCGGTGGAGGTCGGGCCAGCGGAGGTACGTTGGAAAAATTTCCAAAGAGGGAAAAGGGTGCAAAGGAAAATTTTTGGTCCGTAGGCCCATGGAGGACGATGGAGAAAATGTTGCGGAAGGCCTACGGCCAATGAGGAAGTGACATGTGTCCATGATAGTGGTGGGAGTCGGAGGCACGAAGGAAACATTGGTTTTTTTCCAAAGCAACAAAGGAAAAAATGGAGAAAAAGAAGCACACCCCCCACCAAACAACCAGAAGCCAACACATGTCACCGGAGCGGCTGAGTGCGGGAAAAATTTGGGAATGTTTTCCAATAAAAAAATCAAAGGGGAAAAGTGAGGTTTGAGCCCACGTTTCCATCAACGATTGGGAAAGTGCCACATCGCAGAGGAGTGGCAGGGCATGGGGAATTCTTGGGACATTTTTCCAAATTCAAAAAATGGAAAATTTTCAAGTTTCGGTCCACCAACCCAATTTTTTCCCTAAAATTGCTATTTTTTTCCCTAAATCTTCAGAGGGGCATAACTTTAAATCCCAAGCTCAAATTTTCACGTTCTTTATATCATTCGAAATTTGTTAAAATCCTCTACATGATGGAGGGTTTCATTTGGATTTTTGATTGATATTTGCAAGAGAAAAATAGGAAAATGTCTCTGTCATGCAAAAAGTGTAGAAAATGCCCCCAACCACCAAAATTAATGAAGTATGGGCCTCTTTCTTGCTCTGCAGAGCAATGTACTTTGGTGTATGGGCTTTTCCATGATGCCCATCACTTTACAGGTGAGACTGGAGGGATTTTTTGGTGTTTGGAGTTTCAATTTGATTTGCCCACATTTTCCACATTTCTTTCATTTTGTTTGATGGTTAAAATCCTAATGTGGTTCATTTGTAAAGGTTTTTCATCATTCTTCTCTGCCTCTCCCTTCTTTTCTTCCCCAGGGTTGAAAATGAATTTTGAACCTCCTCCCTTGCTTTGTAATGGAATTTTTTTCCACTTACCATTAAAATGATGTTTTGTGGAAACTTCTGGAGCAATAAAAAACGTGTTATGTGATGCATTTGTCCATCCTTGCTCATTTTTCTTGTCTTCCTCTTGCCTCTCTTCATTGTAGGTATTTGTGCATGTTTGAATGTTCATTGTAGGCTTTGGAGCTATGTTCATGAAGTTTTGTAACATTTTTTGTGTGAATTTTATCCTTGGTTTTGTGATGCACTTGTCCATCCTTTCCATTGCTATCCTCTTCTTGTTCCATGGTAGTTTTGATAGATGTTCAGCAATTCCTTCTCTGGTGTATCACCATTTTAGTGTAGGCTCTATTTTTTCATCTTTTCTCTCTCTTTGTCTCCTTAGCATAGTTAGATTAGGATTAGATTAGCTTGCCTGCACTGGAATAGCTTGTGGTATGTACTTTAGGAAGAGGAACTAGCCTTCTCTGGATAGCTTTCCCCATTTGCAAAGGTCCCACACTTTGAGAAAGCTCAATGTTGTGCATTCACACCAAATGACATTGCCTTAGAAAAGTAGATCCATAGGTCATTTTGGGGGTGCTGTGAATTTTCACTAACACATTTCATGCTTAATCATGAGATTAGAGTCACGTATTCTATTCCCTCACACCTTTTAGGTGATCTTGGGAATCAGAAATGATTTCTATATCTCTTTCTTGTTTCAAAAAATACTTTTTGTTAAAAGAATGAATGTCAAATTTGGTTAAAATGAACAAGTTTCACATTTGAATCAATTATTTTCCATTTGGTGATTTCTTAGTTTGATTATATGTCACGTATGCTCTTCTCTTACGTCTTAGGATGATCTTGAGAATCTGAAACGAGATTTTATCCTCTTTTATCTATGGAAAACTACTAAATCCATCATGAAGGACCTAAACACTTGTCAAATAATGGTGGATCAAGACAAAACAAAACTAATAATACATTTTCCATGTAGGTTGCCAAAAGGTGTACAAGTAAACCACATTAAGTTAAAAAATATTAAAAACTACACCACAATCAAAATATTGTATTTACAGGTTCTGATAAGGGTACGCCCCGTCTGATTAACTAGGACATAACCCCTTTGGCATAAGCCTTAAGTTAAAACAATGGGGGTGGTCCTAGGAACCCCAAAGTACTCCACGTAAGAGGGAACCTTGTGGAAAAAACAAGAAATTCTCCACACACCTACTTGACTAGTGATACACATGAGAATTAGCATCAAAAGTATCCATATCACAACCCCAGTGAGAGTACACAATGAATGCATTTATTTCCCACTATAATATAAGAGGGTAAAGTAAAGTCAAGATACTCCTTAGGAAACCTTGGGAAATTGATCTCACATTTATATAACTTGTGACACCTAATTTACTAAACCACCTAGGAAGCTATCTTTGACCTGGAGCTAACTTTAACCATATTGAAACCAATTTGAGTTGAGAGCCATCACAAAGGGAGAACATTTTTAGAGTTACAATCTTATTTTTTGAATAAGAGGAGATTCCATTAAAGTTCAAATGAAACATCATTCATCACGTAGATTGTGAAGTATTACTTTTGTTTAGTTTTTTCACTCGCCCTAAGGTGAGGCAAAACTCTGCCAAAGTTACATAAAAATCTCTTCAACCCCAATTGATATACTTCCTTCACTTTCTTTTGACACTTTGTTTATCAATAGAAGAGTGATTACATTTGTGTTTCTAATTGATTCTATTCACCACTTTTTTGTCTATTTACGCACATCCATGTTTATGGATGAGTTGTTAAACATCTAAAGTGTGTGGAGACATTTTCATATCATTGGTATCCTTTTGATCTTGAAACATGTTATCTAAATAAATATCCTAGTTATTTAGATAACTTATATTATCATTCTAACTTTGATATTTCACATTTCAGATTGTAAAAAATATTATTATCCTAATATTAATTATGCAATAGTCCAGTTATTTAATTAATTTATTAATTAAATAATAATGGTTATTTTGTTATATGGTTCATAAACCATATTTGTCTTTTATACATGTTGTTATATTGTTTTGAACAATATATTTGTATTTATTCATTTGTGCTTCCCGGATGTTATTGGAAGCTTGTGCTTTTTGGAATTTGGTTGCACCTGTGCAACTTAATCTCCCGTGTGTATTTGGCTGTGCAATATCTATAAATATTGCAGCCCATTCTCTGTAAAGGTTGATTGATTGAGATTAATAAAATTGATCAGGCTTCCATCCCTGTTTCTCAATCATCATTTGGTACCAGAGCGAATTGAAGCTCCTGGCAAGGTTGGAGAAGGTTGCAGAAGAAGGAGAATTCGTGGAGAAGAAATCTACAACAGAAGGAGAGCCAGTGCTGCCTCCTGCAGCTTCCCAGAACCCCCTGCAAACCCACAACCTCCTGTTCAGTTCCAGGTGTTTGGAACGCAAATTTTTTTTTTGCACTAGTGCACTCAGCACCAGGCAAAATTTGCTGCAGGCCTAAAGATTTAATTTTTTTTTAAAAAAAAATTCCCATTACCAGGGGTTATCTCTAAATTAGAGGTGCATTATAGTCAGTTATTGTTAGTAGACATGCTGGTATTTGGAGGTATTTGTGCCAAATGTGTATGGATTTGTGAGCTCACCAAGCTAAAGGACACTCTTTTTGGTTAAATGGGGATCCAAGTTGCATTTGCAAGCTGTTCAACCGACCCGTAAGAGTCACATCTGGCTGTGACACAGAAAAGGGTGGACAGAAGTATGCTCAAAAAGTGCAGTGACTTCTAAGCAAGGTCAATCAAAGTTGGAGGAACAACTCCCCATCAAGCTGTGAACTCTGTCAAGCCTGTACAGGCTTGCTAAAACGAGACCTGCACATATAATCGGCTGGAAGAATAATGTTGGACGAGCGTGCTGGAGTGTTTATTGACTACCAAGTTTGAATGAATCAGAGCCGCGGAGTAGCAGCAGTGCCAACGCCCAACCTATTCAGCAAGAAGAAGCAGATTTAAAACAAGCTGAGAAAGCTAAGAAATCCAAGGGTAAGCAAAGAAGAAGGCATGGAAACCCAAAAGCACCTGCCATATTACTCACGCAAGAAACTGCACACAAAAAATGGTGGAAGAGTATCAAAAAAAGTGGCCAAACAAAGGAAAAAGACAGTGATCAAGATCAAAGAAAAAAGCAAGGAGATATAAAGTTGCGTGCAAAAAAAAGCGGCTGGCAAGGAAGAGCGGCCTGGCCATGGTAGAAGACCTGAGAAAACAAAAGAAAAGGAGGCGGCAACAGAAAAGAAGAAACCAGCGGTGGATGGAGATAAAAGGCATTTTTTTGATCCATTTTTCAAGCAAGTGAAACCCTAAAACCATCGACAAGCTCACTCCACGCAAGCTTTGCGTGGCATCTACTCAACCAAGTCGCCATGCAAACAAGTTAGTCGTGTTTTGAATATATTAAATACAAGTATACTTCATTTCATATCACAAGCGCCCTAAGAGGCCAAGTTGGTTAGTGAATGCGCCTTGGGAGTGAGAGGTGTGGGGGTCGAATCCTGCCCCAACACTCAAAAACTCATTTTTTGAAATTTGGTGGATTTTTTTGGCGGAACTGCTAAATTTAGCAGATTTTTTGAATTTAGTTATAACTAACTAAATTTAGCGGAGAAACCCCTAAGCTAGGGTAAAAAAAAAAATTCTCCCATCTGGTCTATTTTTTCATTTCAGACATTTTTTGCAAAGGGAGACCCATCTAAAAATTGCATCTTCAGCTTCTTTTTTGCAATTTTTAGCATTTTGGGTCGTATTGGGCTCAGGAGGCCACCAGGGCCCGCGAAACAGAAATTTTTTGCCTGCCATTCAAATTGTCCAGTTTTTTGAATGTAAATTGTATACTGCTGCATATTGTACTAATTTGTAGGTTGCCATAGTCAACTGCAAACTTTGTAACTGCTCAAAAACTGGCAGAATTGTAATAAAAAACAATAAAAAAATTGGTTCTGTAACACTCACGAGATCCTAGATCTCATTCGCAGCGTTCGGTATATACGGTGCCTCTGGGAAGCACTTACGGGTAAAGCCATCGCGACTACTACTGCACTTAACACCTAATATAGCTGCAACAACGTCGTCTGGGCATCGTCCCTATAAATCGACGGGGAGTAATAAGGTCACAGTGCACACACTATGAACCATCCCATCCGTCTGTGAACGATTGCAAGACATAAATCCAGACTGAGAAACTATCTGAGTATATAGCGAAGTTACGCGTGCGTATGAGGATATTTCTTTGAGCCGGTGTCAATAATCACACAGACCCCATCAGTACTGTCTTGGTACCACGTATTGAATTCTTTCACGTACGTTAACGCCTCTTTCACGTACCGCCGGGTATATAGAAAGGGCGAGCTTCTTCCACGTACCGACGGGTATATCGGAAGGGTGCGTATATAGAAAGGTTCGGTATATCGGACTGACGGTATATAGATTGGGAGACCTAATACCTGGAGTGATAAGAGCCAAACCCTGTCAGTGATCTCTGCAAAATGGGCACCAATGCCCCCAAATTTTTTCTTCCGGATTCATAATTGCTCAGAGGAAGCAACTATGCTGCATGGAAGACAAAAATAAAGACACAACTTGAGTTTGAAGAAATCTGGCCTGTTGTGACTGGTACTCTAACCAGATCACCAACTGATGCAACACAACAATGACAGTTTGATAGAGCAGATCAGAAAGCAAAACTCATCATCTTGTTTGGAGTTTCCGACGATGTGCAAGCCCACATTCGAGATGCCACAATAGCAAAAGAAGCGTGGGATAAGCTGAGCACAATATATGAGGCCAAGAACAAGAATGTCATACTAAATTTGCAGAGTCAGTTACATACATTGAAGTTCAAGCAGAATGAGAAAATTGAAGCTTTCCTAAGAAGAGTTGCAGAGTTGAGGGCTTCACTTCTAGCCCTAGGAGAAGAGGTCAAAGATGAATCTCTCGTTCCCATTGTTCTGAGAGCTCTCCCTTCTTCTTACCGCATTTTTGTCACAACTCTAAACTTGTCAGATACGACAATTAGTTTTGACAAGCTAGTAAACCTACTGCAACAAGAGGAAGCAATGCACAATAAGGATGATGAAGAGGAGCAGGCACTGTCTTCACATCAAAAATGGAAAGGAAAAGGTAAAGGAAAACCTAAATCCTATCAGAAGTCCCAACATCAGAATCAGTATCATGGGGACAATCAACAGAAGAAGCAATGTCCAATTTGCAAAAGAGGACATGACTTAAAAGATTGTTGGTATAACACTTATAAGAAAGGTTCATCAAGCAACTCTGGACCACAACAACAACAATCTTACAAGGGACATTCAAACAACTATCATGGGCAGAAAAAGGGGAACTGGAAAAGAAGACCCCACCAGCAAGGTAATATTGCTGAGCAACAAGAACAGTCAGACAATGAAGACTTCTTGTTCACTGCTCGATCAAGTGAACCATCCACGTCATCTAGTGATGTCTGGTATGTTGATTCGGGAGCCACTCGACACATGACCGGCCACAGAGACTGGTTTATTTCAATGAAGGACACGCCATCGAAAAATCATGTTTCGTTGGGAGATGATTCTTCATATACAGTTCAGGGGATTGGGAACATCTCTCTACCCCTTGGTTCACGCAAATGCAGACTATCAGATGTCCTATATGTCCCTGGGTTGACAAAGAATCTTCTTTCAGTAAGTCAACTCCTAGATCACAACCTAAAAATTGACTTTGATAGTCAATCCGGCAAGAAAACGTGTTTGATTCGAGATAAATCAAGAGGCTCGAAAATAATTGCAAAAGCCTCAAATGTGGGACGTATGTTTCAACTTGATTTCATTCACAAAAATGATCAAGCACTTGTGGCTAAAAACTCCACCTCAGCCCAGTTGTGGCATCGGAGATTTGGTCATGTAAGTTTCAAATATCTCGAAACACTTCGCCGGTGTAATATGGTACATGGGCTACCATCTCTTCAGAAGGATACAGACAAGTGTCCTCACTGCTTAGCAGGAAAACAACACAGAGTTTCATTCCAAAAGAGTACATTCCGAGCTCATGGTAAACTTGACCTGGTTCATACCGATCTTTGCGGTCCGATGCAGCCAAGTCATTCTGGGTTCCAGTACTTCATGCTTTGTGTTGACGACTATTCACGAAAATGTGGATTTTTTGTCTTCGCAAGAAAAGTGAAGCCTTTGAAACATTCAAAAAGTTCAAAGTAGCAGTTGAGAAAGAAACTGGTCATCACATCAGAACTCTCCACTCAGATCGAGGGGGGGAATTCACCAGTGATGAGTTCAGAGACTACCTACAAACTCACGGGATTCATCGACAAATGCCTCCTCCACACACACCGCAGCAAAATGGTGTTGTCGAGAGAAGAAATCGTACTATCATGGAAATGGTGCGATGCATGATCGATGATTCCAGACTTGCAAAGACATTTTGGGCAGAAGCAGCAAAAACAACAGTGTATTTGTTGAACAGAGCGCCCACAACTGCTCTTGATGGAATTACACCACAAGAAGCATGGTCAAAAAGGAAACCATCCATTGCACACCTTAGAGTATTCGGGTGCAAAGCAAGCATGCACATACCCAAATAGAACAGAAAGAAATTGGACATGAAGTCACAAAATCTCATCTTCATTGGATACAGTGAAGAGACTCTTGGGTATAGATTGATGGATCCTAAGACCAGAAAAGTCTACACAAGCAGAGATGTTGAGTTTTTTGAGAAGAAGGAAGTAGAGACTCCTTCTCCGGACTCGCAAGATGTAGATTTTTCACCCGTTGTAAAAATTGAAGCTAATGTTACCTCAGAAGATGAAAGTGATGATGGGGATGATGGTGTTGATCAAATAGAACCACAACCCATGGGAACAGTTCAGCATATGCCCAAGTGGTGTACTAGCACGTTACGAGATGCAAGAATGGATGTTCCACCGGATACATCCACCCCTAGACCACGGACTCGCAGTAAAGCAAGGGAAGAAGTTAACTTTGCTTTGATGAGTAGAGTTATTGAATCAGATGAGCCCTCTACAGTCCAGGAAGCCCTACAGTCAAAAGCTTGGAAAGATGCCATGGATTCTGAATATCAATCAGTGATGAAGAATAACACTTGGCAGCTTGTTGATCTTCCACCAGGGAAGAAACCCATTGGATGCAGATGGATATTCAAAACTAAGTACAAAGCAGATGGGACAGTGGACAAGCACAAAGCAAGACTTGTAGCAAAGGGGTACACACAAAAAGAAGGCATTGACTATGAGGAGACATTTTCTCCCACAACTAAGATCAAAACGATCAGGATGATCTTTGCTCTAGCTGCTCAGTTTGGATGGAAAGTTCACCAAATGGACGTAAAAAGTGCCTTCCTGAATGGAGATTTACAAGAAGAAGTCTACATGACTCAACCTGAGGGATATGTTGTACCTGGTCAAGAAACAAAGGTATGCAGACTCAGGAAATCTCTGTATGGCCTCAAACAGGCACCCCGGGCATGGTACATCAAGATTGATGAGCATCTCGTACAACATGGATTCGTCAGAAATCCATACGATCCCAATCTCTACCTCAAAAAGCAAGGGGGGGAGATGGTGATTGTTGTAGTTTATGTCGATGATCTAGTCATCACTGGCAGTTCAGTGAAGATGATTGATGAAACGAAGAAAGATCTTAAGCGATCATTCGACATGACAGATCTCGGGCTTATGCACTACTGTCTTGGACTAGAAGTATGGCAGAAAGAGAATCACATCTTTGTTTCTCAGATGAAATATACCAAGACAACGCTCGAGAAGTTTAGGATGATGGATTGCACACCAATTGCTACACCTATGGAGAACAGATTACAGTTATCTCGTTCAGATCCATCTCCTGAGGTAAGTGCCACTCTCTATCGGCAGCTAATTGGGAGTCTCATTTACCTGACCTACACTAGACCAGATATCAGCTTTGCAGTGAGCTATCTATCCAGGTTCATGCAAGAACCCAAAGTTTTTCATTGGAAAGCAGCAAAGCGCATTTTGAGATATCTCAAAGGATCAGTGGATCTTGGTCTAGAATACAAGAAGAATGAAAACTTCTTCTTGACTGGATATTCGGATTCAGATCATGCAGGTAACATTGATGATAGAAAATCCACTTCTGGATTTGTATTCTTTATGGGATCTGGACCAATATCATGGGGAAGTAAGAAACAACACTTTGTTTCTCACTCTTCCACAGAAGCCAAGTATCGTTCTGCAGGAGAAGCTGTCTGTGAAGCGATTTGGCTACGTCGCATACTGGAAGGACTTGGAATACCACAGGACAAACCGACCACCATGTATGTTGACAATGAAGGTGTTCTCAAACTTGTTCGCAATCCAGTTTTTCATGAGAGAACAAAGCACATTGAGGTTCAGGTTCATTTCATATGTGAACATGTGTTGAAGCACAACATCCAGCTTCAATTTTGTCCAACTACTGAACAACGAGCAGATATTTTCACAAAGTCACTTGCACATGATAAGTTCGAGTTGTTCAGAGAGTTTCTCTCCTCATCTCTTCAGACAATGCACAATTAAGGGGGGGAATGTTAGGATAAAAATATTATTATCCTAATATTAATCATGCAATAGTCTATTTAATTAATTTATTAATTAAATAATAATGGTTATTTTGTTATATGGTTCATAAACCATATTTGTCTTTTATACATGCTGTTATATTGTTTTGAACAATATATTTGTATTTATTCATTTGTGCTTCCCGGATGTTATTGGAAGCTTGTGCTTTTTGGAATTTGGTTGCACCTGTGCAACTTAATCTCCCGTGTGTATTTGGCTGTGCAATATCTATAAATATTGTAGCCCATTCTCTGTAATTTTTTGGTTGATTGAGATTAATAAAATTGATCAGGCTTCCATCCCCTATTTTTCTATATCCATTTTTGGTCGAAAAAATTTTATTTTCTCGAGTGGGTGATCTGCAATTCATATTTTCCAATTGAATCACTTTGAATTGCTCACATTGTCATGATTTTGCCCTAAGTTAAAACAAGGTCCAAGTTTCCCCCCCACCCCATTTGTGCCCCAATTTCTTCATTTTTACGGGTTGTATCATTTCTCCTTTCTCAAATCATGAATGAACTCGAAATTGATCAAAACCTGAATTCGTGAAAGTATTTCCCCAATCCCAAGGTCGTAAATGATGTCAAAAAATGATTCAGTTGGTTTGAGATCAAGAAATATGTCCTCCTTGTCAAAAAAAATTATTTCTAAGGCATCTTCTACATTTTTGATGTATTAACAGTCATACGAGCATATTCTACCCATCAAATTAATCATCACAACATAATGCTAACATGGCAGGCTCCTATTGGCTGAGGATGTGCAGGAAAATGTTATAACTTGTCACTTTTAGACTTTTGGCAAAAAGAAAAATTTTATCTGCAGCTCCGTACTGTTACAGTAAAGTGCCTACATGGCACAATGTGATTGGTTAGAGGATCAATGGGTGGTAGGTCGCACTTAGAATTTTTGCCTTCATTTTGCAGATTTCTCAAAATCAAATTTTTCCCCAAAGGCCCGCAACGAATGGGAAGGAGACACGTGGCATAGGAAGCATGCAGTTGGAGAGGGACTTGAAAAATTTTACTGTTCTTTTTGCCTCGGGTGCTAAGGTAAAAATTTGGCCCGAAATCCCTCACCCAATAGCAGGTGGACACATGTCTAGATGAATCAGCATGGGAGGGCGGGGGATTTGAAGATTTTGAAGTTTTTAATCTCAAAATGTCAAAGTACAAATTTGGCCCGAGAGCCCATGACCAGTAGGAGGAAGACACGTGTCTAGGAGGTGAGATGGAAGGAGGGGCTGAGGGAAAAATTTAGAAATTTTTTCCTTTTTGTTTGCAAGGTAAAAAATGAAAAATTGGCCCGCGTCTAATGAAAACAGGACACGTGTCCTAAATTTGGTGGAGGTTTGGAGCACAGAGAGGAAGTGGAAAATTTTGCAAAATTTTCGTGAAGAATCTCAAAGTGAAAAAATGATCCATGGAAAATTTGGAGGTGTTCCCCCACAGCTAATTAGGGGGCAACATGTGGCTTTTTACAAAAGGGCAAAAGGGAAAGCGCGGGCCTGTAAAAAATTTTGTGCTCGCGAAGGAATGAGGGAAAAAATGGAAGGGTCAGCTCCGCAGCGAATGGAAGACCGCCACAAGGTAGGGGAGAGAGCGGACGCTCGAGCCCATGGAGTTTTTGAGAAAATTTTCCTTTTGTCAAATTATGCCAAAATTCATCAAAATGGGCCCACGGTTTTTGTGGGGCCCACTAAAGACACGTGGCACGTCCAGGGGGTAAACGGGGAAAATTTTCAAAATTTTCCCAAGGTCAAAAAGGTTTATAATGCATTTTAAGGATTGGAGGCCCACCCTAATCATGTTTGGACACATTTCCACCTTGTTTGAAGGTGAAAATGAGGAATATCTTGGACACGTGGAAGGATGACATTAAAAGTTGATTTTAAATCAACGGTTGCTGTGCAATTTCATTTTTTGGGCACCATGGAGGCTCTAGGAAGCTTGGATTCACCATTTCTGCACCAAATCACATGAAATCTTATATGATTTCACATCCCCTTGGCCTTCTGAGTGTAATGGCACAGTTTTTATGAGCTAATTTGGTTCCCTATAGTGTTTTTCATGAAATATTTTTTTCAGCCCGTGAAAAAACGTGAAAGGTGAAAAATAAAAGGTTACAGAGTTAAAAATGATGAAGTAAAAGGTGGAAAATGATTGCAAAAGCATGCTGGCATGTTTGAATGCCAAAAATGTAACCCTGGGATGGATAAGGATCTGAATTCATGCAATATTTTAAAATATTTATGCATCCCTGGCATTTTACGAGTAGTTTTACAGTTTAATGTCATTTTCATGAAATGGATAAGGTATCTTGTAACAAATTTGATCCCTAAGAATATTCTTTGCTTAGGAGGCAAGGATCCAAGCTGGCATAAGGTATAAGTTGTAATCTTAAAGTATTTTATGACCCTATTGGGATTTTTGGAGAAAGAGAGAAGAATTTTCACGAGGAAAACTAGAAGTAGTCCATTTCTTTTGGAGAAACTACCTAAGAGCCATTTTTATTTCCTTATTGCATCAAATATTCATCATGTTGAGTTGGTTTCAGCTGTAAAGACATCAACAAGCTTTGAGATTGTCTTAATAACATTCTCTTGCTGGTGTATCTGATCAGATTTATGGATTGACTAGTTTTATCTCTTGGCAAAACTTGCATACACTTGTATTTCAGTATGTTTTTAATTTGTGTTTCTTGCTCATGTTGCAATCCTGTGTTTAGGATCTCTTTTAATCATACATGGTCTCATTTCTTGTAGAGGGTTTGAAGGCATCTGCAATCTTTCATTTAGAAGAGTATTCATTTGAGTGAAGATAAATAGGTTTAAATTCATCTTACTTTCCTTGAATATTGAGGGTGTTTGTAAACCTTTGGGTGTACCTCAGGTCATGATCAGATAAGGGTTTCTAGATGCATCATTGATATTTTTCTTCAAGCTTTTGTGGCAGGTTATCAAAGTTTTTGTGGAATAGTGCAGATTTGGGCCTCCATTTTTGTACATATCCTGGTTGAAAGAGTACTTCAAACTCATTGAAACATACCTATTGTTTAGGTGTTGTAATTCTTTTGCAAAGGTTCCCAAAGAAGTTGGTAATTCCCTATCTTGTCTTGTCCAAAATTATCCCATCAGAATTTCATTCAAACAAATTCATCTTACCCATACTACCCCTACATTGCATTGTGTATCAAAAAATAACTCAATCCTTTCACAAAAATGCACAAAGCATATCAGGGTTTTATCATGTCTTTAGCAGCCCTGGCTTTGTTTTGAAAACATTTCCATCATTTAGTAGTGACAACTCCTTTGAGTTTGGATAATGGATACTTGATCATGTTTTCACAAGGCCTCTTTCATGTCATATGCAAAACACAAGGATATCTCTACCTCCTTTATCAAACAAGGGCTGCAATATAGGTTCTCTTGCCTTGGTTGATAGGCACAACCTAAAATAGTGAGGGTTAGATCAAAACCCTTATGAAGGTTATATCCACTCCCTCAAATCTTGAATGTAAACAAGAAGATAGGTGCGATCCCCAGCTATAAACGACATACAAACCATCTATCTACTCTTGAAGTGTCTTGTGCTTATTCATGATGTTATTTAAGGTGTGAGGGAGATTAGAAGTGGATACCAACAATGTCTTGTGCCTCCTTCTGCACTAGTCAATGTGACTAACATCTATCAGACTTGAGTGTGCTATACATAGCCTATCAAAGCACACCAATAGGGTGCCAAATTTGGACAACCAACCAATGCGTGAAACGTGGCAGAAAAGACAAAACAAATGAACAGTTGGAAAACTCCTTCAGTCAATCCATGTGCGCCACGTGTCTTACTCACCCAGATGGCTCTAAAATTTTCTGATAGCCATATCCTTTGCTACAGAGCTCCAATTAATAGATGCCTAGACTTGTTAGAAAGCTGCTAACACAAGCTACACGTTAAAATATTCAAATTCAAATACATGTGGGATTTGTTAGGTAGAAAATAGGGAAACATCTTTCAGCTCATCAATGCACACATCCAATCGACCCCAACAACCAGATTTCTTAAGATCTTTCTTCCTTTCTTCTTCCTCGCGTGAAACAGACATGAGGAAGCACATCTAATAACCTTGCAAGTAGATTTGCATGCATTTATTACTGGTTATTATTGGTTAAATATTTGAATCCAAGTTTCCCTCCCTTTCTTCTTCTCTTCTCTCCTTCTATAAATACTAGAATTTTTCTTTGTAAAAAGGATCACTCCTTGTTGTAAAGGCACCATGCCAAAATGGTGGCCAAATTCCCATGGATCTTAAACCTTGGCATGGTCTCTATAATGTATTCTTTCCTCCTTTTGTGAATGTAAATAATTGTTCATCCCTTAAGCAATAAAATCATGTTTTTTGGAACTCTTGTCTTTCCTATCTCATTTTCATTGCATCTCACCTCTCTGTTTACGTTTTGTGGCATGTTTTACATACTCCAGTGCTTGCATTCCCCAATTTCATGTGTTGTATGCACTGGAAGGCCGAGCTTTCTTGTTGATCTGTGGCACATGTCGTCCACCCTCTTCTCCTATGCCCTCTCTGTTTCGTTCACTATTCATGGAGAGAGATCGACCCTTTCCTTATGGTGTTATCGCCTTCCCTGGCTTAGGATTTTCTCTTTCTACACATCCTTCTATCCCTAGTCCATTGGCTTTATTAGCTTAGTTTTGGTTTTTCAGCACTAGGAGTAGCATTAGTAGTAAAAATAGATAGAGGAACTGGCTTACTCCAAAAATCCATCTCAAACAACTTGGGGACGGCAGGTCTCAAACACCTCGGCCCTTACAAGATCTAAGATACAGGTGCGCATTTGAGTAGAAAATAGTTTTTAGCATGCCCGGTGGGACCAGAGTGAAGAGATTTACATATTCATTTTAGTAAGTTCCATGTGTTATTGTTGAGATACAACCTTTAGAGGTATTTTTCAACACATCTCTCGACTCCATTGATTCAATGCACCCATTATCTCATGTGCAGACAAGTATCCCCTCATTCCTCCATTCATTTCTCCTTTTTCCATCAGTCCACCTTCCTTTTTGAAGTTGTGCAATCATGACTTCTTTCCCTTATTGGAATTCTCACTTACAGCAACAAAACTATTTTCCTCAATCCCCACAGTTTCAAAATCCTCCTCCAAATCAGTTTTATAAGCCCCATTATCCCAAAAATGCATAAAACCCACATTTTTCTAACAAAAATGTTTATGAAGAATAGGATTATGGATATGATAGTGGTAACTACTTAGCTGAAGCTGATTTTGAGAGGTAGGTGCAAAATTTGGAGATGGACATGATGTAGCTCAGCGTCAAGTGCTCCATAAAGGTAGCTAAATTTGGCTACAAGGTCCCTTGTCCATTGGTTGGCCTTGTACTATGTTGGTTTAGTGCCCAGTAGAAGCTGCACTTTAACACGGAGATGTTTCCCTACATTACAAAGTGGGCGGAAAGAATGGAGGCTCAAAAATATAGCACGCGGTAACCCTGTCAATGGGGCAACCCTGCACTACCATCTTATAGACCTCCCAATCCTCCATGCCAACTTACATCATCTCAACCCACTGCACATTTTCCCAACTTACATCCTCTCACCTTCACTTTTCTACAATCTCTCCTTCAACACACACCTTTGTTCCTTCAACGTGTGCACCTTCCACGCATTCTACGCCCATCCTTCCATCTTCTTCCAAGTATCCTCTGTCTAACTATACAAAAAATGAATAGCCCTCTGCTAACATGCATCTCCCAAGAAATGTCATCATGTTTGATAGATGCAGAACAATTGAAGAATGGAATGACTCATGGGAATCCAACTGGGAAGAGGAAATCATTCGGGCACCTGTTTCTTAAAAAAAGTAGTTAGTCTTAGAGTGTGTGCTCATGAAGGATATTGAGTTGCTTATAGAGGTAGAACCATGGGCACTTCATTTTTACGTGCCACAAAACACAAGCACTCCCCTTTAGAAGGAGAGTCTATAAGAAAATCCCATCTATGGGATTGTGCTTTAAAGAAATGGGAAGATGACAAGGATCATACCATGCCCAATCAGATATCTAGCTAGCCTAGAGCCAAAGATAGAGTTACCACCGGTCATTCTCACTTCAGAGCATGAGGTAGAGCTTCATCGTCCCAAACATCAGTAGTAATGCCTCCCAGATCCAAGTGGAGAACAACTTCAGGAGGTATATATTTTGTTTTTTGATACTTTGAGAAGGGTGAAACATCATCTGCAAGGCAGGTTTTCACTCTTGTTTCCGACCATGTCCAACATCAAATCAATTACATGGTCATAATTTGTCAGAAAGGGAAGCTACTTCTCCCTTCCTATTCAAGTTTTACTTAAGCGCCCCTTACCTCTAGTTAGAGTAGGATAGGTTAGGTTTTCTTTCAGCAACACAAGTGCTCGTGCACACTCTACATGTTCCCTTTGGAACATGTATGATTTTTAGATTTTGTACATAGTGTTGTGATTTTGTTCTAGCATGCTCCCTTTGGTTCGTTTCATTTCCTCTTGCATCCATACACCCCTTTTTGTTTCTTCCTAGGATGACAGTTCAAGTTTGGCAGAGGCAATTCCAAGGTTAGCGCATAGCTTTCACTCTCATCAATCCAAATTAGAATATCTTAAGATGAGAGCAATGGTCTAGTTCAAAGTTCAGAAAGAGATTCAAGTGACTCCAAGGCATTCTTCAAGTTTCAAATCATATCTTCAAGTTTTGGGCTTGACTCCATGCCCAATGTACTTCTAAGGCTACTAGTCTCCTCATCTAGTATGCAAATGGCCCCCAAAAGTCACCAAAACTATTATCCAAATAACTCTCCTAGTTATTTGGATAACTTATATTTTCATTCTGACTCTGATATTTCACATTTCAGGTTACACACACTCAATCTTGCTCACTTGGAATTATTTGCATGGCTACAATTCTCCCATGCGTCTCGCATGCCTTGCTTCCTCGTTGCAGTTCTTCCACGTGCCCTTATGTGCTTTCTTGCTTCTCCCTTTATATTCTGCTATCTCCTTCCATCTCCCCTTTACATCTTCATCATGCGCACCTACTTTCTTTCCTATCCCCTCGTGCACTCCTTACGCTCTCCTCTACAGAATTACATTCCAAATCGGCTATATCCCTTGTCTTCTACTTGTGCACTTGCATGCACCTTGTTCTGTTGTGCATCCTCTTTTTTTTCCACCGCCATGCACCCTCCTTGAGTTAAATTCCCGTGCACCCTAGTTCCATACTTTCCTTCTACAAGTATGCCTTCCCCCTGTGTGTGCACCTACCCATGCATCTTCCCTCTATTTCCCTCTCGTGCACCTGCCTTCTACTTTGGCATCTTACGCCTCCTTCTGTGCTAGTCAATGTGTTATGTCATATGTCAGACTTGGGTGTGTTATACACAGCCTATCAAAGCATGCCAACATTATGCCAAATCTAGAAAAACCAACCAATACATGACACGTGGCAGAAAAGATAAAACAAATGAACAATTGGCCAACTCCTTTAGTCAATCCTTGTGTGCCACGTGTCTTACGCCCCAAAATGGCTCTGACATCTTCTAACATCCCTATCTTCTGCTACAAAGCTTTGATCGGTGCACGCCTGGACTTATCAAAAAGCTTATGACACAAGCCACATGTTGGAATATTCAAATTCAAATGTGGGTAGGATTTGTTAGGTGGAAAACAAGGAAACTTCTTTCAACTCATCAATGCACACATAAAATTGACCTTAACCACTAGATTTCTTCAGATCTTTCTTCCTTTCTTCTTCTGCATGCCAAACAGATATGTGGAAGTGCATCTGATAACGTTGCAGGAGGATTTATAGGCATTTATTGCTGGTTTTTGGTGGTTAAATATTTGAATCCAAGTTTACCTCCCTTTCTCCTTCTCTTCTCTCCTTCTTTTATAAATAACAAATTTTTGCTTTGTAAAAAGGATCCCTCCTTGTTATAATGGCACCATGCCAAAAATTTGTCTAAATTCCCACAAGTCTCATACCTTGGCATGGTATTTGTAATGTATTCTCACCTATTATTGTGAATTTAAATGATTGTGTGTCCCTTAAGAAAGAAAATCATGTTTTGTGGAACTCTTGTCTTCCCTCTCTCATTTTCGTTGCATCTCGCCTGTATGTTTACATTTTCTGGCATGCTTTACATACTCTTGTTCTTGCAGTCCCAACATTCATGTGTTGCATGCATTGGAAGGTCGAGCTTACGTGTTGATTTTTGGCATGCACCGTCTGCCCTCTTCTCCCGTGCCCTCTCTTTCCTTCACTGCTCATGGAGAGAGATCAACCCTTTCCTTCTAGTGTTATCACCTTACCTAGCTTAGGATTTTCCATTTTTGGACAACCTTTTATCACTGGTCCCTTGGATTTATTAGCTTAGTTTTACTTTTTAGCAATAGTAGTAGCAGTAGTAGTGTAAATAGATAGAGGAACTGTCCTGCTCTGGAGATCCGTCCTAAGCACAAAAGGTCCCACAACTTAGGGATAGTTCCATTGTGGTCTCAAACACCTCGGTCCTTCTAATATTTGAGACATGGGTGCATGTTTGAGAAACCAACAATACCCAAGTCAATATCATCAATCATAGTCAGGCTTGATTCATCACCTTGATTCTTCTATGAACTATTATCTTATTTGTATCGTATCACTACAATGTTAGTACTTATGTCTTGTTTCTCGTAAACTTGGCCTAAGTATCTATATTTTGATGTTACACTATACACACTCTAACAATTCATTAGTATACTCTAGCCCTAGTTTTCTTTTAATCACTATCTCACTTTTGAAAAGTATTGAGTGTTACCTTTGTGCGCATCATATCAATATTGTTTTGATATCAATACCTTACTTTTTTGAAAAAAAATTGTTAACATATCTTAGTGGTATTGTTTCATTGTTCATGGTCGTAAATTTCACTTTTTGGGATATAGGTATTGATTGGATTCAAGATCAATTTTAGTATACTTTGATTGGGGATCAATTCAACCTTTTGTTATTACTTACACCTTGTTTATTTCTTTGAATTTGAAATAAGTGGTGATACTTTGTTGATCATCTTAAAATGTCAACTGTCATTTTGAAAACAAACTTAAGAAGTATCTCATTTGATTGATTGGTCTTAAAGTAGGCATTATGTGATTGTGTCTTATTTATCATTTTTAATGATCTATTTAGGACAATTGCTTTGATCCATTGACTCTTTATCATTCATTGTTCTTTGGTCATTAATCTGGCTTTGTGTTTTGGACTTACATGATCATTCCTTGTGTTTATACATCTTATATAATCGTTTCTAGGACAATCCTTCGGGTCTTTGATCCTCTTGATCTTCTTTTTTTCTCCTAAGTTCATGGTCATTTTTAACATATATTTCAAACCTTGGAAAAAAATTTCCTATCAAGCAAATTTTGCATCAATCAAACATTGGAAATATTTCCTTTGTATCCTTTATGTTCCAAAACTTTTGATCAATCCTTTGACATTTATGCCTCTGAACTTGTTTTCCAAACCTTCTTGGATTATCAATCTTGAGTCATCACGATGTATGTTTTCCTTAGCTTCCATTTTGTAAAATCACACAAGCATCCCCATATTTACGAAATGTCTATTTGGTTGTCATTATGCTACCAAAGTCAACATGAGACCTTCTTCAATTTGAAGAAGTTCAATCATACAATATATGTCTAGACATTTGAACCCAACACACACCAATAATGACTGATTATCATAAGGTACCTTATACATATGACAATAAGGAATCAAATTTTTGACATTCAAATAAAAATATGCCCATCATAACTAAACCTTGTTTGGTTCTTTGCACTAGAGAACCCATCCGCGTAACCCGTTCCCCACCTTCATCTCATAGTCAGTGGTATGGTTTGGACACTTTTGATCCAAATTATTATTCGGGTTCCCCCAATCCTCTTCTTATTCTAATCCAAACATTTCCTCTTCTTTTAAGGATTCCAATCCAAATATTTCCTCTGATTCTTATAATAACTTGGATCCAAACTACTATTCAAATTCATCTAATTCAAATCTTAATTCATGGTCCTCCCCTCCTTTGCAAGACCTTCTTTATCATTCATCTAATGTGATTATTGAATCACGGTCCTCCCCTCCTTCCCAAGACCTTCTTTATCAGTCATCTAATGCGATTCGTGAATCACAATCCTCTCCTAATTTTCAGAACCTTCTTTATCATTCATCTAATGTGATTATTGAGTCACGGTCCTTCCCTTATTCGCAGAACCTTCTTTATAAAACTTCTAATGTAATTCTTCAATCATGGTCCTACCCTTTTGTCTAGGACCTCTTTTATCAATCACCTCAATGAAATGTTCCTCCTTTGAAGATTCATGGGACTCAAATTTCTTCTAGTCAATCTTCTAAGTTGACTCCTAAATCGCAATATATGGAATTTTAGATACGAAATCCTCCTATTCTTCCTCCACAACCTTGTCTTATAGGGAAACCTATACCAACCAATTCCAAATTTTCTTCTACTCACAAGACATCTAGTCCTAATTCTACTTTGTCCTCCACATCACTTTATTCTAGCAATCATCAAACATCTTCTCAATATTTCATACCAATTGGCCCTTTTTCTTCCAATCAAATCCTCGTGGTTGATCAATAACTCATACCGATTGATCTATTTTAGAATGATTAAATAATCAAGGCATTTATAGGGGCACATGAAGATATTCCTCTAGCAAATTATGAGAAAGGATTCTCTGTAGACTTCGATGCGTCTGCGTATTATGAGGAAAATGTTGATTCCTTTTATCAAGAAATGGAGGAAAAGCCTCATATCATGCAACTTGGTCATCCTCTTATTCTAACATCTTCATATTCTTCATTACATGATAAAAATCATGGGTCTTGTATTGATCCATGGCTTATCTTCTCATCAACCAATCAATCTTTGTCTATCACAATTCCTCAATCAAAATCTCTTATGGGGTCAATGCCAAGTAGCCCTTCATCTTCATCTAGGTGTGGTTCACCTTCTAATAGCCCTACCTCTGCTATATGTGGGACATTTTTGAGTATTCCATTATCTTCTATTCTTTGGGCATGTCCAACTAGCCCCTCGTCTTCTATGTATGGGTCACCCTTGGGTAGTCCATCATCTTCTATTCTTGGGCCACATCCTAGTAGCCCATCATCTTACATGTATGGGTCACATCCTAGCATCCCTTCTTCTTCTATTTTTAGACCACATCCTAGTATCCCTTCATCTTCTATTCATGACTTACCTCCTGGTAGCCCCTCTTCTTTAATTATCAGACCATGTCCTTTTCATCCATCACATTAGTCTTCTTTCAATGATCGTGGCAAGCCCGCTGTCATTCCTCACATTCCTCCCATCAATTGTAAATGTCCACATTCATGTCCCATTTCTTGGGATCAGAAAAGTCATGCATTATCTTATAAAAAACCCAAACAGGTGCTTTATTAAGCTAAGATCAAAACGCCGAAGAGCTCCAAATATCCCAACAACTCAAATGATCATAAAATCCAAATTCAAATGTGATTCTAGAATCCACACCAACACACTCATCAAGTATGGTGTAAAGTGTAGAAACCTATGGATAGGGAACTCAAGCTCCCACATACGAAACCCATGTTTCAAAATTAGTCACAATCATTTGTTGAGTGTGAGCTGTTATCCAAAATGTGCCCCAGCTCATTTTTTGTGGCTAACTCCTTGTGTTCTTGTCTCTCTTGTCCCTCAGTCCACATTTTTTGATTTTAAAGCACTCAATGCTTTCTAGAAACAACACCATCAAATAGAGCTCTCTCTCATCTTTCCAGAAAGGTAAAGTTTTCCTCCTAACTCCTTATATTTTTCAAGTTATGGCTCAGCAGAATTTTTGTGGAAAATTTTCCCATTTGAGGCCCGCAGCCAATATGAAGCTGCCACGTGGCAGAGGAGTTCAGGGGTCAGAGGCAAATATGAAAATTTTTCCAAAAGAGTATAAAAAGGTCAATTTTCAAAGGAAAACCAGCGGAAAAGAGAAGGAGAGAGGATTCCAGAATGAATCAGAGCTTGCCACGTGGCATCCGACCAGCAGAGCGCAGGGAATTTTTGAAATTTTTTCCAAAGACAAAAAAAAGGTAAAATTTGAAAAAATTTCCCGCCGATCCGTTTTTGGGCTGTTCTTACCCTAAATCTTCAAACGATCATATCTTTTGATCTAGAGCTTAGATTTTCACGTTCTTTATATCATTTGGAAAGCTGTTAAAATTCTCTACATGATTCCATGGTCAATTTCTAATTTTGGTTCAGTTTGGAGAGAGAAAATTCAAAAACAGTTCTGGTACGTGTCCATGGCCAGAAATGACATTTCAACAACCAAATTTAATACAGAATGGGTCGCATTCTTCTCCAATATGGTCAAAAATGACAGGGTATGGATTTGTAAGGTCCTCCATGTTGTTTTAATGCATTTTCCATCAATGAGGGATGGTTCCCATGTATTTTTCATGTTTTCTCTCTCCTGGGCTTGACCCATGTACTGTAAAAGCCAGATTTGGCTCATTTCTTCATGGTTGAACACTTTTTGGCATTGTAAACTTCTTCTTTCACCTCTAGAAACTGATAGTTGTAAGAATTAGAACTTTTTCACAGTTTGTAATAGGTTTATACCTCTTTGATGGTGGAATGCAAGAGATTTTTACATGGAATTGACAGTGCAAATTCTGTGAATGCTTTCAGTCCTCTGTTTGTATTGTTTTACTTCATTTTAAGACCTCTAATTACATCTATCAGATTGTGTATATTTTCCCTTGTTGCATTTCATGAATTTGTGTCTATTTACATGGCAAAAAATGTTTCACCACTCCTTTTGGTGCATCACCATATTTAGTTTAGTTTCATTTTTTACATTTTTATCCCTGTCTCCTTGCAATCTAGGGTAGAATTAGGATTAGAACCTCTGTAGTTGTGTAAAATATAGATCTAAATCAGAGGAGTTTGAGGAACCAGCCTCTATTCTGGATATTCCTCTCTCATTTTCACAAGTCCCACACTTGGAGAGAGGTTTCCATGTTGTGCAATCACACTGGATGCTCTAAACATCATTTAGAACCTTGATTTGCATCCAGGGGTGCTGCTGATTTGCAACAGCATGAGCTCACCATGATGATCGAGAATGGGGATAATATTACACTTGATAAGAAAATGCACTTAGTATTTCTTATCAAAGAAATTACAAACATCGTTGTTGGATCTTATCAGTCCATCACTATTATATAGGTTAAATATTTAATAATATGAAATATTTTTCTATTATTAAATATTTATACCTAGGTAATATACATTAGGTAAGTATTTAATAATGTGAATCATTTATGTTTATATTTATTAAATACACTCACCTAGGTATATGTGTCAACCATTTTAGGTTGAAAAGGTGGGTCTGGAGACATACCCGATCACCTTATATAAAAAGGACTCTAGGTCCTCATTTGATATATTCAGGAAATATATCAAAGGTGTGTAAATCAAGTGATTTGGTTTTACCCTTGGTAAATAGGGTTTTAAGGAGGAGGTGATCTTACTGGATGTAAAATAAGTTCTCTGAAGTAAAAGGTTATTTTCAAAGTGGTTTTTACCCTATTGGGGTTTTCCACTATAAATATTGTGTCACATGTGTTATTTATTTCCTGTAAGTATTTCTTTATTTACTTATGTTATGATGTAATGTTTATTTAAATATTTATTGTAACATTATATAATATGTAATTTGATTAAATCCGTATTTATTAGAATCCTCAAATTCTAACATGGTAACAGAGCAAGGTAAATTAAATAAATTAAGATCAAATGTTTTGTATTTTATTTATTTTTGTATGGTTTTTTTCAACCAACCCGGAAAGGTAAATTAAATAAATTAAGATCAAATGTTTTTTATTTTATTTATTTAATTTGTACGGGTTTTTTCAACCAACCCGGAAGGGTAAATTAAATAAATTAAGATCAAATGTTTTGTATTTTATTTATTTAATTTGTACGGGTTTTTTAACCAACCCAGAAGGGTATTTAAAATAACCAAAACTAAAGACGTAAGAGTAAAATATTTGAAATATTTTTTATAGTTTTAATATGTGCCCTTCTTTCCATTGTGCAACCTAAAAGTTTTTCTTTGTGAAGAATCAAGGTGAATTCACAGGTGGAAAATTTGGAAACTTCTTACCTTCCGTGAAAACTTGTGTAGAGGTAAGGGTAAAATATTTGAAATATTTTTTTCTATAGTTTTAATATGTGTAGGTTGAATTTTTTCAATGGTAAATTAAGGAGGAGACAAAGCTCCATCAAAATAGGATTTGAATTTTTTCCATTGGAAGTGTGAAAAATGTTGTCTCCTCTGTAAATTCTAAGGTTTATGTAGAATTTAAAATTACATGGCCTGGTAAATGTTTTTAAAAAAATTCATGAGGGGCCCCCGTAATAAGGGTTATATGTGTTTATTTTTATTTTTAAAGTATATATACTATAGTTTATAATTTTTTTATAGACTATATGTTGTTTTTTATTTACATTATATAAACTATATACCTCTTTTTTAAAGTGAATATATTTTTACATTATAAATTATAATAGGTTAATATAATGTATTAAAATATAACCTCCCTAATATTATATAGAAGAAGAAATTATGGAAATACACAACAATTTTTGACTCCATTAAATTTGACGGTCAAATGACCGTCACGACAAACCAAACATAAGGCAGTATGACGGTCATTTAGACGTCAAATTTAAGTTGGACGGATCTTTGTCTACATTATTTTTTTCCAAAAATTTGAAGTTGTTTTTCATTCTTAGGGGTTTCTTCTTCACTTCTATATGGTTAGAATTTTTTTATATATAAGTCTGGGGTATAATGCAAAGCCCTTTATATTGCGGGTTATTATTTTGATCATGGGAGGTTAATTAATATGCATTGTAATGACAAAATTAGTTATGATTAAATAGTTTATGTAGATCTATAAAATTTAGATTTGTTTCGATTAAAAGTGTTACTTTTTTTGATAAAAATGTATCTAACTTTGTGGTACATTGTATATTATAATGGGGTGTGTTTTATAGGTTCAAAAAAACAATGACATCCAGCTATTTCTGTCTTGACAAAACCCAAATCTTGAATGGAACCAACTACAACATTTGGAAGATCAGGGTCAAATCAGAACTTATGGCAAGGAAACTCTAGACAATTATTTCTGGATCTGAGGTTGCTCCCACCGGTCGTCAAGCAACTGTAGATAACATGAATGCATTCTCGCAACGAATGCAGGAGGCTCTTTCCATGATTTTACACAATGTGAACGATGAGTACCTTCTACACATTGGTAATATCAAACATCTGAAAGAGGTATGGACGTAACTAGAATCCATGCATGAAGGTACATGTTTATCTAAAATTATTAAATTAGTTTTAGAATTTCTTACAACTCCTATGAAAGGAGATGAAAAAGTAGTTAATTTCTTAGCCAAAATTAAAAATATTAAAGCACAATTAGATGGATGCAATTGTGATTTAATTGGTGAAAAATTAATCTACTTTATTGTTTAGTTAAATATACATGAAAGATTTAGGAATTTTATTTCTATCTTGAACTCTAAATATCAGAACGAAAAATGATCTACCTGATTTAAATACCTTGAGTTCACTTCTGATACAGGAAGAGCAAGTGATGATGAACTTTGACTCTAAGGAGAATGTCTCTTAGGCACTTCTTGCTCAGAATTCAAAGTTCAAACCTCACAAGCCCTTCTCAGATCAAAAATTTAGATCTAAATCTTCTTTTGTTGATAAGAAAAGTTTTTCTTCTGATCAATTGTGTGTTAGCTTTAGTGGTAAATGTCACAAATGTGGTAAATTTGGACATAAAAAGGAAGATTGCAAAACTAAGAAACCTATCCATAAAAATAAAAAATAAATTGTTTCTTCTAAATACAATTTAAGGAAAAAAGATAGCTCTAATGATATTCCTAAAACTGTTGCATTATATGTTGTGTTGTATTCTTCCTCTAATTCTGAATGGATTTTAGATTCAGGTGCATCAAATCATATGACTGTTGTTTCAAATTCTTTATTTGATGTTGTGAAAATCAATGAATGTGTGTATCTTGGTGATAACTCATCTTTAGAAGCAATAGAGAAAGGAAAAGTAAAATTTTCTAATGGTGTGTTGAATAATGTTTTATTTGTTCCTAAGCTCAAAAAGAACCTTTTATCATGTTCTCAATTAACTCATGATGGTTTGGCTATTCAAATTTTGAAAGATACTTGGTATATCAAGGATAGTAATGATAATATAATAGCTGAAGGAATTCAAAGAAATGGTTTGTATATTTTTGATGATTTCTATTCTACATCTTGTTTTGTTTCTCAAAGTTTGAATAATTCAAAACTATGGCATGAAAGATTAGGACATGTTAATTATCAAATTTTATATGAAATGGCTAGATATAATCTTGTGAAAGGTTTTATTGTGTTGTCTTCTTCTCATGATGTGTGTGAAGGGTTTTTACCCTAAAAAAAAGTGAGAAACCCTTTCACTCACATCTTGAAGAGAGTTCATCTTCCCCACTAGAACTTATTCATAGTGATGTTAGAGGACCTCTTGAAGTAGCTTCATTAAATGGTTATTTATATGTTATGACTTTCATTGATGATTTCACCAGGATGATTTGGTCATATTTTCTTAAAAATAAATCTGATGTACTTGGGAAATTTAAGGAATTTAAAGCATCTGTTGAAAACTCTTCAAATTATAAAATTAAGAGACTTAGAATAGATAATGGGGGTGAATATGTTAGCAAAGCATTTGAAAAATTTTGTATTGATTGTGGTATTAAAAGGGAATTAACTTCTCCTCATTCTCCCTAATCTAATGGTGTTGCAGAATGTAAGAATAGGACTATTTTAGATATGGCTCGCACTATGTTTCATTCTACTAGTCTTCCCAAATTTATGTGGGAAAAAGCAATGAACACAACAGTCTACATTCTAAATAGGGTTCCCACCAAAGCTATTCATCTTTCAACTCCTTTAGAAAAATGGTCAAATCAAAAACCTGATATTTCTCATCTAAAAGTTTTTTGGTAGTCCTGCTTCTTTATACATTCCTAAAAAGAAAAGAAAGAAACTTGATATGACTTCTTTCTCTTGTGTTTTCATTGGATATGGTATTAACACTACAGGTCTAAGGATTTACGACCCTGTAAAAAGGGAAGTAACTGAAAACTACAATGTGGTGGTTTTGGAAAAATACTTTTGTTCATCTAATAATGGTAAAGATGTTCCTAACTCTGTCAATATTTCTAATGATGGTTATGATTCTGATAATGAGAATATAGTAAATGGTCATGATGATGTTTCTTGTGTTGATACTATAGATGCTTCTGAATCTCCTAACTCCCTAGTTAAGAAACCAAAATGGGCTCAATCTGTGTTAGAAAGTTCTAATCCTATTGATCTTAGGAAAATGACCAGAAGCCATCATACGTACCATGCATTAATGACCTTGTATGAACCTGAGCCACAAAGTTTTGAAGAAGCTTCTCAGGATGAGAAGTGGATCAATGCAATGCAAGTTGAATATAATGCCCTAATTCAAAATCAAACCTGGGAGTTGGTTCCACCTCTAGAGAAAATAAGTATTATAGGGTATAGGTGGTTATACAAAGTAAAATATAATGCAGATGGTAGTATTGAAAAACATAAAGCTAGACTTTTTGCTAGAGGTTTCACTCAGAAACTTGGTATTGATTATGTTGAGACATTTGCCCCTGTAGCTAAAATGAGTACTGTTAGGACCTTATTTGCAATTGTCACTCAATTTGGGTGGGAAATCCACCAAATGGATGTGAAAAATACTTTTTGAATGGTGATTTAAAAAAATAACTTTACATGTCTCAACCTAAAGGATTTGAAGAAACTGGTAAAGAAAACTATGTTTGTAAATTGAAAAAATCTTTGTATGGTTTAAAGCAAGCTCCTAGAGCTTGGTATGCGAAAATTAATTCTTTCTTTAAATAGTTAGGATTTGTTAATTGTTCTTCTGAAAATGATCTATTCATTAAGCAAGAAGGATCACATATTATCATTGTTTGTATATATGTTGATGATTTACTTATGACTGGTGATAATCCTACTTTAATTTGTAGAATTAAAGAAAAATTTGAAACAATACTTTGAAATGACTGATTTAGGTCTCTTACATCATTTTCTTGGCATGGTTGTATTTCAAGATAAACATTCTATTGTTGTTTCTCAAGCACAGTATGCAACCAATGTACTGAAAAAGTTTAACATGATTGATTGTAAACCAATTTCTACTCCTATGGAAGTTGGACTGAAAATTGATCCTAAACCTGCATGTGAAAAATTTGATCCTACTTTATATAGGTAGTTAGTTGGTAGTTTGATATATCTAACTATCACCAGACCAGATATTTCCTATGCAGTAGGAATTACTTCTAGGTTTATGTAGGAACCTTATAGAGATCATTGGAATCTTGCAAAAAGGATTCTTAGATATATTAAAGGTACAATCAATTATGGGTTGCATTATACTAAGAATGAAAATGCTAACTTATATGGATTTTGTGATTATGATCATGTTGGTGATGTATTGGATAGAAAATCTACTTCTAGTTATGTGTTTAAATTTGGTGCAGGTGTCATTACTTGGTGTAGACAAAAAGTAGCCAACTATTTCTATCTCTTCAACAGAAGCTGAGTATAGAAGTGCAATGGAAGCTACAAAAGAGGCTCTATGGCTAAAGAGGTTGTTCGATGAGATAAAGATGAAGGATCCACACAGTGTTCCTTTGTTCTGTGACAACCAAAGCACCATAGCTCTTACACATAATCCAGTACAGCATCAGAGGACTAAGCACATTGAGATACATATACACTTCATCCATGAGAAGGTGCTAAGTGGTGAGATAGATCTCACATTCGTGTCAACTAAAGAGCAGGTTGTTGATATCTTCACAAAGCCCACGAGTGCTGCAAAGTTTTGTCATTTTCGTGAAAATCTTGGATTGTCAAAGTTTCCATTGAGGGGGAGTGTGCATGACAATGTCACCTCCTAATGGAACTTGGTTTTTGTAAAAATACCTTTGAGAATTTGTAAAAATGACCTTCAAGAAAGTGTAAAAAGATATTCGGGCATGTATACCTCATCATCTTCTTTTTAGAAAGAAGTTTACAAAGATCTTAGAGGTGGTCTTCAGTAAACTCTTTAGTGCTATTGATTTTACTAGTAAACATCCAGTACAAGCATATTATTAAGGAGGTCCTTCGTTATAAAAGACTCCTATATGCTTGGGTTCAATAACCTTTTATAACAACCTGTGAGAATATGTAAAACTCACAAATCATACTTATCCATTGATCATGGGATGATCTTTGGGATTCCAAATCCTTTTGTACCAAAAGGTAACTTGAGTATGATGAAGGTGTTATAATTCCTTCACCCGATATGCTAGCCTAAAACCTTTATGGTTTAAGGATTGTAAATCTTGTAGTGTACCATGGGCAGGTAATCTATTAGCATATGTTATCCCACTTAACATTAAGGGGGAGTGTTGGAACATAATGATTAAGTGGTCTGGCCAACCCTTAATTAATATGGGTCCATCACTATTATATAGGTTAAATATTTAATAATATGAAATACTTTTCTATTATTAAATATTTATACCTAGGTAATATACATTAGGTAAGTATTTAATAATGTGAATCATTTATGTTTATATTTATTAAATACACTCACCTAGGTATATGTGTCAACCATTTTAGGTTGAAAAGGTGGGTCGGGAGACATACCCGATCACCTTATATAAAAAGGACTCTAGGTCCTCATTTGATATATTCAGGAAATATATCAAAGGTGTGAAAATCAAGTGATTTAGTTTTACCCTTGGTAAATAGGGTTTTAAGGAGGAGGTGATCTTACTAGATGTAAAATAAGTTCTCTGAAGTAAAAGGTTATTTTCAAAGTGGTTTTTACCCTATTGGGGTTTTCCACTATAAATATTGTGTCACCTGTGTTATTTATTTCATGTAAGTATTTCTTTATTTACTTATGTTATGATGTAATGTTTATTTAAATATTTATTGTAACATTATATAATATGTAATTTGATTAAGTCTGTATTTATTATAATCCTAAAATTCTAACATGGTAAAAGAGCAAGGTAAATTCAATAAATTAAGAACAAATGTTTTGTATTTTATTTATTTAATTTATACGGGTTTTTCAACCAACCCGGAAAGGTAAATTAAATAAATTAAGATCAAATTTTTTGTATTTTATTTATTTAATTTGTACTGGTTTTTTCAACCAACTTGGAAGGGTGAATAAATAAATCTAGATCAAATGTTTTGTGACATGCTTTTTGTGAAATTTATCTCTATGGTATCTATTTGACCTTGGTCTTTTATCACCTTGGTAAATTAAAGACCGACTGACCTCTTAGAGATCTTATCACAATTCTCATCTACTAAACTTGTTGTGAAGAAATTTTGGACATTTTATTTAACACCAGTCATTACCATTATCACAATCACTTCCACATCCTTCCATCAAGCCATCAATGATTCTTAACCCCTTTCTCAACAAGACAACTGAAATAAGTTTTCAATCAACAAAAAAATGCTACAAAGAAGAAGAAAATTTATATATAACTCTCTCTTGGGGTATTTCAAATAATATCTAGTGAGTCTATGGATTCCTAACTGAAAGCATAGAAATGTTGTGATTAGAATCAAATGCATCTCCGTCGGGGCTATGGACGTCTTGCTGGCAGCGGAGCAATGTATGGATCTCCATCCACAATCCATTCACAAATCACCTTTCAAACTAAATCATTCCTACACATTGGCTAGTGTCTTCGCTTACTATCTATCAAATATTTCCTTCGAGAGTTAATTCATTTACATGTGCACACATGGGATTTCAATGAGTAAGCATGATTAGTATGTTACCAAGTGTTAATTTTTGGACCTTTTTCAAAATATTTCTTTAGTGCATGTCTTGTCTCATGGTTTGTTCCTGGGATAATCATTGTTTCATCAATCACCTTCTAAATATTTTCATATCATCCTCTGTCCTTCGAAAATAATTTAGAACATCCATGTGTATAGGATGGATTCTTTTCCATGTTTTCAGACACTTTTTTCCCCTTTTAATAAGATAATTTTATACTCTCTCATATGTTTTGTATCTAGCTTACGCTAGGGGCATCCTTGTTCCCTCATGATTGGACCTATTTTGTATTGGCCTTGATCCCCCTTCTATGTGTGAAGAGTGTGCCTTTGGATACTCCCACCTAATCCCTGGAGAATTTTTGTATCTTCACTTTCTTGTTCATACACGTGGCATCCACACTTATTTTTATTCCTATGTATAGTTTTGAAAAAAATTCAAAAGATCAAAACATTCAAATATGTTAATGAAAAATCAAAAACAATAAAAATCATTCTACAAAACATCACTTTTTGGTTCTCACTTGTTCTTGTACATGACTCGCAGATCATCTTGATCTACCTCCACTAATAAATTTGGTTTGCTTATTATTTCTATACTCTGGAGTATAATGAGTTTCTTGGTATTGTCTCATAGTACATTCTTTCTTTTCATAGGACCCAAGTGTCCTCCATTATTCCCCTTTGCATGTATCCTTGCTTGGGACACCATATTTTAACCCTTGTCATTAATTTACACATGTCAGAATCAAAGCTTGATTAAAAAAATATTACATTACATTTATCTGTTAAGTTAGCTTGTTTACTTTCTCATATTACATTACATTATGTATGTTGCATGGAGTTAGGCACATTTCACTTTCTCATACTACATTGCATTTTTCATGTTGCATGGAGTTGGTGTTTTTCAGCAATGAAAAATTATTTGTATCATGGATTTTCGTATCATTCTACTTTTTTTGTATGCTTACATATTTATTAAGGACCGATGACGTAGATCCTTGGAAAAATGCTGATAAGAAATTTGTTTAAAAGAAATTCCTAGACTGGATGCGAGCTAGTTCCTCCCCGACTATCTTCCTCTCTTTCTTCTATATCGTTCTCCTATCAATATTATTCTTCTAATTCACTTGGGGCCTACTCCCCTCCCCATTATTCTATCGATTTCTAGCATATTTTTTTCTATCCATTTTTCGATCCTCGATTACCTTCTTTCATCACCCCATCGACACTCGAGGGGGCATCTCTCACTTCTACTAATTTTTCTTCTACCCCTTCAAAATTTCACATGTCTACTATCTTTGAAGTGGCATCACTTATGCCACCCCTAAAGAGGGGAAAATGTACACACCTATAATTTAGATCGATCAATTTAAATACTTAAATTACGCTAATCATATCATTTCCCACAAATTGATGACATAACATCAATAAATGTTCATTTTATCTTGTATCATTATTAATTGATTACATTATGCTAGTTAATTAACCCTTCTATCCAATAATGACATCAATTAACAACCTTCCCTTAATCATCTCCCTTTTCTATCTACATTAATTAATTAATCTCCCCTTTCTATCTATATTAATTAATCATTTCTAATTAATTAATCTCCCCTTTCTATCTAGATTAATTAATTATTCCTAATTAATTAAGCTTCTCCTTCTATTAGATCAATAAATTGTCATTTATATGACTAGATCCCTCTCATAGTCTAAATCATGCTTTTTATTCTTCTAAAGAGCTTTTATAAGCTTGCACACCTATTAATTAATCACTTTGGTTAATCAATAAACCCCATCAATTCCCATGGGTCACTAAAGAAAAAATTAAACTATCCTATGGTTGACTTAACCCCCTTTCAACCATGGTCATCCTCAACAAACTCAACCTTGCTATTATCCCACATGTAAAGGGATGCAAAGCTTCTTTTATTCATTGGGCTATATAAGGAGCTCTCCTCTTATCATTCTACTTACACCTAAATGAGCATAGCTCCTATACTATATCCATTTTATCATCTATACAGAATTATTCCATTAGAGGAGATAGTTATCTTCACTTCTTGCATTCATTCATCCAAGTTTGAATTCATATGGATATATGTTAAGTGGTCTTGTAGCCATGGATTGACAAGACTACATTCTTGAAACCTTGGGAATCAAACGTACAATCAACCCTTTTGATTGCTAAGGATCTAAATAAGTTCATTTCATTTATTAGCATTCAATAGAGATATATTAATTGTTTCACATATTAGTATCGATGTTTATTCATGTTCTAATGTAAAGATGTTGGTAGATTAGTCTTTTTTAATCTATAAGCGTGATGGTGCATAGATTTTAGTTTAGATTATTTTTAGGACTACTAGGTGTTAGTTCTAATTCTCTTTGCATAGCTAACTAATTCTTGCACACAATAGCAATTTTTTGAAAATATAGGCACTAAGAGTGGGTGTACAAGTTCTTATAAGAATTTTGACATGGAATTCTATTTCCTTAACCTAGTTATAATAAAACCACAAATTCATTAAAAATACATCAATAGGAGAGCACACATGTGAGAGAATATTTAATGTGGGAAACCATTCAAGGGAGAAAAACTCACTAAAAATAAAGAAATATCTTGGAAAATAATGTATTGTAAATGTTACAATGATTTCATGTTTTGCATCCCCTTAACTTGGAGATGCAACTCTAAAATTTAGCCAAGTTTCCACCTGACCTTTACCAAGCTCAACTTGTATAGAATCTTCAACTCACAACACTTCAACAAAGATAACACTTGATCTTGTATAAGCTCCTACTTATAAGGAAGCATCAACTCCCTGAAATCTAAGCATTCACTTAGACTTATTAATTTTTTATCACTTCATTTTTGTTATCTCTCACAACTAATTATGATCACTTCTCCATATTAATTTCTTATATTCTCACTCTTATTCATCTGTAGCAGGTATTATATATCAAGGTCTCTCTCATACACCTTTTCTTTATCTTTTCAAATAGTAAATCTCTCTAAAAAAATCTAGAATTTTTGTTATCTAATTTCTATTGCTACTAATATTAGATAACAAGTATATTCCTATTAAATCAAATTTCCCATAGTTCCGAATCTAACCAGGAGTCAAGCCTTCAGCAATACAGTAGAATCCACAATTAAATCCAAGATCGAGACACACCAACCTCAAAAGGAAGCCGTGATCCCACAGGAAATGCCAAATTTCAACTTGGCACAAGTTCCATGAAGCAAAGGAAGGGGAAGCTTCAAATCCCCATGAGGCTTACATGTGGATTCAGCTTTGGATGACCCACCCAAAGTAAAATTCTTCACAATAATATATGACCAGCTCATTACTTACCCAAAGGATGGTGACCTGATCATGAGTAAAGATAGGTATCAGCCCAGCATACTCCCAAAAGCTACAATGAAATTAGGAACCCTAGAGAAGTGCTTGAACTCCACGTGGATTTCATTAAATCAGCTTCAAGTTTGAGGTAGATTGCTAAAATATTGGCGATAAGACAACATCCACATAGGGGGAGTTATGGAACCTATCTAATTTTTTAAAATATTCATATCTTTTGAAAAGATCGAAGGAAAAGGGTGATTCAGCTAGTCTTTTCAGGGATGAATTTAATGCATGGTTCCGTGTGAAGAGTGCAAACCTTACAATACTTAATTTATTCACCTACATTCAAGATTCATTCTCATAAAAATAACATAGATAGGTGCCTCTTGAATCATGAGCTCAGAACCCAATGCATAAGTAATTAAAGATCCAAATATGTAATAATGATTTGGAAGAAAAATTCTACTCCAAGGGAGTCAATTGCAAAATAGTTAAGAAATGCATTAAATAGGCATAGCTCTCACTCTTTAATGGAAAGATAATGGGAAAGCGTGACAAATATCTCAAAAAATCTATTTATGTCACTTCACACCATTTATCATAATTAAAAAGAGTTTGAGAAGGGTCTCTCACACCCTTCTGCTCCTATATATTGAAACTGAAGGCTTTAAAATAAACAGACACTTCTAGAGTTAGTTTCCTCTTCTATCTCAGTTCTTCTTCTATAAAAGGCAGGAGGTTGGATCTTTTCCCTTCTTTCTGAGTTTGTAATGGAATTTTGCCTCTTATCTATTGTAATATTGTGCACAATATTTGGAGTAATATAATATGCCATGTGATGCATTATGTCCATCCTTTACATAATCTGTATCATCTCTTATAGTTTGAGTTGTGGAGCTCAATTACTTCAGTTTAGCATACAATGGAAACTTGCTAGAAAATACAGTAACCATCATCAATTAAGGGGAAATCGACATTGGTCACCCAGGACTGGCATCGGTCAAGTATGACTGGCATTGCTCAGGTAAGGGAGGAACCAGCAGCGGTTAGGTCTAACCGACATCGGTTACCTGAGCAAGGATGTTTTAATTAACTCTCAGGAATTATATCTATTTTTAGCATTGAAATATATCTTTTGATTGTAATTTCATGGCTAAGTTCCCTAAGTCTATAAATGATTATATAAACATAAAAACTAGGGTTTAGAAGATGATTAACAAGAATTAGAAAGAACTTGCAAAAGTTGGTGAGAGAGAGAGAGTTCTTGGCGATGAAGCAAAATCTTGAGAGAAAGAAAATAATGTACATCTAAGAGGTGTGGAAGATTGTAAATCTTCATTGTATATCTTGTCAAAGCTTTGGATAATAGATTATCATGTTTCTTGGTGGGTGTAGCCCACACTGGGTGAACCATGATTAATTTGGTGTTGATTTATGTCTCTTGTTTTGTATATTTCTTTTGGTAGATTATCCACTTTTATTTGCATGTCTGCTTAGATTTGATATATTTTCTATACAACCAGTGTGCTAACCCCAACAACTGGTATCAGAGCTTTGTTTGATGGTTTTGTGTTTTGAAAGATTTACTCACAAAGGATTTTCTGATTTGAGTGGGAGCTATAGCAATGGAAGAAGAAAAAAAATACAAGGTAAAGAAGTTTGACGACCAAAATTATCAATTATGGAAGATGTAGATTGATGATTATATGTATCAAAGAGATTTTTATTTACCGTTGGATGAGAAGTCTAGACCTACAAAGATGACTGATGAAGAATGAAATATTTTTGACAGAAAGGCTTTGGGATCTATAAATTGACCCTAGCAGCAGCTATGGCTTCCAATATTACAGAAGTGGCTTCTACAATAGACTTAATGAAATCTCTTGTTAATTTATATGAAAAACCTACTTCTTCAAATAAATTTTATTTGATGAATTAACTATTTAGTTCTAAGATGCATGAAGGTGGATCTACATCTAGTCATTTGAATGATTTTTGATCTATTGTAAATCAATTAAAAACGGTTGTTATACCATATGATGATGAAGTAAGAGCACTTTTATTCTTATGTTCTTTGCCTGATAGTTAGGATAACTTGGTAATGGTTGTTATTAATACAACATCTACTAATAATATTTTAAAGTTTGATAATGTGGTTAGTATAATCTTGAATGAAGAAATTCACAGGAAGAGTATAAAGGAATTGTCATCTAGAAATGCTTTGAATGTAAAAAGTAGGGGCAGGAAGAAGGAGAGATCCAAAATTAAGAATGATGGGAAATCAAAGTCAAGGTATAGTAGACATAAATCTAGAAGTAAGGGAATTACTTGTTGGAAATGCGGAACGAGAGGACATGCAAAGAAATATTGTTGGTCAAAGGACAAAGAGAACCAACACCCAGACAAATGTAAAAAAGCAAATCTTGTTGCATTAGAGGTAATGCAAGATGCTCTTATTATTTCTCTAGAAAATAGAATTGAATCGTGGGTTTTAGATTCAGGAGCTTCGTTCCATGCAACCCCTAATAATGGTTATTTTAGAAATTATGTCTAGGGTAATTTTGGGCATGTCTATTTGGGTGATGATGACTCTTGCAGTATTACTGGTAAAGGGGAAGTTCATCTAAAATTGTAGAATGGAAATACATGGGTATTGAAATATGTGAGGCATGTGCCAAGACTTAGGAGGAATCTTATTTTTGCAGAGAAACTAGGTGAATCTGGTTACATGGTAACTTTAACAAGAGACTCTTGGAAAGCCACCAAGGGTGATTTTGTTGTGGCAAGAGGTAAGAAGGTAGGAACGTCATATTTATCTACCTATATTACTAATTCCTTTTCTGCATTATCTACTTTAGATTTAGATACATGCATGTGGCATAACCGGTTGGGTCATATACGTTAAAAAGGAATGTAGATCTTAAAGGCTAAGGGTAAGTTATCATATTTGAAAGATTTAGATCTTGATTTTTGTGAGCATTGTATATTTGGAAAGTAAAAGAGAGTGAGATTTCTCAAAGTTTGGGCAACTAAGAAGGAGCAAATATTAGAGATTGTACACTCAGGTATGTGGGGACTAGCTATTGATGGTGAATCAAAGCACCCCTGAATGAATGTCTGCAAATTGATGGGTTGAGACTCTCAGTGCGATTGCATAACATGGAGCTTTTCCCAAGTGTGGGACCTTGTGAATTACGAAAGCTCTCCGGATGAAGGCCGGTTCCTATTCCTCTGTTCAGATGCACACATAAAAATGTAGAAGGTTTACTCAAAAACCTAATATAACTTTCCAAGGAGACAGGGTAAGAAGATGCATAAAAATAAACCTAAACTAACAAAAGTGATGCACCGAGGAATGAAGAAACATATGTTTTTCCAATAAACACAAACCACTAAAATGTAATGCAAGATCATGCACAGATAACTAGATTTGCAATGAAAGATCAGGAGGATGTAAATAAACACAGAGAGGGTTGAGAATCATCCACATACATGCATTATTTACTCCAAATATTGACACAATACACTACAAAATTCCAAGAGGCAAAGTTGCATTACAGTTTTAGATGGGAGGTTTGAACTCCACAAATTCACCTACCAAAGAGAAGAAGGGAGGGGAAAAACAAGAATGTCTAACCTTTAGAAAGAAGACCCTCCTTATAATTTATAGGAAGAAAAAGAGAGGGATAAGAGAGGAATTCGAAATCTACCCCAACCACCCCCAAACTGCACTTAATTCATCTCATTATGGCAATAGGTGAGAACCCTGGAAAACCCAAAATATGGAAAACTGTAGTTTACATTTTTGAAGAACTTGTTCTCACCTAATTAAAGATATCTAGTCATAGTTGGATAGAGGACCTTGTAAGCTTTACAAAAAGTCCAACCTTGCGTGAATCTGAGCTCCCTGTTAAAAGTTATGGCCATCTGAATATTTCCCATGTCAGGGTCTTCTTCCTGTCGGGTTCGGGGTTCTCCTCTGCATTTGCATTGGGTTTGGAGGATGCCTCAACATGTGTTTGATGCTTGTGTTTTCCTAAAACCCTTTTCTGCTTCTATTTCCAATATTTTCTTTGTTTTGGGTTCGGAAATTGGACTTGCATATGCATCGGGTTTGGAAGGTGGCTTGACATGTTTTCACCCCATGCTTTCCCAACCCCAAAAACCAATTTTCCTGGGTAGTGTTTTAGGTTTGCGAAACTCCCAAGCATCAGGACATGCCTTGTGATTTTTCATGCTTCATGTCTCATTTTTCCCGAAACCCAAAACCCGATTTCCTTTGTGTCGAGTTTTTTGGACCTCTCTGACATATTTTCCTTTGTGTCAGGTTTTTTGACCTCTCTGACATATTTCCTTTGTGTCGGGTTTTTGGACCTCTCTAACATATTTTCCTTTATGTTAGGTTTTTGGACCTCTCTGACATATTTCCTTTATGTCAGGTTTTTGGACCTCTCCGACATATTTTCCTTTGTGTAGGGCTTTTGGACCTTTCTGACATATTTCCTTTGTGTCGAGTTTTCGAACCTCTCTGACATATTTCCTTTGTGTCGGGTTTTCGGACCTCTCCGACATATTTCCTTTGTGTCGGGTTTTTGGACCTCTCTGACATATTTCCTTTGTGTCGGGTTTATATTTACCCGGGGGGTAGATATATACAACACCAGCTCAGGTAGCTTCTCATGGAAGATCCTAGTATTATTTTACTTTCATTGATGATGCTACAAGAAAGGTATGGGTTTATTGTATTAAACGTAATTCTGATGTTTTTGATACTTTTACAAGATGGAAAGCCCTTATTGAGAATGAATCAAATTCTAAGTTAAAATGCCTTAGATCTGACAATGGTGGTGAATAATGTAGCAAGGATTTTAATGATTATTGTTCATTGAATGGGATATGTAGAAAAACAACAGTTCCAATAACACCACAAGAGAATGGTGTTACAGAAAGAATGAACAGGATAATCATGGAACGTGCTAGAAGTATAAGGATGTATTTTGGATTTCCCTTGCAGTTTTGGACAGAAGCAGTTGATACAATGGTTTATTTGATTAACTATGGGCCTTCAAGTTCACTAGATGGAGGAATACCAAAGGAAGCTTGGAACAGAAAAGAGGTAGATCTTTTTTTTCTTAAAGTTTTAGGTGCAGAATCTTTTGTGCATGTTGATAAGGAAAATAGAAAAAAGTTGGATGAAAAATCCAAGAGATGCACTTTCATTGGTATGGATCTGGTGATTTCGGTTTCCATTTTTGGGATTTAGAGAATTATAAAATTACTAGGAGTCGTGATGTTGAATGGAATGAAAAAAGAATGTACAGGGATCAAATTTTGGTACCTAAGGATGAACTGGTTGAGAAGTTTGTGAATGAAAATGAACTCTCAGATTTAAAATTATTACCAAAAGGGTTACAAAGTAACCGGTATCATTTATAGAGGATCCAAACCGGCATCGATTAGCAGAATGGACATCGGTTAGAGGTGACTAGCATCGGTCACTGTCAGAATTGGATAGGAATTTGCAGGAGGTCTAGTTTGACCCTCCAGTACCCCAAAATTATGTGAGAAGGTCACAAAGGGTAAGTAAACCTCCAAAAATATTTACACCTTCTCTATTTTATTTATTATTGACTAATAATGGTGAATTAGAGAGCTTTGAAGAAGTCATGTAGGATAAGACTCACATTCAGTGGGAGCATGGCATGGATGAGGAGATGGACTCCTTAGAAAAAAACTAGACTTGGGATTTGGTTAAGTTTCCAATATGTATGAGAACATTGTAGAACAAGTGGGTTTATAGGATTAAGGAAGAAGAGGGTTGACAGAAAAGGTACAAGGAAAGGCTTGTAGTAATGGGATTTACATCGAAAGTAGGTATTGACTTTGGTGAAATATTTTCTCTTATTATTAAGATGACTTCTATTCATACTGTACTGAGTTTAGTTGCAATAGAAGATTTAGATTTAGAGAAACTTGATGTGAAGATGGCTTTCCTTCATGGTGATTTGGATGAAGAGATTTCTATGTAGCAGCCGCTTTGGTATGAAGTCAAGGGTAAGGATAAATTAGTGTGTAGGTTGAAAAAGAGCCTATATGGGCTCAAGCAAGCCCCAAGGAAATGATACATGAGATTTTATAGTTTTATGCATGAGCATGGTTACTTGAGATGTGAATCTGACCATTGTTTTTATTTCAAGAAACTTGAAAATGGGAGCTATATTATTTTGTTACTATATGTGAATGATATGCTTATTGCAAGATATGGTATGCAGGAAATTGGTGAGCTTAAGGGAAAGCTAGCTCACACATTTCCTATAAAGGATTTAGGAGCTACAAAAAAAATCCTTGGCATGAAAATACACAGAGATAGGAAAAACAAGAAATTTTATTTTTCTCGAGAGGATTATACCTACAAGGTGTTAGAAAGGTTCAACACGTAGAATGTAAAACCTATTAGTACACCTATGGCTAGACACTTCAAATTGAGCAAAGATCAGTGTCCTTCTTCACATGCGGAGGTCAAATACATGACATGAGTGCCATATGCTTCAGTAGTTGGGAGTTTCATGTATGTTATGGTTTGTACCTAGCTAAACATTACACAGGTAGTGGGGAGTTGTAAGTATATATATGGCCAATCCAAGTAAAGAGAATTGAAAAGAAGTCCAATGGATAATCAGATATTTGAAAAGGACATCTAGCGTGTAGTTTTTTTATAGAGGTTCAGATATTTCATTATGTGGCTATGTTGATTTGGATATGGCTAGAGATATGGATGGTAAGAGGAGCACTAATGGATACATTTTCACAGTAAGTGAAATGGTAGTTAGCTAGATTTCAATATTACAGAAGGTTGTGGCTTTGTCTACTATAGAGGTAGAGTATGTTGCAGCTACAGAGGCTAGCAAAGAGATGATATGGATGAGTAGGTTCATGGAAGAGTTGGGAAAGGAGAAAGGTAATTGTAAATTGTTCAGTAACAGTTAGAGTGTAATTCATTTGGCAAATAACTCAGCATTTCATTCAACAACGAAACACATTTAGTTGAGGTATCACTTCATATGATAGGTATTAGAGGATGGACAGTGGAATATGGAAAAGATTCATATGAGCAAGAACCCTACGGATATCAAGAACCCTATGGATATCCTAACGAAGCCATTAGCAAAGAAAAATTTGGAGCTATACTCCACTTCTGTTGATCTTCGAGTTTGAGACTTGAAGAGGAAGAAACAAAGCTAAGGAAGGATCCAAGAATGATGTTATATAGGTATGGTGCATTAATTAATCTCCAAGTGGGAGATTGTTGAGTTTTGGAGCTCAATTACTTCAGTTTAGCATGTAATGGAAACTTTTTAGAAAATACAGTAACCATCATCGGTTAAGGGGGAACCAACATCAGTCACCCAGGACCAGCATCAGTCAGGCAAGGGAGGAACCGGCAATGGTTAGGTCTAACTAGAATTGGTTACCTGTGCGAGGATGTTTTAATTAACTCTCGGGAATTAAATCTATTTTTAGCATTAAAGTATATCTATTGATAGTAATTACATGGTTAAGTGCCCTAAGTCTATAAATGACAATATAAGCATAAAAACTAGAATTTAGAAGATGATTAACAAGAATTAGAAAGAACTTGCAAAATTTGGTGAGAGAAAGAATTTTTGGTGATGAAGAAAAATATTGAGAGAAATAATGTATTGTGTATCTGAGAGGTGTGGAAGATTGTAAATATTCATTGTATATCTTATCAAAGCTTTGGATAATAGATTGGATATTTTCTTGGTGGACATAGCCCACACTGGGTGAGACCATGTTAAATCTGGTGTTGATTTATGTCTCTTGTTTTGTATATTTCTTCTGGTATAATATTCACTTTTATTTACATGTATGCTTAGATCTAATATATTGTCTGTACAACCGGTGTGCTAACCCCAACATATAGCCTTTATTTCTATATTGTCAACTGTGCATTTAGGTTCTATTGCTATCTTTAGAAGCTGTTCTTGGATAAGTTTGGAGTAGTATTTTTGTGTGGATCATCTATGGTCTGTGGTGCATCTTTTCCACCTTTTTCATTTCCCACCTTTCTCTTTATTTCAACTAGTCACGTTATGAGTTAACTCTTTCAATTTTTGGCGCATCGCCCCAGTTAAGTTTTTTTTTAAAAATCATTTTCTCAGACCCTTAAATCATACCATAGAGAAGATATAACTTCATTAAAATCTAGAGATCACCTTTGGACATACATCCCACTAACCTAAGGTTTCCTATAACTTTAATGGTTTGTCCACCAAGGATGATCATCAATAGTTTTCCTGGCACGCCCGATGGGATGACTCAGAACAATATTTTATCATTTCATCAACTTGTTCTGTTCCTGTTAAAGCTAAAGCTTTAATGGAGATATTTTTGGAGCACATCCAGTAACTCAACATGGTTCAAAAAAATCATTTCAAAATCTTGCATACCTCCCTCTCATCCATTTCCACTCATTTTTCTTTCCACGTCTTCCATTTCTCTTCATCCTATGGATTTTTGCAATCATGAATTCATTGCCACTAAGGGATATTCCCCTTCTCCATCTCCAAGCCATTCATTCCACCCTTCCCATTTCTTCAAGAAGTTATACCCCTCACACAAAAAAGTAATGGCTATAAATACAAAAGAAGAGGAGCATGTGGTGAGAAGTGATACGAACTCAGGAGGTTTGTATCACGAGCTAGGAATTCAAGAATATATAGACATTGCCTCCATTCATCCTCCCCAGGGTTCATTTTAAGACCTCCCCTCTAAAAAATTAGTTTAGAATGGGTGGTGAATCTCCCAAAATTGACTTTTGAATTGATGGCAAATTTTTGAAAAATGTTTCTTGGTAAAGGTGATTTGGGAGGGTGTAATTTTATTGGATGAGGTACAATGATAAGAAACATTGGTGAAATACATGCATAAGTTAATTTAACATATAAATAGTAGGCAAATTCACCCATATACATGACTTATTAGTGGAAATTTTAGGTGAATTGAACGGAAGACAACTGCTGAAAATTAGCCATTTCTAATTTCTAAAATCCCTAATATTCACGAGTTTACGAAAATTTGCCACTAAATTTTTCCCTGGTCCTCTCCAAAAATTGGAGCCCTTGAAACATTTTGGGCTAATGGGCTTCATATTACAAGATGGAGCCATACGTGATGGTAAATTTACAAACTCAAAAGCCATCATATAAAAGTGGGAGACTTTGAAAAAGGAGGAAGAAGATAAGCTCGAGTGCTTATCAGATTTGGAGGGATGCCTCGATGAAGAAGAGCCTATGGAAATAACAACCTTTTCCACTTCATCAAACCCACAACAAAAGCATCCTTCTACTCACAAAAAATCCCTAGGACTAGTCCAAGGGCTCTAGGAAAAAGTATCATTGAAAGATTTTTGCTTTCAATCAAAGAGCCTGGATTTGTCGCCAAATTTGCTAAAAACAAGGAGGGAGGAGATAAGGATGACACCCTTCAGCGAAGCCTACAAAAAATACCCATTCTTAAAAATGCAATCTAGAACAATGGGCAGTAACAGAGATTTAGATCGACTCCCACAAGAGGATGTTCCTTATCAAGACCAAGGAGAACGTCAATACCAATCATGCTCACTTTAGGGCATGAGGATAATTTCTAAGGCCCCAAGGGCCAGTTGTGATATCTCCAACCAAAATCTGAACATCTAGAGGAGGTATTCATTATGTTTGTTGATACCACAAGGGGAAGTGTGAAAGGTAATTTTTCACTCTTAATATAGGCCATGCCTATAGCTAGATTAATTTTATGGCCACACTTTATAAGGAAGGAAAGTTATTTCTCCTTGTTAGTTTCAATTTTTTTATAGCTTTTTAAAAAAATACTTAGCTTAGGATTAAGATTAGATTGATTTATGCAAAATAAGTGCGTACGCACACTTTGCATGACTCATTCGATTCATGTATGTTTTATCTCTTTTAATAGGCTCACATTTGTATTACTCCATTAAAAGGCACTAGATTCCTCAAGAAGACCCCATCTCACAGGAGAATTTTTAGTGACCTGTAATGGTTGTAGTCTTCACTCCAAGAAAACGCGGAGTAACCAAAATCAGTCAGTAGAGTGACATTGTGGATTCTTCAAATTTCTACTCTCACAAAAATAAATAACAAAGTTTTCCTTATGAGAGAAGGAAAGCACAAGGATCAACTAAATGGCTACAAAGGCATGGAAACCCTTCAGACACTATGGAATAGATTCATATTAGCACATAACATGGCCCAGACCAAAGGGATAGCAGGAGATTGTGTGTTCTTTCCAATTAACAGGCTAATGGTCCCCGTAAGTTGCCAAAATGTTATCAAATTTCCACTTCTCGTTAAGATTTGATAACAAGCGCATTCCTACTAAATCAAATTTCTCACAGTTTTGAATCTCACCAAAATTCAAGCCTTAGGAAATACAGCCAAATCCATGATTAAATCCAAGATCGAGACACCCCAAACTAAAAAGTAAGTTGTGATCCCATAGGAGGTGCCAAATGTCAACTTGACATGAATTCTAGGAAGAAAAGGAAGGGGAAGATTCAAATTCCCATGAGGATTGCATGTGGATTCAATTTTGGATGACCCACCCAAAGTAAAATTCTTTGTAGTAATATACGAATGGCTCATTACTTACCCAAAGGATGGTGGCCCGATCACGAGTAAAGCCAGGTGTCATCCTAGCCCACTCCCAGAAGCTACAATGAAAGCAGGAACCCTAGAGAAGTGCTTGACCTCCATGTGAATTTAATTAAATCAACTCCAATTTTGAGGTAAATTGCTAAAATATTGGTGACAATATAACATCCACGTAGGGTGAGTTATGACACCTATCTAAAAATTTTAAATATTCATATATTTTGAAAATATCAAAGGAAAAGGGTTATTTGGTTGGTATTTTCAGGGATGAAGTTAATGCATAGTTATGTACGAAGAGTGCGAGCCTAGTAATACTTAATTTTTTTACTTGCATTTAAGATTCATTCGCAGAAGCTCAATGAAAGCAAGAACCCTAGAGAAGTGCTTGACCTCCATGTGGATTTCATTAAATAAACTCCAAGTTCGAGACAAATTGTTAAAATATTGGCAATAATCCAACATCCATGTAGGGGGAGTTATGGCACCTATCTAAAAAATTTCAATATTCAGATCTTCTGAAAAGATTGAAGGCAAAGGGTTGTTTAGCTGGTCTTTTAGGGATGAATTTAATGCATAGTTCCATGTGAAGAGTGTGAACCTAGGAATACTTAATTTTTTTACCTAGATTCAAGATTCATTCTCATAAAAATAACATAGATAGGCACCACTTGAATCATGAGCTCAGAACCCAATGCATAAGCAATTAAAGATCCAAATATGTAATAATGATTTGGAAGAAAAAGTCCGCTCTAAGGGAGTCGGTTGCAAAATAGTCAAGAGATGCATTAAATAGGCATGGCTCTCACTCTTTAAAGGAAAAATAATGGGAAAGTGTGACAAAGATATAAAAAAATCTATTTCTGTCACTTTGCACCATTTATCATAATTAAAAAGAGCTCTAGAAGGGTCTCTCACGCCCTTCTCCTCCTATATATTGAAAACTGAAGGCTTCAAAATAAATATACACTTCCGGAGTTAGATAGTTTCCTCTTCTATCTTAGTTCTTCTTCTGTAAAAGGAAGGAGGGTGGAACTTTGGCCTTCTTTCCGAGCTTTTAATGGCATTCTACCTCTTATCTATTGTAATATTGTGCATGGTAACTAGAGTAATATAATATGCCCTCTGATGCATTATGTCCATCCTTTGCGTAATCTGTATTATCTATGATAGTGTTTATTTTGATATAGACAATTGTGTGTTTAGGTGTTATTGTTATCTTTAGAAGTTGTGCTTGGATAATTTTGGAGTAGTATTGTTGTGTGGATCATCTCTAGTTTTTGGTGCATCTTTTCCACCCTTTTCATTACCCACCTTTCTCTCTATTTCAGCCAGTCATGTTACGAGTAAACTCTTTCACTTTTCGGTGCAACACCCCCATTAAGTTTAAGGATTAGTTCATTTTCTCATAACCTTGACTCATACCATAGAGAAGAGACAACTTCTTTAAAATATGGAGATCACCTTTGGGCATACATCCTAGTAACCTAAGGTTTCCTATGACTTTAATAGTTTTTCCGTAAAGGATGATCGTCAACAATTTTCCTGGCACACCTAGTGGGAAGACTTGGAGGGGTATTTTATCATTTCATCAACTCAGTCTATTCCTAGTAAAGCTCAAGATTTGATGGAGATATTTACAGAGCACATCCACCGAATCCACATGGTTTGAACAAATCAATACAAAATCTCACAGACCTTCATCTCATCCATTTCCACTCATCTATCTTTCCACATCTATAATTGCTTTTCATCCTATAGATTTGTGCAATCATAACTTCATTACCACCAAGGGATCCTCCCCTTCTCCATCTCCAAGCCATCTATTCCACCCTTACCCTTTCTTTAAGTAGGAATACCCCTCACACTAACAAGTAATGCCTCCAAATCCAAAAGAAGAGGAGAATATGGTGAGAAGTGATACGAACTTAGAAGGTTCGTATCAAGACATGGGCATTCAATAATATACAGACATTGCCTCCATTCATCCTCCCCAAAAAGCAGAGCCCCTAAAATATTTTGGGCCAATGGGCTTCATATTGCAAGATGAAGCCACGCATGATGGAAAATTTACAGATTCAAAAGCCATCATATAAAAGTGGGATACTTTGACAAAGGAGGAAGAAGATAATCTCAAGGGATTATCAGATTTAGGGGGATGCCTCGATGAATAAGAACCTATGGAAATAACAATCTTTGTTACTTCATCAACCCCACAACAAAATCATCCTTCTTCTCACAACAGCTCCCCTAGGACTAGTCCAAGGGCTCTAGGAAATATTATCATTGAAAGCTTTTTTCTTTCAATCAAAGAGCTTGGATTTGTCGGAAAATATTCTAAAAATAAGGAGGGAGGAGATAAGGATGACACCATTTAGGGAATCCTAAAAAAAATCCCTGTTCCAAAAGATGAAATCTAGAACAATGGGTAGGAACAGAGAATCAGATCGACTCCCACTAGAGGATGTTCCTTATCAAGACCAAGGAGAACGTCAATACCATTCATGCTCACTTTGGGGCATGAGGATAATTTTCAAGGCCCCAAGGGTTAGTTGTGATACCTCTAACCAAAAGATGAACATATCAAGGAGGTATTCATTCTATTTTTTGATACCATGGGGGGAGAGTGAAAGATAATTTTTCAATCTTATTATATTCCATGCCTATATATAGATTAATTTTATGTCCACACTTTATAAGTAAGGGAAGTTATTTCTCCCTGCCAGTTTCAAGTTTTTTGTAGATTTTTTTTTTAAAAAGTTATCTTAGGAATAGGAGTAGATTGATTTCTATAAAATAAGTGTGTACACACACTCTGCATGACTCGTTAATGTAAAATATTGAATGTGTTGTAATATGGCATGGAAGGTGTAAAACTGTAATCTCACATTTGTATTACTCCATTAGAAGGGACCAGCTTGACTCATAGAAGATCCTCTGACTGTCAAGACTTCGAATTCACAGTCGGCTGGTGAAGTATGTTCACTATGAAACTGGGATAAGATCTTATATATAGGTGATCGTGTGCAGCCAAGATCAATCAGATAGAAATTGTAGAACTTTGTAATACTCATGTTCTTCAACTTTCTACTCCATGTTCACACTAAGTTTTCCTTATGAATGTTAGGAAATCACATTAGTAGTATGAACATTATTATGTCTATGTAAAGGCTTGAGAACCCCTTGTAGACAATGACCAGGTTGTAAATATAATAGCTCATCACACAGCCCAGACCCAAGGGAAAATAAGTATTATTGTGGAGATTGGATTTGTTCTTTGTAGACTCATGAATAGTGAGTGTTAGTTGGAGGGAGAAGTAGGAAAACTAAGATTTATCTCTTAGTTGTTAATAGTCTTTGACTCCACCTATCCTAGGAGCCAAAAATCATATAAATGTAACCTCTCGTATGAATAAAACAAGAGAGAGTTTATAATATTTGTTTTTATTGTAATTATATCAACATAAACTTTGAGAAAATATAGCAGTAAAAGTGTCACAAGAAAAAATGAAGAAATGAAGAAAATTGTCTAAGTCTTGTTTCGCTCAGTTAGGGACATCCGGGCCAAAAGTATGCAAAGGACGCGGATCGGCCAATTTGGCGCAATTCAGTCCATTTTGGGCGGTTCGGGGATATTTGTCCCAGGCGGTCCGGGATAGTTGGGACAAGAGTACGCGGAGGACGCGAACCGGCCGGTTCGGCCGAAACAGAGGACTTTCAGTTTGGGACATCCGGGACAAAAGTACGCGAAGGATGCGAAAAGCTGAAGGATCCGAGAGCTAATGGAATCTCGCCACGTGTCTACACCGCAAAAAGAGACAAGGAGGCCTGTGGACGAATCATAACGTGCCATGTGTCAGAAGGGGAAGCGCAATGGAAATTGGCTAAGTGTTTTTTAACCAAAAAATTTCAAAGGGCAAGGTTTGAAGGGCCGGCCTGAGCCAATAGACACAGGACACATGTCCTAAGGCGGGGGAGTTCGGAGCAAGGGAAAGACTTAGGAAAATTTGACAAAAGTCTTGGGCCAAAAAAATTAAAAGACAAGGATGACCCCGCGCCCCTGTCCTCCAACTAGATCACGCCACGTGTCCCAAGTGGCGGGGGGCGCGGGAAAAAATGGAGAATATTAAAAGGAAAACCCACGAAAAGGGAAGGAGAGAGAATCGCTCATCCAATCAGTGCCCGACATGTGTCATCCAAGTGGCAGAGCGTGGGAAAAAATTCAAAATCCGTTTTGGCCTGTTTTTTGCCCTAAATCTTCATATCGCCATAACTTTCGATCCAGAGCTCAGATTTTCACGTTCTTTACATCAATGGAAAGCTAGTGAAATTATCTACACGATTCCAGGGTCAATCTTGCATTTTTGTTCAATTTGGAGAGATAAAATTAAGAAACATCTCTGGCACATGGTAATGGCCAGAACTGACGTTTCAACAACCAGTTTTAATGCACATGGGTCGCATTCTTCTTCAGCATGGCCAAAAGTGATGTTTCAACCACCGATTTTAATGAAGAATGCATTTTGGTCAATGTTTGGACTACTTACACGTTTTCCCGCGTTTCTCTCTCCTGGGCTCGACCCATGCATTGTAAAAAGCCAGATTTGGCTCATTTTAAAGGGGGTTCATCTTTTCAGCTCTGCCGCTCCCTTCTTTTCTTCTCCAGGGTTGAAAATGGAGTTTGAACCTCCTCCCCTTCTCTGTAATGGTGTTTTTTCCTTTTACCATTAAAATGATGTTCTGTGCAAACTTCTGAAGCAACAAAAAAACGTGTTTTGTGATGCATCTGCCCATCCTTGCTCGTTTTTTGCTTGTTTTCTTCTTGCCTCTCTTCATTGCTGGTATTTTTGCACGTTTTAATGTTTATTATAGGTTTGGAGCTGTGTTCATGGAGTTTTGGGACATTTTCTGTGTGAAATCTATCCTTGGGCCTGTGATGCATCTGTCCATCCTTCCCATTGCTCACCTCTCTCTGTTCCATGGCAGTTTTGATAGATGTTCAACATTTTCCTTCTCTGGTGTATCACCATTTTAGTGTAGGCTCTATTTTTTCCTTTTCTCTCTCTCTCTCTCCGTCTCCTTGGCATGGTTAGATTAGGATTAGATTAGCTTGCCTACACTGGAATAGCTTGTGGCAGGTAGTTTAGGAAGAGGAACCAGCCTTCTCTGGAGATTCCTTTCTCATTTTCACAAGTCCCACACTCAAAGAAAGGATTCAATGTTGTGCAATCACACTGGATGCTAGAGTGATCAACCTAGAAATCTGATCAACGTCCAGGGGTGCTGTGATTTTGTATCAACAGTTTTGGCATGCCCGATGGGACATTGAGGTTAGATTATTTCATCTTCCAGAGGTGTCTCATTCTTAACAGCAAAGTTTAAGCCACCGTGCATTTGCATCAACAGTTTTGGCACTCCCGGTGGGACCTTAGAGGTCTTCCAATTCATCTTTTGCAGGTTGGTGTGTTCCTGTGAAGATTTCAGCCTTTGGAGGCACTTGCAAACACATCTGGCGACTCCATCTGATCAACAACCCATTTCTGAAGTTGCAGACCTGTTTTTCATCCATTCCCATCCATCCTTCTTTCCATCCCTTTCATTCTATTCCATTCCATGAAGTTGTGCAATCATGACTTCATTTCCATCATGGAACTCACATTTACAACAACAACAATGTTTCCCACCTCCAACATGTTTTTTAAATCCTCCAAATCAGCATTTTGAACAAATTCCAAATCAGCATGCATACCCATATGAGCAGCAATGCCAAAATCAGTTTGGCTATGGAGCTTTCCAAGAGCAAGAGTATGCATATAATGAAGATAATCAGATGCAAGATGCTGGTCTGTTGGAGAAAATCCAAAAGATGGAGGTAAAGATGGTGTAGTCCAAAGAAATAGCTCAAATGAGAGCTTTCATAATTGGTTACAGGACTCCTTGTCCATGGGGAGGCCCTTTTCCAAGACACTTCAGCCCTCAGGAGAAGCTGGACTTCATGATGAAGATGTTGCCCCAACTTGCACAATGGACAGCAAAAATAGAGGCCTATACACTTGTTGTTGAACAACCTTGTCAATGGGTAAGCTCTACACCATCATCTGGTTTTTCTCTTCCCATTACTCAAGCAACACCATCTCATTTGGAATTGCAAATTCTAAAATCCCCATCTGCTGGTCCAAATGTTGATCCCGTGTCTCCACCTCTCAGTCTTCCACCACACCTCAATTCTACTTTCCTTTTTCCTTCCAAACAGTCATCCCCTCCACAAGAGCTAAAATAAATACGCTCTCCCCCAAAGAAACAAGAGGTTTCACCTCCTCTACCACCACAAAAAACTTCCAAATCAATTGAGCTACAACCCATCCCTCCTCTTGCATTCCTAATTCTATGTGGGGAAGAAGAAATTACAAAACTAGGCCATGAAGGACAGCAAGAAGAGGAGCCCAACAGAAAAGAAATGACAGACAACTTGAGGGTTTGGGCTGCCAAATTTGGAATGACAAAGATCCCCTTGATGGTTAAACCTATAGAAGAAGATAAGGTTGAACAAATGGTGGTTAGAACTGATTTTGTGGCAGCAGAAGAAGAGCAAAAAGAAGAAGCAGCTCAGCAGTCAATTTTCTCAAAAAGTAGTGTCCATGTTGGCACTCTATTTGAAGGGAATGCTGATTCAATTCAAGTTACACAATCAGCCATAAAGGAAGAAAGCTCAGAAGAAGATCTTGCAGTCCCAACTTGTCCTCTAGAGCAGCAGATTGAAAAGTTTGACTTGAAAAACTTCATGCTGGAGGAAGATTTCAATCAAGCAAAAGATTGTCTTCAAACATTAGAGAAAGGAGAAGCTGCTACAGATCCAAAAGAAGAGGAGCACATTCTAGTTGTGGAGGAGAAAATTGCAGACCCAAGGTCTTTGAACACAAAGCAGGCTACAGGAGAACCTTCAGTTCTTCCTTCTTCTTCACCTCTCTCAAGTTATAGTACTGAAGAGGAGTTTGATCTCTCAAACTCAATGTTGGAGGGTGAAAGAAAACATGGTGGTCAAGTTAAAGATCAAGAAGACACCATGGAGGAAGTTGAGCATTTGTAGCAGGACAGCCATGAGGTAGTTTATCTGTCAGATTTGGAGGAGTGTTTTGATGGAGAAGAGTCAGTTGAGTTTCCACCATTCTCTCTTTCATCATCCAAATTCCAAACACTTGAGTCTGCTGTCATGAAGGAGAACATTCATTTGTAGTAGCCTGTATCTTATAGCAGCTCTTTGGAATAAAGATTGGCAGATTTAAATCTTTCATGTTCTTCATTGGAGGAAGAGAAAGGACAAAAGAATTTCACCATTGCTTCCACACCATCCATTCAAGAAGGTCTACAAGAAGACTCCATTTTTGGAGTTGAAAATCAGAGCTATGAGCATATCAAACGGACCATACCTTGCCCAATCAGGTATTTGGCTTCATTGGAGCCAAAGGAGAAGCCACAACCAGTCATGCTTGCTTTTGAGCATGAGGGTGAGCTACAAAGTACCAAGGATCAGCTGTCATACCTCTTCAATCCAAATGCAGAGCAACTAAAAGAGGTATTGGATTCACCTTTAGCTGATACCTTGATGATTTGGGTAGAAGACCAGCTTCTTGTTGATTTTCCATCCATCCAATCAGCCATGTTCAACGCCAAATCAATTACATGGCTGCCACTTTTGAGAAAGGGAAGCTATTTCTCACAACCAATTGCAGGGTTTGTTTAGCTTGCCTTTGCTTCCAATTAGAGTAAAGTAGGTAGGTTTTCTTTTAGTAGAAGAAGTGCTTGTGCACACTCTGCATGTTCTATTTCGAGCATGTATGATTTTTAGTTTGTACATAGTTTTTGGTGCTGCTGGTTTCGCTCTTGCACAGTTCGTTTTGGTGGCATTTTGGTGAGAACAACTCCATGTCCAATGGGATTCAAGCGGTTCAGAGGGAGGTTTTCAAAGTTCAGATCAGTTTGCAGGTTACAACTCATGACTTCATGCCCAATGGATTGCTTCAGGCTACTAATCATTCATCTAGCAGGCAGATGACCCCACTGAGTCGCCAAAATTGTTATCCAAAATTCACCCCCCAGGGTAATTTTGATAACATGCATCAGAATATTCAGTCTCAAGCAAGTAGATTGTTTAAAGGCCCAAAATCATGTTTTTTGGGGCCCCTCAGCTTCTTTCTAACTCTCCTGTCCAAGAATAAAACCCAGCAAGTTTTTAAAATGTGAAAGCCAAGCTTGGTGCCAAAATATAGAGAAAATCAGCTAAGTCCTAGTCCGGGATAGTTGGGACGTCAGGACACGCGGGATGCGAAAAGCCGAACTGGCCGAAGAAATGAAGAAAATTGTCTAAGTCTTGTTTCACTCATTCAGGGACATCCGGGCCAAAAGTATGCAAAGGATGCAGATTGGCCGGTTTGGCACAAGTCAGTCCATTTTGGGCGGTTCGTAGATATTTGTCCCAGTCGGTCCGGGACAGTTGGGACAAGAGTACGCGGAGGACGTGAACCGGCCGGTTCGGCCGAAACAGAGGACTTTCAGTTTGGGACATCCGGGACAAAAGTACGCGGAGGACGCGAAAATCCGAAGGAGCTGAGAGCTAATGGAATCTCGCCACGTGTCTGCACCACAAAAAGAGACAAGGAGGCCCGTGAACGAATCAGAACATGCCACATGTCAGAAGGGGAAGCGCAATGGAAATTGGCTAAGTGTTTTTTGGCCAAAAAATTTCAAAGGGCAAGGTTTGAAGGGTCGGCCCAAGTCAATAGACACAGGACACTTGTCCTAAGGTGGGGGAGTTCGGAGCCAGGGAAAGACTTAGGAAAATTTGACAAAAGTCTTGGGCCAAAAAAATTGAAATACAAGGATGACCCCACGCCCCTTTCCTCCAACCAGATCACGCCACATGTCCCAAGTGGCGGGGGCGCGGGGAAAAAACGGAAAATTTTCCAAAGTTATAAAAAGTCAAAATTTTCAAAGGAAAACCCGTGGAAATGGAAGGAGAGAGAATTTCTCATCCAATTAGAGCTCAACACGTGTCATCCAAGTGGCAGAGCGCGGGAAAAAATTCAAAATCTTTTTTGGCCTGTTTTTTGCCCTAAATCTTCAGATCACCATAACTTTCGATCCAGAGCTTGGATTTTCACGTTCTTTACATCAATGGAAAGATGGTGAAATTCTCTACACGATTCTGGGGTCAATCTTGAATTTTGGTTTAGTTTGGAGAGAGAAAATCAAGAAACATCTCTGGCATGTGGTAATGGCCAGAAATGACGTTTCAACGACCAGTTTTAATGCACATGGGTCGCATTCTTCTTCAGCATGGCCAGAAGTGATGTTTCAACCACCGATTTTAATGAAGAATTCGTTTTGGTCAATGGTTGGACTACTTACACGTTTTCCCATGTTTCTCTCTCCTGGGCTCGACCCATGCATTGTAAAAAGCCAGATTTGGCTCATTTTAAAGTGGGGTTCATCTTTTCAGCTCTGCCGCTCCCTTCTTTTCTTCTCCAGGGTTGAAAATGGAGTTTGAACCTCCTCCCCTTCTCTGTGATGGTGTTTTTGCCTTTTACCATTAAAATGATGTTCTGTGCAAACTTCTGAAGCAACAAAAAAACGTGTTTTGTAATGCATCTTCCCATCCTTGCTTGTTTTTCACTTGTTTTCTTCTTGCCTCTCTTCATTGCAGGTATTTGTGCACGTTTGAATGTTTATTGCAGGTTTAGAGCTGTGTTCATGGAGTTTTGGGACATTTTCTGTGTGAAATCTATCCTTGGGCCTGTGATGCATATGTCCATCCTTCCCATTGCTCACCTCTCTCTATTGCATGGTAGTTTTGATAGATGTTCAACATTTTCCTTCTCTGGTGTATCACCATTTTAGTGTAGGCTCTATTTTTCCCTTTTCTCTCTCTCTCTGTCTCCTTGGCATGGTTAGATTAGGATTAGATTAGCTTGCTTGCACTGGAATAGCTTGTGGCAGGTAGTTTAGGAAGAGGAACCAGCCTTCTCTGGAGATTCCTTTCTCATTTTCATGAGTCAGATCTTTTGAAAAGATCGAAGGCAAAGGGTCATTCAACTGGTATTTTTAGGGATGAAGTTAATGTATATTTCGAATCTCACCAGAAGTTAATCCTTTGGAAATACAAATGAATCCATGATTAAAGCCAAGATCGGGACATGCCAAACTCAAAAGGAAGCAAAGGAAGGGGAATATTTGAAGCCCCATGAGGATTACATGTGGAGTCAACTATGGATGACTCACCCAAAGTAAAATTCTTTGCAGTAATACACAACTGGCTCATTACTTACCTAAAGGATGGTGGCCTGATCATGAGTAAAGCCAGGTGTTAGCCCAGCGCACTCCCAGAAGCTACAATGAAAGCAAGAACCCTAGAGAAAAATTTGACCTCCACATGGATTTCATTAAATCAGATCCAAGTTCAAGGTAGATTGCTAAAAGATTGGTGATAAGCCAACATCCACGTAGGGGGAGTTATGCCACTTATCTAAAAAGTTTAAATAGTTAGATCTTTTGAAAAGATCGAAGGTAAAGGGTCATTCAGCTGGTATTTTCAGGGATGAAGTTAATGCATATTTCCTTATGAAGAGTGTGGACCTTGGAATACTTAATTTTTTCACTTGCATTCAAGAGTCATTCTCATAAAAATAACATAGATAGGAAACACTTGAATCATGAGCTTAGAACCCAATGCATAAGCAATTAAAGATCCAAATATGTAATAATGATTTAGAAGAAAAATTCCACTCCAAGGGAGTTGGTTGCAAAATAATTAAGAGATGCATTAAATAAGCATGACTCTCACTCTTTCAAGGAAAGATAATGGGAAATCATGAAAAAAATCTCAAAAAATCTATTTTTGTCACTTAGCACCATTTATCATAATTAAAAAGAGTTCAAGAAAGGTCTATCATGCCCTTCTCCTCCCATATATTGAAATCGAAGGCTTCAAAATAAACAGACACTTGTGGAGTTAGTTAGTATCCTCTTATGTCTCATTTATTCTTCTGTAAAAGGTAGGAGGCTGGAGATTTGGCCTTCATTCTGAGCTTGTAATGGCATTCTACCTCTTATCTATTGTAATACTATGCAAAATATTTGTAGTAATATAATATGCCTTGTGATGCATTTTGTCCATTCTTTGCGTAATCTATATTATCTCTGATAGCCTTTATTTTGATATATACAATTATGCATTTAGGTTCTATTGCTATCTTTAGAAGCTATGCTTGGATAAGTTTCGAGTACTATTTTTGTGTGGGTCATCTTTGGTCTGTGGTGCATCTTGTCCACCCTTTTCATTTCCCACCTTTCTCTCTATTACAGCCATTCACGTTACAAGTTAACTCTTTCACTTTTCGGCACATCTCCCCCATTAAGTTTAAAGATTATTTCCTTTTCTCGGACCCTCAACTCATACCATAGAGAAGATCCATCTTTTTTAAAATTTGGATATCACCTTTAGGCATACGTCCCACTAATCTAAGGTTTCCTATGTCTTTGACGGTTTTTCTGCCAAGGATAATCATCAATAGTTTTCCTGGCACACCCAGTGGGATCAATCAGAGTGGTATTTTATCATTTCCTCAACTCATTCTTTTCCTGGTAAAGCTTAATATTTGATGGAGATATTTGTAGAGCACAGCCAACGACTCCACATGGTCTGAAAAAATCATTACAAAATCTCACATACCTCCCTCTCATCCATTTCCATTCATATTTATTTCCACATCTTCCATTTCTCTTCATCCTATGGATTTGTGAAATCATGAATTCATTGCCACCAAGGGATATTCCCTTCTCCATTTCTAATCCATCCATTCCACCCTTCCCCTTTCTCCGAGAAGTTATACCCCTCAAACCAACAAGTAATGGCTCCAAATCCAAAATAAGAGGAGCATATGGTGAGAAGTGATATGAACTCAGGAGGTTCGTAACATGATCAGGGCATTCAAGAAGTTGCATATGTTGCCTATGTTCATCCTCCCCACAAATTATAACCTTAAAAGAGTTTGGGCCAATGGGCTTCATATTACAAGATGAAGCCAAAAGTGATGGACAATTTGTAGACTCGAAAATCATCATACAAAAGTGGGAGACTTTGAAAAGGAGGAAGAAGATAAGTTCAAGTTCTTATCAAATTTTTGGGAATGCCTCGATGAAGAAGAGCCTATAGAAATAACAACCTTTGCCACTTCATCAACCCCACAACAAAATCAGCCTTCTGCTCACAACAGCTCCCCTGGGACTAGTCCAAGGGCTATAGGAAAAAGTATTATTGAAAGATTTTCACTTTCAATCAAAGAGGTTGGATTTATTGGAAAATCTTCTAAAAATAAGGAGGGAGGAGATAAGGATGACACCCTTCAAAGAATCCTACAAAACGTCTCGTTCCAAAAGATGTAATCCAGAACAACGGGAAGTTACAAAGAGTCGGATTGAATTCCACCAGAGGATATTCCTTATCAAGACCAAGGAGAACGTCAATAACATTCATGCTCACTTTAGGACATGAGGATAATTTTCAAGGCCCCAAGGGTTAGCTATAATACATCCAACCAAAATATGAACATATTGAAGAGGTATTCATTTTTTTTGCTGATACCATGGGGGGAAGAGTGAAAGGTAATTTTTTACTCTTATTACAGGCCATGCCTATAGCTGGATTAATTGTATAGACACACTTTATAAGGAAGGGGAGTTATTTCTCCCTGTCATTTTCAAGTTTTTTGTAGGTTTTTCAAAAAATAGTTAGCTTAGGAGTAGGTGTAGATTGATTTCTGCAAAATAAGTGTGTATACACACTTTACATGAATCGTTTGAGTCATGTATGTTTTGTCTCTTTGTATAGGCTCAAATTTGTATCACTTCATTAAAAGGCACCAGATTCCTCAAGAAGACCCCAGCTCACAAGAGAATTCATAATGAATTGTAGTGGTTGTAGTCTTCATTCTAATAAAATGTAGAGCAACCAAAATCAGTCAGCAAAGTGATATTGTGGATTCTTCAAATTTCTACTCTCACAAAAACAAATAACATAGTTTTCCTTATGAGAGTAGCAAAGCACAAGGATTGACTAAATGGCTACATAGGCTTGGCAACCCTTCAAACACTATGGACCAAGTTTAGATTAGCTCATAACATGGCCTAGACTGAAGGGATAGTGGGAGATTATGGGTTCTTTCCATTTAGTAGGATAATGGTCCACGTGAGTCGCCAAACAATTATTTAATTTCTATTTTCCACGAAGATTAGATAATAAGCACATTCTTGCTAAATCAATGTTCCCACTATTATGAATCTCACTAGGTGTCAAGCCTTTGGCAATACAACTAAATCCATGATTAAATCCAAGATCAGGACATGTCAAACTCAAAAGGAAGATGTGATCCCACAAGAAGTGCCTAATTTCTCCTTAGCATGAGTTGCAGGAAGCAAAGGAAGGTGAATCTTAAAATCCTTGTGAGGCTTACATGTGGAGTCAACTATGGATGACCTGTCCAAAGTAAAATTCTTTGCAGTATTATATGACAGGCTCATTACTTACCCAAAGGATGGCGGCCTGATCATGAGTAAAGTGAGGTGTCAGCCCAGCTCACTCCCAGAAGCTACTATGAAACCATGAACGCTAGAGAAGCACTTGACCTCCACATAGATTTCATTAAATAAGCTTCAAGTTTAAAGCAAATTACTAAAAGATTTTTGATAAGCCAACATTCACATAGGGGGAGTTATGGAACCTATCTAAAAAGTTTAAATTTATCAAATCTTTTAAAAAGTGTTTCACCTGATTCTAGATCATTTCTTTGAATGTTAACGAAACAAATAAGGGTAAAGGGCTAGAAGGAATACCTGTTGAAATTTTGGTTGTAGGTTGTTGCGTGCGTATGACTTCTTGATCCACAGCTTATCGTGAGAACTTCCTTTTTTCTTGGAGGAACTACCTAAAATAGAACGCAAGACCACCAAATGAAAGTTAAACAATATATGCAGTGAACTACCTAGCGTATGCTAGATCCAGGAAGTGTGATACTTCCTAGATAGTTGTTAATCCATTGTTTAAAACAACTTAATGCTAACAATGAAGGAAATCCTACTGTAGTTAAAATTATTTAGGTATCTCATTCGGAATACAATAAGCAAATTCATTCACAACAGGCTAAGCTATGATTAAATCTGAAGGTCAAGGTATCTGTCAGGTATTGGTATTGGTCAGGGTTTGAGTTCTGGGCTGTTTTGGGTATTTGTGTGGAGGTTTTAAGCTCTGTTCTTGTTCTGAGGGTAAAAACACAGAGACCGGCGTTGGTCTGGTAAGAACGGTGTCAGTTTAGGTGAACCAAATGACAGTTGAGGGTAGCCGGTGTCAGATATCATCATGGTACGGGAAACTCAATAAAAGCTAGAGGTGAGGGCATATCTGTTGGCTAGATGTAAATGTAATGGCAAATGACGAGGTTCTGTGTGGGTCTTGGGTATGCAAAGGGGTGATTAAAATCCAGGTATGTGAAGTTCAAAGGTATGGGTGAAGGGATGGTCAAGTTTGCATGGAGGTAAAATGGTGGGTGAATGGAAATGGGAGATAGAAACTAATAACAAAAGTAAAAAATTCTACCTAACATGACAATGGACAAATGCTAGTTAATAACACACTTATTGTCCCATGAGCTTGATGTTTGGTTCGCAATAATGGAAGGTAATCAAACGGAAGGAACTTTGTGTCATGCTTGGCACTTCCTCGTATTCTCCCATGAAGGTAGATGGCTCTGTGTGAGTGCTTTTGGTGCTGGATGTGGGTGCTCTGATGCATGTGTGCGAATGCTTGCTTATGCTTGCATGCACCTTTAGTTTCATCTCTTACTCTTAAAAGTTGTGCCAACCTCTCAGAAATGTGTTAACCTCAAAATAAGGTTATTTTTGGGGGTTAAATGATAATCGACGGTGATTTTGGGTTGACCAGAAGATGGTTAAGGGTAACTGACATTGGTTAGGGTGGGATTTTCTAGGTTTACTAAACTGGGAAGATCCTTTTGATTTTATTGGATCTCATTAGTATAACTCCTTCGTGGATTATAATTGAAGCTTCATTTTCTAACAGTATGAGAATGTGGTTAGAGGGAATGTAGGCTTTTTATTTTTAGGATTTATGTAGGTCTTAGTTAGTTATGGCAAACATACTAATAATAGGTCTTAGGGTGAGGTGGCTAGATGAGGTGTATAGGTGAGGTGGATATGTGGGCATGATCCAATTCAGGATAATTAAATAATAGGTATTCTGAGGATACATGGATTAATTTAATTAAAGTAATTAAATTAATATTAGAGTGGGGTGGAATGAGGCCATGGTTAGGTAAGTGTGTGTCGAGTTGGTTATTTGTCGCAGATACTAAGGGGAGTGTAACCTGATTTTAGTGTTTGCATTTTACCTCTTTTTGTTGTGTATCTTGTATTGGTAAGCGACACTGACATGAAAATAAGATGTGGTTGCCCCATGTGTAGGTGAAGGCAAATCCCCCCTCAAACAAAGAAATGATGAAGCACAAAGGTAGAATTAGTGAGTTGTTTGATAAAAGGTGAATGTGATGAAGAGGAAGGTGGGTAACAGGGAGTAAAAAGGGAGAAAAGGTCTACTCAGGTAGTCTAGGTAATGGGTCAGGGTCAAAGGTAGTAAGAGTCAAATGCACAGACACACATATGAATTGCAGCATGGTACTAGGTTGAAGAGTAGGGAAAAATATTCATTGTCTAAGGTCGATAAGTTTATCAAAAAAAGTTTGAAGTGATTCCTAGTATCTAAGGTATATGATATGATCAGGAAACACGACGTAGGTTAGATGTAGGAATGTTTAGGTATGTTCTAGTATGACCAAAGGTTGGGTCAGGATAAATAGGCACAGACAAGTGGCAAGGTAAGGTTAGTATGTCCATCAACACAAGTAACAGTGCCGTAAGGTATAGAAAACACAAGAGGTAAAAGGTTACTAGCAATTTTCCAGGTCCAAGTAACAAAGTCATGACACGGGTAGGGTAGAGGTATGGGTAAAATAATGAGTCCCCAAATGAGGAAAAAGTGGGGGGGTAAATGGTAAGCTCAAGAAGATAGATTGAAGTGTCTAAGTGAGATGTGGGTGAGGTAAAAAGGATTTAGGTCAAAAATTGGGGGTAGGGGGTAGGAAGAAAGACTAAGCAGGGAAACCAATGATGGTTTAAAAAGAACATGAAGTCAGTCAAGATGGACAGACCACAGGTAAGCTAGGGCATAGGACAGATGTTGGTTAAGGTAAAGCCGTCACCGGTCAAGTAGGGTAGGTTATAAAAAGATAGAAATGGCTGTATTTTGCAAATCATTTGTCTTTTATCAAATTGGGGAAAATGAAAAGAGAGAAAGAGAAAAAGGTGGAGAAAGTGATAGGGTGAGACTGGAGGACTGAGTTGGCAAGCCACGTGGCTGGTGATAGTTTGTCTATAGGTGAATCCATGAGTTGGGTGGGATTGATTTGATTTGATTGATTAAGGTTGGAGAGTGAGAGGTCATCTTGTGATGGCAGAGGTAGGAGAGGTATCTAGAGGGGACCACCAATGTAGCAGCTGGCAAGAGGTACCAGTCACATGCAGATGGCACTGTACGATGAGGTAGGATTCAATATGACTCTTTGTTTGGTTTATTAGATTGAGTTAAAGGCTAGGTGGTTGAAAAATGGATTTTTTGGGGGGGAAATGAATTTTGAATTGTGGGAGGGAAAATCAATGAAAATAGGAATGAGGAGGAGAGATGATTAGGTGAAGAAGGGGTGGGGAAGGGTGTGTAGTGGGGATTTAGGTAGGATTAGGTGGGTAGAAGGGAGCAAAATAAAGGATTTGAATGAGTAAAGGGGGTTTAGACGTCGTCGCAGTTTTTTAACGGTGAAAGTGACCAGCGCATCAGTTGAAGGTTAGCCGACGTAAGCGTTAGCGCGCTGGTATCAGTCATGAAAGCAGGTGACCAATGTCAGATTAAGGGGGACCGGGGATGGTTATGGGTTAACCATTACCGGTCAAGGTTTGGGGGAAAATGGGATCAAAAGGTTTCCTAGGTTGGGAGGGTTAGGTAAGGTAGGGTTAGGAGAAATGGTTTTGGTGAAAATCATAACATAGGTAATGGGCACAAATAGGTAAGGGTGGAGCTGTTAGGCAAAAATGTATAGATGTGTGGGAAAATAGGAAAGGTTAGAGGAGTGGGACAAAATAGAAGTTGGTCGAGGGTTCAGGGTGTGTGTAAATACGTAAGGGGAAATTAGGTTGGGAAGGTTTTAGGGTAGGGTAGGTCGGTTGGTTAGGGTTGGGTTGGGTATGTAGGTATGTTAGAGTTGGGTTGGGGTGGAGGGTAGGCCATGGGATAAATGGGTAAATAGCGAAGTAAAAAAAGTAGTGTAATGGGTATGGGTACGGGTGAATGTAGATATGGTCATGTTTGAATAATATGATTATTTTATTAGATGCAAGCGAGAGATCCGTTTAGGATGCGAGACAGGGTTCTACCCTTGCTTGTGACAATTTGTGGGGGTAGCGACAATCAACGAGTGGAGACACGCCACAAATGTTGGCATGAGTAAGGGTCAAGCACTAATGGGATATAGTCCGGCATCTGAGTCTGGATGGTTGCTCTCATTGATAGATGGGATTCCGTGACCAACACACTCCACCTACCGACGGGGGAGATGATAGTCACCTTTGAGGACATGTCTACATGATCTTGTGTTTATCCATATTGGAGATACGGGCATATTTGATCTCCTCATAGGCATCTTAGAATTTAATGCTGACAGTGTTTGGTGAGGGACTGGTGGAGTTGACATTCCTTAGTGCACTAGTATGAGCTATGGATAGATGTACCTAGCCCATCCAGAGGAGATGAGGCTAGTCGTATTATACTGATGGAGGTAGTCTATTATTTTGCATTTCCAGATGCAAAGGGTGGGAGATTTTCACAAGCATTGATGGGGGTATTACATGACAAGATTATGGATAGGACAAGCTATTTCACATGGGTGTCAGCATTTCTAGTGCACAGTTATATAGAGAGCTATGGGCATATGGGTGGCTCCACAGGTTTAGTCTATGCTACATGTTTATCTTGCACTATTGGGCCTACAAGCACATTGTTTTTGTTCATCTGATTTGTATGCCCCGTGTCAGATGAATTTGAGCCTGGTTTTGTTCAGGTATGGTATAGGTGATGGGTGCCTATGATAGGAGAGTGCTGAGCAGGCAGGGTTAGACATGATGTGGCCTATTACAGATAATTACTAGAAGGATTTTCTGGTGTAGACATTATTTGGAGACTATATGTGGGCTATGCCTCATACGGACAAATATGGCTGATGAGTTAGATGGCCTGCAGATACTGAGATGGATTGAGGGGCATCATGCAGAGGAGCAAAAGATGATCCCAGTAGATAGGGTCAAACGATAGTTTGGATTACTGCATAGGATATACCACCACCCTTCCCATAGTATAGGAGAGATGATATGGAGAGGTACCAATGCCACTTCCACAGCTGACAGTACCTAGAGGGCAGGAGGAGAAGGTTATAGACCAGTGAGATTGATGATGCCAGAGTGACGGACATGTATAGACAGTGGTGGGTGAGACTCATCTACGAGTAGTACCATCCTAGGCCCAGGGTAGCCAGATTTAGCCACCATCACCGTGCAGAGAGACACCCTACAGGGGCAGGTGGAAACCATGATTACATAGTTAGGGATGGTAGAGGGGTAGTTAATAGCTTCGGAGGCAGAGGTGGCTGCATTACATGCACAGGTGGCTAGTCTATAGGCCCAGATGGCCTAAAGTGGAGATGGAGAGGGTGATGATGAGTAAGTGGCCATGCCCTACAGGCATGCAGGTTATACGTTTGTAAGGCCAGTTGGCCACTACATAGGCACAGATTCAGGCATTACAGGCTCAGGTATAGGCACAGGGTGCGAGGCTGATGGCACCTCCACAGGCACCGGGACAGGGTCCCATTTCATAAGTAGGGGCAGGACAGGGTCCCAAAAGACATGTACAAGGGTAGAGGTCAGATGGGAACACCATAGACAATACCCATATCCCAGGTTACAGAGATGCCTTGGGTGAGGCTAGATATTACCAGGATCACCTGATGGCAGCCGGGATAGATTTTCTATCTTATGGAGAGTACAAGGAACAGATAGGACTCAAGTGAGAGGACCAGATCCTATACCCATATCATGGAGAGCACAAGGGGCCATCGAGCACCGAGATATGATTAAAATGAGGCCACCAACTTCATGGAGGCCAACTCTAGGTGATGTACTTGTAGGGACCCGGCCATGACCCATGACAGGTGCAGCAAAATGTTATTAGGCCGCCAGATAGAGAGCTGAGGAGGAGGTAGGGGAGAATAATATGGAGGATATCCGGTAGGATGATTCCTGATGCACATCCCTCCATTTTTATGTACTTTGGTTCATTTATTTTTTATATATACTAGCATGCGTGCCGAAGAGAGTGAGGATGTATATGAGAGGTTTGTATATTTTTTTATCGTATTCTAGCCTGCATGCCAAAGATGGTGAGGATGCATATGATATTTTTTAGAGATTTGGTTATATACATCAGTCTGTGTGCCAAAGATATTTGAGAGTTATGTATATGGATATACATGTTTGGAATGTGTTTTATTTATAGAGATGATGATGATTATGGTCATTATTTATATACATTTGTGTGGTTATCATTTCTATTTAATTATGTATATGTGATGGAAACCCATGATAGGTGTGTTACGCATGATAGACTCAGGTCATAGGCATAGGCATCAAGTTGAGGTTGTGGTCCTAGGCATGGATCGAGTCAGGTTCTTGGCATGGTAGAGTTAGGTCATAGGCATGGTGGATTTTTGGGTAGAGTTAGGTCATAGGCATGGATTGAGTCAGGTTGTGGTCATAGGCATGGATTGAGTCAGGTCATAGGCATGCATGGAATTCAGTCATGTGGTATAGGCATGGATGGAGGTGAAAAATTAGTTGAGTTTGTAATTCATTAATTGGTGTAATTTATGATGATATGGGTCATATTGAAGATGTTTTTATAGTAACATGCATGATAGTGGTAAATAAATGGTAGACACAATGAATTTACGTTTGATGATGATAAAGGTGGAAAGTAATTTGTTGTTTGTTAGGTTTAATTTCCAATTTTTGATATAAAAAATAAATCTAACAAGGGTAGATTGTGATTTAGGGAAATGAAAGGTTAATTGGTGTAGGGTAGAGAGTGGCTGAGCTAACCTCCAAGGGCCCCATGCCCTCGAAGTGCTTGCATATATAGTCCTCGGTGAAAAAGGGATCTCGGGCCATGATGTAGTTCTCCCATAAGTTAGGGAAGAATGTCAAGGAGGTATGAGTATGTGTTAATAGGTTTTAGGCATGTTTGAGTTTAGGTCAGTTATGTATGTGTGAATTATGGGCACATTTATATGGGTGATTTTGAGTTGATTATGGTAAAAGAGGAGAAATTACCCACAGATAAGCGTCAAGGATCTAGTCCTGTTTAAGGTAATCAATACATAATGAAGAATGTTTAGAAGAATATCAGTAGGAGGATCAGAAAGGCTGGGTCATAGCTGAGATAGGTAGAGGATCACGTAATGACCCTAGAAACACTACATTAGATAGGTTTTTCAAAAAGGTAAAAAGTAATCACTTGACCACCAAATATCACGATTCCATGGGGTCCGTTAAGGTGGTAGGAAATGAAAGTGTGAAGGGTGAGAAGGTGAAAAGTGGTTATTTTATATGGTATTTGGTAACATGCCTTTTGGCAAGAGATCTAAGGTCAAAAAGGTCAAGTCCATGATGAAAAGGTTTTTACTTGTTTTGATTGATATTTTAGATAGACTAATCAATGCGAGAATTCTATATGGGATGAGAAAATTAACTCCTTGAGGTCTTCGTGAAGCTGATTGATGTAGGAAGCTTCAAATTCTCTTCTTTTTTTCTTTTTATTTTCTTTTTTGGAAAGATCTTTACATAGTTGTCCTTCGCAGGAGAATTCTATTTATAGTAGTGATGTAGAGAGAAAAGATGTCATTTTGAGGGAGTCATCTTTTATTGGAAGTTTTAGTCAAGGATTTGGAATCCCTTGTGAGGGATTTTTAGTCATGGACAAGACTAAAGTGAATAATTAGGATTCTTGTTAAGAAAGAAAGGTGAAACAACCATAGGATCTCATCTAAAAGTAGACAAAAATTATCCATGAGAATTATGCCAAGTGCAACGTCATGGTACACATGTTTAAGATAAGATACAAGAGTGACAGGTACACACATGATTCTTGTTTAATCATTGGTGATGGCGTAGGAGGTGGATAGAGCTCAAGGGATGAGCATGGAAAGAGGAAGAAGGTGAGGTGGGACCAAAAGTTAATAGTAGAATGGTAAAAAATGTAAGGCATTAAGGGGCTCAGGTTCGGGTTTACCCTCTAGAGAAGATAAATGATAAGCAGTTGACCCATAAGTATGAGTCACAATGTATGGTCCAAGCCAATTAGGAGAAAATTTTCCCCGTTTACGTTTTTCTACTTTGGTTACATATTTATTTTCTTTTAGGACAAGATCACCGACTTGGAAGGTTCATTCATGGACACGTTTGTCATAGGCACATTTGATACATTTTTGGTAAACTTGAAGATGTTCAAGAGTGTTAAGACGATGTTCGTCTAATAACTCAAGTTGTACTAAATGGTCATGACTAAAGTCATCTTCGTTAAGCATGTCATGGAGAGAAAGGTGGAGTGAGGGAATCTATACCTTCGAGAGGTAGACACAACCTTTATACCGATAGACCAGAGAAAAAGGTGTTGGCAGCAGTGGAAGTGTAAATACTAGTGTGGTGTTCCCACAGGGAAAAGGGGAAAGTGCATATGCTAGTCCTTCTCAGTATTGTTTACCACTTTCATGAGAATTTTATTCAGGGTTTTATTGGTGGATTCATGTTGACTATTGGTTTGTGGGTAATAAAGTGACAGAGAAACTTAGCTGAATGAAGAAGGCATCACAAATTTTGCGCATAAGGTTTTATTTTTGAATTGTTTTCTGTTATCAGTGATGAGGTGATGTGGGACACCCAAGTGACAGATGATGTGATGATTGATGAACTCACATATTTGCTCAGATTTCTTGGAGATGTGCCTTCTGGCTTCGACCCATTTTGTGTAGTATTCAGTAGTAGTGATGATCCATTGATGTCACTGAGAAGAATGGGGATTAATTTCTCCAACAAGATCCAAACCCCATTGAGAGAAAGGATCAAAGGTTGCAGGAGACCTATAAGGAATGACTGTGTGTATGATGAAGGTTGGCATGTTGTTGTAATTTTACACAACACTTAACGTAGTTGTAACAATCATGGTTGAGGGTCAGCCAGTAATATCCTAGGTGAATAATACGCTTAGCAACAGTAAGGCCACTAAACTGACCTCCACATATGCCTTCATGAACTTCCTGATCCTAATGACGTCCCAAAGAAGTATTTCATGATTTTAATGACATTTGGAATTTTATGGAAGTTTTTCCTCAGCTAGTTTTGGGGCTGGTGTGGTACTGATATCTCTGAAAGGAAAGGTTCATCCTTTCTCATTCAAACTACAGTTTGAAAATACTAATAACATAGTAGAGTATGAGGCTCTCATCCTTGGACTTAACGTGGTAAAGGAGAAAGGTGTGAAGAATCTTCTGGCTCATGGAGATGTGGAACTAGTTGTTAAACAATTCAGAGACCTTTTCCAAGTAAAGAATAGAAGATTGAAGTATTATAGGAATATGGTTTGGGATTCTATTGAATTTCTTGATGCCTTCTCCATCAAAGTAGTGCCAAGGGAAAATAACACTAGGGCTAATTCTCTAGCTATTTTAGGATCATTGCTGATACCTCACCTTGATTTCTCTTAGGATAAATTCACCATTGAAATGATCCATACACCAAGTGCACCAGATAATGCAATCAACTGGCAAGTTTTCAATAATGATCAGCAATTGCTCTCTTTCCTAGAACTCAAGGATAACTTTGAACAATTGTATTTTGAAGGAAATGACAATCTACCTTGTGAGAGTGTATCTTCCAATGAGGAAGATGTCAAAAAGGAGACAGATCAAGATGGTTGTATCAAGCTAAAAAGGTAACAAGATTCCTAAAGGGCTGGTGAGTCTGGAGGAATTGTTTGATAAACATGATAGGTATGTTAAGTCTAAAGCTTCTAAAGTAACTCAACAATTTTCTTAATATGAAAACGTTAACATTGGGAGCTCTACTGACCCCAAAATGGTGAACATTGGGAAATGTTACACGCAAGAGGAAAAGAAGAAGGTAGTAAATATTTTGAAGAAGTATGTTGATGTACTTGCTTATTCTTATGATGATTTGAAAGCTTTTTAGCCCAAAGAAATTCAACATTCCATTCCTCTAAAACTTGGAATTAAATATTTCAAATAAAATCAAAGGCAGTACAACCTATAGATTGTTGACACCATTTTTCAAGAGATATAAAAGTTGTTGAATGCCAAAATTATATTTCCCATTCATTATTCAACTTGGATTGCTAACATTGTGCCTGTTAGGAAGAAAAATGGTGATATTTGGATCTGTGTTGATTTTAGGAATCTAAATCAAGATTCTCTCAAGGACAACTACCCCTACCCATGATGAACCAGGTGTTGCAATTTGTTACAGGATCTGAGATGTTTTCCATGCTTGATGGCTTCTTAGGATATAACCAAGTAGAATTCAACACTACAGATCAGCACAAGACTACATTTACCACACCTTAGGGTACTTTTCCTTACAAGAGGATGCCCTTTGGTCTCATCAATGTCGGTGCCACCTTTCAGAGAGATATGGATTTGGCTTTTGGAAATCTGAAAGGAACATGTATTGTCGTGTATTTAGATGACCTAACTATATTTTCCAAAAACATAGCAGATCACTTTCAGCATCTAGAAACAATTCTCTTGAAATACAGAGAACATGGAGTTTCCCTGAATCCCAAGAAATTTTTCTTTTGTGTCATGGAGGTAAAATTGTTGGGACATGTTGTCTCCAAGGAAGGAATCAAGATTGATCCTGAATGAGTTCAAGCTATTCAGAAAATCCCTCTTCCTACAAGTAAAAAGGGAGTGCATTCTTTCTTTGGTAAGATCAACTTCCTAAGAAGATTCATCCCTGATTTTGTAGAGTTTACTATGAATATCTCTCAGATGATGAAAGGAAAGTAGACATTTGGTTGGTGCACTGACAGAAAGGAAGAATTTGAAAATATTAAAAAATCTATTGCTAAGACTCCTATCCTAGCATGTCTAGATTTCAGCAAATATTTTACTATCTATTGTTATGCCACAGAAAATACCTTGGCTATTGTGTTGACCTAGAAATATTCTAAAGGTCACAAGATCCCAATTACATTCATGAGTTATATTCTTAAAAATAATTATTTGAAGTACACTATGATGGAAAAACATGCTTTTGTAGTAGTTAAAGTTGTTAAGTAATTTCGATTCAATATCATTAACTCACACTATGTGGTACAGGTGTTGGATACAACCATCAAGTCTATTCTTACACAAAAAGAATTTGGAACTAAGAGAGGAAACTCGGTACCAAAGGTTCAGGAATATGATATTGACATTAGACCAACTAAATTAGTTTAGGGTAAAGGCCTATGTGAACTCATTGTTGAAGCAGTTGGTCATGAGTTACCTAAGGATGAGGTTGATGTTTCTATTGTTCTATTTCTCAGCTCAACAGATGAATGATACATTGACATTTCTCACTTCCTCACCTATGGTGAATTCCCATCCCATTTAACCACCAAGTAGAAGAGGTCTATCAAAGTAAGATCAACACAGTACGTGTTGTGGGAGAATGCTTTGTTCAATTGAGGAATGGATGGAAGATTATTGAAATGTGTTGACAAAGAGCAACAGAAGAAGCTTTTCTCAGCCTTCCAAGATCAAGCCTATGGGGGTCATTTCTCATCTATCTTAACTTCCCACAAAATTATTCATGCAAGGTACTATTGACCTACTTTGTTTAAAGATTCATCAAGATGGGCTGACAAATGTGAAGCTTGTCAAACTTTTTTGGGAAGACCAATGTTGCCTGCTTTACTGCTTAAACCAGTTGTGATTGAAGAACCCTTTCAATAGTGGGGTTTGGACTTCATTGGAACACTCAACCCATCTTCAAGTGTAGGAAATACTCATGTGTTTACTACCACAGATTATTTCACTAAGTAGGTAGAAGCCATTACAGTTAAGAGTAGTACTTCTGAGGTGGTATGTAATTTCATCAAAGAAAACATCTTGATAAGGTTTGGAGTACCAAACAAGATTATAACTGACAATGCTTCAAATTTTTCTTATGCTAAGATGATGAATTTCTATTATGGATATGGCATTTCCCTTGCTCACTCTTCATATTACTACCCTCAAGGGAATGAACAGGAAAAATAAACCAAAAAGAATCTGGTGGCTATTATAAGGAAACTTGTTAATGAATCTTAGAGAAACCAGCACAAAAAGCTCTATGATGCTCTCTAGGCAGATAAGATTGCACCTAAAAGAGTAATTGGGATGTCACCTTTTCCAAGTGGTTTATGGTGTGGAAGCCCAACTACCAGTGATAGTGGAGCTATCATCTTTGTATTTGATGAAGGCCATTGAAGACACTAGTTTCAGTGATTCTTTAGATAAAAGGATCATGTATCTTCATAAGTTGAATGAAAACAAGCTGCAAGTTTTTGATAGAATATCTGCCCATCAAAAGAAGGTGAAATATTTGTTTGATAAGAAAACCACATCCAGAGATTTCAAAGTTAGAGACATTGTTTTTATGTGGGATAAAAGACATGAACCCCGAGGAAGCCATGGTAAGTTTGAATCTCTTTGGCTTGGTCCTTTCAGAATCAGGCACTTTACTAGTGAAAATTATTTCTATCTTAATTACATGGATGGATCCTCTCTCCCACTTCCATATACTAGGTAGTACCTGAACTTGTTCATGTCCTAGGTGAATAGGAAGTCCTATGTATATTATGTATAGTGTGTGTTTGCTTTCCCTTGCCTTTGTTTTTTTGTTTTCCTTTCCTTGTTTTTGGTTTGTTGTCTTATGTATTGTCTTGCCTTTGACTCTATTTTCTCAATGGATAAGGCATTGGTCTTCTTTCTCATATTTTTTCTTGATTCTTTTCTTGCCTTGTTCCTATGATTCAGTCAAGTCATCCCCAGAAAGAGCCAGTTGTTGTCCCCTAAAAATTTCCCCTAATTTGAAAGTTAAATTTTGAAAAATTTTGAGTTAGTAGCACCCTTTAGTAATGTCCTAGTGAAGTGAAAGCTCGAAGAGATAGTGGAAATTAACGTTTTTCAGAGTCATTTTGGTGACTTGCAGGTCTGTCACACATTTTTGTCCCTCATATCCTAAGAACTGTCGTGCCTTCTGTTTGCCGATCAGCTGCTTTCCCCGCAAATCCTTGATGACGGATCTATCAGAACTTTTTGACCCGTTTGTCCCAAGTTCAATCGGACTTCCTTTTCCCTGATCACCCGCATCACCCGCATCAAGTTCTTCATGTACTTTTGTCCCATCTGTCCCAAATACATTTGTGCTTTGTGTTCACACGTTCCCTGCACTACATGCATTGGCCGAATCACATCTTTGCATCCCTCGTGTCCTTTGTGTTTCTGAGTCCCTGGTCCACCCGTGCTCATTTGGCCCGCACCACATGCATCGGACAGATTGCATCCTCACGTCCCTCATGTCCCAAATGTACCAAACACCATCTGGGCCAGTTTTCTCTACTTTTCCCACTTTCCATATTTTTGAGTTGGTGTAAGGTGAATTTAATGCACATTTAATGACCTTGTCTCTCCTGAATGGCTATTTAATAGGACTATCCCCTATGCATTTTTCACATTGCTCACTTGCCATCTCTTGCTTGAATCCCTGCCATTAAAGTCATTTGCTCATGCCCCTATATCCCTTTGCATTTTCATCGTGATTATAATCTTGGAAGGTTATTCCCCTTAACATTGCAAAAATGAAGATCAAGTTTCAAGGACAAGAACATGTGTCACCTCTTGAGACCTCTGTACCTGATATTGGAGATAGTGAGGTTCGGCATTTGGATATTGGAGATTTTTTGGGTAGATTAACATGCTTTAATCTTGCTCCTATGGTACAAATGATCAGTGATAGTGGAGTTGCATACGTGGCTAGCTTTCTTATCTCTATATAGTGTGCCGACACCATGCTTTCCTACATATCCCATTTTAACCTAGATACCAAGGAACTTACTAATGTGCATGGGGAATTAATTGCTAAACTAGATGTTGCCACCATTGTTGCTGCCCTATACATTCCAAAGACTGAATATTCCATATTCCTCACTCGTGCTCAAGCTCAAACCATGTTCAATCAATACAGTGAGAAATACAAGGCCCGAATAGCAAAATCATGGTTAAGGAACCCTAATAAGGGAGCATCTTGACTCTCCAAGGCATTATTCAGAGTTGATTTTAATGAGGAGCTATCTAATTTTATAATTTTTCTTGCCCATATTATGGGGTTACCTTCCACCAATGAATTTCACTTTTGGATGTGCCCCTTTATAAATATCATCTGCGAGGGCAAGCAGAACATTAATTGGGCTGAAATTGTTTGCATGAATTTGACTAAGCAATTGTCTAGTGTTCCGTAGACTAAGAAGTTCTATATGACTTCTTATCTCATGTATACCTTGGCTGGATCCCGAAAGTGCTTCGGCTTCACCTACATGGAGGGTCAAAAGAATGATCCTATTTATACATACTACCCTCAGTTTACCTTGGAAGCTAGCAATCACAATTTCAGAAGAGTCAATGATGCTTTCAATATTTATATTGTAAGACTCTTAGCGGGTAACACTACTAGGAGATTTTATGATGAAGCTATGAACCTGATAGCAAAGAATGGGGCTTTCTTCATCTAATTCAGGAGGTTTTCATACATCAGGTTGGTTGGCTATGAAAGTATACCCCTCAAGCTCCCCATGTTTTGTAATGATAAAATGGATCTAGTCAAAGTGTGCAGGCAACTTGATAAACTCCATAGAACCTGCAGAGACAAGAAGATCACTGGTCTACATTTCCCTATCTCCTTGAGAAATTATACATGTAAAATAGCTCTGGATGCCTAAAATATAGAAAGGGCTATTGCTCCTCTCAATTTCCATTTCTTCAAACCCATAAATTTTTTTGATCTGAAGAATTTTATTGATCAGAACCTTAGGATTAACTATCATCACAAGCTAGATACTGAGGATTACTAGGAAGATTGTGTACACTCCTCTACAAAGGAAGCTCCTGATGCTCCATCCACTTCTTTGCTAGAGGCAATAGTGGTTAATACTCTAAGTGCCATGAGTTCACTTGCTCTTGGGCCCCTTGTTCCTTCATCTTCTTCTTCTACCTTTGCTTGGGTGCAACCCATGGTTGACAAAAAGAAGATAAAATCTTCTTCTCATCTAACAGGGCCAAATTTTGATGTTATGGCAGCTCTGTTGAGTACTGCCCCTCCCCCTCTAGCAAAGAAAGCCAAGACCACTTCAAGGTTAGTAAATGATGCTCATGGCTGGCAGTTCCTAGAGGTTGCAAATCCTAAGGCTGATAAGGTAGAGCAGGATCTTTTGGTCTTTGATTTAGAGCTTTCAAGGATCCCAATGGGAGAATCCACTCCTAAGAGTGAGGTGCATAACCTTCAAGAAATGGTAACAAGGGTTCTTGAACAAGTTGAGAAGAGAAAAAATACCATAGAACAATTGGAAGAAGAAAACCAAGTTATTTCCAAATTTATGAAGTCTTTGTTGGCCAAGGATAAGGTTTTGGATCCTTCCCCACTAGCTGTTGTTCCACCCCCCATGATTCTTAGCCATGATGAAGTTCAGAGCATCAAAGACATACATAAGTATTCTACTTATGGGAAGGTTGTTGAGGCCCTGGTGGATGACATGATTATAGCAGGCTTGAATTTCATTAAGGAAGCCTTAAAGGCCAACGAGAAGTTGATTAATCTACAGCAGAGACTCTCTTCCTCAATCAAAATTATGGATAAAGAGCTGAAGCTCTGGAGTAGTTGTATTACATACATCCACCTAATGGGCCAAACTGATGAGAAGATCCTGTTGGTCAACAATGTATTTGATGATGCCAAGAATAATTTGTCAAAGGCATGGATTTTTAATTTCAAATGGAAGATGATGGTTCTAGAAGAAGCATTGGGAGAGTTGAGGAACAGTTGGCAAAAAGGAGAGTATTTTAAAACTTGTGTTTCATCTTCCTTTACAGATATCCACTGCCAACTTCAAGATGAAATTTTAGGCATTCCCTTCTCTCTTCAATAAATCAAATCTTAGTTCAGAACATTTGTCAAGGATGACTTGTCTAGAGAGGATTCAATTACCAAAGAGAAGATAAAGGACATTTTCTTCCTTCAATTTGCAATTGCTAAGGCCAATAAAGAATACATGGAGCATACCAAGTTCGATAAAGATATGGAGAAATGTCTAGGTACTTAGACTCATGCCACTACCAACACCACAATTCTAAGAGGCATGGAAATAGCGGAAACATTGAAGAAATTTAGATATCAAATCCTCAAATTGGTGGGCCCACCTCAACCATAATCAGATGTCTCTTCTTCTATTTTTAGTGTTGAGCTCCTTGTAAATTAATTAAGGACATTGTTATGTGCATTTCCTTAATTAATATTTTAGTTAAAAGAAATGGTTACCAAATGTAACCAATTTGTAAGATATATAATGAGCTCTCCATGCCATTCTATGGGGTCTTGAACTATGATTATTTTTGAAAGTGTAAAAGAGTCAAAAGCTATCAATACAAGAAGATTTCCCTTTATGTTTCTATTTGTGCTTATTCATTCTATCCTATCTGTTAAAATTATTGAATCATTAATCTATTTTGCATCAAAAAGATTTGTATTCTTGTGGATGTCATCTCTAGAACTTTGTGTCTGTGAAATAACATCTTATGGTTTTAACGCAAATGATTTTGTTCTATATGATCCTAGTTCGGCATTTATAAGGAATTATTTTTCTATCTATATTTCCCAAGAATGCTATTCTACCTTTTCCCATTTCTTAGTTCTTTTGTCCTTTTGTATTGATAATCAGTCATTTAAAAAACTTTCATGATAGCAGAGTTCCTCTTTAAAACTAAACGTTGTACATTTGTAAATAAGTTTTTGCCTTTAAATAAGGGAACCTCTCCCATAAAAGAGGAGGGAATTTTTGTCCCCTGACTGTTGCTTTCCTTAAAGTCCTTATTTGACAACCAACATACTTCATCGGTGATCTTTCTTAACTCTGTTAGTTGTTTTTTTACTCATTATTTAATTTTTGCTACCTCCTCATTAATTGATTCACACTCTTCCATTATTTTATTTTTGTTATCTTTATCCATAGATTCATTTTCTAGCTGGGCTTCAAATGTCGCTAGTTTGTCTACTAGTTATTTTATTCATGCATTAATTATTCTTGGTTTCTTATAGAGCCCTTTAAGAAACTTAACAGCTTTCTCTCCCTTGTTCTATAACCTCCTTGCATTGTTTTCATGTTATTAAAGCTTTTGTTGTAAATAACGTGGATATTTAACTTTTCTTCCCCTTATTGTTTGGATTCTATTTTTTAATTTATTTGAACAATAGATTAACTAAGTGCTCAATCTCATCTATTATTTCCCCTAGTATAAACACATTATCTTTATCATCCCAAGCTCATTTTTCATCATTTGATCCTTCATGGTCTATTATTTTGACTCTATGCACGTATATTTTTCTCGGAGGCTTTTATTTTCTTGTTGAACCTCACGCAGCTTCCACTTTATCTCCCTTATCTCCTCCTCCATCTTCCCTAGCTAATCCCTCTAAACTCTTGTTTTGTTACTATTTTGTAAATTGTCCTACACTACTTCCCCAACAACATTTAACAATATTTCCCTTGCTTGATTCTCATACATGTTATAAGTTATAGCAAGGAGAACAAGATCCCCACCCTTGGTCGAAATAATGTGGATGTTATCACTTGGTAGCTCAATGGGTGGCTCTTCAGTATATGCATCTAATGAAAATGACAAGGGCTTTTTGAGTGATTTGTGGCCATGTTGTTTTTAATACAGTCCCATTGGAACAATTATTTCATGTTTTCCCCCATTGGTATTCCGCATGCATCGACCTTTTTTTTGTGTTTGGCTAGAGTGATGGGTCAGCCTCTTCATCCTATGTGCCAACCTCTTGATCATGTGCTAGCCTCTTGCCCATACTTGAGTAGGTTTGTTCAACCTTGACTTAACTTCCATGGCCACCTTTTTCCACATGATCTCTCCTGAAATTTTCACTTCGTTCGGTCTCCTTCGGCCTTCGGATTATCTCCAACTTATATCACCTTCAAGGGTGACTTGTGAGCAGATAGTATTTGTCAGCCATGGCTTCAGTTCTCTATATGTTCTCCTAGCCCACTTACAGTCCTAGCTTGAATCGAATATTTTTACATTTTGACCTCAAAAAGTTTCCCCTCTTGGCTTAAGGCATATCATGGTTTATGTGCCATTAGAATACCATAGGTATTTTTGTCCTTCCTTCTACACAAGGTTGGACCTTGCATTGGATTTAATCTTCTTATCTTAGGTTGGCTCATCTACACATGTGTACTTTATTTCTCATGTTGTACTCATTATACATACTCAAAATTTTCCCATGTACTTCATCGTGCATGCTTGGTAATAACAATCTCCTCATCTAGCACATCTTCATTGCTATCCCTTTTCTTAGGTCACAGATAAAAGAAAAAACATTGTGTTTCATTCCTCACCACATTAGTTTCCCACATAGTAAGGTGATAGATATATGTTACCTTATTTTCTTCATGTGCATCTTAATTAGGGTGTTTTTAGGTGTTGCGCGACATATAGATGTCTTCATCTACCCTTTACGCATTAATATTGAGTTTTTATCCCCCTTGACATGTTGCAAAAATCTATTAAAGTAGTTTTTTGTGAGAAAATAGGGTAATTTGGTCCATGGTGTCCATGTCTCATCAACCTTTTTGAATCTTGCCACTGAATAGTTCATTTCAACTACAAAATTCATCTCTTCAGCCAACTCCTTTGGTAATTGGCTCAAGATTCTACAGTCTTTCTCAAATGCATTATGTAAGTGTGTCAACTAATTTATGAACCTTTCCTTACATGTATTGTTGAGTGTTATGGGTGCCATAAATTTTTTATACATTATTTTCAAAGATGGATCCCCTAATGGGTACATCCAGGTCAATTTTGCATTCCCTTATAGCACACAAATCTCCTTAAAGGCTATTAACAGCAAAATCACTCCCTGATGGAATTTAAATCCTTTGGTTTCTTATGCTAATGTCGCATCCTCAATTCTACTCTATACAATGAATTATAACATATTGTATTCCATTCCTTGTGATATCTTATGCATGATGTATAAGAACCTTTTATTGATTTCATTCCACCTTTCTACTCCTACCAACTTAGAGGTAATCAGGCACGTCATGAATCTTGTATCAGGATCTTTGAGCTCATCAATGGACATGAATTCCCCCCTCACTTATACTTGAGGAGTTCACCGATCTTGTCTACCTATTCATCATTTCTAAGGGCTTACACTAGTTCTTCACCTTTATTATTTAGCCTTGTTACCCTACTAATTAGGTGATGGGAGATTCTCATGTACCTACCCACAAAGATTGAATACCTTTCTCTTATACCTTAGATAAGGTATTTAAATATTTCAGTAGGTTTATTGAAGATGGGAAATTTAAGTAACTGAAGGACCCCTATTTTCTAGTGTATTTGTTACGTTATTATCATAAACATCATTCCCCGTGCTCTCTCTCTCTCTGGCCTATTGGCCATATCATTTCCTTCTCCAATACTTCATCCAACCCATGCATAATATCGTTACATTCTAATATCTCTGTCGAAGTTACATAATTGTTCCACTACCCAATTCTTTCAGGTTCCTATAGGTATTGCATTTCAACATTGATGGTTAGGGTGTTGGATATTTTGTCCTTAGTTTTCTAATCAATGGTCATAGTGTTCTTCCCCTTCTTTGGCATGGAAGAACTCTTTCTTGTCTCTTATGGTATCTCCTTTATGATAACATCTTCTTCCTTGCTGAATTTTCCCTCCTTAATTACTATGGCATTTGATTCTCTCAAAGATGCTAAAATTGACATACTCGTAGAACCTGAGATCATGAATATTTTATTTTTTCCTTTCTTTGGCACCTTCCCTACCTGGTTATTATATTTCTTTAGAGGCCAGAAACCACTTTGGTTCATTACCCCAAAAATTTTTGTTTTATCTAGAGTTTGAGACCTCCACGTTAATGGCGGTCGAGATAGGTTGTTTCTTTGATAAGATAATATTTTCTCTGTTCTTTTGTCTATCATTGAGAAAGATTGAGTTGGTTTTAATGGCAATTGATTTATGTCGGGATCAAATGTTGAATCATCTTTCCAAGTTATCTCATTTTTTTCACCAGGGCTCCCATTTTCACTATAAGGTAATTAAAATGAATTACATGTACTCTTATTTATACTCCTCTTATAAGAAAAAAATGATTTTTCTATTTATTTCCTGACTACATGAGCTTTAGTTCCCCATAACTTCCATTAATACCTAGTTGTTGACAATTTTCCTTTTCTCATTTTTTCGTGCTTGCTTCTTAGTTATTGTTAATTATGTGGCATGGGCTTCTTCATGCTAGCTTTTTTTCCCTTACACCCTTGACTGTGTGAATGAGATTATGTTCCTTGGGCACTTCTCCCTCCCTTGTGCACTTTCTTACATGCCTCCTACTCATAGCTCCTTATCAATCTCACATCCTTCTTGAAGGTTCCTCATTCCTCCATTTTCCACACTTTGTCCCATTATTATTTCCACTTCAATCATTTTCTGACTACATATGTGGATTATAGAGTATACATTATTTTGTTTTATTGTGCCCCTTTATTTCCTCACAGCGTATGTAATCAAAATTTGTACCATTTACTATTTGTGTCTCCTCCCATCATAAATCCTTATGTAGTATGTGATTGGTCTGACACAAAAAACTAAAAAATTAACTGTGTAATTGTTTTGTACTTATTACATGCATTAAATAAATGTTAATCTATGAAAAGAATAACATCTAATATAATGGCATATGCCTTATTTTCTTTCCATTCTACTTTATTGGAAATAGGATTTCAACCTACTTCCTTTAAAGTAGCTTAGTAGAAGGATGTTGCTAAGGTCCTTTAGTTTATACTCCCTAGTGGGAAAAATATCTACTATTTCATATGGACCTAGCCAATGGATCTTTAATTTCTCATGGTGGTGTGTAAACTTTGAATCATAAAATAAAAATTTTGTGCCCACATTAAGATTCTTAGTCTTTATATTTTGATCATGTCAAGTTGTTTGTCTCATTTTGTCAATATTTTGTGACCATCGGGCCTATAACCTAGTTTCATCCAACTATGAAAATTGTGTTATGAGTTCTATAATAGAATGTTCGTCATCTAAGTTGGAAATTTTTATGATTTGAAGTGATGTTTCTAGAAAGTCTATAAATAGTTATGCATCGGTTCCATAGAAAAATTGAAATGTTGTTGTTTTATAAAGGTTTTTATCTATTGTCTTATAGGCCTAAAGAAATGTTGAAACCTTATCATCTCAATCTTGACACACGACGTTGCATATCTTTATCAATGTTTTACTCTAAATCTTGTTGAATGCTCCCACTGTGTCATTATCATGTGGATGATAAGGTGATGTCTTACGATGTGAAATCATAAACTCTTACAATAGAATCCATATAGTGTCATTCAGGAAGTGTTTCCCTATATCACTTATCAAACTTAAAGGACATCCAAATCGGTTGATAATTTTTTCCCATAAAAACCTTTCCATTGGTGCTACTATACAATCCTAATTGAATTTTTCATGCTAAACATTTTACATGAAAATCATTGGCTCTAACTCGAGGAAATTGGACAATAAGTGGAAATAGAGAAATCTAGATATCTCATGGGTAGCAAACTAATGTGTCATCCATTGGGTAATAGACTCACTACTCTCAATAACAATAAAATCCAAAAATACAAGGAACAAGACCAACACACAACAAGGAAAAGAAATACAAAACGAGAAGTGAAATACATAACAAAAGGTGAAACACACCTTACAACAAATAAAAACAACATAAATCACCTATATACATGTGGGGGACATCTCGCTTTCATTGAAGCACCAACTCAAACTGAGCGCTTACCCATATACGAGTATCAATGAATGCCTTTATTCCATAAATCATTTGATAGGATCACTTAAATACGATCCTTTTCTCAATTACTTGAGAAATATATCATGGTTTTTATTACAACATATGACCCAATTATTCATCATTTTTCCCTTGTTTCTTTGGATCCTTCTTTCTATATTTTTATTTATGGTCGAGTTCATTCCAATTGCTTATTTTCCATCATTGTTGTGAAGATGAGTCTTGATTACATTAGGACCATTATTTTCACATTGAGACTTATGATATTTGATAGGTATTTCTTTTTCTTTTTCCATCTGCTTCATGACCATTTTCTTCATGAGTTGATTCTCAAATGATGTTTTAGAAGCTTCAACATTATCACTAGTTTATTGATGTTCCATGTTTACAAGTTGTTTCAAATTGTCTTCTTTTAGTTGCACTAGATCTTCCATGAATTGATACTCTTTATAGTGTAATGTGTATATTGCTTCATTATTTTGGAAATAGAACAAGCACAAGGTTGGGCATGCAACATGGAAGTCATCATCTTCTCCATTTTTCTCATTTTGAACTACAAAATCCATTTTCATAGTGAAATTACATTTTTCTTGAGTATAGTTGAGCATGTTCTTATCCATATGTTCCTTGTTGAGAGGATTTTCATTTCTAAGAAAAGTAGCCTTGGGATCAAACACTAATTCATCTATCCATTTTTTGTTGAGAATGTCTCCATATTCATGAAATGGGAATGAGCACAAACTTGAAGCTGAAATATTTATATTGTCATCTTCCCAATCTTGACCACCAAAAACTGAGTCCTATTAACCAAAATAAGCTCCCTCTTATTTTGGGTTAACTAGCTTCCTTTTTACCTCAGTCAATTTTTGTTGCATTTCAGGCACTCAAAATTTTCTGTGTATTGCTCCATCAGATAGAGAATTTTCTTACCTTTCCAGAAAGGTAAAAACTTCCTCCTAACTCCTTGTAATTTTTGATTTATTGCTCGGTGGTGTCTGGAGGGGAAATTTTCCCTAGACATGTCCGCAGCCAATGAAAAGATGCCACGTGTCAAGGTGAAGTGGCGGGCGTCAAGGGGATTTCTGGTTTTTTGGTGTTTGGTTGAAAGTGGCACAAAGGAAAATTTCAGCCTGAAATCCTAGAAAGGGGCAAAATTTTCAAATTACAGCCCATGGATCATCCAGAAGGCACCACGTGTCATCAGCAGCGGGGGGTGGAGGAAAGTTGAAAATATTGGCTTTTGGGCGTAAAAACTCAAAGGCACGAAATGAACCTGTGGTCCCATCGACAAATGAAATGGTGCCACGTGTTCATATTGGCAGCAAAGGTCGGGCCCACAGAGGTAAATTGGGAAATTTTCCCAATGAAAAATTTAGAAGGAAAAGAGGTAGAATGTTATTTTGAGGCCTGCGGACCAACTAGAAGCCGCCACGTGTCTCGAAGCAGCGGCCTACGGAGATTTTTGGGAAATTTTTCCAAAAGTGCAAAAAGTAAAATTTGCACCTGTGGACCCGTTTTCAAATCTAATTTTGCCGCCATTTTTTACCTAATTCGTGCCTCAAAATATGTGCTTGAATTTACGCCCTAATTTTTCCCTAAATCTTCAAATGGGCATATCTTTTGATCTAGAGATCAAATTTGGGAAAAATCAGACTCATTGGAAAGATCTCGATCTCCTCTATGCATTGGAGGCATAAAAACATCATTTTTTTTAGGTTTTAATGGATAAAATATTTAAAACATCTTTCACACCTTCAATGCATATCAGATTGCTTAGAACAGGTCATTTTCTACTTGATCCTCCATGGTTACCTTCTTCCACATGCTAAAGATGAAGAATCGGCTCGATTTTATGAGGGAAAACCCTAAAATGTATTCTCACACTATAAATGTGAGAGAAGATTGCTTCAAAGATGACATTTTATTCTATTTACTATTTTTGTTTCTCTAGCATGCAAGGCATAAACAAAGCTCAATTTGACGGGTTTGCAGGGGGATTTGAAAGGATTAATGGTGGGTGGCTGAGCCTAGAGATCTAATTTGCTTCCTCCTCTGTTTTCTCTCTCCTTGCTTTAGCTATAAATGGAAAGGATTCGATCCTTTGTTTTGTTGGAAATTTTTCTCTTGTAAGCTCTCATTTTCTCCTTAGTAGGTAGATTTGAAGGAGTTTCAGACCTCTCATACAGGCTGCAGCACATATTTTTTTCCTCCTTGCCATTGTAATGCATCATATTGAAAACTAGAAATGATGATGCATGCTTTGTGAATGATTTTTTCAATCCTTTCATGTCTTATGATCCTTCATTATATCTTGGCAATTTGTGTATGTTCTATGTTACACTCTTATGATCTGTGTTTATTTGCAAGACAAAATTTCATCACTCCTTTGGTGTATCACCATTTTAGCTTAGTTTTGTTTCCCCTTTTTTACATCTTCAACTCTGTCTCCTTAGAATTTAGAGTAGGATTTAGCATTGAACCTCTGAAAATTCATGCATACACCTAAACAGAGGGGTAAGAACCAGATTTCTCTGGAGATTTTTCTCATCTTGCAAGGTCCCACACCTTGGAGAAAACTCAATGTTGTGCAATCACACTAAATGACCCAATTCTGGATTGCAGATCTGAAGGTCATTTAGGGGGTTCTATAGATTTGCACTAACAATTTTGGCATGCCCGATGAGACCTTAGAGGTCTTCATCTTCATTTCAACAAAGTTGATGTGAAATTTTTGTAAGTTTCTTTCTTGAAAGAGCCTTTATTTACACATCTGATGACTCTAAAAGGATATAATCAACTGGTTTCAGTAGTCCAATCTTGAAGATTCATAAGAATGGTCCAAACAAGGTCAAGGACCAGAGACAAGGGATTGTTTAACTATCTGTAATTATCCCCAAAAAGAGGAAGAAGGATTCAAAGGTCTCCATCTCCACCAAATAGTACTCTATCAACTCCTCCACCTGGTATACCTTTCATCCAATCAACAAGGGTTCTTCGGCCAGTCAGAATGGCACAACTCAATCCTTATGTCAACTTTACTGGCAGGATCCCACTTTCTCTCAATGCACAAAACCCAGTTCTAATTGCAACATTGAAGAACATCCCATACTTTACTGGAGAAAATTAGACCACTCCTAGTTGATCATGTTTAAAGACATTGCTAATGTTTATGTAATCCATGAGATTGTTGAGATGGAAATTACTGTCAAATTGCTGGCATCTTCATTCAAAGGGAAATCCTTCCAATGGTTCAGGAGCATTAATGCAAGATCTATCCAAAATTGGAACCATTTGTGTACATCCCTCCATAACTAATTTGGAGAGAAAGGGGACAACTTGTCTCTATTGGAGCAACTAACAACTATCAAGAGAGCTCCCAATGAGTAGCTAACAGAATTCAATTTCATATTTCAAAGAACATGGGTTAGAATCCCATTGGTAGTAAAGCCAACAACTCAAGGTGCTTTCTTATACTTTCTCAAGGCTTTAAATTCTTACATTTCTATGTTGATCCGATCTATGGGAGGTGAAACTATACCTTCAGCTTATAACATCACCATTAGGGCTGAGAATTGTTTGATCCAAGATGGTAAACTTGCAACTACGCCTTCTATGCCCTTATGTCTATAGTTGGGAAGCCCAAGTCCTAGTCAAGCACCTACTTTAGCTCTTATTCCCACCCCTAGAAACCAGAGTTCAAATGAAACTTCTACTTCATCCTCTAGTGCCTCAAATGAGCTTCAAGAATTTATGAAACAATTGCAAAATTTGGGCAATGAGCTAGTTACGCTCAAGAGACAGCAAGCTCAAATTTTTAAGCCTTCTTATCAGCCTCAAACTTAGCCTAATAGACAACCATATTAGCCTAATAGGCCACCCAACCTAGCTACAAATCAAAATCAAGTAAGGCCTCCTGCCAATAGACCATTTCAGCCCTATAACCCCAATGTTGCATCTACCTCTAAATCCTTAGTGCAAGTGCAAAATAATGTAGTTCAAGAGTATTACTAGTGTTTCCCATGCAATGAACCTCATAGTCAATCGATGTGCTTCAATGGTGATTTGAACCAAGCTTTGATGGTGACAACAACTGGTGTAGAGAGTGAATCGAGTCAAGAAACAAACCAACAACAAGGGACATTTCAAGAATATATAACTCCAAATGAGACTATTCTTATGAATTGGCAAGCTGAATATTTTTTTGGTATGAATCAAACACCTTCTCAGAGTGTAGCAGCTAACACATAGTTAAAGAAGAGGAATATTGGTGAAGGGAATTCATTAGGCCCAAGTGATTCATAACCTCCCATCACTCCATAAGGTGTTGGCAAGCAAAATGCAGTTGCAAATGTGCAAGGACAACCCAATTCACCTTCTAGACTAGCTCAAATGCTAGCTTTTGTAGCCCATGTACAAGAAAAGAATGTGTAGACTAAAGGGCATACAAAGAGATGGTTCATTCCCATTTAACATCACTGAACAAATGAAGAAGACCAATGTGAACATATCTATGTGGCAGTAACTATCCATCCCAGGGAAAAGGGATCTATTACAAGCTGCCATGAAGAATTGGTCAACCTCAAATTAGCTAGCTCATATCCAAGAGAAGTTACTCACAAATGCTAATCATCCTAAGGGGAATCATGGAGGATAGCAAGGTAAAAATTTTAAGCCCCCTCCTTTCTATGTTTCATTAATCATTGGGGATAAACTAGTACATAATTGTATGATTTATTCTGCAGCAAGTAGTTTCGTGATGCCCAAGCAAATAGCTTATCAGCTAGGCCTTCAATATGAAGTCATATCCAAGGGGGTGGTGCAATTAGATGGGACAACAATATAAAAAATTGAGGTAATTAAATATTTGAGCATTACTTTGCATGCATGCCCCAATGTCACTATTTTACAAGATGTGTCGGTGATAGATTTGCCACCACTCTTTGCCATATGTTTGTCAAGGGATTTCACAGCTAGAATTGGAGGCTACCTATCTACTTATTGGTCACACATGCTGTTTAGGACAAGGTATGGATCCAAGGCCACAATCAGGTCTGACCCTATTGCAAACTTTCACATTGAGCCTTATACTTCAAGCCCAATCAATGCCAATTATTCAGTGTTTGATCAAGAGGATTATCCAAGCACACATGGAGGTGACACAAAATTTGGAAGCATTCCATATTTGAATCTTGATGAATGGGAAAGCAAGGTACATTATTTTGATCCCTATAATAAAATGGAGGAATCTGAACTAGGAGTCTATTACATGTATGAAGAAAATCAGCCTTTCCCTAGCATCACCAAGCCAGACCATAGAGATGACAATGAGGTATGGTAGTTGTTCTTTGATGGATCAAGAAGTAGACAAGGTACAGGAGGAGGAGTTATGCTTGTTTCACCTCAAGGCATTAAGTATTATTCAGCTTTTAGATTTTAGTTTGCATGTTCTAACAACACTGCTGAATATGAAGCTTTGATACAAGGATTGCATTGATCAAGGAGGAGAGGCATCAAAAAATTACAAGTCTTTAGTGATGGTGAGTTGATTGTTAATCAAGTTAAAGTACAGCATGCTTCCAAGAATGACCTGCTCAAAAGTTATAGGAATAGGGTGTGGGATCTCATTGAGGATTTTTAGGGCTTTGGCATCAACTCCATCCCTAGGAAAGAGAACCAAGATGACGATAGGCTTGCAGCAGTTGGAGAAAATTTTGATGTTGTGGAGAGTATAAAAAGAGATAAAATGTAGCAAAACATCCATGTGATTGTGAGGCCATCAGTGATAGACAATAATGCAAGTTTGCAAGTGTTTGAGAGTGACCAATAAATCATCAATTTCTTGTAAGAGGAAGCTAAGTTCTCAGCCAAAAATCAAGAAAAATTGGGGAAGCAATACGGTGATCAAGTGGTACAGCTGAGAACTAACAAACTGCAAAAAGGACTTGTGACTTTAGAATCTAACTTCAATCCTAATGATTAATTTAGGAAGGAGAAAGCAAACATCCAAGTCAAGGGAGAGGATGTAGAGCCCATCTCAGTTCGAGAAGGCAAGTCACTTCAAATTGGTAAAGTGGCAACTGAGCAAGAAAGGTATGAATTCATGCAACTTTGCTAAGAGTTCCTGGATGTATTTTCTTGGAGCTATGAATACTTGAGAGGTTTCAATCCCAAGCTAGCTCAACACAAAATTGAATTAGATCCAAGTGCCAAGCCCATCAGGAAAAAATAGAGCCCAGTCAATCCACACATTGAGCCTCTCATGAAGGAGGAATTGCATAAGTTAATAGAGGCAAGTATCATATTCCCCATCAAGCATTCAAATTGGGTTGCAAACTTGGTTCCAGTTAGAAAGAAGAGAGGAGAAATCAGGTTGTGTGTAGACTTTATAGATTTGAACAGAGCATCCCTCAAGGATCACTACCCACTTCCTTCTATGGAGCAGATTTTGTAAGTTTTTGTTGGCTCTGAGAATTTTCATTGCTATATGATTATTCAGGGTATAATCATATCATGGTAAAGGAAGATGATCAGTTCAAAACAGTCTTCACCACCAAATGGGGAACCTATGCATATAGAAAAATTCCATTTGGGTTGTCTAACGCTGGAGCTACTTTCCAAAGGGAAATGGATATGCCATTCAAGAGATTGATCAACAAAATAGTGCTGATATACCTAGATGATATCACTGTATTTTCTAAAAGTGCAGCATACCATCTCTTTCATTTGAGACAAGTGTTCCAAAGATGTAGAAGATTTGGAGTATCCTTGAATCCCAAATAATGTATATTCCTAGCTCATGAAGGCAAGCTCCTAGGCCACATTGTTTCCAAAGAAGGGTTAACAATTTATCCAGAGAAGGTTGAAGCAATAAGAGCACTACCATTTCCAAGTCATAAGAAGGCTCTTCAAAGTTTCTTGGGAAGAATCAATTTTGTTTGAAGGTTTGTTCCAAACTTTGTAGCCCTTGTCAAGCCAATAAATATGATGTTGAAGAAAAGTATGGCATTCAAATGGTCAGCTGAAGGTAAGGAAATTTTTGAGTCAATCAAGGAAGCTATCTCATGGACTTCAATTCTCATTAACCTATATTTCTCCAAAGACTTCATCATTTATACATTTGGTGGTGGTGATAGAATTTCTACAATTTTAGTATAGCAGAATGAAGAAAATACAGAGCAGCCAATTGCCTTCTTTAGCAAAAGCTTAGAGGACTATGAAGTAAGGTATTCCTTCATTAAGAAGTATGTTCTTGCAGTGATTAGGAGCTTGAAGAAATTTAAGCATCTAGTTTCAAACAACAAGGTTTGACTGCTGGTTTCTCATGCGGGAGTTAAAGACTTCCTCCTCAACAAAGATATAAATAAGAAACGTGCAGGGTGGATTACTCATGTCATGGAGTATGAAATTGAGCTCAAAGTGACCAAGCTGGTCCAAGGAAAGGGATTGTATGAGCAATTGGCCTTTGAGTCCACCAATTAAAGCAAGCAAAGAGAATAATGTTGTTTTTGTGGTGCAAGACAACCAAGAACAAAGAGATGTTCAAGAATAAAATGGTGTTCTCACTCCTTGCTAGAACCAAGACATAATGCACTTCTTACAAATAGGCCTGTGCCCTCCAGAGATGAACAAATCCAAAAGAAGACACTTCAAATTATAAGATATTCTGTATGTACTTGTTGATGGTGTCTTGTTCAAAAAAGATATCAATGGAGTGTTGGTGAGGTGCATTGGGAAAATTCAGAATGAGAAAATGTTAGAAGAGTTCCATAATGGATCAGATGGGGGTCATTTTTCTCCAAGAGTAACATCTCTCAAGATCATGAAGGCTAGTTATTATTGGCCTAAAGTGTTTAGTGATTGTTATGCATGGATTAAGAGGTACAAGAATTGTGCATTCTTCACAGGCAAAGAGAGGTTAGTAGTAATTCCATTGCACCCAATCTCAGTTGACCAGCCATTCATGCAATGGGTTTTGGACTTCATTAGATTCATTAATCCAAACTCAAGCCAAGGGCATAAATGGATTCTAACAGCAACAGACTACTTCACCAAATGGACTAAGGCGGTGGCATTCAAAGAGGCAAATGAATCTAGCATTCTAGAATTCTATGAGGGGATAACAAAAAAATTTGGTATACATGCCACTATAATATCAGATAATGCATTGGCATTCATAGGATCAAAGGTAACTGAATGGGATTTTAGAAATGGGATCTATTTGAGCACTTCAACAAATTATCACCCTTAAGGTAATGGCCAAGCTGAGTCCACAAACAATAATCTATTAAGGATCATCAAGAGGACTCTTGATGAAAATAAGGGGAATTGGCACACTAAGATTGAATCAGCTCTATGGGATGATAGGATAACTCCCAAGAGATCCACATGTAACTCTCCATTCAGACTTGTTTATGGGAAACAGGCAGTCTTGCCTATGTCACTTGAGTTACCAACATTCGAACTCATGAAGCAATTGGAATTATTGGAGTATGAGCCCATGGAGGTTAGATATGAATAATTAACAGAACTCCAAGAAATCAGAGATCATGCAACTGAAATAATGGAAAAGACCAAGCATTGATCAAGAGAAGCTTTGATAAGAAAGCTAAGGCTATAACTTTCCAAGTTGGAGATTTAGTGTTGAAATGGTATGCAGACCGAGAAAAGCCAGGAAGGCATTCAAAATTTTATGCCATTTGGAGTGGCCCCTACATGGTCACAAAATGCAAAAATAGCAATGCCTTCTAATTGTCTACATTGGATGGTGAGGAATTACAGATTCCAGTTAATGGAATCCATCTAAAGCATTTCTACTAGAAGGGAAGCTTCTCACCTTGTACATATTATATTAGATTTTTTCATTCCTCCAAGTGCTTATGCACATTGTTTTTTTGTAGCTTAGATTTACATTTCCCTAAGTGCTTTGGCACAGGTTTTGTTGCCCCAAGGATGCATCTTTTGCAGATCATGTTCTAGGTCAAAGTAATTTTCTACTCTCACAATCTTCATCTTAGAGATTTTCTAATGAATTGAGAATAACAAGTAGTTGAGTTTATGACTTCATGCCTAATGGATTGTTCCAAGAATTTGATCACTTCATCTAGCAGGTAGATGACCCCTGAGAGTCATCAAATTGTTAACCAAAATAAGCTCCCTCTTATTTTGGGTTAACTAGCTTCCTTTTTTCCTCAGTCAATTTTTTTGACATTTTAGGCACTCAATTTTTTTTTGGGTATTTATCCATCAGATAGAGAATTTTCTTACCTTTCCAAAAAGGTAAAAAATTCCTCCTAACTCCTTGTAATTTTTGAGTTATGGATCGATGGGGTTTGGAGGGGAATTTTTCCCTAGACAGGACCCGCATAGCCAATGAAAAGATGCCATGTGTTAGGGCAGAGAGGTGGGCATCGGGGGGATTTCTGGTTTTTTGGCATTTGGTCGAAAGGGGCACAAAGGAAAATTTCAGCCCAAAAGCCCGCAAAGGGGCAAAAAGTTCAAATTGCTCGAAGTCATCAGTGGCCACATGGGGGGGCAGAGGAAAGTTGAATTTTTTTGCTTTTGGGCGTAAAAACTCAAAGGCGCGAAATGAACCCGCTGTCCCATCAAAAAATGAAATGGCACCACATGTCCATGTCGGCAGTGGAGGTTGGACCTATGGAGGTAAATTGGGAAATTTTCCAAATGAAAAATTTAAAAGGAAAAGAGGCAGAATGTTATTTTGAGGCCCGCAAACCAACTAGAAGCCGCCACGTGTCTCGGAGCGGCGGGGCCCGTGGAGATTTTTCAGAAATTTTTACAAAAGTGCAAAAAGTAAAATTTGGGCCCGTGGACCCGTTTTCAAATATGATTTTTCCACCATTTTTGACCTAATTCGTGCCTCAAAATTTGTGCCTGAATTTACACCCTAATTTTGCCCTAAATCTTCAGATGGGCATATCTTTCGATCCAGAGATCATATTTGGGAAAAATCAGACTCATTGGAAAGATCTCAATCTCCTCTATGCATTGGAGGCATAAAAACATCATTTTTTATAGGTTTCAATGGAGAAAATGTTAAAAACATCTTTCACACCTTCAATGCGTATCAGATTGCTTAGAACAGGTCATTTTTTGCTTGATCCACCATGGTTACCTTATTCCACATGCCAAAGATGGAGAATCAGCTCGATTTGATGGGGGAAAACCCCTAAAATGTCTTCTCATGCACATAAATGCAAGATCAGATTGCTTTGAAGATGACGTTTTATTCTATTTACTATTTTTTTCTCCAGCATGCAAGGTAGAAACAAAGCTCAATTTGACTGGTTTGTAGGAAATTTGAATTGATTAATGACAGGTGGTTGAGCCTAGAGATATAATTTTCTTCCTCCTCTATTTTCTCTTTCTTTATTTTTAGCTATAAATGCAAAGGATTCGATCCTTTGTTTTGTTGGATTTTTTACTCTTCCATGCTCTCATTTTCTCCTTAGCAGGTAGATTTAAAGGAGTTTCATACCTCTCATACAGGCTGCAACACATATTTTTTGCCTCCTTTCCATTGTAATGCATTGTATTGAAAACTGGAAATGATAATGCATGCTTTTTAAATGATTTTTTCAATCCTTTCATGTGTTATTATTGTCTTCTGATCCTTCATTATATCTTGGCAATTTGTGCATGTTTTGTGTTACACTCTTATGATCTGTGTTTATTTCCAAGATAGAAGTTCATCACTCCTTTGGTGTATCACCATTTTAGCTTAGTTTTGTTTCCCCTTTTTTGCATCTTCAACTCTGTCTCCTTGGAATTTAGAGTAGGATTTAGCATTGAACCTCTATAAATTCATGCATACACCTAAACGAAGGGGTAAGAACCAACTTTCTCTCGAGAGTTTTCTCACCTTGCAAGGTCCCACACCTTGGAGAAAACTCAATGTTGTGTAATCACACTAAATGACCCAATTCTGGACTGTAGATCTGAAGGTCATTTAGGGGGTGTTGTAGATTTGCACTAACAGTCACACCCTATCCAAGGGGGATCAAATTTTCCTCATAGATTTAGGGAAAACTTTTTGAGACTGAAACAATTTTTTCATACAAAGTGGAGTTTTGTTTTTAGCAAGAAACTCTCAAAATTCCATAACTTTCAGTTGACAATCTTCGTACTCAGGCGCCATGTTTTCTAAAGTGAAAGTTATTTCATGCTCTAACATTGAGAAGAAAAATAGAAAACTGGGGGGTGAACTCAGCCCTGACAATAATTTTCTTGATTTCACCTACCATTAATTGATCAACAACCATTAATATTCATCCATTCACAAACATTCAACCATAGCTTATTAACTGTGCACAGACTACATATAAACAACCATCAACATCATAAGAGAGCTCATAGACACAATATATTAAGTGGTAATACCCTCACGGGGAAGTGAAATTCTTTCAAACATTATGATTCCATCAATGTCATCATGACGTTAGTGAGGCACCAACACCACAAGGATTTGATACTCTACCACAAACATAGTTTAGCTCAGAGCATCAACCCTACAAGGAACATGACCACCCCTAATGTTAGTGAAGCACCTTGACTCTTGACAAGGAGGATATAAACTGCCCTAGGATGAATAATCACCAACTCATCAACTTTGATGATGATGATATCTGATTTTTTTTGCTGCCAATAACTGATGGATTATCTCAATTTCAGCTCACACAATCTTCTTCAGAACCCTGGCATTCGACTCTAGCCCGCTCTATCTATCTTCGCGAACATCTTGACAAAATCTTAGGCTCAACAATATACCATATGTGGCAAGCATGTTTGCTACAAGTCAGTCTTCGATCTTGTAAAAATCTTCTTGTCAGGAAAATATGCAAATTATCCATTTGATCATCCTTGAGCAAACCCTCACCTAGGTACGCATTTCATTTCTATATGGAATACCAATGACTAGTGGTAGGAGAGAGAGAGACCCAGAGAGACAGAGACCAAGAGCTTTTAGCAAGCTCTTACTTGCATTCAAATTTTCTAAAGCACCGGAGTCAATGATACAATCCCTCATTTGGTTTAACCAATCCAAATTTAAAAAAATCCTAAATGGATCATATAGAAACATTCATAAATAAGTCCCATGGGTGGAGGGTGTGGAAGTCATTCCCAAAACCAAGAACCATCTGGAACTTACAGGCAAAAGGTAGCTCTTTAGTAGTGGTATTATTAGGAATTGAAACTAAACTACTTTGTTTGATAATCACAAAACCATACTTATTAAAGCTTCTTGGGACTAAGTTTTACACGTGTAATATAAAATATAATAATAATGACATGATCACACATTTTCTTGGACCAATGGTCAAATAATGTCATTAAGGATGAGGACCTATTGTCTCATATCCTTCTCAAAACAGTTGATTATGACAGCCTTACCCTGGGTCTTCACCTTTGGGCCAATAGAAGACGACTTTTCAAATAAAATTAGCTATGACACTGTGACCTAATATAGGTAGAAAAATTAGTACCTATAGAACACATCCATGTGCTTCTTATACGTCTGACCCTGAAGACATGGACAATGAGGATCCTCAAACTTTCTTACAACTTTCCTCTATCACCAATCACCATGCTGCCCAGGATTCAATTGCTTAGCTTTTGCAAAATAAACTAGTTGGCACCCTTTTTTCTCACGTTCCAAGACCTAAGTGAATTCACTTACAATAGAGTAGAAAAATTCAGTCCCTCTTCAAACTCTTAATCTGGGTGATAGAAAACATAAATATTCAATCATCTGGATACATTCAAACAACTTCATTATTTCAACTTCTAATTCAGCAATTTGTCCTAAAATCCAACATACCTTCTTAGTTCCACAAATTGCACCTGAGTGGTGAAGCTATCCAAGGATCAAGCCTTCAGGGTGCTCAAGCACATCAAATTCATGTTACCACTTTGGGTGGGATCCCTCGATGAGAATCTTCCTTCTCCATAACATTATTGTAACTCATTGGCAAACTCTAACAACAATGGCCTTAAACTAAGCTAATCTTTGCAAACTATTGGGCCTTAAGCCTTCAAGGACTCAAGATTCTTGAACATGGGCTAACAACATGAGGTCCATCATTCTCAATTTAATGGACACTTCCACACTGTTGACCAAATCATCTAAATAAATTTAGACATGATTTCTGTTCACTCAAAGAACCCTAACTTCAAGAAATTGAGTAATTCATGAAGAACCTATTCACTTTACCTACATGAAGCCACTTGGACACCCTACTAGATTAGGCATCCTTCAAACTTGACCCTCAACTTATTGAGGTATGTAACTTCTGCATAGTCATATCAAAAACTCTATGTGGTTAATATACTTCATTGGAGTTAATTTATCTAGAAGGTACATTATCATATTCTACAGTCTTGAATACGGATTCAAAATTTAACTCTTCATGTGTAGCTCCTGCAATGTCAACATTTACTACAAGTTACTCCAAACTAGTCCCAAAAACTAGTCTTCACAAACAGGGCACATCTTGTGCATGTTTCCATGGTCACACTGCAACATCTTCATGTTATACCCTAAGAACTATCCATAGGAAATGATAGAACAACTCAATTTATTTATAAAAATGATCAATTTGGTTCTTTCTTCCCATCTCTATATAATTTTGGAAAATTCTTTGGTGGATAATCACTATAATTCTTATGAAGCTGATAGGAGTCATGGTACAATCCAATCATGACTATTGTTCAATCCTCATTTGAAGAAGTAGTTGTTGTTATACTCATTTCCTTCTTCAAGTTGCTCTTAGTTAGAGGTTTAATGCATGGTTCTTATAACTTGGCTTTACACTTCTTGGAACGATAGTGGTTTTAAAATATGGTGTCTATCAGTACCACCTTCAAGGAAAGGCTTTTTAGGAACTTGTAACTTCATGACTTGTACAAAGGGATATGTCAGAAAGATCTCTTTATTGCCCATCGCAAAGTTGGATAACTATTCACCTACATAGATCATCTCGAAGAAAGTGATATACTTCTTATAATGAAATAGATATTTTGAAGCACTTACTCGAGGCATCCCAAAACTTGTCACATATCTTAGCAACTTCCATTTCAAAATTACCAAAAATGGCTTGGCCATGAAGTTCATAACATGGTATCCTCTACTTGAAGAGTGTTCATGATGTAGCTCTAATATGCCTTAAATACTCCAACCAGTGTAAGACTTGCATATGGCGCTCCCCAGGATTGTATCTAAAAATCTATTGGTGAAGTAATTTTACTGTTGCCAATTAGGATGTTTCCACTAAAACCATTATGTTAGAAGCATAATCACTTTGGATTGGTTGTGATTGATATAAATCAAATAAAATATTACATGCCTACTTAGAATACATCTACCACGATGCTATTTATGCTATCATAAATGTAATCATTAGGTCCCCCATACCTCTACCTCAGTTCTACATGCGCCAGGGCAAGAATATAAGCATAGAAGAGACCTTAATCAATACTGAACCATCAGTAGGATTTAAGTTTTGTACACATGATATGACCTCATAAACCCTTTACACATTATAACACACCATGGACCATGAAAGTGGACATCATGGATCAGTATTTCCATCACATTGGCAGGACTCTCATTTAGTTGATGATATTAGCTTATCACACCTGCATACACCTCAACAATATCATTGCTCAATAACCTATTTACTTAGACATTACCAATCAACCTTCATGTTTATCATGTACAATTGACCTCGATGATAGTTCTAGAATACATCACTAGAGTTACATAGGATTTAGACATCAATGATGTCATATTGCTTATACTCAAGCCCCTCCATAGGTAGAGGCATATAAAAAAGGTTACACTCAAGTAACTATTGAATGTATACTACCTAATTCTAGTGTGATGGTCAATACATCGTAAAATGTACACTGAGGATACACTCTTGTGAACCTAAAGCTAAGTAGCTTAGTATGAGATATAACATTGAATGTTACTTTCAGTGATTTGGATATTGTGTCATACATAGGGGGGTTTAAGAAAGATATGATATGTGTGGGTGAAATACACATATTAAAATGCATTGATATAGAGTTGCATTCACCAACTTGTAAAAATATTAGTTCAAATATTCAATTTGCACTATAATATTAACTACATGCATAGTTCATCTAATGCAGATAAAAAAACTATTGTAATCATTTGAAACTCCTTGATTTTACATTTTACTCATATGTTATGGATATAGTATCGATATATATGGTTGTTGCATGATTTACTACATTTGCATATTTAGGATTTAGAGAGAGAATAGATTGTTTAGCATTTTTGCACCCATTATTGTTTTTAAGATTCATCTGTATACTACTTTGTCAGTGGTGATATGAGGCTTTACAAGATATACATCAGAATAGGATCCACAATATGCTAGGCATATCACTCACAGAGGGAACTCCCTTGGACTAGTGAAGTCATTGTGAGGTAATATCATTGAAAATTTTCATCTCAGCCTACCACAAAACATATGTGCCAAAGAAGGATATGGGGATCTAGAAAATCTACTTGTAGATCATATGTCAAACGAGATAACTCTCTTATGAAGTGAGTTTTTATAGTCATATTTTTTATAAATAAAGTGTGACAATTATTTTCACGATGCAACTATTAGATAGTCGCATGATAATTGAAACAAATATCAAAATACGATTAATTTTTCACAGATGACGATGACGATGATACTAATTAGGTGGACAAGGTGATTAATCAATTAAGCCAATAGTGTTTGTAAAATGTCATGAAATTAATCGTTAAACTTGTTGAACCAAAGTGGTTCTTTCACCCTATGATGGCTATCAGTTATTACCCAAGGATGGATTAAGATGATATAATGAAAAATGTTGACCCCTCTATGTAGGATGCTCTATCAATGAAGCTTTGATCCTTTCATAATTTTTTGCCCCTTCAATACCTCCCTAGAATGATATACACTTTTGTAGTATCATTGTGAATTCATGGGAGAGACAGGTGCATGAATAATTTACCACTGATTGCTCCATTGGAGTATGAAATCTCTCACTTTATAGTGGAATTTATTTGGCACAGAGGGATTTAAATGCATTGGCATGCATAACATACTAAAAAATTCTTGATTTAACTTGAGGTACCATAAGACCTCATAATTCAACATGATGATCTCGGCTCTTGAGAAATGGAGTGACAAATGATATGAGTTGATATATTAATTATTTACCATGCAAGTTTTGAAATAGAGTAGGGAGATGTATTCATGTACGATGATTCATATTGTCTTTGATGTACCCATACTGGTGAATTGAGACTCATACCGTGACTCGAAATGGACCATTCCTGAACTAAATATTTTGGGCCGATTAGGAATGCTTCATTCTAGCTATGATACACAATGCTCAATGTCTACCAATAGCAGAGCATGATTTTGAACCAAATCCGTAAATATTTGTATTATTAAGGCATATTTAGGATTAAAATCTTTGAGCATCTTGATACGTTTTCTGGATCAGTTATTATGTTATTCCATTGAAGTACTTCCTCGATAACTAGCTAAAAGTGTAATTATGGGTCACCAATTCTATCAAATAATTGGGATGTATGTATAATGGATCCCCTAAGGGGGATAATTAGCTGAATGAATTGAATGCATAATTGCTTTAGATCCCATATTATTAGTCATTGGAGTTGATCCAGAACAATTAATAATATACATTTCTCTCAAGTGACAACGTATCAGTACTTTGTGTTGTAAAACTAAAAAATCATGTCAAAGGGATATGAACTACTTCATTTCGGGTATAATAGGATCATAAAGAGGTTGATTTAGGGGTTGGATTTCTAATAGTGATTATCTTCATGATTATGAAAATTAAATTTTCACTTGGGGGATGATGGAAAGGCATCTTCAATTTGAGAATGATGTTAAGGATGAGATAGTCATCCACTAGTAGTTCTAGGATTTGGCTCACCATTCAGTAAGGAATAGTGCTAATGGACTTCAAATTTAACACAAAATGATTTTTTTGTAGATCGCATGCACATAGATTCTGAGAGCAATTATGGATTACAAGTATGCATACAAATCACGTAGCATCTGAGAGAGAGGTTGGAAGATGTATGAAAATCATTTCCCAGACTATCAAAATTAATAATATAGGATCATTGTAATGGCATTTGTAAACACTTTCTTATTTCAAGAGAAGAGGGAGAAATATCACACTCATTTGTATTCATTTCTATTTGAAGAGAAGAGAGAGGAATATTGAAATCATTGTATTATTTCTAATTTTAAGAGAAGAGAGATAAATATCACACTAATTTATATATTTTTCTATTTCAAGAGAAGAGAAAATAATATTGTAATCACTTGTATCATTTGTAACTTTATTGGGTGTGATAATTTTTTTAGTGTATATAATAAATCATTCACTATTGTATGGTTTAACATGAACTCCTTTTATTTGATTGTAAATATGGATTGGAAAATAGGTGTGCATAATTATCCATACCCTATTAATAGAGGAGTATCAACTAAGTAATTGACTTAGTTGACCTTGATTATTAATAGAAAAACACTATGTAAAGTCTATATTTAAGAAGACTTAGTTGTTTTGCAATTTTTCCTGTACTGTGCCGAAGAGCTAACTGAATGAGCAAAGAGGGAGGAGCATCACACAGAGCCTTAGAAAATTGTGCGAGATGACGATCTACCTAGACTAGAGTACCTAGAGAGGGACAAGGGCATATATGGGTGCCCTAGGCCTATTTCTAAGCGCCTGTGTCTACGGAAATGCTCAGAAAACATCCTCTTAGTGTTCTTTTTTTTTTTGTTCACCTTTGGTTGCTATGTGGTCGCACAATGATTTCCAAAGTCACTGGAAACTTGCAATGAAATAATGCCCTGTAAAACCCTCAAATAGACATTGAATCCTAAAAAATAAAGATGCAAAATGAGGTTTCATACTATCCTCAGCTATCACAATGGTTGTCTTACGAGTGATATTTGCATTACGTCTCGAACCCAATGTAGTTCTATGTGTGTGTGCAGAATCATGTCCTAGGTGGCTCTTGTGCGTGTCGCACTTGATATCTAATAAAGTAGCTAGATGTAAAGAAATGTAATAGATGTGTGCATGGAATAGAATGAACTTCCCTCCTATGAAGTGTATGCAGAATTACCATCCCTTATGTCCCTTAGATGGTGCTATTTGGATGTAATGGAGCTCTTAGATATTTGATGGATGTAACCTTAGATGGTGATAGCTAATTTTTAGTGCTTGGTCCTTTATTATGATCACATAACTTTATATTTATATGAGTCCCTTTCTTTAATTTTGTAATCAACCACGAAAGGTTGCTTACCAAAAAGATAAGATTCTCAAATGGATAGAAAGGATCAAAAATATGTGAACAAAGTACAAAGAGGTCAAGGGCACCCAAACGGGATGAGGGTTCTTGGCATTGGCATCATGGATGGGCGCTAGTGTCCAAGATGATAAATTTTGGGGTATAAAAAAGTAGACTAAGAAAGTAAGGATGTAAGACAAAAAGTGGCAACAAAAAGAAAAGAAAGGTGGCCAAAGACATGGGTTAATTAGTAATTTTCTTGCTTATGAATCATATGAATATTGATATGTAATCAAGACTAGATAATTACCCAAAGTTCTTGATTTTTTGTCTACATTTTCCCCAACTTTATGTTGTTGAGAGAATGCTCGATAACATAAAGTAGATAAGAGATGCATACCTAATAACCATGTAGATTGATGAAAAATGCGTGTAGTGTGGAGTGATAATAGTGTGAAGCGTGGATGCTAAGGAGGAAAAAGTGTAAAAATTGATCATAAAAATGACCCTAGGGCAGAAGTACATGTGTAGATGTCACGATGTACCTATCATTGATGGAAGTGTTGATGTTGTTGATGTTGTGAATGATGTTGAATGATGTTGACTATAGCTTCTCATACATATGGACTTGCAAAAGAGAGGAATGAATAAGTAGTCAAATACACATGTATATGTGTAAAAAGCATGTAAAAAAGTATGTAAAATGAAAAATGTGAAAAAGGAACATGTGCACCTAACCCATGATGAGCAAATAGTGTAGAAATGATCATGTAGATGTTGTAGAATACTGATTTTTTGGGTGATCTCACACCAGTTATGCCAGCCATGAGTTTTTACAACGATCTCACACCAATGATATGGAAGAAGTGTAGGGAGAAAAGTTTGGTGTTATCCTTTAACCTTTAACTGCTTCCCACAATGTAGAACACCACAATAGATGGTGTGTAAAAATTGAACAATTCGATTCAATGCGAAAATGTGTAGTGCATGCATGCCGAAATGCTAAGCACTATGTGCTCTCTAAAATCTATTGTGTGAAGTTTTGTAGACTGTACTAAACTACCAAATGTTGGGTAACTTCCCCTAGTTATAGGAATCTAGGAAGGGCTCTGCTAGCTGTGTTGTGTTAAGGACCCAAGTCTGATTCTGATCCCTAAAACTGAATATTGTGTTACATACGGATATTATGTTGTGTTGTGTAATGACTATAAACTATTGTATGGGGTGACTGATTCACCTAGATGATTCACCCCTTATTTGGGGTGCATATGATGTTGCTGAAGGATTATGTAGCCCAAAGGAGGACTGACCAATGTGTTGAAACTATGCCTTGTAGGGGGAAGGGAATGTGTTTTGTAGAAACCAAGGCACATGCAAACAAAGTGGCTAGGAGACAAGTGTTAGTACGAGAAAAGACAAGTGCATACAAAGTGTGAGCTAAAATGCAAGAAGAAAATGTAGACCACGAAAGGTGCGTTGTAAACATGGGAAACCACTCATGATGTCACAAGACAATCAAGGGTAATGAAGCCAAATGTAGATAGTGTGTACACAAGACAAAGGGAAAATCCCGTAAACAGTATAAAATGATGACAAACAATGTAACAGACAACCGTGGAATAAAATAGGCTTGCAAGACAAATGCTACACATGAAGCAACCATTAGCATGTTATAAAGATAAAAATTATTTTAAAGCATTTATAATCTGATATAGTAGTGTATGAAAGTGGATGCCCCCAAGAGCCTCTATGGGATTGGTAATAGGTATTGTGCCAAGCATCTATCTTACGTGTATGGATCTATAAAATCTATGATCACAACTAGAAAGGAAAGTGAATGTGCATGTGAGATAATGACATACAAGATATCTATCTATCATGTGTAGTAAAGTATACGTGTAAAATCATAAGTAAGCAAGAGTAAATGCAACCAAGATATGCATTATGTTATGGATGAGATTGAATGGAATGTAGAGTGAATAATAGGAGCAACGCGCCCCCTGAGTGGATGTGTATGTATGAGATGATGTTCATTTTTTTCCCTCAATAGTCAAGAATGAACCGTAAATGAGAGTATGTCATTGAGAAATCAACTGAAATGTGTGTACTAAAAATATGTGATCATCAAAGCATAAATTATAGGGTGTAAGCATGTGACTAAGTGAGAGTGTGAGTAAGCACAAGAGTGTGGTGAGTTCCATTTTTATATACAGACCCTCAACAATCGAGTATGGACCATGGAACTAGAGTGCATCATAGGGTAATGATCACAGCATGTAGAAGTGGATGTCAAAAATATATGTCATGAATGTGTAGAGTATATGATGTGTAAAAGGAGATGAATGTGTGAAATTTCTAGTGTGTAATGTGTATGTTAAGAAATAGGTGTTGAATGTGCAAAGCATTTTGTTGAAGGGATTGATTGTAGACACGTTGAGTGTGTTATGTGTATTGTCGAATGTGTAATGTGTTGGGTTGATTGTAACATCCTCATTTTATACTTTAGAACAAGTCAAAAAAAAAATTTATTTTTTTTTTGATAATTGCATACTGGTTCTAAATACATAATTTAGAACTCACAATTCAATAACCATTCATATAACAGACAACCATATGCAGCTGTAATGACTCGGAGTACCTCCGATCTATTCATTCCATGACTCGGTAATCTACCGATCTATTCATGAGTAATAAGAGTCGGTGTTTTTATTTAACACATTACTCTTGCGGCTCTCTTCCCTAATCTGGGATTCAGAATGCTCTCTCCAAGGAATCTAACTGAATAATTGTTACTATTATTCATTGGCATCTCATCCCTTACACTAGGTGAATTAGGACAACGCAATCAGTAGCTTGCGATACTTTGGCGAAAGATTTGAAACATACTGTTCATGTCTCGTATTCCTTAACGGCATACTCGTCAATCTGGAATACGTCCTTCACCCCCATTCTTATGTTATTATAGAATGTCTTACACTGACTACCGTCAGTCCTTCCTTTCACAACTGAATCACTCGGAGGTAGAATAACAAGGTGATAATGTTATATGGATGCCCACGAGGATTAGGGATATGATGACATATTGGTTCAACCTTGCAGTTTCAACCAGTGTATCACGATACCCCGAATCTCCGAGGCAGCCTATATAACATGACCACGTTCATTAATCGGTCCCAGGGTAACTCGTCGCGAAATCAAGTGTAAATCTTAGCGATCAATGCAAAGGGTGTCGCCATAAGTCATCTGCGTTATTGTAACTTCGAGAAGATCCTAATCTTCTCGGAGGTACAACTCTACAGCTGACTTTATGTCGTCAACCTTTAAATCCGCCTCGAAAAGATCTACTCAGTAGCAAAGCGTTACGCACTTGAGTTTAAATTACTTTTAAAGACCTATCCCTAAGGTTATCCTTTCTGATTCCCTGGATTCTTCGTCTTAAGACGACCCTCCTCTATAAAACCCATTACATGGTAGAGGTATTACGGTCAGGTTCTCATTAAGGAGTCATTAGAATACACTTGATTCTAAAGCAACAGAATCAGACAATATCTCATAACCTTTGCTTGAGATTGCCATCTGAACTCCATTTGTTTGAACATCAGTTCTCTTAACTGAATTTATATCATAACTTTTTAGTATAAAGATATAAATGATTAATAATCCAATTTAATATTGTCCTGTCGATGCTTAGGACTAGGGATTAGTAATTTAATCCAGTTTGTTTTGCGTTCTCTTTTAGGCTCACTTTTAACCTATCTTCTAGAAAGACATTATTTAGATCCAATATTAATTTCGCTAGAAACAGATTAGAACTTCTAAATACTCATAAGAATTCAATCTCATTTTCTTGCAAGCTTCCATTGTCAATCACAAAAGCATCCATATTATACAATGATAACATTGCCCCTTCGTTACATAAACCGAAGAAGGTCAACTTTCAAAAATAGAATACAAACACATAAGTATCAAACACTTATTTCCATTCCTTTCAAAACTATACAATTACATTTTTTGCAACAACATACTTGATGCATAATGCTTAACGGAAAAGAAACATCTTTTCACATATAGTACATCTGTAAAATCAAGCTCTAATTCATTATAATTCAAATAAACAATCTGATCAGCTTGTTAGATCTGCACTGCTTTTACCTCTTACGGTAACCATCTGCAAAAATAGTCAACATGAGTCAGTTCAATGAACTGAGCATGATAAGCATCTAACTTTTAAAAAAATTGCAATCCATCAATTGTTTTCATTAACACAACCCTGTTTAAATGAGGTCAAATATTCACATAAGTAAACATATTCAGACTATTGTCCTTGTAATACAGAATGATTACAAATATGTAACTCTATCATTGTTACAAAATTAGTCTTAATCACTTTCTAATATTTCATCAAATATTTATAAGATAATCAAGGAACGAATGTACACAAACAATCATTGAATCCAAAAATCACAACATTGGTCAAATCGTTTCATTCTTCCAAAAAAGGAAACAACATAACAATTCGGAATTCCACCAATATGTTACAAAACAATTTCCCACTGTTAGATAAATATCAACAATTATAAAATAAAGGAAGAGAAAGAACTAATCCATTCATACTTCCTTTCACATAAGTTCATCACTGTACCGTCTTCTACATATAAAAACATTCAACCAGTAAATAAATGAACAAGTTAAACAAGCCACAAGCAAGATTGCCGTTCTAAAATCAAGAAAATAGAAACACAGCAAAACTCCTGCACAGCAGCTAACACATCAATCAATCCATGTATCAACCCTGAAGTCCAATACTAGATTCCTTCTAAGCACATTAAGGCTTTCGACACCAAGTTCGAAAACAAGAAACTTCAAGCGTATTGCTGTAAACAAAAACCTCTATAGCATCAAGCAATTTGAGGTTTCCTAAAGACTATGCTATGTTGACCCACACAGTATTTCCAAATCATGCTCAGTCAAATCGGACCGAATAAATGGAAAGGAACAAAGCATACTTATTCTTGCTCAGTCAAAATCAGACTGAAGTAAAAGAAGGGAATACAACCAATCGATCCTTACCTTGGTGCAAGAAAGTCTTAGTGTGATATTCGCGACTTACCCAAACAAGGTCAGAACATGAAACAATCATCCATACTCAAGTATCTCAAATAGAGACAAAGACAGTGATCCAAAGTCAAGTTCAGAAAGAGACAGAAGTACCAGCTTACCTTTCCAGAATTCCAAATGATTCAAACGGAGGTAACAATTCGAGCAAATGCATATGAATTCATACTGATGTTCATCAACGAAGCATAATAAGAATCAGGACGAACAGATTATATTCTTTGATTTCAAACCAAGAACCCGACTGAACTCTGCCAACCTTTTTACACAAATATGTACAGGTTGAAGACGTACATGTTCACCTAAGAATTCTGTACCTCAAAAACCCATGCAACACGAAGAGTAATTCCAATCGTAAAATAACAGAGATCGAAATACATGTTATTCCATTCAAGTCATCAGGCACATAAAATCACCAACAACTTAACTTTATTTAAGCTTGAATAAGATTCTAAATATGAATCATTCAATGCGACTCCTCAGAGTCGTCCAGATTCACAACGATTGTATATATATACATATATATTCACACGGCTGTAAACTGTTAACGGTTTTGTACTCATAACCACTGAACCCTACATGCAACGTACTATGAAATTGGTTGGATAAATCCATCTATGCCAGCTCATGGCAAACATTCAGGAATGAAAACAAGTGTAAGCAAATCGAAGATCCCATTTCAAAGCAAGGAAAACAACTGAGCCGCTTCGAAACTTTTCAAACAGCTTTACACAAAGAAATGCAAATACATACCCAGGAAATCTATATCTCATTATTTATTACAAATAACCGTGGTCAGAAGGCCTGTTCCCTTTCTCTACCAAGGTCTTCCACGAAAATCAAATAACAAAAACACAAGGATGAATCTACATCCACAACAGTAGATAGCTATATATGATTCAATCAAGGACTCCACTCGAGTCGTTTATAATAAAGTATAGATGTAACAATATTATACATAGTCAACAAGTATTCCCGTTTCCACAATAACAAGGAAAACAACTTCCGTTGGGGTCGTAAAGACTACTGGTAACACAACAGTTTCCTGTTCCAAGCCAAAAAATTTGAAAATAAATGAAAACCGAAAAAGTATCATTAGTACGCTGTCAACAAATACCCACGACAGAGTTCCTAAAGAGGCAATAATACTGATCAATCTTACAGTATTCATCAGAATCATTCCATACAGTTTCCATAACAAGAAACAACGACCACAAATCAAACAACATACAGTGGTCTTATACTCACACACAGGTATATTCTAAGGGCTCACGCCAAACAGGGCCGAACACTCAAACTCTTTATATATAAATACCTCACATGTATAAGCCAGAATGAATACTCAAAGCAAATAGAGCCGACAATTCGATTTCAATAAACACCCATCAAGAGGAAATTGAAAAATCGAACCAAAAGAGATACAGTGCCAAAAAATTAAAACAAGATCTCCATAGAAAATTCATCTAATTTTCACAAAACATTTGAACAGAGTTGTTCTAATGAAATCACTTGAAAGACAGCAAGATATTTAAAGGTTTAGGGCCCTAACATGCCTATATTTTTGATCAAATTTCCGAAGCAGACCACAGGAAGAGCTCAAACTTCCTCTTCTTTTTCCTCGATAAAGCGACCAACAAAATTTTGCTATCTCCATCACATATATATCCTCCAAGACAGAGAAAAGAGCTAGAGTAGTTCAAACTTGCCATGCAACACAAAGAGAACTGGTGCGAAGAAACCAGTAAACAAGCAGAGAGGAGAGAGAGAGAAGACCGAAAATCGTGACAAACCAAAACAAACCTTCAACTTCTCATTTGCATGCCTTCTCGCGAGTTCCGAGCTTGTCTCCCTAGAACATTGAATGTCATTAAACCAACTTTCCCGATTTAAACTCAACGTTCCACCCGACCGCCAGAATTGGCGACAGGTCCAACTGACAACCTCATGGTCATTTCCAAACTTCAGCGACCTGCCACGTCAGAACAAGTTAGCTATCTGCCTAAACCTTCCGCCATGACCTATCCCTCATCCTTATCCCCAGCATTAATTGCCATAGAAAACGCCCGCCCATGGTTTCGCACTCCCTTCCATAGGCCCCTTTTACATTCTCCTTATTAGTTAGGTTAGTATCTTTGGTTAGAAATTTAGGGGTAATACCCATACTGACCAATTTACACATAGATACTAACTTAGGATATTAACACATAGCCTAGGTCTAGGTTAGATTAACAATAATCTAACCCCTAGGTTAGGTTTTAGTTTTAGGTTACTAACCATTAATAATTCCAGTTAGGGTATAACATTTTATATGCCAAGGAAAAGACCTAAAATCATGCATCTCCAAACAAGATTCACTCCTATACGGCCGTTAGGATACAGGAATATACATGATAGAATTATTACCTGGTCCACATCTGAGACCTTCCAGATATACTTCGATATCGGGAACCAATTCATTTCCCAAGATCAGCCTGAGTCATACTCCTGACCAGCTTAATCAATGCTTCCATACCTTGCAACTTGTTCAAGGTCTGTGATCTAATTTATCACAAACAGATTTAAAGCATTACTTGGATCAATTACACTGATCCAAGACTAGATATTATAGATGAATATCTCTATAATTCATTCCATGATCATATTAATATTCAGACACAAAATGAAATAAATAAAAGAGTCTAATCATATTCTGACTCAGTCAAAGATCTGCTATCTGCAAGAAATTAGTACATATCAAGCATGATTTCTGAATCGAGGAACACATCCTTTTACAAGAAATCACATATCAACACTTGAATGCTTATGAGAAAGTAACAACAGTTCAGGGTGTTACATGCTTCCCTCCTAAAAAGATTCATCGTCCCGATGAATCACATATTAAATTAACCTTCAGGTCAATCAATTTATTAGTACACAAACAATGTGACTACTTCCATATTAAATAGTTTCAGAAATCAATGTCACAACACATTTATTCAACCTGAATAAAGTCTGCCTTAATCTGGCTTTCATAAATACTTAAAAACAATCAATTCATAAAAGTATATCTTTGTCAACAGTTTTCATTCTGTTGCAAAAAGAGAAGGAAAAGTAATTTTCATCTCTTCCAGATTTTCCCAAGTTGCACTTTCTTCGATAAACTAGTCCCACTGGACCTTACACTTGCTGTATATCACGATTTCTTACATGCACATTGGTGAGTTTCCCAGCACCTAGTGTGGGTTTAAACCACGGATCTATTCCTGTGTCTTGGACCTGTAAGGAATTTTCCAATTTAAAAACATGTGGACAGATCTGCAACGTATTTCTAAGCAAAGAAATATTTGAAAACATAATGCTTTCCAGAATTCCAAATAGATTCAAAACGGAGGGTAACAAATTCAAAGCAAGTGCATATGAAATTCATACTGATATTCATCAACGAAGCATAACAAGAATCAGACAACAAATTAATCTCTGATTTCACACCAAGAACCCGACTGAACTCTGCCAATCTTTTTACAACAAATTTGATAGGTCGAAGACGTAAATGCTCGCCTAAGATTCTGTACCACAAAACCCATGCAACACAAGAGTAATTCCCGAAAATAACAGAGGTCTATTACGTGTTATTCCTTCAAGTCGCAGGTTCAACAATCACCAACTATTTAAATATATTCAACTTGAATAAGATTCAAATATAAAACATACAATCGAATCTCATAGTCATTCAGATTACAACGATTGTAATATATTACACTATATGCACGTGCTGTATACTGTTAATGGGTTTATACCCATAACCGCTGAACCCTACAGCAGCATACTATGAAATTGGTGATGAATCCTTCTATGCCAGCTATGGCAAACATTCAGAATAAAAACAAGTGTAAGCAAATCGAATACCCCTTTCAAAGCAAAGAAATCAACTGAGCCGCTTCGAAACTTTCGAATAGTTTACACAAAGAAATGCAAATGCATACCTAGGAAGTCTATATCCTTTATTCATTCAAATAACGGTGATCAAAAGACCTGTTTCTTCTTACCAAGCTTCCACGAAAACAATTCACAAAACTTATGGATGAATCTACATTCTCAGCAATAGATAGCAATATACGATTCAATCATGGACTCCACTGAGTCGATAAAATAAAGTACAGATGTATCTATATTATACACAGTCAACAAGTAATCCCGTTACCACAATAACAAGGAAAACAACTTCCGCTAGGTCGTATAGACTACGGTAACACAACAATTACCTGATCCTAGCAAAAATTAGAAGACAAATTAAAACCCAAAAAGTATCATTATACACTGTCAACAAAAACCATGACAGAGTTCCCAAAGAAGCAATAATATTGATCAATCTTACATTATCCATCAAAATCATTCCATACAGTTTCCACAGCAAGAAACAGCGACCACAAATCAACAACATACAGTGGTCTATTCTCAACACAAGTATATTCTTTGGGCTCACGCCAAACAGGCCGAGCATTCATGCTCTTTACATATAAATATCTCATATATTTAAACCAGAAAGAATACACAAAGGAATAGAGCCACAATTCGATTTTAACAAACACCCATCTAGAGGAAATTGAAAAATCGAACTAGAAGAGATACAGTACCAAAATTTAAACAAGATCTCCATAGAAAATCCTTTATTTTCTCAAAACATTTGAACAGAGTTGTTCTAATGAAATCACTTGAAAGACAGCAAGAAATTTAAAGGTTAGGGCCTAACATGCCTGTATTTTTGATCAAATTTCCGAAGCAGACCACTGGAAGAGCTCAAACTTCCTTTTCTTTTTCCAAGATAAAGCGACCAACAAAATTTCACTGTCTCCATCACATATATATCTTCCATGACAGAGAAAAGAGCCAGAGAAATTCATTCTTGCCATGCAACTCAAGGAGAACTGGTGTGAAGAACCAGTAAACAAGCAGAGAGAGAGAGAAGACCAAAAATCGCGACAAACCAAACAAACCTTCAACTTCCCGTTTGCATGCCTTCTCGCGAGTTCTGAGCTCGTTTCCCTAGAACATTGAATGCCATTAAACCAACTTTCCCACTTAAACTCAACTTCCACCGACTGCCAGAATTGGCTACAGTCCAACTACAACTCATGCTCATTTCCAAACTTAGCAAATTGCCACGTCTGCACAGGTTAGCCGCCGCTTAAGCCTCCGCCATGACCTGTCCCTCATCCTTATCCCCAGCATTAATTGCCATAGAAAACGCCGCCCATGGTTCGCACCCCTCCATAGGCCCCTTTACATCCTCCTCAATAGTTAGGTTAGTATCTTAGGTTAGAATTTAGGGTAATACCCATACTAACCAATTTACACATAGATACTAACTTAGGATATTAACACATAGCCTAGGTCTAGGTTAGCTCAACAATAATCTAACCCCTAGGTTAGGTTTTAGTTTTTAGGTTACTAACCATTAATAATTCCAGTTAGGTATAACATTTTATATGCCAAGAAAAGACCTAAAATCATGCATCTCCGAACAGGATTTACTCCTATACAGCCGTTAGGCTACAGGAATATACATGACAGAATTATTACTTGGTCCACGTCCGAGACCTTCCAGATATACCTCCATATCGGGAACCAATTCATTTCTCAAGATCAGCCTAAGTCATACTCCTGACCAGCTTAATAAATGCTTCCATACCTTGCAACCTGTTCAAGGTCTGTGATCTAATTTATCACAAACAGATTTAAAGCATTACTTGGATCAATTCCACTGATCCAAGTCTAGATATTATAGATGAATATCTCTATAATTCATTCCGTGATCAGATTAATATTCAGACACAAAATGAAATAAATAAAAGAGTCTAATCATATTCTGACTCAGTCAAGATCTGCAATCTGCAAGAAATTCAGTACATATCAAGCATGATTTCTGAATCGAGGAACACATCCTTTTACAAGAAATCACATATCAACACTTGAATGCTTATGAGAAAGTAACAACAGTTCAGGGTGTTACATGCTTCCCTCCTAAAAAGATTCATCGTCCCGATGAATCACATATTAAATTAACCTTCAGGTCAATCAATTTATTAGTACACAAACAATGTGACTACTTCCATATTAAATAGTTTCAGAAATCAATGTCACAACACATTTATTCAACCTGAATAAAGTCTGCCTTAATCTGGCTTTCATAAATACTTAAAAACAATCAATTCATAAAAGTATATCTTTGTCAACAGTTTTCATTCTGTTGCAAAAAGAGAAGGAAAAGTAATTTTCATCTCTTCCAGATTTTCCCAAGTTGCACTTTCTTCGCTAAACTAGTCCCACTGGACCTTACATTGCTGTATATCACGATTTCTTAAATGCAATTGGTGAGTTTCCAGCACTCGTGTGGGTTTAACCACGATTATTCCTGGGTCTTGGACCTGTAAGGAATTCCAATTTAAAACATGTGACAGATCTGCAACGTATTTCTTAAGCAAAGAAATATTGAAAACATCATGCATGCGAGATAAAGCAGGTGGCAATGCTAAACGATAAGCTACAAGATTGATTATTTCGACAATTTCGAAAGGTCCCACAAATCGTGGTGATAACTTGGCAGCCTTGCCAAAAGTTATAGAACTCTTTCTGGGTTTAACACGAAGAAAAACCTTATCACCAAGCTCAAACTTTCTATCAACCCGCTTAAGGTCAACATAGCTCTTCTGTCTATCTGTTGCTTCCTTTAATCGTTCACGAATCAGCTTAACTTGCTGTTCCATTTCTGTGAGAATCTCTGGTCCAATTACCACTCTATCCTCAACACTGTCCCAACTTACAGGGTTTCTGCACTTTCTTCCATAAAGTGCTTCAAATGGTGCCATCTTAAGAGATGAGTGATAAGTGTTGTTGTATGCGAACTCAACTAATGGAAGATACTCTTCCCATTTATACTGTTGATCCATGCAATACATTCGCAACATGTCCTCCAACACTTGATTTACCCTCTCAGTTTGCCCATCCGTTTCTGGATGATATGCAGAACTGAAGTTTAGTTTAGTTCCTAGGGCTGCATTAAGCATTTGCCAAAACCTTGATGTCATTCTAGGATCCCTGTCAGATATAATCAATTCTGGTACACCATGCAATCTGAAAATTTCGTGTACAAACCTCTTGGCCAGCACTGGTGAATCATCCTTTAGATTTCCAATGATGAAATGAGCTACCTTAGTCAGTTTATCTACAACTACTAGGATAACATCATGTTTATTCCTGGACATAGGTAGTCCTTGTACAAAATCCATGGTTATTACTTGCCATTTGTACTGTGGTATGCTATGAGGATATAACAGTCCAGTAGGGTGCATATGTTCTGCCTTCACCCGCTGACATTCCAGGTAATGAGTCACAAAATTTATCACATCCTTTTTCATACCTTTCCAGAAGTATTGTTGTTTCAAATCAGCTAGCATTTTTGTGATACCTGGGTGTCCAGAGAAAGGTGAATTATGAAATTCAACTAACAACTTCTTTCTCAAATCATTCAGCACAGGTACATATACCCTATTTTCATAACGCAAGATTCCTTCATTATCAAAATGAAAACCTTCATACCTTTTATCTTTAGGTTCTGCAGCAAGCGCTGCTTTTACTTGCTAAAAATATGCATCTGATTCTGAGGCACTTTTTACCTCATCTTTAAACTGAGTTCTCAATGTTATAAGAGCAGAAATGTGCCTCCTACGACTTAGAGCATCAGCTACTCTATTCTCCTTCCCTTTGATATAGCTAATATCAAAGTCATATTGTGATAAAAATTCTAACCACCTTCTTTGTCTGGCATTCAGATTGGGCTGAGTAAAAATATATTTCAGTCCTAAGTGATCAGTTTTCAACTCAAAAGGTTTCCCAAGTAAATAGTGTCTCCAGACTTGAAACGCATGAACAATGGCAGCAAGTTCCAAATCATGAGGGGCATAATTCAGCTCATGCAACTTAAGTTTTCTACTTTCATAAGCTATGACCTGATCATTTTGTAACAAAACATCTCCAAGGCCTTCCCCAGAAGCATCCGTTACAATAGTAAAATTCCCATTAGGGTTTGGTACAGCCAATATAGGTGCAGAAGTCAACTGGTCTTTCAGACTTTTGAAAGCCGCTTCGCACTTGTCATTCCACATGAATTTCTTATCCTTCTTTTGCAATGAAGTTATTGGTGCAGCTACCTTAGAAAAATCCTTTACAAATTTTCTATAGTAACCAGCAAGACCCATGAAGCTTCTTACTTCATGCACATTCTTTGGTGCAGGCCACTCAGTTATTGCCACTATTTTTGAAGGATCTACAGCGATTCCTTCTTTACTTATGACATGACCCAAATAGTGAACTTCTGAATCAAAGAAAGAACATTTGGATAACTTACCATACAACTTCCTCTTTCTCAAAATTCCCAAAACTATCTTCAAATGCTCATTGTGCTCCTCAACACTTTTAGAATAAATGAGAATATCGTCCAAGAATACAAGTACAAACTTGTCCAGGTATTCTTGAAAAATATTGTTCATTAAATTCATAAAGGCTGCGGGTGCATTAGTTAACCCAAAGGGTAGAACTGTAAATTCATAATGTCCATACCTGGTTCGGAAAGCTGTTTTATGAATATCTTCCTCTTTAATCCTTAACTGATGATAACCAGATCGAAGGTCTATCTTAGAATAAACCGCTGCTCCACGCATTTGATCAAATAGATCATCGATCCTAGGAAGTGGATATCGGTTCTTGATTGTTGCTTTGTTCAACATCCGATAATCAATACACAGCCTTAGTGTTCCATCCTTCTTTTTCACAAATATTACAGGCGCACCCCAAGGTAAAACACTTGGTCTAATCAAACCTTTTGTCAAAAGTTCATGCAACTGTGCCTTAAGCTCGACTAACTCTGTAGTAGTCATCCTATAAGGCGCTTTAGAAATAGGTTCAGTTCCTGGTTTGATTTCAATGGTGAATTCAAATTCTCTCTTGGGTGGTAACCCTGGTAATTCTGCAGGAAAAACATCCCTGAAACTTTGTAACAGTGGAATTTGCTTCATGTAATCACCATCTTCTTCTGAAGATTCAGATATCTTTACTGCATAAAGAGTACATCCTTTATTCTTAGCCTTTTTAAGCTGCATAGCTGACAGTTTTCTAACTGAAATTTCCCGTTTCACACCTTGAATCTCTGCTGATTCCAGCTGATCATCTAAACATTTTATGTTCTTTTCATAGCAATCTACCTTTGCTTTATGGTCAGCTAACCAATTGACACCAATAATAATGTCATACGATCCCAAAGGTGTAACATAGAGATCAACTTCCGTGGAGAAATTAGGTAAATCAAGGGCTGCTCCAAAGAGACACATACTCACTGTATGAATAGAATTATTACCATACTCTACAGTCCAAGATTTATCCATTTTCCCAGCTTTTCTTTTAAGTTTAGAAGCAAGTTTATTAGAAATAAAACATTCAGTAGCTCCTATATCAAAAAGAATAGTGACAGGTATGCCGAATAACTTACCCAGAACTTCTATAGGTGTTGCTTGCTTTTCAGCTTGCTTGTCTGCTACTGCAGCATGTATCTTATGCTGCTGATTACGATCATCCTTCTTCAAAGGACATTGATTCGCATAGTGGTCCTTGCCACAATTGTAACAGCCTCCTACAGGTCCCTTCTTAGGCTCAGCATTACCTCCAGCCTTGAAATTGTCACGCTGTCCTCCATAGGGCTTCTGCCCATTGTTATAATTTTTAACAAAATTATCCCTTACATTTCCAGCAGGCTTATTTACTGCTGCTTTCTTATTGTTATCTCCTGGAAACTTACTCTTGTTTCCAAACTTTTTCCATGGTCCTTTTCTGGGTGCAAGAGAGGTTGAAGAAGGGTTTGCAGTCTTCTTCCGCACTTCCTCCTTATGAGCAGAAATAGCCTTTAATTTCTGTTCTTGCCTTATGGCCTTTTCAACAACTCCTTCCATAGTGGTTGGACTGTGAACATCGACCCCTCCCCCTATCACTGGATTCAATCCCATGATGAATTTCCGTATCCTGAACTTTTCGTCAGTTTGATATTGTGGTACATACTTGAGGAGTTTTGTAAACCGCTCCCATTATTCAGTTACCGTTAGCTTCCCTTGAGCTAAGTTCTGGAATTCTGTCATTTTCTGATCATAGAAAAGTTGTGGCAGCCACCGTTGCCTAAAATAGCCTTTAAATTAATCCCAAGTAATATTGGTCTCATCAATGTTTAGCTCAGCTTTTCGGCTATCCCACCACGAAGATGCTTCGTGAGAAAGCTGATAGGCTCCCCAAATAGCTTTGGTTTCCTCTGAGAAGTTCCTTATTGCAAAGTACTTCTCCATTTCGCTGAGCTAGTTCTCAGCTCCATCTCCTAATGTGGTGCCATCATACTTAAGTGGACTTATCCTTTTTATATCATTAGTGAGTTCTGCTGCCAATCTGGCCTTTTTGTTTTCTGGTTGGACAGGTGCATTCACAGCATTAACATCAACAGCCATTTCGGGGTTGTCCTCAGGAGGTTGTTGATTATTATTATCAGCTTCTTCATCCTCCTCATTTCCCATCACCTGTTGTTCAAGTACAGCCAAGCGATCTCTTGTGTCCAACAGGGCAGCAAGGATCTCATCAAGTTTCTGGGTTGTTGCCTCTCCTCCTTCAGGTGGAGCATTACTCGCAACGTTCCCCCTTGTTCTAACCATTTTCTGTTACAAGAAAATTTAGGTTTTTATCAGATTATGGACTCAATAAGTCCAAGAGCTGCAACCTTCAGCTCTGATACCCAGATGTAACATCCTCATTTTATACTTTAGAACAAGTCAATTTTTTTTATTTATTTTTTTTGATAATTGCATACTGGTTCTAAATACATAATTTAGAACTCACAATTCAATAACCATTCATATAACAGACAACCATATGCAGCTGTAATGACTCGGAGTACCTCCGATCTATTCATTCCATGCTCGGTAATCTACCGATCTATTCATGAGTAATAAGAGTCGGTGTTTTTATTTAACACATTACTCTTGTGGTTCTCTTCCCTAATCTGGGATTCAGAATGCTCTGTCCAAGGAATCTAACTGAATAATTGTTACTATTATTCATCGGCATCTCATCCCTTAGACTAGGTGAATTAGGACAACGCAATCAGCAGCTTGCGATACTTTGGCCAAAGATTTGAAACATATTGTTCATGTCTCGTATTCCTTAACGGCATACTCGTCAATCTGGAATACGTCCTTCACCCCATTCATATGTTATATAGAATGTCTTATACTGACTACTGTCAGTCCTTCCTTTCACAACTGAATCACTCGGAGGCAGATTAACAAGGTGATAATGTTATATGGATGACCACGAGGATTAGGGATATGATGACTGTTATCCAATTTTGCACACTTGGCAAGATTGGACAACGGGGTCCTATCACGTTCAAAATAAAATAATAGTCCCAGGAACCCACCTTCGGTTATTATCGAGATGCAATAATTAAAAAATAATTCCTAAATTGCATATGAAGAGATCACCTAGCATCGAAAGGCACCCAGTTGATCTCAACTCGGTGGAGAGTTCAGGGTCGAGTTGATAAAGAACCCGGTGTCAAATTGATAGTCATCTCGGAAATCATCTCAGTAGAGACTCTCAATTGTAAGAGCTCGACGATGGCCTTGTTAATGCAAAATATAGCTCGTTGAAAATTGACGAATGAAAGGAACTGTACAAGGATCCCGGTGGAGATCGATGCAAAAAGATCCGAAGGCCAAGTCGGGGAGAGTCAAAGTTTGAGCTATCAATAAAGTCTCAATGAATTGGAAAGGTTCAAGCCACAAGCGGAAGCGAAGGCATAGATAAGGAGTTCAACTCATCTTCGTGGCTCATTCATTTTGGAGATCATGTGGTGAGCTTCTTTTAGGACACATTCTGCAGAGCTAGGGTGATTCAAACGCAAGCCAAGGCATCAAGAGTGCCATAAAATGAATGGAGATCATTGCATAAACAAAGATACGTGATGGAGCCTTATCAATGGGACTCATCAAGCATGATGGATAATTCAAGGCAACTCGTTTCGCGTGGATGCATTAAAGATGGTTTCTAGGATACAATTCCAGGGCCCATTGATTAATGCAAAACTGGGAGGCCTACTCGAGGTAATTTTTCAACGGTAAGCTCGCAAAGAGAGCAAGAATGTCGGGCCAGGGTATTAGTGAATACAGTATATATATTTTCGCTGGCGTTGTTCAAACCTTCCTCGGCCGAGCATTCGGTGCACAGGCAGCAAGCATTTTGCGGTATAATAAGAGTTCGTTTGAGAACTTCCAACAAGCAGGTTGTCCAACTATGTGTTTATCTGATCAGCATCGTATGCATCCTCAAATTCAAGATTTTCCTTCAAGATATTTTTATGAAAATAAATTAAGTGACAGTGAGAGTGTTACCAACAGACCTGAGGAAATTTATTACAAAGACTCTCTATCAAGACTTGATTAAATTTATTTTACAATGCAATTCATGAAAGCGGATCTCATAGAGGTGGAACTGTTTCATATCAGAGTATTCATGAGGCACAATTTGCTTTGCAATTAAATGAGCACATTCAGTATGGGAACTCAGTGTTGTATCATAGGGCGTGATACAAGGAATTCAGTCTGTGAGAAGAATTTGAGTGAACCATAACCATAACTTGTCATGCAGTTGGAGACAATCAAACTTTGGGCTGAGCTCGGTCATGGGAAGGAAAACTCGGCAGGAGAAAATCATGGGAATCCGAGAAGCCTAATGCCAAGCGGGTTTTCGTGGATGGAAAGCCATGGTCAGACTTCCGTGGAGTGGAGAAATCGGGTCTAATTGCCAGGTTTGCGCGGCAAAGCTGAGGCCGGGGCCCGTGGATTGGTGTGGCCAACCCGTTATGCGGGGATTCGGAGCTGGAATGCCAAGTGGGTTTTTGTGGATGGCAGGCCAAGCTGAAAATCCCGCGCGCTGGTGGGAACTGGGGAGAAATCGGATCAAACTACCAAGGGAAATATTAAGATGGCAATCCGTCATGAAAACCCCGTGCAGTTTGGAGCAGTCCGAGTCTTTTTGCAAGTTACCAGGAGAATTAAAGTGGCAGTTGCAAATTGAGCGTTGATTAATCTTCCGATCGATAAGGGAGGATGATGGCGAGATGGTTGAAGATGGGTCGACGTTTCAGGCTCACAAAAAAGAAAACGCCTTCTCATGGAATACCGTAATTACAGCTTAGAGAAGACAAAAGTTTCCAGCATGCAACGAATGGATGTCTGATCTGATCAGTTCGCCTTTGCCAGCATACTTCTTCCAACTCCGATTCAGGCTCTGAGCATTTGTTGGTCGCGAGAAGCCGTTTTTAAAACTCTCACGCACAGGCAGCAGGCGTGTGCAATACAGTCGAAGCCTTCTTAGCGCTTCCAGCAAGCAGCTGCATGAAACAAATATTCACTGCCGTGCACGATGGATTGGAGTCATGACCTTCAAGGCTTCATGAAATTTGCTCGGGTCAGGAGATGAAGGTTTATTACGGTGCAGAATGAAACGATTCGCATTGCTCAACATTTCCTTCCTAGAAACGAATTGAATGCGAAGGTCAACTCTGAAAATACCCGGTCAGCCGTTTTGCCCTGCTACATCCTTGTTACTCGTAAATGGTCTCTTCGAGAAAATCCGAGAGCAGAGGCAATATTTATACCTTCCATTAGATACGTCCAATCAGACAATAAAAGTATTCTTTTACCAGATTCAGAGAAGCTTGTTTTTAAACAATGGACGATATACTGCAGTTTCAAGCTAGTTTTATCTAGCTTTATTTCTATTAGCTTTGATCCGCGACTAAGGAAGAATTCATATGGTTGTTACTGTACATTTTTTTTAAGGTCCTCTTGGCTGCCCCAGTTGTTCAATGTATTTTTTGAAGAGCTTATTTCACGTGTTGCAAATTGTAACATAAAAGATCTTTTTAGTTTCTGAAAAAATGAGTATATTGTATAGCTCACGGCTACCTATGCCATAGGTTCCAATAGTAGCATAATTGTCGACTGGAGCTGAGATTTCCGGGTGCACTGCCAAAATACCAAGGGGCTCTTTGGCCAAAAAATCAGTCTTAGGGTGTCTATCAGACATGTTATGGGCATGAGACTGTGTCATCATCATGGCAGCATTAGGTCTTTATTAATAATGGCATTTTCTCATCATTTGGAAGGTACAAATTGTGCTTATTATGGCAAAGCTAAACATTCTTACTACAAGTGTTATATGATAAGGAAGAACCGTGAGCATTGTGGTAAAACCATTCTTAGAGGCGTGAAAATGTGAACATGATCGAACAAATCTTGATATTTCCCGCAGATACAAAACACAGAATAGCTCAAGAGATCGACCGAATCAGTTGGGAGCTCGTGGTGATGTTTCATGAAGTTTGAACGAGGAATTCAGAATGGCCTCGAGTTAACAGAGCAAAACGGTAAGAATCAAGTTTGATAGCCCACCATTCGGAGGACTCAATGCAAAAGAGCGCGATTACCAAAGCAAGGAAAGAGTTAGTGCAGGGTCAAAAATCGATTGCAACACCGAGTTAGCGGATTCGAAGCTCACCGAGTTGAGATTTGTGCAGACTCTATCCACATGGACCCCCCTCCTCTTCAAGTCAAACGGGTCAACGGGGGGGTCCCAACATTATGTTAATTAAATTAATATTTTATTTAAATATTTTAATAATAATATTTATTATTATTATTTAAATATTTTATTTAAATATTCTTTTAATTAATTGAGAAGACTTGGTCATCAGGCAATTAATGACCCATGATGGAACCTTCTCAGGTAGTTCAACTAACTGTAATAAATACATCATGGGCCTTCATTTTAGGAATGTAATTATGACCATTTCCTCTTCTTTCTCACATATTCTTCTATAAATGTAAGTTGGGAGCTCATTTCAAAGGGTTCCAACAGTTCAGACATGTTGGACAGTTAGATATCTCAGGCGAGTGTATACTTTTCAAAAATCCTCTCTCTTCTGCAAGTTGTTCTTGTGTGTTGAGAGAACTTTCAAGCCTCCTCTTCAAGACTGTAATGGCAACTATTGCCTCTTCTGAATGTATGATGCATTGTGCATGTTATTGAAGCAATAAAAGTGTGTGTTTTGTGACTAATCTCGGTCCTTTCATCCTTCTATGCTTTTTTGTGCCTTTCTCATACTTGCAGGTACACTGTGCAAGTTTAAGTTCTATTGCAGGTTCTTGGAGTTCTGTGCTTATCGAGTGGTGGAGTATTACATGCAGTTGAGTTGTGGTGTCTATTCACCCTTCTTGAGTTCATCCTTCTTCGCTGGGAAACTGGTATATTTCTCAGTCTGATACAGTTTAACCAAGGGAACGCGTGTCTCTTAGTCTGTGGTATCATGTACCCTCTCTAAGTTGCAGTAGGTGAAGTTGACCTGTGGTGCACACACCCTCTTCAAATTAACCCTTCCTGAATCTGAAGACACCCTTGATTCGGTGCATCACCATCCCTAGTATAGTTTCATTTCTGTAAATCTCTTTCCCTAAAACCCCATGAAAATGTTAGCATAGGACTAGATAATCATTTTTGTTACACTAGGAGTAGTACAGCACTTAGTTTAGGAAGAGGAAGCCGGCCTTCTCCGGAGGTTCACCTCGAGCCCAAGTCCCACAGCTTGAGAGGTGATCCCATGTGTCCCAATCGCACCGAACGTCCTATTCACATCCTGGCCATTCGGGGGGTGCAGTGATTTGGCGACAACAATGACATACTGGTTCAACCTTGTAGTTCAACCAGTGTGTCATGATACCCCGAATCTCCTAGGCAGCCTTATAACATGACCATGTTCTTAATCGGTGCCAGGGTAACTCGTGTGAAAACAAGTGTAAATCTTAGCGATCAATGCAAAGGGTGTCGCCATAAGTCATCTGCATTATTGTAACTTCAAGAAGATCCTAATCTTCTCGGAGGTACAACTCTGCAGTTGACTTATGTCGTCAACCTTTAAATCCGCCTCGAAAAGATCTACTCAGTAACAAGCATTACGCACTTGAGTTTAAATTAATTTTAAAGACTTTTCCCTAAGGTTAGCCTTTCCAAATCCCTGGATTCTTCGTCTTAAGACGACCCTCCTCTATAAAACCCATTACATGGTAGAGGTATTATGGTCAGTTCTCATCAAGGAGTCATTAGAATACACCTGATTCTAAAACAACAGAATGGGACAATATCTCATAACCTTTGCTAGAGATTGCCGTCTGAACTCCATTTGATTGTATATCAGTTCTCTTAACTGAATTTATATCATACTTTTTAGTATAAAGATATAAATGATTAAGAATCCAATTTAATATTGTCCTGTCATACTTAGGACAAGGGATTAGTAATTTAATCCAGCTTGTTTAGCGTTCTCTTTTAGGCTCATTTTTAACCTATCCTCTAGAAAGACAATTATTTAAATCCAATATTGCTTTTGCTAGAACAAATTCGAACTACTAAACACTCATAAGAATTCAATCTCATTTACTTGCAAGCTTTCATTGTCAATCACAAAAGCATCCATATTATACAATGATAACAATGCCCCTTCGTTACATAAACCGAAGAAGGTCAACTTTCAGAAATAGAATACAACACATAAGTATCAAACACTTATTTCCATTCCTTTCAAAACTATACAATTACATTTTATGCAACAGCATACTTGATATAATGCTAACGGAAAAGAAACATCTTTTCTCATATAGTACATCTATAAAATCAAGCTGTAATTCATTATAAATCAAATAAACAATCTGATCAGCCTGTCAGATTTGCATTACTTTTACCTCTTACGGCAACCATCTGCAAAAATAGTCAACATGAGTCAGTTCAATGAACTGAGCATGATAAGCACTAACTTTTAAAACAATTGCAATCCATCAATTGTTTTCATTAAACACTCTGTTTAAATGAGAACAAATATCCAAGTAAGTAAACATAATCAGACTATGCCCTTGTAATACAAAATGATTACAAATATGTAACTCTATCATTGTTACAAAATAGTCTTAATCACTTTCTAATATTTCATCAAATATTAAGAAACAAGGAACGAATGTACACAAACAATCATTGAATCCAAAATCACAACATTGGTCAGATTGTTTCATTCTTCCAAAAAAAAGGAAATAACATAACAATTCGGGATTCCACCAATATGTTACAAAACAATTTCCCACTGTTAGACAAATATCAACAAATATTAAATAAAGGAAGAGAAGAACCAATCCATTCATACTTCCTTTCACATAAATTCATCACTGTACCGTCTTCTCCTATGAAAACATTTATCCAGTAAACAAGCAGAGAGAGAGAGAGAAGACCGAAAATCGCGACAAACCAAACAAACCTTCAACTTCCCGTTTGCATGCCTTCTCGCGAGTTCCGAGCTCGTTTCCCTAGAACATTGAATGCCATTAAACCAACTTTCCCGCTTGAACTCAACTTCCACCAACCGCCAGAATTGGCGATAGTCCAACTACAACTCATGCTCATTTCCAAACTTAGCAAATTGCCACGTCTGCACAGGTTAGCCGCCGCTTAAGCCTCCGCCATGACCTTTCCCTCATCCTTATCCCCAGCATTAATTGCCATAGAAAACGCCGCCCATGGTTCGCACCCCTCCATAGGCCCCTTTACATCCTCCTCAATAGTTAGGTTAGTATCTTAGGTTAGAATTTAGGGTAATACCCATACTAACCAATTTACACATAGATACTAACTTAGGATATTAACACATAGCCTAGGTCTAGGTTAGCTTAACAATAATCTAACCCCTAGGTTAGGTTTTAGTTTTTAGGTTACTAACCATTAATAATTCCAGTTAGGTATAACATTTTATATGCCAAGAAAAGACCTAAAATCATGCATCTCTGAACAGGATTTACTCCTATACAACCGTTAGGCTACAGGAATATACATGACAGAATTATTACTTGGTCCACGTCCGAGACCTTCCAGATATACCTCCATATCGGGAACCAATTCATTTCTCAAGATCAGCCTGAGTCATACTCCTGCCCAGCTTAATAAATGCTTCCATACCTTGCAACCTATTCAAGGTCTGTGATCTAATTTATCACAAACAGATTTAAAGCATTACTTGGATCAATTCCACTAATCCAAGTCTAGATATTATAGATGAATATCTCTATAATTCATTCCGTGATCAGATTAATATTCAGACACAAAATGAAATAAATAAAAGAGTCTAATCATATTCTGAATCAGTCAAGATCTGTAATCTGCAAGAAATTCAGTACATATCAAGCATGATTTCTGAATCGAGGAACACATCCTTTTACAAGAAATCACATATCAACACTTGAATGCTTAGGAGAAAGTAACAACAGTTCAGGGTGTTACATTGATTATACACAAGGGAGATGTGTTATGTGATGTAGAGGAGGTATAATGGAAAAGTGCGGAGTATGTAGGATGTTTTAGATATGATGAGTGTGTTGCAGGTGGTGCTGATTATGCACAAAGAGTGTCTTGTTAGATGTGCACTAGAAATAATATGGTGTAAACATGTTGATTTTATAGTAAGGAAGATGTGTAAAAATTATGTGAACTGTATAGTGTCACATGTAGTGTAGCATGAAATGTGTCATGGGTATATTAATATATTTGTTGAATGTGTAAAGCAATGTGTTGATTGTTAGTAAAAATATAGTGATGATATGTTGGTTGAATGTGTGGTGCTATATAGTGAGAGAGGTATGTTTCTTGTAGATTTTTGTGTAAGATGTTTGTGTTGATTGTATGAACATGTTGTAAATGTTTTGAATGGGTTATATGTTGTGTTGAATGTGTAAAAAGAGTATGTGGTGTGATTGTATTGAGGTGGTATTAATAGATAGGAATGAGAAGAGTGTATTGTAAATATGTCAAGTAAGAATGTGTCGCAAGTGTATTGGTTATATAGTGAAGAATATGTGTGATAAATAGGATGGTGTGTAATGTAGTGTTTAGTGTGATGCGTAGCATGTTGTGTGTGAGGTTCATGTGTATAGGATTCCATCAACAATCACATGTGAACCAAAGTACAAGATTACATCATTGGGTAATGACTATATAATTGTATCAAGATGTGTACGTTGCGTGAAAATATCTAGAAGTGATGCGATGATAAAATAATATGTGTTTTGATTCTAAGGGGGGATAGAAATAAGCATGATGTCCCCCAAGTGTGTGATGATAATAATGATCAAGTAATGTCATCTAAGATGTTGTTGTTGTCATGGTCAAAACCGAATGGTGAAGCAACTGAGACTTGATAAGAGATAGTGTTAGGTTGGTCGAGTAAGGAGCCATTAAGGCACAAATTATACATGCACATAGTGTATTCTTAATCAGTGAAAGGAGGTAATGGACGACCATGTGCATATCAGTGAGTAAGATTTATTTAATAGCCCAGAAATGATTCATTGCAAATGAAAACATGACCAAATGGCATGGGGAAAGATATATTAGTATGATCAGGGTCTAACATTCCCCTAATGTAATCAAGCTAATATTGTTTGAGTGTAAGCAGAGAAGTGATAGGAGCACGTGAAATAAATATTGTGAGATAAAAGAGGCACGGACCATAAGTAGAGACAATACAAAAAAATCCATGGTACATATGAGAATCATGAGGTGGAGGAAAGATGTCGCCAACTGTAAACCCTAGCCGAGTCAACCCATCATGTGTGTATATAGATTCAGAGAAAGTAGGATCAAATGGAATGTGTTCCCAATAAGAATCATTCATGAAAAATGTACATGTAAATAGAGGTCATAGTAATGAAGATTACGTATGAGAAGGCATAGTAGGTGGAATGACATTTGATGGCGGGACAGGCCCCTGATAATTAATCATAGTAGTAGTAGTAGCAAGAGGAGGTGATGTTGTAGATGAGACTTTATATATCATACAAATATCACCTTCAAGTGGTGGTAAATGATCTGGAGTATCCATTGGTCATTGTTCTGTAGTAGTACTAGAGCATGGAGTAGGAATTGTAGTATTGGGATCAAGATCGTAGTATTTGAATGGTCCGTGATCACTAGGAACTATATATCCTATGCCCTCATGTAGGAATTTTACACATTGATGTACTATAGAAGGAATGCCTTACATGGCATGAATCCATGGCTGACCAAGTAAACAGTTATACGAAACCAAAAATTCAATGACAAAGAAAATTGTGTTGAGGGTTCTTATCCCTACAGTGATAGGAAGAGTAATATGACCTATGCATGGATGAACAAAACCATCATATGCATGAAGAGAAAGACACAATGCACTAACATTGGCATAAAAAACACCAATATTTTCAAGGAATGACATAGGAGAAAGATTAAGTTCATATCAGTTATCGATTAAAGTACGCTTGACACCCACATTGTCAATGTGTATCATGATATGCAAGGGTGAGTCATTTTAGAAAATATTAAGATCATCATTAGGATTATACAAAAAATAAATATGATGAGAAAATGCATCGAAAAATGTTTATATATTGTATCTAGATAAAAATTATCAGGAATGCGAGTGGTAGCTAGGAGATTTTTGATTTTATCTCTTAATTCAAGATTGATGAGCAAGAAATCATTAATAGAGATACTCGTGATGAAGAGACCCTAGAAATATAGTGGTAATGAAAGGATGAGGATCCTAAGAGCATTCAAATCAAGTTCAGGTTCACCAAAATGATTAAGTTAAATGTGAATTTTATGCCTAATTTGATTCCTATTGTAGCCCTAAATAAATAAACAATTAAGTATAGAAATTCACCCAAGAAAAGATAAGCAAGAAAGTATGAAACCCTAAGTGCAAAGAAGAGGTAAGATAACTTAATTGTTTCACAATTATTCTTGGACTTTGCCAAAAAGCTAACTAGATGAACAAAGAGGGAGGATCATTATCCAGAGCCTCAGAAAATTGTGTGGGATGATGATCTACCTAGACTGGGGCATCTAGAGAGGGACAAGGGTGCCTGTGGGCACCCTAGGCTTGTTTCTAGGTTCATGTGTCTACAGAAGTTCTCAGAAAACCTCCTCTGAGTGGTCGTTAGTTGTTCATTGTTGTTCACCTTTGGTTGTTATGTGGTCACATAATGATCATTGAAGTCACTGGAAACCTACAATGAAATAATGACCTATAAAACCCTCAAATAGACATCAAATCCTATAAAAAAAAGATGCAAAATGAGGGGTCAGACTGTCGCAATGGTGATCTTATGACTAAGCATTGCACCACATCTCAGACCTAATGCAATTCTATGTATTTGTGCATAATCATGCCCTAGGTGGCTCTTATGTGTGTCGCACTTGATAGCAAGAAAAGTAGCTAGATGTAAATAAATGTAATAGATGTGTGCATGGAATAGAATGAACTTCCCTCATGTGAAGTGTATGTATAATAACCAGCTCTTGTGTCCCTTAGATGGTGTTAGATGGATGTAACCTTAGGTGGTGATAGCTCATGCTTAGTGCTTGGTCCTTTATTATGATCACATAACTTTATATTTATATGATTCCCTTTCTTGAATTTTTTAATCAACCCCAAAATGCCAACTACCAAAAATATGATATTCTCAAATGGCTAGAAAGGACCCAAAATATGTGAACAAAGTACAAAGAGGTCAGAGGCACCCAGAGGGGATGAGGGTGCTTGACACTGGCGTCCTAGTGTCCAGGATGATAAATGCTAGGGTATAAAAAGGAATAATGTGCAAGTAAGGGTAAAATACGAAAAGTGGAAACAAAAAACAAAACGTGTCCAAATACATAGGTTAATTAGTACTTTTCTTACTTAGGAATCATATGAATAACAGTATGCAATCAGGACTAGATAATTACCCAAAGTACGTGATTTTATGTCTACAGTAACCATTGTTGGGATGTGGTAGAAGCATGTTTGCACCTAAGATAAGTGGACATGTGGAAAAATGGACACCAAATCCTTAAAAATGTGTCATGGGTATCCTCATCATGAAAAGGGGGCATGAGGTTTTGAGTTTGTGAAGTTGAAAACACATGTCTAACCACCCCTGTTGTCACTTAAGTAACGAATGAGGAGATCTCATGTGGTGGCACACTTTTGTGTCCTCCATGTCCCTTTGTAAAATGTAAAAATGGACACAAATACCTTCAAAGTGCGCAAAGGGTCTTCATGTCATGAGGAAGGGACCATACTTAAAAGGTGAGTTGTTAACTTTTAATAACCACCCAGGTTGTCACTTAACTGACACAAGTTGTATTTCTAATGTGGTGGCACATTTTTATGTCCCCATGTCCCTTTTTAATTATTATAATGGTAAAAAGGTACATCGGGTGCTCCAATATGTGTTCCTTCCATTTATAAAACCTGCTCTCACCATTGCAATGCTAAAACTATCATGTCGGAGTGCCTTTTTACCCCAAGAGCTTCCCTTGTTATTTCTTAGGCTAAATTTATATAATTTTGAGTTTAAAATTCCCAATGAATTCAATTTCACAATTTTCAGGACTTTATTCTACTTTATATTTTAAATTTTACCCCTTTTCAATTTTGGTCACGGACGGTTCTTGGAAGGTCAAACTACCACCAAAGAAAAATATGAATTTTTTCTAACTCAACATATGGAATATGTATAGGTTCCCATTTGATCCAATTTTTTATTTAAATCAGATTTTTAATCTACTTTTAACTTCCAGAATCATCAGTTGAATCTTTACCAGGATCGAAGGTCTTTATCTACACTATCGGGCCAATATCTATAAATATGTTCCTCATAATCCCTTGAAACCATTTTCAAAATGAATTAGAAACTCTTAGATTTCCAATTAATTTATTTTGATTTTTCAATACCTCGGGGGCTTCCTAAACCATCTAAAACTTGTAAATCTACTTTTGAGGAAAACGCAATCCCCATCACTAGCTAAAAATAGCCTTGTTTTGGAGAATATTTTCCCAAGGTTCCAAATATTCCCTAAATTTTCCTAAATCACTTTAGTGCATATTTTATCTGCTCTACACAACTCCCAAGTGGGTTGTGCCTCAACATTCATCTTCCGAGGGGTGTCCACCAATGTGAAAAAACTTGAAAATAGGCCTTTTTATACCTCTAGGAGCAATTCCTTCTGAATGGTTATGAATGAATCCATGAATCACCTCCCTACATATGAAATACTCTTGAAAATAAAATTATCACATTCCTTTTGGCCGTTATGAGGGTAACATAGTAACATATTTTTTTTTAGGATAGGTTTACATTATTTGAGAGAGGGATTTTCAAATGTGGGTTAGTTCGTCATGACTAAAAAATTGAATTTTTCATGCTAAAAACTTTACATGACAACACAGTATTCAGGAATTTTGTCTAGATTGTGCGTAAGGATGATGGTGCATATACTCAACTCATGATTGATATCAGATTGTTCCCGCGTGAAATGTTGATAGACTATGAGGAGGTCGTAGATGTTGTAGGCTTCGTAAACTACTCCCTGAATGGTCATCTAATAGAGAGTCATGCTTACACATAGGATAATCTTATTCATGATTCCACAATATAAAGGAATACATCAAAATGTATTAAAATGCAAAGTTAGGAAATTTAGGTAGCAATCAGTGTCAATATTGTTGATTGACGTCAATCATTGTGTTTATAATTATAAATGTTTAACAACGTGAATTTTCAGAGAGGGTGATTATATGGGGATGCTTTGGGCTTAGATGCTTTGGTAAGTACATGATACTATTATTAAATCTTAAAATAATGATTTGCAAACTCAAACAAAAGGTGTACCTTTGTGGTGAAGGTGACTCAGATGGCTGACTATGAAGATGCTTTCTCCAAAGGGAGGCTATTATAACAGAGTGTTTTCACTTCTTCACGCCAACATGGAGCTTTTATTTACTCTCTCTAAGGGTTCATTCTAATATATTTGTTACTTGAAAGTTCATCGGATCCTTTGGAAATGGCATGTGCTAGTTTATATAGAATTGATGTCATTTAACTGAATCGGTTTCGTTCTGTAACAATCGGCACTGATTGAAGGAATCGGTACCAATTCCTACCTTTTTCGGGGATTTTGGTTGAATATGGTTCCAACTACATTATTTTCAGGGTTGATGCAAGTTGTAATTATTTTGGGGTGGTTTTTTATTATGTGGAGATTTTTTAAGAGAGTTGTTCTGATTATTTTGTTTTTATTTTATTTTTTGTTTTATTGCGGTTATGGGTGGTTGTTGAGGTAAAATAGTAAGTATAGGTGTAGATAAGATTTAGTACTTATTGTGATGGGTGAAGTGGTCATGTGTGTTTATGATGGGGTGGTTCAAGGTGCATACATTTGGGTATGAATTAGGGTGGCCTAATTCTAGTGTCTACAACAGAATAAGAAATATTTTTGACCCATTCCTTGTAAATATTGCCAAAGGAATTGATATTAAGGCTAAGGTCAATATAACCTTCGTAAGAGATGGAAGGAGTGGTCCCTATAATGTCAATGAAAGTGATGTATGGAGAAAGAGGATCTCTTTGAATGGATTGAAGGACCTTGTTATGGATGGTAGGTTGATGGGTGTTGCATTGATCCTAAGTATGAGAGGATGGGGATGAATTTGAATTTTCATGCCCTAAAGACCATTTATGGGCAACTAGTAAGTTGTAATAGATTTTTTTCATTTATAGGAATTGTTTTGTAGTTGTAGTATGTTGTTGACTCAGAAGATCAATATGTTGCATGATGAGTTGAGTAGTCTCATTATTTTGGGAAATATTAATGTTATTAGTTGGATCAACATTTTCTCTACTTGTATGATTAATATCTAAATCCAACTTACTATAAAGGTATTCATTGATGTGATTTTGTAACATATCAGGTGACTCTCATACATATTGGGAAAATTGTTGAATGAATTTTTTTGTAACAAGAGGATAATAAGACTCAAGTAAATCTTCGTGTTCCCCTTCCTCTCCAACTTTAAAGACAAGGTTTTGGATGCTAGATATGGTTTATACATTACGATATGGTCATTTTGGTTTCTTAGTATTGGAAGATCCTATGGAAAAATAGTCAATGTAATGAAAAACTAACTTATGGAAATCATCAACCTTGTTATTATTTTTACTATACATATATGTCTTGGCAAAGGAATTAGAAAAACCTCCAAGTAAGTATTCTATTTTTAAGAAAGGATTTCTGAGAAAGAGTTTGTGGCTATATTTTTCTAATGGGATTATTTGTGTAGAAAGATTACACAAGGGTCAATGGAATCAGGAAAGATAACTATGAGGAATCGAGGGTAATCAAAACAAGATCAGTTTTGGGAGATTATATGGTGATCAATGGCATTGAGATGATGTGGATAATCTGAAAACTAGATCATTCATGCCTTAGGGTTATACACAATGGTATATCACATAGGAAATGTAGGAAAAAAAGAAAGTAGAGTAAATATGGCCTAATTTAGGGCATAGTAAGTTTCACATCAGGTTCACTAGAGTGTATGATGAGAAAAGATAGGTCTCCGACTAATTTCTCAATTATAGGGATCAAATATAGATCCAAACATGTGATGTATATAAAAAGGGTTCTCAAGGAGTGCTAGTGTTGTAATTCTAGAGGATAGTAACCCTTACACTATGATAGCTATAGGTTTCCAAGACCTACATCTAAGATAAAGATAGGTACCCTAATAGGATTCAAAATAGGAATGATTCAAGAGATGAATAAATCAAAGGGGAATAATATAATTAGACAAATAAAACATACATCTACTCTAGTTTGTAACAATGCATTAAACCATCCACACAACAAAAATTTACAAGCAATGAAGGGACTAAGAAAAGTTATAAATACTTACCTGCAATGTGGCTTCTAATACATGATTCTCCCCAAGGACAAAAATATCGAGCGATAATTGTTATGGGTGGATAAGGGAAAATATCAAGCAGTATACCTCTAGTACTAGCACACTATGGTGACCCAAATGTAAAATTTTAAGCTCCAAAACCTCAAGTATAACAACTAGGTTTGAAAATATGCACAAAGGTGTGATTTTTAAGCAAGTGAAGTGTTTTAGAAATGTGTAATAGTGGATGATCTGAATTAAAAAATAGTTTTGTGTATATACCCAACACCATTACCTATGGGAGATGGTGTCGAATATGGAAAAACCAAACCCAACACCATCATTCATGAGTGATAACATCAGCCTTGGGTGAACCCTAAGGACATGGGTTATAAAATAATGAGGGAAGAAATCAAAAATATAAGTGGGGGGTAGTGACGAATGTACATGACGACCAAATATTGTTATTCCCCTAACATATACCATTTATGTGTCTAAGTGTGGGCTAACGTATTACTTATATAACATTTATACTTATATTCATTATTTACTTATTCCTTATTTATAACCTAATAATCATGAAGGGGTATGACCTTTCACAATCATACCTATATACATGGGTGAGTAATTCCCCCTCATAGGTGTGAAGAGTGTGAGTTAGTGTCTTATTGTAAGACTTAGGAGGTTTCCCCCTCGAAGTGGCTTAATTTTAATATTATATATTCTAGCATATTTACATTTATATTCAAGTAATTCCATTACAAGTGGTATCAGAGCATTGATTTCGGAAAATAATGGTCTTTTAAATATATCTCAAGAAAAATAGAAAAAAAATTCAAATATTTTTTACCACATCTGGGGATATATATTATACAGCTTTAATTAAAAAATTAGAATTTTTTTTCCTGTTTTGTGATAGTTATTGCATATATATGATTTTTCATCAAATCGATCTACATGCCACATTTTTCATATTTGTTTACATTTGTACAAAGATCTTCCAATTTCCATATAGGTATATTCTTTACATTTTCAAATTTTATGTCATACACATTGAGAAATGTGTTGGTTAAATTCGGTCAAACAAGGCAAATGGAACTGTGTAAGGGCAATCCCTTGTTATAGTAGGTCCACAAACTAGAGGATGGGGAAAAAATCATAGACACCGTGGAATACTCCTTATAAAGATAAAATACAATATAATTTTGAACTAGGAGGTGCGTCCACCTTGAGGGACCTGCAAGTTTCTTTCACCAAAACAAATCAACGATTCGATGAGCTTGAGAAAATACTTGATCACATTTTTCATTTTCAAAAGAATTCAATAATCATCCACATGTATCTAATATCTAAGGTGAAAATCCTATGGTTTTTTAAGAACCATGTATTATGGTATTTGATGACATGGAATACGCCATGACAGGGCATGTTAACTATGACTCCTATTTGACAAGTCCGCACATTCAAAAGGTTGAACCAAATATGGATGAATAATGGAAAACAACAGTTTGGGATGGATCTATTGAATACAATAAGATTAACTTGGAATATTGTGGCAAGGTTTTGGTAAACATGGGTATGGAAATAAAATTTTATCCTCGGTACGATGTTAAATATTTTTTTAGTGTGGAATAAGTACAAAAGATACAACCAAAACTTTGAAAAGTCAAACAACACTATACAAGCTCTGTTTTGGGCCAATGTATTGACAACTTTATAGGGAAAATGCCTATTAATAGAATATTTAATCACACCATATCTAATATTATTGAGATACATCATGCACATGTTGGATTTCAAAACCTTAGATATAGTGCCTATGAAGGTCATTCTACTAGAAGGTCCATTACATCCTTAAATAAAATGTGTAACCTTAATAATTATGTTGAGCCACAATTGCGCATTTCTCAAGAGAAAATGGATAAGGCATATTCTTCAAGTAAAATGCAAGATATATATTCAAATGTGAAATTACCACTAGATATAATCATCATAGCACTAGAGTTACTTACCCAGACTCGGTTTAAGAGGTTAAAAATGAAGGTTCTCACAATTGATCTCATCAACGAACTATGAAAGACATACAAAGGGGTGTAATGGGAAGACAATGGTTGAGTACATGTTTTCCCACCACTAACCAAACATCAAGGATGATGTTTGTTTGAAGGGGAGGAGCATGTTATGCCCCTAACATATACCATTTATATGTCTAAGTGTGGGCTAGCATATTACTTATATAACATTTATACTTATATTCATTAGTTACTTCTTCATTAGGTATAAACTAATAATCATAAAGGGGTATGACCTTTCACAATCATACATATATATATACATATATGTGTGTGTGTATAGATATATATATACATATATATATATATATATATATATGTATGTATGTATATATGTATATACATATGTATATATATATGTATCTAGATTATGTCGTTCAATATCTACTCCATATATATCTATCTCTATCTATATCTACTCTCTCTATCTGCCTCTATATATTCTCTACTATCTCTATCTCTCTATATCCACACTCTATGTATCTAATCCTCTCCCTCCTATCTCTCTCTCCTCTCTCGTCCTCTCGCTCTCCATCTGTCTCTCTCTCCCCTCTCTTCTCCTTCTCTCTATAGTCTCCTCGCTTCTGTCTCTCTCGCTCCCTCTGCGTCTCTCTCCCATCGTCTCCCCATCTCATCCTCTATCCCTCCCCTCTCCTCTCTCGTCTCCCCTCTCTCCTCCCTATATCTCTACGCTGATTAATTCCTCCCTATATGTGTGAAGAGTGTGAGTTAGTGTCTTCTTGTAAAACTTAGGAGGTTGCACCCTTGAAGCGGCTTAATAATATATTTTATATTTTAGCATATTTACATTTATATTCAAGTAACTCCATTACAAATACGTGGATAATAGCATGGAATAAGTGTGAGCAAGTGGACATAATGGGACACATAGAAATAATAAGTGTAATGTGTGAACAAAAGGCATAAATGAAGCAAGGGTAAGGGAACTAAGGAATAATAGTGGCATCTCTCAAATGTTGTGGTCTATCCCATGTGACCAAGTTCGATCAAAACCCAATCCCGAAAAACCCCTTGAGGAACATGCTCAAGAGAAAAATGCATCAACAACCCCTACATAATATAAATGGTTAGCAGGCATAACAAATGAGGTCTATACATGATGAACCTTATAAAGGTAAAGTGCAAAGGGTGTCATTTTTAGAGATTCAATGGGCTTGTCACAAACCAAGGGGTAAAATCAAGATTTTTGAGGCTTCTAAAGACTTCATCAACACTATAACTCCATCGCAAAGGCATAAGAACCTCTCATGGTCGGAAATGATAATAATGCAAATATATGAAGGGAATGGATTAGAGAGTTGTAGAAAAACAATTAGAAATGATATTCAATATCCTCCATTAAACTTTCATAATTCATACATCCATATTTATAGGTAATTACGCATCCTATAAAATATGAAACTAATTTACCAACAATCCTTATTTATGTATTATTGTTTATAACAATAATATGTTTAAACAACTTACTAACAACCTATTCATTTACAATTAACTAATTACTCATTTACCATAAGTAATTAGTTCACACAATTATAAACATAATAAATTATTAATGTTCACAACAATTAATTCCTAAAATTCACCCCCTTTGTGTGAACATTATTAATTCCAAGTATTCACTCTCTTAATGTGAGCATGACGAAGAACCATATTTTCAAGAAGTTGAACCACCTCCTAAAAGCACTTCTTAGACTAGGTAAAAACTCCATAGATTATATCTTTACCCTTGTAAAGGCATGGTGACGAGCCAAATTATACAGGAATACTCCCTACCTCTTTGGGTTCCTCTGGGACTTTACCTTCCTCCTAGGGCACCTGAATTATGTATCTCTAATATATACAAACTTCGCACTAGCTAGATAACCATCCCTGAACCTACCTCGTAATCTTCTCCTGCTCCCCAAAAGTGAGTTTTCTAAAAAACATGAATCTTCCAAAAATTCTGAAAAGGGTTTTATTTTGCAAACTGACACACTAAAAACTAAGAATACTAAAACTAAAATAGACTATGAAAAATGCCACCAAATCATTGTGCGGTCTTATCATTGGTGACTAGAGAGATGTCATTGATCGACCTCCAACCTCCAATTTCCTTCATCCTCTGATGTGATGTTGTTTGCTCAGATTAATGTGAATATGAAGCTCAAATTTACATATTGGATGTCACATTCTAGCGATAATGCATCTGTAAAGTTTTTTTCCAAACTTTTATAAAATGACCTATGACACTTTCAAAATGATGACATGACACCACATAATTTATTGACTACAGAATCTATAAAAATCTTAAATACCACCTCTATTTAATTTTACGCTCCTTTTACAAACTAGACTCTCAACTTAAAATAATAATAATACTTGATTTATTTAATCTATAAATTTTAACACTTCGAACACATCCCCATATTTTGCTAATTGCGGGATTTAACCCATCCACATTTTTGGAAATTCAAGACTAGCAAAATTAACTCTTATTAATCATCCAATGTGTAAAATATCATTGCAGTGACATCGATTATACAAAAAGAAGCTTTTAAAATGTATAAAAACACACCTTTATTTTGTGGAATTTTAGGCAAGCTAGTTATTAAATGTAGATTCAAGGGTGAGTCATGTGTCAATGTAAAACTTTAGTGATGAAGTTTTCATCTCATCTAAATGTAGGTCTTTGATTCCAATAAAAGGAATCCAGTGCAATTTGAATGTAAATGGTTTAACTTCAACAATAGAAGAGACAATGTCGAGCTAGATGTACATGCAAGCGTTGAGAAATCTTTCAAATTTTCTAATGTCTTCACTGTCTAACACAATCAGATTCAAAGAGAAAATAGGATTAGGGAACACCTTATTAAATGGATTGAATGCACCCATAAGGAGATCATTTCTCTAAGCATGGAAATTCTTATCCGAGATGGATGGAAATGCGAGAGAGGGCAAGTGCACAGAGTTAGGGCACCAGAAAGTGGCCAAATTTTTTATTTGAAGCAAAATGTGAGAACGTTTTGGAAAGCGTGATCGTGTTATGAATTACTAGGATTGGTAATTACCGAGACTAAAATGTGAGTGCATTATAACATGCTCACGCTATAACATGAGTGCATTATAACATGCTCACATTCTTGTTTGCAATGTGGTATATGTGATTTTGGGAGGGATATATTTACTAAAATAAATGGTTTAAGGAGTTTTTCATTTATTTATCTTTATACTTTATTAACTAAATATTTATTTTAGTAAATATAATAAATTAGGGTCACTCTGCACCTTATGGAACTATTCTCACAGCTCCATCAGTCATGATTTAGAAGATAATTTTTTATATTCTAATATGGTCAGTACATAAGTATTTTTCAAGATTTCAGCATTCATCCTAAAGATTTTAGGGTTTAAATTCTACAATAGATGTTTATTTTGGGAAATAATATAGTCATTTTTTAGGTTTTGGGGCATTTTGGATTATTTACTAGCATTTGTAGGAGTGGTAGATGTGTCAAAATTAGAATTTACAAACCAAACAACTCCCAAAGGTAGATACAATTGATTGAATATAAGGACTCGTGCAATTCCCTATAACACATAATCAATCAAAAAACATAGGTAAGTTTTTCTTGATTCAAATAATCAAGGGAATGTTTATCATTATTTCTATGAAGTATCTTAAACATCATGAGAACAATGGGTGTTATCAGGAAAAATCATGAGGTCTGTGAAGGATCTGAAACATCAAGAGCTTCATTGAGATCCAAATCATCAAGGGAATGTTCATTAGGAGCATGATAAAAGAATCTCACCATGATTGATGGTGGAAATCATCTCAGGATCACAAAGAATTCATATTTTATGAGAGTGTTTCTAAAAACTTAATCAATGTTTGGTAATGAACTCACATCTTACAAGTCAAGGAGGTAGAATTTATAGTGTTTTAGTACAATGTGGAGGTCAAGAACATGAAATTCATTCTAAGACATTCCTACAAGTTTCATTTAGGTATAAATCCTTCTATCATTATTAGGAAACCTATCTCCATGAGGATAAATTGAGAAAGAGGGTGTCCATACATCATAACCATGCTTCCACTAAGGTGACATCTTGGGCATGGAGGTGAATTATGAGATTAATAAGAGATCATCATGTTCAAAGGTGAAAAGTGAGGCTCAAGGAGTTAATTTATGATCATCATATCCTAACTCTACCATTGTGTCCAAATATCTTTGAGAAACAAATTAAAATTAGATAGTCAAGCTACTAAGGCATCCATGACCATCATGTGTGAAGGATCAAGAAGTCACTTATTCTCATGAGAAAGATATGAGAAAGAAGTTTATTCTCATCCTAAATATGATTCCATTCGAGAAGGATTTTAAATCTTGGAAGGATAAGAGGATGATTTTCATATGGAGATGTTGTCATGTGAATTGACTAACCCAAAAATGAAAAAATTAAACCATAAAAACCATGCCACAATGTGAAATCTTGCTCCCAAATCTTCTTGAATCCCTCTCCCACCCAACTTGCCTCATGTGTCATGGTCACCTTGTCCTTGAAGGTATTCCTAATGAATTTTGTGAACATTTATAAGTTTGTGAAAAGGTTTAATAAGGTCCATTATTCTATTCATTGAATTGCAGTAAAAGACTCATTCTCTAGCAAGCCTAGAAACGCCAATTTTAGCCATTTCGAGGCCTGTGTGCATCCTCCAGGAGGGTCATGAAAATTTATTTAGTATCCAAAGGTGGTATTTTAAATATTTTAAGGTTTTGAAAGTATTTTAGGCATATTTAGGAAATTTTTTATCATTTAGAGATAGTATGTTCAACAGCTAGTTTTCAGGTGCAAGGAATGAGTAATAAAATTGTGAACTTTGACTTCTCCAGCTGATTCTAGGAGCTCTGTAAGGATTTAGGAGGAAAACAAGTAGGCACCGGATATCTTGAATAATCCTTTATATTTTGGGAGCATCAATTTTTATCTAAGGCCACTGAATTTGATGCTAGTAATCATCTCATACTCTCAAGCAATAAATACCTCCCAAGAGTGTTTCTAAACACTTAATTAGTGCTTGGTAATGAGTTCAATACATTTTAGAGGTGGGTAACATGTGATTCACCTTCAATTTCTAATTCCATATGGATAAAATTGATTAAAATGCTTTTCTCTACAATGGTATCAAATTCTTCTCCGCAATAGTGTGACTCAAGAAGAATCCTATGTTTTATAACCCAATTCTAGGTAGATTTATCTTCTAAGAATCCTTATCAGTTTAGATATTAATATTTCCTTGTTGAAACCCCAAAATAGGGTTTTAGATAACCTGATGGGGAGAAAATTTAGATTTATTATCATACACACCCTTCTTAACTCATTTACCTATTGAATAAGCTTTAGGAGGATTAAATTCAAGTTTCTTCTTTTATAACCCAGATCTGTGGATGCCTGATATGCTCCCAACATTAATATTTAGGTGAGAAAAATCATGAGAGTTAACAAAACACAACTCAAGGTTGGAATTAAATGCTATATTTCATGAACTACAACTATATATTTTTAATGAAATTGCTTAGATATATTTGAATATCAGTAGCAATAGAACACCAAAATCACCAAAATGTAGATAAATGATCACAATATACAAGTATAAGTTATAGGGCTAAGGGCGTAGCAATATTTAATCCCTTTCCTCTTGATAGACATCAATATGTGCATCCTTCCAGTCATTGTGTGTCCTTCATTTGACTATCCTACCTTCAATTCAACCTTAACTCTAACTTAGCAGAAAGTCCTAACAAGGGTTTAAATTTTATTTTAGTGTGTAAGGATGATTACCCAAGGTGATAAATTAATTTAGTAAGATTCAGTGAAATATAAATTCCTTCAAATGCCTAAAAAGGACATTTTTAGCCATTTTATAGTTGGTAAACACACTTCAAGAATGTTTAGGGAAATTCTAAAGCATCTGAGGGTGATTTTGAAGAAAATTGAAGGTGTCTGAAGTAATTTATGAAAAATTAGGAAAGAAAATATCATTTAGGATCCATCTGTTCAACATCGGGTATTCAGGGTGTAGGGAATGAGAGCTTTAATGGTGAATTTTTTCTTCTATGGAAGATTCTTGGAGTTCCCAAATGAGTTTAGAGGTAAATAATATGGATCAAAATGTGTAATAAATAATCACTTAGACAACAGGTGTAATCAGGAGAATCATGAGGTCTGTGAAGGATCTGAAAGATCAAGAACCTCATTAAAATTCAATTCATCAAGGGAATGATCATTATGAGCATGATGAGAAAGGACCACCATGAGTGGTGATGGTAGTCATCTTGAGTTCACAAATGGTGCGTATCTATTGAGATTGTTTCTAAACACTTAATCAATACTTGGTGATGTGCTCACATATTGCAATTCAGGGAGTGGAATTCATAGTGCTTCAATGAAGTTAGAGTTCAAGAAGATGGATCTCACTGTTTCACTCGGAAGTGTTTTGTTCCTTTTAGAAACAGATAAGGTTAGGGGCTAGGAGGAATACCTGTAGAATGTCGAGATGGTGTGCGTGTACCGTAGAGAAAGATCAGGCTGACTGCGAAGAACTCCTTTTTGTCTTGGAAGGACTACCTGCAAATAAGAAACAAGACCACAAGATTTTAATTAGACAATAAATGAGGGAACTACCTTGGGCCCAGGAAATATAAAACTTCCTTTCGAAGGTGGTCAGTTCCCCTGCTAATATGAATTAACCCAAAAGACTGTAAGATATCAATTAAGTTGTTTCGTTGAACTGGGTAGGGGAAAGGCTGGTTTTCTGGTTTTGATCGGAGGAACCGATGTCGGTTACTGATAACCGATGCCGGTTACTGATAACCGATACCGGTGGGTTCTAGGATCTTCTTGGTAGCTATGGTGTTTGTAAGGCTAGTTTATGGATGATATTAGGAAATGAGATGATGAGGGGTAAAGGAATGACAGTTAGATGCAATGGCACGTTGGGTAGTGGATTCAGAAACGAATTTAGGAGGACTGAGATTCAAGAAGCATAAGAAATGTTATAACAGAGGACATGCAAGATGTGACTTACTAGTTTTGACCAGGATGCAAGCTGATCTCCTTTGCTGTAAACACTTCTGGTATTTCCACTCGTCTCTGCTCGATCAAGTGAAGATCTGGACTCTGTTTCTCGCTCCCAATGCTCTCTGTTGATCCAGAAATCCTTCGACTGATCCCCAAATGAAATTCTGATCCGTTGTTTTGGTTTGGGGAGCCCATTTACAGGGAACCGATGGCATTTGCGTAATCGACGGCGGTCGAGTAGGAACCGGCATCGGTAAGGAAAAAGTAGGCTGTTTTTAGTAAAATAGCCCACCTTCCCTGCTTTTCTCCCGAGAGATCAGTTGCGGGCTCGGTCAAGTGACTAGAAGGTCAGTTTTGGGTGCAAGAAAGGGGTCATTAGTTATGGGTGTAGGTGTGGACCAAGTTATGGGTCTTAATTAGGTTAGTTTTAGGGTTAGGGCTAGGTCATGATGAAGTGGCAAAGTGAGGTGGTAGGTAGGGTGATGTGGATTTATCAATTAGAAGGCAATTAATAAATAATTGTGTAAGGTTTAGGTGATGAGGTTATATTGCAAGATGAGATGCGGGTCACAAGGGGTCGTAAGACACGAATTTGGTGTCAACATTAGCCCCTTATTGTCGTGTAGCTTGTTTTGTAAAGCTACGCGGACAATAATATGAAGTGGTTTCTCCTGTTAAGGATATAGGTAATCCCCCTCAAATCTATCATAGATTGAGTGAACGGGAAATCAGGGATAGGGTTGATAAAGGGTGAATGTTGTAGAGAGGATGGTAAGGTGGAGGGGTAAGTCCAAGGAAGTAGACGCATGTTGAAATGCAATAGTACGACTAGGGTACATGATTTGACGAGCAAACTAGCAATGTATAGGCAAAGGTCGATAGTTTGTCCAAACAAGGGTGATATAATCCTGGTATCCAAGGCATAGGAAGTAGCTCCAGGGTATATAACAGGTAAGGTACATGAACGTTTAGGCATGTTCAGCAGTACCAAATGGTTGGTTTGGTTGAGATAAACGTCACGGTCTAGGTCTAGGCAAAGTTGGTCGACAGATCAAGTCAAGGACCCTAATCATGCTAAAACATGAATAGGTGAGCTCGATTGAACAAAAGGTACATGATGGATGGATAAAATAGAACGTTGATTGTGGGTATGATATTGAAGTGATATGACCTTGGGTTGTGGCCTTGAGTCAGGCCATAAGGGTAGAGTGAGGCCTTGGGTCGGGCCAAATTGTTAGGGCGAGGCCTTGGGTGGGGCCGGATAGGTAGGTTGAGGCCTTGGGTCGGGCGAAATGGTTAGGGTGAGGCCTTAGGTGGGGCCGGATAGGTAGGTTGAGGCCTTGGGTCGGGCCAAATGGTTAGGGTGAGGCCTTGGGTCGGGCCAAATAGGTAGGTTGAGGCCTTGGGTCAGGCCAAATAGGTAGGTTGAGGCCTTGGGTCGGGCCAAATAGGTAGGTTGAGGCCTTGGGTCGGGCCAAATGGTTAGGGTGAGGCCTTGGGTCGGGCCAAATAGGTAGGTTGAGGCCTTGGGTTGGGCCAAATGGTTAGGGCGAGGCCTTGGGTCGGGCCGAATGGGTAAACAAATGGTGTTCAGCAAAGGTGGATATAGGCGATATGTGGTTTAAAAGGGGCAAATGGTAAATAGGGGCAAAAAATATTGGGGGAAAGTTGGCAGAAAAATCGACGTCGATTCTAGATGACCGATATCGGTCAAGGGACCGATACCGGTTCATTAGGGCAAAATGAAACCGATATCGGTTATGGGCGAAAAACCTATAAAAAGAAAAATACGGCTTGTCATTGTCACTTTGTTATTTTGAAAACCAAATTGACTTGTCTGGCGTGGAGAGTTGAGATTGGAGGTTTATTGAGTGAGGTGGAGCTATTTTGGTGGAGGAGTGAGTTGTTTGCAGGCCCAAGTTAGGAGGAGGCAGCAGTTGATTGGCCGGGGACCCAGCAGATCAGGATTGGAGCTATGGCACAGGCAGGAGGAGCAGGAGGGGCTAGACCAGCTGGACCACCACCACCTATTCCACCACGACGACGTGTCGTCGTACGGGTAAGTTCGAAACTCCTCATTTTGTGTATTTTATTGCATTATGTTGGTTTTGGGATTTGGGTAGGAATATAATGTTTTGTAGAAAATAATGAATAAATGGAAATGATTTGAAAAAGGGAGAGGGTAGATAGGTGAAATAGGCCAAGGCGGCAGGGTGGGTAGGTTTTTAGGGTGTTTGGGTGGGTAGAGAGGTAGAAATAGGGAAAAAGAAGAAAGGGGTAGCCGCGTCGGTTTTGGCGCGGAAAATTTCCAGTGACCGATGCCGGTCACTAAGCGACCGGCATCGGTCGCGAATTTTTAGGGCAGGGTGGGTCTGTGGGTTACCGATGCCGGTTGATCATTGACCGGCGTCGGTGGGAGGGGGACCGGGGTCGGTTGGGTGAGTGTGGGTTGGGTTGGGTTTTGGTTGAGTGTGGGTTGGGTTGGGTTTGGGTGAGTGTGGGTTGGGTTGGGTTTTGGTTGAGTGTGGGTTGGGTTTTGGATGGGTGTGGGGTGAGTTTGGGTTTTGGGTGGGTGTGGGTTGGGTTGGGTTTTGGTTGAGTGTGGGTTGGGTTTTGGGTGGGTGTGGGGTGAGTTTGGGTTTTGGGTGGGTGTGGGTTGGGTTGGGTTTTGGGTGAGTGTGGGTGGAGTTGGGTTTGGTTGTTGGGTGGGGTGGGGTTGTGTTGGGTGGGGTGGGTTGATTTTGTTTTGTTTTGGGGTTGGGTGGGTTTGGTTTTGTAGGTGGTGTGAGTTTGGGTTTTGGGTGGGGTGGTAGAGAGTCGGGGTGTGGTCGGGGGGATAAAGGGGGTTTAGAGGATAAAGTAGATGTTGTGATAAAAAGTAGGTCTAAGGATGTGGGTTGGTTTTGCAGGCATGTCAGCAGTTGACGATGCGGGATAGGATGTCCTCGCTGTTGGTGCGGATGCGGCCACACATGTCTGCGGCTCATTGGGTGATCATGCACGAGGTGGGACTCGGTGGAGTCCAGAGGTATAGAGTGATAGAGAGAGATCACAGCCTAATGGTTTCCCTCATCGAGAGATGGGATCCGGCGACCAATGTGTTCCATCTCCCGACTGGGGAGATGACTATTACGTTGGAGGATGTGTATCGCATCCTTCGACTACCTATCGAGGGAGAGGCAGTCTTCCAGGTAGATTCCGAGACTGCCATGGACAGCATATTACAGGTTTTTGGAGATGCAGCTGCGCTACTTACCTATCACAGCGCGAGCATTGGGTATGGTGACATGTACCGTGTGCATCGACACGAGACACGGTTGGCTGTGTTGATGATGATTGGGATCACCTGCTTCGCCCTCCCGGACTCAGAGGGAGGCCGCTTTCCACGGGCATTGATGGGGGTGCTTCATGAGATGGTGGAGGAGCACACCTGTTATGCTTGGGCACCAATATATCTGGTGCAGTTATACAGAGAGCTCTGGGGTTATCACCGGATGAGGCGATTCGGTATCTGTTCGACATTTTTGCTGCATTGTTGGGCATATGAGCACATCATATGCATCAAGCCAGTAGGGTTACCCCAGCAGCCAGGGCCACAGGTTATATATAGATATGGCTTTCAGAGATGGTTGGGAGTCGTGGGGTAGCCACGAGCAGTTCTTCCAGGGCGAGATGTGGCGTATTATAGACATTTATTAGAGGGCCTGACAGCAGTAGACATCGTATGGAGACCTTACAGAGGTCATCACCCGCACAGAGGAGGCTGAGTACAGTTACGCTGGATCCAGTACACATTCTGGATAGCAGGACGGAGGCCAGGAGAGTACGAGAGGATACCCCTAGAGAGGGTACGCAGGCAGATGGGGCTGCGACAAGACGAGCCACCTCCCTTCCCTCAGTACAGGAGGGATGATGTAGAGGCCCCACTACCTGCACCACAGCTCTTGGATCCAGATTGGGTTGCAGAGAGGCCAGCAGATGACACAGTAGATAATTCTGGGTGTACAGGAGCATACAGGGTGTGGTGGGCTGGTCAGAGAGCGGCGAGGGTAGCACAGCCTACACAGCCAGACTTGGCAGCTGTGACGGCAGAGAGAGATCAGCTCAGGGGTCAGGTGCAGCTATTACAAGGACAGTTGGCTGCTGCACAGGCATAGATAGGTGTCCTACAGGGGTAGCTAGCCCAGGCGCAGGTACAGGTACAAGCACAGGCACCACCACCAGCAGCGGCGCAGCCACAGGTGCAGGTACAGGTACAGGCAACAGTACCAGCAGCAGCACAGGTACCGGCACCATCACGAGTAGCAGCACAGCCACAGCCCCAGGCACAGGTACAGATACTACCATCAGCAGCGCCACAGCCACAGGCACCACCAGCACAGGCACAGGGGGTACTAGTATTAGGTGCCAGGGGACCAGCCCCAGCTCCTTCAGTGGCTCGAGGGCGCTATATGGAGGTTAGAGCAGAGGCCCGATACTATCAGGATATTCTTGATAGTACCAGAGTTGAGTATCAGCCTTATGCAACTCATAGAGCAGAGACCTCTCACAGCCAGAGATCTCAAGTAGGTGCAGCCACAGCCGGCGTGTCCGTTACAGGCAGGAGGCGAGAGGTGCCACAGGGACCAACAGGGAGAGGTACCGAGGGCAGTGGGGAGAGCTGAGGGATCCCTGTATTGTTTTTGTATATAGGCATGGGCACCGGTCTGCGAACCGGTTGTGTTGATAGAGGCCTGCGTGCCTACATTTATTCATGTATGGATTCATTTATTCATTATATACCGGCCTGCGAGTTGAGTATGGGTTGTATATTTGATACCGGTCTGCGAGCCGAGTATTTTTTTGATATGAGGGACCGGCCTGCGAGCCGAGTCGAGATTTTGGATAGTTATTGCGGCCTGCGTGCCGGCTTAGTTGTATGATGAGATCAGAAAGGCCCCGATGCAGGGCACATTGTATATTTGAAAATTTGTATATATATATATATAGATGATGTTTTGATCCACATGCAGTGTTCAAAAATGTGTTTAAGTATTTTGTCGATGGTTTGTGATATAGAATGTAGGATGAGTTTAGTTGACATGTTGATATATGGATGATGTTGATGTTTTTGTTTTTACACGTATATAAGGATGACATGTTATATGATGAAATGTTGCATGTTGTGGGCTGGTTTTGTGACATTGTGATATATGTATCTGATGAGTTGGATCCAAATGTTGTATAGAGAGATTTTTTTTATTTTTTTTTTATTTTTTGGTTTTGTTGTGGTATCCTTAGTTGATGACTTGTTTGTTTTTGTAAAATAGATGATGTTAACGAATTTGTAATGATATGTATGGTGGATAGACAAATATGGATAATGGTGTTGTGATGCAGGAAAAGAGGAATGTGATTAAATAGAAATACACAAAAATATTTATATTTACCACACATGATAAGTTCTGGTAGGGGATGGTCGAGCTAACCTTGGGAGACCCCATGTCTCCGAAGTGCTGCCTACATAGCCCATTGCACAAAGCAAGGAGGGGCCTCAAACCGATGTAATTCTCCCTTAGGACCAGGGAGAGGTGAATTTAGGCAATTTGGTTGTGGTTAGGCAATTTGTCATTTGGTAAAAATTTGATGTTGGTAGGGTAATGTTGTTGGTGTTGGTAGGATAATGTTATTGGTGTAGGTATAGGTGAAGCAAAAGTTAGCATACCCAAGTAGTAGGGAATCGTGTCCTGATTAAGATCAGCACACAATCCTAGATGCGAGGCAAAGCAAAAAGAGTGCTCCGTAGGTGAAAAGAGATAAACAAACCACACAACGTAGAATGAGCTTGAAGCCCTAGGTACCGTGCATAGACAAGAAGTCAATAGGTGAAAAGAGTTGTATGATCACAATATATCAGGTGTACGTTACGTCCCTTGAGTTGAAACAAATGGTGAGGTGAGGTGGATGATATAGCTGAGGTACAGAGAACTTGGTACAAAGTGAGTGTTTTGACGAAAGAGAACCTACCCTAAATAGACAAGTCCATGACCCAAAAGGTTCTTTTGAATGAGGCTTTTATTTGACTGAATATAGACTGATCGATGCGGGAAGTCTACAAGGGATATTGATTGTACTATTCTTGAGGTCTTCACGAAGCTGATCAATGCGAGAAGCTTCTGATAAAGGCTGACTGTGTATAGTTGTCCTTCGAGGGAGCAGTCTATATAGAATAGCAACAATAATTTGGCATATAGTTGTCCTTCGAGGGAACAGTCTATATATAATTTAGATAGCTAGATGTTCTTTTGGTGTGAAGCATCTAGTTTGGTAGGAAGTTTGACTCAAGAAAATCCCATAAGAATACGGCTTATTTTAATACTTTGAAGTCATGGACTAGACTAAAAAGGGAAAGGCATCATCAAGGGGAGGTGAGAAGTGATTTTGATTTTATTTTGAGATATAGAAAACAAAGTGTATGTAGCGGTAAATGAGCTCAAGGGACGAGTAGTAGGTAGATAAGAAGTGATATAACACTAGATTCAACAGTAGAATGGTCGAAGATGCAAGGCATTAAGGGGTTCAGGCTCAGGTTTACCGTTAAGCGAAGCTAAACGATAAGTGCCTGATCCATAGGTGTGAGTGATTATATAAGGCCCAATCCAATTGGGAGCAAATTTTCCACGTTTGCTCTTTTCTAGTTTGGTGACATGTTGATTCTCTTTGAGGACAAGATCACCAACCTTAAAGGTACGCTCATGAAGTCGCTTATCATAAGCACGCTTGATGCGTTTTTGATAGATTTGGAGGTGATCAAGAGCTGTAAGACGACATTCGTCAAGAAGCTCCAATTGGGCTAACCGTTCTTGGCAGGAATCATCGTTGGTGAGAATATCCTGAAGGGATATTCTGAGGGAGGGTATTTGTATTTCGAGAGGCAAGACGGCCTCGGTACCATATACCAAAGAAAAAGGTGTAGCGTTAGTAGAGGTGTGAATGCTAGTACGATAAGCCCAAAGGGCATAGGGAATGTGATCGTGCCAATTTCTTCCGGATTCATTGACAACTTTCATGAGGATTTTGGTTAGGGTTTTATTAGAAGATTTAACCTGACCATTGGCCTGCGGATAGTAAGGCGATGAGAAACTAAGTCTGATACCAAATTTGTCATAAAGGTCTTGTAGCAACTTGTTTTTAAAAGATTTACCATTATCTGTTATTAGGCGATGAGGAATACCAAAACGACAGATAATGTGATGGTTAATGAATTTGACAATTTTTTCTTTTTTGATTGAAATGAGTGGAATGGCCTCCACCCATTTTGTGTAATATTCGGTTGCTGTGATTATCCAACGGTGACGTTGTGAAGAGGTCGGGTGAATCTCACCAACAAGGTCTAAACCCCATTGTGAGAAAGGCCAAAGATCTCGTGCGACCTGCAGCGGATGGCTAGGAGTATGTTGAAGGTTGGCATGTTGTTGACACATAACACAACGCTTAACATATTCGTAGTAGTCATTATTAAGATTAGGCCAATAATAACCTAGGCGAAGGATTCGTTTAGCCACGGCAAGGCCACTAAAATGTCCACCACAAATCCCATCATGGACTTGTTGGATGGTATAGGTGACCTCCGCGCCGGTTAGACAGCGAAGGAGGATGCCATCAAAGCCATGTTTATAGAGGAGTCCCCCCATGACAACATAATGAGAAACACTTTTAAGAAAAGCACGTTTGCCGTTACTAGTAAGGTCAGGTGGGAGAACAGAGATTGTAAGGTAGTCGTGAAATTGGTGGTACCAGGTATCCTGCGAACTAGTAGACACAGTATTTATCATATAAACTACCGGGGTTGAATAGGATGGGGCAAAAATTTGTTGGACCACGACGAATAATTCCGAGTCAGTTGGCGCGGTGGGAATTTGAGAGGCTAAGCAAGCCATAGTATCCGCAAATTTGTTAGTGGAGCGGGGAATGGTTTGGATAGAATAGTGAGTAAATAAGGCTAGAAGTGAATCCACGTAGTGTTTGTACTTTTGAAGTTCCTCATTTTTGCATTGGTAGACGCCCATAACTTGATTGACTACCAATTGAGAGTCGCCAAAAATATTGATAGATTTGATGCCTAAGTGTATCGCAACTTGGAGACCCAGAACAAGGGCCTCGTATTCCGCTGTATTATTAGTGCAGGGGAAATCAAGCCGGAATGAAAGAGGCATAGGTTCAGCGTCAAGAGGGATGAGAAAAACGCCGGCTCCTCCGCCGTGCTGGCATTTAGATCCATCGAAGAAGAGGGTCATTTGATACGACTCTTCCCTGAGTGAAAGAGTGGCGATGAGTTCGTCGGGGAATGTAAAATTGGTAAATTGTTCCCCAGGTAAAGGGGCCTCCGCAAGTTTGTCTGCAAGAGTTTGTCCTTTGATTGACTTCTGTTGTATAAACTCAAGGTCGAGGTCAGCGATGAGCATGAGCCATCGAGTGATGCGTTGGTTTAGATGTGGTTTGGCGTACATATAATGAATGGGGTCCGTGTTGGTGATGACAAAAGTTTTGTGATTCAGGAGGTAATGTCGGAGTTTGGTAGCTACGAATGATAGGGCTAGGCACAATTTTTCTACATGTGTATACCTAGTCTCGTAATCCACGAGGGTACGACTTATATAATAAACGGCCTATTCTCGACGTGCCGAGTCCCGATGTGCGAGCATAGCACCTATAGCATGGTCAGTGGTGGAAAGATAAAGGTAGAAAGGGCGGTCGTCCTGGGGTGGGATAAGCACGGGTGGCTGCAAGAGATAATTTTTGAGAGCTTCGAAGGCTTGGTGACACTCCTCACTCCATTGAAAGGCAATGTCCTTTTTAAGAAGGTGATGAAAAGGGTGACATCGATCCGAGAATTGGGAGATGAAACGCCGGATGGATTGAAGTTTACCCTGCAAACTACGCAATTGTTTGAGGTTTTTGGGTGGAGGCATTTCTAGGATAGCTTTTACTTTAGATGGATCTACCTCAATGCCACGCAAAGAGACGATAAAACCAAGAAGTTTCCCCGAAAGGACACCAAAGACACATTTCTTTGGTTGAAGACGAACAAAATATTGCAACAGGTGATCGAAAATAATGGTTAAAACATCGAGATGTTCACTGCGATGTTTAGACTTGCCAAGAAGATCGTTGACGTAATCTTCAAGGATAGTGTGCATAATGTCATGAAAAATGTAGGTCATAGCCCGCTGATAGGTAGCACTAGCATTCTTAAGGCCAAACGGCATGACACGATAACAGAAGGTTCCCCAAGGAGTTATGAAATCGGTCTTATGTTGATCGGCGGGTGCGACCAAAATTTGATTGTATCCTGAAAAGCCATCTATGAGAGAAAGCATTTCGTGGCCCGCAGTGAGATCAACAAGTTGATCAATACTTGGGAGGGGAAAGTCATCCTTAGGGCAAGCGAGGTTAAGATCCCGGAAATCCATGCATATCCGAAGTCCCCCCGTCGCTTTAGTGACAGGTACGATGTTAGAAATCCATTGAGGATAGTCAATAGGCAAGATGAAGGAAACAGAAAGAAGTCGTTGAAGCTCTTCTTTGACCAAGAGGGCAATGCGTGGATGCATTTTTCTCAGTTTTTGTTTGACTGGTTTGGAATCGAGGTTTAGGGTGATGTTATGGACGGTAATGGTAGGATCAATTCCTGGCATGTCAGCGTAGGACCAAGCGAAAGCTTGGTTGCGGGTACGGAGGAAGGTAGTAAAGACAGCTTGTTCTGATGTGTTAAGGGATTGTCCGATCTTCACTATGTGAGGATCCTCCTCCGTGTGGATGTTGATTTCTATAGTAGATTCGTTCAGCATGGTTTGGGTTTCAGATGGTAAGGCTCGTTGAATATAAGAATCATCCGCGCCAAGGTAAGTGAGGATGGAGTCGTCATCCTGACACTCAACAACATTAATCAAAGGTGAATCCTCTTCGATCATGTCTGGATACAGAAGGGGCAAAGAAGATGGGTCCTCATTATCGCGTTGATAAGTGAGAGGACCTATGAAGATAGGATTTATGAAAAAAAAAAGTTAGGAGGGATAGATTCAGGGTCTATAGATTCTGTGGGTGATGATGGCAAAGTGGGTGATGATGGTTTGGTAGGGGTGACGTCATCTTCTTCCAGAATACAGCTGACACAAGGTGTCTCCTGTGTAGGTATTTCAGGAAAACCGAGACCACTGCGATCATTATGTTTGCGTGTGGTGATGGGGATGAGCGTATGTCGGCCTTGTTCATAAAGACCAAAACCAAAGCCTTTCCAAGCACAACGAGTCAAGAAAGTGAGGGCGAAGCGACGATTTGTCAGGTATTGGAAATCGGATTGGAAGGGAACCACACCAAGAGGAGGTTCAGGGGTAATGGAAGATGCATCAACACCCCCATATGTTAGGTTGGTGCGGCAATGGGGTGGTCCGTAAGAGATTACTTCCCCCACGCGACGGTCGTAAGTGGGATGTGCATATAATTGTCCATACTCCTGCAGGGTAGGGAAAGAACTAACGTTATATAGGTGGTACTCCCCCAACGTAAGGCGTTGAAAAACATCTACTAAGGGGTCGGAGGTTGGGATGTTAGCTGCGGGAAGGGAAGTGGTTTTTGCGACGGTGGTTTCATCAGTTGAAGGCATAGATGCAGTTGAGGTGGATGGTTGAGGTACATTTGAAGAGGATGGTTGGGTTGAATGTATGGGTGTCTTGATTGGTATAAGCACATCGTTAGGGCGGTATAACATATTGTAGGTTTTAAAGGGGGGAGGATCAGCTTTTGCAGTGTAGGACTTCCCCTCGTACTCAAATTTTATGCATCTATGTAATGTTGGGGGAACGCATCCCATGGCCCGGATCCAAGGATGACCCAGCAATATATTATATTGGAACTCTCCCTCAAGGACATAGAAGAGTTCAGGTAAAGTACGTGGTCCTACCCGAATGTTGAGGATCACGGTGCCTAAGGTAGAGGTAATAGCGTCATTGAATGACCGCAACATGATGGGGTTGGCACACATGTAGCTAGAAGGGATATTCATTTGTTGAAAAGCTTTTGAAGAGATGATGTTTAGGCTGGCGCCCCCGTCAATCATAACACGACGTACCCGGATATCCCAGACGTAAGCTGAGATAAAAAGGGCCGGGTCAGGATCTTCGGTACCAAAGTCGATAATTTCATATTCGGAGAAACTGACAGCAGCGGCTTGCTGTACAGAACCCGAAGTGGTTGGGGCAGTGGGTTGTTTGGTGAGAGAAGCAACGTGATTGGGTGTTAGAATGGAGGCAACAGGTAGGGTTTCATTAGGTAAAACCTCTATCCCTTGAAGGATCTCAACAAGAGCTTGTCGATGAGATTCAGAAGTCTGAATGAGATCATACAGTGTCATTTTTACGGGTGATTGGTGAAGTTGTTTGATCATGGCTCGATGGGCAGCTCCATTAGAGACGGGGTAAGCGGGTCCACGAATAACTACTTTAGGTGGTGGTGCAATCGGGATGTTTGACGGAGAAAGAGATGCTGCAGGTGTGTTTTCTTTTGCTTTCCCATTGTTTTTCTGCCCTCGAGTAGCGACACTAATCATATTAATCTCGTAGACCTGAAATGAGGAAGATGGTTGGGATAAAGCATGGTTTTCAAGAGGTGGGGTTGTAATAATGATAGATCTTGGTGAGGCGGGGACAGATGGTAGAGGAGAGGGAATTGAAGCTAAAGGTCTCTCCCTTCGTAAGTTGTCTTTCTTAACCTTTCTATCTGGGAGAGGTGACTGACGAAGGATGGTTTTTAAAGCTTTGCATCCCTCCACATCATGTCCTGGTGTGCGGTGATAAGCGCAGATTTTAGACTCATCATAACTTATCGGTCGAGGTTTAGATGGGTCATAAGGTCTAAGTGGGGGTAGGGAAATGGTCGCATTCTCCACCAACATAGCAAGGATTTTGGCGTAAGATCCTTTGAGTGGGTCAAAATCGGATGAGGGTATTGGTTGTGCAGGTTTTGGTAATGTTTGGGTGTGGTTGGTTCGTATGGGTGGTGGTTTAGCTGAGGGGTGTTGACACGTGTTTTTCACTAAACATGGTTTCTTTGGCGCAGAAGTTACGTTCGGCTGGTTATATGATGAGGCTACAGATGACATGGTAGCGGGAAACAACCACGGAGAAAGGGGAGTGACAGAAAATAAATCCTTTGATGATGGAGTTTGTTTAGAGTTGATGGGTGGACAGGATATGTGGGGTAACGGTGTTGTTATACCCTTTGATCTCTGTATAGGTGCGGAAGGCGTAGGTCGTTTTGAAGAAAACGCAGGAGGTATGATATATTGATGTAAGGTAGAGGGATGATGTCCTAATATGGAAAGTGGGTATGACGATGAGGGTTTTGATTATGATGGAGGCACAAATTGAGTTTGTCTCCTAGGTGGTGGGGTGGATTTATTTTTGGATAAATCGAGTCGCTTAGGCGGGTGTGTTAGACTGGGCATTGGTGAGGTCCCAAGCGTAGGGGAAGATTTGGTTAAGTTGATAGAAGTAGACGGGGCATTTGGTAGAGGTGAGGGGGGTGAAGGTGAGAACATGGGTATTTTAAGCTTCTGTAAGCACTTCAGGTATATGGTGGAGGCATCAGGATCGGTCATTTGCATTTGAGTAGAATAAGGGGTATTCAAACGTTCCCATAGGATTCGTCTATCTTCTGGAGAATGATAGTCTTCAGGTTTGAATTGTAAATTTGGTACAGAAGAAAGGTAGGTTGTGATTCCAGTCCACTGTGGGCGTGATACAGGGGGTAGATGAGGTACTGTATCAAAAGATATTAAGAGGTCGACCGGTTATTGAAAAGATTTAGGCGATGAAGGACTAATAGGCAGGAGGGCATGTTTGAGAGGGTCTGTCATGGTTAAAGAATTTAGTGATGTCGGTGCAAGAGATTTCTCATCTAAGGATGTCAAAAGGAGTGGCATACCCTCCTCTTGTGCAGCAAGAGCGGTAGAGGGAGGCGTCTGGGAAATAGATAAATTAGATAACATTCGTTCGCAGTCTTGTAGGGATGTGGTATAAGAAGACTCATTGATGGGAAGAGAAGTCTGGGCAGTTAACTCCTTTATAGGTAAAGGAATGATTTCGCTTTGGCTTGATGGTGGTAAAGGAGGTTCAGGCTCCCATGTTAGTGAAGAGGCTTGATTCAAAATTTTCTCGATAGAGGCTTTTGGCTGGGTATCGAAGACTGCATGGATCTCATGAACACTCTCCTCGGCTAAGATATCCTGGTTTGTGTTACTGTTGGGATAGTGATTCAGGAATGGCTTGTTGAAGATTTTCAAATTTCAGTTGGCAGGGACGTTAGGATTATCGAGGGCTATATCCCCCGCATCAACCATTTCCTGCACTATGTTTTTCAACATCTTACAGTTTTCATGACTGTGTCCCTTCACGCGGTGGAAGTTACAGAAGTCATTTTCTTTGTACCAGGAAGGTATGGCGCGAGTGGAATCAAATCCGGAATGAGGTTTAACAGGAGGTAAGGTAATGGCTCCTGCTTTGAGTAGTTTTTCCAATATCACACCATATGTCTCCCCCAAGGGAGTGTAGTTGATGGGTTCCACTTTATACTTATAAGTGGTTTTTGGCGGGGTATTGGACGGTGGTTGGGATTTGACCGTCACCGCATGGACAGCTCCTTTTGATTTAGAAGAAGTGGACGCGTGAGGAGTGGTGGTATTTGGTTTATTGGTGGAATCTGTAGTTCAGAAAGTGGAGTTTTTGTTGCGCAACCGTAATTTCTCTTCCTCTAAGGCTTGAATTTCTAATTTTCGAGCCATAGTAAAGGCCTCGTCGAATGTACGGAAAGTTTGAATTTGGAGGGTAGGGGAGATGTGCTTAGCGCAGGCCCGCGTAAATAGTTTGATAAGTTCAGTTTGAGGCAAGGCATACGTAAGTTGGTTGATAAGGCCCCGCCATCGTCCAACGAAATCTACGATAGATTCATCTTCAAATTGTCAGATGGCATAGAGGTTGGTAATAGATACTTTCTTGGCAATGTTAATGGAGAAATGATCCAAGAAAGATTGGGCTAGTTGGTTAAAAGAGAAGATTGAGTGCTGGGTTAAAGCACTGTACCACTCCAAGGCAGGTCCTGATAAGGACATGGGAAAGGTGCGGAGTAACAAGGCATCATCATGGGCAATCAAATAACAAGCATGTCTAAATGATCGCAAGTGTTGTTGAGGATCCTCTTTACTATTAAAACGAGTAAATTTTGGCAACTCCCATTGAGGAGGATATGAATGAAGGGGGACAGAAGGGTGAATGGGCTCCCGACAAACTTGCTCGTATGTCAAGGCGCTACGACTTCCTGAAACAGAAGCCTCCAGGTTTTACATTTTGTCCATCATTTGTTTAATTAGATCAGTAGTTGGATGAGATGATGGTGTGGTTGTGGTAAACGGAGGCAAATTGGACCAAGGGCCTCCACTGGACAATGGTGGGGTTAAGTGTTGATAAGGTATGGAGGATGAATATGTTGAGGCGACAGAATAGGGATGTCCCATATAAGGTGTTGAGGTTACTGGATACGTGTATGGGAATGAAAAGGTAGGCGGAGCTTGAGAAGGAAAGCTCATGTGGATAGGTGGCAGAGAGCAAGTCATGAATGGAGTAGTCTGCAAGAGAGATGAGGTAGGGGCAGTCGGTGGTAATGATATGTGGGGTCCAAGATTAGCCAAAGAAAAGCCAATCTGAGTCGTATGAACTTTTGAAGCTGTCGGATTGGGAGATGGGGCTAAAGGTGCCGGAATCAAGGCGGTGTTATCAAGCAGAGTGGGGGCTAAATGAGCAGCTATACTAATAGGCATGCCAAAAAAGAGCTGACCATCAGGAGTACGGTCAGGGGCATGAGACAAATAGTATTTTACAGTGCTAGGATTAGCATCCAGAAATTTGGCAAAGTCCTTGTCTCCTACAGGAATTTGGGGGATCTCACTGGTGTCTGTAGGATTCCCCACAGAATGTGAAGGGGGTGATTCAGGTAAAGAAACAGAGCAAGCATGTGAAACCATGGCGGCGGCTTGCTTTCGAGTGATAACAACCATGGACAAGTGTTCACAGTAGGGTTTCAATCTGTCAGGAATAGAAACAAACTTAGAATGGTGAAATTGGCAGGTTGCTGGTTTGTCAAGGGTTGTAGAAGACAGTAACCGATATCGGTCTAGTGACTGATGTCGATTACACTATAGCCGACGTCGGTCAGGTAACCGATGTCGGTGTAAGAAGTCTGTTTTAACAAGATATAAAAAGGCTGCTAATTTGATTTTTAACAACGTTTAGTATACTTGTCCAATTATTGATCACTGAAGACAGGGTATGAGAAAGAAAACAGAACTACAAACAAGCAAGATGCACACGCAAATCCAGAGACTAACCCTAGGGTTAATTTTAATTATCGTGGGCTTATGCCTTTAGACGTAGAATGATGTCGGAATCCTAAACAAGAGACTTAGGGGAAATGTCAAGTTGTTTTGGCTTATACGGTTACCTCAATCGGGCGGAGGAATACCGCGGAAAAAGGGGGGATGTTTGAGCTGTTGTGTTAATTGTGAAGTGATTTGGTATGTGTTGTGCAGTGAAAGTAAGATTAATTTCCTGTCAATACCGTGGATATCACCCCCACGTGTACGACCTGTTACTTAATCTACGTTCACTAGAATTGAAAAACAACAAGCAGGAATGCAATGCACGTGTTTTAAACCCAAATCGAAAATTATGTTTGATGAAGCAAGAGAGATTACTTTCACTAATGCGAAACTAGGAAAGCAAGACAAATTCTTTACGAAATATATAACAAAAGCAGCAACAACAAGTATGCTTCCTAAAATGAAAATAAGCAAGAGATACAGAAACCCAAGATGGGTCCCACCGGGCGTGCCAAAATGTTTCACTCGGAAGTGTTTCGTTCCTTTTAGAAACAGATAAGGTTAGGGGTTAGGAGGAATACCTGTAGAATGTCGAGATCGTGTGCGTGTACCGTAGAGAAAGATCAGGCTGACTGCGAAGAACTCCTTTTTGTCTTGGAAGGACTACCTGCAAATAAGAACACAAGACCACAAGATTTTAATTAGACAATAAATGAGGGAACTGCCTTGGGCCCAGGAAATATAAAACTTCCTTTCGAAGGTGGTCAGTTCCCCTGCTAATATGAATTAACCCAAAAGACTGTAAGATATCAATTAAGTTGTTTCGTTGAACTGGGTAGGGGAAAGGCTGGTTTTCTGGTTTTGATCGGAGGAACCGATGCCGGTTACTGATAACCGATGCCGGTTACTGATAACCGATACCGGTGGGTTCTAGGATCTTCTTAGTAGCTATGGTGTTTGTAAGGCTGGTTTATGGATGATATTAGGAAATGAGATGATGAGGGGTAAAGGAATGACAGTTAGATGCAATGGCACATTGGGTAGTGGATTCAGAAACAGATTTAGGAGGACTGAGATTCAAGAAGCATAAGAAATGTTATAACAGAGGACATGCAAGATGTGACTTACTGGTTTTGACCAGGATGCAAGCTGATCTCCTTTGCTGTAAACACTTCTAGTATTTCCACTCGTCTCTGCTCGGTCAAGTGAAGATCTGGACTCTGTTTCTCGCTCCCAATGCTCTCTGTTGATCCAGAAATCCTTCGACTGATCCCCAAATGAAATTTTGATCCGTTGTTTTGGTTTTGGGAGCCCATTTACAGGGAACCGATGGCGGTTGCGTAACCGACGGCGGTCGAGTAGGAACCGGCATCGGTAAGGAAAAAGTAGGCTATTTTTAGTAAAATAGCCCACCTTCCCTGCTTTTCTCCCGAGAGATCAGTTGCGGGCTCGGTCAAGTGACTAGAAGGTCGGTTTTGGGTGCGAGAAAGGGGTCATTAGTTATGGGTGTAGGTGTGGACCAAGTTATGGGTCTTAATTAGGTTAGTTTTAGGGTTAGGGCTAGGTCATGATGAAGTGGCAAAGTGAGGTGGTAGGTAGGGTGATGTGGATTTATCAATTAGAAGGCAATTAATAAATAATTGTGTAAGGTTTAGGTGATGAGGTTATATTGCGAGATGAGATGCGGGTCACAAGGGGTCGTAAGACACGAATTTGGTGTCAACACTCACCATCAAAATTTCCTTCAAGTCTCATTCAGGGATCAATCCTTCCATATATATGGGGAAACCTATTTCCATGAGGATAAATCAAGCAAAGATGTGTCTAGATACTATAATCATGTTTCTACTCATGTGACATCTTGGTTAGGGAAGTGAATTATGAAGTTAAAAAGGGTGTAATCATTCTCAAAGGTGAAACAGGAAGCTCATGAATTAAGTTGAGGATCATCATATCTTGACTCTGCCATCATGTTCAAACCTCTTCAAGGAACAAGCTAAAATAAGATAGTCAAGCTACCAAGGCATTCAGGATCATCATGTGTGAAGGATCAAAACATCATCTATCTCCATGACAGGCATATGAGAAAAGAGGTGTATGGGTATCCTGAATTTTTTTCCATCTGAGGAGAATTGTGGATCCAAGAGGGGTAATGAAGTAGATGTCATTTACCAAATACACACTCATTTAGTTAAACAACATCAATTTCATTATTCCTTCTAATTACTCTGTTTTACAATCTTATTCAAGTAGACAAAATGGCTAACTCAATAATAAATTACCTCCTCACACCTTAGATGACCTTTCAACCCCTATATCCTATTACATATAGTCCCTTCAATGCTAATTCAACCCTTGGTATACTACCAAATAAATAAATCTTCTCATGCCTTACTTCCTTGATCCTCACCTCCACTAGCTCTTTCACTCAAATTCAAGACAATTGACTTTTAGCTCCCACTAAAATCTTCCTCACTTTGTATCCTATTACACAACTCAACCAATACACATATCCACCCTATCAATTTATTAGAAACAATTAATTTCATCAAATTCCTCAAATCTAATTCAAAATGAGTTGTCTAAGGCTCTTAAGAGCAATCTTTTACTAAGTACATGGTTAAACATATCTGTGGATACCCAAGATAAAGCATGCCTAGTTCTTAATACCCATTTAGGTATTCAATGTGGACCCTGAGTTTTTATTCTTAACTCTTTTACCTTCCCTTCTAATCACTTGAGTCACTTCTTTTAGCTCTCTTCCTCACTAGCTCTACTTAGAGGATCATTTTTGAATAACCTTAATAGGAATGGTTTATTTTACAAATTATTTGTCTTTGGAGACACCCATTTATGTTATCTAACTATACACCAAATTTTAAGGTAACCTCATTTATAAAATTACCCCCAAAATCACATTCCTAGTTGTACAAATAGGTTTCTCCTCACTATTACAACCTTTAAAAGGTGATTGTCACATTTTTAGTTCAAATCCTCCATGGAAAAGTTATAATTCCAAAATAAATTATTAAATTTATCTTCCAAAATTATATTTTCCAATTTTCAAATCAAAACTTTAGCTTTAAAGCCCCGGGATTCAAATTTGAAATAAACCCTAGTTGTCAAATTCACTCATATAGGTTAGTATGTTCTTACCATGACAAATAACACCTTTTCATGAACTCCCAAATTTATCAAGTGGATCATATCATCCCTATAATGTTAAGGAGTGTATCTTAGAGCTTCAATATTTATAATTATTACTCAACCCTTCTTAAATTCTTCTATTCTAAGAAAACTGAGATCTAACTATCTCCTACAGGCATGATATAGACTATCACTAACAGAGATCCCTTAGAGACTCAAATTCCTCTCACTCCTCAATGAAAACACATATAAATGAGTTATTTTATTTTCTTGAAATTTTTGAGCTTTAAAATGATAATTAAACCCTCAAAAGTCTTCCTTTTTCTCCTATACCCTACTGAGGGTTTCCCATAGATCCCAGAAGTGTAATATTGTTCACCAAATATTTCATTCGAGTTACCAAGGCATAAGACCACTTGAGTTTGACATGTGCTAACAAATGGAAATCCACAAACTTAAAAGTAATCACTAAGACACTTTTTCATCCCTCTAACTAGGTAAATTTCTTCTTCGCTAATTGTGTAAGCAGAGAATCAGGGTTTTCACATAACCAGAACATGGTGTTTAATAAATTTGACCTTAATATCCTTGAAGGGCCATCACATAACTTATCATAAGTTCTAAAATAATTAAATACCTTCTCCCTTGTATCTATGTGGTTCTTGAAACTTACATCAACTTTCAATTTCTTTTACAAATGACACTTCTTTCATTAGACTTACTCCCAAAACAAAGTTGTTGCTAAAGAAACCCTCAAACCCTTAATGCAAAGTTTTATAGAAGAGATATTATAAGCTCATATGAACATGAGTTCCTTCACTATATCTCTCCCTTTGAATCAATTTTATATGTAATATACCTTCTTTTGTATGAAACAGGACAAGAAATACAATTTATTACAGCACTTACCTCTTAATCAAATGATCTATCTAGAATATGAGGTGTTATCTATCTGAAGAACACCATGCATTAGTTTTTACTAACCCTACAATGTAATCTCAAGGGAAGACACTAGATTTCAATATTATCTAGCACACATATGCATGTACACCTTATATTAACTTAGATACTACCACAGGTCTAAGAAGTAAAACAAAAAATCATGAGCTAACAGAAATTACATGCATGGACTCATCTGAGTCTTCCATACCAACTATAAATACCATCATCAAAAGATTCATCCTTTAAACACTTGTAATTCAAATTTTCAAAGCATTCCAACACTGAACTTGACTATTCTCAGTTTTTGTTTGCAAAAATAAATTCTTCTTTCTTCAATATTACAGCTCCTCTTCCATTTTCATTACTTGACCATTCAAATAATAGGTCATAAAAAGTTGCATTTTGGATTTTATAACCTTTCCAATCAATTTCCACTCGAATAGGAGCATTTTAGCCCTCATGGTCATATGGTTACTTTGCATACATCATTGAGATTTGGCTAGAATCCAAGACTCAACCCCTAACACACTTGTTATGATTCTTAAACCACCTATTTCTAATTTGACACATTAAGAATGACCTCTAAAGTGCTTCAAGCTCCTAGGAAACCCAAAAATAGTCTTAATTTTGAATCTTTCCTTTTGGAGGGAAATACACATTTCAAATTTTTGAAATACCAAAGACAAAACTAACACCCAAGTGACTCACAAACACTTAATAAGCCTACAAACTCACCTTCAAGCCAAAATTTGATGATCACATGCCTTATTTAGAACAAATAATGGGGGTGAATATGTTAGTAAAGAATTTTTAAAAAATTATATTTATTGTGGTATTAAAGGGGAATTAACTTCTTCTCGTTCTCCCCAATCTAATGGTGTTACAAAATGTAAGAACAAGACTATTTTAGATATGGCTCGCATTATTCTTCATTCTATTGGTCTTCCCAAATTTCTACAGGCAGAAGCAATGAACGTAGTAGTCTACATTCTAAATAGGGTTCCCACCAAATCTATTCATCTTTTAATTTCTTTAGAAAAATGGTCAAATAAAAAACCTGATATTTTTTATCTAAAAGTTTTTGGTAGTCTTACTTCTTTATACATTCCTAAAAAGAAAAGAAAGAAACTTAATATGACTTCTTTTTCTTGGTTTTTCATTGGATATGGTATTAACACTTTAGGTCTAAGGATTTATGTCCCTACAAAAAGGGAAGCAACTAAAAACTGCAATGTGGTGGTTTTGGAAAAATACTTTTTTTCATCTGATAATGGTAAAGATGTTCCTAACTCTGTCAATATTTCTAATGATCGTTATGATTCTGATAATAAGAATATAGTAAAATGGTCATGATGATGTTTCTTGTGGTGATACTATAGATGCTTCTGAATCTCCTAACTCCTTAGTTAAGAAACCAAAATGGAATCAATCTGTGTTAGAAATTTCTAATCCTATTGATCTTAGGAAAATGACCAAAAGCCATCATACATACCATGCATTAATGACCTTGTATGAACTTGAGCCGCAAAGCTTTGAAGAAGCTTCTCAGGATGAGAAGTGGATCAATGCAATGCAAGTTGGATATAATTCCCTAATTCAAAATCAAACCTGGGAGTTGGTTCCACCTCTAGAGAAAAGAAGTATTATAGTTTTTAGGTGGTTATACAAAGTAAAATATAATGTAGATGGTAGTATTGACAAAAATAAAGCTAGACTTGTTTGTAGAGGTTTCACTCAAAAACCTGGTATTGATTATGATGAGACATTTGCCCCTATAGCTAAAATGAGTACTGTTAGGACCTTATTTGTAATTTTTACTCAAATTGGGTGGGAAATCCACTAAATAGATGTGAAAATACCTTTTTTATTGTTGATTTAAAACAAGAACTTTACATGTCTCAACCTAAAGGATTTGAAGAAACTAGTAAAGAAAACTATGTTTGTAAATTGAAAAAATCCTTGTATGGTTTAAAGCAAGCTCCTAGACCTTGGTATGTGCAAATTAATTATTTATTTAAACAGTTAGGATTTGTTAATTGTTCTTCTAAAAATGATCTATTCATTAAGAAAGAAGTATCACATATTATCATTGTTTGTATATATGTTGATGATTTGCTTATGACTAGTGATAATCCTGCTTTAATTTGTAGAATTAAAGAAAATTAAAATAGTACTTTGAAATGATTGATTTAGGTCTCTTACATCATTTTATCAACATGGTTGTATTTCAAGATAAATATTATATTGTTGTTTCTCAAGCACATTATGCAACCAATGTACTGAAAAATTTTAACATGATTGATTGTAAACCAATTTCCACTCCTATGGAAGTTGGACTAAAAATTGATTCTAAACTTGCATGTGAAAAAATTGAGTCTACTTTATATAGGCAGTTAGTTGGTAGTGTGATTTATCTAACTATCACCAGACCAAATATTTCCTATGTAGTAGGAATTTCTTTTAGGTTTATGCAAGAACCTTATAGAGATCATTGGAATCTTGCAAAAAGGATTCTTAGATATATTAAAGGTAAAATCAATTATGGGTTGCATTATACTAAGAATGAAAATGCTAACATATATGGATTTTATGATTATGATCATGTTGGTGGTGTATTGGATAGAAAATCTACTTCTGGTTATGTTTTTAAATTTGGTGCACGTGCCATTACTTGGTGTAGCAAAAAGTAGCCAATTGTTTATATCTCTTCAATAAAAGCTGAGTATAGAAGTGAAATGGAAGCTGTAAAATAGGCTCTATGACTAAAGAGGTTGTTTAATGAGATAAAGATGAAGGATTCACGTAGTTTTCCTTTGTTCTGTGACAACCAAAGCACCATAGCTCTTGCACATAATCCAATACAACATCAAAGGACGAAGCACATTGAGATACATATACACTTCATCTGTGAGAAGGTGCTAAGTGGTGAGATAGATCTCAAGTTCAAGCCGACTGAAGAGCAGGTTGCTGATATCTTCACAAAGCCCCTAAGTGCTGCAAAGTTTTGTCACTTTCTTGAAAATATTGGATTGTCGGAGTTTCCATTGAGGGGGAGTGTGCATGACAATGTCACCTCCTAATGGAACTTGGTTTTTGTAAAAAGACCTTCGTGCATGTATACCTCATTCACTTCGTTTTTAGAAAGAAGTGTAGAAAGATCTTAAAGGAAGTCTTCAATAAACTCTTTAGTGTTATTGAGTTTATTGGTAAACATCTAGTACAAGTATATTATTAAGGATGTCCTTGGTTATAAAAGGCTCCTATATGCTTGGGTTCAATAACCTTTTATGAGAACCTGTGAGAATATATAAAACTCACATATCATACTTAGCCACTGATCATGGGGTGATCTTTGGGATTCCAAATCCTTTTGTACCAAAAGGTAACTTGAGTATGATGAAGGTGCTATAATTCTTTCACCCAATATGTTATCCTAAAACCTTTATGGCTTAAGGATTGTAAATCTTGTAGTGTACCACGGGCAGGTAATTTATTGGCATATGTTATCCCACTTAACATTAAGGGGGGGAGTTGGAACATAATGATTAAGTGGTTTGGCCAACCCTTAACTAACATGGGTCCATCACTATTATATAGGTTAAATATTTAATAACATGAAATATTTTTCTATTATTAAATATTCATACCTAGGTAATATACATTAGGTAAGTATTTAATAATGTGAATCATTTATGTTTCTATTTATTAAATACACTCACCTAGGTATATGTTTCAACCATTTTAGGTTAAAAAGGTGGGTCGGGAGACATACCTGATCACATTATATAAAAAGGACTTTAGGTCCTCATTTGATATATTTGGGAAATATATCAAAGGTGTGAAAATCAAGTGATTTAGTTTTACCCTTATTAAATATAGTTTCAAAGGAGGAGGTGATCTTACTAGATGTAAAATAAGTTCTCTGAAGTAAAAGGTTATTTTCAAATTCATTTTTACCCTATTGGGGTTTTCCACTATAAATATTGTTTCACATGTGTTATTTATTTCATGTAAGTATTTCTTTATTTATTTATGTTATGATGTAATGTTTATTTAAATATTTACTGTAACATTATATAATGTGTAAGTTAATTAAATCTGTATTTATTAGAATCCTCAAATTCTAACAATTTACAAGGTGGAGATTATGTTCCTACATTAGGTAAGAGGAAGATCTTCATATAGAGCACCATGTATGTAAGAATGAGAAATCATCTAATTTTCACTTAATGTCACTCACTTGGTAGTGTTCTTAAACACTCATTCAAACCTTGTAGTGTGATCACACTTCAAAGGAGAAAGGACATTGTAACCACCTCATTTCAGTCTAACAGGTGGCCATATGAAAAAAATATGATTCAGTGAGAAATCCTTCCATATACATGGTGAATACCTATTTTAAGTAAGTGATATATAATCATAAAATGGTTTGAGAATTATGGATTTGATTTGTGATCACTAGGGTTAATTGTGGAGGCTTAGAAAAGGAAGAGAGCGATCCTCACTCTTGCCTTGTAATTAGAAGAGAGAATCCTATTCCCATCACATTGTAGATATCATAACAATGTTTCTAAACAGCTTAAGTCATCAATTGAGGTTTTAGAAATATGATTTCAACTCATGGTGACTCATTTTTACCACTGTTTTCATGTTAGATGTTTTGTCACTCAAAAACACAACCTGGGGTGTTAGGAAGGTGTTTTCAACTCACAAAATTTGGTCCCATCCTCATGAGATCCTCACCCATGGTAACCAATAGTATATTTATGACAATAACCCATTCTAATGAAAGGTACTTATCAACATTTAAAAATATTCACCTATCACCATGTGGTTACCATCTCTTTATAGCTTACAAATTTAGGGCCTTTTTTTGTCTGGAACCCAAAAGGGCAGCTGTAATATTTTGAAATTCTTCATGAAACCTTCAAGTATTATAGAAAAATGGATGCTACCAACATGTATTAGGATTCACATATCTTTATGTTACTTATTTTTTTCCCTCTTAACTCCTTACGGAGCTCGCAAAATCATCCAGAGAAGTCAAATTTCACCATTAGAGTGTTTGCTGCTCTACACCTAGAAAACCCGTTGTTAAGTAGATTGTCCTTAAATGAGAAAAAAATTCCTAAATATCCCTAAATTTCCTCCAACACTTCTAAGATTCCACTAACATCACCTTTGGATGCTTAATATGTTTCTTGAACTCTCCCAGAGGGTGTTTGATTAGCTCAGAATGTCCTTTTTATGCCTCCGGAGGAAGTTAATCTTCCATCAAGTCACACTAAACTCATCAATCATCATATTCAATTATTCCGTGCACATTGAAATAAACTTAAAAACCTTGTTAATAATTTATTTTGAGATATAGGTTGAGAGTGGTACTAAGGCAGGTTGGCTAGAGGAAGGACACATCAGTGATCAGGAAGTGAAAGATTCAATTGTGGGCTTAGTTGTCATACCCAAAGTTTCAATTTTTCATGCCATACATTTTTCATGACAAAACCCTCTTACCACTTTCACAAAATTCCTTTTTTGTAATGCACAAAATTATTTCATAAGTGTCTTGTCCACATATGAAATTATTTCAAGGGTTTCTTGGCAAAAATCACAAAAGGATGTCTGAAAATAGCATTTCTCTTAATGTTGATGTATATTTGATTTCTTATAAAGTATGTGGCACTTGAATAAACCTTCCTACTCCTACATTAGGGTGAGAATGTAACTAATTTACTTAGCATAAATCTTGATGAAAATTCTGAGTTTATTTCTCCATAAAAAGTAAATGAATGTGTGGAAGATTTTGCACATTTTCACCTACTCCTACCCTAACTTTTGTTGAGTTTTATAAATATATCGATGTGATGCACTCTTTTAGCTTCCACCTCTTTAAGTTATAAATTATTCTTCTATTGAACAAATGAAGATATTATTGGGTCATTAGATAGATCATCTTCTTTCCCACACCTTACTATTGTTAATATATATTATAAGGATCAAAGGATTATATAGCATGTCAACAGGGGAACCAAGGGTCACTCCCTTACATTGTTGATTGTGAGTATCACTCAAGCAGTTTTATTAAAGATGCATTCCCTAAGCTTCTAAAGTACTCAATCATTCATAGTATGATTCTACCACATTCTAAGATGAAATTAGAGATTCAACTCCATGCTCATGGGAAAGTTCATGAGTCCATATATGCGATCAATTTGTCACTACCTTTAGGAGTTGTGAGGTTTGTAAATTATAATTTAGACACATCTAACACTCCTACAAATTTCAGTAAACAATCCAAAAGGCCCCAAAACCTAAACAACGACTATATTCTTTCTCAAAATAGACATCGATTGTAGAATTTAAACCCTAAAAGCTTTAGGTTGAATGCTGAAATCTTGAAAATTACCTATGTACTAACCAGATTAGAATATGAAAAAATACCTTCTAACCCATGACTAATGGAGTTGTGAGACTAGTTCCATAAGGTACAGAGTGATCCTAATTTCTTATATTTACTAAAATAAATTTAAAGCATAATTTTTTTCATTTAGCAATCTTTATAGAATAAAGTATAAAGATTAATAAATGAAAAACTTATACTTTATTACTTATACTAAAATAAGTAATAAAGTATAATTTTTTCATTTATTAATCTTTATACTTTATTATAAAAAGATTAATAAATGAAAAACTTATACTTTAAATTTATTTTAGTAAATATATCCCTCCCACAAGCACATATACCACACTGCAAATAGGAACGTGAGCGCGTTATAGCGCGAGCGCATTTCATCTTCTATGGGTTTGAAATTCACAATCCATAGGCTAGGATTTTCCTGGGATATCCAAACCTAAGGTTTGGACTTTGTAATCCATGAATAAATTGGTGTTTTACAAAAAAAACATCAAAATATCACGTGTACACCCCAATATCTCATGTGTTATAGTGTAATATTCCAAAAAACTATACTATGATGTCAATCTCAGTTTTACCTTGGTGACGATATACTCCTTTCTAAAATTCAATTAGTTAAAGGATTTTATCCGTAATTTCTTTTACTAGTGCCTTCTTTTCTTGCCAAAACCTATACATATGTTTTGGTGCACAATTTATGATTTTGTCATCTGATTTTTTTTTAAAATGGTTTCATCTAAACTCCATTCTACACGCATTATAAAAAATTGATAATTTTTCGCAAAGTTATGGGGGTGTACACACAAATATTTCATTTTCGGGATGTGTGCATTTTGAAAATTAGTAAAAAATTATAAATTCATCCGAAAATTATGAAAAATTAGTGGGACCTCATACATGGAATTAGCTAATGTTTTACTGAAGAGATTTGAAAAATAAGTTATTAAACTAAAAAAAGGGGGGAGGGGGGGGGGGGCACACATGCAATAGGTTCTTATCTTTTTGGCACAAAAATAGACATACTTTGTGTGCGCACTGCATTTGACCCTTTTAATCTCCACCATTAAAAAATAGTAGTTTAGAAACTATATTATGAGCTCTACGGTATGTATTCTTATCACTTTGTCAAATTTTGAGCATATGCATGCCAAATTATTATATGAAGTTCATGCTTCATTGATTTAAGGAAAAATGTGTCCACTTTTGACCCCCTTTTGGTCCCCCATTTCCATGCACTTACCCTATAAAGTAGTCATATGTAAAATAGAACCAATGTAAACACGCTAAGTTGAATGAATAATGAAATTCAGTTGCAATGTGTTCACAATTGGAAATGAATCAATGTATGCACAAATATTACCATGCCTTTCCATCTGTGAATAGATCACCAAGGGACCTATCGGGTTCCACTCCTCTTTTTCTATGCTTGGATGATAAAATAATAAGATTTTCTCAAGGAACAAATTTCCATCCAAGATCCAAAAATAATGCTACTACGTCAAGAAATACTCAAAATTGTAGATACACTTAGGATTAACTTACATGTTATGTCGATTGTAGTCTTTGTCCAATGTCCTTTCTTCTCACTCCAGAGAGCTTCATCTCCACTCAATTTCCTTAAATGCCTTCACAAGCTCCTAAAACGGTTGTGATGTATCAAAATTCCTTAATTGATATATTTATTTGAGCGCTTCCATCTCTTGCATACAAAATTAAAAAATGAGTAAACTATGCCTAACAAATAAACTTTAATCACACAAAAGTATAACAGATCTACGTTCACAGAAGATTATCACAATGTCTCATCCGTTAGGGACGGCCATGGGTTTGGTGATGCCCCTTAAAAAATAAATACACTATAGGAGAAACTGCTTTGATACCAGATGAAGGGAATGGATCATAGAGTTGTATAAAAACAATTAGAAATGATATTCAATATCCTCCATCAAAATTTCATAATTCATACATCCATATTTATAGGTATTTGTGCATCCTATAAAATAGGAAACTAATTTACCAACAATCTTTATTTATGTGTTATTGTTTATAACAATAATACATTTAACCAACTTACTAACAACCTACTCATTTACAATTAACTATTACATTAACTAATCACTCATTTACCGTGAGTAATTAGTTCACACAGTTATAAACACAATAAATTATTAATGTTCACAACAATTAATTCCTAACAATCTAAAAACATCTCAGACCCATGGGGATCGCTATTGAAGGAATTTAAAGTGGACCTAAAGTGGATTGTGAAATATGCAAGGCAAATTAGATAAATGATATCAAGTTACAAAAAATTGACAAAGTTCATCATGCTATCAATATGGAAGCACAAGGGAAAATATAGATCAAGGGTTTTAGTCACATGCACACTTGCATGAAGCACTAGGAGAGCTACATTGAGTCTGAAATGCAATGTAGTGCTTAGTCAATCATAAATGAGGTGATCGTCGAGGTCAGTATAACTCAAGCATATGCATGTTTTATTTTTAATCTAATGTGTGCTTGATATAGGGCTACATGAAAAGTTAAAGATACCAAAGTGCGACACCCATTGAAATCCTTAGCCCTTGGTCATATGGTATGGTCATATGAGGGTTTAAATCTTGTGATTCCTACTAGTAGGTGCTTAACTCCAACCCCCTTTCATTTTATTTGTGTGGTGAAGGCAAGAGCATTTTATTTTGTTTTAGTGGCAACTAAAATAAATAGCATAGCATAATATTGAAAAGCTTGTATCTTTTGATCGATAACTCGATTTTGAGTGCCATTTTTTACAGAAGTGCTTATGTTTTCATGATATTTCCATTAGAAATATTTATTTTGATAATTACACTATAATTATAAAATGTCATATTGTAGCACCCACTCATTATAAAGTGTCAAATATGGAAGAGTGTTGTAATTAATTGTGGACGCAATTTCCGCTGAGCCGAAGTCCTAAAATTTTGGGCATTGCATTCTTGTATCTATTATGGATTCTAAGAATGACATGCTTTTCTCTGATGTGTGTGGACTTCAAGAGGATATTGTAAAATTTGTGGAAGAAAATAGATCGCTTAAGAAGCAAAATTCTCTTCTACAATCACTCATTCACGATAAGGATACACTGATACACTCCCTGCAGCAAAAACTTGCTAGCCTACAACATCACCATAATATAGTGGACAGTCATATCCATGCTCCTAGTCCACTTGCAGTTGTTGCTCTTGTACCTGTTAGGAAATATAATTTATTAGTGCTCCATTATTATAGATATTGTAAAGAGAATAATTACGTGAGTAATTATTCACATATTTGGTTGTATTATTTGATAGTTGTGATATTGTTGTGAGTTACAACAATATCACGGATATAGTTAGATTGTTATGTTGTTGGAGCAACTTCCTAGAATATAGGAATTGCATCTCAGTATATATTGTATGATCTGGATTGAAGAATTATCGAAGAAGATTAAATGAATATCAATTATATTTGACTGTAAAACTGTTGTATTGATTTCATTTGGTACCAGAGTGATTAATGGAGTCCTGAGATAATCTACAGGGAAAATCCATGGTGGCCCATGTATGATTTTTTTTTGTATGAGAACCTGATATTCCTGTGGACCGTATGCGAAGATCTGCATGGTGAAGTGGTTTCTACTGTATAATGCATTCTCTCTATTGTTCATTTGTTTTTTCTCAAGTCATGAAGCCTTCTCATCATATGCATAGGCTGTCCTAGTCACGCATTCCACAGTGTATTATTATGTGAAATGTACGTACAAACATTCCAACTTGGCACCTCACTCGGGACTGCACATAGATTATGTTGTTTTGTTTGGTATTATTCTGCTACTTGCAACACATGAGTGTCATGCATATGTGGCGCTATTAGGAGGAGATAGAAGCCAAATATTAAATTGATCCAGTCTGCTTGGTTGTCCACGTTGATTAAATTGATCCAGCTGATAAATTGATGTTTTCTACAAAACCCAGATCCAAAATATTTCAAATTTTTTTGGGTTTGTTTATTTTGATGTTGTAAAATTTCTGTCAAAAAATTACAGAAACCCAGATCCGGGTTTAGGAGAAACAACGGAATCATTAAGATACGTCTAAAAAAGAGTTCTCGTGGTACATCAATGTCTTTATTTATTCCATTATTGGATCTGGCTTTCCTCTTGTAGTATGGGAATTCCAACTAAGTTCCATGTTCATCCTCAAACTGCCTGATTTTGTGTTTATTTTACACGACTCAAAACTGTATCAATGACTATCAAAGGCTTGCCAAAACTGTGGTGTGACTAAGATATCACATGCCTGCAGATCTCACCATTTTTTACATCCACGTGTCTTCCAAATCATTTATGCTATAAACAATATTTGGATAACATCGACTTCAAAATTTTGTTCTGCTCTGAGAGGTCATTCCTTGCGTGTGGAGAGTGTGCATATTCTTTGTTGAAGACCTGGTCTCATATTTTGCCTCGTACCTGTCACTAGAGTTCCTGCAGATTCTTGTTTCGACAGAAACTTCTAAATTCAGTTGATTTGGCACGTTTGGCTCTTGATCCATGCAAATCCGAGCTCCATTAGCTCCTGCCGACTTCATCAAAGGTTCTATGCACCATTTTTTTCTCCAAGTTTGAAACGTGTCTCCATATTTCCATGCGCAGATATGCCACGTATGTTGTTGCTGTCAAATTACTTTCAGATTCATTACAAAGTCCGTCATAAGTTTTGAATTTTGAGACATTTTTAATTTTTTGGCTAAAGCTTATTTTATAGTTTCCATCTAGAAGTTCAAGTCTTGTTTTATTTAATTATATATCTTATGTTTTTATAGTCCGCGTAATTTGATTGAGTCTCCACGTATAGCCTCCATTTATTTGTCCATATGTAATTTATCTTTTATTTCATTGTCTCTCTATGTTTGTAAAGTGTCATAACTGAATACTTTAGGTTATTTTATAATGTGTCATGTATGTCCATCAAGATAAAAAGTCATTTATTTAGTGAGAGTCTTTTATTAAATCCAATATTTAATTGGATGTTGTTAGAGTTATTATTCTTCATAAGTTTAGTCACATTTGTCTTAAAAGAGTCATGTTATTGTTAATGTTATTTGTCAAAAGATTCATCCAAGTTGAAATAGTCAAAGTCAAAGTGTCAAAAATATATTTGTGTCATTTTGTTATCGTCATTTAGGTGATTATTAGGAAAATTGTCAAAATAAAAAAAAATTGCCTTACGAACGCATTTTCGGTGGAATCCGACGTTCAAGGCATGTTATTAAGTCTCATTATCACATCTGGCTGAGTTAGCAGCCATCTACCAGAGGTAGGAGGCATCAGAGGTTGGAGGTCATTCAGCGACCTCTCGTCAGTTGCCAATGACGGGGCCGCATATCAGCTTTGGTGATAGGTGTGTGTGCAGTTTGATTTTAGTGCTTCCAGTGTGGTGTGCCTCAGTTTGCAATAATCTTGTTTTCAATAAGTGGAAATTTCACATTAAGGGGGGGGAACATGATCCAATGTTCCATTTCCAGTATGTCAGCTTTTTCTATGTATGTATGAGCAACAGATTTCAGTAGAATTTCCTATGTTATTCCCTGCAGTGAGATGTGATGAGGGCTAAGAATAGTACTTGGCATATCATGATGTGGTTGTAGGTAACCACTTGAAAACCTTCATTTGTGGTTTGTGGTAAACCAATAGCAAAACCACCATTCTTGGTTGTTGGTAATCCATTCGCAAAACCATCACTTTTTGGTTTGTGGTAAACCAATTGCAAAACCACCATTCTCGGTTTTTGGTAAAGCATTTGTAAAACCATCCTTGAGGTTTGTGATCATCATGTGAAAATCACAAGATCATGAGCAGGTGCAAGTATAAGGTAGGTTTTCCCCATGTTCGCACTAAGGGGGGGAATGTTAGGAAATATAATTTATTAGTGCTCCATTATTATAGATAGGTAACTATACCAAAAATTCAACAATATCACGTTTTGGCCCCTGTATGATCTAAGGAATTATCGAAGTTTGACAACTGTAAAACTTTGTATTGAAGAAGCCCAAACTTCCTTTCAAAAAACACATGTGGTGTATCATTTTTTCTCATATGCATGATGTTGTAAGACTTAGTCACTTTTTTAAGCTAATCCTTCGGCACACCCATCTTCATGTGATTTCTGACATCGGGCTTGACTGAAAGTTGCATGATCCCTGACACACATTTTTGCACTGGGTCATATACAATTTCTTCATCTGAGTGTCTAACACACCAAAATTCCTTTAGAGGACTCTATAGCCTCCCTCTTAATCCTTCTGCATTGGTAATGCACAAATTTTTCTCATTGTTATGTCAACATCACTAAAGTTGTGCCCCTTTGGTCCTTTAGCACTAAAAATATTGTGTCAACACCAAAAATTAGAATCCTTCGGTGCATTTGCAACATCACTAAAGTTGCTAAGCATTTTCCTTGGCGTAATTTCCCTCGTGTCGACACTCCCAAGACCGCGCCAAAGGCAGTTGGTGAGGTCATAAATGCCAGTTTTTCTATAAATATGCGCCTAACACCTGTCATTTTCACGAATTGAAAATTGTGAAGGGTATTTTCTCTGTGCCTGTCAGTCATCCTTGTCAACCCCCGCGTGCCATTTTTTGAGCTTGTGGACCCCACGTCGTTCTTCGTCTTTTATAAATCCTGGTAAGTGGATCCTCTCCTTGTTTTTTTTTGTTGTGTTAGGTACTAGGCTTGTATCAAAAGATTAAATCTAAAAGAACCTAACAATCTACAAACCAGCTGAAGCCCTTTTACCTCTCCTTCCAGATCTACAAATCTGGAAGACCCCTACCTCTGAAACCTTAAAAAACCCATCTTTCCCTGCTTGTTGCCTTGAAAAACAAACCCTCTCTTTGCCATCTGAAAAATCCAAAAGAGAGAGGAAAAGAAATCAAGAAATTTCCAAAATTATCAAGCTGTTAAAACCCTTAGTGCATTGTTTTTCCATGTTACACCTCCCACAGTTGTGCTTTGGCGCACTTTAAACACATACAACACAAAAAAATTCTGTGCCCAGCCAAAGTAGATTGTTCCTAAGGCGCAGGTGTAACTTCCTTAACATCAACATAACATGTTGCATGTTGCAAATCCGCACCCCACGCTTTATCCTTGGCGCTGAAACTTGTCATGCAACACCTCTCAAAATTGCGCCCTTTCTAAACTAGTGCAACTTTTCTCATGTCAACTAGCTAGCAACTTTTCTCATGTCAACACCTAGCGCAACTTTTCTTCATGTTGACACTTTCCTAACTGCGCCCTTTCAAACTTGGCACGAAATTTGTATGCTGACACCCCAGAAAGTGCGCCTGCAATTTTAAGCCCTTGCAGCCTGTTGTAAGCTTGCACCTTGCCCTAAGCCTAAAGTTGTTTGTTCTTCCTTCTGTAAGCTAAACCTAACTCTTTTCTCACACATTCTGTGTTCTGTCGTTCTGCAAGCTTTCATTATGAATAACATGACGGTTGACATGGCTCTTCTATATTGGACCTCCTTGATTCTCCTTCCAGAACAACAACATCCATCCTTGAGCTCACATATGTCTTCATCAAGTAAGAAACCAACTAAAGCTAAAGCTAAAGCTAAGCAGTCAGAACAAGAGATGAAGTATAAGTATCAGAGAGTCAGAATGTCTGACTCATATGCAGAGTGCAGCCTTGACATCAAAGACTCTGAGTTGGGTCATATTGACATGGATGACTTCTGGGTAAGGACCACCCAGGCAAGCAGTGGCCCATGGATGAATAAATTAGTAGGCAGTGGATTGCACTTTGTAGCTAGGCTTCCAGTGAGTGCCGTAAATAATGAGTTTATCATGTTGGTTGCCCGATGCTATAACAAAGACACTAGATGCACCATGTTGAAAATAAAGAACAACAGACAATCATAAACCTCATAACTCATCACTTTGAGAATCATCTTGGGCATTCCTCATCACAGGAAATATGTGGAAATAAGTATTGAAGACTGCAAGAAGGCATGGGATGATAATGAAGATAAATGCATGCAGATGATGAATGAGATTTATCTGAAGAACAAAAAGCCGGTGAGCAGATGGCCACAAACCATCCACCGTAGTGACTTCAATGAGGAGTTGAGTGATACAATCACCTTCTTAAACAGAGTGTTTGGGCTCCCTGATGCCCATTATTTCCACAAGTGGATGCTGAGGTATCTGGAGAATATGAGCAAGAATGCACCTAATCAGTGCTTTGGCTGGGGTGAAATCATCAGTGACACCATCTCCCAGTAGCTTCAACAAGTTCTAACAATTGGGAAGTTCTACATGAATTCCTATGTTGTATATGCTGCTGCGTCAGAAAGGGATTTTGTAGGGTTAACTCAAAATGGGGTATGGCCCCAAGTCAAGATATATGAGTTCTACCCAGAGCTAAGGCTCGAGGCCAGCATCTCCCAGTTCTCTAAAATTAATGATGCCTTCTTCTATGAGGTAATCTGCTTGCTGAGGCCAAACATGAGACACGGTCGGACCAGCCTGAGTGTGATTGCTGCTACAAAGAAATGGGGAGCATTGTTCACACAATTCCCCACATTCACATACCTCAGAGCCATGAATTTTGAGGGAGAACCAACGAAGCTGCCAAGGTTCGCAGGGCCAAAGCTGATCCTCTTAGAATTGTCAAGGTATCTAATCACTTATCATGAGAAGTGCATGAAGAGAAAGAAAGGAGGAACTCCATTCCCCCTTACAGTTGGCCGATACACCTACCCTACACTTGCCAAAGCATGGGAGATGTATGTTGAGCTAGAGCTATTAAATTTGAAGCACAACTTCCCAGCAAGGCCGACCTTCGACTGCCGGAGTTGCCTCCCAAAGGAAAAAATTGATCCCATCCATGTTCCCAAGATCGAGGACATTTGGATCGACCTGACACATGAGATAGACATCAGGCGAAAGGATCACTCCCGACTGGCTCTGGAGGAGATCATCCACTATGGCGTAGCCATCATCCCAAAGGAATTCCAAGAGACTGATCAAGAAATTGATCAGGTTTACCTTGACACAGATGGGGATGATTGGCCATTCGCAGAGATCAACAGAGCCAAAGCACCGAAAACCATTCAGGAAAGGGTTAAGCCCACATTACAGTGCACTGAACATTGGTGCAAACAGAATGGTCTCACCTACCTTGGAGTTGATTTCACTACTTCTCCTTTAGGCAGTGCACCTCCAAGGCCAGTCCATGTGCCAAAAGGAAAAGGGAAGGACAAGGAGGGCGAACCAAGTAGATAAGAAGAAACTCCTAAATCCTTCCTCCTACTTCTGAGAAGCAAGTAGTCGACCTGGTGTCTCTAAGTAAAGAAGAAACAGTAGATGTTTCAACAGATACATCCACCCAGGATGTTATCACAACTACAACTACTAAGGTACCCATCATCTCTTCTTCCACTTCTTCTCCTCCTCCTGTCATTCAAGCATCTATCCCTATGGATGTGTCTTCTCCTCTCCCTTCCTCCCTTCCATCTCCCACCTCTTCCATCTTCTCCTCTCTTGCGGATCTGTCACCTAGTGTTCCCTCAATCCTAATGACGATCCCTTCCGTTTCCACATCCTTCTCCTCCCCATTAGTAGCTCCAGGCCCCGTAAGCAGCGGTGCGTTGGACTCCTTATCAATGCCACCACCGAGTGTTTCAACACACTTTCCTGAGGCCTCTACAGTTGCTCCCCCTCTCACTCATGTTTCTTCTTCTTCCTCCACTCCCACTCCTATAAGTCCTATTTGGATTTTTGACCATCTGAGTCAGCATAAGAGGAAATTTCCCATTGCGGCCATGGATTTCTCTGTTATTCTAAAGAAGGGGACCAATAAGCAGAAAGTGATAACTCACTTTTCTAAAAGCACTTCAGGAGAGAGAGTCATGGAGATAGCTTACCTAGATCCCACCAAGAGAAAATAAGATCTGTCTCCCACAGACTGCACGGTGACTCAAGTCATAATGGGGACCTCATCTGAAAGCTTGCAAGGAGAAGCCTTGTCTGCCATGGATGCTCTCTGTAAGAAGCTCCAACAGGCAAAAGAGGAGAAAAGGATACTCAAGGAACAAAACAAACATCTCCTACAAGCATTACAGAAAATGGGCAATGCTCCTCCTGTGACTGCCGCCGAACCCATTCAAGTTCTCAGTCAGGATAAAATAAATGAATATGTTAAGATTGGTGAACAAGGCGCAGCAATATCATCCTGGATCGAGCGGATCCTCAAAGATAGTGAAGAAATGATTGGGAAATTCACATTGCTCTATCAGGATATAACTCAAGCAAATAAGGAGCTACAAGCAGTAGCAAGCGTTCCCTATCTGAAGAGTTGGATAATGCCAGGTTGCAGCATGAAACGTTCCAAGCAATGGTTAACTACTCAGCTGACAACCTATTGAAGGTTAGTGTTATTGATCACCCACGTGCACATAATAAAGCTCTCATTGCTTTAGATTACCGGGTTGATCAGATGGAATATATCCTGGAGAGAATCGATAAAATCAAAGATGAAGCCCTGGACACACGATACAACATGGAGCAGACAGTTACAAAAATGTCTCCAAGGATGCTCAGTGAATCGTATAACTTGAGGGAAGCAGATGATACATTCCAGTGCTTCAAGGCTATTGTCACTCAAGGTTTGGCACCAGAGGTCACTTTTGACCGAGATTCAATCAATAACCTCTTGGCCTGCCACGATTTCATTGGCTTTTTAATCGATGCATGTGACACTTTCGATGTGCTACCTGACAAAGCTCAAGAATGAAAAAGAAACTTGCGAAGTCATTCGTGACCATTTTAATGGTCTCAACCATGATCAACTTCAAGACAATGATCAGTAAGTTTATAGAATATCGAGTGCAGTGTTATATCGACTCTCCTGATCAAAAGTAAGACACCAAGTTTGAACAAAGGGATGATGAGGAGTAGTTTCTCCTCTCATGTATGCGTTGATCATTTTTGTAAAATGTTTAAAAATCATGTTGGCATTTACATGATGACCTCATCCATGTTGCATCATGGGATGTTGTCATCCAAAAAAACTTGCCCAAAGTCAACTATTGACTTTTAGATATTTTAGACCTTTTGTGAATATCTTGTAAGATATTTTGTAAGTAGTGGGTTTGCTTTTGTCTTCTTTCCTTCTCTCCTTCTATAAATAATTGAATACTTGTTGTATTCGAGGTGGACATTTTTTGTATGAAAAGAGAAGTGAGGAGAGAAAGACTTTGTGTTTTCTTGTAACAGAAGAAATATTAATACATATGTTTAGACTTTGTGCTTAATGTATGTGTTATTTGCATCAGATCTTTCTTAAGTTAGATCTATGTTTTTATTCTGTTGGATTCATTCCTATTATTGTCATATGTTCATCAGTATTGTTTTAATTGTTTATGCAAGTAAGTTTGGCTTTGTTTACTACCGGCTCAAAGCATAAACCTTCTGACCTTTCCATCTTGGAATTCATTTCTTTTCTTCCTTCAGATCTACCCTCCTCCGTTCCTTCCCTCCTACCTTTCTGTTCGTAGTTGGAACTACCTCTACTGGGATGAGATCCCAAACCCCCTGAAGTTAGAATAGTGTAGATTTGCACAGATTCCTGCTTGATAGATTAGCAATAAACCAGTTTCGCTTTGTTGTCTCAAAGAGGGGCTATGCCCTGCACACTGTTGGCCTGTTTCCCCATGACCTGCCTAATCGATAGTTTTTTGGACCAAGCAGGTGTAGTGTATCTCTCGTGTTTGTTGAGAAATTTTGTATCTATATTTTTGACACTTTTGGCATGTTGACAGTATCTCTTGTGGGGGATCTATTCTGGTGAAGTCTAGTATTATTTTGTAAGTGTTCTAGTAGTTGATTTTGGGCAAATCATATATATTTGTGGCATCACTCTACCCATTCAGCAGTATGGGAGGGTGTGTTGTTGATATTGCTTCTTCGTGTTTCGTGTACTTTCCTTGTTACCTTAACTTTTCTTGGATCGTGGAACTCCTATTTAATTGGATCTCGTGTCCTTTCCTTGTTGCCTTAGTTGTTCTTGGATTGTGGCACACCAATTTACAGTAGTTGATCAAATTATGTTTAGTTTTTTTTGCACTTTCGATATCACTCCATTGACAGTCTCATTGTATAGAGCTATTCTGGTGAAGCATAGTGCCAGTTATTTTTTAGTTTTGTGATCGAGTATTGGATTCAGACCACAGTGTACACCAAAATTCTTCAGCATTATATGAGTTTTTTGAGCCAAGCTTCTTGGGATGCCTTGCAGTAGGTTTTTTCTCTCTCTACTTTGTTGTTACTAGTTTTGGGTACCTTGCGGCGTCCCTTTTTCCTAGTTATTGTACATGAGTACCTCATCATGCCTAGTTGTCGGGACTCATACTATGGACATGCCACTTCTATTTTGGCCCCTAGCTTCACTTAAGGGGGGGTGTTAGAGTAGGTATTTACCTTAGCTCATGTTCACCTATGTACTTTATTTACCTTTATTGTATTTATCCTCACCCACTTATGTGTGTGGATATTTCTTTTATCTTATTTAGATATTAGGAGATATTATTTAGTTTTTAGGTATAGTTCTTTTCTTGATCTATGGTATTGACTAGTTCTTTCTTTGATCTATGGTATTGACTAGATCATTGATGTCTAGTTCTCTCCTAAATCTATGGTCTTGACTAGTTCTTTGTTGACTAGTTATTTCCTTGATTTATGGCTTGATCTACGACCTTGGTTGGTTCTTAGATTGTTATTCCTTTCCTACATAAGCAAGGCCCATTATCATTGTATTTTATTGAGTTCCATAATAATATATGATATTGTTGCTCATTTGTTTGCAAAGGTTTTATGTAAAGTTATTTTGGCGAATTGCTTTCATCTTATAGATCGTGGTGTTTGATTAGCATTTGTGTTCTTGGCTTGGTACGATCTGGTTATCGTTCCTTTTAAACACAATCCTTGAATAAATTGTCTATAGATTTAAAAACAAGCAATGAAAAAAACTATGTCAAGTTGTAAAAACAATTCGTCTAGGTACAATTTGGATTGAACACCAAGCCAATGGGCATGGTGGTCAATGGTTCAAAATTTAGATCTAGGCATAAAATAACTGTAAGTCTCCTCTTGTAGCTATAAAATAACTGCAAGTCTCCTCTTGTAGCTACTATAAAGACAAACCCTAGATGAGCATCAAATGTAAATCCCAAATCAAAAAGTGCAAGTTGTTCCATTTTCGCCCGAACCGGCCGAGTCACGTACTTCGGAACTTTTCGTCCCAAACGTCCCAAGTCCAAACGGGCCTCTTGTTCCATTTTCGGCCGAAACACCTGAACCGCGTCCTTCGCACTTTCTTGTTCCAAATGTCCCAAAATGCATTTGTGTGTCTTCTCCCTGTTTCACCCAAATCGGCCGAGCCACGTGTTTTGCGCATTCGCGTCTCACATGTCCCAAGCGTACCAAGTGTCATTCGTGCTATTTTTTCCTGCTCTACCTGATTATCATGCTTATTCAAATTGGTGGTTATGTATTAAATGCGCATTCATGGTCTTTCTCTCTCCTAAACGGCTATTTAACGAGCATTTCCCCTTTGCATTTTTCACACTACTTCCATTGCTATCTTTTGCTCGAAATCTTGCAATTTGCAAACTTGCGCGCGTTCCCCTCCCTCTGTAATTCCTTCCAGAGTCTAGGTTACCCCTCAGAGACTATCAATATGAAGATCAAATTCCAGGGACAGGAACAAATTTCTCCACTTGAGTCTGCCGTTTGCAATATTGGGGACATCGAAGCTCGTCATCTTGACTTCGGCGATTTTTGGGCAAGAATGGCAGACGCAAACCCTATGCCAATGGCACAGATGATTCACAATAGTGGTTTGGCTTTTGCTGGAGGTTTCCCAATCTCAGTACAGTGTGCTGATACTGTGCTTTCATGCGGAACTCACTTCGACCCCGTTTCGAGCGAATTGACTAATATACATGGGGAACTCATCGCCAAATTGGATGCTGCCGCCATTAGCACTGCTCTGAGAATTCCAGAGATGGATAATGCCATAGTCGTTTCCCGAGATCAAGCACAGACCCTGTTCGACCAAGACAGTGACAAATATAAGGCATGAGTGGCGAAGTCCTAGCTGAAGAACCCTAAGAAAGGAGCTTCTCGTCTGACCAAAACCCTCTTCCGATCAAATTTCAATGAAGAGTTGTCAGACTTCATAATATTGCTGGCTCGGGTTATGGGTTTGCCGTCTACCAACGAATTTCACTTCTGGATGTGCCCGCTCATCAGCATGGTGTGCGAAGGAACGCAAAACATAAATTGGGTGGAAATCATAAGCATGAATTTGGCGGAGCAGCTGTCCAATGTGCAGCAAACAAAGAAGTTCTACATTACTTCGTATCTGATGTATACTCTAGCAGCATCAAGGCAGTGGTTCGGTTTTTCTTATATAGATGCACACAAAGATGATCCAGTATATGCTTACTGCCCGCAGTTCACCCTGGAGACCAACAACCGTAATTTCAGAAGTGTCAATGATGCTTTCACCATGTGCGTGGTTAGACTACTTGAAGGTGATACTACTAGAAGGTTTTCAAATGAAGCCATGAACCTGATATCGCAATATGGTGCTTATTTCATCCAATTCAGGAAATTTTCTTATATCAGGCTTGCTGGCTATGAGAGCACTCCTCTGTGGCTTCCCATGTTCTACAATGATAAAATGGCCTTGATAGAAATATGCAGGCAACTAGACAAGTTGCACAGGACTTGCAGAGATAAGAAGATTTCTGGCTTGCACTTTCCCATCTCTCTGGGAAACTACACTTGCAAAACAGCCCTGGACGCACAGAATATAGAGAGAGCCCTTGTTCCTATCACCGTTCACTTCTTCAAGCCAAGGACCTGCTTTGACCTGAAGAAGTTTATTGAACGGAACATCAAGATAATCTACCATCATAGGGCAGATGCAGAAGACTACTGGGCTGACTGTGCAGATGATTTTGAAGCCAGGAGAAGGCATTGTGGCAGGTTCTCCCTGCAATTGATCCAAGAACTCGGTATGTACCAAGTTCCTGAAGGTCTCCAGGATGAAAATTCTGATCTATACTCGTATGAGTATGAAAATGTGATTAAGCACACCCCTTTGGAGGACCTGGATTGGAACAGGAAAGAGAGGGATGATCTGGCTGAGATTCTTGCTCCAGTCTTAGTCAGGACTAAGGTCTGGTTTGACAGGATGGTTCGAGAATTTAGGAGGCATTCAGGAGAATCTTCTTCTAAAGATGCGTCGACACCAAGAAGAGAAGCATCTATTCCAAGGTCAGAAACACCAGTGAAGACCCCTCGTGCTTCATCAATACAAGGACCTGCAGCTTCTACTCCTTCTCCATCCACTCAAGTGTACCAGAAGAAGCTCAAGGAAGTTAAGAAGGAGCCTGTGGAAAGTGATCCTCAAAGAAAGCAGGCAGAGTTGCCTATGGGACTGGAGAACATCATTGTTCTCAGTGAAAGTGAAGAAAGCGAAGTACCAACTCTTGCAAATGCTCCTGAGGATCCAGCTGATAAAGACAAAGAAATCCAGAGCACTGAGCTTTCAGGTGACATTGACTCTTCTGTCGCAATTTCCCCAATTGCCCCACTCACTTCTCAACTCGAATCAACAGCTGCGCAGACCTTGAGCGTCATGAGCTCTCTGTCTCTTGGTCCCCTTGCCCCTCCTGCTGATTCCTCTTCCTCTTTTGCGTGGGTGCAACCTTTGGTTGACAAAAGGAAGAGGAGATTTTCCTCCCAAAGTTCAGGACCAAATTTCGATGCTGTTGCAGCCTTGTTGGGCACCACTCCTTCTCGTGCCAAGAAAGCCAGAACTACTTCCAGAATAGTGTCAGATGCTCAAGGTCAACAATTCCTGGAGATTGCCAAGCCTATAGTAGATAAATCAGAATCAGACTTGCTGGCATCTGAATTAGAGCTTGCAAGAATCCCAATGGGGGAGTCTACTCCTGAAGGTGAAATTCACAACCTCCAGAAAACAGTCACAAGAGTCATTGGAAGGGTAGAGAAAGGGCAGCAAACTATTGAACAGTTGGAAGAACAAGCCCAAATTCTCACAGGTTTCATCAAGTCTCTTTTGTCTAAGGATAAAGTCTTGGACCCTACCCCATTGAATACTCTTCCACCTCCTCTAATTCTAAGCCAAGATGAAGTGCAAAGTATCAAAGATATGCACAAGTATTCTGTCTATGGCAGAGCTATTGAAGCCATGGTGGATGACATGCTTGCTGCTGGATTAAACTTCATCGATGAAGCTTTCAAACTCCACGAAAAGGTGGGCAATGTACAATTGAAGCTCTCCTCCACTATCAATATTATGGATAAAGAGCTCAAACTCTGGAGCAGTTGCATTGTAGACCTCCGACTCATAGGACAAGCAGATGAGAACGTTCTGTTGGCGAGTAAAGTCTTTGATGATGCAAAGGATAATCTGTCGAAGTCCTGGGTCTACAGTGTGGAGTGGAAGATCAGAGTCCTGGAGGAGGCTTTGGGAGAATTGAAGAACAGTTGGCAGAAGGGTGAAGCTTTCAAGACACTGGTGGTCTCTACTTTCAAAGATATACACTGTCATCTTCAGGATGAGACTTCTGGTACTTCCCTTTCCTTGCAAGAAATCAAATCTCAATTCAGAGCTTTTGTCAAAGATAACCTATTCAAGGAAAGTTCCATCTCCAAGGAGAAAATGAAGGAGATTTGCTCTCTTCAATCTGTCATTGAAGAAGCAAACAAAGATTATCATACTCATGTCGAGTTTGATAATGAGATGGAGAAGTGTCTTGGATTTTGGACTCATTCTACGACCAACACGTCAGTCCCTCGTGGCAGAGACATAGCTGAGGCGTTAAAGAAGTTCAGGCAGCGGATTTTGAAGTCAGTGGGTCCCTCTCAGTGACTGGCCACATGTCTTCTTCTCCTTGTTCTTTTCTCTTCTTCCCTTTCTTTTTCCATTTTCTTTGTAAGAAGTTAAGGCGTTATGATTGGCGGTCCTTAACTATCCTCGGTTAAAGAAGCGGTTACAAAGAATAACTGATTTGTAAGCTATATAATGGCCTTTCCACGCCATTCCAAGAGGAGGAAGAACTTGGCGTATTTTCTGAAAGTGTAAATAGATCAGAAAGAAATCAATACAAAAGGGCTTTCCATTCATTGTCTATCTAATCTCTGTTATCTCTGTGTTTTCTTTTAATTTCGTGGAGATCATTTGTTTCTAGTTCGTTAGTCTCACTGATTGCATATTTTCAAATATTGCGAGTATAGTGATCTTGTATAACCAAGAAGGAACTTTGTGTCCTTGATTAATGAATCTAAAGAAGGTTATTTACAGAACTTTGTGTCTGGTAATCTCATCTTGTGCAAACAATCTTGTTTTAAATTCACTGCAACTTCGTATACATAAAGGATTATTCTGCTAACTATAATTCTGCATGTTGCTCTTCTGCTCATCCTCGTATTTCCTTTCCTCAGTCCTTTTGTAACTGATGATCCTTGTGGAAAACACTTTCGTAATATCCAAGTTCAACCATAAAATCATGTTTTGTATATTTGTAAATAAGTTCGTTTCTGAATAAGGGAACCTCTCCCATTAAAGAGGAGGGACTTCTTGTCCCTTGACTGTTGCTCTTCTTAAAAGTCCTATTTGACGACCAACAAGCTACTATAAAGACAAACCTTAGATGAGCATCAAATGTAAATATATATTTGCTTGATAAAACCCATCAGAAAAATTGAACAACACAATTCTCAATTTAAAAAAATGTATGCAATATACATCACCCTAAATGAAATTAACAAAATGAAACCCACACATAAAATAATATAACATACAATTTTGTGTATTTTTGCTCCATGTGGTGAAGACCCTAAAAACCAATAGAGATAAATGTAAGTCTTTAAAAAACAACGTGATATTTCAAAAATATAATCCACAAAATAAATAAATAAACAAAAAATTGAAAACATTACCTAATTGGAAATGCAAAGGCATCTAAGTGATAGTTCTGAAGGCAGAGACATCATTACCGAAGTTGTGAAGTCAAAGGCATCCATATGGTAGTTATGAAGATGGTGGCATGCATGTGCCAATATAAACACTAGAAAATGTGTAGAGAAAAATGTTTTTGGTCAACTATAATAAAAAAAAGTCTTTCAAGATTGGCTCAATTAGGGCATTTGTCCCTCGCAACATACGAATTCAAAATGAGTTTTTGGGGGAATAGATTAACCCCAGAAGATTTTCTCGAGAAATTCACTAATGGTTAACCATTGGTTACCTACAGTGAATATTAAGGATCGTTGTATTCTTTTTAGTGATAGGAATTTGATAAAAGATTATATGGGTAACTTTAATTTGGCAAAAATAGTTACAATATAAATTATACTTAATCATCAATTAAAGAAGCTAACCAATGTTTTCAGTTACTAATTTTAGGGAAGATTTAGGGGGTGGAATAATACATTATGTCATCTAAAAAGCTATTCTATCCGGAAACGTATAGAAAAGTGATCATAATGGATAATATCTAGCAACACCTCAATTGGTAATTGAAAACAACTGGCAAATAAAAATTATGGTTGAGAGGACAGCGTAGCATAATATAGCCACTTAAAGACTCTGACAACTCCTAACAAAGTGTGCTCGACAACAAAGTCATCATGACACAATAAATTGGGATCATAAATTGAAATGTTTTACACACATATGTCTAATCTTTTTTGGTCACGGCGCATCAGATAAATAGATAACCAATTAACACAATAAATTTGTGTTAGTATCAACTATTTAATATTAAAGATTATGACTAGATTCATGTTATTAAATCTATACTGATAATAATAATGTATGTTTGCACTATCTACTAAAAATACCATCCATTGTAGCAAATAATAATATATTTATAAATCATTTAATGAAATATAAATGTATCTTAATAAATCAGTGAAGTTAATCGACTCCTAACGAATCCATGAGAAACTCACATTTCGAAAACCAGAATTGTGTACTTTTTCAACTCTGCATCAATCCAATTGACAATGCTTGTGAACATCGACGCCTAAATTAATTTATGCTCGCATGGGTCTTTGGGAAAGAAATCAGCTCGCGTGAACAAGTTGGATTCCCGCACATAACTAAAACTAATTTACAAAGCGAGAGAAAGTAGGAAAAAGAGCCCATTTCCCATCAACTCGCACAAAAGAATTTTGAGGTATATCAAAAGTAGGTCGGTTGCACGGGTTAGAAGTCGAAAGCGCTTATAATGTACACATGCATTCTCTCTTTTTTTTGTTAGATTTTTTTTTTTAATTAATATTAATAAATATATAATTATGTCGGAGGTTTTTTTTTTTTTTTTTTTCACCTTAATGGAAAATGTTTGTTTTTTTGGGTGGGCTCTAACCTATTTTTGATAGGATTTTTTCGACAAATTTTAGGATAAGATTTTTTTTTTGTGGCTTTCCTAGAACTTTTCTGCTCTTATTATATTGTCAAGTCTACAATTAACCCTTTTTCTGAAAATTTTAAGATTTGTGGAGTATGGTTTAGGTATCGTGCTAGGTGGTTTTTCGGTGTCGTTAATGTGCATGGACTTATCAGCAATTTTACCTTTCAATATTAAATGTGTGCAGTCAAATATATGTGGATTTTACAATCGTAGAAACAATTCCAAGATGCATTGAAGAGGTATATCTGATTTGTTGGAAGGCATGTATTTAAATATGCAATGACACTTGTATCCTTTCAAGTGAAAAGAATACAAGAAAGTAATTTCCAATACAATGTAGTGATCTTATGTGTTATGAAGAACATTGCAATGTCATGGAGGGTTGTTCATACACATGACATTGTAAGGATGATTGGAAAATATGGGTTAGTTGGTATAGATCAAGATGTTTAATTTAAATATTTATGTTCACTTGAGGCCAAGAATGGCCAATGGAGTTCAAGAGGATAATGGGAGTGCTACAATATATATGGAGATCCATCAAAAAATAATTGAACCTAAATTTTTATTGCGTATTTTATTCGCGACTACCCTGATGGACATATATGCAAAATGTGGAACCATACACAAAGCTCACATAAATGGTTTTACCAAATGCATCACCTAAATACGGTGTCATGGAAAACTATAATTGTAGGATATGCACAAAACAAATTGTGCATAAAGCCTTGGAGAATTATAGGCAAAAGCATTAGCAAATGTAAATCATTACACCACAAAACTCCCAGCTTGTGCCAAAATGGGAACTTTCGAACACCATTGGAGAGCCCTAAAATAAGTAAAAAGTAGCATTTTTGTCAAATAAAGCAAACATTAGGACTCGCCTAGACTTAATGACACTCAGTTAGAGAGAATGGTGCTTATACATGAAAGACAAGAAGTTATGTTGGACATCTAATTTATTGTTGAAAATAGGATTAGTTAATAGAGCCCTCAGATAGGTTGTTCACATCATTTTCAATCCATAATCACATCTCCCTAACTTGCAGCTTCTGGTAGTTCTTAATTTCAAAAAAAACTATGGCCCACCATGGAATATTATCAACCCCACACATTTTCCAACTCCTATTACATGGGGAAATGGTCGACAAATGTCACTCAAACATACTTAATAAGGAAACAATAGATATTGGCAATACTGATCGAGAATGGTTGGCATTCGTTGAAGTTTCAAGGGTACATTCATTGGAAGATTTGCATGTCTCACCCACATAAGAGACCAAACTTACTTATAACAAATTTCCTCTCCATTATTTTTGTTTTAACCTGGTTATTTTGCACGGGTGAGGTGCATAGAATTCTTAGGCTTAGATGCCAAGGACTGAGAGGATCCATTCTGCCAAATTCGCTCGGGACACGATCCCGGCCTCATCCCTTATTACGGTATCTTCGGGCCTTTGCACTCAGCAAGAATTGAACCTTGGTGGGCTCTTTGTGAACCAACCAACTTCACCAATGGACCAACGGTCGTTTGATAATTTCCTCTCCATTTCAAGTATATCCGAATTTTTTAAATAAATAAATAAATCTTGTTTGTCATACACATTTAATTCCCATACATTTTTTCCTAAACATTAATTTCAATATAAACAATAATTTTACAATAACAAATATATTGGACAACTTTAAAATTTAAAAATAAAAATTACAATCTATCTTTAAACTTCAACATCCCTCCGGTCCGGACATACTGTACAACACATGTAATTGCTAATTTAGTCCTATTGCAACAATAACTATACAATTACAATATTTGATTTAATTTTATTAAAATATTTTGACGTTCTTTTTAACTGCAATGCATAGCATACATGCAGACACACTTTAAGTTTGTATAGGGCCTAACCGCTACCTCAAAAATCTAAGGTTATAAAACCAAAAATATTTATTTAACTTCAACATTGTCCTTAAACGTAATCGACAACTCAATTGATTCTCTTTAAGATAAATGAATTTAAAACAGATAAATATAAGAGAATTTTTATATTATTTACAAAATATAAAATTATAAAATATATATATATATATATATATATATTGGTCTAAAAATATTGAACATACGTGAATAGGCACACGAACATCGATTTTATAATTGAGCTCAAAAAAGCAATAAGAGGATGAATATTATGTGAGTTGAAATTTTATAGGAGTTTGTTACTAAAAAAACACACACATAGTTTAAGTTGGTCAAATTTAATTATTCGGATCTTGACTGATTTTGAAGAAATGGATTCCCTATGGATTCTCTTAGTTATGTTCGTTTAACTAAAGGTAATTCTTATTTAAATAAATATATCCATGTTTTTAAAGGTAAAGATACACATCCACATATGATCTAAATGAAAGGAAAAAGAATTAAAGGGAGATCCTTTGGGGAAAAGTGGGATTCCCTTAATCATAACAGTTTGGTTTGTAGTTTTATTGAAGGCGGGCCATATTTGTGCAATTCAATGTATCCAAAGAAAGAGGTTAAAAGGATTAAGGATAGTTTTGTGTTTATTAATTATTGTGGGATTAGGTAAAATTAATTTATATAATATTAGTGTATTTGTGTATTTATTAATTAATAATTATTATGATATTAATTTAGTTATGAATAAATATATTGTAAAGTTTTGAGATTAAAAAATGAATATGTTAGAATATTTCATTTATTTTCTCATGTCAAACTTCACAATTTTTTCCTTTTATTTTTCTTATGTCAAATTTTACAATTTTTAAGTAATATGCTAATACTAGCCTTGATTGGATGATAAATTGAAATTATTTGATGGAAGAATTGGAAAATAATAATGAAGTGTATAATATATTATCAATAAAACAGAAAATACATAATGAAATATTGTTTTCCATGTAAATGAGTGTTAGGCCCATGGGTCGTAACAAAAATACATAATGATTTTAACATTGTAATTGTTATTATTTTTAACGGGCTCTACTTTAAAGTAGATTACCCCTTGAAATAGAACCACAATATCTTAGTATAAGTAATTGTTATCCATATTTCGCCCCCCGGGCAAAATATTGGATCAGCGATGACCCTGTGCCAGAAGAAAAAGAGGAAACAGCTCTGTCACGCGAATCTGTGTCTTAAATCTATTTGACAAACTCGGGTAAAATTAAAAAAAGGGAAAAATTCAAAGTTTGAACCCGAGTCAAAGCCAAAGTGTACTTACTAACTGCCACTGACTACTTCACCAAATGGGTGGAAGCTATTTCGGTCAAGAGCACTACTTCCGAAGTGGTATGCAGCTTCATCAAAGAGAACATCTTGGTAAGGTATGGTGTGCCTAACAAGATTGTAACAGATAATGCCTCGAATTTCTCTTCAACTAAGATAATGGACTTCTGCTATGGGTATGGCATATTTCTTTGGCTCACTCTTCAGATTACTACCCTCAAGGAAATGGGCAGGCAGAATCTACTAACAAAAATCTGGTGACTATCATAAGGAAGTTAGTCAATGAGTCTCTCAGCGAAACTGGCACAAGAAGCTCTATGATGCTCTTTGGGCAGACAGGATTACACCAAAGAGAGCTATTGGAATGTCTCCTTTTCAAGTAGTATATGGAGTAGAAGCTCAATTGCCAGTGACAGTGGAACTGCCGGCCTTGCATCTAATGAAGGCCATTGAGGATACTAGTTTCAGAGATGCCCTGGACAAGAGAATTATGTACCTGCACAAGCTGAATGAAGACAGATTGGTGGTTGTTGATAGGATATCTGTTCACCAGCAGAAGGTAAAGGTCCTGTTTGACAAGAAAGCTAGGTTCAGAGATTTCCAAGTTGGAGACACTCGTACTGTTATGGGACAAAAGACATGAACCTCGTGGCAGCCATGGAAAATTTTGATTCCCTGTGGCTCGGACCTTTCAAGATCAGACACTTTGCTGGTGAGAATTCCTTTTATCTTGATTACATGGATGGTTCTTCTCTCCCACTTCCTTATAGTGGGCAGTATCTCAAGTTGTTCAAGTCCTAGGTGATTAGGAAGTCCCTTGTATATTTCTGTACAGTGTTTTTGCTTCTCTGCTTTTGGTGTGTTTTCCTTTTGTTGTTTTGGTGTGTTGCCCTCTGTATTGGTGTTCTTTTGACTCCGTGGCCCAATGGATAAGGCACTGGTCTGCTTTCCCCGAGTTTGTCTAGGTTCTTGCCTTGCCTCATTCCTTGAATTTATGCCAAGTCATCCCCAGAAGGAGCCAGCTGTTGTCCACATCAAAATTCCCTGCTCTGATAAAAGTAAAATTTCAAAATTTTGAGTTATGAGTGTTTTCTCTAAAGTGCCTAAGCCGTGAAAATTGAGAAAATCTGTGTTTTGGGTCATTTTGTATGTATTTCGGGCCTGTCGGACATTTTTGTCCCGCCTGTCCCAAGTACGAAAGTGCATTCTGTTCCCCGATCGGCCGAAATCCCCGAAGTTGTTCCATTTTCGGGCCCGTCGGAACTTTTTGTCCCAAGTGTCCCAAAACTTTTTGTGCGAGATGTTCCAATTTCGGCCGAAACACCCGAACCGCGTACTTCACACTTTCTTGTTCCAAACGTCCCAAATCAAAAAGTGCAAGTTGTTCCATTTTCACCCGAACCGGCCGAGTCGCGTACTTCGAAACTTTTCGTCCCAAACGTCCCAAGTCCAAACGGGCCTCTTGTTCCATTTTCGGCCGAAACACCCGAACCACGTCCTTCGCACTTTCTTGTTCCAAATGTCCCAAAATGCATTTGTGCGTCTTCTCCCTGTTTCACCCGAATCGGCCGAGCCACGTGTTTCGCGCATTCGCGTCTCACATGTCCCAAGCGTACCAAGTGTCATTCGTGCTATTTTTTCCCGCTCTACCCGATTATCATGCTTATTCAAATTGGTGGTTATGTATTAAATGCGCATTCATGGTCTTTCTCTCTCCTAAACGGCTATTTAACGAGCATTTCCCCTTTGCGTTTTTCACACTACTTCCATTGCTATCTTTTGCTCGAAATCTTCCAATTTGCAAACTTGCGCGCATTCCCCTCCCTCTGTAATTCCTTCCAGAGTCTAGGTTACCCCTCAGAGACTATCAATATGAAGATCAAATTCCAGGGACAGGAACAAATTTCTCCACTTGAGTCTGCCGTTTGCAATATTGGGGACAGCGAAGCTCGTCATCTTGACTTCGGCGATTTTTGGGCAAGAATGGCGGACGCAAACCCTACGCCAATGGCGCAGATGATTCACGATAGTGGTTTGGCTTTTGCTGGAGGTTTCCCAATCTCAGTACAGTGTGCTGATACCGTGCTTTCATGCGGAGCTCACTTCGACCCCGTTTCGAGTGAATTGACTAATATACATGGGGAACTCATCGCCAAATTGGATGCCACCGCCATTAGCACTGCTCTGAGAATTCCAGAGATGGATAATGCCATAGTCGTTTCCCGAGATCAAGCACAGACCCTGTTCGACCAAGACAGTGACAAATATAAGGCACGAGTGGCGAAGTCCTGGCTGAAGAACCCTAAGAAAGGAGCTTCTCGTCTGACCAAAACCCTCTTCCGAAGTAGATTTCAATGAAGAGTTGTCAGATTTCATAATCTTGCTGGCTCGGGTTATGGGTTTGCCCTCTACCAATGAATTTCACTTCTGGATGTGCCCGCTCATCAGCATGGTGTGCGAAGGAACGCAAAACATAAATTGGGTGGAAATCATAAGCATGAATTTGGCGGAGCAGCTGTCCAATGTGCAGCAAACGAAGAAGTTCTACATGACTTCGTATCTGATGTATACTCTGGCAGCATCAAGGTAGTGGTTCGGTTTTTCTTATATAGATGCACACAAAGATGATCCAGTATATGCTTACTGCCCGCAGTTCACCCTGGAGACCAGCAACCGTAATTTCAGAAGGGTCAATGATGCTTTCACCATGTACGTGGTTAGACTGCTCGAAGGTGATACTGCTAGAAGGTTTTCAGATGAAGCCATGAACCTGATATCGCAATATGGTGCTTATTTCATCCAATTCAGGAAATTTTCTTATATCAGGCTTGCTGGCTATGAGAGCACTCCTCTGCGGCTTCCCATGTTCTGCAATGATAAAATGGCCTTGATAGAAATATGCAGGCAACTAGACAAGTTGCACAGGACTTGCACAGATAAGAAGATTTCTGGCTTGCACTTTCCCATCTCTCTGGGAAACTACACTTGCAAAACAGCCCTGGACGCACAGAATATAGAGAGAGCCCTTGTTCCTATCACCGTTCACTTCTTCAAGCCAAGGACCTGCTTTGACCTGAAGAAGTTTATTGAACGGAACATCAAGATAATCTACCATCATAGGGCAGATGCAGAAGACTACTGGGCTGACTGTGCAGATGATTTTGAAGCCAGGAGAAGGCATTGTGGCAGGTTCTCCCTGCAATTGATCCAAGAACTCGGTATGTACCAAGTTCCTGAAGGTCTCCAGGATGAAAATTCTGATCTATACTCGTATGAGTATGAAAATGTGATTAAGCACACCCCTTTGGAGGACCTGGATTGGAACAGGAAAGAGAGGGATGATCTGGCTGAGATTCTTGCTCCAGTCTTAGTCAGGACTAAGGTCTGGTTTGACAGGATGGTTCGAGAATTTAGGAGGCATTCAGGAGAATCTTCTTCTAAAGATGCGTCGACACTAAGAAGAGAAGCATATATTCCAAGGTCAGAAACACCAGTGAAGAACCCTCATGCTTCATCAATACAAGGACCTGCAGCTTCTACTCCTTCTCCATCCACTCAAGTGTACCAGAAGAAGCTCAAGGAAGTTAAGAAGGAGCCTGTGGAAAGTGATCCTCAAAGAAAGTAGGCAGAGTTGCCTATGGGACCGGAGAACATCATTGTTCTCAGTGAAAGTGAAGAAAGTGAAGTACCAACTCTTGCAAATGCTCCTGAGGATCCAGCTGATAAAGACAAAGAAATCCAGAGCACTGAGCTTTCAGGTGACATTGACTCTTCTGTCGCAATTGCCCCAATTGCCCCACTCACTTCTCAACTCGAATCAACAGCTGCGCAGACCTTGAGCATCATGAGCTCTCTGTCTCTTGGTCCCCTTGCCCCTCCTGCTGATTCCTCTTCCTCTTTTGCGTGGGTGCAACCTTTGGTTGACAAAAGGAAGAGGAGATTTTCCTCCCAAAGCTCGGGACCAAATTTCGATGCTGTTGCAGCCTTGTTGGGCACCACTCCTTCTCGTGCCAAGAAAGCCAGAACTACTTCCAGAATAGTGTCAGATGCTCAAGGTCAGCAATTCCTGGAGATTGCCAAGCCTACAGTAGACAAATCAGAATCAGACTTGCTGGCATCTGACTTGGAGCTTTCAAGAATCCCAATGGGGGAGTCTACTCCTGAAGGTGAAATTCACAACCTCCAGGAAACAGTCACAAGAGTCATTGGAAGGGTAGAGAAAGGGCAGCAAACTATTGAACAGTTGGAAGAACAAGCCCAAATTCTCACAGGTTTCATCAAGTCTCTTTTGTCTAAGGATAAAGTTTTGGACCCTACCCCATTGACTACTCTTCCACCTCCTGTAATTCTAAGCCAAGATGAAGTGCAAAGTATCAAAGATATGCACAAGTATTCTGTCTATGGCAGAGCTATTGAAGCCATGGTGGATGACATGCTTGTTGCTGGATTAAACTTCATCGATGAAGCTTTCAAACTCCACGAAAAGGTGGGCAATGTACAACTGAAGCTCTCCTCCACTATCAATATTATGGATAAAGAGCTCAAACTCTGGAGCAGTTGCATTGTAGACCTTCGACTCATGGGACAAGCAGATGAGAACGTTCTGTTGGCGAGTAAAGTCTTTGATGATGCAAAGGATAATCTGTCGAAGTCCTGGGTCTACAGTGTGGAGTGGAAGATCAGAGTCCTGGAGGAGGCTTTGGGAGAATTGAAGAACAGTTGGCAGAAGGGTGAAGCTTTCAAGACACTGGTGGTCTCTGCTTTCAAAGATATACACTGTCATCTTCAGGATGAGACTTCTGGTACTTCCCTTTCCTTGCAAGAAATCAAAGCTCAATTCAGAGCTTTTGTCAAAGATAACCTATTCAAGGAAAGTTCCATCTCCAAGGAGAAAATGAAGGAGATTTTCTCTCTTCAATCTGCCATTGAAGAAGCAAACAAAGATTATCATACTCATGTCGAGTTTGATAATGAGATGGAGAAGTGTCTTGGATTTTGGACTCAGTCTACGACCAACACGTCAGTCCCTCATGGCAGAGACATAGCTAAGGCGCTAAATAAGTTTAGGCAGCAGATTCTGAAGTCAGTGGGTCCCTCTCAGTGACTAGCCACCTGTCTTCTTCTCCTTGTTCTTTTCTCTTCTTCCCTTTCTTTTTCCGTTTTCTTTGTAAGAAGTTAAGGCGTTACGATTGGCGGTCCTTAACTATTCTCGGTTAAAGAAGCGGTTACAAAGAATAACTGATTTGTAAGCTATATAATGGCCTTTCCACGCCATTCCAAAGGGAGGAAGAACTTGGCGTATTTTCTGAAAGTGTAAATAGATCAGAAAGAAATCAATACAAAAGGGCTTTCCATTCATTGTCTATCTAATCTCTGTTATCTCTGTGTTTTCTTTTAATTTCGTGGAGATCATTTGTTTCTAGTTCGTTAGTCTCACTGATTGCATATTTTCAAATATTGCGAGTATAGTGATCTTGTATAACCAAGAAGGAACTTTGTGTCCTTGATTAATGAATCTAAAGAAGGTTATTTACAGAACTTTGTGTCTGGTAATCTCATCTTGTGCAAACGATCTTGTTTTAAATTCATTGCAACTTCGTATACATAAAGGATTATTCTGCTATCTATAATTCTGCATGTTGCTCTTCTGCTCATCCTCGTATTTCCTTTCCTCAGTCCTTTTGTAACTGATGATCCTTGTGGAAAACACTTTCGTAATATCCAAGTTCAACCATAAAATCATGTTTTGTATATTTGTAAATAAGTTCGTTTCTGAATAAGGGAACCTCTCCCATTAAAGAGGAGGGACTTCTTGTCCCCTGACTGTTGCTCTTCTTAAAAGTCCTATTTGTTAACAAAATGAAACCCACACATAAAATAATATAACATACAATTTTGTGTATTTTTGCTCCATGTGGTGAAGACCCTAAAAACCAATAGAGATAAATGTAAGTCTTTAAAAAACAACGTGATATTTCAAAAATATAATCCACAAAATAAATAAATAAACAAAAAATTGAAAACATTACCTAATTGGAAATGCAAAGGCATCTAAGTGATAGTTCTGAAGGCAGAGACATCATTACCGGAGTTGTGAAGTCAAAGGCATCCATATGGTAGTTATGAAGATGGTGGCATGCATGTGCCAATATAAACACTAGAAAATGTGTAGAGAAAAATGTTTTTGGTCAACTATAATAAAAAAAAGTCTGTCAAGATTGGCTCAATTAGGGCATTTGTCCCTCACAACATACGAATTCAAAATGAGTTTTTGGGGGAATAGATTAACCCCAGAAGATTAACCATTGGTTACCTACAGTGAATATTAAGGATCGTTGTATTCTTTTTAGTGATAGGAATTTGATAAAAGATTATATGGGTAACTTTAATTTGGCAAAAATAGTTACAATATAAATTATACTTAATCATCAATTAAAGAAGCTAACCAATGTTTTCAGTTACTAATTTTAGGGAAGATTTAGGGGGTGGAATAATACATTATGTCATCTAAAAAGCTATTCTATCCGGAAACGTATAGAAAAGTGATCATAATGGATAATATCTAGCAACACCTCAATTGGTAATTGAAAACAACTGGCAAATAAAAATTATGGTTGAGAGGACAGCGTAGCATAATATAGCCACTTAAAGACTCTGACAACTCCTAACAAAGTGTGCTCGACAACAAAGTCATCATGACACAATAAATTGGGATCATAAAATTGAAATGTTTTACACACATATGTCTAATCTTTTTTGGTCACGGCGCATCAGATAAATAGATAACCAATTAACACAATAAATTTGTGTTAGTATCAACTATTTAATATTAAAGATTATGACTAGATTCATGTTATTAAATCTATACTGATAATAATAATGTATGTTTGCACTATCTACTAAAAATACCATCCATTGTAGAAAATAATAATATATTTATAAATCATTTAATGAAATATAAATGTATCTTAATAAATCATTGATATATCAGTGAAGTTAATCGACTCCTAACGAATCCATGAGAAACTCACATTTCGAAAACGAGAATTGTGTACTTTTTCAACTCTGCATCAATCCAATTGACGATGCTTGTGAACATCGACGCCTAAATTAATTTATGCTCAAGAATCATGAGTTCACTTATATGAGATATTTTGCGTAGAGTTTGTGTCCAGGTTGTAAGTAACGCATGGGTCTTTGGGAAAGAAATCAGCTCGCGTGAACAAGTTGGATTCTCGCACATAACTAAAACTAATTTACAAAGCGAGAGAAAGTAGGAAAAAGAGCCCATTTCCCATCAACTCGCACAAAAGAATTTTGAGGTATATCAAAAGTAGGTCGGTTGCACGGGTTAGAAGTCGAAAGCACTTATAATGTACACATGCATTCTCTCTTTTTTTTGTTAGATTTTTTTTTAATTAATATTAATAAATATATAATTATGTCGGAGGTTTTTTTTTTTTGTTTTTTCACCTTAATGGAAAATGTTTGTTTTTTTGGGTGGGCTCTAACCTATTTTTGATAGGATTTTTTCGACAAATTTTAGGATAAGATTTTTTTTGGTGGCTTTCCTAGAACTTTTCTGCTCTTATTATATTGTCAAGTCTACAATTAACCCTTTTTCTGAAAATTTTAAGATTTGTGGAGTATGGTTTAAGTATCGAGCTAGGTGGTTTTTCGGTGTCGTTAATGTGTATGGACTTATCAGCAATTTTACCTTTCAATATTAAATGTGTGTAGTAAAATATATGTGGATTTTACAATCGTAGAAACAATTCCAAGATGCATTGAAGAGGTATATCTGATTTGTTGGAAGGCATGTATTTAAATATGCAATGACAATTGTATCCTTTCAAGTGAAAAGAATACAAGAAAGTAATTTCCAATACAATGTAGTGATCTTATGTGTTATGAAGAACATTGCAATGTCATGGAGGGTTGTTCATACACATGACATTGTAAGGATGATTGGAAAATATGGGTTAGTTGGTATAGATCAAGATGTTTAATTTAAATATTTATGTTCACTTGAGGCCAAGAATGGCCAATGGAGTTCAAGAGGATAATGGGAGTGCTACAATATGTATGGAGATCCATCAAAAAATAATTGAACCTAAAATTTAATTGCATATTTTATTCGTGACTACCCTGATGGACATATATGCAAAATGTGGAACCATACACAAAGCTCACATAAATGGTTTTACCAAATGCATCACCTAAATACGGTGTCATGGAAAACTATAATTGTAGGATATGCACAAAACAAATTTGTTGATAAAGCCTTGGAGAATTATAGGCAAAAGCATTTAGCAAATGTAAATCATTACACCACAAAACTCCCAGCTTGTGCCAAAATGGGAACTTTCGAACACCATTGGAGAGCCCTAAAATAAGTAAAAAGTAGCATTTTTGTCAAATAAAGCAAACATTAGGACTCGCCTAGACTTAATGACACTCAGTTAGAGAGAATGGTGCTTATACATGAAAGACAAGAAGTTATGTTGACATCTAATTTATTGTTGAAAATAGGATTAGTTAATAGAGCCCTCAGATAGGTTGTTCACATCATTTTCAATCCATAATCACATCTCCCTAACTTGCAGCTTCTGGTAGTTCTTAATTTCAAAAAAAACTATGGCCCACCATGGAATATTATCAACCCCACACATTTTCCAACTCCTATTACATGGGGAAATGGTCGACAAATGTCACTCAAACATACTTAATAAGGAAACAATAGATATTGGTAATACTGATCGAGAATGGTTGGCATTCGTTGAAGTTTCAAGGGTACATTCATTGGAAGATTTGCATGTCTCACCCACATAAGAGACCAAACTTACTTATAACAAATTTCCTCTCCATTTTTTTTGTTTTAACCTGGTTATTTTGCACGGGTGAGGTGCATAGAATTCTTAGGCTTAGATGCCAAGGATTGAGAGGATCCATTCTGCCAAATTCGCTCGGGACACGATCCCGGCCTCATCCCTTATTACAGTATCTTCGGGCCTTTGCACTCAGCAAGAATTGAACCTTGGTGGGCTCTTTGTGAGCCAACCAACTTCACCAATCGACCAACGGTCGTTTGATAATTTCCTCTCCATTTCAAATATATCCGAATTTTTTAAATAAATAAATAAATCTTGTTTGTCATAAACATTTAATTCCCATACATTTTTTTTCTAAACATTAATTTCAATATAAACAATAATTTTACAATAACAAATATATTGGACAACTTTAAAATTTAAAAATAAAAATTACAATCTATCTTTAAACTTCAACATCCCTCCGGTCCGGACATACTGTACAACACATGTAATTGCTAATTTAGTCCTATTGCAACAATAACTATACAATTACAATATTTGATTTAATTTTATTAAAATATTTTGACGTTCTTTTTAACTGCAATGCATAGCATACATGCAGACACACTTTAAGTTTGTATAGGGCCTAACCGCTACCTCAAAAATCTAAGGTTATAAAACCAAAAATATTTATTTAAGTTCAACATTGTCCTTAAACGTAATCGACAACTCAATTGATTCTCTTTAAGATGAATGAATTTAAAACAGATAAATATAAGAGAATTTTTATATTATTTACAAAATATAAAATTATAAAATATATATATATATTGGTCTAAAAATATTGAACATACGTGAATAGGCACACGAACATCGATTTTATAATTGAGCTCAAAAAAGCAATAAGAGGATGAATATTATGTGAGTTGAAATTTTATAGGAGTTTGTTACTAAAAAAACACACACATAGTTTAAGTTGGTCAAATTTAATTATTCGGATCTTGACTGATTTTGAAGAAATGGATTCCCTATGGATTCTCTTAGTTATGTTCGTTTAACTAAAGGTAATTCTTATTTAAATAAATATATCCATGTTTTTAAAGGTAAAGATACACATCCACATATGATCTAAATGAAAGGAAAAAGAATTAAAGGGAGCATCCTTTGGGGAAAAGTGGGATTCCCTTAATCATAACAGTTTGGTTTGTAGTTTTATTGAAGGCGGGCCATATTTGTGCAATTCAATGTATCCAAAGAAAGAGGTTAAAAGGATTAAGGATAGTTTTGTGTTTATTAATTATTGTGGGATTAGGTAAAATTAATTTATATAATATTAGTGTATTTGTGTATTTATTAATTAATAATTATTATGATATTAATTTAGTTATGAATAAATATATTGTAAAGTTTTGAGATTAAAAAATGAATATGTTAGAATATTTCATTTATTTTCTCATGTCAAACTTCACAATTTTTTCCTTTTATTTTCTTATGTCAAATTTTACAATTTTTAAGTAATATGCTAATACTAGCCTTTGATTGGATGATAAATTGAAATTATTTGATGGAAGAATTGGAAAATAATAATGAAGTGTATAATATATTATCAATAAAACAGAAAATACATAATGAAATATTGTTTTCCATGTAAATGAGTGTTAGGCCCATGGGTCGTAACAAAAATACATAATGATTTTAACATTGTAATTGTTATTATTTTTAACGGGCTCTACTTTAAAGTAGATTACCCCTTGAAATAGAACCACAATATCTTAGTATAAGTAATTGTTATCCATATTTCGCCCCCCGGGCAAAATATTGGATCAGCGATGACCCTGTGCCAGAAGAAAAAGAGGAAACAGCTCTGTCACGCGAATCTGTGTCTTAAATCTATTTGACAGACTCGGGTAAAATTAAAAAAAAGGGAAAAAGTCAAAGTTTGAACCCGAGTCAAAGCCAAAGCGGGGAGGCGGAGGAAAAGGTGAAAAATTTCCTTTTCTCAAAAGGCAAAGAGACAAAAGAGTGGAGCGCACCTCCCCAGCCAACAAAAGGGTGCCACGTGTCCAAGCGAAGCAGCGAGGCCGCGAGAGTTTTTTGGATTTTGTGATTCTCGCAGAAAAAGGGGAAAAGATAAACTGTGGACCCGTAGGCCCAATTTTTGTTCCAATCTAGCTGCCACGTGTCCCAAATCAAAAGGGGGGGCCATTTTTCAAACTGTTTTCCCCGTCCATTTGTACGGACCCGATACAAACTTCGAAGGGGCATATCTTTTGGCTCAAGGCTCGAAATATTGCAAATATTCGGGCTCGATACCAACTAGATGGAGGAAACGTCTTCGGGCCTTCAAAGCAGGATCCATCTGTCTCAACAACCAAATCAGATTCGATCTGTTTCTGTTGTTTCCTCTTCCTTCAAGGCGTCGAACCAAGGATTGATGCAGTAAAGATGGATTTGGGGGTAGATTTATCAGAAGCATTAACAGCAGTGGCTGAGTTTTGCCCTGTTTTTCCCACTTCTCTCTCTCTCTTTCTTCTCTCTGATCGAATTTATAAATACAGGGGCAGGATTCATTGTAAAAGGTTGTTGTTCATTCTTCTTCCCTGGCCCCCTCTCTCTTTCTTCTCCAGGGTCAAATGAGGAGTTTAAGCCTCCTCCCTTGGCTTTGTAATGGCATTTTCTTGCCTCTTTCCCACTAACGATGTACTATGTCAACTTTTGGAGCAATAAATTTTGTTATGTGATGCATATGTCCATCCTTTGCTTATTTTATTGTCTCTCCTCGCCTCTCGTCATTGCAGGGTATATTGTGCATATTATGATGTTTGTTGCAAGTTCTGGAAGCTATGTTTAATGGGTTTTGAAGTGGTGTTCTGTGTGAAATTTATCTCTGGTATGTGGTGCATCTTGTTCACCCTCTCCTCTGCTCACCTCTCTCCACTTCAAGCAGCTGAGATGATGACCAGCACTCCCTTTTTCTTGGTGCTATAACCTCTGTAGTGTAGGATTTATTTATTTTCATGCTCTTTCTCTCTCCTTGGTCCCTTGGAATTGTTAAATTAGGAGTAGATAGTCGCATTTCCTTCCTTAGAAGTATTTTAGCATTAGGATCAAGAAGAAGAATCTGACTTTCTCCGGAGGGCCATCTCAAGTCCGCAAGTCCCACAACTTAAGAGATGGTCTAATGTTATGCAAATCACACCAAATGAGTTTGCCTTAGAAAAGCATATACATAACTCATTTTGGGGTGCTGTGATTTCGCACTAACAGTAAGTTTGAAGCTATTTTCTAATTTTAGTAAGCATTTCATTTTTTATATTCTATTTTTTTTCATTTAATATTTTGCAAGCAAATTCCTAACAAGGGATATCAAACCTTTTTGCAGTTTTATTTTATGTTTAACATCAAGGTTTCAATGGTACTATGATCATCCATTGTATGCTCTCACCTTACCCATTGTGGATCTTGGTGATCAGAAATTTGGTAATATAAGTGGCAAAACTAAACTTTTTGCACCAAATCTGCCAAAAAAATCCCTACAAGTACTTTTTATTTTTTACACTAGAAATCATGTGTCACTGATTTTAAAACATCCACAAAGTTATTATTTTTGGCAAAAAATATGAGATTTCTGTGTGAAGTGAGTTGTGATTTGACCCACAGGTTCCTATACACGGACTTGAGCTTCCACATATCCCCAGGAATTCAAGAAGACCTCGTAGTTTTTTCAAATCCTAGCCATAAAAAGCCTTCATTCACATGTCATTATTTGTGCACTAATAAGCAATTAACCTCAAGAAGTTATTCATGTTGTACTTCAGAGACATGATAGAGGGATATCAAACACTAGAATCCTTTGTAGTTAATTCTTTGAAACATTGGATTGACAATATATGTGAATGAGATCATTATATTAGTGAGCCCATAGACCATACACCATGTAGAATTCCCTCCTTGTTATAACCCTGGCTATGATAAATCCACAAGAAGTAGAATTTTATAAAAGTAATTACAAAAGACAAATGTATGTGCAATTGTAGAAGATAAAAATTACAAAAATTCATTAGGCTACTTTGAGCCCATTGGGTAGTCAAACAAGTTTTTAAAATATATAATTCTAGAAAAAAACACTTAGTTCCCACTTATCCCAAACCAATTTTCTCTTTGTTAAGTACCAACAAATAATACTAGAAAAATGATGGATCATCTCTCCCAAGGCAAGGAGCTTTCCTTGGAGAAGTTGGATGATGACATCAAAACAATCCAAGCAAATCACTCTATTAAAATTGAGGAATTGTCCAAATTGGATCTCATCACTGACTTGAAAATTTGTTTGACAAGAATGAATGCCAAATAAAATTCCATAAACACTGGGCATAGTTATAGTACATGAAACCATTATCACAACAAGAACCAATAGTTTGGGGGATTTAACCACAACTCCCAACTAGATTTTCATAAATTTGTCAATAATGACATAGTAAGATAACTATATACAATAAAACAGATTTTCTATTCATCATAGTTAGACCAGAGACTTCCAATAGCTTCAGTCAACTTGAAACACAAAGTAATTCAATGGTACTAGTGGTTCGCAAAGACATATCACACTCGCTTGGGATGAGTTTGCATTGACTAAATGAAGCCAAACTTTCTTTGCTAGCAATTATCAATTCCAGTTCAAAAAATTAGTCAATTGGATAACAAGGTTGGGCAAGGCATTTTTCAATAGTGTCTTCATTAGCCAATTGAAGGAAGACGTCAGGACCACAATAAAAATGTTCTAACCCCTAATTTGGTGGAGGTTATATTGAGTTGGATAAATTATTTAAAGATAAAAATACGACCCAACATTGTCCATATAAACCATCATAAGTATCCTCGGTCATCTCAGTCAACACCAAATCAAGGCACTAGACAAAAATCAATCAAGCCTCTAACTTAGAGAAATGATCACTCATAGAGCAAAATGGTTGTGTTATAATTGTAATGAAAAACACAACCAATTCCATAAATGTATTAAATATAAAATATATCTTTTGGATGTTGAGGCACTTTCCACACCTAACATATTGTCCAACTTAGATGATGGTTTAAAAGATAAGCAGCCATATCAAAGTAGTCTAAGTAATGACCTTGCCCACGAAATTTTAGTGCACACCCTAATAAGGATCATAACCCCCCAAACTATGAGAATTCATGATACTTTGTAGGACATTGCATAACCCTCCTGATTTACTCAAGAAGAACTCATAACTTGATTGACCTACGGGTGGAAAGGCGAACCACTTGTTACATGCATGCATGCAATATTTTTGAGGTGAAATTAGTTAATGGAGGACTGCAAGGGAAAATGTCATAATGTCCAAATTATGGGTGATTACAATTTGATATCAGATATATCAGACTTTTATTAGGTTGTTCGTTACATCTTCTTAGGATCTCAATGGCTTCAATTCTTAAGATCCATCCTATAGGAGTTTTCTGAATTATAGATTTAATTTATAATTGTGGGACAACAATACCCTTTGACAAGAATGGTTGTATGACCTTCTTATGTTATTAGTCCTCATCATATGGCCAAGTTGGTCAAAACGGTTCTTTGGATGTGGAGTTTCAAGTATGTGTGGTTCACATGATAGAAACAAGGGCATATGAAACACTTGTTGACTTGTAAGTAATTATTCATAAGCACTTAATGGTGTTTTTTAAACCTCGGGGATTACCATCATAGTGTTCCCATGATCATGTCATACAACTAGTTTATAGGTTTCAACCACCAAACATTCAATCATATCATTTCCCTTACATGTAGAAAAAATAATTGAAAAAACAATCAAAGAATTTTTAAACACATGGGTCATTTAGTCAAGTGAGTGCATATTCCTCTCTAGTGTTTTTTATTCACAAGAAAAATGGGCCAAGACAATTATATGTGGATTATCGAGAACTAGACATGCTGACAGGAAAGAACAACACATTCCTTTTATTGATGAACTGTTGAATAAATTGCACAAGGCCCACTTATTCTCCAAGTTAGATTTGTGGTCCTATGACCATCAGATTCACTTACAAGAATGAGATACCCCTAACACAACATTTTGGACCCATCAAAACCACTACGAGTTCTTGGTGATGTTGTTTGGCCTCATAAATGCACCTTCAACATTTTTTTAGCCTAATGAACCAAAGTTTTATGCCCTTGTTACGTAAATTAATCTTAGTTTTCTTCAATGACATCCTTTTTTACAACAAGACATGGGAAGAACATCTAGATCACTTGGACCACACCCTATAACTCCTTGTGGATAATAAGTTATATGGCACATGCTCCAATTGTTCTTTTAACACTACAAAGGTGATATATGTTGGCAATATCATCTCATTTGAAGGGGTTAAAGTGGATCCCATGAAAATTGAAGATGTGCAAATTTGGCCAAATTTAAAACAACCATAAAATTTTAGAGATTTTTGAGGTTTGATCGACTATTATAGTAAATTTGTAAAGGACTGTAGTAATATTGTAGCTCCCTTGACCACCACACCATGAAAAATCCTTTCACTTAGTTTACAATATTGGAGTGTACCTTTTATCTACTCAAACAAGTCATGTGTACCACCATGATCCTTGCAATCCCAGATTTCTCTAAACCTCTCATCATGGAAGGTGATGCTTAAGAGATAAGCATTAACATCGTATTGATGCGAGAAGGAGAGCCATTGACATTTACTAGTAAGGCCTTATGAAGTAACAATCTAGGAAATTTGGCTTATGAAAAGGAAATGTTGGTCATTCTCCATGCCATGACTCATTGGTGATCATATTTATGGGTCAACGGTTTTACACCAAGAGATATCATCATACCTAAAACATTTCTTAGATATACAAATATGTTCATTTGAACAACAAAAGTGAGTCAATGAACTCCCAAGATATCTCTATGAAATTTTATATAAGGACAAAGAGACAATGGTGACACATGCTTTATTATGTAAAATTAAAAAACATGGGACGTTGTGTGCCTTATCCTTACCAACCCCTGATGGGTTGCAAGAAGTCTAATAAGAGTGACAACAAGATGTATAACTTCAACAGTTTATTCAACAATGCACAAAATATCCTACATCTAAGTTGGGATATTCAAGAGATGATGATTTCTTAAGTTATCAAGGACAATCGATGCTTTATACAAAGTCTTATATTTGGGATAAATTGTTGCAGGAATTTCACACATCACATTTCGTGGGACGCTTTGAGTTCTTACAAAAAAATGCACAAGTCAAAAGAGACTTCTTCTGGGATGGCATGAAAGAGGATATCAAACAGCTTGTGGTAAAATGTGATACACATCAGCATTAGAAAAAGAGGAGATGGTCCAGACTTTTGGTGCTCTACAATTGCTACAAATCCCCATTGCAATATAGATGGGCATCTCTATAGACCTAAATGAGGGGTTTCCCAAGTTTGGTGGGAAATTGTTGATACTTATGGCGATTGTCTACCTCTCCAAATATAACCACTTTTGCATATTGGCCCACCCTTTCAATGCTTTCATAGAGATAAAACTCCACATTGATTAAATTTTCTACTACACGGTATGCTCTCTTCCAATGTCTTAAATCGTATGATCCCACTTCCACAAGCAACTTCTAACAACGAGTTTTTAAGCAACAAGGGCTAATACTAAACATGATATTTGTATACCACCCTAATATTGATGGTCAAACAAAGATTGTTGATAAATACTTGGAGACCTACTTGCATTGTTTTGCCTCATAACAATAAACTTGTAGGGCTAAATGGTTACCTCTTACTGAATGGTGATATAATACTTCTTACCACACTTTGACTACGATGACACCTTATGAAGTTGTGTATGGATAACCACAACCATCTCTCACTTCTTACCTTCTAAATAGCTCTAACGTGCAAGTAGTCAATTCAATGCTATGCCACCAAGAAACTCTTCTTCAAGCTCTAAAGGATAATTTGGAACATGGCTAGAACCAAATGAAGCTACATACAAATTAATAGCATTCAAATCACACCTTTGCCATCAAGAATCTAGAATCCCTGCATCTACAATCATACAAGAAGACTTGTCACTTCCCTAAAGTTCAAAGGCAAACAAAAGTGAACACCAAGATTTTATAGGTTGCACCAAGTGCTACATCAAATTTGCAAAGTCGTGTGTAAGTTTAACTTACCCCCATCTTCTAAATCTCATCTTCACCTCCATGTATCTTGTTAAAATAAGGTCCTTGGGCAATAGGTAAATGTGTAATTGGCTTTCCCACAATTAGATGAAGAAAGCTCCATCATCTTCAGCCATGGGGCTATTGTGGCCAAGAAAAAACGATTGCTCGGCAAGCATACCATCATTTCAATGTTCTAGTTCAATGGCAGGGCATGCAACTTGGGAACCTCTCAAACAACTTCAACAATACTAGTTACCATAGCTCAAACTTTGGAACAAAGCTTCTCAAAAAAGGAAGACTTGTTAGGACCCCTAGGCCTAACTAGTTTTCCTAGTTTTCCTGAACTAGAAGAGTTCCTTGCTCAGGTCGGTCAGGGGCAAGCGTAGTCTTGGGGAACCACCCCTTGACTTCAATTTCTACAAGTCTAATAGTGCACCCAACAGTGGGACTTAGTCTATGTCACTCCTTGTGAAAGATATCGAGTAACAAAGACCCTTTGTTGTTTACCTCTTAGTGATACCGACCCCACCCAAAAGGTTAGAGTCTCCAAGGAATGCTCCTAGTGAAAACCATTGTTATCTGTCCAACCATAAGGAGGCCTCACAGCAAGCTTCCCTGTTCCTAAGAGCGGGGGCTGAGTGGAAGAGAAACTCTTCCAACAGACAAGAAGGCTTTGCCCTACATTGTGTAATGAGATGGCCTAACCATTTATTATTATTATTGTGTAATGATTTATCAAAATTCAACTATGTCCTTTTGAATCAATCTACATTGACCCGTTATAATGAGGAATGGTTCACACGAACCCATCTCTCACATGTATGAATGAAACACTTGGAACTCATTGCATCTAGGTGATGCTCTCAATAGTGAAACATCAAAACTTCCCAAAAGGTCGTCCATTCCCAATACTACTCCATCTCAAACAGGCTTGACTATGGAGTTTCCCACATAGTCAAAGTCAATTAACTTATTATCCCATTTGCAAAACCTTCAACAAGTGTCACACCTTTTGAGCCATTCAATATGGAGCTCCATACCTCATTCATTTATACAAGTGTTTCTATATTGGATTAAATTACGTAATGGCTTTTCAAGATTCAACTACATGATTTCTAATCAATTTAGATTGACTTGTAATTCATGAGCAATTTACAAGAACACGTCTCTCACAAGCACAAATGGTCCACTTAGTATTCATTGCATCTATGTAATACCCAATACACAAACTTCCCATATATTGGCATTTAGCTCAAGTACTTATTATGTGACATCAATCCTTAAGCATTAACGTCAAGGTTTACAATAAAGAGGCAACTCTTAAACAACAATGATGTCAAAGGCAACTTTAAAGATTAAAGTTGAAGTAGTAATGCACATATATTGATGTTATAAAAAAAAAAAGAGGGAGAATGTTTTTCTTAATAACACAAATGTGCTCTAAAAGAGGGAGAATGTTTTTTTTAAGTAAAGAGCTTTGACCTAAAAGAGGCATACAATATCAAATTTTAAGCAAGTTACTAACAAATAAATATTTAATTCTTACATTCTAATCATACCACTTCATTTTAAATTCCAGTATTTAATAGTTTCAATTTTTTAATATTTTTAAATATGTAGTACAAACCATTTTCAAGAGTTGCTACTTGCAAATAATTGTGAGACCACTCATACTACACACAAAAATTAACTAGTAAAATACAAAGTCAACATAGATTGGGTCGAAACTGAAAACCACACATTCAAATATGTAAAACCATGGCCCGTATCAATCATCAAGTTGATAATAATAAGCATGAGCACTAAATGGTAAGGAAAAACCTAAAATCAATTCCAACCACACAATAAGACAACAGCTGTTTTCCATTGGAATAAGTAATAGATTTAAAGGCAAAGAGAAAGAGAAAGAGATGCCTCTCTCGTGGTTGGTTGGTGTTATCATTCAGAGAAGGAATAAAGACAGAAAAAGACCATATAATTTTGCTGACCCGACTGTAACACAAGACAGACACATCTCTGCCTCTTTCTCCCCTCCAGCTGGATGTGCCGACGTGGATCCATTCACAACACTACAATTACTCAAACACACGTACCTACTCCACCACTTATATTTGCAGTTCTGATGCACTTTCACTCTCTGTCTCTCTCTCTGTCTCTGTCTCACTCCCACCCTCCTCTGCTGTTCGCTCGTACAATAAAACTAAATACTATTCCCTGAATTATTATTTCATACGTATAGAGGAGGAGCACAAATAATTTTATGTCATTCTGTCTTTTATAAACAAATTACACTAGTAATTATGTTTGTTCCCTTCAAAATTTGGAGAAAACTTCTCCTTACATGAATTTGAAAATATTACATAGGAAGAAGAGTAGCATAGCTGCTTTTCCATGCCCAAAAATCTTATAACAACAACAATAAATTAAAAAACCCATTTTTTTTGGCTTCATGGTACAGAACCAGAACCGCAATTCTGGCATTGAATGATAATAATAATAATAGTTACCTTGGGGGTATTGTATTCTATGGTACGGGATCGATCACAAAGAAAAGTATTCTGATTATTCTGGAGCTCTGCGAGGCTGGCTCTTTCGCCTGCTCGGTCTAGTTTTCACCTGAGGTTTTTGCTGTTGCTGCTTGGGTTCAGAAGTTTCTCCTTCCTCTTCTTTTGGGACTGGAGATGATGAAGACTCCCCTCCTTGCTTTACTAAGGCCTTTGCAGGCTTTTTTGATTCAGTTTGGCTTTCTTCTTCATCTTCTTCCTCTTCTTTGGGCTTCTCTTCAACTTTCTCTTCAACAATTTTTTTGGGTCTTCCTCTTTTTCTCGGAGGAATAGGAGGCTGTTCTTCTGAAACCTCGGTTTTCCGCTTCGAAGAAGTTGTTTTCTTCTTTGTATTTCCCATCTACACATTGCACAATAAAAAGAGGCCTGAAAACTTTAGAAATCCAGAAAAGTTTAGACAAAACACACACAATTTTTGAGGCAAAGAATTATCAAAACGATAATCTTATTGAATAGACTAAGAAAGATGCTTCAACAACGTCAATAATCTGCTTAATATGAAATTTTTATCAAATAGGGAGAGAAAACTAATAAAAAAATTGAATTAGGGGAGAAATAATAGTACAATATTGATCATCAAATATAAAATCCATACATGAATTGGGATTGTGTGAGAAATTTGAGAGGGAGAAACAATCTCCCCCGCATCAAATATATTAAATTTCATTCAAGCAGACTAATAAAAACTGCTTTTAACATCAGCAAAATCTTAAAAAAAAACAATAAACAGAAAATCCTATTGATTATCAAAATGCAAAGTAAAAGAACTCGAGGTTTGCTGAGGTTTAACTGAAAACAGTGAAAAAATATACACAGGCATTATCAAAAACACTTTAACAACAACATCAAAACTGAAATTTTCCAAAGGGAAAATAACTCCAAGATCATCCATCAATAACAGGAGTGTAAAGAAAGTTTTATTGAATAGAATCCGAGGAGTACAACATCCATTGAAAACAGAAAATATCATTCGAATAAATACTCCAAGAGACCATTAAAGAAACAAAACCAATCAAGTATAGGATTTCTCATTGAAACGAGTAGGAAATATTACTCGGTACCCATTGAATACACACTCCAAGATCATTAAAAATTCAAAACCAAATAAGCAGACGATTTCTCGTCGAAGTAAATAAGAAATAATACTCGGAACTGATTTAAACGGGATCATCAAAGCAGTAAGAATTGATGTACAGGATTAGTATTCCCAATCATGGATAGAGTAAGAATTGATGGAGAGGATTAGTATTACCAAATACCAATCATGGACTATTCGAAAGGACGCCCACAATAACCAGAGGCCTCGTCCTCCTCCTCCTTCAATAACAGATTCTTCAAGCCAAATTAGCACGCTTTCTTTCAATCAATCAAACCAATTCGATGGCATACCAAAAACCAATTAGTTTTGGCAAAAATTAAAGCCACTTATTCAATCTGTACACCCAAAAGCTGATCTGTGATTTATCGGTCATAATATTGCCACTAACACCATTAAATATCTCGGCAGCTTTTTGAATGTCGAGGAACTCGCAGAAGTAAATATTTACTGTGGTTGAATCGCGAGGAAAATGCAGGATTAAAGCAAAACTCTCTCTGTTGTGGTGTGAATACAAGAACAATAAAACGCAGTCCTTTCAGTGATAGTGATTGTACAGGAACTTGCAGAGTAAAAAATCATTATGAAATCCCCTTAAATTAAAAAACAAATACAGAAAAGGAAACCCGGGTTGGGTTTAGTCAGCCACGGGTTAAGCCCCGGCCAACCCGGGTTGAACAATCATCGACTTTTTGGCTCTTTTCGGCTTAACCGTGGTTATGTCTACCCCCGCCGCCACTCTCACCTGTTTGACCGGGACGCGCTAAATCGGACCCATAGGAAAGTGGGACGGATTGTCGGCCGTCGGATGGCGCGGGGCCCACGCCAGGATGGAATAATAGCCGTCGATGAAGGATCCTGTGAAATCCCGAGGTTGCCGACACGGACGCGCATCCAGCAGTGCGCGCCTTGTTTCACGGCAGCTCCTGCCCATAATGCTGGGATTTCACGTTTCTCGTACCGACACGTGGCATACTCTCATTCGCTGCGGGTTCTGACAGTCTGCAAATGGTAAGAGGACATCTGGAAAAATGATTATTGATTTTGTATCGGGCCGGCTAATTGTTGGCAGTCCAATGGGGCATCCCATTATTTTGTGGTAATCGCTTTTTCTATGCCTGTGTTGCCCCGCACTCTCGTTAGTGAGGTCCTACCTACATAATACATTCGACTCGACTACCTAGACTAGACGACACTAGCCTACTCTCCTCCTCCTCCTCAACTCCCAAGGGCCAAATTGCTATTCATTTTCACTATGCAATACCTATTAAATAATAAATTATAGTAAAAATGAAATTCAAATGGCATAATAAATGTATTGCATGGTAAAGGTCGTGCCTATTTAAGTAGCTTATAATCTTATGAGACATTGAATAGACACCAATTTAAATGACAACTAGATATATGCGTTGGCGGTTCAAGTAATTTTGAATGGTAATTCGGAAACACTACTAAGGTTGAGAGAATGAATTATAAAAAGATATTATTATAATTGACATAATATATTTTAATCATTCATATTTTGGGAGATGTATGGATGTCTCTCTCTCTTTTTTAATTATATTTAAATATAATATGATGCTTTTATAATTTAGATATGTATACATATTATTGCAATGCTAAATATTAGTTAAAGAATTATTATGGGAGTTGGATCTAAGCTTTCACTTGTATGTATAATTTTCCACATTTTGATTGTTATATTAAATGACATCAAAATATGATTTTCAAGGTACTTCTCCGCATTTCATAAGAGACTTTTCCCTCGACTCCACAAGTACGCCCTCGCTTCATATTAGGGGTTTTGCCCCTTTAGAAATGGAGGGGGCGGGGTTGTGTTGCAGTAGCGTAAAGTAAGGAGCTTTGTAACAAAGAGATTTGGTGTAATGTGATTTCCAGTAGGGCAAAGGAAGGAGCTTTGTAACAAAGAGATTTGGTGTAATGTGAACCATGAGTTTAACATAAATTGATTACCATTAAAGAGATGAGCTTCACAATGAATTGGTGTGAACTGGGGAGGCGTGTAATGAAGGGATGTTTTGTAATAAAAGACTTATGAAGTGTAATATTCATAAAACAAAAAGGCTTCGCATGAAGAGAAGCAACACGACACGTAATTTGTGATACATGTGCAAACAACTTCTAAACATCTTTTGAAGACTCAAATGGTGCAAGGAATCTCTCGAAAGGTGCATAATATGACTCCAAAACACTGTGTTGCTTAAAACGTTGATAAATCGAAGGAACATGATGTGTTTATTTGAGCCTTCAACTTCACTGAATCAAAATAAATAAATAAATGCCAGCTCAAATTTGTTAAATTATATTTTTATGATAAAATAACTTAGCATATCAATCTAAATTTATTAATATTTTATTACTTAATCGACACATTTAGAATTATACTAGATTATATGCAAAACTAGGATTGACAATTGATAAAAGAAAAACTTATACTAAATTGTATTCAATAAGATTGGGGCAATGATAATATGGTTTGACTTGGGTTCGAGTCCACGAAAAAATGGCATTTTAGTTTTTAGAATTGGGTTCAAACCTACTCTGGGAGATTTGGGCCACACTCTTATCGTTTGCAAAATGAGTCCCCTGTATATAAATAAAGACGTTGACTTTAGATAGTCTTCCCCATGCTCCCCCTCCTCATTCTCTAGTCTCCCTCTATAAATGAGTCAAATCATGTAATTGTGTTCCGATTTTTGCCATATTTTGTACTCCAACAAAATATTATCCACAAACAAAATTTAACCAAACACGTATCAAATGACCAGATACATATTTTTAAGAGCTTAAATATACAAATATGCAATGCATCCAACTAATTTAAAGTTGATTAAGTATCTTTTAAGATTTATTTAGTAGTCAATTATTAATATTTTTTGGCCACCTAACTTGGGACAATATTATGATTTGACCCGAATATAGTCTCCATGCATGTGGGGGTACTCCCCTCTATCTCTAGTCTGTATAGTTTTTGAGTGACCCTTCAAATAGAGTTATATAAGATAGGAGTAACATACTCTCCAAATAGATTTACATAGTTTGTAATGGTAAAAGAGGCCTAAGTTAAATATATATATATAAAGGTGGGGGAGGCCCTTTGTCGGTTGAGTTATTCTACCTTATAGTTTAGGTCCTAATATTACATTCGAAGCCCAACTTATTTTTGAAATAAACTTAAAAACTCTTTCTTATTATTACCTCAATAATTATTGGGTCATTCCTCCTTGATAAAATGAGTCTTGCATGTGAAATAATGACATTGTTTAAAGCCCTTAACCTATATTTGAAACAATCCTTAAACACTTTATTGTCATTATTAAAAAGAAGGGTCAACCCTAAGCCAATATTTACTTAAAGTTTTAATGATAAAATCAACTCTAGTAATTAACTCATCACATCATTATTAGACTTTTAAATATACAAAATTATTTAGTTAATTTTTAAAAAAAATTGAAATGAAAAAATTAAGGTGAAAGGAAGATTTTATCATTTGAACTTGATTAGATGAAGAGTTGATATAATGTAAATCTATGACATAATTATAAACGAATATAAAAAATACCTATCATCTTAACTCTTTTCCCATGATTAACATAAAGGAAATATATTAAGGTTTGAACTTAATGAAATGAAGAGTTGACTTGATGTAAATCTATCACACAACTAAAAATTAAAAAAAAACATACCTATCTTTATCTTTAACCTGTTCTCCATAACTCAATGAAACATAATCTTGAGTGAGATACTTAATGCTTTGGTCTTTTAAGATTCTATATTATAATTTTTTAATTGAAAAATATGGAGAAATAAATTCATATATATATATATATATATTGTATTTGAAAATGTTGTTTTTATTAATTAAATAAAGTACATAATTAATGTCAATATATTATTTTTAAGCATTAAATTAATTAATGGCGTCGGGCCCCTCTTTCATAGTGATTGCCAACCTCTTTATAAATAAAATTGAAGAAAACGTTTTCAAATTATTTTCTCTTAAGCCAAAATGATAAAAGAGATATGTTAATGACATTTGTGTTGGCAACATGGTTAAAATAATCTTGAGGAATTCTGGTATATCGTCAATATAGTGTTGAGTATAAAATTCACCAATGAAGTTGAGGCAGAAGGTAATTTACCCTTCTTAAATGTCTTCATTACTTGTAAGGAGGGTGGCTCTTTGGTTTGAAGGGTGTACAGAAAAGGTATTCGCATAGACCTTTATTTGCATACATCTTCACATCATCACATAACATAGGAAGTGTGAGAGTTAAAGACCCTGGTTATAAGGGAATTTGCAATTTTTTATTATGATAACTCTTGACAAAAAATTACGTAGTTACAAAGGGATTATAAGATAAAAGAATATAGGGAAAGTATATTGTAAGGGTTATTAAACATAAAAGAGAAGGGTACCACAAGTGATAGACGTACGACACTTCAAGACAAGTCTAATAACTTTATTATCTTATATTGAAAGGGTGTACACTGAGGCACCAATATATTAAGAACATTTTTTTAAAAAATAGAATTGTTTTGAAGCCCATAAACGACCATTTGAAGTCAAAATAAAAAAAGTGGTGTTTATAAAACCAAGTGCTCATATGAAATCATTACATTTGAGAAACATGAAATATCCGTCTAAATAAAGATTAAAAAATATAATAATAATATACAACTTGGAAGAAAAAGAAATCAACATTGACTAAGCACCATGAAAATACTAAACTATTGAATATGAAAAATTATTATCACAAACATAAATTAAAAAGGGTCATTGAAATAAAAAAAATCACTAACTATTAATTTTTTAAACATTTTAAGATAAATTAAAATTACTTTAAATTAATGCAATTCTAAACTATTTTGTTTCCACCTTAACGTCTCATGCCACACCTTGAAACTTACTAATTTTTAAATAAAATTTCATATTGTATAGATTTTTATTTCACCCATAAAAGATTAAAAGGTGCTCTAAACTTTCATCATGTTGGAATCTTATCATTATATACACTACACAATTATAAGGAATTCTCGGAATTAATTTTTAAACAACTTTTGAAAAAAAAACATTGTTATATTTTATCAACATCATACATTACGTAGTCCATCGTCAATTAATTAATTCTAACAAAATGCAAATTGTGTCATGGACATTCTAAAGAAGCATGATCTAAGTGAAAGTAACTTATTCCTCTAAGCAAAAATTAGAAGAACTTTTGTAATCCGCTTGAACAATAAAGTTTGATTTTTTATGTGGTGGAAATCTTTAAATAGAACTTTAAAAATGTGCTGCCATCATGGAGGACTTATGGGGCCAAGAGACAAAGTGAAGACACAAAATAGGCTTACATTCCACAAATTCGAAGGTACCCAGGGTCCCCACATAATCCCCTCTTACTACTACAAGGATCTTCATTCCAATGGATACCATGTGGGTAGCTGAGTGGCCATCTTCGCCTTTTTACATTTTTTAAAAAGTAACTTTGACCACGTAACAATTTCTATACCATACACTTAAATGACAAATTCTATTCTCATTAAGATTATGTGGTACTTATTTGGTGATCTTCTCGAGGAGTTGGTGCACTCTCTCTTTTTGTGGTGGATTTAAAAAGCTCCAATTTGGATGGTTTATTAAGTTAATGTGGCTAACGATTCATGAATATTTTTATCGGGTTTATCTTAAGGTTAAGGAAGTGGGTTCCGTGGGAACTTTATCAATCAAGTGCTCATAAAACTCGTTTCTAAATGTAGTAATATTGGAGACATCATAATTGGTTGGAGACCCATCACTCTCCTTAATACCTATTACAATATTATTTCAAAGGTTATTGTTAAATGCATTAGAGTCGTTTATCCTTGAGATGCTATGCCAATTGGATTTTGGTAAAAAAAACATTGTTGCATTAAAATGTTGTTTAATGATGTCTCGACTAGACTTCTAATGAATAGTTTTCTTGGCAAACCCTTTACTCTTCAACAATCCATCCACCAACATTGTCCTTTGGTCCCTTTTCTTGTATGTTTTAGATGTGGATGTTCTTGGATACCAAAATTATGAAGAGGAAATGAGTCATGTAATGGATGTGCTTGAGTTGTATTATTTTATATCAGGTTTCAAAGTTTTGATGCATAATACTAAATTTATTATTATTCAAGCTAGCCATATTCCCATTTACTCCCTCTCAAGTGGCATCGATGTTAACATAGAGAAATTATAAGGTATTTGGGTATTCCCTTGGGACTTGGATTTTCTCTTAGTGAAATGTGAAGCTGGTTTTTGAATAAATTTTAGGAAAAGATTGATTGCTAGGGATCTAAATTCTTATCCTTTGTCAAAAAAATCAAAATCGTTAACAAGATATTTGTTATAGCTTATGTGTATTACTCCTCATGTTGATTTCCTCTAAATCATGCTACAACAAATTTACCAAACTTATCAAAAAAATCATTTGGGCCAAGTGGGATGGAAATAAAGGTATTCACGGCATCCCTTAGAAATAATGTATTTAACCCAAACATATAGGAGGTCTTGAAGTCACGAATCCTTGGATGCAAGGTAAATGCTTACTTTCTAAATGGATCATTCATGCTCCTATCGGATATGATCATGAATTTTCAAGTGTTCACCATAAGATATCCATTGCTACCTCCAAAGGTTATTAGAGAGAAGGGCATATGAGTGACAAGTTGTTTCTCACCAAATACTTCAAGCTTTCAATTTTTTCCCAACTTAATAGTGTGTGGAAATCCTCATAAGAAATTTATGGTCTATTCAAATGGAATGAAAACTCTATTCAACATGGCCTTCACTTTTTCGATTAAGTAAATATGGAAATAAATGCCTAAATATGATTGTTATTGTAGTAGTAAACAAATAAACATTTAAGTACAAGATAGACCCAAACAAATTAAACAATTAAGTATTAAAACCCTAGTTGCAAAGAGGATATAATATGACTTAGATGTTTCGCAATTAAATCTAGACTGTGCCGAAGTGATGACCAAGTGAATAGAGAGGGAGAAGTGTCGTATAGAGCCTCAGAAAAATGTGTGAGCTGACGATTTGTCTGGACTGGGGCGTTTGGAAAGGGGCAAGGGTTCCTGTGGGTGCCCTGGACCTACTTTGTGCGCCTATGACTGCTAAAACCCTCAGAAAACATCATTCAAAGGGTCCCAAGTTGTTCGCACAATGATCGCCTATGTCGCTAATAACCTTCAATGAAAGGTTGACCTGCAAAACCCTCAAGAGTGCATCAAATCCCAAAAAGAAAAGAATGCAAATAAGGGGTTAGCCTGTCCTCATCTGTCAAACAAGTGAACTTACAACTGAGCAATAAGCACTATATTTAAGACCCAATGTAGTTCTAAGTGTGTATGCGCGGAATTGTGCTTTAGGTGGCTCTTGTGCATGTTGCATTTGATAGCGAGCAAGTAGCTAGATGTAAAGAAATGTAATAGATGTGTGCATGGAATAGAATGAACTTCCCCTCCCATGAAGTGTATGTAGAATAATGCATTCCCTTGCCCTTGAATGGATGCTTTAATGCTCTTGAATAACCTTTGGATGCAACCTTAGGTGGTGATAGCTAATGTTTAGTGCTTGGTCCTTTATTATGATCATATAACCATGGTAAATTTTAGGGGCGAATATTCGTGAACAGGTGAAAATAAGGAATTTTGAATTTTGAATTTGGCAAATTTTGTACTACCATACAGTAGTGCATTCGTCAAAATTTTACGAGGCTTAAAAAAATAAAAAAATTGAATATAATTTTGCCTTCGTGTTTCTGCTAAGGGCTAACTAATGTCAATATATTTGCCTTCATGTTATAACATTATAATATATATAGGATTAATTCACCATAGTATAGTCATATTATTTACATTATAAGCATGTGAATAATATGAAAGTATAAGACCAGAAGCTGAAAGATTAAGAAAAAAGTGAAAGACTCAAGAGGTAAGTGAAAAAGAGAACTTTGTCTGTAGACTGGAAAGTTAATTTTGTGTTGATGGATGACAACAATTATTTGTTTTACCGCACGATAATAATTATTGCGCTTACATACGATAAGACAAATGTGCAAGTGTTACCGGCCGACAACATGTATAAGTGTTACAGGCCGGTAACAGATATATGTGTACCGAATGTTACCGACCAGTAAAAAAAAAAAGTGTTACCAGCTAGTAACACATATATGTGTTACCGACCGGTAACAAATATATGTGTTGCCGACCAGTAACAATTAACTATGTTACCGACCGATAGCAGTATTTTCTACAGTCGTCCTGCATATTGCTTGTCGGTTCGAGTACTCAATTGTGTTATCGTCTGTCATTCTTAAGTTGTGTTGCCTTGTGTTTGGATAAAATTGTGTTTTCGTTAGTATTTGAAAGTTCTATGTTTTGTCACATGTGCAGATTTCAAAATCATCCATTCAATGGCCCCTGTTATAAATGAGAAAAGAACTCAAGGAAAAAGAAAATGCGATATGGACATTTCAAAATAATTCAGTCAGCCAATAGTAACCCCAGTGGCAAGAGGTGAGCAAACCAATTTCTATTATGATAATGTTACTTTATTTTTTTATTTAATTAGGGAAGTTGCAAACAAACCAATTTCTCTCAAATGCAGAAAATCCGAGCAGTGACCTTACTCCACATGAAGTTGCTAATCATCAAAGTAATTCAATTCAAATCTACAGTACTTATAATCCCATTTCCCATCCAAATCAAACTTCTGATAAACATTCTAGAAACTCACATCAGAAATGTAAGAGTTGGAAGTCGACTATAAGAAGGACTTATAAATTTGAATGGTCAACCAAATATCCATTCATTGAACTTGTTGAACCTAAAAATAGTACTAATACTCCTACATAATGTAGATGTACTATATGTAGTTGGAAACTAGGCACAGACCACAAAATGTAATTAAAGTTGGACACAATAGAGAAGTATTGTGGGAAGGTATACGAGTCTAAAAAGTAAGATGATAAAACAATTATAAAAATAACTAGATGAAAAAATGAGGAAGATTGTTTATATACGAGATATGCTGCAGAATATGATAATCATCATAAACATCTTTAGGACCTAGTTGAGAAAGGTGGAACAATAAAGGCTAGATTTGAAAAAGCTACTGACGTAAGTCTTTAGGTAAAACTCATTCAATTTAGAACAATATTTCACATTTTAAAAAAAGGCAGACCAATTTTAGATCTCATTGATTATAAGACATTATTTCAATCTAATGGATTTCTAAATATTCCAACAACACATTGGTCAGATACCAGTGCATGGGAGATGGAAAAGTGTATGGTAGAAATTGAATAATTGATTTGAGAGAGAAGGTAAAAAATGTAAATATTATCGCTTTGTTGATTGATGAGGTCACAATAGTAAATTATACATATTGGGTGTGCATGTATGTCTACACTTTCAGTTTCAATAACCATTTTAGGGAAAATTATCTACTAAATATGCACAAAATGATGGAGAACTGTAATGTTGAGAACATTTGTAAACTTGTTATTAAAAATTTGAAGGAAATAACTGGTATGGATAATCATTCAATCTCTACAAAGCTGATTTGTGTAGGAGTTGATGGTGCATCTGTCATGCAAGGTCACAAAACTGGACTTTGTATTCTTCTGTAAACAAGCGTATCCCCTTACTTGATACCTATTCACTGTATGGCTCACCGAATAAATTTGGCTTACAATATTGTAAGTAATTTTGAAAATGTTTCTAAGGTGGAGGAGTTGATACGAGACTTGCATTTATATATGTCAAGCAATCCTACAACATTTTTTGGAGTTTCAGATATTTTCTGTTGGAATAGCAAATGGTAAAAAATTGCTAAAATATGTTGACACGAGATGGATATCATTATATGAACCAACTTGCAGGATTTTTGAGGAATACAAGTCCTTAGCAGGGTATATTTTCAATCATCAAAGACAAGTGAACAAGGCTAAAGATCTACTATATAGCTTAACAGATTTAGAGACATTATTAACTTTATGTGGTATTTTACCAATGCTGAAGGAAATAAACAACTTGGTGAAACATGCTCATGAAAGATCCATATACATTGTTAATTTTCTAAAATGAAAGAAACAAGTATGTATGATTTTAGATACCATGTATTACACACAAAATTGGATTCAAAAGCCAATTTGTAGCATCTTCAAGGTTTTGACAAACACCAAAGATTCAAACAACTATTTAAAGTCCAATATCAATGGTCATATTTGTAATTCTATTGATGGGAAAAATATTAAAATGCACACTTTATACAAATATCCTTATGTAATAGGTTGTGAACTTGAGGAAGTACATGTCATGAGCTGTCTTTTTGATGTTGTAGTTTATGACGTACGCAAAAATTTGATGAAAATATTTGAAACATTATCTTCTGAGATCATAGAGCATTTTAAAAACAGTGATCCATTGGACGCCATGGGAGTTGTAAATCCCATTTTCTGGAACTCAATGATTGATGAAGAACAAAGAGCTACAAAATTCAGGAAATCCATGACTACACTTTTGGAGCAGTTTTGCAAATCTTCAAATGTTGATGGGGAGGAATTAAATGGTATATTGAACACAAAACTACTCATATCACAGTCACAACATGTTACATTTACAATGTATGATCAATATAAGTCTATTGCTGACCTAATAGAAATGGGAGTCGTCACTCTATTATGGAGAAAGATGTATCAGAGTAGCATTATGAGAGAGAATATAAGTGAATAATTCAAAATATATGAACTCATACAAACAATGATTCTTGGGTCTGTTGAAGATGAAAGGGTATTTAATGCCCTTACATTTTTGAAATCAAAACTTCACAACATATTGTACAAGAATTTGGAAACTTGATTGCGAATCTATGTTTCAAGATATAGGGTGGACACATTTCCATGTGAAAGAGCACTAACTACATGGACATATTTTGCAGAGCGCAAAGCTGTTAATTAGACATTGAACAATGAAGTCTCTAATAATGGTGAAATTGACTTGAAATCTACTAAACAAGAAAGTGCACCAGATATAAGAAGTGATGAAGGACGATCCAAGATAGGGTTGTTTCAGCTACCAGACAAATGATTGTATTCATTTTCTGAAATATAAATTGCTATTCGATATTTTTTTCATTTGCATATAATAATTAGAAAAAAATTTAATCCCTTCTATATTTTTAATAATGTTTACAAATAACTGTAACAAATGGTAGACCATTCATATTTGTATGATGATGTAATAAAATGGTAGTCTAGATGATGTAATAAAATCAAAGTTTGTAAAAATATTATAATATAATATCACTATCGCAATTCCATAAGCACAATTATTCGCAACAATATTATAATTTATATATGATATATAACATTGTGATTATTAGGAATAATAAAAAAACATATTTGAAACTAAATTCCAAAATCCATGTGTACTATTCACCAATTGTTTCACATAAAGATAATGTTTTCAAATTGCATTTGTCACAGTCAAATATTGAATACATCAATAGTAACATAGATAAAAGTTTTAATTGAATTTAATTGGACCTTGTCCTTGAACAACAACTACAACATTTGAACTATCTTGGATTACACCAAACTCTACTAATTCTTTTGCAAAAACATTAATATTTCTAAATTTTATCTATCTTCATGAGCTGCATCTCCTGCTGAAAGGATAGAAGGATCCTCATCAGTTTTTTTGTTTAGAAGAATTTCTGGATCCAATTTATGCTTCTTGATAATCCTCCGCAAATTATTGTTTTACTTGTTTAATAAAATTAATTTTTCTTTAAAACCAATAGCCCCGATGACACTCTCTCTCGCTTTTTTAAGGTGCTCATTTAACACCTACACCTTTGTCTTCAAAGTCTGATATTTTGACTGTGATTAAAAAATCTAATAATTACTATTTAGAATAAGATAAAGGATAACTATATATTTATCTATCAATCTACAAAAAAATAGAACTTACCACAACCAAGTCTTTATTTGCATTAACAATAGTGACAAGGTTCTTATCACGATTCCACTCGTTGAAGTAAGACTGCGCCTCGACATTCAAATTAGCCAATCTATTCAACATTATTGTTAAAAATTCATCCATGTTGTAAACATTATCGGTGACTGCACTTCATTTTTGTGCTTGAGAAAGAATAACGTCAATCGTTACCAGGTGATTTTTAACCAATGAATTTTTTTTTCCCTGTTTTCAAAATTATGATATCTATCATTGATTTCTTTTATCAGAGCTTTTACTCTGATCTCCCACATTTTTCAGCTCCTTAATGTCAGGAATAAAATTTTCCATGACAAGGGTTGTAGAATTTTCTGACATAAGGATGTCAAGTGAAAACCTGGTCTTTACATCATCATCCATTTTTTCCTGTCTGGTTGGGGAAGAAGGATTTGAAGAGCCTATCGGCTGTGCTACTTGCTTACAAACAGATTGTGTCAAATCCTCAACATGCATCCTTGACCGTGACACAAACATGTCAAACCCAAGATAATCCTCATCCATTTCTATATTATTTAAAAAAGAAGTGCCTCTGGCACTCGACACACCACCAATTGAAAAATTAGGGAACTCAGATTTCTTGAAATTCTGAGTTACTCTGCTAGTAGTTGTTCTAGGGTTGGGGAACATAAGCCTTTTCCCCTACCATAAGCAAGTGACAGAGGAGGAAGGGGCAGTTAGAATGATGTACTCCTTGTGCGCTAAGATGGAGTCAGAGTAGAGAAGGTGGCCATGGGCATGACCGAGGCATCAATTTCAGATTGCAAAAGATCTGTGAGCAACAATACTTTAACAATATCAGATTCCCTAATCAATATGTTGAAAATTTAAAATTAAGAAGACAAACAAGTGAATAGTAAGAACTTCAAATTAATAAGATTAAAATTAATAGAGATTTCTTACACTGTGAATTTTGTCTGTAATTAACAAACTGTTGATGTGGCATTTGGTGTTAGTGTAAGGGTCTGGGTTGTGGTGGCATTGGCTCAAAAAATCCCGAATTTAAAGAAAACCAATTAAAAAGAATGATAAATTCATAAGATCAATTCAAAAGACTAATATAAATAAACTTTAAGTCACCATTAGTATTTATTGGTTGCTTTGTACCATAATTTGAAGGGTTTGGGTGATGACATAGTGGTAGTGCAGACTGATACTCTTCTTGTTCTTGCTTAGGTATGTATGTCGTGTCTGCACCACCACCAATATAAGCAGACACTCTCAGATTCGTTGATGCATATATGCTGGAAAAGGCTATAAATTAGGATAATGAAATTAGAAATATGTCATTGTCAAGAACCGAAACGACTGTGTAGTATGTAAAACTCAAAACTTGAATTTTCCTCTGGATTAGAAGCAGAGCACGTTATCTCCTTGCTTCGGGACCGGGCCAAGCGGGAGGAATCCAAGGAACCACACATCTGTTTGTCTGGTATTGAATCTATAGCCAAAGAGTCATCAGACATGGTGACATCACAATCACTTAAATTATTGTCATAAGACCCCTTAGGCCTAGCAGGGTTATCCGAGCAAACTGTCACATGAGGACGTTCCACTGTTTCACTTCTTTTTACCTATTCATAACAGAATTATAGACTACATATTTATAAGAATTAATTTAATAATGTGAATGAATTTTTTTTTGAAAGGAATCAATATTAAATGCTTCTAAAACAAAATACTCACCAACTGTTCATCTAGAGGAATAACATGTTTATCCATATGCTTGTGAAGAGCAGTTGGAATAGCTATGGATTTGAGTCTATTAAAACCCTCCTAATAAAAAGTAAAAACATAACAAGAAGAAAAAATAACTACAATAGGATTCAGTTTGGATTTTTCAAGTTTAGAACAAATCTTTGATGCAAGATATGAGCACCAATCGAATCTAACGTTGACAAGGGTTTGAAGAAGGTAGTGCATTACCCACCAAGGAATATCGATGTATCTTCCCTGTAGAGTGATACGGGATTAGATAAATTCCACCATTGTTAAGAGAAATGGGTCTTTGATAGACTGATAGTTGATGCCTCTTTTGGCTGGAGTATTGACCTCAACCTCAATAGAGAGATTTCAGTGAGACTCTAAAAATTTATTTTTATCATAAAAAATAACAGCTTTGGTGGTTATAGGAAATGCGTTTTCATGGGGTAGGCCTGTTAGACTATAAATATCTTCAGGTGTTATTTTGATGTGAAATTGGTGGGATGGTAATTGAACTGTGAAAGTGTCATCCAAAGTATTATACACTTGCATTAAATTATTTAATAATTTGTGGTATGTCTGATACTGGGGCATGTAAATAAGTCCATAGAAGCTTGACTTAGGAATCCAATCGGATTGATTGATTATTTCAGGGTTTTCAAGAAGTTGTAGAAACCGGGGATATAAAATGTTTCGGTAAACATAGGAAGTTGGTTTAATGGTCTTTTTTCTTGGGGCCATTATTCCTGAATGTTGATTTCTTGAAAAAAGAAGAGGTTGGAAAATGACAGATAAAGATACATGTATATTAGCCTTGAGGATCATAGAACAAATTATGTGGTAGGTGGCACTGATTGTTATCTAATACTAGAAGACTGAAAGTGGACGAGAAGGATGGAAATATTTGAAAAAGTCTATCTCAAAGAAATGCACACATGAAAATGGGATAACATGAATGGGGATGGGTATATATATAGGAAAGGAAAGTGTAGTAAATGTAGGGAGCGGAAGACACATGACATATTAAATATCACAACACCATACATGTTACCATTTGAGAACATGATATCTACATTACTATATGATAACACCATGTATATGTTACCATCCATAACACCATATATATGTTACCGTCTGGTAACACCATGTATATATTACCGGTTGAAAACACCATGCCACCTATCAATAAACTATCACCGACCTGACGACAATAATGCTATGTTAGCGACCAAAAACACCATGGTCCAGCCTAAAAAACACGTTTTACTAGCCGATAACAATTTGTTACCGGTTGGTAACACTGTGTTATTGCCCGGTAATATATTGAAGTTTCATGTTTGTTGGCCGGTAACAAACCCAACTTATAGTTCCTCCACCATTTTTTGAAAAATGGATTCCTTTCGCCGCCGTCATGAAACTCATTTCCGTACATTCACCTACAGTGTGAATGAATTTTTTCTCAGATTTGCCACTCATTCTATAATATTTTTTTGAGGGGGGGTCTTAAAATGAACCGCGCACATAACTTTATATTCATTAGATTCCATTTCTTGAATTTCGTAACTAACCCTGAAAAGGGTGGCTCCTAAAAAGATAAGATGTTCAAACGGCTAGAAAGGACCCAAAAGATATGAATAAAGTACAAAGAGGTTAGGGGCACCAAGAGGGGATGAGAGCGCCTATCGTTGACGTCTTGGCCAGACGTTGGTGTCCATGATGATAAATGTTGAAGTGTGAAAAGACATCCTAAGCTAGAAAGAGTGTAAGACCAAAAGTGGCAACAAAAAGAAAGAAAATATGGCCAAAGACATGAGTTGACTAGTAATTTTCTTACTTAGGAATCATATGGATAGTAGTATGAAATCAAGACTAGATAATTACGCAAAGTATATGATTTTATGTCTACATTTGCCCCCACTTTATGTTGTTGAGAGAATTCTCAATAACATAAAGTAGATAAGAGATGTGTACCTGATAACCATGTAGATTGATGGTGAAAGCATGCCGAAAGACAATGAAAAGCATAAAGTGATAAAAATGTGAAGCGTGGAAAAAAGAGAGGAGAAAGTGAAAAAAGTGGTGGTGATGATGACCCTAGGGAGGGAACGCATGTGTAGATGTCGCCTTTGTACTTGTTGTTGATGTCGATGCTGATGTGATTGATGTTGTTGATGTAGGATGATGCTGACTATCGCTTCCCATAGGGATGGACTTAAAAAATAGAAGAACGAAAAAATAGTTGAATATGCATATGTATGATCAAAATGTTTAAAAAATATCTAAAATGTGAAAATGTGAAAAAGGAACATATGCACCTGATCAATGATGAGAAAAGAGTGTAGAAAGGATCTTGATGATGGTGTATAAGAATGAGTTTTTCGGGCGATCTCACCCCAGTTGTGATGAATGTGATTTTTTCGGGTGATCTCATGCAAAGAACTGGAAGAAGTTTAGGGAGAACATTCCGGTGTCATCCTTTAATGTTTAACTAATCTGGTTCGACCAATTCTGATCCAATGTTGTATGTATGGTGAGTGCTAAGGACTATATGCCCTCTAAATCCATTGTATGAAGTGCTGTAGACTATGCTACATTGAAGAATGATGTGTAACTGCCCCCTGGTCATAGTCATCCAAAAAGGGTCAGAGGCACCCAGGAACTACTGGCTTGGTCTGTGAATTGGTGTCTATGTTGTGTTAAGGAACTGTTATCCAAAATTCACCCCTCAAGGTAATTTTGATAACATGCATAAAATTGTTCAGTCCCAAGCAAGTAGATTGATTCGAGGCCCAAAATCATGTTTTTGGGGGTCCCCTCGACCCTTTTCTAACTCTCCCATCCAAGAAGAAATCCTAGCAAGTTGATAAAATGGAAAAAATGCAAAAAATAAGGTTACAGAACTATTTTAAAGCATTTCGGGTCTAAAGGGTTCGGGTCGTACTGAGGTTCATCATACCAAGCTTGCGGCCGAGAGCAAGAAAAATCATCTAAGTCTGTTTCACGCGGTTTGGGATAGCCGGAGCAAAGGTACGCGTGGGACGCGAATCGACCGGTTTGCCGAAAGACAGTCTATTTCAGGCGGTTTGGAGACCTTTGTCCCAGGCAGTCCGGGACAGTTGGGACAAAGGTACGTAAGGACGCGTGGGACGTGAAAGGGTGAAAGGGCCGCAAATAGGAACAAGTCCATTTCGACCGGTTCGGAGATATTTGTCCCATGCAGTCCGGGACAGTTGGGATGAAAGTACGCGACGGATGTGTAGGACGTGAAAAGGTGAAAGGGCCGCAAAAGAGAAAAGGAGGCCCACGGATGAATCAGAACATGCCATGTGTCAGAAGGGGAAAAATTTGGAAATTTGGCTAGGTGTTTCACCAAAAATCCAAAAGGAGTGTTTTGGCCCGCTGCCTCGGCCAACGAATCAGGTCATGCCATGTGTCCAGGTGGCAAGAAATTTTCAAAGGATGAGCCCGCGGATGAACCAGAGCCTAACACGTGTCATCCAAGTGGCGGAGCGTGGAGAAAATTTGAAAAAATTTCCAAAATGCAAAAAGGGGGTAAAATTCAATTTTTTTTCCCGCCGATCCGTTTTGGGCCTGTATTTGCCCTAAATCTTCAAATGGCCATAACGTTCGATCCAGAGCTTGGTTTTTCATGTTCTTTATATCAATGGAAAGATGGTGAAATTCTCTACATGATTCTAGGGTCAATTTTGTGTTTTGGTTTAGTTTGGAGAGAGAAAATCAAGAAACATCTTTGGCACGTGGTAATGGCTAGAAATGATGTTTCAACAACCAGCTTTAATGCAAAATGCAGTTCGCCACTTTTAAGTTTGCTAGGGTTCTCACATACTGCCATAATGATGTGAATTAAATCCAACCTAGAGGTGGTTGGGGTAGATTTGGATTTCCTCTCTCTTCCCTCTCTCATTCTTCCTATAAATTGTAAGGAGGGGCTTCTTTCTAAGCGTTGGACATTCTTGTTTTGCCCCTCCCTTCTTCTCTTTGGCAGGTGAATTTGTGGAGTCCAAACCTCCCATTTAAAACTGTAATGCAACTTTTCCTCTTGGAATTTTGTAGTGTAATGTATCAATCTTTGGAGCAAGCAATGCATGTCTGTGGATGACCCTCAACCCTCTCTGTATTCATTTACATCCTCCTAATCTTTCACTGCAAATTTTGTTATCTGTGCATGATCTCGCATCACATTTTAATGGTTTGTGTTTATTGGCAAGATAGGTCTTCTTCATTCCTCTGTGCATCACCTTTGTTAGTTTAGGTTTATTTTCATGCATCTTCTTACCCTGTCTCCTTGGCAAGTTAGATTAGATTTTGAGTAAACCCTCTACATTTTGTTTCGTGTGCATCTGAACAAAGGAATAGGAACCGGCCTTCATCCGGAGAGCTTTTCTGATTTTGCAAGGTCCCACACTTGGGAAAAGCTCCATGTTATGCAATCGTACTGAGAGTCTCAACCCATCAAGTTGCAGACACTCAGGGGTGCTGCGATTCCGCACTAACAGGACCCAAGTATGATTTTGAGCCCTATTTGAGATCGATCACTATGTTGTACTGGTATTGTGTTGTGATGAACTATGACTGTAGACTACTTTATGGGGTTAATGACTCACCCAAATGATGCCCCCCTCATTTGGGGTGCATGTAACATTGTTGAGGAGTATGCGGCCCAAAGGAGGACTGACCACTGTGTTAAAATTGATGCCCTGCAGGGGGAGGGAGTGTGCTTGGTAGAAACCAAGGTGCACAAAAATAAAGTGGCTATGAAAAAACAACGTTAGTGTAAGAAAATATAAAAATGCATGTAGAAGACAGAATGTAAGCTACTAAGTAATAAGACAATAAGTAAGCTAAGATGCAATAAGAAAATGTGCAAGAAGACAATGTAGACCACGAAAAGTGGGTTGTAAATATGGGACATCACTCACGATGTCTCAAGACACGTAAGTCCAACTAGGCCAAAAGTAAACAAGTTTGCACACAAGACAAAGGGCAAAGCCCACAAATAATGGCATACAATGATAATAAAAGGAAGATAATAACAAGCAATGTAGTAGAAAAACATGGTAGTAAATAGACCTACAAAGAAAATGTTGCATATGAAGCACCTGTTAGCATGCTATAAAGATAAAGAGTATGTCAAAGCGTGTATAATCCAATAAAGTAATGTGCTATGAAAGATGAAACAATAACACCTGTATTATACAAAAGTGGGCGCCCCCAGGAGCTGATGTGGGACTGGTATGAGGTCCTACACTTAGCATCCATGCTACATGTGGAGGTATGTGTAAATTCTGTGATCAAAACTAGAAAATTAAGTGAACATGCATGTGTGTATGATACAAATAATGACATAAAAATATCTGACTAGCATGTGTAATAAAGTGTACATGTAATGAGTAAATGTAAGCAAGACTACATGTGACCAAGATATGTAATATGATGTGGATGAGACAAAATGGAATGTAGAGTGAATGATAGAAACAACGTGACCCCTGAGTGGATGTGTATGCATGAGATGAGGTCAATTTATAAATTCCCCCCTCAATAGTTAAGAATGAACCATATATTAAGAGTGCATCACCAGGAAATGATTCGAATGTGTGTGCTAGAAAGATAAGATCATCACATTGTAAAGTATAGAGAGTACGTGAGTGAGTGAGTGAGTGAATGAGTGAGTGAGTGTGGTGAGGTTAATTTTAGATTAAAACCCTCAACAGTTGAGTATGAACCATGGAACTAGAGTACATAATAGGGAAATGAATGTAGCATTTATAAGTAGATGCAAGAGAGATATATCATGAATGTCTAGAGTGAATAGTGCACATATTATGTGATAGATGCTACAAGAAAGAGGTGTAAAAAATGCATGATGTATGCAGAGTGTAATGTGTAGTGTGTGAGGTTTGTGTGTATAGTATGCCCTCAACAATCAAGTGTGAACCAAAACACGAGATTGCGCCATTGGGAAATGACGATACTAACGTACCAAGATGTGTATGATATATGTGATAGATTAAATATGAAATGATGAGAAGATAAGAGGTGTGTCGATATATTGGGGGGAAGCATTAAGTGTTATTCCCTCCCAAGTGTGTGATGATGAATGTGCTAGCTGATGAAAGTAAAAGAAACAGTCCTCGACTTGATGCTTAGGGAGATGAAGGCATGCAATCATGCTCGAAGAGTGGCGGTATATGAGATAGACATTGTGCAAATGAATGAAGCCTAAATTCATACAACTTATGAGTATAATGTGGAGGTGATGGACATATATGTGTAACCAAACACAAAGGTGATGGACACCTATGTGTAACTGAATATGAAGGTGATGGAAACCTATGTGTAACTGAACGTGGAGGTGATGGACACCTATTTGTAGAAGAGTGAGGTGGTGATGTATACCAATGCGAAGGATTGGTGCGATTAGTGGACCTAAAATGGTGTGATAAACTAGCTGAATGATGAGACTGTGTAGGCCGAGCGAGAACATGTGAGATAGGAGAAAAATTTGCTTTGGTGTTGAGAGGCTGCAAGGACCTAAACGCTTTATCCAATGTAATGGAAACCTAAAGAGGAGGTTGCACCCATGGTTTAGATGGTGGAACACCATTGATAGAAATGACTTGCTTGTTGTAAATGAACTTAAGACATAAATGAGTCATGGAGATGATAACCTGAGTTACATGGAGCCATTGGATACCCAAGAGCATGTTGCACCCCTCAACGGATGGTGCCACAACAAAAGGCAAAAACATGGTGAGAGAACCAATAGTGACAGAAGTTTGACAACTCCATGTGATTTGGGAATTGGATATGATATTTGTGATAATGGATAACCAATAACAACAAGGATTATAATGAAACATGCATTGACGCGCCATGATGGATTAAATCTAGTGTTATTAATAGGAGTGGATCCAATAGAAACACGAATGTGTAAGCAATCCGAAGAGAATGTAGCATGATAATCGTAATCAAATAAAGTAATGAGAGATGGGGATGTATTAGTATGAGCAACTAGAAAATAAAGAGCCCCCACTGCAGGAGGAGGCACTGTGTGGTATGTATGATTTGTAGAGGAGTCAACTGCCTGTTTGTCATGTTTCGAGAGAGGATTGTTAAAGATTTTGAGCTTATTATTTTCATTTATAGGTGTAGAGGCCATAAGATCTGGAAGCTCAAGTTTATTATTATCGATAAGATCATGAATAAGGTTGTGAAGTTTAAAACACCAATCTGTAGAATGTCCAATACATTGATGATAATCACATCAAGAGTTTTCATTGTAATTATGGATTTTTGGATGATATGGATCCAAATTGAGTGGAGGAGGAAGCGTAATAATATTTCTCTCAATAATTTGTGGTAATATAAGATGTGGAGCGATAGTCAATTTTGTATATGTATGCTTAGGTGGTTTCCATTGGAGCTCTTTAGTGTTAGATACAATGTTGATAGTGACCTTTGCTTCAATAGGTTTGGGTGATGGTTTAAAAGTTAATTTATTTTGAAAACACATAGAAGATGAATCATGTTCATGATACTTTAATTTGCATATGGATAAGAGTTTTGTTTCACGTAGCTTAAGAGTGTGACAGAAATGGTCAAATGACAGAGGTTTTAAATATAACACTTTCTTGAAGAGGCATTAATAGACTTTGGGAAAATATGTCTTGAAGTTCAGAGTCTGCAGGCACATTAGACATCTTAGCTAAGTTTTTTTTTTGTAATACATAATCTGCTAGATGTTCATTAGATCCTTGTTTAAGTTGTGTAAGTTATGTATATGAGACCTTATAGCTGATATTGATAGAGAAGTGAGTGAGAAAATTATCAGCTAGATGAATGAAATATGTTATCAAGTAGACAGGTAGGTCATAGAAGCAACACATCACACAATCTTGGAGACTGCGAGGATAAATATTTGTAAGTAAAGTGTGGTCATCTGTATATTCTAGGCATGCTACATGAAAATATCAAAGTTCCTGAGGATCGCCATGGCCTTTGAAAGTGAGCAACTTAGGGGTGACGAAATTGAGAGGGAACAAATAAGTAAAAATAGTGGGTGAGAAATGAGTGTGAAGTGAAATCCAAAGATGGTGATGTCTAAGAAGTAGCCAGTTGAAGTTGGTAAATTTGCATTTGTAGATCTTGATATAAAGAAGTTAAATCAAGAGTATTCTAAGAAGACCCAAGTTGTGCATTGATAGCACTAGGTTGAATTATGGGAGTGGTAGTAGTAGGAATGGAAGTGTGGATATGAAGGGGTTGAGTAGAGGCCATGATAGTCGAGGAGGAACCTACAAGCGGTGTTGAAGTAGCATCACGAGTATTTTTAGTGACAATAAAAGCATGTAAAATATGAGGAAGATGAGTAGGATTATCATGCAAAACTTGATGAAAATTTGTGAGTTCATCTAATTGTTCTAGATCAATATTGGTATCCTCATCATATGATTGTTCACTATCAGATGTTTCAATTTCATTAAGAGGAACATTGTGAGAATTGGCAAAGGGGTTTGCAGTTTCAACCATTGATGTAGAAACCTCAACCATTGATTAAGAAATCCTATGGAAATATGGAGGAAGCTCGAGATTCTCAAAACACCCAAAACGACCGCTACAGGTTACAGTAATATGAATAAAACCATAGAAAGAAGGTGGATTTGAGAATTGGGTTCACCAAAATGATTAATCAAATATGGAAATAAATGTCTAAATTTGATTTCTATTGTAACATTAAATACATAAACAATTAAGTACAAGATAGACCCAAGTAAATTAAAAAATTAAGTACTGAAACCCTAATTGAAAAGATGAGATAAACTGATTTATTTGTTTCATAATTAAATCTAGACTGTGCCAAAGTGATGACCAAGTGAACAAAGAGGGAGAAGTGTCGCAAAAAGCCTCAGAAAAATGTATGAGTTGACGATCTATCTGGACTGGGGTGCTTGGAAAGGGGCAGTGCACCTACGGAAACCTTGGACCTACGTTGGGTTCCTTTGACTACTAAAAACCTTAGAAAACATCCTTCACAGGATTGCAAGGTGTTTACACAATGATTGTTGATGTCGCTGATAACCTGTAACGAAAGGTTGACCTGTAAAACCCTCAAGAGTGCATCAAATCCCAAAAAGAAAAGAATGCAAATGAGGGTTCAAATTGTCCTCAACTGTCAAACAAGTGAACTTACAACTAAGTGCTACACTACATTTTAGACCCAATGTAGTTATAGGTGTGTGTGTGTAAAATTGTTCCCTAGGTGGCTCTCATGTGTACTATACTTGATAGTGAGCAAGTAATTAGATGTAAAGAAATGTAATAGATTTGTGCATGGAATAAAATGAACATTCCCTCGTCTAAAGTGTACGTAGAATAATGTAGTCCCTTTCCCTTTAATGGATGATATAATGGATGCTTTAATGCTCTTGAATAGCCTTTGGATGCAACCTTAGGTGGTGCTAGCTAATGCTTAGTGTTTGGTCCTTTATTATGATAACATAACTTTATATTTATATGATTCCCTTGCTTGAATTGCATAATCAACCCCGAAAATGGCGTCTACCAAAAATATAAGATGATCAAATGGCTAGAAAGGACCCAAAATATGTGAATAAAGTACAAAGAGGTTAGGGGCGCCTGGCACTAGCGTCTTGGCTAGGTGCTAATGTGCAGGATGATAAATGCTGAAGTGTGAAAAGACATGCTAAGATAGAAAGAGTGTAAGACCAAAAGTGGCAATAGAAAGAAAGCAAAGATGGCCAAAGACATGGGTTAGTTAGTACTTTCTTACTCAGGAATCATATGAATAATAGTATGTAATTAGGACTATATAATTACCCGGTGCATGATTTTGTGTCTACAATTTACTACTACATCTTGCTCTGCACATGTAGAAATCAACAAACTACATCTTGCTTTGTACTCTAGGATAAAAGTAAAACACATTTTTTTAAAGGTACACATAATTTTGGAGATATATAGCAATGATCTTATTACAAATGGAAACATTGACCTCTTTTGAAGTGAAATTTTACTTATAGGCCACTGAGAAGACAATTACAACTAATTTTTTTGTAACTTGTGGACAACTCACTCATGGTTAAGACGTCCACTCTTGTTAAATGTAAATTCATAAAGGACTAGAGATGACCTAACAATAACAAGTTAGATTAATTGTTGATAAAAAAATGTTTATTAGAAGGTCATCCCGAGGTTCACTTTGGAGAAAATTCTCAACTTGAAATGGAGATATAAATTCAAATTGGATAAAGTACAACACCTTATAACTACCATTCGTAACTCCAAAGTTGATACCATGGATAATACCAAAGTTTGGAAGATTCTCTTCCACACAATGCCTATTGGTGACAACATATTGTTTCTGGTAAGGAACCCTTTAATTATCTAGTCTACAATCTCCATGAGTTATTAATTCATACCTTTTAGAGATACATGTTCACTAAAAAGACATGGGTTGTTCATAAAAATCATCTCTCTATCTTTGGAATAAAGGTTTAACTCAAAGTGTAGATGTAAATATGAAGAAGATAAATAACAACACCTTAGAGATTCCATTGAGAATTCCAACGTTGATGCCATGGTTAAAACCAATATGTTGTGACCAACACATCCTAGTTTTGTTTAAAAAAATGGGGACCCAATAAGAAGTTTGAGCCAGCTTGTGGGATGATATTTTATTATGGAAATTAAGGATGATATTGCATTCTTCATTTGATGATTGATTTTATTTGTAAAGGAGATTTCGTAGGTATTTTATAGTATTTTAAATGTGTGAAGATGTTGCAAAATGAAAAGGATTTTAAATTTTGAGTTCCATTTCATTCATTTTCCTTTCCAACTCTCTATACAGATCTCTTTCATTCATTTGAAATTATAACACCTTTCAAAGTTTTGTCATCTTGGATGTCAAATTATGTGAGGAAGTAGGTCTTTAGGTTGTCCTTATGCTATAAAAGGACACTTGGCATTCATTGATACACTTATATGTTGTAGAAGGTTTGTACATTAAGAAAAAGTGACCTATGCACAATGATAATTGTTCAACTGATAGTCGAAAAGTGTCAACCATCTTTATTACCTCTTTTAGGACCACATTTGGAATTCAGAGTTATAGAGTTTGGTATGTGAAGAATAGGGTTTATGATTGGGGCCATATGTCTACATTCCATGTTTTGTGTTATTGACAACAAAATGTTTACAAATTGATTTAACTTAAATTAAATCACAAGTCAGAGGATTGAGATAAATAAGATAATATCATAAAATAACAACATGTAACATGCAATAGAAATCAAGTATAAAGAACAAGATGATGAGAGTGACTTAGCTGATAACAGACTGTCTGGATTAGATCTAAACTGTAAATATTATAGAACATGCTCAATCTAGATTATATGTTGTTCCTCTAAAGGAAAGTGATCTACATATATGCTGTAGTCACTTTTACCTACTCCCTTTAAACCCCATGTGCTTTGGCACATCACCCATCCTGAAATGGGCACTCACCCAAGGTGCGCAAAGGCGCCGAGCCCCTCTTTTATGTGATCCTTGTAAGAATTTTCACCATTAATAGAGGAATATTGTAGAAACAGAAATACATACATTCATTCTAGCACAAAGGTAAATTAACTAGATCCAAGCACAAGGTAAATTAACTAGATTCAAGCACAAATGCACCATAATATGAATATAGTCATTATAACAACATAGAGGAATTAGATATGAACCATGAGCAATATGAAGAACATAAGGGTTTGGACCCATAAACATAGATATTCAAAACAATCCACCTCATATATTGATTCACAATTGTTTATAGTAGCCAGATTACATCAAAAAGGGTCATATCAGACCAAATACATCAAGAAATAACATCCTAACCCTACAAAATGAGTCTACTAAAGAGTTCTAGCCATGCTCTCCCTTGTGCATCTAAAGTCTCTCTTTCATTTCTTTCCTCACATCACACATCTTCTTCGCATCCATGTTTTAGATCCAAATGCATTCTTAAATAGAGTGGGAGCTCTCATTTACCACTTCAACATCACTCAAGAGAAAACCACATGCCAAATGTCATCATACCCCACCATACTCGAGTACCCTAAACATGCAAGTGCCAACTAAAACATAACTAACTCTACTTTACAACTCTTAAACATAAAGATTATATCCTAGAATATTCTTTCCTTAGGATGCAAGTCTCCATGTTCTAACCTTATCCCCTATCATGCCTACCTGCATCCTCACGTGTTTTCCATGCAACACCATAACCCAAAATACAACTAAGTCTCAAACCAATTTCTTCTCCTACTCACAAACCTCCACACGCTCCATGTCCAAATCTATCCTTTCATTCCAAAATTAGTTAATTGTTCAAGCTATCAGCATGCAACTTAGTTATCCCTACGTGTGCTTCCTCATGCACATTCTTCCTACACTATCCTCCCCGCACTTGTTAATCTTATTCTCTGGGACTTAGTCATTTTTCTGGGCTCAACATATGCTAGAAAATAGAACCCAGAAGGGAAAATAACCACCACATGATAGTGTCCTAGTAGTGAGTGCATATCTAGTTCTTTCAAGGTCTTACAATGTCACCTTTACATTGCTTTGTTTCACATCCACTTCGATGTAGGGTTTTACTATCACACTTGTACCTACAAAACAAACACTAGCTACATGTACAAGGCTTAAGCACACATTAGACTAGATAAAATATGCATATGCTTGAGTTAGAATGACCACAACAATCACCTCAATGTGATTGTCACTAAGAGTTGCACTACATTTCAATCTCAATGTAGTATTGGTTTGTGTGTGTGATAGAATCATGTCCCTTGAATCTAGCCATTATGCCATTCGTACCAAGATAACAAGCTAAAAATAATTTTCCCATAATATAATGCGTGTGATGAAATTTATATTTTTCCCTTACTATGCAGTGAATAATGCAACCCAAATGCAGTCTTTATGCATTCTTTCTGCCCAAGTAGTAGATAAAAAGTAATAGCCCAATTTTACACCCCCTTAGAGTAGTTAGTAGGTTGTGTATATATATGATTCCTTTGTTTGAATTTTGAAACTTAGTGACACTAAAGGTTGATCCAAGATATGAAATAAGAATGATAAAAGACCCAAAATCAGGCTACAAGTGGCAATTTAAAAAATAAGAAAAATTGGACAAAAGCGCTAAGAAGAGACACTAGCGCTTGGGTGCTAGTGTCCTTACTAGGTGCTACCGTCCCAAGGATAAGAAACATAAAATGGACCATGGATAAGACTAAGGATGCCTATGACATGAACATAAAACATAAATCCAAAAATTATAAGATAATGTCATAATCAAAATTAATAAAAGAACTAGGAGAGGTATCACTAATGTCTAATCTTCTCACTTAGGAATCATGCACATAACAACATACTAGATGCATAATGTAATAGTAATAAGTGCATAATTTTGTGTCTACATTTTCCCCCACTTATTCTATTTGGATTAAATTTAATAGTATAAAGGATATAAGAAAAGTGTACTTGGGAAGGGCTAAAGAAGTTAAATCTGAAGATATTGTTAGGTTACAGAGCTAGATTGCTTCACAGTTAGCATGTAATGGAAAGTGATTGGAAATACAACAACCTGTCATCGATCAAAGGGAAACCAAAATGGTCACCCAGAACTATCATCGGTCAGATAGGCCTAACTTCGGTCAGAGCAAGTGGGAACCTCAACCCATCATCGTTCAGATGGACAGACATCGGTTAGAGCAAGTGGGAACCAGCCGTGGTTAGGTATAACCTGCGCCAGTTACCCATGCGATGTGTTTTATTTTTAGTCACGGACTTTAAATATAGATTTTGTTTAAAGAAAATCTATTGGATGTAATTTCATAGCTAAGGAGCCCTAAGTTTATATATTTATATAAGCGTGAAAGTTAGGGCTTAGAAGTAGAGTCAAAAGAGGGATCGCTTTAGATCCTCGATTCTCTCCTAGACTGAGAGGATGAAGACGAAGAAGAAGAAAAAAAATGGGGAACATGGTACATGAAGACAGAGACTCCATGGAGAGGAGCTGGACATAAGGAAATAGCAGGCTACTATATTTCCTTTGTATATTTATTGTCTCATTGTAATGGCTTGCACAGTATGCAAAACACATATTGTTTCTTCTTGTAGATCCACATGTTGGTGAGATATTGTATTATAGATCTATTTAGATCTAGTATTGCATTGTAGATCCATGAGATGATATTTTATTGTTGATCTATGTAGATCTAGATATTGTAGAGGTCTCGTTTGTAGATTCACAATACAGTGAGAGCTTGGCTGCATAGTGGTAGATGCAGGGTAGCTTTGGGTATGTGAGATCTGGTTATGTTTGAGAGGCACGATTGTAGTGCACTCAGGTAGATCTGGTTAGAGATCTAGAGGAGACACAAGTGGTGGTATGGAGGCACGGTTTAGTGTACTCAGGAATATCTGGTTGGGGATCTGGGAGGAGGAGATACTCTTGCAGAGATACATGTACTCTTGTGCAGAAGAGTGGGTTTGTAATATCTTGTTATATTATATATATATATATATATATATATATATATATATATATGAGATCTCTATCTTTGGTGGACATAGCCCACATTGGGTGAACCATGGTACATGCTTGTTATGTGTGTGTAATTTTATGTGATTTTGATTATTCTGGTTTATACTCCCACCAATGTAGATTTTGTGGGGAATTTTTTACATCCTATGTGCATGATTTTGTTTGTTATTAAATCATAGAACTATTTCGTTGTCCTATATTTTCCCAATAACTGGTATCAGAGCAGCATTTGTTTCACCTGATGAGAAGATCACAGGAAGAGATTTAATCTCAAGTGGGAGCTGGAAGAGTAAGGTTGCTGGAAATTACAGTGACTGGCGTCAGTTAAGTGGCAACCATCGTTGGCAAGGTGACCGTGGTCAGTTACAGGGTCACCGTGGTCAGTTACAGGGTAACCGTGGTCGGTTACTGAGCAACCTGGTTATAAACAGAAAATCATAGATATGAAGAAATGGAAAGATGCATAGAATGTATCTTGTTTACTGAGGTGTCCCCAGTTCTTGGAGGCATAAGCATGCTGGTCAGATTGTAGATCCGGTTATTGAGGTATGGTTTTATCTCGATATTGCAGTGCTTATATTATTTTGGTTGCACATGCATATTTGGGATTATAGATCTAGATCTGAGAATGAGAAAAGGAGCAGTTATGCATCCTTTGGTGCAGTTAGATGCATGGGTTTCAGTAGAGAGGTAGTAACATAGAACGAAGACGGGGCTTCCATCAGAGAAGCATGTACTTTAGTTGAAGATGCGGTTGAGTGTCTTGGTGCTGGTAAGGTGATGTGTTTCATCTCGATGCAATTTATTGCATGAACTTGATGTTAAGGTTTTTGTACAAGATTTGGATGCTTCTTGAAATGATTGGCTCAACTCAACTATCGGCTTCATTCGAAGTAGGCACCTGGTGTGGTGTGCTATGCCAAATTATGTGGTGTTGGGTTCATTCCAGCAACATTGACATCGGTCTGAGAATCGAGGTCGGTCACAGAGGAACCGATACTGGTAAGCTAACCATGGTTGGTCTTTGCGGTAACTTATATGTACAGGGTTTTTTGCAGCAAGAGAGGGTAGTTGATTCAGTGTCCTTTTTTGGAGGACCAAGTTTCTGGCACAGTGTGTACAGGTAGAAACCATGTTGATCACTTTAATGTTTGGATCAGAAAGAGGACGAAGTTGGCTCAGTTAGTCCATTGAGACTTTGAGTTAGGTATCTCTATAAGGTTCATGTCTTATTTCTATCATTTGGAGCAACTGATATTATGTTTGGAATGTGTGCAAAAATTTACACCATGGTTTCTTGGTGTTGTTTGACTTTTATTTCCCGGTTGTGTGGAATCTTGAGGACAAGGTTTTCTAGTCTAAGGATGAGATCCTCAATGAAAAGACATGGTTAGACACAGTTGCAGGTAACGAGAGATTTTGAGTACATATGAATGAAAAGGAGTTGATCCACCTACTTCACAAGAAGTCCAAACTTCTGTGAAATAGAAGTATTCTCAGAGAAGAAAGGGAATCAATTTTATAGGTCTTTCATCTGGTTTTATTTATCACTAACGTATTAACAGGAAATGCAGGGGATTTCGTGTTCAGTGGGAGCAAGCCATGGTTGTTGGCATTGCAGGATTGAATACATGATGCACATGCAGAGTGAGAGGAGATTGCTTTTATTCAGAGTGGCAGAGGCACTAGTTGGTTTTGGAGGGCAGTCACGGATTTGCAGGTATATTGAGTTTATTGCTTTGTGATGTCACTTCTGGTTTATTTTGTGGTGCCTGGATATCCCTATGGGATTACAGTTGATGGTTAGATTCAACTGGGTGAAGATGATAGAGCAATTTTTTAGAGTTTTAAGGGTTAAAAGAGAAAATTTGACTGTTACAAAGACCGGTGTTGGTTAGGATTAATCGTGGTCAGTCATCTGGTAACCATGGCCAATCAGGTAGTGACCGGGGTCAGTTAGGAAACTGTGGTCGGTTTGGTCACATGTTTAACAACAGTGTTTATTTACCATTTTAGATGGTGCCCTTGTTTTTTCTTTATCTTGGTTGATCTGTGCTGTTTATTAATGACATGTATGCTGATATTTGTACTTGGTATTAGTGGCATGGTTCAACATGGATGTTTGTTATTGACATTGATGAGCATAGGATTCATATTCAAATTTTGAGTTAGTTGGTGGTAGACTTGGAGCTTCTGGAGAGTTGGTGATATGGATGGATGTACATGTTAGATAGATTCAGTTTTGTGAGTCTATGATAATGTAGATGTTTGATTTGCACATGGATTCTTTGAGCATGAGTAGGGGATGTTTTTATTTCCTCTTGTTACTACGTTACTCTTTTATCGATGTTATCTACAGATGATTGTCTTAGACATGTTAGTTGTTTATGCAGGGTTGGATTTGTAGATTGTAGTGTTTGGATTCTTTGAGTTATGCAGGTTTGTGGATTGATCACCCACTGTTGCAGGTAAAACTCATTTGGGCTGTCTTTACCCAAGATATTGTTTTTCTTTCACATATTCCAGTTTGATTTGTCTTGGTCAGTTGCATTAGTGGTTGCATGGAGACATGGATAGATGGATGGAGAACATGGTTGGTTTTAGAGGTATGGCTACGGATGCGATTGAGGCTTAGAACTTTAGTTTGAGGGGGAGCTCTTGTAGGTGTGTTAGTCATGATGGCTTGGCTGTATGAGAGACTTGGTGTTATGATTCAGTGGGAGCTTGATGTATAGATAGCTCAGTTATCACGGATCAGTTGTAGCTTTGTGTAGGTTCGGTAAGTCATGGTTTCATCTTCCTAGTTTGAGAAGATGGTTTGATCTTCCTGGTTTTATTTCTTTGAGAAAATTGTTGAAGGAAAGAATAAATGGTCTTCACGGTGTGTAGAGGATGGTGATATATAGGTATAGGTATAGAGGTTAAACAATTTATCTCCAAGTGGGATATTGTTAGGTTGTGGAGCTAGATTGCTTCACAGTTAGCATGCAATGGAAAGTGACTGGTAATAAAGCAACCCACCATCAGTCAAAGGGGAATCGGCACGGTCACCCAAAACTATCATCAATCAGATAGGACTGAATTTGGTTAAAGCAAGTGGGAACTGCCACCCGTCATCGGTCAGACCAAGCGGTAAAGGCTAACTGACTGTGGTTAAGGTCTAACCGACCACTGGTTACCCGTGTGATGATGTTTTAATTTTACTCTCAGGAGCTTTAAATCTAAATCTTTAGCATTAAAGTAGATTTATTTTATTTAATTGCATGGCTAAAGTTCCCTAAGTCTATATACGCCTATATAAACACAAAGTTAGGGTTCAGAAGTAGAGTCAAAAGAGGGATCACTTTAGATCCTTGATTCTCTCCCAGACCAAGAGGATGAAGATGAAGAAGAAGAAAAAAATGGAACAAGTTACATGAAGACAGAGACTCCATGGAGAGGAGCTGGACAGAAGGAAATAGCGAGCTACTATATTTGCTTTGTATATTTATTGTCTCATTGTAATGGCTTGGACAGTATGCAAAGCACATATCATTTCTTCTTGTAGATCCACATGTTGGTGAGATCTTGTATTATAGATCTATGTAGATCTAGTCTTGCATTGTTGATCCATGAGATCATATTGTATTGTTGATCCATGTAGATCTAGATATTGTAGAGGTCTTGTTTGCAGATTCACAATACAGTGAGAGTTTGGCTGCACAGTGGTAGATGCAGGGTAGCTTCGGGTATGTGAGATATGGTTATGTTTGAGAGGCATGGTTGTAGTGCACTCAGGTAGATCTGGTTAGAGATCTAGAGGAGAGAAAAATGGTGTTATGGAGGCAAGGTTTAGTGTGCTCAGGTAGATCCAATTGGGGATCTGGGAGGAGGAGATACTCTTGTAGAGAAACATGTACTCTTGTGCAGAAGAGTGGGTTTGTAATCTCTTGTTATATTATATATATGATATCTCTATCTTTGGTGGATGTAGCCCAAGTTGGGTGAACCATGGTACATGCTTGTTATGTGTGTGTACTTTTATGTGATTTGGATTATTCTAGTTTATACTCCCACTACTGTAGATTTTGTGGGGAATTGTTTGGATCATGTGTGCATGATTTTGTTTGTTATTAAATCATAACACTATTCCCTTGTCCCGTATTTTCCCAACAGATATGCCGGAAGTAAAAATCATAGTGTGGTGAACCATGGATCATTACTCTGATCTATGTGGGGTGAGTGTATCATCAAAAAGGTGTAGTTGGATAGAAACTGTAAATTGAGCAACATGGGTGGAAACCTGATAATTGTATTAAACTCAATCAACCAGGTATAATAGAATGAGCTGCAATACTTATAGGTATTGTACAACTGAATACAAACAAAAGAGGAGTTACAAAAATGCAACAATCATTACAGTAGCTTCCAATATTACATCTGGGAAGCACATATTTTTTATAACTACATCACAATTATACCCATGAAAATAATAAGCCAAATATGGTTGATAAAACCATATAACAAAATACAACAATAATATGGTTTATAATATAACCATATAACAACATTATTTAATTAATAAAATTAATAAAATAATCAATTTATATTATACATAATTAATTAACCTAACATTCCCCCCTTAATTGTGCATTGTCTCAAGATATGAGGAGAGGAACTCTCTGAACAACTCGAACTTGTCATGTGCAAGTGACTTTGTGAAGATATCGGCCCGTTGTTTAGCTGTTGGACAAAATTGAAGCTAGATGTTGTGCTTCAACACATGTTCACGTATGAAATGAACCTTTACCTCAATGTGCTTTGTTCTTTCATGAAACACTAGATTGCGAAAAAGTATGAGAACACCTTCATTGTTAACATACATGGTGGTCATTTTTTCTCGTGGTATTTCAAGTCCTTCTAGTATGCAACGTAGCCAAATCGCTTCACAGATAGCTTCTCTTATAGAATGATACTCAGCTTCTGTGGAAGAATGAGAAATAAAGTGTTGTTTCTTACTTCCCCATGTTATTGGTCTAGATCCCATAAAGAACACAAATCCTAAAGTGGATTTTCTGTCATCAATGTTACCTACATGATATGAATCCAAATATCCTAACAAGAGGAAGTTTTCATTTTTCTTGTATTCTAGACCAAGATCCACTGATCCTTTGAGATACCTCAAGATGCACCTTACTACTTTCCAATGCCAAACTTTGGGTTCATGCATGAACCTGGATAGATAGCTTACTGCAAAGCTAATATTTGGTCAAGTGTAGGTTAGGTAAATGAGACTCCCAATCAACTGCCGATAGAGAGTGGCACTTACCTTAGGAGATGGATCTGAATGAGATAACTACAATATATTCTCCATAGGTGTAACAATTGGTGTGGAATCCATCATCCTAAATTTCTCAAGCACTGTCTTGGTATATTTCATTTGAGAAACAAAAATGTGATTCTCTTTCTACCATACTTCCAATCCAAGACAATAGTGCATCGACCCGAGATCGGTCATGTCGAACAATCAATTAAGATATTTCTTTGTTACATCGATCATCTTCACTGAACTGCCAGTGATGACTAGATCATCGACATAGACAACAACAATCACAATCTCCCCCCTTACTTTTTGAGGTAAAGATTGGGATCGTATGGATTTCTAACAAATCCATGTTGTACGAGATGCTCATAAATCTTGATGTACTATGCCCGGGGTGCCTATTTGAGGCCATACATAGATTTCCTAAGTCTGCATACCTTTTCTTCTTGACCAGGTAGTACATATCCTACAGGTTGAGTCATGTAGACTTCTTCTTGTAAATCTCCATTTAGGAAGGAAATTTTTATGTCCATTTGATGGAGTTTCCAACCAAATTGTGCAACTAGAGAAAATATCATCCTGATCATTTTGATCTTAGCTATGGGAGAAAATGTCTCCTCGTAGTCAATGCCTTCTTTTTGTGTGTACCCCTTTGCTACTAGTCTCACTTTATACTTGTCCACTGTCCCATCTACTTTGTAATTTGTTTTAAATATCCATCTGCATCCAATGGGTTTCTTCCCTGGTGGAAGATCGACAAGCCACCAAGTGTTATTCTTCATCACTAATTGATATTCAGAATCCATGGCATCTTTCCAAGATTTTGACTATAGGGCTTCCTGGACTATAGAGGGCTCATCAGATTCAATAACTCTACTCATCAAAGCAACATTAACTTCTTCTCTTGCTTTACTGCGAGTCTGTGGTCCAGGGGTGGATGTATCTGGTGGAACATCCATTCTTACATCTCATAATGTAATAGTACACCACTTGGGCATATGCTAAACTATTCCCATGGGTCGTGGTTCTATCCAATCAACACCATCATCCCCATCCTCACTTTCATTATTTGAGGGAACATCAGATTTAACTTTTACAACTGGTGAAAAATCTACATCTAGTGAGTCTGGAGGAGGAGACTCTGCTTCCTTCTTCTCAAAAAGCTCAACATCTCTGCTAGTGTAGAATTTTCTAGTCTTTGGATCCATCAATCTATACTCAAGAGTATCTTCACTTTACCTAATGAAGACAAGTTTCTGTGACTTCATGTTCAATTTCTTTCTATTATGCTTGGGTATGTGCATGCTTGCTTTGCACCTGAATACTATAAGGTGTGCAATAGATGGTTTCCATTTTGACCATGCTTCTTGTGGTGTTACTCCTTCAAGAGCAACTGTGGGCACTCTGTTCAACAAATACACTGTTGTTTTTTCCACTTCTACCCAGAATGTATTTACAAGTCTAGAATCATCGATCATGCATCACACCATTTCCATGATAGTATGATTTCTTCTCTCAACAACACCGTTCTATTGCAGTGTGTGTGGAGGAGGCATTTGTCGATGAATCCCATGAGTTTGTAGGTAGTCTTTGAACTCATTACTAGTGAATTCCCCCTTGATCTGAGCATAGAGTTCTAATGTGACGACCAGTTTCATTCTCAAATGCTACTTTGAACTTCTTGAAAGTTTCAAAAGCTTCACTTTTCTTGTGAAGACAAAAAATCCACATTTTTCTTGAATAGTCGTCAACACATAACATGAAGTACTGAAATCTAGAATGACTCAATTGCATTGGACTGCAAAGATCGGTATGAACCAGATCAAGCTTACCATGAGCTCGATATGCACTCTTCTAGAATGACGCTCTGTGTTGTTTTCCTACTAGGCAATGAGGACACTTATCTGTATCCTTCTGAAGAGATGACAACCCTTGTACCATATTACACCGGTGAAGTGTCTCGAGATACTTGAAACCTACATGACCAAGTCTCCGATGCCACAACTGTTCTGAGGTGGAATACTTAGCCATAAGTGCTTGATCGTCTCTGTGAACAAAATCAAGTTGGAACATACGTCCCACATTGGAGGCTTTCACAACTATTTTTGAGCCTCACGATTTATCTCGAATTAAACATGTTTTCTTGCCAGAATGACTATCAAAGTCAATTTTTAGGTTGTGATCAAGGAGTTGATTGACTAAAAGCAAATTCTCTATCAACCCAGGGACATATAAGACATCTGATAGTCTGTAGTTGCGTGAACCAAGGGGTAGAGAAATGTTCCCAATCCACTGAACTGTATATGAAGAATCATCTCCCAACAAAACATGATTTTTTGATGGCATGTCCCTCATTGAAATAAAATAGTATTTATGGCCGGTCATGTGTCAAGTGGCCCCCGAATCAACATACCAAACATCACTAGATGACGTGGATGGTTCACTTGATCGAGCAGTGAATAAGTAGTCTTCATTGTCTGACTGTTCTTGTTGCTCAAAAATATTTCATTGCTAATGGGGTCTTCTTTTCCAATTCCCCTATTTTTTCATGTGATTGTGGTTAGAATTTCCCTTGTAAGACTATTGTTGTTGAGTTCCATAGTTTCTAGATGAACCTTTCTTATAAGTATTATACCAAAAATCTTTTAGGTCATGTCCTCTTTTGCAGAAAGGACATTCTATTGTCTGTCCCCTTGAAAATGATTTTGATTTTGGGAATTTTGAGAGAAATTAGGTTTTCCTTTTCCTTTTCCTTTCCATTTTTGATGTGAAGAAAGTGCCTACTCCTCTTCATGATCCTTATTATGTATGGAATCCTCTTGTTGCAGTAAGTTTACTAATTTTTCAAAACTAACTGTCGTATCTAACACATTTAGTGTTGTAAAAAAATGCGGTAAGAAGAGGGGAGTGCTCTCAGAACAATGGGAACAAGAGCATCATCTGAGACCTCTTCTCCTAGTGCTAGAAGTGAAGCCCTCAACTCTGCAACTCTTCTTAAGAAATATTCGATTTTTTCATTCTGCTTGAACTTCAATGTGTGTAACTGACTCTGTAAATTTAGTATAACATTCTTGTTTTTGGCCTCATATACTGTGCTCAACTTATCCCATGCTTCTTTAGCTATTTTGGCATCATGAATGTGGGGTTGCACATCATCAAACACTCCAAACAAGATGATGAGTTTGGCCTTTTGATCTGATTTATCAAACTACCGTTGTTGTGTTGTATCAGTAGTTGATCTCGTCAGAGTACCATTCACAGCAGGCCAGATCTCTTCAAACTCAAGCTGTGTCTTGATTTTTATCTTCCATGTAACATAGTTGTTTCTTTTGAGTGGTTGTGAATCTGGAAGAAAAAATTGTTAGGAAATAAGGGATAAAATATGAGGAATAATCCCTCACAGAATCGCAACAGTAGAAACTAATATGTAGAAAATATTACAGATCTTTAAAAAAAGCGCAGAATAAAATAACACAACACAAAGAGACAATATTTAACGTGGTTCACCCAATTTAGGCTACGTCCACTAAGAATCACTTGCTTAGATTTTATTACAAGTCACCACTCTCTCAATACAATACCCATATTTTTTTGGAGCTATGCTCAACAAACTCTACAGAATTCACACTCGAATTCGAAACACATCTGTAATGTTACATTATACCTACCATATGCATAAAACCATATAAGTAGACAACTTCTTAAGTAGTTTTACAAAACCGTGGGTATCAAAACTATGGGCCAAAACTATCCCATAAACCTATGAGTCAAAATCTGGCCCATATGGAAAGTGTACAATACTCTTAGTGTACAGTCTTCAACACTTTCTCACATGAAAACAGACTCTGCAACCTAACAAAAATTTTGGGGCATTGGTTGAAAAATCAACCAGCAGGATCTAACACAAGAAGAGTGAGCACAGAGAATTACTCAGAGAAGAAAATAAGAGCACAATAAAGAGGAACAGAGAAATAATAATTATCTCTGATATCTCCACCATCCGGGAGATTCATTAAATAGGGAAAATAGATAGTTTGACATTCCTAAATAATAGGAATGCCAAGCTAATTAGGAGATAACTAATTCCACACAAGGAGTGGAGAGAATCTCAACAAGCTCCGAGAGTTAGAACTAATTAAAACAAATATAACAATTTGCTATAATGAGCTTATTCGGTGTAATTAAATTATTTACACCAACACCCTCCCATAAGCGAATGCTAGGGAGCAAAAAGAAAGAAGGGTCCCGACTACTAGGCCTGATAAGGTACCCGATACAATACTAGAAAAGAAGGAAGGAAGGAATATACAAGATCCCCCCAAGGACAACTTCCTTCACCCAAAGCTTGTCTCGCAACTCCAAATAGCGAGGAGAAGCCAAGGGTTTAGTGAAGATATCTGCAAGCTGATCAGCTGTAGGAACAAACTCCATCTGAACGACCCCATCCTGAATCAACTGTCTAATGAAGTGCATGTGGATCTCTATGTGTTTTGTGCGCTGATGCTCAACAGGATTACGTGCAATGTGAATAGCACTTTGGTTATCACACCAAAGAATGGAAGGAGACTCCTGTGAAAAACCAAACTCACCAAGAATCTGACGAAGCCAAAGAACCTCCTGCCCTGCTGTCACAGCACCTCGATATTTGGCCTCAGTGGATGATAATGCAATTGTATTCTGTTTTTTACAAGACCATGCAACTGGACTAGAACCAAGATGAAAAAAGAAGCTAGAGGTGGATTTACGAGTATCGCGACATCCTCCCCAATCAGAATCTGTAAAGCCCTCAATACCAGAAACATTCTGAGGCGTGTAATGAATACCATAACTTAAAGTCCCCCGAAGATATCTCAAGATACGCTTGGCTGCTTGCCAATGAATCTCATGAGGCTCATGTGAAAAACGAGAGACAAGATTAATAGCAAAGGTGATATCGGGACGAGTATGAGTGAGATACAAAAGGCTCCCAACCAACTGTCTATACAAAGTGGCATCTACTAAGTTAGACTTACATGCAACAGTCAATTCAATACCTGACTGATAAGGTGTGGGAGATGGCTTGCAATTAGCCATATGAAATCTCTGAAGCAGATCTGTAGCATACTTCTTCTGAAAAATAGAGATGCCCTCAGCAGACTGGTGAACATGTAGGCCAAGAAAGTAGTGCAACAATCCCATATCTGTCATATCAAATTCTGCTTTCAATTTCCATTTAATGTCCTGTGTTAGAGAATTTGAACTACTAGTAATGAGGAGATCATCAACATATAATACCAATAGAAGCAAGTCATCATCAGTCTTCAGGACATAAACTGTATGATCGGTCTTACAACGATGAAAGCCAATAGACAACAAGAAAGCATCCATCTTCTCATACCAAGCCCGAGGGGCTTATTTGAGACCATAGAGTGAACGCCGAAGTCTACAAACCAGTGAAGAGTCATGTACGAACCCCTGAGGTTTCTCCATATAAATCTCCTCATGGAGATCACCATGCAAAAATGCACTCTTTACGTCCATCTGATGTACTGACCATCGATGAGAAGCAGCAAGAGAGAGAACAAGGCGCACATAATCCATCTTTGCGACAGGAGCAAAATTTTCAGAGTAATCTACTCCTTCAACTTGAGAATACCCCTTGGCGACAAGACGTGCCTTGTATTTTTCAACCGATCCATCAGCTGCATATTTGGTCTTATAGACCCATTTACATCGTACAAGCTTTCTTCCCTTCGGAAGAGGAACCAAATCCCAAGTATTATTCTTCATAAGCAAAGAATATTCATCCTGCATTACTGAATCCCATTCTGGGTTTCCAGATGCCTGTGAAAAAAGAACAGGATCATTAGAAATAGCTTGGCTCATAAGAGCCATACCAGAATAGGGCCGATGATCAACAACACCAGAAGTCTCAGCTCTAGTACGTCGTAGATCTCGTGAATCACCCGCCAAATCACCTACTGCAGCCAATGTAGATCTTAGCCATTTCGGAGCAGGAGCAACATGAGCAGGAGCAACAGGAGTAGGAGCAACAGGATCAGGATCAGGGGGCCCATCAAAATCATCATCAGTGACAGGAGTAAGAGGTAATAATGGAGATGGAAGAACTACTGTATGATCTAAAGGAGCCTCGGTCTCATCAACTCGAACATCCCGCCGAAACACAACATCTTTGGTAGTGGGATCGAAGAGGCGATATGCCTTCACATGCTCATAATGACCAACAAAAATGAGTTCTTTGCTTTTCTTCTCCATGGTTTTCCGAGTGTCGTCAGGAACAAAGGCCCAAGCCTTACAACCAAAGACCCGGAATTTCGATACGTCAGGTTTTTCACCCAACCATGCCTCCTCAGGAGTAACCCCTTGCACTGCTTTATGTGGCATTCTGTTTTGAATATGATTTGCACAGTTGACTGCTTCCGCCCAGAACTGAGGTGCCATGTTCTTGGACTGAACCATGCAATTTTCCATTTCCTTGAGTGTTCGGTTCTTTCGTTCAGCAACTCCATTTTGCTGAGGGGTGTGAGGAACAGTATACTGGTGCACAATTCCATGATTAGCACAAAAAGTAGTAAATGCATTACTCTCATATTCCCCCCCATTATCCGTGCGGAGTATTTTAATACAATGTCCAGATTGTTTCTCTACAATAGCCTTAAAAACTTTGAAATGCTCCAGGACATCACTTTATATTTTAGAAAGTACACCCAAGTTTTCCTAGTAAAATCATCTATGAATGTGAGTACATACTTAGCACCAGAAAATGATCTATGAGGAAAAGAAGTTATATCACTATGTACCAACTCAAGACGATCCATAGCTCTTTTTGCTTGACCTTTTGGAAAAGGATCCAAGTGTTGCTTACCCAACATACAACCGGGGCAGACACCATCATGTGATTTTACCTTCGGAAGTCCTGTGACCATATTCTACGAAGAGAGCTGTTGCAGATACCTGTAATTGAGGTGACCAAACCTCTCATGCCACAATTTTCTCAAAGAATCAACATGAGCAATTAGTGAAGATCCTGCAGAGTTATCAAAACTCTCAAATACATACAAACGTGAACATGGATCCACAAATCCTGTAGCTACAATATCATCATGATCATGAAGTTCCTTGATGACAACCTTATCTGGTGAGAATTCAACAGTTCTACCATCACCAGAGTTACAAATTTGATATATGGAAAGCAAATTGTTAGACGTATGGGGAACATAAAGAACATTATTTAGATGCCCATTTGGCATATTTACAATACCAGAACCCAATACATCTACAGAAGCAGAATTGCCCACCGAAATATGCGAAGTGCTGCAAGCAGAAATAGAAGATAACAAATCCCTGCAATGTGTAATATGATGAGTAGCCCCTAAGTCAAAAATCCACTGATCTTGCAAAGGAGAAGAAGCTCTAGCAGAAAGAGCCTTACCCTTGCCAGCATTGGAAGCAGATGAAGGTGATGGAACAGTGATCTTGTGTTGTTTTAAAGTCTTTTCTAATGCTTCCAACTTCAAAAAACATCTCGATTCAGGGTGATTTTTCCCCCCACAAAAGGAACAAGGATCAAACACCATCTTCTGAAATGGTCTCTTATTTTTACCACTATTCGGTGGTTTAGAAGTGTCAACAGAAGGATTAGAAACCATATTGTGAGAGGATACAGGCTTATCATAGCTTTGCTTGGGTTTGTTTTTCCAATTTTTCTTAGGAGAACTGGCCACAAGAGCATGATTCGATGTAGGCATAACATCTAGAGAGATTAATTTTTCTTGTTCTCGTGAAAGACGTTCACAAAACTGTTCAAATGAAGGCATTTTAAACTGAGTGTCTAGTGCATCCATAGTAGAAAAGAAGGTTGACGTAAATACAGAAAATGGACCCTTTAGTTTAGTTAGGATCGTGTATATGCATTCATCGTCCTTTTTAGTTCTACCACCTGCTTTCAACTGACTGCGAATCTCTTTAAATTTTGACAGAAATTCTTCTATGGAAGGAAAATCTGAAGGCGATAAAGAGTTTAATTCATGATCCAGTTGAATTAATTTGAACTCATTTATCTTGCCAAACAAAGATTCAAATTTTTCCCATACCTCTTTCGGAGATGTGGCCGCAGAAATATGAAACTGGAGGTTATCTGCTACATTCAACGCAATCAATCCAAGAGCTTCATCCTGCTTGCATGCATACAGGTACTTGTCCTTCTCTGTGGTGAAAGCGGGAACTGTATCATCGAACACACGCTATAATCCATGAGACTGTAAGAGATGCTGCATCTTCGGTTTCCAGGCATGGTAATTCGTCGAGTTTAGAGGCTCGAACAACCTTAGATCCCCGGTGTGACCAGAAGACGAGGATGATAAAAAGGCTCTCGACATGGTTTCAATGAGGTTATTTTCCAAAGTTTCCCTTTTTTAATGAAATTTACTTCAATGCGACGGGAATGAAAATAATTAACTTTTGCAAAAAATGGCACTCAATTTCGAGTTACCGTGCAAAAGTTATTAATCTTTCAATTTCCCGTAAAATAAGTCAATTTTTAATAAAAATTGCTCACTGATTATAATGCTGACCAAAATGAAGACAAAGATGGTCGTATGACCACTCGTTGGACTCGGGAGAAAACAAGGAATACAAATTTGTCCTCGATTTACAAACAACCCGCCAACAAAGTATTATAAGGCCTCAAAAAGCATTAATTTCCCACCATAATGCAATTTTTTAATAACAAACTATAGAAAAAATTTAATACTATAGTTTCTTTTTTAAAAAAATGCACCAATTAGAAACGGCTGTGCATGTATTGATGGAAAAATCAGATAAAGACTTACTGGAGTCTCTATGGAGTTGCAAAAACCAATGAGAACAGGCCGCAGAAAACAGTGTGCAATACAGAACCAGGCGCAAATACAACAGCTGCAAAAATTGCAGACCAGGGCAAAGTCTGAGGCACCAAAAATCAGGCCAATGAATGCACAAAATGCACAGTATGGATGGGACACGCCAGCAGGAAAAAAACTTGCAAAATATCTGCGCTAGGAATGAAGGAAGCAGCGTCCAAGGCAAAAATCAGGGGCAACATTCGAGGGCAGCGTTCGAGGGAGGCGTGGAAGACGTCAGTGGCAAGAACAGAGGCGTCTGGGGCAGAAGGAAGCCGAAATGGCTTGATCAAGGTGCCAAAACCAAACAGCAAAACCCTGTCATGTAGAACACCACGCCCAACCCTGTAGAAACCACGCCCAACACGAAAAATGGAAGCCCAAATGCACAGGTCTGCGGGCAGCAAAAAGAAAACCAGAGAATATCAATTCTGAGAAAATAGAGGTCGACTTCAACTCTCCTACAACGATCGCTCTGATACCATGAAAAATCAACCAGTAGGATCTAGCACAAGAAGAGTGAGCATAGAGAATTACTCAGAGAAGAAAATAAGAGCACAATAAAGAGGAACAGAGAAATAATAATTATCTCTGATATCTCCACCATCCGGGAGATTCATTAAATAGGGAGAATAGATAGTTTGACATTCCTAAATAATAGGAATGTCAAGCTAATTAGGAGATAACTAGTTCCACACAAGGAGTGGAGAGAATCTCAACAAGCTCTAAGAGTTAGAACTAATTAAAACAAATATAACAATTTGCTATAATGAGCTTATTCGGTGTAATTAAATTATTTACACCAACATTGGTGCCCATTTTCTATAAATCATTGACAGGGTTTAGCTCTTATCACTCCAGGTATAAGTGTTGGGGTTAGCACACTGATTGTACAAACAATATATAAGATCTAAGCATACATGAAAATAAAAGCAGATATTCTACCAGAATAAATAGACAAAACAAGAGACATAAATCAACACTAGATTTAACGTGGTTCACCCAGTGTGGGCTACGTCCACCAAGAAACAAGCCAATCTATTATCCAAAGCTTTGACAAGATATACAATGAAGATTTACAATCTTCCACACCTCTCAGATGTTCAATACTTTCTTCCTTCAAGCTTTTCTTCCTTATTCACCAAGAAATATCTTTTACATAATTATCTTGTAATTATGATCCACCACCTTTTTTCTAAACCCTATATTTTATGCTTATATAGACGTTTATAGACTTAGGGCACTTAGCCATGCAATTACAATTAATAAATTTTTTTTAATGCTAAAAATAGATATAATTCCTGAGAGTTAATTAAAACTTCGTCACATAGGTAACCGACGCTGGTTCTGCCTAACTGTCACCAATTTTTACTTTCCCTTGACTGATTACAGTCATACCTAACCAATGTCGGTCTGCCCTGACCAATGCCGATTACTATGTCTTCCAGAAAGTTCCAATTGCATGCTAAAATGAAGTAATTGAGCTCCATAACTCAACAATATCCCACTTGGAGTTTAATTACTACACTATACCTGTACAACATCATTCTTAGATCCTTCCTTAGCTTTGTTTCTTCCTCTTCAAGTCTCAAACTTGAAGGCCAACATAAGTGGAGTGTAACTCAAACTTTTCTTTTGCTAATGGCTTCGTTAGCATATCCGCAGGGTTCTTACTCGTATGAAGATTTCAACTGTCCATCCTCCAATACTTTCCATTTGAAGTGATACCTCAACTGAATGTGTTTTGTTATCGAATGAAATGATGAGTTCTTTACCAAATGAATTACACTCTTACTTTCACTAAACAGTTTACAATCACTTTGCTCCTTTCACAACTCTTCCATGAACCTACTCATCCATATCATCTCCTTGCTAGCCTCTGTAGCTGCAAGATACTCTACCTCTATAGTAGAAAAATCCACAACCTTCTGCAATCTTGAAATCTAGCTAACTATTGTTCCACCTACTGTGAAAATATATCCAGTAGTGCTCCTCCTACCATCCAGATATCTAGCCATATCTGAATTAACATAGCCACGTAATGAAATATATGAACCTCTATAGCATAACTACATGCTATATGTCCCTTTCAAATACTTGAGTATCCATTAGACTAATTTTCAATGCTCGTTACTTGGATTAGCCATATATCTACTCACAACTCCCACTGCCTGTGCAATGTCTAGTCTGGTACAAACCATATCGTACATGAGACTTTTAACTGCTGAAGCATATGGAACTCGTGTCATGTATTTGACCTCCTCATGTGATGAAGGACATTGATATTTGTTCAATTTGAAGTGTCCAGCTATAGGTATGATAACAGGTTTTGCATACTGCATGTTGAACCTTTCTAACACCCTATAGATATAATCCTCCTAAAATAAATATAATTTCTTGGTTGTCCTATCTCTGTGTATTTGCATGACTAAGGATTCTTTTTACAGCTCCTAAATCTTTCATAGCAAATGTGTGAGTTAGCTTTCCCTTAAGCTCACCAATGTCCTGCTTATTATATCTTGCAATAATCATATCATCCACATACAGTAACTAAATAATATAGCTCCCATTTTTAAGCTTCTTAAAATAAACAAAATGGTCAAATTCACATCTCAAGTAACCATGTTCATGCATAAAACTATCAAACCTCATGTATCATTGCCTTAGAGCTTGCTTGAGCCCATATAAACTCTTTTTCAACCTGCACACTAATTTTTCCTTACCCTTGACTTCATACCCAAATGGTTGTTGCATATAAATCTCTTCATCCAAATCAACATGAAAGAAAGTTGTCTTCACATCTAGTTTCTCTAAATGCAAATCTTCTACTTTAACTAAACTCAATAAAGTATACAAATAGAAGTCATCTTAATAATAGGAGAAAATATTTCACCAAATTCAATACCCACTTTCTATGCAAATCCCTTTACTAAAAGCCTTGTCCTTATACCTTTTCTGTCCACCCTTTTTTTCCTTGATCCTATACACCCACTTGTTCTGTAATGTTCTTTTACCTGCTAGCAACTTAACCAAATCCCAAGTCTGGTTCTGTTCCAAGGAGTTCCATCTCCTCATCCATGTCATGCTCCCACTAGCATGTGTGTCTTATCTTGCATTGCTTCTTCAAAACTTTCCGATTCACCATTAGCAGTCAATAATAGATAAAATAGAGAAGGTGTAAATCTTTTTGGAGGTTTACTTACCCTTTGTAACCTTCTCACAAGATTTTGGGGTACCGGAGACTCAATTCTAGACCTCTTGGACAATTCGCATCCAAATCTGACAGTGACTGATGCCAGTCACCTCTATACCTGATGTCAGTTCTTCTAATCGATGTCTAGATCTGACTCTTCTATAACGGATACGGCGGTTCATACTAACTGATATTGGTCAAGGACTAGTCGGCCAAGATCGGTTACTATGTAACCCTGTATGTAATACTTTTAAATCTGAGAGTTCATTTTTATCACACAAAATTCTCAACATGTCTCATTCTTGGGTACCAAAATTTGATCCATGTACATTCTCTTTTCATTTCATTCAACATCACGACTCCTAATAATTTTAGAATTCTCTAAATCCCAAAAATGGAATCTGAAATCACCAAATCCATAACCAATAAAAGTGCATCTCTTGGATTTTATATCCAACTTTTTCCTATTTTCCTTATCAACATGCACAAAAGCTTCTGAACCAAAAAATTTAAGAAAAGAAAGATCTACTTCTTTTCCGTTCCATGTTTTCTCTAGTATTCCTCCATCTAGTGAACTTGAAGGTCCACGGTTAATCAAATAAATTGATGTATCAACCTCTTATGCCTAGAACTATAAGGGCAATCCAGAATGTATCCTCATACTTTTAGTGTGTTCCATGATTTTCATGTTCATTCTTTTTGCAACACCATTCTCTCTGTGGTGTTCTTGGAACCATTTTTTCTCTACGTATCTCATTCACTGAACAATAATCATTGAAATTCTTGCTACAGTATTCACCACCATTGTCAGATGTAAGGAACTTTAACTTAGAATTTGATACATTCTCAACAAGGGCTTTCCATCTTTTAAAAGTCTTAAAAACATCAAATTTACGTTTAATACAATAAACCCATACCTTTCTTGTAGCATCATTAATGAAAGTAAGATAAGATTGGGATCCTCTATAAGAAGCTACCTAATTTGGTCCCCACACATCTAAGTGTACAAGCTCCAACTTCTGCTCCTTATTAGTTGCCCCAACTTTGAGAAATATCACTCTCTTTTGCATACCAAAGACACAATGCTCACAGAAATCAAGATCTAAATCTTTCAAATCTGATAAATTACCCTTAACTTTTAATATATATGCATTCTTTTTTTACTCATATGACCCAACCGATTATGCCACATGTATGCATCTGAATTTGAAGTAGATAATGCAGAAAAGGAATCAGTAATATAGGTAGATAAATTTAACGTTCCTACCTTCTTACCTCTTGACACAACAAGATCACCCTTGGTGACTTTCCAAGAGTCTCCTCTAAAAGTAACCATGCAACTAGATTCACCTAGTTACCCTTGCAAAAATAAGATTTCTCTTTAAGCTTGGCACATGCCTCACAAATCTTTCAATACCCATGTATTTCCATTCTATAATTTTAGATGAACTTCCCATTTACCAGTAATATTGCATGGTTCATCATCACCCAAATAAACATGCCCAAAATTCCCCTAGACATAATTTCTGAAATAACCCTTATTAGGGGTTCCATGGAAAGAAACTCCTGAGTCTAAAACCCATAATTCAATTCTATTATCTAAAGAAAGAATAAGAGCATCTTGCATTACCTCTGTTGCAACAAGATTCACTTCTTTACCTTTTTATGGTTGTTGGTTCTCTTTATCTTTTAACCAACAATCTTTATTTGTATGTCCTTTCTTTCCACATTTCCAACAAGTAATTCCTTTACTTATGGATTTAGATCTGCTATCCCTTGACTTTGATTTCCCATTACTCTTACTCTTGGATCTCTTCCTTCTGCCTGTCCCTACTTTCTACATTCAAAGAATTTCTCGGATGATGATTCCTCTGTAATCTTCTTACAAATTTCTTCATTTAAGATTATACTAACCACATCATCAAACTTCAAAATATTATTAGCATATGTTGTATTACTAACAGCCATTACCAATTTATCCCAACTATCAAGCAAAGAACATAAGAATAAAAGTGCTTTTACTTCATCATCAAATGGTATAGACAACCAATTTTAACTGATTTACAATATATCGGAAATCATTGAAATGACTAGATGTAGATCCACCTTCATGCATCTTATAACTAAATATTTTTTTTATCAAACAAACTTTATTTGAAGCACTAGGTTTTTCATATAAATTAGCAAGATATTTTATTAAGTCTACCGTAGAAGTCGCATTTTGTAATATTGGAAGTCACGGATGCTGTCCAAGCTCAATCTTATAGATCCTAAAGCCTTTCTGTCAAGAATATTACATTCTTCATCAGTCATCTTTATAGCTCTAGACTTCTCATATAATGGTAAATATAAATTTCTTTGATACAGATAATCCTCAATCTGCATCTTCCATAATTGATAATTTCGGTCGTAAAACTTTTCTACCTTGTATTTGTTTTCTTCTTCCATTGTTGTAGCTCCCACTCAATCAAAAAACCCTCTATGAGTAAGTCTGTAAATACTACAATGAATCCCTCAAACATATCTCTAATACCATTTGAAGGGGTTATCACACCAATTGTATAGAACCAAGTGGGATTTCATATCTAAGCACACATTCAAATCCAAAGTCACATATTCTACCAGTTCCAATGATGACAAAACATTGGACATAAATCAAGGACCTAGATTTAATGTAATTCACCTGATTTTTTGCTACATACACCATAGATTCAAATCCAATCTCATTACCTCTAATCTTTGACTACCTCATACAATGACAGATTTACAACCTCTATCTTTCGGCATCTCAGATACGATTCCAGCTACTTGACCTCCCTCCTTTATGCATGTGTTCTGTCCTTACATTTTCACATGAATTCTCTCTCACATAATTATATTGTCAAATAAGATCCACCTACTCTTGGCGTTGTATAAACCCTAATTTTATGCCTCACTCCAACAAATGTCATTTTTAGACATTATTGGAACTTAGCCATGCATTATGTGCAAGTAATAGCAGATTCTTATTTTAATGTCATTTAAGAAACATGAAAGAAAAAAATTGTTGAAGATGTCTGCTTAAAGATTGAAAACTCTACTTTTTCATTATTCTTTTTAAATAATATAACACAACAATTAATATAAAAAGAATGGAACCCCTCATAATAAAAATGACAACCACCATGGCACTTATAAGCTAGGCATTGTCAACCTATCAACCTAATAAATGTAGCTAGAAAATTTTCATCAACATTGCAAATAAATTAGCTATGATATTTTATTTTGTTAAGATATGTTTCCAAATATAAATAAGTTAGAAGGTTGTGAATTCCTACCTAGAATTTCTTGTGTAAAATTTTTATATATCCAATGGCTTCTAGCAACCGTGATGTAGCGTCTGTCTGCAAGTAATACATTTCAATCTTTGTTATTATCTCTAAATTGAATTCCATCCAATTTAATTACAACTAAGGATAAATTAACATTTTCAATGTATGATGGTGTACCTTCCCAAAAGGTGAAACTAGTTGTACGGTAGTAATTCTATTGCCTTGTCATTCACAGATGGATGGGATGGCTCATAGTGTGTGCACTGTGACCTTATTACTCCCCGTCGATTTAAAGGGATGATGCCTAGATGACGTTGTTGTGGCTATATTAGGTGTTAAGTGCAGTAGTAGTTGTGTTGGCTTTACCCATAAGCACTTCCCAGAGGAAACATATATACCGAACGTTGCAAATGAGATCTAGGATCTCGTGAGTGTTGCAAAACCAGTTTTATACTATTTTTTATTATAAATTTTCTGCCAGTTTCTGAGAAGTTACAATATGTGTGGTTGACTATGATAACCTACAAATTAGTAAAATATATTTCAACATGCAATTACATTCAAAAATTTATAAAAAATTGAATGGCAGGCAATTTTTTTGTTTTGCGGGCCCTAGTGGCCTCCGGAGCCCAAAATGACCCTTGATGCTGGAAACTGTTAAAAAGAGGCCCAAGATGAAGTTTTTGGTTGGTCTTCCTTTAGAAAGTTTTTCCCGAAATCAAAAAATAGGGTTAATGGAGAAAAACAAAATTTACCCTAAATTTAGGGATTTTCTCGCTAAATATTTAGAGACCTGTTTAGTTATAACTAACAGGTTTAGTGAAGGTTTTCTGATAAATCCTTCTCCAATTTTGGTGGTTTCACTAAATTTTCCTCCAAATTTCAAAATTGAAAAACTTATGTTTTTGGTGTGATTCGAACCATGCACCTCCCATTTCTAAGTCCTTCCTCTTAACCACTTAGGCTCAATGAGCACTTAGTGTATGAAGATGAGAAATTTGTATTTGAAGTAGATAAAAAAATGAATTACCTCATTAAACAAGATGTGGCAGAGGTTCCATGTGGGTACGAATGAGTAGAAGGAGATTTAGGGTTTATCTTTGCGTAGAAAATAGATCCACAACTTCTATCTTTGCATTTTGAACGCCGTTTGCATTGATTTGATTGATACGCCTTTTTAGTTTGCATTTACTGATTTATTTTTCTTTGTTTGTTGACTAATGCACTTTGATTTCCTTGTGTAATTTCTACACTTTTTTTGTTTATGCTTGTGTAATTTCTCACGGTTTTTTCTGAATACTTGATCACTGTGTTGGTTCTTGTGCAGGGGTCACTGGAGATGTGCAGGTCGTATTTTCCCTGTTGATGCCTTGATCGCTTCTTTGTTTGTGTTGCAGGTTTGTTGCAAGTCATATAGGATACGTTGGGGGATGACTCAGACTGATCTTTGGCTTGGCCGTCATAGGAGGAACATTGCCCAACTCGTGGTCTGCTACGCTTCTGCTGAAACAATTATTCAATGCAACTCGCCAATGAGAAAGCCCAACCCGACCTTCAACAAATGCAACATTGTTTGGTGAACGCAATACAAAGAAGGGCTCAGTTGGTAGGAGATGTCACTAGCTTGGTACAGGGCTTGGATGGCCCAGTTAGCACACATGCCTCCAATATAACTATGCAAAGTAGTTTATAGGCCTCTAAATTTGATAACAAATAGATAATATTATCTATACCTAACCATTTAGAGGTAAAACCCCTGAATGGGGAATATATATATATATATATATATATATATATATATATATATATATATATATATATATATATATATGTTCTATACCTGCAACAAAATTTTCCTGGTGCTAGGTGCAATAGTGCAAAACAAAATTTGTGTTCCAAACACCTGGAATGAACATGAGGATGTGGGGAGGTAGGGATGGGGTTGGGAGTTTGTAGGAGGCTACACAGGTTCTCAATTCTTGCAAAAACTTCTCCAATATCCTCTATCTCTGCTGCTCTGGTACCAAATGTAAATTGAGCAACAAGGGTGGAAGCCTAATAATTGTATTAAACTCAATCAACTAGGTACAATAGAATGAGCTGAAATACTTATAGGTATTGTATAACTGAATATAAATAAAAGAGAAGTTGCAACAATGCAACAACCAATACAGTAGCTTCCAATATTACATCTGGGAAGCACATAAATTTTATAACTACATAACAAATATACCCATGAAAATAATAAGCCAAATATGGTGGATAAAACCATATAAAAAAATACAACAATAATATGGTTTATAATATAACCATATAACAACATTATTTAATTAATAAAATTAATTAAATAATCAATTTATATTATGCATAATTAATTAACCTAACAGAAACATGTTGTGGAGGTGTAGAAAATTTCTAACCTTGGAAATGGTAGGAAGGGTAGGGAGGGATCGATTCCCAAGCCAATGTGAATATTCTAAGGATTTGAGCATCCTGATGCTAGAGGAAGAGTATTGGGAGAGATATAAAATTTTCTCTCCACCGTGACGTCTCCTCAAAAGAGATTCCATCATTGCAGATGGTGATTGAACCAATTCTTACCTTGCTTACTAGTCACAAAAACCCTCGTAAAGTGGATAGGAACAGACAATGAGGTCTCATTTCCCTCACTTTATGGTAGAAGGGTACAAAATTGGTCAAGTAAAAAAAATGTTTGATCAAATAGTATGGATTGGCTCCCAATTTAGGTCATCTAGGAAAAAATTGATATATTGGTTAAACATTAGTATTTGAATAAATTTGATTGATACACATTTACTTTAGACTATTGAATTTCCCCTAGATTAGGTCATTTGAGGGTGGGTTTTGAGAATCAAAGATAACATTGCACTAAAAATAGATCGATATTTCTGATTTTTAGTAATAACTTTGTAGAATTTGAATTTTGTTCCATGATTGATTGAAGATAGGATGGTTGTATGTAGTGTGATTGCACATGTTGTAGTTAGGAAATGGGTCATTACAATGCCATCAAGGGTTGTGAAGAAAAAATAAAGGTTGATTTTGGAACCTTCGATCTTCGACAGGCACAAAAGGGGTTTCAATGATGGGGTCCACTCATGTTTCGGAGGGGGACTCAACTACCACAGTGCAATTATAAGCTCATCAAGCTAATCTTCGAGCTCATGAAGGGTTCAGGTCGAGTTATGCATTGAGATCAAGAAATGAGCTAAGGATTTTCCACATGGTGGGTGCTTAGGTCACCACGTGGCCTACCACCACTTTTTTCACATTGCATTGAGTCATGACAAGAAACTTGGTGAGCTTGTGAGGTAATCAAACAACATTGAGTGATCCGCCATGCGTTCATGGTGAATTGGAAATAGATAAGTTCTCACCAAGCCAAATGTGGAGAGGGAAAGGAAAAAGTGGTCCTCGTGACTGGTTCAAATGGAGTGAATAAGTCTTACAAAGTCTAGTCTATCCCTTATCCCATGCATGTGGGATATATACCTCACCCACACCAAAACTAATTATGGATGTGGAGGAATCGATCCAATGATAAGGGGACACGTGGAAGGAAAAAATAATTGGCAGGATCAGAACAAAACACGTGGGCTTGATGGTGGGGGTCATTACAACGTGGTGGCAGTGGGGAGACTGAAAACGGTCGATAATGGATGGGTCACCAAAAATAGTAGACTAGTGGTTTGAACTTGGGACATGATACCTCTGAGCATGACAACCAAACAAATTTGACCAACTGAGTTGGTTGGCATGGATAATGGAAATAATCCATTTAAACAAGAAACGTGGCCCGCTTAGGCCTATATAAAGCCCCCGTAACCCCTCAATCAAACAAAAAGACTCTAATTCTCAATAGCAATCCCAAGACTTGGAGAAGAAGATTAAGGTTTAGGGAGAAATATGAAGGCCCCTATTAAGGCATGATAAGACCTATTATTATTGTTAATAGGAATAAATAAGGAATAAGTTCTATTATTATAGGCATGATTATGTGAAGAATAAAGACCTATTATTATTTTTTAATAGGCATGAAGATAAGACCCATATTGATATAGGCATGATGGTGAAAAATATAATACCTATTATTACAGTTAATAGGCATGACAGAGACCTACTTTAATAGGAAATGAGATATAAAGTCCTATTATTTAATAGACACTTTGTAAAACTTTGGAAGTTATTTCTTTAACTCACTGATCATTATAAAGGCAAAATTGACACCTTACTCTCATGGGGAAGCCCAAAGATGTAGTGAAGCCAAGGGACGTGATGAAGCACTAGAGAAGCGTATACTCATATGGAAGATCTGATTCATAATATGCTGGGTGCTTCATCAAGTTAGTTACTGTTGGTGAGAAATTTTTTTGGGTAGAAAAACTTGTGTATTTCTTCTCTATGCTCTAGAAATCTAAGTCCCTCTACTTAACCTATGTAACTACCATATATGCATGCATGAGAAAATGTGGATTTCTGTGGTGGTCTTTTGACCAGGGATCCAATAGGGGCACTCCATTGACCCTGCGACAAAGCTAGAAATCTCTTGCTAGGGAATACTTTATCTAAAGAGTGGGGAAAGGGGAGTGAGAAAAGAGGTAGGAGACTAATGATGTAGGTAGAAAATCAGATTCCTTCACACACACTAGTTAGAAACTTCAACACATGCATTTATTAGAAGAAACAACTCTGTGAATAACAACAAGACCAAATGGAATTGACTAATCATCAAGTATCAAGAAACCCCTTAGTCAAAGAAAGATAGAAACTCCTTCTTCTTGTATTGAATACTCAAATCAAAGTTGTACATAATGTGGGAATGGAGGAAATTTAGAAAAGGGGGAAATGGAATAAAATGGCTATCTCCTTTGTTTTATCTAGGTACAATGCACTCTTGAGTTTACATGATCAATTGCCAACCCTTTGAAATGGGAATGGATTTACAATTTATAGAATAGAATTGATTCCTCTTCTTCCTCATGACCTTTCAAATACCTTAATATGACTTATATTTAAGTCCTTTTTATAATAGAAAGGTGACTTAAAGTTACATTATATTTCTAAAGTTACTTAAGTCATATTAAAAGTGCAACCCTTAACATAAAAATATAACATTGAGGAGAGGGAGTGTTGTATGAGAAGAGAAGAGAGAGAGAAAGAAGCAGAGGAGATGCCATCCCAAATGAAGTCCGATGATCCTCGCTGATGGAAAGCTCTGATGCGATGAAGTTCTGAATGTCCCATTGTGCCAAAACTGCCCTTTGAGTGTGACTTACTATTTTTAGTAAGCACCCATATAAAGGACTTACTATTTTTAGTAAGTGGTCATTTTCACTATTTTCTTCTCTGACACTTATTCTAACTTCCTCACGATCTTCAATGTCTGTTGCCTTTATCTCAGCTTCTTTTGATGATGACTTTCCAAACATAGCAAGTCTATATAGGAAAACTTACTATTATTAGAAAGTGTGTTTCTAGTGCTTGATTTGAGATGGAACATAATTTTTTGGACTCGTCTTGTTGTTATGGTCACACCCTCCGAATTTCACATAGTTTTTCTGTCTAAAATGATTGGAAATAAATTTTGAAATTTTGACATGGCAGTGGCTTCAGGCATGGAGCTACCATGGTGGCCATTAAAGGAGCTTGAAATTTTTAGGTCTGGTTTTTGTCTCCATTTGAGATGAAAACAACTCCATTGCGATATGTTTTTCATTTGGAGCTTGTGTGCAAGTTTTTAGCTCACTCCTATTGTCGGAATGATGGGAAATCTAATGAATGTGACCTGATGCACGAAGTGGGATTTTTGTTGGAGCAAATGATTTTGGGCACCATTTGACCTCTTGTTTGTTGCATCTTTATTTTCTTACAAAATTTGAAATTCTAAAAAAGATGACATCTCGATCCGATTTGTACTTTGTAAGATATGATGATTTTTTGATAGGGCGGCTTTATAGTTATCTGGTGAAAAATCTCCATTTTCTCTTCATTCTTCGTCATTCCACTCCATTTTTATCTGAGGCCTACATTTTTGCTATGTATTCATGATGTGGAGAGTTTGGTGATCATGATGAAGTTGGTTCAGATCAGCAATGGCAGACCAGGTGTCTAGACAAGCAAGAACATGGCCATGGCATGGAGAGAAGTTGTGAAGGAGAAATGAGGGGAAAGAAATGGCTAAGTGCCGGATTTGAATATTCAAAACTTGTAGATGGAGGGGATGGGAATATTTTTATATCTCTAATGTCCCTGACCTCAAGGATGTGAGGGACATAAATTTCCACGGTGGTCAAGGTGATGACATGTGTCCTCGATGCGACGACAGGGGATTTGCTTGAAAAAAGCACATGAGAGCTGAAAGTCGGTCACGTGTGTGTCAAAATGACTCCCCATAGGGGCTGGGATAATTTTTCCATGTATTATGTCCCCCACCTTAGGGAAATAAAGGACATCAGTTTCCATGGCGGTCTTGGAGCTGACACGTGGCACTAGATCTGACGGTAGGGAATGGATGCTCCAAAAATGCTCCTAGGAGCTGAAAGTCGATCACGTGGGTGTCCAAATGACTCTCCATAGGGGATGGGCACATTTTTCAAGGTTTTATGTCACTCACCTTAGGGAAATAAGGGATATCAGTTTCCACGGTCGTCCTGGAGCTGACACGTGGCGCCCGATCCGATGACAGGGAATGTATGCTCAAAAATGCACCTGTGGCATGAATTGTTCAAGTCTGGAGGTCTCATGAGGGTACGAGAGGTCATATGGGGGCTGAGATGGCTTTAAGTGGTCTATGAAAAATTTTACAACCTTGATGTCCCTAACCTTGAGGGACGTTAGGGACACAAACTCCCGCCAGGCTCCTGGAGCTAACACGTGTCCTCCAAAAAATTTGGCCAAGTCCTGAACTTGTGATAGTGATAACTTGAGCTCTCGATGGAATGTTTTGGAAAATTTTTATATGATCCTAACTAGAAATTTCCTTTTAAATCCAATGGTATTGGTATCATTTCTTTATTCATCCATCTGATCTATAAAAAAAAGGTTTTGTGATTTGAGACTCCACTTGTTCTTGATAAAAACTGCCTGCCAATCCTATGCACCAAGGTGTTGTGAAAAATATTATTTCACCATCATGAAGGTATTTAAATCCTATTTTTATAATTATTTTGGTTTTATTCTAACTCCATCTAGAGCTCCTGAAATCATCTTTTGAAGTCCAGCAGCTGTTTTAGACGTGTGTACTACCTAGGCTTGTGAACCCTAATTTTTCTCAAAATGCACCAAGTTTCTCAAAACTTCCCAAAATAGTCCAAAATCATTTCCATGATGTTTTAAGGTCTTAAATTCACCTCCATGTTTAATATTACCCTTCCATTCCACTCCAACTTGGTTGGTCCAGTCCTGGGAAGGCCAGTGATAGCCCTTCCCAATACTACCAAAAGATAACATCTTTTCAGAACTCCTAAAATCACCTGGGGGAATGAATAGACTTTCCTAAATCACATATGGGAAAAATTTGACATCAAATAGGGGGTGAACACACTGAATAATTTGACTTGGGGTGCCTGGGAATGATAAAACATGAAAAATTTGGCACAGGGGTATAGTTGTCGTGCTTGGAAATTGTAAATTTCCTTGTTGTACATTTACACAACAACAACTGGCTCTAGCTTGGGGACATGACATGGGAATCCAAAATATCAATTTTAGACCATATAGTTTGTTGACCAATGCCTTATCCATTGGGCCCTGTGGTGTCATGTACAACTTACGAGAGAGAGAGAGAGAGAGAGAGAGAGAGAGAGAGAGAGAGAGAGAGAGAGAGAGAGAGAGAGAGAGAGAGACCTAGCAATCACTTATGGTACAAGGCGGGGGGCAACCCACTTTCACTGAAGCACTTTTCTTTCCTCAAGAGTTACCCTTGATTGGGAAACACTGAGTCATGATGTTATGTGAAGCCGTTGATGGGTTCCAAAAAGTAGCCTCCCTTCCTCTCCAAAAAGTAGCCTCCCTTCCTCACCTGCTTGTGAAAGCCAGGTGCTTTCACAATTATCTATGTACTTGGTAGGAGTGAGTCCATGTGAGCTTCTTGATGCCCAAGTCCTTGCTTGGAAATTCCACTGCCTTCATGTTCTTTGAAGTTGGTTTCATAGTTCTAGTTTCCTTCCATATTTATCAATATAGATGATTCTCCATCGAGTATCTCATCTCTGCCCCAGAGCTGATTTTTGTTCCGATTCCTTTGATATTTTGAGTTTCTTTTTTTTTGGGTCTATGCTCATTGACATCTTCTCTATGAGAAACCTTTGATTCATCCTTTATATCTACTCCATCATGAGAAATTTGAGTATTGATGGGAGGATCGGAGGCAAACTCATACTTGTCTTGTATATCCATGACACGAGTGAAGAGATCAAGAATCAACTCAGCATCTTCCACAACTTCTACTGCATCCAAGATTTCTTGCACAGAGTTATGCTTCGTCATTTCCTACAGCTCATATTTATATGCCTTTGAAGAATATTTATTTTGCAACTCAAGGCAACTATCAAGAGGGATTGCCTCATCATCTTGAGAATCTCTGTACTCTACCGATCCTTCATAAAAAAGAGCTTCATCTTTAGAGGTCTCGAAACTCTTTTCTTTAATTTCTTCTTCATGGAAAGAGTTTTCATCTTCAAATGGGAAAGAAAATATCTCCATTTCGGTATTACATCCATCAATCATTAGCTCAAGAGTGGCATCATATGTTTCATCTTGCCTTATATAAATATGGCCAACATTCACATTAGTTAAGGCTCCCAAATCAGCTTCACACTTGTCTTAAAAATTTGTGGCTTGTATTAGGAGTTTGAGACTTATCTCAAGGTCGTCTATTTCTTCTGTAGATATCAGTAGTCCTTGTATGGAAATTTCTTTCAAGCCTTTCAAAGGATCATTGCAAGCTGATTTTGTCTCTCCATAGATGGCATGACTAAGATCATATTCATCCCCAAATGGGAATGATAATAACTCCTCATCTTGGATAAGTATATAAGCTGATTTTTCTTCTTGAAAATCATCAAGAACCATCTCCTCTTCCTCATGGTTTGCATCACTCTGACAATTTAAGGGCTGCCCTCTTATAACTCAACTCTCCTCAATGTTTCTTCAAAATCCAAATCTTTTTGAGAAGGCATGTCTGGCCCTATCAAGATGGGAATATCCTCTTCCTCCTTGGTTGTCACAAAGTGATTCATTTGCCTGACTATCTTGATACAAAGATGTTAGCTTCCAGGCTTTCAGAATTTCATATCGTGTACCTCATATTCTTCTCGGGAAGCAATTTCTTCATGTCTCCCTTCACTGGTATGGTTACAGAAGACCAGTTCATCTAAATTTTCCCTCCTAAGTCATGGCATAAAAATTTCTAGTCAGCAACATTCCAAATGGGGTTGGGATGTTCTACTACTAAAATCATTGCTAAAAATTTCTTGTTTGGAAATATGGCGAGAGCCACCTGTGCATCTTTGACCTTCACCTACAAGTGAGACCTTTTTTGATTCCAAAGAGTAACAAGAGCCACTAGGTGGAGTCATGGTAAGTTTTGAGAGACTTGGCAACCTTCAAAGGCATCACATTGTCTGAGGCACCACAAATCTATTATGCAATTGTTCAGTACATATTATCCAACAAGAAAGGAGACATAGAAAGGTTCAACTTTATCAGTATTCAATGCACTTAAAGAAAGCATGTTCTGTGAGGGAGGTGTAGGTGAGTTTGGTAGCATGCCTTTGGAACTAGATGTTACAACATTGAGTGTTAGAATACAACTCCTGATATATCAGATTGAACCTCTCAAAATTGTTCAGGATGAGTCCATGAAAATATTTAGTTTCAGTAATCTACACTTTGGCCTTGTTTTCATATTCTATGAAGTTAAAGGGAGCAGATGCGGATAAGGGGGGTGAAGGGACTGATTTTGGAGTCTGGATAGGCTTGGGAGCAAGGATTTTATGTTTGAGGGATGGACGGTATTTTAAATGACACACTAGGAGCTTTCAAGGTATTCAGATTTTACAGGAGAAGATTTAGATTTAGAATTGGAAGAGACATCGGAAGACTTACTTGGGATTGCAGGCATCTTCTTAATTGCTACAGGGTCAGGCTCCAATAATACAAGACTTCATGGAAGATGGAAGTGGGGATCCTCGACTGATTATTTTGTTTTGTGGAGTCACCACAGGAGGATCATCAATCTTCTTTTTCTTTATAGCAGTGGAGGGGGTGCTCCTTTCTTGGACTGAGAATGCAGTGAATACCATATGTATGAGAAACTAGGTGCATCTTCTTCATCTTCTTCATAACCCCCAGAATACTCACATAATCTAATTTTTGTATCGTATTCAAACTCAGTCATTTTCTAGGAAATCACCACCTTCACTTTCTTTTTCAAGCTCTTCTTCACCTTCTTGAAATCTACAATTTATGTTCACGGGTGGGGGCCTCCAAGGTAAGCCTTTGGGGTTCTCTTGCAATCTGATTTCCGTTGCTCCTTTAGGAAGAAAAATGTATTCAAATAATTCCCTCTTCAAAGAGGCCATGTCATTCACCAAATTTTGTCAGTGATGGATTGGTTCTCTCATCTCCAGGATATTGGGCCTTGCCCTTTGATGGATTCTTGATCTTCCTAGAGAGGATGAGATCATCATCAAGTTCAATTTCCATCTTTTGTGCTTCTATAATACTCCTTGGTTGGGATCTTCATAGTAAAAATCCTACTTCTGATGATCGAGACATTGATGAAGAATCTCTTGACATTGTTTTGAGTTGGTGCATCCTCTTCAGGTATTCTGTGAAGCAACCTTTCAAAACGAGTCACGAAGATCTCTCATGGTTTCATTTTCTCCTTTCTCTATTTGAGCTAACTGCAGTAGGAGGTCTTGAAAGTCTTCAGTTGATTTAAACCTCTCTCTGCAAAGGCATCCTTGATGTCATCCCAACCAGTGACAGATCGGGTAGGAAAGAGGTAGAACCATTATGCTTCTTTTTCTGTGGACGGAATCCACGGACAGTTTCACAACTATGTCTTCATGTTGGACACCAAAAATTACACATGATATTGTGAAAGGAGTGATGTTTTCTTCTGGATGTTGTGCATTGTCACCTTTGAACTTTGGAAAGCTCTTACGGGAACTCGCATTGGTAGATCATGTGAAGCAGGAGGTTCAAGAGAAAGCGGGATTGTATTCCTTCCCCATGGAACAATGGGTTGAGGTATTTATTCTTTGTATTCCATTTTTCGTTTCTGCTTTTGCTTCAACTCTTACTTTGGCAAATCCTTTTTCAAATTTTGACACTGAATTTTTTTGCAATGGGAATATGGAAAGACAATGTGGAATGTGAAAAGAAACGTGCATAAATTAGTAGTGTGTCTTTTAGCAATGGATTTTTGTGAACTATTTTTTCTAGTTTTTTCAATATTTGATTTTTTTATAATAATTTTTAGACCTTGTGGTCATATTTTGGGTACAGATGCTGTTAATTCTTCCCCACAAGGGGTACCAAAAACTGTTGGCGAGAAAATTTTTCGGGTGGAAAAACTTGTGGATTTCTTGCCAACGCTCTAGGAATCTAAGTCCCTCTACTTAACCTGTGTAGCATCTGCCGTATATGCATGCACGATGAAAAGGTGGATTTATGTGGTGGCCTTTCGACCGGGGATCCAACAGGGGTAATTCACTGACCTTATGCAACAAATCTAGCAATCTCTTGCTAGGGAAGACTATTGTCTGAAGAGTGGGGAAAGGGGAGTGAGAAATTGAGGTAGGAGTACTAATGCTGCAGGTAGGAAATTAGATTCCTGCACATACACTAGTCAGAAAGTATCATCACATGCATTTATGAGAAGAAACAACTCTGTAAACATCATTAAGACCAAATGATAATTTGACTGAACACAAAGTATCAAGAAATATCTTAGTCAAAGAAAGCTAGAAACTCCTTCTTCTTGTATTAATTTCTCAAAAAAAAGTTGTACATAGTGTGAGGAATGGAGGAAATTGGGAAAAGGGGGTAAAGTAGAAGAAAATTGCTATCTCCTTTGTTTTCTCTAGATACAATGGACTCTTGAGTTTACAAGATCAATCGCCAACCCTTTGAAATGGGAATGGCTTTACAATTTATAGAATAGAATAGAATCCTCGTCTTCCTCATGACCTTTCAAATACCTTAATATGACTTAACACTGTTTATATTCCACTTTAAATATTTAAGTCCCTTTTACAATAGCAAGGTGATTTAAAGTTACATTATATTTATAAAGTCACTTAAGTCGTATTAAAAAGTGTAACCCTCAATGCAAAAATATAACATTGAGGAGAGGGAGTGTTGTATGAGAAGAGAAGAGAGAGAGAGAGAAAGAAGAGGAAGAAGAAGAGGAGATGTCATCCCAGATGAAGTCTGATGATCCTTGCTAATGGAAAGCTCTAATGCGATGAAGTTCTTAATGTCCCATTGTGCCAAAACTTCCCTTTGACTGTGACTTACTATTTTTAGTAAATGCCTAGATGAGATAATTACTATTTTAAGTAAGGGATGATTCTTGCTTCTTCTTGACCATTGTGATGTAATGAACTCCCTTATTCGATCCTATACACTCTACCCTTTCCTCACCTGCTTCTTGGGGTGACTTACTATTTTTAGTCAACACCCATATAAAGGACTTACTGTTTTTAGTAAGTGGTCATTTTCACTGTTTTCTGCTCTAAACACTCATTCTAACTTCCTCATGATCTTCAATGCCTGTTGCCTTTGTCTTAGCTTCTTTTGATGATGACTTTGCAAACATACCAAGTCTATATAGGAAAACTTACTATTTTTAGAAAGTGTGTTTCTAATGCTCGATTTTAGATGCAACATAATTTTTTGGACTCAGTCTTTTTGTTACGATCACACCCTCCAAATTTCACATAGTTTTTTCTTTCTAGAATGATTGGAAATAATTTTTGAAAATTTGACCTGGCAATGGCTTCGGGCATGGAGCTACCATGGCGGCCATTAATGGAGATTGAAATTTATAGGTCTAGTTTTTGTCTCTGTTTGAGATGAAAACCACTTCATTACGATAGGTTTTTCATTTGGAGCTTGTGTGAAAGTTTTTTAGCTCACTTCTTATTGCCAGAATGATGGGAAATCTGATGAATGTGAGCCTGTGTATGAAGTGGGATTTTTGTTGGAGAAAATGATTTTGGGCACCGTTTGACCTCTTGTTTATTGCATCTTGATTTTCTTACAAAATATGAAATTCTGAAAAAGACGACATCTCGATCCAACTTGTACTTTGTAAGATATGATGAGTTTTTTATCGGGTGGCTTTGTAGTTATCTGGTGAAAAATCTCCATTTTCTCTTCGTTCTTCGTCATTCCACTCCATTTTTATCTGAGGCCTGCATATTTGCTGTGTGTTCATGATGTGGATAGTTTGGTGATCATGATGAAGCTGGTTTAGATCAACAATGGTGGACTGGGTGTCTGGACAAGCAAGAACATGGCCATGGCATGGAGAGAAGTTATAAAGGAGAAATGAGGGGAAAGAAATGGCTAAGTGCTGGATTTGAATATTCAAAACATCTAGATGGAGGGGCTGCGTGAATTTTTATGTATTTTATGTCCCTAACCTTAGGGATGTGAGGGACATAAATTTCCACGGTGGTTAGGGTGATGCCATGTGTCCTTGATTCAACGACAGGGGATTTGCTTGAAAAATGCACCTGGGAGCTGAAAGTCGGTCACATGGGTTTCCAAATGACTACCAATAGGGGATTGGAGAATTTTTACATGTATGATTTCCCAAAACTTAGGGAAATAAGGGACATCAGTTTCCATGGTGGTCCTGGAGCTGACACGTGGCACCAGATCTGATGGCAGGGAATGGATGCTCCAAAAATGCACCTGGGAGCTAAATGTCAATCACGTGGGTGTCTAAATGACTCCCCATAGGGGATAGGAAAATTTTTCAAGGTCTTATGTTTGTCACCTTCTGGACAATAAGGGACATCAGTTTCCACGGTGGTCTTGGAGCTGACATGTGGCGCCTGATCCGATGACAGGGAATTGATGCTCCAAAAATGCACCTGGGGGCTGAACTGTTCAAGTTTGGAGGTCTCATGAGGGGCCGAAGAGGTCATATGGGGGCTGAGAGGGATTCAAGGGGGATGGGATAAATTTTCCAACCTTTATTTCCTTGACCTTGAGGGACTTCAGGGACATAAAATCCCACCAGGCTCATGGAGCTGACACGTGTCCTCCCAAAAATTTGGCTAAGTCCTGAACTTGTGATAGTGATAACTTGAGCTCTTGATGGAATGTTTTGGAAAATTTTTATATGATCCTGACTGTAAATTTACTTTTAAATCCAATGGTGTGGGTATCATGTATTTATTCATCCATATGATCCCTCAAAAAATTGATTTTGTTATTTGAGACTCCACTTGTTCATGATAAAAACTGCTTGCAAATATTATGCGCCATGGTGTTGTGAAAAATATTATTTCACCATCATGTAGGTCTTGGAATCATATTTCCAGAAGTGATGTTTTCTTTTATTTATAACTCCATCTAGAGCTCCCATAATCTTCTTCTGAAGCCCAGTAGCTGTTTTAGGCCTATGCGTACTGCCTAGGCTTGTTAACCCTGTTTTCACTCAAACTACTCCAAATATTCTCAAAACTTCCCTAAACCTTACAAAATTATTTCCATGATGTTCTAAGGTCTTCAATTCACCTCCATGTTGAACATTACCCTTCTGTTCCACTCCAGGGTGGTTGGTCTAGTCCTGGGAAGGCCAATGATAGCACTTCCTAATACTACCAAAAGATAACATCTTTTCAGAACTCCTAAAACCACCTAGGGGAATGAATAGAATTTCCTAAATCACCTATGGGAAAAATTTGACATCAAATAGGGGGTGAACACACTGAGTTATTTGACTTGGGGTTCCTAGAAATGATAAAACATGAAAATTTTGGCACACGGGTATAGTTTTCGTGCTCGAAAATTGTCAATTTACTTGTTGCACATTTACACAAAAACAATTACTTAGAGACCACAAAGGAGATTCAAATCATTTTTGAGCTTATAACATGGTTGGGTCTGATCTTAAATCTGCATAGAGGCTAGAGGCCATAGAATAGAGTGGAATATGATCATTGTCATCAAATAGAGACTTAACTATGTGTAGAGATTACCTTGCCATGCAATAGAGTATAAGTCAACATCAGACATTGTCTGACCTAACACCATGTAGAGGTTAGTTTTTCGTGTAACGGAGTGGAGGAAAACAAGAGGTGACATATTAGGGAACTATGCTAAAGCAGTGAGCACTAAACTTCCTAAGACCAACCTGGGTCTATTGGTTGATTGTCACACAAGGTTTGGTTGAACATTCATTGCAGGAATATAAGTCTATTATGTACTAATATTTAAAACATTATAATGAATTGGTTCATCTAGTCTGCAAACCTAGAGATGTAGGCATTCTGCCAAACTCCATTATCAACCCTTGTGAAGTGTGGTTCTTTTTCTTGCATTGCATTTTATTAAAGTTGATTTATTTTGAGGTGATTTCGGTAAAGGAATTAATTTCCTATAAGGGTCCATGGTCATGATTTTTTTTTGGCCAGTTTATGGATCAAGTATGGTATTAGAGTAGGATATTTCCTGTAAAATTGCTATCTCCAAAAAATTTTGATATCGAGAAATAGGTTGTGAACTGTAGTTGTAGTGAGATGGAATTGTACGAGTTCATACTATGCCCCATTGTACTCACTTTACTATGTATTATGTTGCACATGGTGAATCTACATCGACAATATCAAGCATGTCATATTGTTGAACTGAGACGGAGCATGGAACTCCTACAATGTGCATTGTAGAAAGAACATCTTCACCGAGGGACCTAAGAAGAATGGGATGGTCCTCAAGTATGTGCACATTTCTCTATGACTAGGCTTGATAAGGGAAAATGTTGGTATTTATTTCCAGAACAAGAACTAAGGTGGTTCTAACGTAGAATGGTGGAACATAGAAAGGAATTGAAAAAGAACAGTAGCATTCAACCTACTATAGCTACAACTCAAAAAATAGAAAAGGATTCTCAATTGAGGAAATATCTACAACTCATGGAATTAGAGAAGCAAGACCTGTATGATGGATTTGACACTCCGGTATAATTCATTGGAGAAGTGATCAAATAATTCAGCGTGAACTGCAAGTTAAAGAAGTACTCCTAACAACATTACAATACAGTGGAAAGGAAGAGAAGAAAGGTATGCCCACCAATAAGCACCCTGTAAGTGATTCATTGAATTTTCCTTCCCATGAAAATGCAAATCTTACTTTTGGTGAATTTGAAAAGTACACTAGATGTATAAGATCAACATTTCTTTTTAAAATGGGATATGAAGGAAAAGGCCTTGGTGTGAATAGCCAAGGTATCAATAACTCAGTATAGGTGGAGAAAAGACCTAAATATGTGGGTATAGGATACAAAAATGGTAAAGATGAGGTAGGATAAAGCTTTGAGACAACCGAATTAAGTCAAGAAATGAGTGTAGAGCCAAAGCCACCAGTCCTCCTAAAGTAACCTATAATAGGGAACATACCATACTCTTAGAAGAATGATGAGATAAAGGGAAAAGTCAATAACCCAAAGAGGTATAATCATGCCTTTTTTTTCTATAATAAGGAGCCCATATTAACCCCAGAGCTATCGTAGACATATCAATGTGCATATTGTTGATCCAATAGCCATTGTGTGATATGGTGTGGGAAGTAAAAGAAACACGTCAAGAGGGTTAAGACTAATGAAGATAAGGGTAAATCTACATCGTCTTAAGAAGAAGACATGGGACTAAAGCCACCAAGTAAGTAAACACTTCATGACAGGTTTATCATGCTTAGTGTTTGCTTGCAAAATTGATGATAAAATATTTATATAGAGTCATTAGAAGACCAGATGAAAATTAGTCATCCCAATTTGACATCAGAGTGCCTTAACAGAAGGTAGCGATCCTAAGTGCGAAATGTCCCAGGGATCGAACTGATTGTATGAGTGGAGGAGGATAAGTTTGAAGGCCATCATGTCAGCTATAAAAATCTCTTCATAGACAACATCATGGATCTGGATCCAAGGAGTGAAGGAAATAGAAGATATTTGAGAAAAAATCCTCCTTAGAGGGGAGGTGTGCTATGAAGATCATATTGGAGGGAAGAGCTTCCCTAAATCTCCATAAACCTGTTCCTTATGGAAGTAAAAGTTGCGATATTTTCAGCACCTATTGGAACATGCAAAACATATGTCATACACTCTAGATATAGTCTACACAAGAATAGGATGTTCGCAGGATAGAGGGCAAGCACAAGAAAAGAAATGATTGAGCATGTTGCAGCTAGGAAATGGGTCATTGCAGCACCGTCAAGGGTCATAGAGAAAAAATGAAGGTTGAGTTTGGAACCTTCGGTCTTCAACAGGTGTAAAAGGGGTTTTAAGAATGGGGTCCACTCTTGTTTCAGAGGGGTCCTAACCACCGTAGTGTGATAATCAACTTATCAAACTACTTGATGAGCTCATGAAGGGTTTAGGTCGAATTATGCATAGATCTCAAGAAATGAGCCAAGGAGTTTCCACATGGTGGGTCCTTAGGCCACCACGTGGCCTGCTACCATTTTTTTCACATTACACTGAGTCATGACAAAAAAATGGGTGGGCTTGTGAGGTAATCAAACAACATTGAGTGAGTCACCATGAGTTCATAGAGATTTAGACATGGATAAGGACTCACCAAGCCAATCCTGGAGAGGGAAAGGAAAAACCGGTCCTTGTGACCTGTTCAAATGGAGTGATAAAGCCTTAAAAATTCTAGTCTATCCCCTATCCCCCGTATATGGGATAAATACCTCACCCAAACCAAAGCCGACAACAAACGTGGAGGAATCAATGCAATGATAAGGAGACACATGGTAAGAAAAAATAGTTTGTAGGCTCAGATGAAGACACGTGAGATTGAAAACAAGGGTCACTGTGATGTGGTGACAATGAGGAGATAAAAAATGGTCAGTAGTGGATAGGTCGCTAAAAATAATAGGCCAGTGGTTTAAATCCCAAAACTTCCTCCTCAAATCGTGATGACCAAACCAACTCAGCCAGCTGATTTGGTTGGTATGGATAATGATGATAAGACATTTAAACATGAAGTGCAGCCCGCCTTAGCATATATAATGCCCCCCTCACCCCTCAATCAAACAACGAGCCTCTCCCTCTCAATAGCAAGCCTACGACTTGGAGAAGAAGATTAAAGCTTAGGGGAAAATATGAAGGCCCATATTAAGGCATGATAAGACCTATTATTATTGTTAATAGGCATGTAGATGGAATAAGTCCTATTGTTATAGGCATGATTATGTGAAGAATAAGGACCTATTATCATTTTTAAATATGCATGAAGAGAAGACTTATATTGATATAGGCATCATGGTGAAAAAATATAAGACCTATTGCTATTGTTAATTGGAATGATGGAGACATATTTTAATAATCAATGAGAGATAAAGCCCTATTGTTGGAATCCAAGGGACGAGATGAAGCACCATAGAATTACTGGGAGCTCAGATTCTTAGTATGTCATGCATACTCACCAAGTTAGCTTCTTCAATGTCATGGAGGATTGATGTCAATATTATTATGTGAGGATCAATGATGAGACATTGTGATTAGATCGTCATCGACATGATACCAAATCAGACCTTCACTCTGTGTAGGGGTTGATTAAGGTCATGAATAAAAAGTGGTCGCTGATTCATTGTCGACATAACATGTATCATCAAATTTTTTCTCTACATAGAGGTTGATTGAGGAGAGTGCAAATCAGAGTGGAGACCATGATTGTCGTCATCAACTGGTATGACATTAGACTCTGTCATAGACGTTGGATCTTTCCATGCAGTAGAGTGGAAGGTTCAACCCATCAAACATTATCCGAACATAGCACTGTGTAGATGTTAGTTTTTCCATGCAACAGGAGTGGAGGTCAACAAGAGGTGTCAGATCAGGGAGCTGTGCTAGAGTAATGAGCACTGAACTTCCTAAGACCAATATGGGTCTATTGAATGATTGACACACTAGGTTTGGTTAAATATTCATTGTAGTAATATAATTTTATTATGTAATTATATTCAAAATGTTATAATGAATTAGTTTAACTAGTTTGTGAACCCGATAGACATAGGCATTCTACCGAACTCTATTATCAACCCTTAATGTGCACTGTGGTTCTTGTTATTGCATTGGATTTGATTAAATTCGATTTATTTCAAGGTGAATTCGGTAAATTAATTAATTTCCTATAAGGGTCCATGGTCACTAAAATTATTATTGGCTAGTTTATGGACTAAGTTTGGTATTAGGGGAGGATATCACCTGTAAACTTGCTATCTCCAAAGAAGTTTGATATCAAGAATTGGGATGTCTCCTACAATTTCAAGGAGATGTACTTGTACTAGTTCATATTATGCCCTATCATACTCACTCTACTAGGTACTATGCTACACACGGTGAATCTACATCAATGAGATCATGCATGTCAGATTGTTGAACTGAGATGGATCATGGAACTTCTATAGTTTACGTTTTATAAAGAGCATCATCATCGAGGGACCCAATAAGAACAGGCTGGTCCTCAAGTATGTGTATATTTCTCTATGAATGGGCATGATAAGAGCTACTATTGGTATTTGTTCCCAGACCAAGCACCAAGGTGGTTCCAATGTCAAATGGTGGTGTTGGTATCTAGATTTAATCTCCTTCACAACTTGAACATCATCATAAACTTGCACAAGACACTCAAGGATAGATAGGTGGTTTTTATGTCATTTGTAGCCGGGGAGCACACCTATTTACTTGTTTGCATTTAAGATTTGAGGGAGTGGATAACACCTTCAAAAGGGTTTTGATCTAACCCTCACTGTTTTAGGTTGTGCCTATCAACCAAGGCAAGAGAACCTATATTGCAGCCCTTGTATGGTAAAGGAGATGGAGATATCCTTGTGTTTTGCATATGGTATGGAAGAGGCCTTGTGAAAACATGATCAATCATCCATTATCCAAACTCAAAGGAGTTGTCACTACTAAATGATGGAAATGTTCTCAAAACTAAGCTAGGGTTGCTAAAGACATGATAAAACCATGATATTCTTTGTGCATTTTTGTGAAAGGATTGAGTTCTTTTGTGGACACATAAGTGCAAATGTAGGGGTAGTATAGGTAGGATGAGTTAGTTTGAATGAAATTTTGTGGGGAGATGTTTTAGACAAGACTAGCTGGGAATTACCAACTTCTTTGAGAGCCTTTGTCAGGAAATTTGCAACACTTACACAACAAAGATGCTTCCAAGGGTTTGAAATGCTCCTTCAACTAGGATATGTACACAAATGGAGGCCCAGATCTGCACTCTTCCACACAACCTTTGATAACCTGCCACAAAATCTTGAAGCAAAATACCAACAAAGTATCCAGGAATCCCTATTTAATCATGACCTAAGGTACACCCAAAGGTTTACAAACACCCTCAATATTCAAGGACAGGTAAAATGATTTTAAATCTGTTTATCTTCTATCAGATGAAAGCTCTTCTGAATATAAGATTGCAAATGCCATTAAACCATCAACAAGAAATGAGACCATGTATGATCAAAGAGATCCTAAACACAAGATTGTAACATGAGCAAGAAACACAAACTGAAAACATTCTGAAACATAAGTATATGCAAAATTTGCCAAGAGATAAGACCAGATAATCTCAAAATCTGATCAAATGCACCAGCAGGGGAATGTTATTAAGAAAATTTCAGAGCTTATTGATGGCTTTACAGCTAAAACCAACTCAACATGATGAAATTTGATACAATATGGAATTCAAAATGGCTCTCAGGTCGTTTTCTAAAAATAATGGACTTCTTCCTATTTTTCCCATGAAAATTCTAAGTCTCTTCTCTCTCTTTCTCCCATCCTCTTTAAAAATGCTTCAAAAATACATTTTATACCTCATGCCAGCTTGGAACCTTGCATCGCAAGCAAAGAATATGCTTAGGGATCAAATTTGTTACAAAAAACCTTATCCATTTGTGAAAATAACATCAAACTGTAAAACAGCTCGTAAAATGCCAGGGATGCACAAATATTTTAAAATATTGCATGAATTCGGATCCTTATCCATCCTAGGGTCATGTTTTTGGCATTCAGACATGCCAACATGCTTTTGCAATCATTTTCCACCTTTTACTTCATCATTTTTCACCTCTACAAATTTAATATTTGCCTTTCATGTTTTTTACATGGGTCTGAATAAAAATTTCATCAAAAACACCATAGGGCACCATCAATTAGCTCATAAAAATGGTGCCATTGCACTCAGAAGGCCTAAGGGGATGTGAAATCATATAAAATTTCATGTGATTTGGATGAAGAAATGATGATTCCAAGCTTTCTCGGAGCTCCCATGGCGGCCCAAAAATGAAATTACACAGTAACCATTGATTTTAGTAAATCAACTTTAATGTCTAGCCCTCCACGTGGAGGATGTGATTCATGAATATTCCCCTTTTCTTCCTTTAGATAAGGTGGGACACATGTCCTAAACATGATTGGATCAAGTCCTTATCCTTAAAAAATGCATTTGCAACCCTTTTTAATCTTTGGAAAATTTTGCAAAAATTTCCCCGCTTCCCCCTTGGACCCGCCACATGTCCTCATGTGGGCCCTACTAAAAATGCGGGCCAATTTGATGAATTTTTCCACCCTTTTGAGAAAAGAAATTTTCTCAAAAAACTCCATGGGCCCGAACACCCGCTCTCTTCCCCTACCACGTGGCAGTCTCCCATTCGCTTCAGAGCCGACATGCCTCCAAGTTTGCCTTCAATCATCCACGAGCACAAAAAACCTCTTGTGGGCCCGTGCTCCTTTTTTCCCTTTGAAAATGCCATGTGTCACCCCCTGATTGGATGCGGGGGCACACTTCCAAATTTTCCCTGTCGGGGCTTATGGAATCAACTTTTTTACTTTGATAAACCTTTGCCAAAATTTGTAAAATTTTCAATATTTTCTCCCGAGCTCCACAACCTCCACCCCTTCATAAATTTTCCTTCATATGTTTGCAGGACCAAATTTTTGATCTTAACTTTTTTTTGCCTCCAAAGGAAAAAAAATCAAAACATTTCGATCAACCCGCTTCCCCCCTATCTTTCTTTTGGACACGTTGGCTCCCCATTAGAGTCAGCTCGGGACCAATTTTCATTTTCTACCTTACAAACATAAAGGAAAAAATTCATAAAGTTTTTCTTCGGCCCATTCTTTCATCTCACCTCTCGGACACGTGTCTTCTTCCATTGGGTGCGGGCTCTCGGGCCAAATTTTTTAACTTTAAGCATTTTGAAGGCAAAAACAATCAAAATTTTCCAAGTCCTTCTGCCACCTCCATGCTGCCTTTCTGTGCCACGTGTCCACTTCCATTCGTTGCGGGCCTTCGGGAAAAAATTTTTTGAGAATTTTTCCAAAAATGAAAGCAAAAATTTTCCAAGTGGCCCCACCACCCACCGATCCTAATCCAACCAATCAAATTGTGCCATCGTAGGCACTTCACTGTAGCAAGCGGGGCCACGGATAAAATTTTCCTTTGCCAAAATTTCAAAAGTGACAAGTTAGAAATGTTTTCCCGCACATCCATGGCCAATAGGAGCCCACCACGTCAGCAATGAGTTGTAATGATAAATTTGATGGGCAGATGACACCCGTTTATGACCCGTCAAAAAACGTGAAAAATTCAGGGATGCCCTAGAAATCAATATTTTTTTTACAAGGAATGTAGATTTCTCAATTTTAAACAAGTGAATCATGATTTTGACATTGATTTTGACCTTGGGAGTGGGGAAAACACTTGCAAAAAAATTCGGATTCAATCCATTTCAAGTTTTTGCATGATTTGGCAAAGGAAAAATGACACAACCCAAAAAATATGAAGAAATTAGGGCATAAATGGGGGGGAAACTTGGATCTTGGTTCAAAATAGGCAAACATGGATTTTGTTCCAATTAGGGAAAAATAACCACATCAAAGGCATTCAACTGGAAAAAATGAGGGAAGATACTGATCACCACAAATCAAAAAATGAAACATTTGTGAGCAAATTTGGTCATGAAAAATTAAGGCACATTATGAAAATTCAATAATGGGACCAACATTGGCTCCTGCTTGGGGATGGGCACTCCCAGTGAGTGCCACAAGATCAAAACATAGACCAAGTGCCAAAAATCCATTGGGCAAGGAGTCAAAAATGTAGAATGCAGACCAAAAAACTAGAATTTTCACCAAAAATGGACCAAGAAAACCAGACCAACCATGGTTGCCAAGGAAAAAAGGGAAAACCATGAGCCAACAACAACAAAAGACAAAAAAAAACAAGGACTATACAAAATGTACAACTTGTGCATACCTCATATGGGAATTTAATCCAAAAAGTGTTTTAAATGTCTGCCATTAACAGGCAGCTCCAGCAAATCCCCATCTAGATCCTTGAGAAAAAATGTATTTTCTCCAATCCTGATATCAATGGCATAAGGGCCCATCCATAGAGCATCAAACTTTCCATGCTTTCCCTTGTCTTCATGCCTACTATCCCATAGCAAAACCAGATCTCCAACACTGAAGGCTCTAGGAGTGACCTTCTTATCAAACAACCTCTTCAATTTCTCTCTAAATCTGATATGCCTTTGATGAGAGGCTCTCCTTTCTTCATCCAACTCAATGATTTGATTGATCCTTGATTCATATGGGCCATGTTCTTGATCTTCCAACTGTTGGGAAAACTAAAAAGTGGATAATTACAGGTGTAAGGGCAGCAAAGCCTGAGTTCCATACACCAATTCAAATGGGCTCTTACCAGTTGCTCTTTTAGGAGTTATTCTATCAGCCCAAACTACAAATTTCAATTGCTCTCCCCACTTCTTCTTGTTGATTTCCAAGGTCCTTCTGATGATCTTGAGCAAGTTCTTGTTACTTGACTCAGCTTGTCCATTGCCTTGTGGATTGTAGTTTGAAGAATAAGTTAGATTTATCCCATATTCATTGCACATTTCCATCAAAGGCTTGGCTCTAAAACACATGGAATTATCAGATACAATCTTAACTGGAACTCTAAATCTGCATATGATATGATTCAATAAGAAATCCATTACCACTTGGTGTGTTGCCTTTCTAGATGGAATTGCTTCAACCCACTTTGTGAAGTAATCAGTTGCTACAAGGATCCATTTATGACTAGCACTAGAAGGATCTGAAATCTCACCAATGAAGTCCATTCCACATTGTTTGAAAGGAGCTTCAATTGATACAGGCTGCAAAGGAAGGGAGCCTGAAGATTTCAGTCTTCCAGAGAAACATGTTGGCAAACTATCACACTTTCTAACCAGCTGGGTTGCATCTTTAAAAAGAGTAGGCCACCAATAACCAGCTCTTAAAAATATTATGTGTTATCACTTTACTAGCAAAATGTCCTCCACAAACTCCCCCATGGAAATTAATAATCAACTTGGGAGCTTCATCTTCAGTTATGCATTTCAAGAGGACACCTTCAGGGTTCTTCCAAGCCAGCCCAAGGTCTATTATGATATATTTTTTGAAGCCAGCTTGAGGGCTCTTTTTTAATTTTTATTCAAGTGACTAGGATAGCATAGGTGTTTGAGGTAGAAAATCACATCCTTGTACCATTCAGAATCATTACAATCTTGTCAAGAAGATCTACCCTTTCTTCCTCTAGCTGATTCACTTCTACATTTTGCAAATTGCTCTCAGCCATGAGCTTGGCAAGACCCAAACCTCTTACTAGCTTTGTTGTTTGGATATCCATATCATATTCTTGTAATTTGTTGACCCATCTACATCTCTTGCTTGATATCTCCATGTCTGATAAGATGTCTTTAACCATGGTGTGGGGGACATAAGCAACAAATTTTGAACTCAATATATAGGGCCTAAAAATATTTGTTGCTTTTACCAATGCAAACGCTTGTTTTTCCATGATTGTGGATACTTCAACTTAGCTGATTGTAAATCCTTGCTAAAGAAGGAAATAGGCCTCTCAGCTCCATTCTCATCCTTTTGTAACAAAACTAAAGCAATAGTGAATTCAGAGGCAAAAGAAAAGATTTGGAAAGGCCTCTTATAGTTTGGAGCTGCCAAAATAGGTGCATGCTTAAGTGCATCCTTTATTCCTTTAAAAGCTTGAATGGCAGCATCCTCCCACTTGATAACTTGATCCTTTTTTATCATGCTTGTGATTGGAAGAGTTAGCTTGGCAAAATTGGAAACAAACCTTCTAATGAAATTGATTTGGCCAAAGAAATATTAGATACCTTTCTTGGTTCTTGGGATAGGTACCTTGCTAAACCTCACACTACCGCCATTGTTGACTCTCTCAGGTTGATCTATCATAACACCTTCTGATTGGACACAATATGTCCTTTCTCTAACTTGGGGACTTTTATCAATGAGCATAAGACACTTCTTTGGATTAGAGGCCATGAAACTGCCATCTACTTAGCTTTGATCTAGATCAGCTCCTCTTCCCAATTGAAGAAATGTTCAAATCCTAGATCTTTGCTGCCTAAAAAAAGTAGTCACATGGATAAGAAATGCATAAACTGAAACTAACTTAATTGATGATAACCAGCAAAGGGTGAACATTCATTTGCCTTTGAAAATAGTACCAGCATTCATCAATCCAAAAGGCATCCTTACAAAAACATAAGTTCCCCAAGGAGTAGTGAAGATTGTTCTTAAGTCTTTCTGATTCTTTGACAACTACTTGATTGTGTCTGGAGAAACCATCCAAAGTAGAAAGCATCTCTGACCCTGTTACAAGCTACAACATCTATTCTCCATGTTCGGAAAGGGGTAATTTGTCCTTCATAGATGCTTTGTTTAGATTCCTATTAAATCCTTGACACAAAGTCTTGATATCACCATTCAACTTGTTTTCTAATTGGCACAAGGTTGATGTTCACCCAAGATGAGTATCTAGTAGGTTGAATGATACCACCATCTCTCAATTCAGCTTCAACTCTTGTGGATTGCATCTTCATAGAGAATAAGTGGATTGATAGGCCCATTGTCATTTAGTCTTGGCCTCAAATTGCTGATTAAATCTTGGCTCTGAATAAGACAGGAAAGGCAGTTCGGAATCTCATGTTGACATAAATCTTAACTCTATCCATGCCTTTGACATATGAATATGATTCAACAAGGAAATTATTTTAAGACTTGGTGTGTTGAAATGTCATTTCTAGATGGAATTTCGTGCCCAACCAGATCTTCCTTGGCTTATCCCTGGTTCCCAGTTGTGCTCTCCCACATCCCTTGAAGCAAACATCTAGAAGGATTTATGATGCAATCAACATTGTTAAAATTTGCCTCAAATTGCCAATAAGACCTTTAGGAATGGTATTTGTTTTCAATTGGATATATCCTTGTCAAAGGAAGGTTTGCCTAAAGCCTTCATTCATGACGAGGACCATTGGTTCCAAATCAATGTTCTAACCAGCAAACTCACCTTGGCATTGTAAAAATTGGCTCCAATACTTGGGCTGGTCATTATAAAAAATCTGGCTAATCGTTTCACATTATCTTTGGATGAGCAATGACCTTGTTAGCACTTCAATGTTATATTCACAAAAAGGTGAAATGGTGCAATTTTAAATCTAGAAAGAAGGACAACCAACTCAGGTTAAGACTCTATCATGCAGCCATTTCAATCAAGTCCCACACATGGTCTGATCATGGTATACAATGTTAAAGGAATCAAGCATTTCAATCGGGGTCCCAAACAGCTTGTCTTATATTTTTCAAGTGACGCAAGATTTTTTGTAGCATAAAGTTTTCTTATTTTTTTGACAACCAACTCTGAGTCTCCTTTGGACAAGAATGTCCTTTCTACTCCATTCACTTCCATTTTGCAATTACTTAACCCAACAATTGGCATGACCCAAACCTCATACTCAGCTATGTTTTAGATATGCATTCAAAATTAAGTTTTGAAGGAAAAAGGAAACTCTTCCAAACTAGGAGAAACCAACACTATCTCCATGTCACCATTTCCAGATTTGGAGCAAGCTCCATCAAATAGAAAGGTCCATGGAGAACCTACCATACCAAGGCATTCCATCTTGTCTCCTTTCCATCAGCAAAAATCTTTGAAGTTGTCCACATACACATCAGCAAACCACTGAAATAAGCTTGTTTGGACTTCATAATTGAACATCTTTTAACTTCATAGCCTCAAGATGCCTTCATGGGAATGGTGGAAAAGGAAATGTTGCACTAAACACTTGCAGCCCATCTTGACAAAATCTCCATTACTCTAGGGATGTAACAATAACAACTTGGTGAAATTAATTTGTCAAAAGCCAAATAGGTTGCAACCATACGCATCCATATGCACTACTCAACCGAGCTCACCAATATAATAGCTCGTGACAATGCTTGAATGCATTTATTATTCCCAAAAGCTGGATGGTAGCTAACTTGCACCACTTTGATATAACTTGATTCCACATTCTTAGGCATGACTTTTGGAAGCATTTAATCAATCAAACATGCAATCGGAAGACAACCCTATCTTTTATGAAATTGATTTGGCATGAAGAATGGATTGAATACCCTGGGGGGTTGAATTCTTATCAACAAGGCACCTTGCTGATTGCTTCCACTCTCTAAAGGTCTATTTCATAACACCTTAAATTGGACACAATATGTCCCAGGCAACTTGGCCTTTTTGCACACCAAAATGAAACTTCTTTGGATTTCTAAGGGAAATGTCATACTCTCTACATATGATTAGACATCTTCTCTAGGTCCCCTGCCAAATGAAAAGTCTTGCTTGTTGCCTTGAAAAAAGGGTGAGTCACATCATCTTGGTAAACTACAATAAAGGTCATTGATATAACCAAACCAAAAGGCTAACATCCATGCCCTTTGAAAAGGGACGTAGCACCAACATTCATCAATCCAAAAGGCATCCTTACAAAAACATAAGTCCCCCAAGGAGTAGTGAAGGTTGTCTTCAAGTCTTTTAATTCTTTGACAACTACTTGATTGTATCTGCGAGAAGGGCGACCATCCAAAGTAGAAAATCATCTCTGACCCTGTTACAAGCTATAACATATTCTCCATGTTTGGCCAAAGGATAGTTTTCATATCATAGATGCTTTGTTTAGATCCCTAAAATCCACACAAAGTCCATGATATCTCCATTCTTCTTTCTAACTTGTCACAAGGTTCTGCAACCCACAGATGAGTATCTAGTAGGCTGAATGATACCACCATCTCTCAGATTTCTTCAATTCTTGTTGCATTTTCATGGAAAGAAGTGGGTTAATAGGCCTTTTTTTTTTGTCTAAATGGCTTGGTTTTGGCCTCAAGAGGGATCTCATGAATGAACTCCAAATCTTCTCTATATGCTTCAGCTCTGAATAAGACCAAGCAAGGCAGTCTTCAGATATTTCTTTAAAAGTTAGGCATAGGATTATTTCTTTGTCTTTGCTCTAGTTTCTACCCAGCCAAATCTTCCTTGGTTTATGTTTAGGTTCCCAAGTTGTGCTCTTCCACTGATCCCTTGAAGTAGACATCTTTCTATTAATGATATAATCAGCATTGTTAAAATCGGCATGTAGTGGAAGTAAGACCTTTAGGAATGGTATTTAATTTATCAATTGTACTAATATCCTAAATGTCAAACAAAGTTTCTCTCCCTTCATTCATGCATTACCATTGGCTCCCAATCAATGTTCTGGGACCAGGGAAAAATCAGCTTGGCAAATGTGTAAGAATCTCAAACTTGGGCATCATTCTAAAAAATCTGCACAACTGGGTTTCACATTATGCGGGATAGCTGGCCTTGTTAGCACCTCAATCGTTACATTCACAAAATTTTGGTGAAATGGTGCCATTGTCAAATCTAGATTTTTGCCAAGTTACAGCCAACTTATTCAACAGCAGCATTAACCTGCTCTTCTATCATGCTCAGTAATTGCACAATCTTAAATGAATCATTGGAACATTTCAATCAAGTCCCATTGAAATCAACATACTTATTATATGTTTCATACGCTGATTTTTTGTAGCATATAACTTTCTTATATAGTTTGAAAACCAACTCTGAATCCTTTAGCAACAATGTCCTTCACTCCATATTTCCATGCAATGGGGTCTTAACCTTCAATAACAATGCCTCATACTCAAACAATGACTAATTGTTAGTGCATTCAAAGTTAAGCTTGAAGGAAAAAGGAAACATTTTCTAAACTAGGAGATGGGCATAGAAAATGTACTTTCAGCACCATTTTCCAACTTTGGAGCAAGCTCACATGTAAATAGCAATGTCCAAATGGAGAACCTAAAATATAAAGCCATAACTAATTTATCCATCTTATTCTCTTTTCCATCAGCAAAACCAATGAATTTGTCAACATCTACATCAGCAAACAACACTTCATAAGAAGCATTGTTGGGATCTTCAATCAAGTGTAACATCTTCTTTTCACCATAGATTTTGACAAGGCTTCCCTCAATGGGAATGGTGGCAAAAGACATGTCCATTTTAACACTACCACCAACACTTATAGCCCATTTTCTTTACAAAATCATACCCCATTTGGCAAGGCAATCAACAATTACAACATCAAGTTTTAAATCCTTATCCAGATATGCTGCAAGTTGCACTACTAAACCCTTCACACAACCAACAACCAGCACTTCCCTTGAATCCATGGCTGTACATTTCCCATATGCTGCTGTCACTTTGATATCTAACTCATTCATGACTTCTAGAGGCATGACATTACATGATGCACTGGAATCAAACATGCAATTGTGAAGCAGGTTCCTATCGTTTTATGAGCAAAGTTGTGAAAAATGGATCAACATTCAATTGGGAGCCTCAACCAAGGATGTCCCCAAATATATTTCAGGTGCCTCTCCAAGATCTTCCATTGGTGGTGGTGTTTCAAGGCCAACAATGTTTTGAAGAGGAGTCTCAACAACATTTACATTTCTGCTTGGGGTAATCTTTTCTTCTTTCAATCCCAAGTACTCAAATGCTCTCTTCTTATGCTCAGGTATTCTAAGAAACTCAATGATGGGAACACTCACTTTAATTTGGCTCAATACTTGGGCAATATCATATGGAACACTCTTTGGTAAAATAGCATTGGAAGGGAAACAAGAAGGTTCATCAGATGGAGAAGTATTCTTGGCAGCCTGGGCATGAAGAGGACTGATATTTTTGCATGGGATAGTAGGGTTCTTGGAATTGTTTCTTTTCTAGGATTTTCTTTGGGAATGCTTGGTGAGCAAGGGTGTCTTTGGCTTGGCTTGAGGACCAGCTCCTCTAACAACTTTACTTCTAGTATTGTACTCTTTCTCTTGTCCAACCACAACATTCATTAACAATTGTCTATCTTCCTCGAAGGAATACCACCATCATACTTCTTGATCATTAAATCCCTTAGATATTCAAAGTCATTATTAGGAATTTCAAAGGCCTGAACTACATCTACATCATGAGCTTGAGGAAGAGAAAGAAATGGTACCCTCTTTATGCAATCCCAAAAGGTTGCAGCAGTCCTTGCACTTATCACATTTGTTGATGTTGTTGCTTGTTGTGAGCCTGAAGAGCTGCCCATCATACAAATGTCATCATCCATTTCATTCTCATTATCATCGTCAATAACTTACTAGTCCATTTCACATGGAGGATGAGGAAGAAAACATCTATCACACCAATCCATATCAGCAATTTCTTGAACAGCAGCAACCCTTGCAGTTAGAGGGTCAGGCACCACTCTATTTTCACGTGCTTGGGGTTGTCTATTTGCAGATCCAACAGGCCCTTTACCTCTATCATCTTGTCTTTGATCACCCCTAGGATGATTGCCAAATCTATCATGGTTTTGAGTTCTTTGCTGTCCTTGTGAACTTTTCCCAATTCCTTTCTCAGCCCAGGCTAATTTGTAAGAAATTTCTTTGACAGCCCCTGCCAAAGTCTTGACAACATCTTCTAAATCAGCACCCTTGCTAGCTTGAGGCTTCTCAGGGTTTATCAGCTTCACACCATCCCTCTTAAGTGGTTTACCAATAGCTTTAATATTATTTTCAATTTGAAGTGCCATGGTGAAAGCTTGCCTCAAGTTTGTAGGATTTTTGTCTCTCAAGTAATAGGCTGCCTTTTTATCAAATGCATCTACATATTTGATCAAGCAAAGATTCATCACAAGGCCTCAAAATGACAGGAAACCTTCTCAATGTTTTATTAAATCTTGTATTGAAATCATGGACTGTCTCATTCAGGGTTCTTCTTGATATTTTCAAATTCAGAGAAAAGAAATCTAGGATCAGTCTTGTCACCATATTGCAATCTAAATGCATTTTTCATCTCAGTCCATGAATCAATAGAGTTATCAGGTAGAGCCTTGTACCAATCCCTAGCATCTTCTTCAAGTGTATGGATAAACAACTTGATATACACATCCTCAAATTCTATCTCAAAATCTTCCATCATATTATCAAATAGTTTGAGATGCTGATCACTAGTAATGGCATTGTTACCTTGGAATTTTGGTAACCTATTTCTCACATCTTGTGGGACAACATTTGGATAACCATCCATTCCTCCAAAATTTATAGGACCAAAGGTGTTAACAAAAAATGGAGGTCTAGGCTGAGCCATATTGTTTGGTGGGGGTGATCTTGGAGGTGAAACAAGCTGGTGAGGAGTAGTAATGGGTCTGATTGGAATAGATGAGTGATCTTTAAAATGACAACCCCCCAAAGGCTCTTTCTCTTGATAAACTTTAGCAAACTTAGAAACCATAGGAGAAGATTTAGGAGAAAGTTTTTTAAATACACAAGAAGGTCCCTCACCTGATGGAGAATGTAAATCAGCAAGAAAATTGCCTGAATCAGATCTACTTGAAAAAGAATTATAATCTTCAATAACATGTTGCTCTCCTTCAAATTCAACTATGGGGATTTATTTTCTTGTAACCAAATCACCAACCACTTTCCACACTCTTCTTCCTTCTAGTTCTGAGCTTCTTGATTTGGTGAGTAACTTCTTAGAAGGGTCCTTAATGAAAAGGGATCTCCTTCCCTCCAGCTTGATAGATTTAAACAATAAGTTTCAAACGACAGAGATGCATAAGACCACTGGTATTTCAAGATCCAAACAGCATGGAGACGCCACTAAGGATTTCCACCTTAGTTGTGCAAGAGAGCACTAAAATATTCTATCAAATGTATGCTATGACTGAAATACTTTGCAAGGGTTTACAAATCAGATCTTCTTCTTCTTAATTCAACCAAAAACAATGCATCCAAATCATATAAACTGCTAGTAAATGAGAAGAGTAGGCTGAGATTTGAAATCTTTTGTACCCAAAACATGCATATCTGAAGTATGAAATGATATCTCAAGAATGTAACAGCTCAAATACTTGATCACACAAATGCTCAAACCTTTCAAACACTTCAAAACCACCAATAAATTCCAAGAAGTCCCTGGCAGCGGCGCCACTCAGGTGTTGGTATCCAGATTTAATCTCCTTCACAACTTGAACAACATCATGAACTTGCACAAGACACTCAAGGATAGATAGATGGTTTGTATGTCATTTGTAGCCAGGGAAGCACACCTATCTACTTGTTTGCATTCAATATTTGAGGGAGTGGATAGCACCTTCAAAAGGGTTTTGATCTAACCCTCACTGTTTTAGGTTGTGCCTATCAACCAAGGCAAGAGAACCTATATTGCAGCCCTTATATGGTAAAGGAGATGGAGATGTCCTTGTATTTTTCATATAATATAGAAGAGGCTTTGTGGAAACATGATCAAATATCCCATTATCCAAACTCAAAGGAGTTGTCACTACTAAATGATGGAAATGTTCTCAAAACAAAGCTAGGGCCTGTTAAAGACATGATAAAACCCTGATCATGGTTTGTGCATTTCTAGTGAAAGGATTGAGTTATTTTGTGCACACACAATGCAAATGTATGGGTATTATAGGTAAGATGAGTTAGTTTAAATGATATTATGATGAGATATGTTGGGATAAGAGTAGTTTGGAGTCATCACCTTCTTTGGGGAACTTTGCAAATGAATTTGTAACACCTAAACGATAAGAGATGTTTCAATGATATCTGAAGTGTTCTTTCAACTAGGATGTTTGCACACATGGATGTCCAGATCTAAACTATTCCATACAAAGTTTGATAACCTGCCAACAAATTCTTGAATCCAAATACAAATGAAGCATCTAGGAATCCCTATTTAACCATGACCCGAGGTGCTCCCAAAGGTTTATAGATACTCTCATTAATTAAGGACACTAAGATGATTTTAAATCTGTATCTATCCTCTATCAGATGAGAGATCTTTTAAATACAAGATTACAAATGCCATTAAACCATCAACATAGAAATGAGACCCTATATGATCAGAGATATCCTAAACACAAGATTGCAACATAAGCATAGAAACATAAATTAAAAACATACTGACACACAGGTGTATGCAAACTTTTACAAGAGAATAAAACCAGATTAATCCAAGAATTTGATCAGATATATCAGCAAGGGGAATGTTATTTAGAACAATATCAAAGCTTGTTTATGGATTTACAGCTGAAAACAACTCAACATGATGAACATTTGATGCAAACAATGGAATTGGAAAATGGCTCTTAGGCGGTAGTTTTTTTTCCAAAAGAAAATGGACCTCTTTCCAAATTTTTCCTACTTGAAAATTCTAAGTCTCTCTGTCCTCTTTTGTCTCCTCTCCCTTACATCATATATCCTCATGCTAGCTTAGATCCTTACATCCCAAGCAAATAATATTCTTAAAGGTATCAAATTTTTTACAAGAAACCCTATGTATTTGATAAAAAATGATATTAAAACTGTAAAACAACTCGTAAAATGCTAGAGATGCACAAATATTTTAAAATATTGCATGAACTCAAATTCTTATCCATCCCAGGGTCACATTTTTGGCATTTAGACATGCTAGCATGCATTTGTAGTCATTTTCCACATTTTACTTCATCATTTTCACCTTTGCAACTTTAATTTTTCACCTTTCACATTTTCACACGGGCCTAAATAAAAGTTTCATCAAAAACACCATAGGGCACCGAATTAGCTCATAAAATGATGCCATTTCATTTAGAAGGTTGAGGGGATGTGAAATTATATAAAATTTCATGCATTTTGATGAAGAAACGTGATTTCCAAGCTCCTTGGAGCTCCCATGGCATCCCAAAAACAAAAGTACACAGCAATTATTGATTTTAGTCAGCCTTTAATGCCAACCCTCCACGTGGAGGATGAGATTCATGAATATTCCCTTTCCTGACCTTTGGATAAGGTGGGACACGTGTGAAAACATGATTAGATCAACTCCCTATCCTTAGAAATGAATTTGCGACCCTTTTTAATCTTTTGAAAATTTTGCAAAAATTCTCTGCTTCCCCCTTGGACCCGCCATGTGTCCTCATGTGGGTCCTACCTGAAAATGCGGGCCAATTTTATGAATTTTTCCAAACTTTTGAGAAAAATAAAATTTTCTCAAAAAAATCTGCGGGCCCGATGTAACACCATGAACTATTGTTACTTCCTCCTGAGCATTCAAGTGTTGATATGTGATTTCTTTTGTAAAAGGATGTGTTCCTTTGATTGTGAAGTCATGCTTGATATGGACTGTATCTTCTTTGAAATTGCAGATCTTTGACTGAGTCGGAATATGATTGGACTCTTTTATTTCTTTTAGTTTACACCTAAGTTTAATATGATCTCGGAATGAATTATGGAGTTATCCATCTGTAAGACCCAGCCTTGGATCAGTGGCATTGATCCAAGTAATGCTTTAAGTTTATTCGGGATGAACTAAAATTATAGACCTTACGCAGGTTGCAAGGTCTGAATGCGTTGAATAAACTATTCCGGAGTCTAACTCAGGCTGATCGTGTTAAATGAATTGGTTCCCGATATCGTAATATCAGGAAGGTCTTGATCATGGGCCAGGTAATAAATTCAGATACATTTATTCCACTAGCCTATTGGCAGTGCAGGAGTGAATCCTGTTTGTGAATGTATGTTTGTAGGTTCTTTTTTTGAGCATTTGAATTGTTAGACCTACACTGGATTTATTAAGGTTAGTAACCTAAAACTAAACTATGATCTATGGGTTAGATTAGTGTTAATCTAACCTAGGCCTAAGCTATAAGTTAAATGTTCTAAGTTAGTAACTTTGTGCTATGGAGGTTAGACTAAGTTGCATCTTAAATCCTAACCTATGTTACTAACCTAACTAATGAACAAGGAAGAAAGGGGACCTATGAAAGGGTGCGAGCCATGGGCGGCAGTTTCTATGGCATTAAATAGATGGATAAGCATGAAGGATAGGTAATTTGGTAGAAGTTTAAATGGCTAGCAAGAGCTGACGTGGCAGAGTCGCCAAAGTTAGATATGGTCTTTGAATTTCATTTGTCCATTGCCAACTATGGCGGTCGGTGGCAATGGAGATTGAGCGGGAAATTTGGAGTAAACGCAATTAATGAATTCGGTCTTCGAGCTCGGGTTTCACGGGAAGGCATGCAAAATGGAAAATTGGTAGTTTGTTTGGTTTTTCATGCGCTCCGGTTTTCCCTCTGTCTGATCACTGGTTCTTCGCACCAGTCTACTTGGTGTTGCATGGCAAAAATGAGTGTAACTCGCTCTTTTCTCTGTCAAGGAAAGTTTATAAGGCATGGAAATAACAAGTTATTGTTGTTGAATCTAACATGGAAAAAGAGGAGAAGGCACGAGCTCTTTCAGTGGTCTTCTTCGGATTTTTTAAGGAAATAACCAGGCATGTTAGGCTCTAACTTTTAAAGATCTTGCTTTCTTTCAAATGATTTCATTAGAACAACTCTGTTCAAATGATTTTCAGGTTCAATTGGTTTTTATGATAGCCTTGTGTGATTTAGTTGTTGTATTTTCTTAACCGGCTCGATTTTTCGAGTAAACCCTTGATGGGTGTGCATTTTGATTCGAACGGATGTATTACCTTGCTGTGTTTTGCATTCCGGTTGGATTTTGAAGAAATGTTGCAAGGAAAATATATGAATTTGGCTCTGTAGGAGTTTAAGAATTGTTTTCTTGTCTGATTCGGACTTAGGTCTTTACCTCGCTGTTTTCTCTTGTTAAAATGAATACCGTTGTTTGGATTTCTTGAGTGTACAGTATATAAGACTTCTCTAAAAGTTTTGTCATGAGTAATATGTGTTATGGTTGCTGAATCTTGTTGGATCTTGCTATATTACTTAAGTTACTTCTGTTTGGATAACTCACTGTGTTATTGTATTCGAATGCGACTTTGTAGAAGTTATTTCCCCCCCTTGTGTTGCAATTATGGGATATAACCCGTTGATAGTTTGCAATATATTTGTTTATACACAAAATGACTCTGTGGAGTTCTTGGAATGGTTCGTATATTATGGTCTTCTATAGAAGTCATATATGTGAATACTGGTAGTTTGATTCAGTCGGAGTCCTGGAGGGGTAATTTGTAATATGACTTCAGTTGTCTTAATATGAATACTTTCGCTTAGCAAAGAATTTCTTGGTACAGACTCAGTTGGTGTACTTTTTATATTTTGTCTTCTGCTTAAGCTTAAAACGAATACTGTTGTTTGGATTTAGTTGAAGTCCTTGATAGGAAACCAGTGTTTCTGCTTCTGTATAAGCCTGGATATAAACACTTATTGCTATTCACTCTTTTGGAACCCTTAATATTTATATATATATCTTGTATTTGGGCTTCTGTAGAAGTTAGTCATGAATGCCATACGTTTCTACTTCTGAAGGAGTTTAGATGTGAACACGGTATGATATTGTTTGATTGGAATTTTTTGGATTGATATGTATCATGTATCTTTCTACTTCTGTAGAAGTTTATTTGAAGAGTACCACATGGTTGGAATCCTTGATATGTGACTGGTGTTTCTACTTCTGTGTAAGTCCTGTTATGATTTTGGTCGATACTGACTCAGTGAGAGTCCTTGACAGGTATCTAGTATTTTTAATTTCATTCAAAGCTGGGTTATGAATGCTGTTGTTATTATGAATACTAAATGTTATCAACTTTGGTGGAGACACTTAAAAGTAGTGCTGTGAGTACTTTTGGTATTCTTGATTTGTTGACATACGAATTCAACTTCAAATGAAACCTTTAATTTAAGTATTGGTTGAATTTGGCACTGTTTGAGCCCATGTTATGTTGTATGTTGGTTCGATTCTCAATTTTTGTCCTTGCTGTGTTTTAGTAGGGATTAAATTGAACTGAATGTTGATGTGAGTTTCGACTCAGTGGGATTGTTCTTGTGTTTGAACATGATTATGTCTTCTGTTAGTATGAATATCTAGTCATGAGCTTGACTGAACTAAGGAGCTGTCGACTGCACCTCGATAGGCGATGGCATTGAATATATTCTTGTTTGTCGCTTCGTATGGAAGGTTATGTGGAGTCTATTTGATAGATATTCATCACTGTTTTGGCATGAGAGCTACTGTACTGCTAGTAAGCTATAGGAGTTTGTTATATTTAAACTTTAACAAAACTGTGGTTCTTCTTGTGGCTTGTTTGACTTATTCGTATGCGTATAAGGTGAATGCTTTACTTTCGAGGGGATGGTACAGTCATGAGCTTGTTGGAAGGGAAATAGGAATGAATCATTTTATTTCTCTTCTATTGTAAAGTATATGTTGTTATATTTTTAACTAACCATTGGAACTGTTTTAACATCTTGATGGAATCATGATTTGTTATAATATTCATTTTACTATGTTGAATGTAATAATTTGTCTGATGTTTGCTGTCCTTGGAATTCAGATGGATAGTTGTTTGGGATACTTTCATTCTTCTTGATTTCTAATATTTTGATGAAATATTTGAAAAGTATTTAGGACTATTCAGTAACGATAATATGAGTTACGCGTTTATAGTCATGTTTGTATTACAAAAGCATAGTCTGAAATATGTTTACTTGTTTGGTGAAATGATCTCATTTAAACAGGTTGTTTAATGAAAACAGTTGGTGGATTGCAATTGTTTTAAGAGTTAGTGCTTATCATGCTCAGTTCATCAAACTGACCCATGTTGACAATTTTGCAGATGGTTGCCATAAGTGGTAAAAGCACGCAGATCTGATAGGATGTTCAGATTGTTTAATTTGGTTTTATGATGAATTATAGCTTGATTCTCTAAATGTACTATATGAGGAAAGATGTTCTTTTTCTGTTGAAATATTGTATCAAGTATGTTGAATGCATAAAATGTATTTGATTAGTCTGAAGGGAATAAAGAGAGATATTTGTTACTTATGTGTTTGTATTCTTATCTTGATAGTTTGACCTTCTTCGGTTCAAAGATCTTGAGAGCATTGTTATTATTGTATAATTTGGAGACTTTTGTGATTATCAATGTAAGCTTGCAAGAATAAGTGACTGAATACTTATGATTGTTTAGTAGTTCTAGTATGTTCTATCTAAAGCTAAAATTGGAATTTAGATCACTGTCTTTCTGGAAGCTAGGGTTAAAATAAACCTGAGCAGGAAGTTAAACAAGCTGAATAAATTATTACTTCCTAGTCTTGACCTAAGTCAAGACAATGTTTAATTGGATTCTTAATCACTATATCTCGATATTAATAAGTAAGATATAAATTCAGTTATGAGAACTGATATAAACCTAAAAAGGGTTTGGTTAGCAATCTCATGTGAAGGATGAGAGTAATTATCCAATTTCGTTGATATAGAATTATGTATATTCTATAAACTCCTTGATGGGACCTCTAGTCTTAATAACTTCTCTTGTGTATTGGGTTTTATTAAGAAAGGTCATTCTAAGGTGAGGAACCCAGGGATCAAGAAAGGATAACCTTAGGGGAACATCTTTTAGTATAATTTAAACTCACCGTGCGTAACACTTATTAATAAGTAGATCTTTTTGAGGTAGATTTAAAGGTTGACGGCACAAGTCAACTGTAGGGTTGTACCTTCAAGAAGATTAGGATCTTCTAAAAGATACAACAATGCAGGTGACTTATGACGACACCCTTTGCATTGATCGTTAAGATTTACACCTTAAACTCGAACAAGTTACTCTGGGACTGATTAGGAATGTGGTCACGTTATAAGGCTGCCTAGGAGACTTGGGGTATCTTGACACACTGGTTTAACTAGGGTTGACCGAGTATGTCAGCGTATCCCTAGTCCTCGGGAGCATCCATATAACGTTGTCACCTTACTAATCCGTTTCTGAGTGAATAACTTGGGATAGGAGAGACTGACAGAAGTCAGTATAAGACATTCTACATAACATAGGAATGGGGTGAAGGACGTATTCCAGATTGATGAGTATGCCGTCAAGGAATATGAGACATAAGCATTATGTTTCAAATCTTTGGCCAAAGTATCGCAAGCTGCTGATTGCGTTGTCCTAAGTCACCTAGTCTAAGGGATGAGATGCCGATGAATAATGGTAACAATTATTCAGATAGGTTCCTTAGACAGAGAATTCTGAATCCTAGATTAGGGAAGAGAGCCACAAGAGGGATGTGTTAAATAAAAACGCTAACTCTTAATACACATGAATAGATCGGTAGATTACCGAGTCATGGAATGAATAGATCGGAGGTACTCTGAGTCATTACAGCTGCATATGGTTATCTGTTATAAGAATGGTTGCTTTGATTTGTGAGTTCTAAATTATGTATTTAGAACCAGGAAGCATTTATAATTTTTTTTTTACTTGTTCTAATGTATAAAGTGAGGATGTTACACCCGAACACCCGCTTTCTTCCTTGCCACGTGGCGCCCTCTAATTCGTCATGGGGCCATGCCTCCATTTCTACGTTCAATCATTCGGAAGCATCAAAACTCTTTACAGGTCCACACTCCTCTTTTTGACCCTTTGAAAATGCCACGTGTCGCCCCCTAATTGGCTACAGGGGCACACATCCAATTTTTCCCTATAGAGGCCGCGGGAAACTTTTGTCTTTTCCAAAATTTGTAAAATTTGCAATATTTTTCCCAAGCTCTGAACCTCCGCCCCTTCATATAATTTTCCTTCATATGTGGTAAAGCGGACCACATTTTTGATCTTAAGTTTTTTACCTCCAAAGGAAAGGAATCCAAAACATTTCCATCAACCCTCTTCCCTCTATCTTTCTTTTGGACACGTGTTGGCTCCCCATTGGTAGCAGGACCATTTTTCATTTTTTACCTTGCAACCATAAAGGCAAAAATTCATAAAATTTTCCTTCGGCCCCTTCTTCCATCTCGTCTCCTGGACACATGTCCACCTACCATTAGGTGAGGGCTTTTAGGCCAAATTTTTACCTTAGCATCTGGGGCAAAAAACAATAAAATTTTTCCAAGTCCCTCCACCATCTGTATGCCCTTCCTGCCACGTATCCGCCTCCCATTCGTTGCGGGCCTTCAGGAAAAAAATGATTTTGAGAATTTTTCCAAAATGAAAACAAAAATCCTAAGTATGCCCCACCACCCACCGATCCCCCAGCCAATCAAATTGTGCCACGTAGGCACTTCACTGTAGCAAGCAGAGTCGCAGATAAATTTTTTCCCTTTGTCAAAATTTCAAAAGCGAAAAGTTAGAAATGTTTTCCCACAAATCCATGGCCAATAGGAACCCACCACATCACCAATGAGTTACAACGATGGATTTGACGGGCAGATGATGCCCACATGACCGTCAAAACGTCAAAAATTCAAATGATGCCCTAGAAATCAATTTTTTTAAAAGGAATGCAAATTTCTCAATTTTAAACCATTTGAATCACTTCTTGACATTGATTTCGACCTTGGGAGTGGGGAAAACACTTGCACAAAAATGGGATTCGAATAATTTCGAGTTTTGCATGATTTTGGCAAAGGAAACAACACAATTTGAAAAATATGAAGAGACTACGACATAAATTGGGGGGGGGGGGGTAAACATGGATTTTGTTCCAATTAGGGAAAAATAATAACAACTAAGAAATTTTTGAAGGTATTCAATTAGGGAAGAAAATTTGTGGACCACTAAATCAAAAAATGAAACATTTGTGAGCAAATTTGGTCATGAAAAATTAAGGCACATTATGAAAATTCAATAATGGGACCAACAGGTGGAAATTAGAAAGGCACCGAAAAATACTAGTAGCAGTCAACCTAATATAGCTACAACTTGGAAAATAGAAAAGGATTCTCAATTGAGGAAATGTCTATAGCTTGTGGAATCATAGAAGCAAGAGCTGTAAGATAGATTTGAGACTTAGGAAGAATTATTTGGAGGAGTGATAAAAAAATTATAATGTGAATTGCAAGTTAAGGAAGTAATCCTAGCAACATTGTAAGATGGTGGAAAGGTAGAGAAGAAAGCTACACCTGTAGACACAAAATTTGGGTCACACTCCCCTTGGTCCCCTTCAATTAATTAACATAACACATTTAACTAATCATGATCCCTTTACCCCACATTAATATTCATCCTCAAATTATTAATTAATTTAATTAAGTTAATTTGATCCTCACACCTCCACCTCATCCTGACACCTTACCCTGGACCCATTCTAGGGGAATTTATCTCACAGTGACCAAGTCATCACTCTCAAGACTGAGTCATCACTCCCAGTGTTGAGTCATTACTTGACCTAACTAGCTAAGAATTCTTCCTAAACCTAACTAGAATTCTTCTAAGATCTTCCTTCCTTCTCTCACATGAACTCTACTTCCCTAAGTGGAACCACCAAGGAAAGCATGCCAAATATGGGAAGATCTACCTATTTTTGGTAAATAAGACTATTTCACCCTAACTGATGCTAGTTTATCCTTGGCTGACGTCAGTCACCTAACCACCATCGGTTCCTTTATATAGAATTTTACAACCCTTTACGTGGGTTGGTCATTTAGTTCTTGGATCTTGATTGCATTTAAGTTCAAATCTTCAAGCCCTCTTGTATGCAGATGACAAACACACACAACCATAGTGTAAGACAAGCATTCAGTTCTCCTTCCAAAGCATTGTAACACTCATGGGAGCACATAGGTTGTACTTCCAAGACACTAGACTCAAGCACCTCTTCTCTAATCAACCATTAACCATATTTAATCACATGATCTAAAAAATACCAAGTAAGTACTATGATTTTAATAATTCCTACTTATCCCATTGTAGGTCTCTTACTTCTTTAAATATTTTATTTCTTTTGTTACCTGTACATCATCTTCTTCCCACTAACCCAATATTTAACCACCCAAGATCTTTCACCCTTCTAAACCTCCTTCTTAGTGTTCATGAGTCCTCTCAACCATATTATGACCCAAACCACACTACCCTTACTCTCTGTGTAATCACATAGAGCCTAATAACCCATTTTTAATAGTTCATTACCTATTTCCCCTACCAATGTTGGTTCCTTGACCACTGTCCGTATATTCGCCATATCGACATCGGTCACCAGATCGATAGCGGTCTTTGTGTCATTTTATAGTCTCATACCAGAAAGATTCCCACTCACCTAAAGCCAACCTAGACCTCAACCAATCAGTCCTAGACCCTTACAAGACCTTTGACATAGCTGTCTGACCTGAACAAACCCCTATTCTAATTAGATTTCGTGTTATTTTGATATCTAACATAAAATATAGCGTATTGTGTGTATGAGAAACCTAAATCATTACATTAAAATTTGAATTATTTATTTCAGTTGTTTATTCACATTGAATTGTTATTAAACAGTGGATTGACAACCTCTTTAGGAAGCACCATGCTTCCTGGATCTAGCATAGACTAGGTAGTCTGCTATTATATGCTATTTAATAATATTTTGTGGTCTTGATTTGCATCTATAGGTAGTCCTTCCCAGAAAAAAAGGAGTTCTCTATGATCAACTTGGATAACATCAATAATTCGTGCATTCTACCTTTCACCTTCACCACAAGTATTCCTCCTTAACCATTTTACCTTCTATCTATTTTTTCCTAGAAAGCATAAAACTTATTGGTGAATTTTTTTGTCAGTCACATGGTTTTGAATCGTAAAAATATAACGCTCTTGCGTTTCATGCTAGCCTCCAACTTCTCCCACCTAGCCCATCACCCCCTTCCATCTCATCACCTATGGACCCCAATCAGGCTCTTGCCATACCCACTGGTGACGAAGAGTTCACGAGACTCCTTGATCATAACCCCACCATTCTGCAGTACTATCTCCCTCATTCATCTACCCACGATTCATCACGATAACTTGTATATGGCATGCCTATGTCCATTCCTCCTACCCTCACACCCACTTCTGCATCAGCTACTACTAGTTTGGCTTGACCCTATTCCACCTTGCCACTTGTGGTTTCTTAGCTTGACCCTACATCATCGATATCTTCTACACATATGACATCTATTACACCTTTGAAGTCTGTCACTCCTATGATGTCAACCATGCCTTTATCAACCACCTTGAGTCTATGTCTATCTACACCCACCACCTCTCATATACCTATTGCATCTTAGCCACCATTGGTGTCGGAAGCCTACACTCCCTTCAAAACATCATCCTTTCCACCCCATAGTATCATCCTTTGATTGTTGCAAGATTCTTTACGTCAACTCCACCTACCTACACTTATCACCAACAACCCCCTATTTTATCTACCACCTATTCAAGATATTTTCCATCTACATATATTCCAACCTATATTTCTTCCTCAAAATTTTTGTACTCGACACCACCACATACTGGGATTCTGCCCACATCATACCCACCTCATCTACCCCCTTATACTGCAGGGGGTGCCTAGTCATCACAACTTATTAATGATTTTATCAAAATAATGATGGACAAGATGCATACATTGGAAGCATCTATTTCCAGCTCACATAACTCTCTAACATACGATGAGCTTTAAAATGAGCCCATTCACCCATGCATTCTAATTCATCCATACCCTCCCCATTGGGAAATGCCTAAATTCAACCTATTCAACAGTAAATAATAACCACAACAACACTTGTGCTCTTTTAAAGATGTGTGTTATCTAATCGCTCATGATGATGCTTTGCTCTTGTGGACATTCCCAGTGTCCTTGACAAGGCTGGCTTTAGATTAGTATAGTGTTCTACCTAGGCATTCCATATTTTCATTTACTCAAGTAGGTCAAGATTTTATAGACCACTTTTCTATCAACATTGTCAATAAAGTCACCATGACTAACTTGTACATGACATGCCAATATGAAGATGAATCTTTCACAGATTTTGTCACTTGTTGGTGGAGCTGATCAACCAACTCACATTAGAACTACCTCAAACTGAGTTAATAGAGTTGTTCACTAGAGCTTGTGCTAGAGACATCTCACCAAATCTCAAAGTTCAAACCTTCTGCACATTTGACAAGGTGTTCACTATGGCCTGAAAACTTAAAATTCATGCCATTGAAGAGAAGAAGATACAATTGTGTAATAAGAACACTAAATTTAAATCAAATGATACCTCTTCTTCTTCCAAACCGCAAAAAAATATTCGAAAGAAAAAGGATTTTCCAACTTACTAGTTTCGAAATATAGCCCATCTCACCCATCCAACCAATCAAAACCTTCTTCCAATCTTTCTCCTGTTCAGGATTTTCCATTTAAGCAAGAGCAATGAAAATATACTCCCATAGGAGAACCCTACTCTTAAGTTTTAGAAAAACTTCTAAAATCTAGAGTAGCCACTCTTCCACCATCCAACAACATACTAGTTTTGATCCCTCTCGTCCCGTGCCTGCATGGTACAAAGGAAATGATTACTACAATTATCATCACATTAGAGGTCATAACGACGATAATTGTGTAACTTTCAAAAACATCTTCCAAGATATGTTAGATAATGGAGATATCATCTTGGATAACCCTAACACACTAGATAATTAAAACATTCACATCTTCAAGAAGCCATTCCCAAATCACACTTCATCGTCTAACCAAACTGGAAAAACCTAGAACAATGATAATAACATTCATGAGGTTCATGTTGTTTTCGACATCATACCAGCTCTTCCTACTTAATTTCCTCCTACTCCATCTATCGAGGAGATTCTTGCATGAGCTCCTTCATCTACGGAGGGACCTATTTCATCTACTCATTTACCCATAGAGGAGTCTCCCTTATCTTCTCCTTCACCCACATAGGATTCCACCATATATACCGATGTACTTTCCCCACTCACCTCTCAACCTAATGAACAACCCGCATTACTTAGTCTTTTACCCACAGGAGAGTCATGATTACCTTCTTCTTCACCAAAATATGAACTTAACTTATAAAACTTACCATCTCACCTACCCATAGGGGATCCATTAGTAGTGTCCCTTCATATTGGTGATAATTCTCCATTAGAGGATCCTGTTGATATGCTCTTGTCTCTTCTACCCATAGAGTCTAAATCCAACCATTTCCCTATCTCACATAAATTATTTACAAGGATTAATACCAAATCAACATCATCCCCCTACATTGGTACCATTCTTAGATTTGGCCAACCACCTAGATTATGTTGACAATTCCATGCTTTGGGGATGCATTTGATTTCTTGTCTCAACTCAAATGCAGATGTTTCCTGCTGAAACTTCCAGGATCTATCAAAATGTGTTTCAGAAAACCAAACCTACCATGCCCATGCTAGTTGTAGCAGCCCCTTCTTCATCACCCTCACCCACACATAAACCTTTATCAACAACAAATTTTTTGTCTATGCCTAAAACCTTACTTGCACCTATACCTTCCTCCACGTCCAGACCCATTACCACATTAGGAGTCATGTTGACATCAAGTCTAGTCCATCCTCCTATAAAACTAGATTTAGCCGCATTTTAACCATTTGGATTCCTAGTTCAAGTATGAAAATAAAATTCTTCTACAAATAACCAAATATATGCCAAAAAGTACACCTTAAGGGCTTAGAGGTCGGGGCATCCCAGAAACCCAATCGGGTGAGTCGAGCGAAGGAACATTTTTTTATGCCAGATGTCTAAGTTTTGGGGAGGTTGATGCCTCCATAGTTCAACATCCCATGGATATAGTTAGGTGAGTTAAGCGAGGGAACCTTTCCCTACACTCGATGTCTAAGTCCTGGTGGTTGATGCCCAACTCAATTTTTGAAGAAATTTTTGGAGGAAATACAAGAGTCTTCATTAGTTGTTTTCTTAAGGATGATAAAAATTTTAAGAGGGGGGGTAATGTTGACATGAGTCTTCATCAAAGTTTGGATAAGCTACAAAGTTAAGGAGATAGCTGTGACATGAAGGAAAATGCGTGTCTAGAAGGTGAAGCCGTGAGACACAAAGATACCGTGCATAACTAAGGAAAGTCGTAGAAAGCTAGATGATGTTGTGGAATACTAGAAGAAATTGACATAAAGGCACACAACCGTGATACATAGAGGAAGCCACCAAAGAATAGGAAAATCCATGATACACTACTGGAAGTCGACTAAAAGATGTGTAATGAAGATGAATCACACCAGTACGAGACTAAAGCCGACAAAGGCACGAGTCAAAAGTACTTTATTTTGAAACATATTGGATCTTGTACATCTATTGTAATTAATGTATTATATAGTGTGCCTCATAAAATACCCATGTGAGAGTACCAACTTGAGATATTGCGTGAGAGTAGAGATAAGAGACTAAAAATAATAAATATGTACTCAAAAATGATGTAATAATGATTCAGGAATAAATAAATAATGAAGTTCAAAGCATTATTTGTTATTTGTGTTCATTTACATTTCTTTTCATAGCATATTGGTGGTGTATTTCCCACGTATATCCTTAATAAAGATCATTTATACCTAAGTCTCACGAGTTTTTTGGGGTTATAGGTCAACATTCATGGTATAATTTAATACATTGATGGACCGTGGAAGGCAGAACCTACATAATGTGTATCCATGTGTGACCAAGGAGCATATTGTAGGGAATATCCAAGTCCAAAACATGGAACCGGGTATTAGGAATAATAGGCCCAAATTCCCTAGGCAAAGTGATCATACTAGCTAATTATCACTCTATGTTGTCATAAGCCTTGATCATGATGATTTTAGGCTCCAATTTGTGTCAATATACCCCAGATGTCTAACAAGTTTTAAAGTATAGATATTTAGGATAGATCCACTGTCAACAAGAACCCTTTTTATCTTTTTACGATTAACAATGACCTCTATGTACAATGGTAGGTTATTTGTATGATCATCACTAGGAATCTCATGCTAATTGAAGGTAATGCTTTCATAGGGAGAAATCTATGTGATCAAGGATTAGAATTGCATAAGATCAATATTAGTTGAAACTCCTGACCCCTGATGTGTTTTTCAAAGAATGTCTTTATGGAAATTATATTTTTTGAGAAGATATAAGATTGAAATATTCATAGTGGTCTTCTCAAGTTGTTCTAAAATATCATAGTGACTATCCTAAGGGGTAGGTGGAGGAGGTTATAGGAAAACAAGGCAATCACATTGTGTTTTAATGGCACATTCTCATGCCTTAATCCTAATATTAATTACAGGCTCGATAGATGGATCAACATAACCAATAAGGGAATCAAAGGGATTAGTAGATTTGGAAACATGATTGGCACTTTTAGTTTGAGAAGATTGACCTTGATCTAAATTTTTTCCACTTGTTTATGTTTAGGAAATGACTCTTTGTATATTCCCAACTTTTCATTAGAATATTTTTTGGATACAGGTGAGTCTATCTCAACCTCCCACTATCAATATGGTCTTGAATGAAGTGTTTTAACTTCAAACATTTGTCAGTGAAATTACCCTTAACACGATGATATTCATAATATTCGTGATCTTTATACCATGATGGTTTAGGTGCATCATCTGCATACAACATAGTGTTAGGAAATTTGATCATGTTTACCATGTCTAATTGTTTTAATATAGACGACAAGGAATCCATGAGAGGAGTGAACAAATGCCTTTTAACTTCTAATGTAGCTTGTCCTTTGGTAAGCTTCAAAAGAACACTATTTTTGACTACTTACACACATTTTGAATTAGTTATACCATCACATACAACATTTGTGTTCTTTTTTTGAAAGAATTTAATCTTGTCTATAGGTTTGGTTTCATGATTTTCTCTTGAAAAGGGTTTCAATGTCCCTTTAGATAATAAAGTATTTTTTATCTCTCTTTCTTTTTCTATAACTTCTTTGAAAGTATTACCATAGTGCATTTGCAAGTGGAATTTTTTTTGGGATATTAAGATTTGGCCTAAAAATGCAAACCAATTATTTATTTTGTATTGAGAAAGGGAAGTGACTAGCTAACCCTCGCCATATTTGTAAGAAACCCGCAAAGTTCTCATTGTTTCATTGTTTGGAATTGTATAAGTCTAACATGGTGATGTCACTCTCCATATTGAATGAAAAGTGAGGTAAAAAATTTTCTATAAATTCCGCTCATGTGAAGATTGAACCTTTATGTAAATGGAGGAACCATTCGAGTGCCCGACATTCAAGACTCTGTGGGAATAGGAGAATGAGATAATTGTCACTATAGAAAACTTCTTGGCAAGCCATGAAGAAGTATTTAACATGATCATGTGGGTCACCCTTACCCCTATATTTATCAAATTTAGGGCATTCAAAGCGAGGTGGAAATGGTTTTGTTAACATCTCTCTATCAAAAGGATAAGGGTACAATTATTCAAATTAGTACTTTTTACTGTGTCCTACATTACTTTCTTGTAAATTGGTGAGGGAATTATTCATAGACTACCATTTGTGATCAAAGATTTGTTGACGTGTAGGTGAAGCAAGCATATATACAAGGTTATATTTAGACATTTCACTGCCTCATTTATTAGTGTATAGTTCATGATACACCACCTTAGGTTTTTCTTTATGTAGAATCTTAGTGAAAAACTCTTGATATGTAGCCTTGGATTTCTCTTTACATTAAGTTTTGAATTTTATTTCTAGGTATTTATGGACTTGTGAAGCCAAAATCACCAATTGATGGCTAAGGGCTTGTATTTGTTGTTGGATTGTGACATCCTCGTTTTAGTTTTCTTTGTGAGCGTCACGTGGAGGTGGTTTTTCACGATATTTGTGTTCTTTGTTTTCTACGTTTCCATCATGATTGATGTGAACAATGGGTATATAATAACTACAAAGTTTTTTAGGAGGTGTTTCTTTCTCTTTTTGTGGACCGAAAGTAAATGCATGTCCTAAATTTATTATGTCATCTATAGATCGAAGGGGTCATTCTTCTTATTCTTCCCTGTGAACCAGTTTTTGAGGATAGTATGGTTGAATTTAGGTGGCAGTTTAGCCCCTAATTATACGACACACATTAATACTTCATTTCTATTATGGAATAAAAAATTATTCATGTGGGCAGGGTTAAATTCAAATTTATCTCAAGGAGAGTTCCCCTCGTCACCACTATGGCCAATCATGTTATCTTCTTCAAATAAGGATTTTAATTTATCATTGATGAAAGTATTTGACCCTAAATTTATGTGCCCCATTATTGTAATAGGAGGCATAATGGGAAGTGTTTAACTAGGGTCTGATAAATGTGTACAAAGACTACAAGGACCCTAGGAAAAAATAAGTAGGTTGACAACTTCAAATGTCTCAATGCATGTCAAATAAGCAAGACAAAAAAACCTAAAGAATCAAGATAAATTGAATCAAGTAAGTACAAGAATAAAGAATCAAAGAATATGAAATTGTATGATGAGAAGAACAAAGGACAAGTCAAACAAGTTCTAAACAAGGATCAAATAAAAAAATTATCTACTCCCTATGTCTCAAATATGGTTTGATTGAAAAATAAAACACAATGTCAATACTTAAATAAAGTTTGGGATAAACAAGATTTAAGTATTAAAATGATGTTGAAGGGATTTCGATTCAAGGTATACCCAAACAAGTTTTAAGACAAACAAAGTCTAAGTTTCTTTAAAATGGAGGTTACCAATGAGAGCAACACAAAAATACAACTTTGATACTTTTAATCAAGATTTATAGGAAAAGAGAGATGTTAGTATAAAAATGGTATTGACATGATGAAAATTGCATAACAACGACACTTTAAAAAAACATAAGGCAATATTTGGTCAAAAACAAGGTCTAAGTATAACAAGGATTTGATACTATGTGAGCAACATAATAATACAATCTAGAAACTTAAATCAAGTTCTATAAGAAAGCAAGATGTAAGTATCTAAAATTTAGGGATATGACACAAGCAATGTAACAACTCTAGGGGAAATAAATGATGAGACAACCTAACTACAATAAGATGATCTTAACATGGGTATCAAGAAATAGGATAACAAAAACATGAGGATTTACTGACACACTTTCAACACTTAACATTCCTGTCGTGACATGTTCATGTAAGTGAATACAAAAGTGGTGGACACGATTATTTGTGGCAGTTCTACATATGTTTATTCTCTTTTGTCATAAATTACAATAAGAGAACAAAGGAGATAGATCAAACGGGGATGGAAAATATGTGGTGTAACTTTGGCAGAGTTTCACCTTGTCTTATTGTTGGTGAGAAAATTTTTCAAGGAAAAATTGGTTATTATATTACTAATGATCTAGGAATCTAAGTCCCTCTACTTAACTGGTGCAACTACCGTATATGCATGCGTGAGTAAAGGTGGATTTTCCTGGTGGCCTTGTGGCCGGGGATCCAACAGGGGCACTCCACTGACCTTACAGAAAAGATAGCAATATCTTGCTAGGGAAGACTTTTTCTAAGAGCAAAAAAGAGGAGTGATAAATGATATGGGAGAACTAACGTTGCAGGTAGAAAATCAGATTCCTGCACACACTAGTTATAAATTTTAACACATGCATTTATGAGAAGAAACAACTATGTAAATAGCAACAAGACCAAATAGAATTTATTGATCACAAAGTATCAAGAAACCCCTTAATCAAAGAAAGCTATAAAATCCTTCTTCTTGTATTGACTGCTTAAACATAAGTTATACATACTGTGGGAATGGAAGAAATTTGAGAGTGAAGGAAAGTAGAAGAAAATGTATATCTCCTTTGCTTTCTCTGAAATACAATGCACTCTTGAGTTTACAAGATCAATCTCTAACCTTTTGAAATGGGAATGGCTTTACAATTTATAGAATGAGAGGTGACTTATCATCTACCTCCCAATGGATTTTCATATGTCCTTGTGTAACTTAAAAATTTTCAACTTCCTAGGAGAATATTATAACATAAAGGTGACTTATTACATTAGGAACATTAGGACATATGAAAAAGTACAACCCCAACGTGAAATTAGAACATTAGAAAGTGAGAGAAAGTTGGGGGAAGAGGAAAGAGAAAGAGAGAGAGAAAGAAGAAGAGGAGATGTCATTATCGATGAAGTCTGCTGATCCTTGTCGATGGAAATCTTCAAATGCAGTGAAACTCTAATCTTTGAACTCCTTACACATTAAGAAACTCCTTCAAATTATCTCATGAAAGCTCGCCAAGTTTATATGAACTAAGATGGATGTCAAATGCCCTATGAAAAATTACTAGGATGATCCTGAGAAATGATGTTCCCCTAAATTATTATCCTTGTACGTCCCAATTGTGCTAAAACTGCTCTTTGATTGTAACTTACTATTTTTAGTAAGTGTGAATTTCAAGACAAGATGATATTTTTGATGACTTTTCCTGTGATACTCCCTCTGTGTTTACCACCTTCTTGATAGCCTATTCAAATGGTGGCTTATCTAAAGTAACATACCCCTATGTAGGAAGACATGTTATGTTTAGTATGTGCATCACAGATGTAAAATTACAACAAAACAAGTCGTGAAATTGTGGGTTTTATTCCAGGGGTCCATGCTCCACATTTGAGTAACTCCTTCATCTAAACAAGTGGAAAAATGATATTTTCATGGCATGGGAAGAATACTGAAAAAAAAATCCCTCCATATCCCTAAAAAATAGGGGTTTCATGGCGCAAAAAACTAGTTCACATGAAACAAGATTTTTCAATGACCATTGCTTCCAATTTTCGCGTGGTTTCTCCTACTAGAACCCTGAGAAGTGAAGAGGTAGCTTGCTGTTTTTTTCATATATTTTCTTCATGTGATAGGGGTGTGTAATGAAAAAAAAACATAACACTTCATATACATAAAAATAGGGTTTTCAAGGCATAAAAACTAGTTCACAGGAAACTAGATTTTTTGACAATCATATCCTCCAAATTTCAGGCAATTTCACCCACTGGAACCCCTGAGAAGTGGATAGGTAGCTTGCTGATTTTTTCCATTATGGTTTCCATTTATGGAGATTGGAAATTAGAGATTCAACTCTATTTTTTTATCCATTCAAGATGAAATCAACTCCATTGTGATAGGTTTGATGGGAAATTTAACTTTTTCTTCGTTGAGACGGAAAGGAGATTTATTCACTATGAACATTCCTTTCTATGAATCGGAGGTTTGAATATGAGTTTTTAGTCAACTTCAAGAGATAATAACTCAGTAACACATGGTTTTTCAATCCGTTGTAATTTTTTGCAAGATATGTTCGATTCTTGGTTTTATGGCAATGAAGTTTTCATACTTCTTCTTCTCTATTCTTCATTCTTTCTTCTTGGTTTGATCAATATTCCTTATGTGAACAGTGTGCCATCATGGAATGAAGGATAATGTGTTGTGATTAAGCTTTCTCAATGTTCATCAATGGTGGAGGGGGTGATAGTAAGTTTCAAAGGATTTTTGAGAAAGAACTGTGCACATGAGAGTTAGATGTTAGAAGTTAGAAGCAAGAGGGATTTTTAAATTTTGAAAATTCTCCAAGGCATGGAGTGAGGGAAATATTTCAAGGATTTATTTCCCTGACTTGTGAGGGACATCAAATTTCATGGTGGTCATGGAGCTGACATGTGGCGACGATCAGACGTAAGGGAATGAAGCCTAAAAAATCACTTGAAAGCATTGAGGGGCTGGAAGCTGGTCATATGGGTGACCAAAAGTATCCTCTAGAGGCTGGGTGCATTTTTGCATGTATGATGTCCTTGAAATGTGAGGGACATCAAATTCCATGATGGTCCTAGAGCTGACATGTGGAAAATATCCGACGACATGAAATTTGAGCTCCAAATTACACACGGGGCCTGAACTAACAATCATGATGGTCGCATGGGGTTCCATAGGTAACATGGGGGCTGGGTGCATTTTTCCAAGGTTTATGTACCTAAAACTTAGGTACATCGGGGACATAAAATCCTGCCAGGCTCCTGGAGATGACACATGTCCTCCTAAAATTTGGCTAAGTCATGAACTTGCTCCAAGAGGACAACATGTGATGATGATAATTTGAGCTCCCGATGGAATGTTTTGGAAAAAAATTATATGATTCTAACTAGAAATGAAATTTTGAATCCAATGGTGGTGGTTTCATGTCTCGATTATTCCATTTTATTCCTGAAAAATCATATTTTTTAATTGGTATTCCACTTATGCCTGAGAAAAAATTCCTGTAAACCTAATGCACCCAAGTGTTGTGAAAAATATGATTTCACCATCTTATAAGGCTTGAAATTATATTTCTGGAGATTTTTTTGTTTCTCCTAACTCCATCTGAAGCTCCTGTAATCACCTTCCGAAGCTTAATTTGGCTTGTGCATTGCCTAGGCTTTTGAATCCCCAACTTTGATGAAACTTCCCCAACTGCTCCAAATATTCCTCGAACCTTTCAAAATCACCTTCATAATGTTCCTATCCCTTTGGATTTATTTCACGTATGTTTTGGATTTTCTACTCCGCTCCATGGAAATTTCTCTAGTCCTAGGAAGGCCGGTGATAGCCCTTCCCACAACTATCTGTAGCTTGAAAACGAACTCCTAAAATCACCTAGGGGGAATGAATGGACTTTCCTAAATCACCTAGGGGGATGAATTAACACCAATCATGAGGTTACTAGACTAACTGGGTAGACCTAGGGTGTCTTGGAATGATAGGACTTGAAAAAAATTGGTACAAGGGTATCATTGTCGTACTTGGAAATTTTCAATTTCCCTATTTCACATTTACACGGCAATATACATTTCGAAAAATAAATATCAGTAGGTGTCTAAATTTTATAGTGTTGGAATAGATGTGAATTTTTACTCAATGTTGTACCTATGTTATAAATATTTTAAAGTAATCTTTTACTATGTTAATTATTGGTTTATCTCCCTAACACCCACAATGCTAGGTATGCTAGGTAGAATATCATCTCATCCAAAACTATAAACAAAAAATGACTTTATAATCCTTAATGTACTCTCTCCTTCCAATTGAGCTTTTTTTAGGGTATAAACACTAATCATGTTAATAAAATGTTATAGTATCATTAATTGTCTTATTGTTTTGCACCTAAAACAAGTCTTACTAAGGACCATTTCCTTGAATATTTTATGAGGTGGTAAATATACTTTATGAAAACTATCATATTTGGACAAGTGAGGCCATCATGTCTAGGTGTTATAGGTCTGACCATATCATGAATAAGTTTAACACCCATGTGCATAATATCCCTTGACACCCTAGCGGGTGGCCAAAGGCTTGCCAATATAGTTGGTGGTTTTATCCACGATTGATCTCATGTGAGATATAAATTATGTGAGTAGAAGATACATGTTGAATTACTTGCATATTAAACTCTTACAATGAAACCCCTTGTCGCTCTTAGATTGAAACCCCTTGTCGCTCTTAGATGAAATTTCTTCCTTGGTGAGTAGTAGTGGATTACCTGGGGTTGATCAAAGGTGTTGAGAATTAATGATTTCAAATTATATTGTAATGTCTTATTAGTATGGTGTATTTTTTTCCCCTTGGAATACCTTTAAAGTTAGTAGATTGCGGGACCTCTCCCTAAGGCTATTGAAGAAAGAAATCCTGATGCATAACTACCCAACGATTGAAATAATTCCTTGGGAGGCATCTGGAATGCATGAAATTGTTTCTTGTAATATGAAATTATTACTTGAGTGTCTAAGAGAAATGAAATGACCTGTAAAATATAGTAGAACCCTTGGGCGTAGATGGAAGTACATGAAACCTAGGATCACTCAAGAAGTATAATTAATGGCCTACAGAACATGTGGTTTCTTGTAAATATTGAGATTGAATCATTTAGATGATGAAAAAAAAAGTTTATTGAAATGTGAGCTTCTCACTTAAATTGAAAGAGAGTAAATTAGAAAGAAAAATCTCTATAATGGGAACACAGGTGTAATGTACCCTTCCATGGTGTAAACATTATTGTGAAAATATGGATTCCTAATTAAAGAAAATGAATTGTGAATAAAAAATGATATAAAACAATTATTTAACCCTCATAGTTGGCTGTAATAAATTGAAGATGAAAAGATTGTACCCTTAGTGTTAAAAAATTCTATGAAAAGAAACTTGGAACAAGTCCACTCTTGACCTAATAATCTTCCTTTTACTTTCCATGAATTTTATCCTCCTTGTAATGAAAGTATAATACCAATACAAAGTAAGCATGGTTCTTAGAAAATGAATTCTCAGGACAAGTTTTGGTATGCTCATGGGTTTCTAAATTCCTCTAATTTTTGGGTGGACCATCGAGTTAGCATAGCTATGTAATTAATGATTAGAGGACCCTCAAGTGCCTTCTAATGGAGGCATACCTGATAGGTGAAATGTTACAGTAAGAAAGTATGCATTACTCTAGTTCTTAAGAGGAACTTTGGATGTCCCAGGTTAAGTGTGATTCAAATTGATTATAGGATAATTAATACAAAGCTAGGATGGCTAAATCAGATACTAAATGCACTTTTATTGGAAAACGTTGTGTCATGGGAAGTTTCTATTAATAATGTTGGAGTATTAAGGAGTGGGTTTTTTTTATCTTTTGGTCATTTTAGGGAAATGGTGGCTCTAATGTGCAAGTCATGCGTTTCATTTTATAGTATGTGGGTCTATGGTTGTGTAAGCATCTCATGTGTTATATATGCAGTCCTAGAGTGATCTTCCATGGATGGTGTACAGTGACCCATCAATCAATGTAAGGAACCTACTCAACAGGAACCCAAAACTCGGTATTTTGTGTGTTGTATTTTTTCTAGGGCATAGAATGTGGACATTACATAAGGGGTAAGTGATTCAGATAATTTATACAAAAAATACATTACTAATGGTCAAAATTTTCAGAGAGCTTTGATGAAGCAATGCAGGTAGATACTGGTAAGAAGTCGGAGCAAGCACATGGATGAGGAGCATAAGTCTCTCATGGATAACCAAACTTTTCTCACATACAACACTATTTCATAAATAGGGATATAATGCTCATGATAGGAGGAAGGAGTCAAAAAACTAGATCTCTTTTCACAATCCCTACCTGGGTGTATTTTGAATCACAGAATAATAAGGAGTTCATATTATATTGAAAAGTGTATAAGGCTCATCTATAGTTATCAACAAGTTTATAGACTAGAAACAACACATAAATATTTGGCTTGTAGATTCATTGTCATCCTGTAGTACAACACCATAAATTCTATAAGAATACTGTCCTTTGAATAGTGGTAGTATTAGATTGTATACTTAGAATAAAATATTTTTATAAGACTGCATTTACATACATCAAGGTGATAGATACTAGGAGCTATATAGGTCAACACTCCCCCTTTGTCCTTTGACGTCATAAGGTAAAGAGGAGATGGTCATGCAAACTGAAGACCTAGCTTGTATGGCCCCCTTCAAACACAGCTAGTACATCAATGGTAATTAGAAGTTTGATAGCTTCATGATGGAGTAAGGTTATATCAGATGTCATTCTAACCATTGTGTGTACACTGTAGACACCTATAATTACGCCCAAGCAATTTAAATACTTAAATTGTGCTAATTATCCCCTTTCTCACAAATCAACGACATATCGTCAAAAGAAACTCATTTTCCCTCATATCATCATTAATTAATTACACTAAGCTAATTAATTAAGTTGCAATATCCAACAAATGCCCTAATTAACGACTTTCCGTTAATAAATCACCCCTTATACCTAGACTAATTAATTATTATTAATTAATTAGCTTTCCCTTCCATTTAACCAATAAATCAATATTTAATTGATTTAATCCCCTTATAATAGCCTAAATCGTACTAATATTCCTCTAATTGGCTTCTATAAGCTTACATCCTACCTATTAATTAATCACCTTTGATTAATTAAAATACCCTCCAACTCCCATGACTTGTTAAACATGTATTAAACCCTTCTAAAGTAAGGTTACCTTTAATAAAGCAACCTTATCCATTCCTAATCATGTTTTACCTTTATCCCACATTCATGAGAATGTGTTGAATCATTTATCCTTTGGGCTATATAAAGAGCCCTCTACCTACCTTTTTACTTACACCTAAACTTTCTAAGAGAGTAAATGCAAAGCATATAGCAAAGAGACTAAGAGCTTGCACCTTGCCCTTTTGAGAGTTCATCATCTTGAAGAGTTAAGACTCTTTCTTAAAGTGCTTGGGTCATATGGGAGGTGTCAAAAGGGTCTTGTAGCCCAACTTTGATTAGCCCCCATTCCTAGGTTCTTGGAGCATTAAGGACAACTATTTTGATAGCCATGGAGCTTACTTAGGTCCATTCATTTATTTGTTATTAGAGAATAGAGGAGTTTAGATATTTATAATTGTTAGTTTCAAAGTTTGTATTGATGAATGCTAGCATCTAACCCTTGTTTAATTCTTATCATGATGGTATTTATGCTTTGTTTTAGCTAAATTGTAGAACTATTTTAGGTGGTAGTTCTTACTTCATTTGATTTAGCATTAAGAAAAATATACATGTACACATTTGGCATGCCTGATGGGACTTACTCCATTGTCCTTTGCACTTAATTTCAAGTTTTTGTGGTTAAGTTTTATTTTTGGTTACTAACCCTCTTTTACACATGTTGATCTAACTTGTTTTTTTTAACATATTTTGTTGAGTTTGCATGTGTTGGGTCTTCCTTGTAGGTATGAAGGAGGTGAAGTGCTATCAAAATTGGAATTGAGGGGAAAATTTCAAGATTTCTCCATGTTTTCATTTTTAGAGCTTACTTTTTCAACATTCTACATGCTAGTTTTGTCAATTTCTTGAAGATTTTAAATTCTTGAGCATGTAGGTTAGTGTTTGATAGTGCTGAGTCTTCTATTTACATATTAATGTGGTGGGTTTCTGTCAAAATTTAATCTTGGTGAGAAAATTTCAAGATTTCATCATGTTTTCATTTTTTAGAGCTTACTTTTTCAACATTTTACATGCTAGTTTTGTCAATTTCTTGAAAATTTTCAATTCTTGAGTATGTAGGTTAGTGTTTGATAGTGCTGAGTCTTCTATTTACATATTAATGTGGTGGGTTGCTGTCAAAATTTAATGTTGGTGAGAAAATTTCAAGATTTCATCATGTTTTCATTTTTAGAGCTTACTTTTTCATCATTCTACATGCTAGTTTTGTCAATTTCTTGAAAATCTTAAATTCTTGAGCATGTATGTTAATGTTTGATAGTGTTGAGTATTCTATTCATATATTAATGTGATGTGTTGTTGTCAAAATTGAATCTTGGTTGGAAAAATTTGCCCATTTTGCATATTAAGGGACGTTTTTTTTGACATTTTTTGAGTGCATGTCAAGTGCATACCCATGAGCATAAGAGCATATGCGTAACCCATCTTCCGAAGGCCATAACTTTTTCTCCCGAAATCGAAATGACTTCATTTTTTTTGTCTTGGAAAGGTATTGAAGTCAAATATGCAATGAAAACATAAATTTGAGATTTAAAACTTACAGAAGTTGCAGGTTTTTCTGTTATTTTAAAACTGGTCATTTTCTAACATGTCTAATGTTTTGATGAATGTTGTATTTCCATGCTTACTCGATTTAGATCAAAGCATGTGTATGATCTTCTCTTGCACCTTTTGGTGATCTTGAGAATAAAAAATAAATTTGATCTATATATTTTTAACATTGGGATTAAACTTGGAAATTTGATTATTCATTTTGCTTAAGGGAATGAACCTTTTACAAAGCATTTTTCAATGGTCCTTTGATTTGAAGTTTTCCATTTCTCTATAGTTGGGATAAATTTTGTGTATGCTCTTCTCTTACACCTTAGGGTGATCTTGAGAATTAAAAACAACTTTAGTCTTCATTTTATAACATTTGGTAAATTGACAACTTCATCTTTCACTTTGGTTTAGGGGAATGAAAATTTATCAAGAATTTTGTATGGTTCATTGATTGAAAAGATTTTCTTTACTTTTTAGTTAGATTATTTGTTGTGTATTATCTCCTCTTGCATCCTTGGATGATCTTGAGAATCAAAATCAACTCTTAATCCTCTTTTAAATAATGTGATTTTCTTGGAGAACTACTAACGCTTGAGTGCAGGACCTAAAAACGCTTGTCAAAGAAAGGAGGAATCAAAAACAAAATCAAAAACTACTAATACAGTTGTTATACAGGTTGCCAAAAGATGTTCAAGCAAACCACACCTAATTAAACAAGATAAAAAGAACAACATATTTAAAACACTCTATTGCAGGTTTTGGAAAAGGGTACGTCCCTCTCTGCTCAGCTGGAACATAACCCCTTTGGTATAACGCCTTAAGCTACAACAATGGGGGTGGTTCCAGGAACCCCAAAGTAGTCCATGCAAGAGGGAACCTTGTGGATGAAAACGGGAATTGCTCCGCACTACCTACTTGACTATTGATTCCTTTGTGAGATAGTACTTACAGGTTGTCCATTGTGGCGACCCCAGTGATAGTACACGTAGACATACTAGTTGCCTATTGTTCTTGAAGGGGGTAAAGTAAAGCCGAGATACTCCCAAACTAGTCAGTGCAACTTTTTGGGTAAATCGTGCTCGCTCGTGGCAACCTTGTAACACCTAGGGTGAGAGAACCACCTAGGAGAATATACTTTGGCCAGGAGCCCACTTTGACCACTTTAAAATAGTGTTGAGTTATGAACCTTCTTTTTGAGAAACATGTGACGTATTACTTTCGCCTAGTTTTTACTTGCCTTAGGGCAAGGCAAAACTCTGCCGAAGTAAGACTAGCATTTTTTGTCATTTTTTTCTTGATTTATTTCCTTCATATTCTTTTGACACTTTGTTGATCAAAATAGGTGTGATTACCTTTGTATTGTCATTCGACTATTTCTCTCACTTTTATGTCCGTTTACGCCCATCCATGTTTGCGGTTGGGTTAGTTAAACGTCTAAAGTTAGTGGAGGCATTTTCACGTCATTTGGTAGCCATTGTGATCTTGATACCCACGTCAAGATTGTCATTATAGTTAGGTGTGGTTCATCACTGCAGACTTCCATAAGAGGAGTTAGTTTGTTTGTCTCGTATCATTACAATTTCGATATTTACGTCTTGTTTCTTGTAAACTCGACATAAATACCTATATTGTACGGTTACGCTACACACATTCTTAACTATTCCTAGCTATACTTTGAGCTTTTTTTTGTTCAGTTTTATTATTACCTCGATTTCAAAAGGTCGTTAGGAACTACCATTTGTGCGTGTTATATCAATAACACCTCGATATCAATACTCCACTTTCTTGCAAAGTGGGTTAACATATCTTGGTAATATTGTTGTGTCATTCGCAAATCGTAATTGACACTTTTTGAGATATAGGTCTTAATCAGACTTGAGCTTGCTCATCGTATATCTTGATTGGGAGATCGCATTTAACTTCATGTATTTATTTACGTTTTGTTCATTCCTTTGAACTTGGCATAAGTGGAGACATCTTGTTAATCATATGGCATCACAAATTACTTTGAAACGTAGTCTAGGAGGTACTTCATTTGATTAAGTTTTGGTACCAAACGATTGTTTCAATGGTGACTTTATCACTCTATCACATTAGTATTCTCACACTGTTAATTTACTCTTAACACGTACATCTTGTGTTTTACTTAGGGGTAGTCATTGAATTTTGAACAAATCTACAACTTACCTTAGTGAAATTTATCATGAAAACATGGCTCCCAAGACACGTCTAGCGTTACAGAAACAAACATATGAGGAACAACAGGTGCAAGCTTGGGAAACCTCTAACAGACAAGGGTCAAACCCATTTATCGGACACGATCTAGGACCACTATTTTCTAAAGAAAAGGAAACATAAGAAATGGTCGATCATAGTGGAAATGAATTAGAATCACCACATGCAGACTTTGATTTTGACCCCACTCTACTAGATGAGTTTCTCCTTAGAAACAAAGATAGAGTTTTGGCACGGGTCGTGGAATTAGGGGCCAAATTGCCCACCGAGAATGAACCAATATTACCTACAAATGACACTATTAAGGAAGAACACCCCCTTATCAATATGGAAGATATTTTAATAGGCGGGCATGCTTCCACTTCTTATGCAGAAAATGATAAAGTGGTAGGGCATAGAATACCCAGCATCAAAGTGCCATGAAGAAACAAGATAGAACATGAGATAGGTGAAGAACCTCCACAATACGAAGAGGAAGAACCTTTAGAAGAAGAAGACACAAACCAAGGCACAATCCAACAACAACTCAGTAACCTAAGCCGACAACTAGCTTTGCTTACTTTCCAGGTACAGAAAGATGCAAACAAGAACGTTCAAAAGTCAAGGCCTAAGTTTAGGATCCACGAACTCCATCGAGAAAACCAAGGAGAAGAAGACACGGGGTATCATCGTGTACACATCCCCACTTTTCCCACTAGAGAACACTTGCTCACATAAGAAGTGCAATATATGAAAGCAACACTTGTGAGCATACAAGAAATCAATATAAAGAGTATTAGGAAATACCAAAATGAAGAACTATGCCCCTATCCTTTTGACAAGAAAATGACCCTTCAACCCTTTCCAAAGAAATTTGATATGCCAAAGTTTGAAAAATACAAACGAAAGGGAGACCCAATGGATCATGTTAAATATTTCTACATGGCATGTCAAGAGGTGTCTTATAGTGATAACTACCTCATCAGACTTTTTCCTAAGAGTCTAGGAGGTCAAGCATTAGAATGGTTTACGTGATTACCACAAGGATCAATTTTCACCTAGCCAGAATTGGCAGAAATATTCGTGCGTCATTTCTCGTATAACATAGAGAGTGACATCACCATGGTAGACTTGTGCGGCACAAAACAATGCCCAAATGAGACCTTCGCCAGCTTCCTCCAACGATGGAGAGGGATAGCTAGTCGTTTCCCTTGCGCTTTCCCTGAGAAGCAGTTGGTCAGTATTTTCATCCCTAATCTCAACCCAGATATAGCTTTCCACCTCCAAATGCATTGTGTCCGCACCTTTGAGGAGGTTATTGAGAAAGGGTTTCAAATAGAAAAGGCTCTCATTGCCAAAGGCACCCTCAAAACCCAATCTAAAGACAACCAAAGTGTTAAACCCGCTGAAAAGCCAAAGATCTTTAACAAAAAGAAAAATGTGGTGGGAGACAGAATCACTGATTCCAAACGTGTTCAAACGGTCTAAACCAGTTAACCTTTTAAACTAACTAAGGGCCCAATTCAACCACCACTAAAGTGATGAACATTCACCTCCCTCAATGAACCATTGTCTGTCATATTAAAACAATTGGATGCGGCCCACATGATGACCTATCCTACAACACAACCATTTGATGACAATGCTCCTAAACCTTCATGGTATAAGGATCATGAATACTACGAAATGCATCGCATTAAAGGTCATAAGACAAAAAAATGTCTGCAGCTTTGCCACTATATTCAGGACCTCATTGATAATGGGGAGATAGAGGTGGATAACCCTGGCAAAATGTAAACACCTAACGAGAAAATGGGGATTTATAAGGAACCATTCCCTAAGCATGATAAGTCAGAAAAAAAAAAGCTGGATCGGGGAGACTCATCCTAAACCTATAAAGCTGCAAATTACTTGTATACCAAAAGAGATAACAATCATTATGATTCGCTTATCGGATGTATTCACTGCCTTGCTGACCATGTCAATACCATCCGGATCAAGGGAAAGGACTGCATTGCGGTAATAAGGTGTGCTCACCTCATGATTCTGGAACCCTCTCTGTTGACCCCGCAAACTGGTAAATATAACCTTTTAGAACAACTTGAGAGGACACCTGCTAAGATCTCGATCTTAGATCTTCTCAAGATATCTAATGTGCATAAGGACATTTTGTATCAAACTCTTCAGGGGTCGGGAGTGCCTTTAGAAGTTGATCCTACATACCTTTAAGCCACGGTGGAAAATATTGCACCCAGTGAGTATCTCACTTTCAACCATAGGGAGGTCCCTACAGAGAATCTTAAACATAATCTTCCCTTCTACATTGAGGTAGTTGTCACCCACAGGAAAATCAAACAGGTTCTTGTGGATAACGGATCTAGATTGAACATCTGCATGCTTAAATTAGTCAAACAATTGGGACATACGGAGGTAGATCTTGAGTCCCATATCATCACTATCACCGCATACGACAACGGGGAAAGAGATTCAGAAGGCACCATTACGCTACCCATGGAGGTGTGCCCCACTTGCCATCAGACAAAGTTTCACGTCCTAGACTTGAAACTTCCATTTAATATGCTTCTAGGCCGACCATGGATTCATGCCATGTAGGCCGTGCCATCAACATTTCATCAATGCATCAAGCTGAAGCATGAGGGACATATGGTTACAATAACAGGATATTCAGAGCCCTTTGCTCATTTTAGAGCTCTTAATAGCTTTGCACGAAAGGGTACATACGCATGTCCCTCCATAGATATAGCTGTCACTCTTCATTATGAGGCCATGGAATCTTGAGTAGATTCAAATTCTCTTAGTTCTTATGCTCATGGGGTGTCCACTTCCACATCTCCATTTGATTCATGGGAGATGAAAATTCTGGAATATGGCTGTGGGGAGTATAATGTACAACAAGCACTCTTGGTTTCTAACCTCTCCTTGTCGCCCAAGACTAGAGGTCAACCCAACTACTGCTTCAGAAGGCCTAGAGAGGAACAAACTATTGGGTCATTCCTACCTAGAGGATTGTTAGCTGAGGAAAAATTACTTGATCCACCTACTACTTGGGTCCCTAAGGACACTCAGCCATCTTGTTATCAAACCCCAGAATATGAAAAATATAGCAGAATGATGTACTCCATGGGCTACAAAGGCCTAAGATGTGGGAGGAATGAACAAGGGCAAAGAGAACCAGTCCCTCTTCCACATTTCAAAATAGAAATATATGGCATTGGGATTCGCCCTTATGGAGCACACCCCAACGATCAAGATGTGACTTGTTTTGAGCATGAGGATAGCTTTGAGTACCTAGAAAATGATACGGATTCCCATTGTAGCCTATATGAGGATCTGGCCTCCACAAACCTTTTCATGAACAATGTTGTCCTGACCATAACCCCCACTGAACCGACCCTTGACCTTGTGTACCCTTCCCTTGTTGAATGGGACCAACAACGTCATGTGCCACTAGATTTATTCAAGAACAACGAGGCTATTGCAGAGTTCATGGGCATAAGGGATACAATTCCCATTGGAGATCACAAGAAGGGTTTCTTTATTGACTTAGACACTTGCGCCTACTTTGGTGAGGAGGCTGAACTTCATGGTCAACAAAATTTAAAGAAAAGTGAGGGCAAGAGTTCTAAAGAAAAGCCTCGGCAAAAATAAAAGTCCAAGTCACACAGTGAAAACCTCTTTGAGGCACTGGCTGACAAACAAATAAGAAAATCAAAGGAAAAACAAACTGACCACGCCAAGGATGAAAATCTCGTAGAGACATCCTTGGATGAAGATCTCAACCTACCTCCCAATCCTACGCGTATGGAGGATTTATCAAAATTGTTAGTTGAAGAAACCATTGATGTCAATATCGGTACTGAAGAAGATCCCAAGATAGTAAAATTGGGAGCATCACTCTCAGCTAGATAATGAAAGACATTCACTATGTTACTGCGAGAGTTTATTGATGTGTTCGCATGGTCTTACAAAGACTTTCCTCGCTTAGATCCAACTTTAGTCGTGCACAACCTAGTTGTGCACACAAATGCTAAGCCTATCAAATAGAAGCTCTGAAAGATGCACCCAAGAGTGGCCTTGTTAGTTAAAGAAGAGTTGGAAAGGTTACTTGCATCAGGATTCATTAGGCCAATTGATTATTCTAAATGGATATCGAACATTGTTCCTATCTAAAAGAAACCTATCGGTATCTGAATCTACATAGATTTTAGGGACACCAATAAAGATTTCCCTAAAGATGACTTTCCATTGCCCAACATTGACATGATTGTTGACTCAACCGCAGGGTACGAAATGCTATCACTCATGGATGGATTTTTAGGTTATAATCAAATTAAGATCGCTGAGGAAGACCAACACAAAACAACTTTCACAACTCCTTGGGGCACCTTCTGTTATCAGGTGATGCCATTTGGCCTTAAGAATGCAGGAGCAACTTATCAGTAGGCCATGACAGTAATATTTCACGATATGATTCATGACATCATGGAAGACTATGTAGACGACATCCTGGGAAAGTCCAAAACAAGAGAGGATCATCGTATCATTTTGCGGTGTATCTTTGAACACTTGCGTGAATACAAAGTCAGATTGAATCAAAAGAAATGTGTCTTCGGTGTGTTATCTGGGAAACTATTGGGCTTCATTGTGTCGAGACGAGGTATTGAGGTAGATCCCCATAAAGTGTCTGCCATCACTGAAATGCCTCCACCTGAGAATATCAAGAACTGCGTAGCTTGTAAGGGAAAATTCAAGCCATTCGCCGCTTTATTTCCCAGCTTGTAGATAAATGTCACTCATTCACCCATTTTCTTAAAAAGGACATCTCTTTCCTTTGGGAACCCGAGCAACAACAAGCCTTTGCTTTGCTTAAACAATACCTGGCTAATCCACCTGTCCTCATGCCTCCTACTCCTGGAGAACCAATTTTGCTCTATATTTCCACAACGCAATACGCTATTGGTGCACTGCTTGCCCAATACGACCTTAGCCATAAACAGAAAGCAGTGTACTATCTGAGTCACACCCTCATCACCTATGAAATTAATTATCCTCAAATTGAAAAGGCTTGCTTGGTCATTTTTTTTACCTTTCAGAAACTTCACCATTACCTACTAAATACTAAGACCAAGCTCATATCCAAGGTTGACCCACTCAAGTATTTGTTGTCCAAACCTACCCTCATAGGTAGAATGGAAAATTGGATCATTCTAGTCAGTGAGTTTGATATAGAATTTTTCCATCAAAAATCAATTAAAGGACAAGTACTTGCCGGCCAGCTAGTGGAAGCACCTTTGTAAAGCACAAAACCTTTGAGTCTGGATTTGCTAGATGCATCTTTGCTCTACATTGAAGAATCTGTCATATGGCAGATACATTTTGATGGATTTTTTATGTTTCACGGTTCAGGTGCAGGAGTGGTCCTTATTACTCCTTCGGGTGATCCTATACCACAGGCTTTCCACCTGGCCTTCCCTTGCACGAACAACATTAAATAGGTTAATGATTCACAGCTAATCATTAAACAGGTTAATGATGAGTATAAATTTAAGGATGACAAGCTCATACCTTACAAAAAGTTAGTGGAAACTCTAAAGGAGTATTTTGTGTGCATCACCTTTGAGCAGATCCCAAGAGCGCAGAACAGATCTGCAAATGCCATGGCAACAATGGGATCTATGCTTCGTATTTTTCTAGGGAACAATGATATGCCATTCTTCATAGAAAATCTATGCCAGCCCGCATATGACATGCCAGAATCTTGCCTGGCTTATGAGGTTGTTGGTCCCCATTCCCCATGGTACGAACCCATCTTCACCTATCTTAAGGACAGTACTTTCCCTCCCAATATCTCCCATTCCGAAAAGCAAAGCCTGATCTCCAGATAGCCCGTTACACTCTTTTAGGAGGTAGACTTTATTTTCGTGGCTACGATGGGAATCTGTTACGTTGTCTGGATGTGACGGAGTCAATCCAGGCAATTAAAGAAGTACACGAAGGAGTATGCGGAGCACATACAAATGGAATGGTCTTGGATAAGAAACTGTTAAGAGTAGGTTACTATTGGCCCACCATGGAAACTAATTTTTGTAATTATGTTAGAAAATGTGTGCTTTGCCAAAAGTATGGAAATTTCATCCATGTTCCATCGCAACCATTGCAACCAATCACTACCCCGTGGCCATTCTCCAAGTGGGGACTTGATCTAATAGGGAAGCTTACTCCTACCTCATTTGATGGTCATACACATATCATCACAGCTACATAATACTTTACAAAATGGGTGGAGGCTGTCCCTTTAACCTATGTCATAGGAGCACAGATTTCTAAATTCATCATGAATCACATTATTTGCGGATATGGTATCCCTACAGCCATTGTTACAGATAATAGGAAGTCATTTAAGAACAAAATTGTGAAAGGTCTTTGCCAATGGTTCCAAATCAGATTGAAATGGTCCACGCCATATTACCCTCAAGGTAATGGACAAGCTGAGGCAACAAATAAGACTTTGGTAAGGATAATGGAGAAGATGGTTAGCAAAACCGGTTGAAACTGGCACCTACAAATCCACCCAGCTCTCTGGGCCTACCGAACATCAATTCACACTCCTACGGGTGCGACGCCATATTCCATAGTGTTCAGGACAAAATCTATCATCCCTTTAGAGATTGAACTCCCATCCCTACGAATTTCTCTTCGGGACTATTTGGATAAGGATGAAGATTATTGAGTGGCAAGATTGGCTAAGTTAGAGCTCCTGAATGAGAGGCGCATTTGCGCTCTTAATCACTTGAAGGTATATCAACACAGAATCTCCCGTAACTACAACAAGAGAATCATCCCTCGCCAGTTTGAGGTGGGTGATTTAGTTATGAAGGAGAACCAGTTCAACACCAGAGCCGAGTGAGAAAAGAAAGGGAAGTTTGAACCACACTGGTTAGGACCCTATGTCATAGTTGCCAAGTACGACATCGGTGCATACAAATTTGCTCACCCCAATGGTGATGAGATCCGAGAGCCAATGAATGCCATGCATCTTAAGAAGTTCTATGCTTGAACATGGTGCAAAAATATTTTTTTTTACAAAAACAACAAAAAAAAATCAGAAAAAGAAAAAGAGAAAACAGGTCGTCCACTAGTGAAAACCACGCAATTGTGGCACTTTGGACAAGTCCTTGGGTGAAAACCAGTTTCCAGTGCCTCAGGAGGATTCGTTGTTCACAAGCATTATGTATTAGAAGGGTAGTTGTCTTTGTCCTAGACCTAGTTCTGCCTTCGAGTTTCCTTGTGCACACCATCTTGTCCAGCCTTGATCCGGATTTTCCTTCTTCTATTTGTCTGTAAGGGACGTGGTCTTTCGTTATTTCCCATCTTACGTTGGGGGCAACTCAACGACTTCACCTTCTTGTTCATAAGCGCGTGGCTTTTGCCCTTGTATATTCCCCACCTAATGCTAGGGGCATCCATGCTTTCTTGGTTACCTGCACATAGCTTTGGAAAACTATTAAAACCACAAAAACAATATAAAATTGTTTCGAGAAAAAAACAAAAACAATAGAACATTGTTTCGAGAAAACACAAAAACAATAGAACATTATTTCGAGAAAAACACAAAAACAATAGAACATTGTTTCAGAAAAACACAAAAACAATAGAACATTGTTTCGAGAAAACACAAAAATAATAGAACATTGTTTCGATAAAAACACAAAAACAATAGAACATTGTTTCGGGAAAACACAAAAACAATAGAACATTGTTTTGAGAAAACACAAAAACAATAGAAAATTGTTTCACAAAACACAAAAACAATATAATTTTTTTTCACAAAAACCTAAACAATAGAAAATCGGTTTATGAAAACATATCTTACAAAAATATTTACTTGCATTGTCTTGCTTTCTTGCTTTGCTTGTTGCTTGTATAGTGTTTTACGTGCTTTCTTTTGAGTTGTTTGTTACTTGGGTGTACTTTTTCATAGTTTATCTTTTCTTACTTAGAATAGATTCATTCTTGCTTGTGCATATTGTAGTGGATTTCGACATGCTAGTGTGTTAATTCTTTATTTCTTTCTTAATGCATTTGGTTGTGTTTTGTTACTTGTTAATAGGGCATGGTGATTCATGGTGTATTACATTAATTCCTGGTATTATTTGTAGCATTTGGCTGTGTTTCTTACATTTGCTCTATTTTGTTATCATTCACATCACATTACCATCACTATCATTACATCTAGCATCATCTATACATCATATATAAACAAAAATGCTAAGTTTTACATCATGCATGTATGCTAAGCTAATCATCACATATCATATCATCAATGGGGGCAAGAGGGGTTGCGCATAATCAAAAATCTATCCCCCCCTGCACCAATATCATCATATCATCCTATCCATATACATCAAAATAACAATTGAAGACAACATTGATATTGTCTACAGATCTATAATCTACAATCTACAGCACGCCTCAAATGATCACGTGCAATCACCATCTCATGAGTGTCAGAGCCTCATGGTAAGTTTGCTAAACTGAGCAGTTAAAATGAACTGATTGCTATGTTTTTACCCCCCTTGGGGGGTATATTAACCTGTTTTTCATTGATCAGACGGCCGTGACACCCGTTTAGATCACTATTTTCTCCTCTGTTCGCTGTGGAATAATTATTTTTAATTAAATAATTATTTTTCTCTTATTTTTCATTGTATTGGGGCATTTTTTGTCCAATACCCCTTTCTTCTCCTCAGGACAATTTTATTGCTCCCTGGTGATTTTTATTCTTCTTCACACCCTCGTAAATAATTATTTTTTCTTAATTTTTCCACTAAACAAGGACATTATTTGTCGTTTGTTTTTCTTTTCTTCCACCTAGGGCACTTTCTGTTGCCCCTAGGCCCTTCTTTTTCTTATTTTACTTTCTTCTATTGTTTATCATGGTTCAGAAATCCAAAACAAGACAAACATTTACTATATCAAAAAAAATAATCTAAAAACAAGGCAAATTTTTTCAAAAAAATCCTAAAAAGTAAAACACCCTACAAAATGGTAACTTGCTTCTTACAGCTGAAACTTGTGTATTGCGCATGGTATTTTCTCCATATCCTATTGGTTTGTCTCACATTTTCCTTGATTAATATAACTCGCGGATCACCGGATTCACAACCATTCACAAAATCTAGCTGCTTGTTTTGTCTGTACTCTGGGGCACTTTTGGTTGCCTAGTGTTGTTTCGTAGCACACAAACGCTTTTCATGGACCCCGTGTCCATTTTCATTTCCCCTTGCATGTATCCTTGCTTGGGGAATCATTTTTTAACCCTTGTCATCAATCATGAACTTGTGGATCTCTCCAGCACTGATAACAAAACATCTGTACAACTGTCTTGACCGTTGTTGGGTTGGATATTTGCGTTCGTACTTGTTTTCCCTGTTAGATGAGCTTGTTTCCTTCTCGTATTGCATTACATTTTTGTATGTTACATGGAGTGGGTACTTTCAGCAATGGAAAATTGTTCTTAGTATGGCTTTTCATGTCATTCTACCTTTGTTGTATGCTTATATTTTTCATAAGGACTGATGATGTAGTTCCTATGACAATATGATGACATCAAATTGGTTCCAAATAAATAGTGGCTATAGGTTAAGCTATTCTCTCCCCTCATCCATGTTTCTTCTACACCACTTCCCTTTCACCCCTAATTCTCCCTCTCCTTGGGGCATCCTACCTTGTCCCCATTCTTCTACCTACATCTCATCTTTTTTGATCGTCGATCGGCTTCCTTCATCACCCCATCGACACTCGAGGGGGCATCTCTCCCTCCTACTAATTTTTCTTCTATCCCTTCAAAATATCTTCTATCTACTATATTTGAAGTGGCATCACTTACGCCACCCCAAAGAGGGGCAAATGTAGACACCTATAATCACGCCCAAACAATTTAAATACTTAAATTGCGCTAATTATCCCCTTTCCCGCAAATCAACGACATATCGTCAAAAGCACTCATTTTCCATCATATCATCATTAATTAATTACACTAAGCTAATTAATTAAGTTGACTATCCAACAAATACCCTAATTAACGACCTTCCGTTAATAAATCACCCCTTCTACCTAGACTAATTAATTATTATTAATTAATTAGCTTTCCCTTCCATTTAACCAATAAATCAATATTTAATTGATTTAATCCTCTTATAATAGCCTAAATCACACTAATATTCTTCTAATTGGCTTATATAAGCTTACACCTACCTATTAATTAATCACCTTTGATTAATTAAAATACCCCCCAACTCCCATGACTTGCTAAACATGTATTAAACTCTTCTAAAGTAAGGTTACCTTTAATAAAGCAACCTTATCCATTCCTAATCATATTTTACCTTTATCCCACATTCATGAGAATGTGTTGAATCATTTATCCTTTGGGCTATATAAAGAGCCCTCCACCTACCTTTTGCCTTACACCTAAACTCCTTAGAGAGCAAATGCAAAGCATATAGTAAAGAGACTAAGAGCTTACACCTTGCCCTTTTGAGAGTTCATCATCTTGAAGAGTTAAGCCTCTTTATTAAAGTGCTTGGGTCATATTGGAGGTGTCAAAAGGGTTTTGTAGCTGTGATTTAATCACTTATTCCAAATTTAATTCACCCCATCACATCTTACCCATGAGTGATTAAATATTAAATATTTGATTACGCTTCTTCCCATGCATCTTAATCACTTATCCACCCCAAATTTATTCTATCTATGTATCACATCTATTTTTCCTCTTCCCTAAGCAGGATATTTCCCATATTCGGGATAAATCTTATCTTTCTTGAAATCGCTCATTTTGGCCATCTCGGGAGTCTATTCTGCGATCGGTGCCGACCCATATGGTCGGCACCGATTTTCTAGGAGCGGCGCCGATTATAAAAGAAAGTCCAGAACTCAGTTCTAGGGACCGAAAAAGAGACCACGAACGAGCGAAAAAGCGAACAGACGAAAAAAAAGAAGCACTTACGCACGAACAGAGAGCGAGAGAGATACAGGTTGTGAGAAAGAGAGATCTTCTTAGCATCAATTGTATCAAATTAGGGCAGATCCTGTCCGAATCAATCCCTGAGAGGAGCACCGTTACTCTGTCCCTGTCACATCAGCATCGCACACTATCATCTGGTGACTCTGTTCCAGTGTCTCGCCAACTTCGGCACATCCAGCAGACCACATTCATCTTCTAATTCCCGAATCTTACCGCACAGTCCTTGATTGATCGATCTGTCTTTAGTCGACGCCAATCTAACCCAGTCGACGCCGATTAGTCTCAATCGACGCCGATTCTACCCAGTCGACGCCAATTTCCCTGCAGACAGGTAAAAGGACACAGGTAACACAAATTCAGCATTATTTCCTAGTTCCCTGTTTTCTGTACTTTCTGTCTGCTGTTTAGATTCTGTCTTATTACTGCAATCAGAAAATCTAGTTTTTACTTACATATTTTATCATGTATGCTTCTTTTCTTAATTGAAAACGTGGACTGACATCTGCTGAGGAAGCTTATCGCTTCCCGGACCCGCTTCTCGGGCAGTCCACCTAAATATCTTTTAATGTGGTCTTTTTCTGTCAAGCATCGGCGTTTTGCAGGTTACTCGGATCTATTGTGCGAATTGCTCGTGTATGCCCGTCTTATCTACATCGGCTTCCTCATCCGTCTACATCTTCATCAGGTATCAATTTCATTGGAGTTTTTCAGGGTTTTTGTGTTTAGTTTGGTGCATTAACTTGGACAGGTAACAAGCGCGAAATTCTTGATCTACATTCTGGCACGCCCGGTGGGACCCAACCAAAGTCCCTTTTTGGTAAGTTCATTTCTTTTTTAGTTTTGAGCTTTGTTCTTTTTCTTCACTGATTTCTATCAGTTCTGCTTGAGCATCTCCTTTCATCATTCCAATCTTGATTTTTATGCGGAATCGTTATTCGGAAATTTTTCTATTTTCTTAGAATAGAAATTTTTCGTTTCACCATTATCCGGATATATCTTTCTAGATTTTTTTTTTTTTTTTTGTTCGGTGTTTGCTTAACCTCTTCTTGCGGAGCACTTTGCTTGTTCGTGGGATTGTTCAAGCGGAAGAGCTCAACAACGCGCTTTTTGAAGTCCACACACTTGGAGAGCTAAATCTACAGGTATTCCTCTTTTACGGTGTTTTTCTCCTTTTTAGGATTTCTTTGTCGGTTGCCTATCACATCCAAACACTTCAATTTTTGGTGCTTAAAAAGAACTTAATCGCATTTGGGAAAGAATCTGTTTGACTTGTCTTCATCGCAATCAAACACTTCGTTTTTAAGTGCTTAAAAAGAACTTTTTCTTTGTCATTGCTGCATGTTTTTCATCTAGTTTTAATTAGGCTGGAAAATTGATCAAAATCGGTAGTGACACTATTTGATTTTTATTTTTCACCCTTGCACACAAAGCCAAAATCACTAGGTATAAAGCATTTAAACAAAATTCCTTCCCTGGCCTCGCCTACTTGGAAGTGATATCCAAGAGGAAGAGCCTACGTGGTACTTAGGCCGCGCTATAAATTCACGGAAGATTTTGGTATATATTGGCAAAGCACCCGACTCCCTTATCGCAGCGGTGTGTGAAGTGTGGGGGTAGGCCCCTATATCAAGCCACGTACCGGTCTTTTACTGAAGTGCCTTCGGGACTCCTCACCAAACATTACCCAAACCATCCTTAGTTTTGCTATCTGAGTAGTTCCTGTTCTAAAAAGCCTTCCCTAACATTTTCTTTTCTTAAAAGCATCAAAATCTAAAGGAGATAATCACTTGCGCTACTTGAATTGTCTGTGCATTAGTTAGGTCAATCTTCTTTTCTGCGTGTTTATGACGGTTATCACTCGGTCACAATCTAGAAGAATGGCTCAACTGGTTCCTTCTTCCTCTGAGATCACCACTAGTGTGGAGGTTACGACACCCCCCCAATCTTCCTCGGGACCACTGTTAGTTGGTTCCCCATCATGGTCATATAATCCTTTCTATCAAGCCAAAGCAATCCCATCACGTCCAGCTTCCCCGAGTCCTTCGGAAATATCATCTGGCTCGGAGTATGTTCCCCGCGGGGATCCTGAATTCTAGGCATTCCTCGACCGCAATCCGATAGCCCTCATGGACTACCTAGTACACAAGTCTATTCAAATATCTGATCAAGGACCACCAATCCAACAAGTGTACGATTATCCTCGTGGATCATCCCAGGCCTTTGTAGAGCAGTTTGCATCATCTCTCTTGCCTCGAGTCACGGAGAAGGGCGAGGCCCCTATGCCTCCCTTTTCTCTTCCACCTACCATATCGACTAGTTCTCAAATAGTCTTACCTATCCCTAACACCGCAGTTACCTCGAGTATTCCACAACCTACTTATGAGGAGTCTTCTACCCTGGCTATAATGAATGCGTCTGCACACCCGCATATTGCTGTTAATTCATCTATGCCCTCCATCGTGTCCCAAGGTCAGTACCTCTTCATGAGCCAACCCCCTCCGAATAGTCAGTTGGCTCCTACTTCTCGTCCTCTAGGGGGTCTTTCTTCCAATATTCCAGCAACTGTCACCTTCGCCCATCCTCTAACATCGGCACCCTTAATACCTAATCCGGCAGTAGAAGGCCCCTTTCAGGTCTTGTTCCCCAACATGTCCAATCCAACCAACACCCATGTACCTCAATCTGTCCCGATCCAATCAACAAACATAGGAGTCCACCAATCACAGGCTCCACCCGTCATCCAACCTTCATTTTCTCAATCACTTATTATCTCACAGCCTGCCTATACGCAAGCCACCTCACAGCAAATACCCCACCCGGTGTCACCCAGAACACCTGGTTATTCCTCTTATCATCCTATCCATCAACAGATGAATCCTCCATTGACACCTCAACAACATCCACCACTTACTTCTTATGTAGGACATACCAATGTACCTCCTCCTCAATCTGACGTGGTCCAAATTCTCTTCAAGAAAATCGCAGACTTGGAAGCCTCCACAAAAGGCGCTCATCCTTCATACTCCTTTGAAGAAGTGTGTAATGAACCCATTCACCCCTTAGTAGCTTTCAAGCCTTATCCTCCCCAATGGGAACTTCCTAAATTTTCAAAATTTCATAGTCGGGAAGACCCTCAACAACATTTGCGAGCATTCAAACATGCTTGCTACCTCATAGTCCAGGATCAGGAGCTTATGCTGCGTACCATTCCTATGTCTCTAGCAGGTCCTGCTTTAGACTGGTACAATAACATTCCTCAACATTCCTTGTTTTCTTTCTCTCAATTGGCCCAGTTGTTTGTTGAAAACTTTTCAATAAATATCGCGCATAAGATCTCGATCACAGATCTTTATAACATTCGCCAATTCGATGATGAGTCTATTGCAGACTTTGTCTCTCGTTGGAGAGGGATAATCAACTAATTGTCTTTCTTCCTTCCTCAATCCCAACAAATCGAGTTGTTTACTCGATCTTGTGCTAATCACATTTCTTCTACTTTAAGGATCCAAACTTTTCATACCTTTGAAGAAGCCTTCACGATGGCACGCAAACTTGAATCTCGCACCATTGAGCAAGGGAAGCTAAAACTTCGCTCTAAATCTAAACCAGATTTTTCTCGGTTTACCAAACCAAATTCTTCCCCTTCTAAAGACAAAAATCAAGGATCCACCAACGCTATCGTATTAAAAGCATCACGAGCCAACAATACTTCTAATCAAACATCACGAAGAGACCCCTCATCCTCTCGAAAAGGGACTTCATCATCTCGATCCTTTGCTCCATTGGGGGAATCATATGCCTCTATCTTAGAAAAAATGTTGGAAGTTCGCATGATCGAACTTCCCCCCATTAGGAATATTGATGAAAACCAAGAACGTCCATTCTGGTACAGGGAAAATGATTTCTTTCATTATCATAGAACCAAGGGTCATGACATTGAACGATGTGAGACTTTCAAAAATCTTGTCCAGAAATTCATTGATAAAGGCGAGCTCATTCTGGATAACCCAAATGCTCCTCCAAATCAGGCACTTGATGTTTTTAAACAACCTTTTCCCAATCATGCCCCGAACCATAATGTTTCAGAGTCTCAAAAACCAAACACCCACACTATCAACTTCATCTCTACTGAAGAATCTTCTTCTGAAACCAAGCCATCTGCGAACACATCAATCGAATCAGAACCTCCTTCCACTTCGCCAATCACTGAAATTCCACCATCTTCCGATAGCCCGTCTTTGAATATTCCTACATTACTAAGCACAGAATCATCTCTCTCCGCTCCTTTGTCTGACCTTCCATCCATACCCGAGACAGTGTCATCCTCATCTGTCTCATCATCAGACATTCTTTCAATACTCGAGGCAATTACATCCCTTCGAGTTTCCACTACAGACACATCTACTTCGGTTGCTCCCATTCCTGCTGCAACTATGCCCTTGGTGAACGTACCTATAATTGTGCCGACTTCGACGGAAGCGTCTTCGATTTTGACCCTTCCTATCTCTTTTCCTATAGTAGTTTCACCCATGATTACTGCATCAGAAGTAGTCCCTTCGCAAGGAACTGCTTCTTCATCACCCCCTTCTTCCATCACTAATGTTACTTTGCCTATTAAAGAAAAATCAAAAGAAGTAGCACCAACACCTATACACTCGGTTCCTAAACCTAAACCGAGACAACCAAAATCTAACGTTACACCATCAGTACCTCCCCACCTGCTTCCTCTGAAAAGGTTACAATCACCTTATGCCGTTGAAGTTGTCACCATCCCTGAAAAAGGAAAGCCCATATTTCGGACCATCAAGACTCTTGGTGCTCTTCCACAAAAATCTCTCTCTACGCCTCATAAACGATTGGATTTGCCCGCTGAGAAGGCGTCTTCTTCTACACACTTATCAAAGCCATCATATTCTTCTACAACACATTCTTCACCAATACCCCGAAAAATAGACTTACCTACTAAAAAGACGTCACCTCTTCTATCAGGATCATCATCTTCATTACCAAAAACCAAGGCACTCTATGGTCCTCTGATTTCACCTACTTTGGGAGCTTCTTCCTCTTCTAAACTGACATTATCTAAATCATCAGTAAAGTCGACCAAGCAACCCCCTTTGTCTCCAAAGACCGCAAAATTTATCACATCTCCATCATCTTCAAAATCTATTTTAGGGGCTCCTCCTCCACCAAAGTCAATCATGTCTCACTTACTCCCATCTCAAGTGCCCAAGACTGCTCCTCCAAATGTCCAAACAAATAAGAGGATCCCAAAAAAGACTGTTAAACCTAACATGCAAGTTCTTTTACCTCGGCAATCGGTTAATGTAAAAGAACCACCTTCATCATCTCTATCCTCCTCTTCGTCTACCGGATTCTACACCAAAATCCTTCATCAACTTATCCAATCTTCATCCATAACCCTTCCTCCGATTAAACCTTATAACCCTAAAGGAGTTAAACCTACCTGGTTTAACTCTGATCTGATTTGTGCTTACCACCGTACCCCGGGTCATGATACTGAGGGATGTAAAGCTCTTCAAGCTGTTGTGAACAACCTTTTGGAAGAAAGTGATCTTTTGCTGGAGGAGGAGGAACAAGTACCTCCTGTCACCTTAGCCCCATCTGAGCCCCAACGATCCACTCAGACCTCTAGTGGTTCCACTCCACTTGATCTTCCACCTTCTCAAATTGACACAATCCATATCGCCACTAGAACCCAACACTATGATAACCCATCTTCATCTTCAGCATCTCGACCACGGGTTGTCATTTCTGCAGCCCCTGAAGGCATTTCTCCTTCCTCATCAGCCCCACGACCCAGGGTATCTATTCATGTTGCACCTCAGGCTCAAGTTCCTGTGTCTGTTGAGGAGAGTGTTATGAAACAACTCACCCAGGCTCCAGTCAAAATGTCTCTTTTTGACCTCATCCAATCCTCTCCACAACATCGCCAGGCTCTAATCGATAATCTGCGTCGCATCGCAGTGAATTCAGATGAGCCCCAGCCCTACGAGTTGGTTGTTGGATTGAATAGACTATCAACCACCATTTCTTTTGAAGATTCAGAAATTCCTTCTCTTTCTTCCGAGGATTTGGAGGCTCCCCTCTTTATCACAGTCCAAATCAATAACACAACCTTAAAACATGTTATGATCGATAGTGGAGCTGCACTCAACGTCATCTCCTCACACATGTTTGAGCAACTTAAGTTACCAAAGAATGTAGTGTCACCCCCGCCTTTCGCCCTTTGATCATTTAACGATCAACTAGCAGTTACTTTAGGAACTATGGTCTTACCCATTCGAGTAGGTAAGAAGCTGCTTCATGAACTCTTCTACATTGTCGAAGGAAAATTCCACTATAATATGATCCTCGGACGCTCCTGGATTCGCGCAATGCATTGTGTCCCATCCACCCTCCATCGATGCCTAAAATATCAATATGAGGGCAAAATATATACTCATCCAGGAGATCCTTTTCCTTCTGCACAATGCGACATGACCACAAGATCTGCCCCTTTAAAAGAAAATGCATGTTCTCCTGACGGGGCCTCATCTTCTTCCATACCTGCAACCAAACTACCGGATTTACAAAATCTAGAAGAGACATTGCAGCGTTTCTCACTAGGAGAGCTTCCTCTCTTTTCTTTTGATGCCCATCTCAAACCTAATGAGTATGGTAGACCAGACAAACAACCTGAATATCAGCCAGGTCTCGGTTGCGTCGTCACCATTGGTCTACCCAATCAACAGACTAATTTCATCTACGGTGGTCTTGATACACCTCACTATCAGCTAGATTCTCCTCCTAGGACCAAACCTTACTTAACAGGGTTTGATTATCTACAGAATCCCACGTTTGCAAAAACTTATCTATATCGATGCGCGTGGAAAGGATTTGGCCTGGGAAAATATGAACAAGGTATACATGACCTCAAACCCATTCCTACTCTCATGCCACATCAAAAATTTGGTTTAGGATTTAAACCCCTTTCAAAAGCCACCGTCACTATTCTCGATGAGCCTCTTCCTACTGAGGAACCATCTTCCCCCACTAAGTCAGAAGCATCACTTGATGTGGATGATGACATTTCCATCCCACCTAACTTTTTTTTTTTGATCAATACCGTTTCCTTAGGGCCGTTAGCCTATGAGACTAACAATCGGTCCGCTTCTATACCATTAATCTTCCCAGAAATAGTTGGAGACGACTCTCCTACTATCAACACTATCCACTGTGCGGATGACGATTCCGTCCTCACCTATCTGGGAGCAGAGGATTCTTATCTTCCCAAGACTATTCCTTCTAACACGTCTAACCTTCTCAACGAAGCCACTGTCGACCTTAATATAGGGACTTCTGAAGACCCTCGCATCATTAAGGTTGGCCAGTCTCTTAATCCACAGGAATTAGGGGACTTTACCACTTTTCTTTCCAACCATCGTCAAGCCTTTGCTTGGTCATATGAGGATATGCCAGGACTCGATCCCGATATTGTGGTCCACAATATCGTTACTCTTCCCAACATCAAGCCAGTTAAATAAAAATTACGTAAAATGCACCCTAGAGTAGCCCTTCTTGTTAAAGAAGAATTGCAGTGCTTGCTCTCGGCTAACTTCATCCAACCCATCGATTATCCACAATGGGTGTCCAATGTAGTACCAGTAACTAAGGCTACTGGGAAAATTTGAATTTGTATCGACTTCTGGGATCTTAATCTTGCCTGTCCAAAAGATGATTTTCCTCTACCTAATATCGACCAACTCGTAGATTTAACTGCGGGTCATGAGATGCTTTCTCTTATGGATGGTTTCTCTGGATATAATCAAATCCTCATCGCACCAGAAGACCAACATAAGACTTCCTTCATAAATCCTTGGGGGACCTTTTGCTATCGTGTCATGCCTTTTGGTCTGAAGAACATAGGAGCAACCTATCAACGAGCAATGACCTACATCTTCCATGATCTCTTGCACAAAACTGTGGAATATTATGTTGACGATCTCCTCGGTAAGTCCAAGCGTCGTCAGGATCATCTTTTCATCCTTGCACCTCTCTTTGAGAGGCTTATCCGCTTCTGTCTTTGTCTAAATCTAGCTAAATGCGTGTTTGGCGTTCTCACTGGTAAACTTTTAGGTTTTATCATTTCCATCAGGGGTATTGAAGTCGACCCCGCAAAAATAAAAGCCATCCTTCAAATGCCTCCCCCTTGTAACTTGAAGCAACTCCGCAGTCTCCAAGGACGTCTTCAATCAGTGCGTCGTTTCATCTCCCAACTGTCAGACTGTTGTCAACCTTTTCACCATCTCCTCTGTAAGAATGTTCATTTTGAATGGGATAAGCATTGCCAAAAGGCCTTTGATGATCTCAAAGCTTATCTTCTTTCTCCACCCGTGCTTACACCTCCACGCGAGGGGGAGCCTTTCTATCTTTATATCTCTGTGACTGACCATGCTCTGGGAGCCATGATTTTGCATCGGGACACTTGTGGTAAAGAACAAGCTGTCTATTACATCAGTCGCACCCTCCATGAGTATGAGACACGTTACTCCGAAGCTGAAAAACTATGTTGTGCTCTCTTCTTCGCAACTTCTAAGCTTCGTCATTATCTCCTTAATCATAAAACTTACATTGTCACAAGTGTCAATCCTCTCAAGACAATTCATGCAAAGCCTTATCACAATGATCGTATCACTCGTTGGCTCATGCTTATGACTGAATTTGACCTCGAGTTTATCCCGCAAAAGGCTATCAAGGGTCAGGTTATTGCAGATCAATTAGCCGATGCTCCTCTTCCGGACACTCAAGACCCCCTTGCTTAGTTCCCCGATGAATATATCCAACAAATTGATTTTGGTCTATCTCCATTTAAAGTAAAGCTATTCTTTGATGGATCCAAATGCCAACAAGGGGGAGGTGCGGGTTTCGTGATGATTCCTCCTTGGGGTACGCCTATCCCAGTTGCACACAAATTAAACTTTGAGTGCACCAATAATATGGCTGAGTACGAAGCTCTTGTCTTAGGTCTTCAAAATGCCATTAATCTCGGCGCTCGTCATATTGACATCTTTGGTGATTCTGAACTCATAGTTAATCAGGTCACGGGTGTCTATCAATGTAAGAATGATATCCTTCAAAAATATCGTGACATCGTTCTTGCTCAACTCCAATCTTTCGATAAGTTCACCATCCAAGCCATTCCTCGCACTGCAAATCGATTCGCGGATACAATGGCCTCATTAGCCTCACTCATCCCGCCTTTTACCGAAGACTCGCGTCTTTATGTGGCTGTGCAACGATTAGACCAACCATCTCATCTTCAACAACTAACTTCGATCAATGCTGTCACGACCCATACTCAGGATGAGTGGTATCAACAGATTGTTGATTATCTATCTCATTCGATCCTTCCTCCAGATCTGACTTCTAATGGTAGAAGGTCTTTTGTCCAACGCGCCAATCGCTATACTATCCTAGGTAGGATTCTTTACAAACGCGGCTTTGATGGTATTTTGCTTCGATGCCTCAAAACCCATGAATCATCTTAAGCTATTCAGGAGGTCCATGACGGTATCTGTGGTGGACATTTTAGTGGCTTAGCTGTAGCCAAGCACATTTTACGTTTGGGGTATTATTGGCCTTCTCTTAATCAAGATTGTTGTGAATACACTAAGAAGTGCGTCAGGTGTCAACAACATTCCAATCTCACGCACATCCCTAGTCAAGCTTTGCAACCTGCGGCGGATTTGTGGCCTTTTTCGCAATGGGGCCTTGATCTTATTGGTCTCATCAATCCCCGTTCTTCACAGCGTCATCATTCTATCATTACTGCCACTGAGTACTTTACTAAGTGGGTGGAAGCTATCCCTCTTTCTTCAACAAAGGCTAAACCCATAGTTGATTTCGTCTATCAACACATCATTTGTCACTTTGGCGTTCCACACAAGCTAATCACAGATAATGGTAAGTCTTTCAAGAACGATGATTTGTAGAATCTCTGCAACGCTTTCAATATCAAACTCAGTTTTTCTTCTCCATACTATCCTCAAGCTAATGGTCAGGCCGAAGCGTCCAATAAAACTTTGCGTAATATCCTCGCAAAGGTAACTAGTCGAGCTGGTAGGGATTGACATTTACATATCCCTTTTGCTCTCTGGGCTTATCGGACTAGCATTCGTACTCCTACTAGTGCTACTCCCTTCTCTCTCGTCTATGGGTCTGAGGCTGTCCTTCCTTTGGAAGTCCAAATCCCATCTCTCCGTGTTTCTCTCAGAGAATTCGTCTCCGATGAGGATTATCGTCAAAATCGTCTAGCACAACTTGAATTATTAGATGAGCGGCGTCTCAACGCTCTTGAGCATCATCAGGTCTATCTTGAGCGTGTCAAACGTGCTTATAACAAGCATTTGCAGCATCGTGACTTCAAAATTGGTGACCTTGTTCTTAAGGAAAATCAAAATGTCACTACACTCGAAAGAAGTCAACGTGGTAAGTTTGCTCCCAACTGGATGGGCCCCTACATTATCACTCATAAATATGGGTCTGGGGTTTATCGTTTATCTTCCATGGATGGTATACCTGAAGTGGAACCTCTTAATGCTTTGCATTTACGGCCCTTCTACTGTTAAAATCTATCTTACACAAATCTAGTCGCAACACAGTTCTTTCATCCGTCCTAATAACCAGTCATCTACTTTCGTGGTGATTCGAAATTGTGTGGTTCTCCGCCTATTGCCTCGTTTACCTTAAATATGAGTATCGTGGCTCTACTCATTGCACGTTTCTTTTGGATATGTTCCTCCTCATGGTAGGAATACCTTAATCACCACTTCATCTGTCCCAAGTACTTATCTTAATCGGATCTACTCGGGGCATGAGTGCATGTTCTTCTTTGTTCTCTTCCCCTCCGTCTAATCTATCTAGGTCTAAACTCAGCTTCTTTCAAAAAGATTTCAAAAAAAAAGAAAAAAAGAAAAGAAAAGATGCTATCCAAAAGATAGACTGATCCCTTGAAGGACAGCTATCCATACATTATCAAGTGAATCAAAAAGAAAATAGACCATGCCCTTGAAGGATGGCTATTATCAAAAATTCTAAAAATATAGACCATACCCTCGAAGGATGGCTATCATTAAAATTCAAAATACAGACCGCTCCCTTGAAGGACGGCTGTTTCTCAAAGAAAAATTCAAGGCTTCTTGTAATTAATCAGCCTTCCAGTCAGTTTATACACTTTTTAGCATCACTGAAAGACTTCTCGCATCGATCAGTCTTTCCATATCAAGTAAACTTCCCGCATTGATCAGTTTACTTTTCTGCCAAAATCATGAAGCTGAGATTTAGGACCTTTTGTCAATCATATGGAGAATCCTATTTTCCTACTATGGACATGTATTCTGTCCCTTGTAAATTCCGACAAGATACTTACTTACTTTTCTTCCCATTTCTATCCTAGATCTGGTTTGCGACTAGTTAGTGTCAAGTTCATTTTAATCTTATATAGGGCCTTGTATGCTTGGTCTTTCGATTTCCTATCTGGATCTTATCTATGGTCGGTTGGAAGTCCGACTTATCATTTTTTTTTCTTCTTATCGGAGTATCTTCTCTTCTAAGTCACGGTTGTTTCCATTTACATCTTTGACTCTTGCAAGGAGTATTTCCCATTTCTTTGTCTTGCATCTAGTTAAATTGACATTTCACATGTTAATTCAATCAAAATTTATCTTCTATCAAAATTCATCTTATCTATCAAAACATCTATTTGTATTCATTTCTCATTAAAATTACATCCATACATCAAACACATCTATCTATCTATCCATCAAAATATTTAAAAATATGTACATCCAAGGTACATTACATCTATCTATATCTCATCCATACATCAAACACATCTGTCTATCTATCCATCAAAACATCAAACACATGTACATCCAAGTTACATCACATCCATCTATCAAAGTTATATCCACATATCAATCTATCTAATCACATCTATTTCTATCATCTATCAGTCTATATCTATCCAATCACATCTATTTTATCCTCTATCAGTCTATATCTATATCCATCTATCCATGTATATCAAAATTAAAAGCATGAGTACAATCATATAACAAATAACATGATGAATCTATGGATACATGGGTGTCTGTACAAAAATGGGTGGCTTTCAATCAAGCCATCTATACAATGCCTTCCAATCGAGGCTACATCACTATACAGATACAAAATCTTTCAAATCTCTATATAGTAAAATATGAAGCATGGAGGACACTATCCCCTCCACCCTCCTCTGCACCTGGCTGTCTCTCCTGGCCGCCGCCTATCAAGCTCAATGCACCTGCTGCTGGAGGTCTCGGCCCACCTCGATCTCTCCCAGTACTCCCTCCACCTGAGGCTCCGCTCGCTGTAGCCGTCGCTCCTCTCCTCCTCGCCCCGTACCGAGGCACGTCTGGGGCATGTTGCGCTAGGGCATCCTCATAGTATCTCACCTCAGCGAGGAGAGACTGGTATGTGCTCAGGCTCACAGTACCTGGTGCTCGTAACGATGCTGCTGGTGCTGCTGGGGCTGCTGACGCTGCTGGTGGTGCCCCTCCTAGGGTCGTGCCCTATGTACCAGACTCTGATGTGGCACCGGTCTCTCCATATTTGGCCCTGAGGGCCTCCCTATGCCGAAGGTAGCGATCCCTCTGCTGGATCGCTATATCTCGCTCCTGGCGAGCGGTGTCTCTCTCCATAATCAGGGCATCCCTCTCCTCTGTCAAGGCCCTGATCTCCTCCAGAGCTACCTGATGTGTCTGTGTAAGGGTGGCATGCTCTACCTCCAGTTTGTCCAGCATAGCAGCTATGTCCTCCTTGTCAGCATCTATAGATGGTGGGAGATGTCGTGGAAGCTCTGTGTCGTACCATGCTGCGTAGCCCTCATCCACCCCCACGTCATCATCACTGTCTGCGGAGGGTAGGGCCTCTCTCAATGGGTCTGCTGGGATCAAAACTGGAAAATCCATCTCCTTGCTATCCTGCCTATATGGTGTGTAGGTGGTCGGCACTGTCTGTACTAGGCCGAACTGTCTCAGTATCCGCATGAACGGGACTCACTCCCACATATCCGGCCTATGACCCCTAACCACCCGGCTCCGTCTCAGTGCTACCAAGTGGGCATCCTGACCGGCCCATGTTGGAAATGCCCGATACGGCCTCCAGATAACCTTATCTAGTGTCAGCGTCCTGAAACGCTCAGAGTACCACTCGGCTGATCTACCTGTATCCCCTGTGGCCATGTCAGCCCGCCATCTCCGAAATCCATAATCAATCCCTCCAACTCCTGCTGGCATCCAAGGAAGCCCGGATGGCCTGATCACCGCTATGTGCTCATATGCCCAGCAATGGAGCACAAAACTGACGTCAATCCCTGTCCTCCGGCCAGTGGTGTACATCCATAGCTCATGATATATCTGAGCTATCAGGGCATCGGCGAAGGCAAAAACCTGTCTGTACTGCAGGATGTTGCAAACACAGTCTAACAGTAACAATGGGAATCTCCCACCTCCTGAATCTGGCAGGGCAAAGTAAGATATCACCATCTGAATCAAGGCTATCTGCCTGCTCCGAGGGATATCCTGCCTGTACTGAGAAGCGATCCACACTGCCCCAGATACTATCTCAGAGTCATCTGCCCTATCTCTGTATAACCGACCGAGGGCCCTCTGCTGCTGCTCCCGGGGTGTGATCTCAATCGGGTCCCCAGTAATAGGTAATCTCAAGATCCTGAATATATCCTCATGGGTGATAGTCATCTCACCCGTCCTGAACCAAAAAGTGCACGTGTGGCTGTCCCACCGTCGCACTAATGCTCGCATGAGCTCCACATCTCATGGCACTCGTCTATAATACCGGAAACCCCCGAGCCCAGCTAGCTCTAAATGCTGCCAGTCTGCATTTGTCACATCAGGGAGAATAGTCTCCAATAACTCAGGAATGGCGTCCCTCATATGAAGAGCCTCTCGTGCCTGCATCCATGACATCAAAAACATAATTAGTCTCTTATTTCCCCAAATCACATCCTCTAAGACAGTAAAAAAAAAAAAGAAAAAAAGAAAAAAGAAAAATGAACATCTATCAATCGGTGTCGATTTGGTAAAATCGGCGTCATTCATTTTAGTCGGCGCCGATTAATACCAATCGACGCCGATCCAACACCAATCGACGCCGATTACACCAATCGGCACCGACTGCCTGTATGGACATGAACCGGACCCTGGCCTCCCATGCAAAAAAAATCAAACAAAAAAAAATAAATTAAGAAAAATGGGTTCAAGAATGACCACTTACCCCAGGTCATGTCCTCCTGCGCTTCTGACCGCTCCCAGAGGCTTCCATGATGCTCAAATCACAAATCTGGCTTTCTCTGAATCAATCGTCACGTTGAAAATAAATCGTTTACGTTTTCCGTTCACATATTTATATGTGCCTGGATTGGTCGGCGCCGATTTTTTGGGTCGACGCCGTTTGTTTTAGTCGTCGCCGATTAGTTTGGTCGCCGCCGATTTTCTATATCTGTTTGCCATAGTGTTGATGCTTGGCTTACTTATCTATCTGATCATTGTTGTGTGCTGAATTTTGTCTTTCGGCGCATCTTTTCGATATCATTGTCTATTTCGGGTTTTTTCCCTTTGCGTGGGACACTCGTACTTTTTGGCAGCTTAGAGTTAAATGGGTCTGTAGGCACTAACGTCGTCTGCTTTGCAGACCGTCTAGTTGTCCCTACCAATGTGTCTCTCTTTAGATGTTGACCATTTTGCAGTTCTCCTTACACTCATGGGTCTGTAGGCACTAACGTTGTCTCATGAGAAGACCGGCTAGTTTGACCTACCAATGTGAGTTCCTTAGGTTGCTGCCTTTTATTTATTTTTATGCGTCATCAATGATCAGATCTACTCTAGGCATCCGACTGGGGCATCCTAGATTTTTCATCTACCTTTTTCAAACTTGGGATCATCTGTTCTATCATCCATCCCATCCCTAGTTTGAGGGGGATCACATCATCACAAATTCTTCCCTTCTTCCATCCCTTTGTTTTTGTCTCACAACCTTGCTTATCGCAAGTTATTCGACAAAAAGGGGCAAAATGTAGACACTTAAAATTAGTTACTCAATTTAGTGTCCCTGTCATTCATTTACTTGCTTAGGTAACCTGGGGCACGTTTTACGTCACCAACTATCCCCTTGGGATATTATCCAATTTGTGATTTAATCACTTATTCCAAATTTAATTCACCCCATCACATCTTACCCATGAGTGATTAAATATTAAATATTTGATTACGCTTCTTCCCATGCATCTTAATCACTTATCCACCCCAAATTTATTCTATCTATGTATCACATCTATTTTTCCTCTTCCCTAAGCAGGATATTTCCCGTATTCGGGATAAATCTTATCTTTCTTGAAATCGCTCATTTTGGCCATCTCGGGAGTCTATTCCGCGATCGGCGCCGACCCATATGGTCGGCGCCGATTTTCTAGGAGCGGCGCCGATTATAAAAGCAAGTCCAGAACTCAGTTCTAGGGACCGAAAAAGAGACCATGAATGAGTGATAAAGCGAACAGACGAAAAAAAAGAAGCACTTACGCACGAACAGAGAGCGAGAGAGATACAGGTTGTGAGAAAGAGAGATCTTCTTAGCATCAATTGTATCAAATTAGGGCAGATCCTGTCTGAATCAATCCCTGTGAGGAGCACCGTTACTCTGTCCCTGTCACATCAACATCGCACACTATCATCTGGTGACTCTATTCCAGTGTCTCGCCAACTTCAGCACATCCAGCAGACCACATTCATCTTCTAATTCCCGAATCTTACCGCACAGTCCCTGATTGATCGATCTGTCTTTAGTCGACGCCGATTAGTCTCAATCAACACCGACCACATCAGTCGATGCCGATTCTACCCAGTCGACGCCAATTTCCCTGCAGACAGGTAAAAGGACACAGGTAACACAAATTCAGCATTATTTCCTAGTTCCCTGTTTTCTGTACTTTCTGTCTGCTGTTTAGATTCTGTCTTATTACTGCAATCAGAAAATCTAGTTTTTACTTACATCTTTTATCATGTATGCTTCTTTTCTTAATTGAAAAAATGGACTGACATCTGTCGAGGAAGCTTATCGCTTCCCGGACCCGCTTCTCGGGCAGTCCACCTAAATATCTTTTAACGTGGTCTTTTTCTGTCAAGCATCGGCGTTTTGCAGGTTACTCAGATCTATTGTGTGAATTGCTCGTGTACGCCCGTCTTATCTACATCGACTTCCTCATCCGTCTACATCTTCATCAGGTATCAATTTCATTGGAGTTTTTCAGGGTTTTTGTGTTTAGTTTGGTGCATTAACTTGGACAGGTAACACGCGTGAAATTCTTGATCTACACTCCATTCCTAGGTTCTTGGAACATTAAGGGAAACTATTTTGATAGTCACGGAGCTTACATAGGTCCATTCATTTATTTGTTGTTAGAGAATAGAGGAGTTTAGATCTTTAGCATTGTTAGTTTCAAATTTTGTATTTATGAATGCTAGCATCTAACCCTTGTTTAATTCTTATCATGATGGTGTTTATGTTTTGTTTTAGCTAAATTGTAGAACTATTTTAGGTGGTAGTTCTTGCTTCATTTGATTTAGCATTAAGCAAAATATATATGCACACATACACAAATAAATTTGAGGATCGAAGTTATATTATCCTGTGTTTGTATGTTGATGACATGATGGTTTCAGGTAAAAACATGCAGGAAATAAAAGTACTCAAGAAACAGCTAAGTGAATCCTTTGATATGAAGGATTTAGAGGCTGCTAGACAAATCCTTGGTATGAGGATAACTTGGGATATGAAGGAACGGAAGCTGACTTTATTTCAGGAAGAGTACATTAAGAAGGTATTGGATAGGTTTAACATGCAGGATGCTAAACTGGTTGGGACTCCTTTGGCAGGCCATTTTAAGTTATCAAAGGAGTAGTGTCCTAAGACAGAGCAAGAAAGAAACCATATGTCCAAGGTACCTTACTCACCAGCGGTTGGCAGTTTGATGTATGCTATGGTATGCACTAGGCCTGATATTGCCCATGCAGTAGGAGATGTGAGTAGATTTATGAGTGATCTAGGTAAAGAGTATTGGCAAGTAGTAAAGTGGATCCTTCGGTATTTGAGAGGGACCATGGGGACAGTTTTATGCTACAGTGGATCAGACACCACTATACATGGTTAAGTAGATGTAGACATGGCTGGAGATGTAGACAACAGAAGGAGCATGACAGGTTATATTTACACTGTAGGTGGGACAACAGTAAGCTAGATTTCACGACTACAGAAGCTGGTGGCTTTGTCAACCATAGAGGCTGAGTATGTTTTTGCCACAGAGGCAAGCAAAGAAATGATTTGGTTACAACAATTTCTTGAGGATTTAGGGCATAAGCAGGAGGAATGTAAGCTATATAGTGATAGTTATATAGTGCTATACACCTAGCTAAGAACTCTTCTTTCCACTCCAGGACGAAGCATATACAGTTGAGATATCACTTCATCAGGACAACTTTGGAGGAAGATAAGTTGAAGTTGGAGAAGATTCATGCTAGTCAGAATCCTGCAGACATGATGACCAAGGTGGTCACAAGGGATAAAATAAAGCTATGTTCAGCTTTGGTTGGCCTTTGTGGATGACAATGAAGGGTTGAGAAGCTTGCTAAGTGAAAATCAGTCTCCAATTGGGAGATTGTTATGTTTGTGGATCCTATTTTCATGTCAGAGTGTGGTACACCTTCTATGTGTTATACTCAGGTATTTTTACGGTAGTCCCGCTCGCCGGTGAGCGGGTCAGGAGGGTTCAGGGGTGAAGCCCCCAAAGTGGATTTTCTTGGGTGGTTTATTAACCCATGGGTAATGGGTAACCGTTATGGGCTGTTTTTGGGCCCATTTTTTTGGTACCCATTGTTTTTATACCCACGGTTTTTTGCCCATGGTTTTGATACGCACGGTTTTTTCCCTTGGTTTTGATACCCACGGTTTTGTATCAAACTGCTTAAGCAATTGTCTATTTATATGATCTTATGCATATGATACAAATACAAGCAAATGTATTGCAGATGTGTTTTGAATTCGGGTGTGAATTCTGTAGAGTTTGTTGAGCATAGCTTCAAATGGATCTGGGTATTGTATTGAGAGAGTGGAGGCTTGTAATAAAATCTGAGCAAGTGATTTTTGGTGGACATAGCCAAAAGTGGGTGAACCATGTTAAATCTTGTCTCTCTATGTTGTGTTATTTATTTTACACTTTTATTTGAGATCTGTAATATTTTCTGCACATTAGTTTCTACTGTTGTGATTCTGTAAGGGATTATTCCACATATTTTATCTCTTATCACCTAACAGAGGTCACATGGGGGTTGGGTGCATTTTAAGAAGGTTGATGTACCTGAACCTTAGGGATGTTGAGGACATAAAATCCCACTAGGCTCCTGGAGTTGACACGTGTCCTCCCAAAAATTTGGCTGACTCACGAATTCGCTCCAAGAGGACAACTTGTGACGATTATAACTTGAGCTCTTGATGGATGTTTTTGGAAATTTTTTATATGATCTTAATTTAAAATGGAATTTTGAATCCAATGGTAGGGATCTTATGTCTTTATTATTTTATTTGATCCCTAAAAAATTCTATTTTTTATTTGGTACTCCACCTGTGTGCCTGCGGATAAACTACCTACATAACCTAATGCTCCAAAGTGTTGTGAAAAATCTGATTTCACCATCATGTAGGGATTGGAATTATCTTTTTGGAAGATGATTTTTTTTTCTCCTAACTCTATCCAGAGCTCCCGAAATCACCTTCCAAATCTCAACAATTGTTTTGGCCTATAACTGACTAGGCTTGTGAACCCTAATTTTGGAGAAACTGCCCGATCTTCTCCAAGCCCTTCAATAATGTTCCTGAATCATTTACATGATGTCCTAGGACATTTGAATCACCTCCAAGTTTTCTTTGGATCTCTCTTCCCCACTCCACTGGGGTTGTTTCCAGCCCTAGGAAGGCCAGTGACAACCCTTCCCACAACTGTTTGTAGCTTGTAATTTTTAATGAATTCCTAAAATCACCTAAGGGGGAACAAATGGAATTTCCTAAATCACCTACGGGGGTGGGATAAAATTAATAGAGAGGTCACTTGGACTGAATGGAAATACTTGAGGTGTCTTGGAATGATAGGACATGAAATAATTAACATAAGGGTATATTTGTCATGCTCAAAAATTATTAATTTCCTTGCTGCACATTTGCATGAAAAAAATTGGCTCTAGATTGGGGACATGACATGGAATGAGTGCAGCCAAGACATGGCATGAAGAATCCAAAATCTAAATTTTAGACCATATGATCCATTGACCAGTGCCTTATCCATTGGGCCAGAGAGAGAGAGAGAGAGAGAGAGAGAGAGAGAGAGAGAGAGAGAGAGAGAGAGAGAGAGAGAGAGAGAGAGAGAACACACAACAAGAAGGGAAACACACATAGAAATCACCTATGGTACAAGGCAAGGGATAACCCACTTTCACTGAATCATTTTTTATTCCTCAAAAGTTACCCCTAAAGAGGTAACACCGAATGATGAAATTTTGTGAAGTTGTTGATTGGTTCCAAAAAGTATCCTTCTCTCCTCAAATACTTATGAAAGCTAGGTTCTTTCACATTTGTATATACACGTTGTAGGAGTGAGCCTACATGAGCTTTTTGATGCTTAAGACTTCTCTTAGAAAGTCCATTGCCTTCATGTTCTTTGAAATTGGTTTCATAATGCCAATTTCCTTCCGTATTTATCCACACAAATGATTCTTCAATGAGGATGTTAGCTCTTCCCTAGGGATGCATTTTGTTCAAATTACTTGAACATTCTAGATTCTTTTCTTTCCTAGGTCTATGCTCATTGACCTCTTTCCCATGAGAAGCCTTAGACTAATCCCTTTTCTCTACTCCACTGTGAGGTGCTTAAGTACAGAAGGAAGGATTGGAAGTGACCTCATAATTTTCTTGTATGACCATGACATGAGTTAAGAGATCAAGAATCAGCTTGGTGTCTTCTATAACTTCCACTGCATCTAGTAGTCCTTGCACAAAGATATCCTGTGTTACTTCCTACATATCATCTTTGTATGCCTTCAAAGAATATGTATTTTATAGCTCACAGAAACTATTCGGAGGGATTACTTCATTATCTTGGGAATCACTGAGATCTATCAATCCTTCATCAAGAGGAGCTTCAACTTCAAAGGCCTCAAAACTCGTTGTTTCTATTTCTTCATCATGGAAAGATTCTTCTTCTTTAAATGGGAAAGAAAATATATCCATTTCATCATTACATCCATCAATCATTGGCTCAGAGGGGGCATCATATTTCTCATCTTGTTTTGTTTCAACATGGCCAACCTTCATTGATTGAATCTTTCATATCATATTCATGCTTATCTTGTAGGTTCATGGATTGCATCAGGTGCTTGAGACTGATCTCAGGATCTTCAGTTTCTTCTACTTCTCTAAGAAGTTCTTGTATAGGTAGTTCTTTCAAACCTTTCATGGGTTCATCACAAGATGGTCTTGTATCTCCATAGATGGCCCGAATGAGGTCATATTCATCCCCAAATGGGAATGAGAATAACTCCTCATCATGCATAAGCACATAAGCTGATTTTTCTGCTTGAAAATCATCAAGAACCATTTTATCTTCTTCATGGTTTGCATCATCTGGCAATTCCACATTGCCCTCCTGTAACTCAAATCTCCTCAATGTTTCTTCAAGGTCCATGTCTTTCTAAGAAGCCATTTTTCAGCCCTATCAAGATAGGAATATCATCTTCCTCCTTGGTTTTCACAAAGTGATTCATATACCTGTTATCTTGGCACATAATGTTAGCTTCTAGGATTCCATAGTTTCTTACCGTGTACCTCATATTATTCTCGGGAAGAAATTTCTCCATGTATCCCTTCATTGGTATTGTTGTGGATGACCAATTCATCTAAATTTTCCCTCCCAAGTCTCCGTAGAAACTTCTGACTCAACAACATTCCAAATGAGGATGGGACGTACCTGCTACCAAAATAATTGTTGAAGCTTTCTTGTGTGGAAATCTGAGCAAGATCCACGTGTGCTTCTTTGACCTTACCTATAAGTGGGACCTCTTTTGAATCCAAAGAGTAACAAGAGTCACCAAGTGAATTCATGGTAATTTTGAGAGCCTTGGCGACCTTCAGAGGCATCACATTGTCTAAGGCACCAGAATCTATAACGTAATTGTTCCCTATATATTCTCCAACAAGAAGGGAGACATAGAAATGATCAACCTTGTGTCAGTATTGGATGTGTTTAAGGAAAGCATGTTATTTGAGGGAGGCATAGGTGGGTTTTGAAAAATGCACCTTTGGAACTAGAAGTTACAACATTGTGTGTTAGACTACCACTCTTGATATATCAGATGAACCTCTCAAATTGTTCAGGATGAGTTTGCAAATATTTAGTTTCAGTAATTTGGACTTTGGAATTTGGCTTTATTTGTATATTCTATGAAATCAAAAGAAGCATATGTGGGCAAAGGTGATGAAGGGACTTACTTTTGGATTTAGCACAGGTTTGGAAGTAGGGGTAGATTTTTGGGGAATCAAGAGTATTTTAAAAGGTACACTAGAAGCTTTCAAAATACTAGATTTTATAGGGGTATAGGTTTATATTTAGACTTGGAAGAGGTGTCCGAAGACTTACTTGGGATTGCGGGAGCCTTCTTACTTACTACAAGATCATGGGTTCAACAATGTAGACTCCATGGAGGGTGGGAACAGATATCCTAGATTGATTATTTTGTTTTACAGAGTCACCACAAAAGGATCTTTTGTATTCTTTTTCTTTACAACACTGGATCCTTAGAGGGAGATGTTCCTTTATCAGACTGAGAACAAGTGAATACCACACATGAAGAAACTAGGTGCCTCTTCTTTATCTTCTTCATCACCTCCGGAATACTCATAGAATATTATTTTTGTGTCATTCTCAAACTCATCACTTTCTAGGAAATTTCCACCTTCACTTTCTGGTTCAAGCTCCTCTTCATTTTCCCTTAGTCCTAAAATTTGCATTGATAGGTGGGGCCTTCAAGGAAAGCTTTTGAGGTTCTCCTGCAATTTGATTTTTGTTCCTTCTTTGACGAAGAAACTCGTTCAAATATTTCCTTCTTCAATGATGTCATCTCATTTACTAATTTTTTTAGCAATAAATTTGTTCTCTCATATCTAGGATGTTGTGTCTTTCCCTTTGATGAATTCTTGATCTTTCCATAGAGGATGAGATCATCATCAGGTTTAATGGCCATCCTTTGTGCTTCTATAGTGTTCCTTGGTTGAATTCTTCGTAGGAGAAATCCTACCTTCGATGATTGAGCATTGATGAAGAATATCTTGACATTGTTTTCAGATGGTGAATCTTCTTCAGGTATCCTGTGAAGCAACCAGTCGAAATGAGCCATGAATTATCTCATAGTTTCATTTTCTTCTTTCTTTATTTGTGTCAATTGAATAAGGAGGTCTTGAACAGTCCTCAATAAATTTTAATATTTCCTTGAAAATTCCTTTTGATATCATTTTAGCAAGTAATGGATCAGGCAGGTAGGAGGTAGAACCATTACTACTGACTTTTTCTTGGAGAGACTCCACGAACAATCTTACAACAACATTTTCATGTTGGACACCAAGAATCCCACATGATCTGGTGAAGGTCGATATGTGTTCTTCAAGGAGTTATGTACCATCACCTTAGAACTTTGGAAAGTTCTTGTTGTAACTTGTTGGTAGATCATGAAGAGGAGGTTAAAGAGCAAGCAGGCCTATATTTCTTCCCCATGGAACAATGGGTTGAGGTCTTTTTGCTTCATCTGCCATTGTTTTCACTTCATCTTTTACTTTAGAAAATTATTCTTCAAATTCTAGCACTAAAAAAATATGTAATAGGAATATGAAAATACACACCGTGATATACAAAAGGTCACTTGCCAGAAATTGATAGTGTAGCCTTTAGCAATGGATTTTCATGAATTTTGTTTTTTTTTTCATATTTCATTTTTTTTTGAATTTCTGGACCTTGCGGCCATATTTTGGGTGTAAATGCTGCCAAGTCTACCCCACAGTGGGTGTAAAAAAATGTAGGTGAGAAAAATTTTCAGGGATAAATTGGTGGTTATCTTGCTAATGCTCTAGGAATCTAAGTCCCTCTACTTAACTGGTGTAGCTTCCGTATATGCATGCACGGGTAAAGGTAGATTTTCCTGGTGGCTAAGGATCTAACAGGGGCACTCCAATGACCTTGCAGAAAAGATAGAAATATCTTGCTAGGGAATAATTTGTCTATAAAGAGGGGAAGGGGAGTGAGAAATGAGGTAGGATAACTAATGTTGCAGGTAGAAAATTAGATTCCTACACACACTAGTCATAAATTTCAACACATGCATTTATGAGAAGAAATAACTCTGTAAATAACAATAAGACCAAATAGAATTTATTGATCACAAAGTATAAAGAAACCCCTTAGTAAAATAAATATATAAACTCCTTATTCTTGTATTGATTTCTTAAACAAAAGTTGTACATAGTGTGGGAATGGAAGAAATTTGAGAGTGGAGGAAAGTAGAAGAAAATGGCTATCTCCTTTGCTTTCTCTAAGTACAATACACTCTTGAGTTTACAAGATCAATTGAAACCCTTTGAAAAGAGAATGGCTTTACAATTTATAGAATGAGAGATGATTCCTCATCTACCCCCCAATGGCTTTTCATATGTCCTCGCGTAACTTAAAACTTTTCAACTTCCTAGGAGAATAATAAATCCCTTTTTATAACATAAAGGTGACTTATACATTAGAAGCATAAAGTTGTTTTTTAATTTCATTAAAGGAAATATAAAAAGTGCACCCCAAATGAATAATTAAAACATGGAGGAGAGAGAAAGTAGGGGGAGAGAAGAGAGGAGAGAAATAAGGAAGAAGAAGAGGGGAAGAAACACTGATGATGAATAATCTACCTTCGATGAAGTCCGCATCTCCTTCTAGATGATCTGATGAGGTGTTCCACTGAAGTGAACTCTACATCTCCAAAATATTTATACCCTGAGAGATTCATTCATCTTTGCTCACATACACTTGAGTTAAATGAACTGTTCTACTGATGACCATAATTCTAACCCTGCGTATGATGTACCTGTGACCCGAACCATCTAGTGAGTGTTAAAAGACACTTTTAAATTCCTTGAGATGTGTCTCAGATTCCTTATGAGCAATGCCCATGGATGATCCTAAATGATGGTGTTGATATGAATGATCACCCCTCTATGTCCTATTGTGCCAAACTTTCCCTTTGAGAATGGCCTACTATTTTTAGAATATGAGCCCATGCTCTACTATTCTTGGACATATCACCTGTCTTGCTCTAGTTTCATCTCCTGAACCTTCTACCATATTCCAACCTCCTCTTTTACCAAGATATTGTTATTTTTAGCACATTTCTATTTTTAGCAGGTTGTTATTTTGGGACCTGCTATTTTGGAAAGAAGTCATTTTTTATCTTACTTTCCATTTTCCCCCTTTTCTGATTGTTCTGAGGGATCAAACTTGAAATTCAATGGGGCTCACCATTTATATCATGTGAGGAAGTATGACATATGCTATTTTTAGTAAGTGGTGAAAATGACCTCTGTTTACGATGGGAACAACTTTTTTGGATTTGGATCTTTGTCATGAATTTGTGCTCTAATTATCATCATGATTCTATTTCCAAAAAGCTCAGAAATAAAAATTGAAAATTTATGTCTGGTAAGATCTTTGGGTATGGAGCTAGGGTAGAATACTGATAAAAAATTATTCCTTCATATCTCGATAAAATGGCAACTTCATCATGCAAAAACTAGTTTGAGAGAAGCTATATTTTTTGAAGACCCTTCCCTCTGAATTTCATATGCTTTCCCCCACCAGTTATTTGGGAATTTGAAAAGTTCATCGAAGAGGGAAAAATGTTGATAAAAACACAACCCTCCATATCCCTAAAAAATAGGGACTTCATGTCTCAAAAACATGTTCACACGAAACTATATTTTTCAACGATCATTTCCTCCAATTTCCTTGCGATTTCACCCACTGGAACCATGAGAAGTGGAGAGGTAGCTCGCTGATGTTGTCCAATACTGTGTCATGGAGGAAATTAATGGAGCTTGAACTTTGCAAGTTTTGTTTTTGTCTCCATTCATGATGAAATTAACTCCATTGCGATAGGTTTTTACTTCTGGTTCTTGACGTGAAATTTTACTTTAATCCAACAACTGATTTGATGAGAAATTTAACTTTTTTCTTTGTTGAGTCTGTAGACACCAAAATTAGGTCATACCACCCTTATAACCCTATTAATTAAATTAACCATGCCTTACATATTCATATCCCATAGTGAAAATGATTAATTTAATTAATTACTTCAATTAATTTAATTAACATCCTCACTTGACCACCTCACTCAGTGACATCACCTAGACACCTCATCATGAACTTATTCTTAACATGTTCATTTTAACTAAAACTCAATCTCTACTTACCTAAACTAACTAATACTTAGTTTAACCATAACATTAGATGCATATTATTTCTTTAACAACATGCCTACTTACTTAAACAGAAAATACCATTTTAGACATGGACCAATAGGCAAAACCCTCCAAAATATTGCCAAGATCTGTCATTTTGGAAAACCTAGGAAATCCTACTGTAACCGACGCCGGTTTACCCTAAACCGACACTAGTCACCCTAACTGTCGTCGGCTACCATATATTCATTTTGGAAACCTTGTTCTAGGGGTGGGAAATTTTGAGTTCTGGAGAAATATTTACATGCAAGCTTGAACTAGGGTTCTCTCATGCATCTAGAAGACAAAAGTATACCTAGCCAGAGGCCCAAGAAAGCATTGGAGTCTCATCCAAAAGTTTTGGCATTCAAAAGAGCATTCTGGGAAGCACTGCCATTGATAGAATATTTGGGTTCCACTAAAAATCCTCAGAACTTCACCATCATCCATTTATAACCTACAAGCATGGGACATTGAGTAAGTAGAATTCCCTTTTACTCTCGTTTGTTCAAATACAGGTATTTCCATTCATTCTTTCTATGTGTTACTCATCTCCCAACTATCTCACGCCTTCATTTTCCAAACAAGCTACCCGTTTTCCTTCTCACCTCCTTAAAACCCTTGCCATTCAACTTCTGAGACCTCACTTATTCCTTGCAACTGCATTCAATGCCTCTAAGGTCCTATCTATAACCCTAGAGAACACCAAAACCTCCATTTCCATATTCATTCCTTTTCCAAAGTGACCATTATCGGTCACCCTTGACCAACGTTGATCATACCCATACCATCATCAGTCACAGTGACAATAACCCAAGCCATATTAGTCAACAAAAACCCATCCAAAAATCTTACAAAAGCCCTACCAAACTCCATTCAAACCTTCTTGACCACTTTTCCTATGCCTATTAATACTAAATACACTCTCTTTAGTTTTTGTGAAGTTATAAAAGGCTTGAATACCCATTTCTAAATTTCTATGATTTTCTACAGTGACCAATACCATTCTCCCTTAACCGGCATTGGTTATTACTACACCGACGCCAAATTCTGTAACTTGTAATCCTGCCTATGGTAGTGACCTAATAACCTTCACCCAAATAACCCAAATCCACCCAAAACCTGATCCTGACCTGTTTTAATCACCTTGGCTACCAACCCAACCTGAAACATAACCCAAACTCAGTTAGATCTAATTTTGTATTACAATATTCAACTTAATCTAATATATTGTTAATAAATTGAGATACCTAAATAAACTTGTTAGCATTAGGACCTCTATTTCATGCATTTATGTTCATTTATTTGATAAATAATGGATTGAAAGCCATCTAGGAAGTAGCACACTTCTTGGATCTAGCATAATCTAGCTAGTCCACTGACATTTATTGTTTAATATTCTTCTTCTGGTCTTATAATGCATTCACAAGTAGTTCCTCCTAGAAAAAGGAAGTTCTCACAATCAGGATTGGATCAGGAAATCAAAATGTGCGCATTCTACCATCCACCTTCATTTCACAGGTATTCCTCCTCACCTTTACCTTATCTGTTTTTCTCATACGTACGTAATTTATTGGTGAAACATTTCAACATGGCTGGTGGGACCCTCTCTTGGGTTCATTGCATTTTTTTCATATAGGAAAACATTTTTGTGTTTCTTTCTTTTTGAAAAATAGACATTTAATTTTCTCCCTGATAATATTCTCTTCTTCTAATTGTCTAAATGAAAATTTTGATTTGGTGTTTAAAATGAATAATTTCTTTCTTCCTACATTTACATAATAGTGAAAGAACACGTTCTTGACGTATTCATCAATTGCTACATCGAATATAGTTGTTTATTTAGGTTATTAAATTTGTTGCATTTCATCCTTATATGCTGCTTTATTAGCTCACATTTAAAAATGAGTGAAACCTATACGTTGGAAGTCACGCCTAGCTGATGGTTGACACAATTGAATCATAGAAAGCACTTTCTCTTCTCTCTCTCTCTTTGCCAAACTACACAAATACAAAATTTATACATCTTCTTAAATAAGATCTTACCCAGAAGAGACTGTTAATGATCACACGATTAGAGGATTGATAGTGGGAACCTAGCTGGTTTCTCTATCCATTCATACCTCAAAGAAAGGACCGCCCCTTCTAAAACATAACTTGAAACAACCCTTTAGAATTTACCTCTTCATAGGACGCCTTCCCAACCAAAAAAATCTGTTCTAAATTCACAAGTCAATCTTAAATAGCATAAGCTAAAACAATGTTAAATTCACTTATAGGGTTGCGTGTTTTTCTTAGCTTTGTTCTTGATTTGCGTTTTGAATTATGAGGTTCCGTGTTTCATTTTCTTTTTCCTTTCACACTCCGCCATCATAGTTGGTGTATTGTGATTATTTTTGAGTGTTTCAGGACCCATTTTTATCATACTCATATTTCTGGGTTGATGTTCCTTCTGAATTAATTCACAAAAATCTATTTTTCATCATTTCTTCTAATTTCATAGTAATCGACGTCGTTCCAACGACTGTCATCGGTTTATATTTGATTGTCATTGGTTTACCTAACTGGTGTCTATTTCAGATCTTTTTCATCATTTTACCCAAAGATAACATTCAACAAATCTTCTGTTCTGTTTGAAGTTCTCAAAACATCATCATATCCCTAGAACTTTCATATCACAGCCTAGTACAGTTTCCATTATTTTATTTTCAACAGTTTTTTCTAATTTGCAAAACTACTGATTCCCCACAGTAACCGGTATTAGTTATCATAACTGTCATTGGTTCCCCTTTAACCGTAATCATTCAATCTGACCATCGTAGGTTTCTATGTTTGATTTTTACTTAAAACATTGATCAAATTTACCTCCTAGAATTCATCCTTCTCCATTTCTACTATTTTATATGTCATTTGCAAAGTACAATTTTACTAGGTCAATGATAATTCACATGGTGCTGACTCATAGCCAAACCAACACCCTTGTATTTCATGCTAGACTTCAAGAAATCCCACCTAGCCCATCACCGCCTTCCATCCTATCGTATATGGATCCAACTTCACCCATCACCATTACTACCAACGATGAGGATTTTGCAAGACTCCTTGACCATAATCCCATGGCCTTACAATACTATCTTTCCCACTCATCTACCTAAGACTCATCAGGACAACTAGTATACGACATGCCTGTATCTATCCCTCCTATCCTCACACCCACTTCTGTGTCATCTACCACTAGCTCGGCACTACCCTCATCCACTTTACCCCCTGTGGTCTCTTAGCTAGGCCCCACATCCACTATAAATTCTATATCTAAAACATCTATCACACTCATCATATCAATTGTCCCTTCACCAGCTACCCTGAGCATAACCCCTTCTACGCCTGCTACCTCATATGTACCTATTATGTCACAAAAAACCATGGTGTTAGCAACTCATACCCCATTCCAAAACCTTTTCCTCTCTATCCCACAGTCCTTACCCCCAATTACTACATGAGTCATCACGACTACCCCACCTACTTACACCTATCACCAAAAACCTCTAATTTTGTCTATAGCTTATTATGGATATGTGCCACATACATCTCTTACCATTTCACAGTCCTCCTATTCGGCATCACCATATACTAGAATGCCACCCACATCATATATTCATCATCAACCCCCTTATATTGTAGGAGGTTCCCATTCATCACAACCCACCAACGACCTCATTAAGATGATGATGGAAAAGATGTAAACATTAGAAGCATCAGTTTCTAGCTCCCATAACTCCTTAATTTATGATGAAATTTGTAATGAGCCTATTGATCCATCTATTCCTATTTTCCCATATCTTGTGCATTGGGAAATTCCCAAGTTCAATCATTTCAACAGTAAAAAAGACACGTAACAAAATTTGTGGTTGTTTAAACATGGGTGTTACCTAATCACCCGTGATGACGCTTTACTCCTAAGGACCTTCCCAATGTCCTTGACATGACCTACATTAGATTGGTACAGTGGTTTACCCAGACATTCCATTTACTTGTTTAATCAAGTATCCCAAGCCTTCTTGGACCACTTCTCAATCAACATTGTCAAGAAAGTCACCATGACCGACCTCTATTCAACATGACAATATGACGATGAATCTATCACAGATTTCATTGCTTGCTGGCGAAGTTTTATCAAATAATTAACATTCCACTTACCTCTAGTTGAGCTTATAGAGTTGTTTAATAGATATTTTACCAAACACATCTTACCAAATCTATAGGTAAAAACCTTCCGTACCTTTGACAAATCATTTACCATGGTGCAAAAGCTAGAAATTAGTTCCATTCAAGAAAAGAAAATCTAATTGTGAAATAAAAACACTGCGTTCAAGTCAAATGATGCTTCTTCATCTTCAAAGCCCTAAAACAATTATTTAAAATACAAATGATCTTTCAACATGGTAGTTCACAAAGCTGATATATCCCATCCATATAATCAAGCCAAACCTTCCTCTAATCTTTCTTCCATTCAGAATTTTTAATTCCGACAGGAAAAATGAAAGTACAATCTAATTGGAGAGCCCTATTCTTTAGTCTTGGAAATGCTTCTTAAGGCTGGAGCCATTGCACTACCCCCCATAAAACCTCATACCGGTTTTGATCCTGCTTGTCCTATGCCCACATGGTATAAGGAACATAACTATTGTAATTATAATCACGTCAAAGGCCATAATGATGGTAATTGCATAAATTTTAAGAACATTGTCCAGGAGATGTTGGATAATGGAGATATCATCCTAGAAACACACCAGCAAATCAAAACTTATGTATCTTCAAGAAGCCGTTACCCAACCATACACCATCATTTAATCAAAATGTTAAACCTTCAACCAATGAAAAAAATGTCCATGAAGTCCATGCTATTTTCAATATCATACCAGCCGTTCCTTGATTTCCACCTATTCTGTGTATCGAGGAAATTATGACATAGGTTCATCTACCCGTAGAGGAGCATACCTCATCCACTCCTTCACCCAGAGAGGATTATTCTTCATCTCCCCCTTCACCCATGGAGGATTCCACAATTATTTATAATGCCATTTCACCATCTACCTCGCAACCTATCGAAAAATCAATGGTATTAACTCTCCTACCCGCAGGAGAATCATCATCACTTTCTCCTCCACCGAAAAAGGAATCTACCTCACCCCACCTACCATCTATCCTACCCATGGGAAATAGTTTAGACATGACACTACCTATTGGGGAAAATTTCCCATTAGTATTCTACAATCCTGTTGATATGGTCCTTGCTCTTTTACCCATAGAGTCCGAGGCTAATCAATTCCCTATCTCACAGACATATTTTACAAGGATTTCCACTAAACCAAATGCATCTCCTCTTACAACAGTGTTGTTTTCATGAGTGGACGATATCTTGGATTACATTGATAATTCCATGCTTTGGGGATGTCTTCGGCTCCCCTTTTTGAATCAAATGAAAATATTTCCTACAGATACCTCCATGATCTATCCAAAGGTATTTCCAACAACCAAATTGACCCTGACCATGCCTGTTGAAATGGATTCTTCTTCATCACCTTTACCTACTAAACCTTTACCCATGACTAAAACCATTCCTATGCCTAAGAACCTACCCACACCTACATCTTTGTCCATATCTAGACCCATCACTACCTTCGGTTATCATGCTGAAGGTCAAGCCTTACCCATCCACTGTCAAATTGGATTTATCCACATCTTCCCAAACTTCCACCAAAATTATTCCTCCACGTAAAAGGAAGACCCAACCTTCTAGACCACATACACTAGTCTCACCAACCACACCTTTGTCACCTTTTCCCCTTTCGTCCATCCTAGGACCTCAACCATCAACCTTGGCCAAAAAACCCCCCACCCAAGGAAAATCAAAAGCTAATCAACCTACTTCTTCATCATGATCCTTTGTTACATCTGATTTACTTGCACAACAAACACCCTCACCGTCACCTGCACCTTTGTTACCACCTATACCCCCACTAGCTACCATAACCCCAACATTAAGCCTATGTGACTTCAACTAGATACATTCTACCTAACCTCCACCGACCACTTCCAGTGCAAACTCTATTGTCCCCATGGGTAACCCGTCCTCTTCCACCATCTGCTTTCCTTCTGCATCATGTACTCCCACCTCATCTTTATCCAATAATATGAAATCCAAAGACAAGAAATCACTACCCTCCAATAGGGTAGTTAAACCAACAACACCTTCCATTGCTAGTTCTTCTACCACACCTTTACTCAAGCAGATACCATCAAAACCTAAGATAATACCACCTACCAAACTAGTGGTCAAACCTAATCCACCACCTATAACACCTCTTCCACCATAATCATCTGCACCTTTACCCAAACCCACACTCACTTCCCACTGTGATCCATTGGCAGGGTCCTATGCCAACATTTTAGCCAACCTCTTAGAGACCTCAGTCATCACATTACCACCGCTTAGACGTTACGACCCCCTCAAACCCAAACCAAAAGGTTTTGATGAAACTAAAATTTGTGCCTACCATCGCATGCTAGGACATGATGTAGAGGGTTATAAGGATCTCAAAATGCTTCTCCTCTAATTATGTCCTCTTGAAGAAAATTTGGACAATGATGATCTTCTTGATGAGGACCATGTTCCATCTTCACCTGTCACCATACATCCCCACCCACTACCTATTCAGCGACATGCATCACCACCTCCACAACCCTTTTATCCACCTCCAAAATTTGAGATCAACATGGTTTGTATCAGAGAGTTGGCCAAACCACCACCTAAATGCCAGTGTGCCCTACTCATTTCACAAGGTTCTTACCCCACATTAGGTTTTTGTCCATCATGTTGTTATACTACTCATGACATACCTTCTCCATCTACCTCTTATTAACATGATCCAAGTTGCCACTCATGCCCAAAAGGAAAAAGGAAAAAGGAAAAAAAAAGCAACTAGCCCATCAACCAATCCCGTGCCCAATATGCCATCTACACCCACACCCAAAATCACCATTCGAGGACCCACATACCCTATTTTTGACGAGGTCACCCATTGTACAATGATAAAACAATTACACCAATCCCCTCTAAAAATTTCTTTGTACGATCTCGTCCAAACCTCTAAATCTCATCGATAAGCTCATGGATGTTTTGCAATCCATCAAGATTTTACCTAACGATCCACACAAGAAGTCTCCATTATAACCCCTCACCATCTATCCTCTCTTACAAAATCATCTCCTTCTTCTACCCCCATGCCCACTCATCAAGTAGCCACCCTTAGTTTTTTTGATGAGAAGATCGTACCTCTATAATTAGATGACCCTGGTCCCGCCCTTTTCATCTTCATCTATATTGATAATATATGCATACGTCGAGTTATGATCGATGGTGGTGCTAGCATCAACATCATCTCCTCCCACACAGTACAATCAAATGTACCCTTTCAAATTGCATGCATAATAACCCAGTTATGTGCGCGATCCTTCAATGACACCATCACTTCCACCCTTGGACCCATTATTCTTCATGTTCGTGTTGGCCCTTTCACTATCCCAGAATTGTTCTATGTCTTAGAGGGTGAGTTAAAATATAACCTATTTCTTAGCTGACCTTGGATTCATGTCATGGGTTGTGTTCCTTCAACTTTACACCACTGTGTAAAATTTGAACATGAAGGACTTAACTATACCATCCCAGCTGAACCGTCACCATTCAAAACCTGTAACATGTTGTACTGACCTAATGATGTCCTTGTACCAGTTAAGGCATCTACCACTACCGCCACTTCTCCTTCACCCACAACCCCATCCACTAATGCTGCCACCACCTCTCCCAAACTTAACTCTTCTATTCCTACTACTGGGCACTGCTAATCCATCTACTTCCCAACCAATTGATACCCCTCCTTCCCAATCACCTAGTAATTTATCTATTCCCACTACCCACATATCTATTTCCACTACCCACATATCTATTCAATGCCTCACTCTAGGGGAGTACCACCTCTACAATATAAACACATTCCTTACTCTAGAAGAGTATGGTAACCTACACAAACATCCTTGTTATGACTATCACATAGGAGAGGTCTTCCCTTATGGTCCTTCACCACCTTCACACTAAATTAACGTATGGGGAACTTGATACTTCCACCTATTAACCCGAACCGCCATCCCAAATACAACCATTTTCATTTGACCTCCAATCTCTCAACAACCACCGCTTTGACCACACTTTCCTTCACCGCTGCGTATGGAAAGGATTTGGATTTGGTTTTTATGAAAAAGGTCATCTTACTATCATCCCTTGTACCACCCATAAACAAAAAGACCACAGTGGTATCAGCTTTACCAAACTATCTTCCAAGAAGGCCCGTGTTGAGATCATTGAGGATAAAAAACCTTATTCACCCCATTTACCAACTTCACCACCTTCACCCACAGAGTCTATGGATCCAAAATCCATTCCTCCTATTTTTTTTTTCAAAACACCATTTCCTTGGGACCTTTGACTTATCAACACGATAACGAGGATCCCTCTTCTCTTCCCTTCCTATATCCTGACATGATTGATGATGATACACCTTCCACTAATGTCGTTAAATGTCAGGACGATAAGTCTATCCTCACCTACATTGGTGCAGAAGATTCTTATATTCACTAGTCATTGCCTTCTGAGACATAAACCATGTTGAATGAGTCAACTATCGAAGGTCAACATTCACACTCAGGACGACCCACACATTCTAAAGATAGGCCAATATTTAGATGTTGTTGAACATGAATCTTTTACTTATCTCATCCGGGATCATAACAAAACTTTTGCTTGGTCCTATTTTGATATGACTGGTATTGACCCAAACATTGTGGTGCATAATATCGTAACCATTCCTAAAGCTAAACCCATAAAATAAAAGTTGGGGAAAATGCATCCTTGTATTTCCCTTCTTGTCAAAGAAGAACTCCAACGCCTTCTCTCAGTTTCCTTCATCCTACACATTGAATATCCTCAATTTATTTCTAACATCATTTTTGTCACAAAAGTGACAAGGGACTTTACATTTGCATGGATTTCTGTGACCTCAACTTAACTTGCCCCAAAGATGACTTTCCTCTACCAGGTACTGACCAGCTCGTTGATCTCATTACTGGTCATGAGATGTTATCACTCATGGATGGTTTCTCAAGTTATAACCAAATATTACTCGCCCCAGAAGATCAACACAAAACCACCTTCATCACTCCTTATGGGACCTTCTGCTATTGAGTCATGCCTTTTGGCCTTAAAAACGTTGGTGCTACATATCAACGGGCTATGAATTATATCTTCCATGACATCATGCATCACATATTGGAATATTACGTAGATGACCTTCTTGCCAAATCCAAACATCAGGCCAAACAAATTATAGTCCTTAAGGTCATCTTTGACAGCCTCATCAAGTATTGTGTTCTGCCTTCAACCTAAGAAGTGTGTCTTCACTATGCTCTCAGGCAAGCTCCTTGGTTTTATTTTCTTTACATGACATATAAGTCAATCTTGACTAAAATAAAGGCTATTATCGAAATGACTCTGCCTACTAATATCCTTCCAGCTTTGTAGTTTACAAGGCAAGTTACAATCTATTCTTCATTTTATTTCATAAATTTCCGACCGCTGCCAACCATTTCACCACCTCATCAAAAAGGACATCTCCTTTAAATGGGATGATGAATGCCACAAAGTGTTTGATGCCTTAAAATAATACCTTCTCAAACCACCAGTGCTCATTCCTCCTAAGGATGACCAACCCTTTTACATATACATTCTTGCCACTGGTCATTCCTTAGGTGCCATGCTCGCTCATCGTGACAAGTAATATAGAGAGCAAGCAGTTTATTACATAAGTCGCACCCTTTTGGACTATAAAACTAGGTACACCCATGCCGAAAAACTCTTCTTAGCCTTATTTTTTGTCACCACTAAACTTTGTCATTACCTACTCAATCACAAAACCTTTGTCATCACTAATACTAACCCCTTACAGTACATGTATGACAAAACATACCAACATCAGTGTGCTGTGCATTGGCTCATGCTTCTCATCGACGTGGATCTTGAATTCATCCATAAAAATATATCAAGGGCCAAACCATCACTGACCAACTTGCAGATGCACCCCTCTCTAGAAATCAATCCTCTAACTTTGATTTCCCAGATGAATCCATTGCTACCCTCTCTTTGGATGATACCGTTTACCAAATGACCTTATTTTTCGATGGTTCCAAATGTCAGTGTGGGGGTGGTGCATGCATTATCCTCATTCCTCTTGATGGTGAACCTATGCCTTTATCTTTCAAACTAGATTTTTATTGTACTAACAATATCACCGAATATGAAAGCACTCGTACTAGGTCTCCAAACCGCCATCACCCTAGATGTCAAATCAATTAATATCTTTTGTGACTCTCAACTGGTTGTAAACCAAGTCAATGGTATATACCAGTTTCGTAACGAAATACTTCAAAATTATAAAAACCATGTCGACATAATTTTGACTACCTTTGACTGTTACGAACTTTAAACCACTCCGCGCTCCACTAAAAAAATTGTGGATACCATGGTCTGTCTCGTGTCTTAGATATGTACTTCACCCTCCGAATTGAAAATATTTGTCACAATACAAAGGTTGCAATCACCTTCTTATTTATTTTGAAACGTCAACCTCATCGGAACCGTTAAACTTGAACCAAGTGACCTTTGGTATAAGGAATTTGCAGAATATTTTTCCCTTTCAATTCTACCTCTCGACCTTACTTGTAATGGATAACTTGCCTTTGCTTAAAAGTGTTTCTCACTATGTCATCATGGGTGGTATTATTTATAAACATGGCTTAAATGGTATTCTCTTATGCTGCCTTACAAGTTATGAAATTCCCTACACCATCAAGGAATTTCATGATGGAATTTGTGGAGGTCACTTTAGTGGCCTAGCTATCGCTAAACACATCCTTTTCCTGGGCTATTATTGGCCCACCCTCAACCATGACTATTGTGACTATGTCAAATGTTGTGTGAAATGTCGGCAACATGTAATCTTCATCACACACCTAGTCATGCCTTACAGGTCACCTGAGACCTTTGGCCTTTCTCTCAATGGGGTTTAGATCTTGTCGAAGAGATCAATCCTCATTCTTCATGAATGCCATCAATGGATTATAACCACTACTGAATACTACACTAAATGGGTAGAATCCATCCCCCTTATCTCTACAAAATCTGAGAAAATTTGTGAATTCATCAACCATCACATTATTTTTAGCTTTGGTGTTCCTCACTCGTCTCATCATTGATAACGAAAAACAATTCAAAAACAAAACCCTATGAAAAATCTGTGATGTCTTTGGCATTCAACTCAGTTTTTATTCACCTTACTACCCACAAAAAAATGGCCAAGCAGAATCAACCAATAAAACCCTGAAAAAAATTCTTATGAAAGTAGTTGATGATACTGGAAAGGATTGACATATGCACATTCCTTTCACCTTGTGGGCTTACCATACTAGTATTTTCACTTTGACTACTGCCACACCTTTCTCTTTGGTCTATGTACCGAGGCTTGTCTTTCCTCTCAAAGTCCAGATTCCATCTCTCTACATCTCACTCCAAGACATGCTCAACGATGATGACTTTCGCCAGGACCATTTGGCACAACTTGAGTTATTAGATGAACGTCATCTTAATGCTCTTGATCATCTCCAAATCTACCAAAAATGTATCAAACGTGCCTATGACAACTGTTTGCATGAGAAAACCTTCCAGGTCGGTGACCTCATCCTAAAGGAAAATCAAAATGTAACCAAAGAAGAGAAAAGTAAACATGAGGAAAATTTGCTCCTAATTGGCTTGGACCCTATATCGTTACTCATACCTATGGATCAGGTGCTTATCATTTGTCTTCACTTGAAGGTAAACCCAAACCTGAACCCCTCAATGCCTTGCATCTTTGACCATTCTATTATTGAATCAAATCCTATATCACCTTCTATCTATTTCAAGCTCATCCCTTGAGCACCCTTCACCTTTCATATTACCTATTCTTGGGGTCAATGACTAAACAAGAATCATGTGATTACCCATCACCTTTCTGCCTTATCTTCAATATGAGTATCACGACTCTACTCATGGCATGATTTTAATGGATAATTTTGGTCTTTTTCAAGATGGAATCTCATGGTTGTTCATCACTTGAAACCATTTATTTCATAATTAATCTCTCTGTGCTAGGGTTTTGTCTTCTAAACAAGATCCTAATCTTCCTCTACAGTCTTCTCCATGACTTAAAAGTCCAAAAAACAAAACAATAAAATGGGATTCAACTCCTTGAGTCAAAATTCCAGCAATGAGATGACTCCCTCAAAAGGGACATCTCTTCTCTCTATCTCGCCTCTATAAATAGACTGCTCCCTCAAAGGACAACTATACAAAGCTAGCCATACTACACATAGTCTATCATAAAAAGGGACTATCCTTGTAAAAAAATAAAATATTTATAAGCTTCCCACATCGATTAGCTTCATGAAGACCTCAAGGAGATAATATACTCATCCCACATAGACTTCCCGCATCGATCAGTCTATCAAAACAAAAAGAAAAATAAGAAAATGATAACTTTTTTGTCATGGAATTGCCTATTTTGATCTTGGGTATCTTTCCAAGTAGGCATGTTTTCTTACACCAAGTTACGCTAAAACCAACCATTTTCACCTCATTGCCTTTTCACCCTAATCTCTTACCTTCTCAAGGGACTTGCCACAAAAATGACATTTCGTGATCATGTGACTTTCTTCACCCTTAGCATAGTCAATCATGTAATGCCTTTAGGGTCTTATATTCATAAGACCACCTTTGGTATGGTAGACTTGTTATGGTTCTTCCAATTAGGTAGTTATTTTGGTCACCTCTTACCATTTACCTTCTTCATCACTTGCTGATTTTCCTATACATGATCAGACCATCGACACCTACATTTTAAGAATTCCTCTTTCACCAACATCACCCGATGCCTAAAACTAAACCACACCTGAATGATAAACTTAACCATACCTAAAATGACCTAAACATCAACCATGCCTAAATGACCTAGACTCAATCATGCCTAAAACCTACCAACCCATTCCTCTATCCTCATCATATTCTTCCCTAGCTTATGGAGAACTACATCGGCTTGAGGCCCTTTTTACAGGGCTATGTAGGAAACACTCTGAGGGCATGGGGCCCTTGGAGGTTAGCTCGGCCACTCTTTACCCTAACCAAATTTCCCCCATTTTTCTATTCACATTCTACCTTAGTTTCCATTTTACACAAAGCTTGGAAATTAAACAATCCCTAAAAACATACATACCTACCATTTTATACATCACCATACCATACATCATCATCTATTTTCCATTATCCAAGCATACTTGGAAATTTCCACTCAAATGCATATCATATTGACATAAAATGATTCAATGACCAAGACTCCACCATGACCAATTCTCCCAAATCCAAAATGATTTCAACTCAACCAACTTAAAATGACGTAGACTCAGATCATGCTTAACTAACCTAGACTCAACCATGCCTAAATGACCTAAACTGCCTATCATGCCCACCATGAATCCCTAAACTCCACCATGCCTAAACCAACCTAACTCCACCATGCCTAAATGACCTAAACTCAACCATACCTAAATGACCTAAACTCAATCATTCCTAAACTGATCTAACTCAATCATGCCTACATAACTTCAACTCCATCATGTCTAATTCACCTAGTTTCCATCAATACAATGGAAATTCAAAAAATCATCCATCCAATTAATCAAACATTTGTGTAATACATAATCCATCCAATCAACCAATCATCATATACTATATACATGGAATAAGTCAAAATCTCAAAACTGTGTACATATTCATTACATATATACACATATATATATATAAAATATATAGATACCCTTTGACCTTACCCACACTTATTGCAACCTACCTACAATCCCAAACTAACCCTACATTTTCTTAATTACGTCTAGGGATTTGTTATTTTACCTATACCTTGGCCTTACCCATGCCATGACCTATTTACCTAGACTTGACCTACTTGGTGTGACCATTGACCTTATGTACTCGCTATACCTTGTGATGTCATTACCCATGTTATTTGGCCTAATGACCTTACCTTGCCTATTGCCGTGTCGTTTATCCCGACCCTACCTTTAATGTACCAGACACATACCTAAAAATTCCTGCACCTGACCTACATTGTGTTTCTAGACCATATTTATACCTTGGATACCTGAAACACTTCAACCTTGTTGGGATAAACCTATCGACCTTGGACGATGTAGAGTTTGCAAGCTCTTCAACCTAGTACCATGTTGCAGTCTATATGTGCGTGTATTTGATTTCCATTACCCATTACCCAATTTGACCCTGGCCTATTACCTATTACCTGAGTTGACCATTACCCTTTCCCAAACTACCCATACCCTTCCCCACCTACCTTAACCCACACCAACTACACATTTATCAAACCACTCACCGATTCCGTATAACACCTCATCAGTTCCTGGTTTGAGGGGGATCACTTTCACCCATACTTGGGGCAACCTCACTCTCACACATGCGGGGAAATCACTTCCTATTTTTTCAATGCATCGTTTACCCATACAATCTATGTGACAAAAAGGGGTAAAATGTAGACACCAAAATTAGGTCATACCACCCTTATAACCCCATTAATTAAATTAACCATACCTTACATATTCATATCCCATAATGTACATGATTAATTGAATTAATTACTTTAATTAATTTAATTAACATCCTCACTTGACCACCTCAGCCAGCCACATCACCTAGACACCTCATCATGAACCTATTCTTAGTATGTTCATTTTAACTAAAACTCAATCTCTACTTACCAAACTAACTAAGACTTAGTTTAACCCTAACATTAGATGCCTATTCTTTCTCTAACAACATGCCCACTTACTTAAGTGGAAAATACCATTTTAGACCAGAACCAATGGGCATATCTGGCCAAAAGATTTCCAAGATCTGCTATTTTGGAAAACTTAGGATTTCCCGCCATAACCGACATTGGTTAATCCGAAACCGATGCCAGTTAACCTAAACCATCGTTGATTACCATATATTCATTTTGGAAACCTTTTTACAGGGTTGGAAAATTTTGAGTTCTAGAGAAAGATATGCATGCAGCTTGAACCAGGGTTCTCTCACGTATCCAGAAGATAGAAGTATACCCAGCTAGAGGCCCAATCAAGCATTGGAGTCTCATATGAAAGTGTTGGCATTCACAGGAGAATTCTGGGAAGCACTACCATTCACAGAATATTTTGGGCTCTACCAAAAATCCTCAGCACTTCACCATCATTCTGTTCGGAACCTACAAGCATAGGACATCAAGTAAGTAGAATTCCCTTTTACTCTAATTTGTTCAAATACTAGTATTTCCATTCATTCTTTCTCTGTGTTACTCATCTCCCAACTATCTCATGCCTTCCTTTGCAAACAAACTACCCATTTTCCTTCTCACCTCCCTGAAACCCTTACCATTCAACCTCTGAAACCTCACTTATTCCCTACAACTATATTCAAATGCCTCTAAGGTACTCTGTATAACCACAAAGAACACCAAAACCTCCATTGCCACATTCATTCCTTTTCCATAGTGACCGATATCGGTCACCCTTGACCAGCATCGGTCATCCCCATACCATCATCAGTCACAGTGACAATAACCCAAGCCATATTAGTCAACCAAAACCCATCCCAAAATCTTACAAAATCCTTAACAAACTCCATTCAAACCTTCTTGACCCCTTTGCCTACACCTATTAATCCTAGACACACTCTCTTTGTTTCTTGTGAAGTTACAAAAGGCCTGAACACCTATTTATAACCTTCTATGATTTTCTACAGTGATCGATACTCAGTCACCCTTGACCGGCAATCGGTCATATCCTACACTGATGTCGGTCTCTATAACTGGTAATCTTGCCTACAATAGTGACCTAATAACCTTCACCCAAATAACCCAAAACTACCTAAAGCCTGACCCTGACTTGTTCCAACCATTTTGGCTACCTACCCAACCTGAAACATAACCTAACCTTAGTTAGATCTAATTTTGTATTGCAATATTAAACTTAATCTAATATATTGTTAATAACTTGAGATACCTAAATAACCTTATTAGTAATATGACCTCTATTTCGTGCATTTCTATTCATTTATTTGATAAACAGTGGATTGACAACCATCTAGGAAGTATCACACTTCCCGGACCTAGCTTATGCTAGGTAGTCCACTAACATACATTGTTTAATATTCTTCTTGTGGTATTATTTTACATTCACAAGTATTTCCTCCTAGAAAAAAACAAGTTATCACAATCAGGATTGGATCAAGAATCAAAACATGTTCATTCTACCTTCCACCTTCATTTCATAGGTATTCCTGCTCACATTTACCTTATCTGTTTTGCTCATACGTACGTAATTTATTGGTGAAACAACGCTGGGAAGGAGATTTCTTCCCTGTGAAGGCTTTGTTACACAAGAGGAGAGTTTGAAAGTATGTTTTTGATGGTTTTGGACATAAGAATAAACAAAAATATGGTGCGTTTCTTTGTGCACTGGTTTCCAAGATTTGTATGAATTTCCATTTTATGGTAATGAAGATTTTCAATCTTTTCTTATTCGTTTCTCCTTCTTAACTTAATAAAAACTCCTTTTGAGACTTGCATATCACCATGGGAAATGTATTTCAGTCTCTTGGTTAAGCTAGTATGAGAATTTGTAATGGCAGAGTGATGGTGGAAGGTTGTAGAGGAAGTATGGAGATATGGATGTGCACGAGAGTGTAAGAAGTTAGAAGCAAGGAAGCAAGTAAAATATTTAAAATTTTAAAATCATGTTGAGAGAGGGATGGATAATTTTTCTTGTCCCTGACATTCCTCACCTTAAAGGGACATGAGGGACATCAGTTTCCATGGTGATAAAGAAGGTGACATGTGGCAATGATCCCAAAACAAGGAGTGATTACTCCAAAATAAACGTTAAAGCACTAAGAGGCTGGAAGCGGGTCACATGGGTGACCAAAAGTCTCTCATAGGGGGATGGGCATTTTTTTCAAGGTTTTATGTCTCTGATCTATGAGGGACATAAAATTCCATGGCGCTCGTAGAGTTGACACGTGACAGAGATCTGACGACAGGGGATTTGAGCTCCAAATTGCACCCGAGGGCTGAAATGGCAATCCTGATGGTCACATGGGTTTCCAGAGGTCACATGGGGGCTTGGTACATATATACAAGGTTTATCTACCCGAACCTCAGAGATGTTGGGGACATAAAATCCCGCTAGGCTTTTGGAGCTGACATGTGTCCTCCCAAAATTTGGCTAACTCTCAAACTCGCTCCAAGAGGACAACTTGTGACGATGATAATATGAGCTCCTGATGGAATTTTCCAAAAAAATTTATATGATAATGACTTTAAATTTCCATTGAAATCCAATGGTGGGGGTCACATGTCTTGATTATTTCATTTGATCCATTAAAAATCAGATTTTTGATTTGATACTCCATATGTGCTTGAGAAAAATTACTTGCATAACTAATGCGCCAAAGTGTTGTGAAAAATATGATTTCACCATCATGTAGGGTTTGGAATTATATTTTTGACGATGTTTTTTTTTCTCCTAACTCGATATGTAGCTCTCAAAATCACCTTCTGAAGCTCAATGACTGTTTTGGCCTGTGTATTGACTCGGCGTGTGAACCCTAATTTTGGTGAAACTACCCCAAGTTCTCTAAGCCCTTCCAGAATCTTCCTAAATCATTTCTATGATGTCCAAATACCTTTGAATCACCTTCACTTCCACTTTTTCTCTTCTTCTCTGCTCCATGGGGTTACTACAACCCTAGGAAGGCCAGTGATATCCATTCCCACAACTTCCTATAGCTTAGAATGTTTAATGAACTCCTAAAATCACCTAGAGGGAATGAATGGAATTTCCTAAATAACCTAGGGGGATGGGATGATGTTAATTGAGAGGTTGCTTGAAATGAATGGACATACCCAAGGTGTCTTGGAATGATAGGACATGAAAAAATTAACACAGGGGTATAGTTGTTATGCTCGGAAATTGTTAATTTTCTTCTTGCACATTTGAATGACAACACTTATGACAAGGTAGAAACTAAGACAAAGCGATTCCTTGTAAGTTTTTTGATTAATGTCATATGGCACCAACTTTAATAGACTCTCCTCTTGTTTGAATAACAATGTTTTGTTAGAGTAGGTATTTACCTTAGCTCATGTTCACCTAGGTACTTTATTTACCTTTATTGTATTTATCCTCACCCAATTATGCATGTGGATATTTATTTTTATTTATTTAGATATTAGGGGGATATTATATAGTTTTTAGGTATAGTTATTTCCTTGATCTATGGTATTGATTAGATCTTTCCTTGATCTATGGTATTTACTAGATCCTTGCTATCTAGTTCTCTCCTGAACATATGGACTTAACTAGTTATTTTATGTCTAGTTCTTTCCATGATTTATGGCTTGATCTACGAACTTGACTAGTTCTTAGATTATTGTTCCTTGCCTTTATAAGAAAGTCCCATTCTCATTGTATTTATTTGAATTCCATAATAATATATGATATTTTTTCTCATTTGTTTGCAAAGGTCTTATGTAAATTTATTCTTGTAAATTACTTTCATCTTATTAATCTTGGTGTTTGATTAACATCTGTGTTCTTGGCTTGTTGCAATATGGTTATCATTCCTTTTATGGTATCAGAGTAGGAGATTGCTATTGACATCCATCTGTAAGTTTTATTTTGTAAATAAATTATTTGTATATTCATATATTTGAAATTTGCTCATATTCTGTTGCTGCATACATTTTTATGCAAAACAATTGTAACATTCCAATTTTAAGAGTTTAGAAACAAGGGATTTTTTTTACACAATGTTCTCTGTTCTAAATAAAACATAATTTAGAACACACATTCTACGACATCAATCTCATAACAAATAACCATATGCAGCTGTAAATGACTCGGTAAACTATCAATCTCTCATTTCATGACTCGGTTTCTAACCAATCTCTCATGTTTATCTTTAAGTATTGAATAATTTAAGTATACTAAATATAATTGGTTTTCTTACCCTATTCTGGGTACTAAGTGATTTGTTTAAAGAACCTATATGAATATTTGTTACCAATATTCATCTGAAATCACGTTCCTTAAACTAGGAGACATAAGACAATGCATCCAACAACTTGCGATACTTTGGCCAAAGATTTCCAACATACTGTTCATGTTACTATTCCTAGATGGCATACTCGTCTAATTGGAATATGTCCTTCACCTAACTCATCTGTTATCTATAATGGTCTTTACTGACTTCTGTTAGTCCACTTGTTCAAGGTTAGACCCTAGCAAGAATTAGTGACATAATTTGGTATAGGAAGCCACTCACAATGACCTAGGGTATATGGGCATACTCATTTGACCTAAGTCGAATGAATGTGCCCAGTTATCCTAAGTCACAGTGCGTTACTTCCTATGTTAAATCATATTGCTAATCCTGACCTAAAGGAAAACTAAGTTTAAGTCCCAGTTTGAGTAGATCTAGATGAACCAACGCTGAAGGGTGTTGAAACATGTCAACTACAACACTGTATCCTCGTGAAGACCCAAGTCTTCACAAAGGTATAGTTCTAAAGTTGGCGTGTGCCCACATCCGTCAGAACCACTTAATCATGATGTACACACATCAAGGAGGTCATTTCCCTTAATTAACTTAGAATTAAGATTCAATTTACAACAACCTTGAAAAACCCTAAATCGAACATTTCTTAAGTTCTTTATCCATATTTGGGTTGTTTATAAATTAAATAAATTCAATATCTCATGATTTCCTTAGTGTTCATGAACTCTAGCTTATCAAGCAGTTATTCGAAAATAGAACAATATACATCATAAGGTTTGCTTAATATAATTCAATCATTTGAAGCAGGTGTAAGAACAAAAATAGGTTCTATTAAAACAGACCTGATAAGAATGAAGTCTAAATGGTTTATGGATACACACTCCATTCATTTGTCTTACATACTTTTGAGAGGAGAATAATCTTCCTCTTTACGTTTAAGTGTTAGGGTTCATATACCCTCTTTCCTTTCATACTCATAAATTTTAAATGCATGTTCATTTAACATCCCTTAATAAACCATACTAGTTTTAGGAAAAGAACATCAATACCTACAACTTATCAAGTTGCATTCTAGCAAGGGAAATAACACTATTTCCCATTCATTCATTTCATTAAATGACAAAAGAATAAGGATCCAATCAGTTAAGAACAATAACAACAAGATAGGATTAAAAATTTCCTTCTAGTAATGAAAAAGAGAATTTACACAAGTCTAAGTAACTTCTAGACTTTCAATTCATCAAGATTAAACACACCTTTTATAAGACTATGCATTTGAGACATATAGCATGTCAAACAACATCAAGATCAACAAGGAATACAACTTTTCTTCTTTCAATACTTTCAAACAATGAATCAGAATTCAATATCTAAGATCAATAATTTTAAGCAACCAATACATCATATTAGTCATTTCCTTCCTCTATCACTTACAAATTCCATCTACAAAAATTTCTAGAATGGGTCAGTTCATTGAACTGAGCATGATAAGCACTAATCATTAAAACAATGCTTTCAAATAACTGTTTCATTAAAAAAACTCTGCTTTTATGAAACAACAAGAGTAAGCGAGAAAATCCTTCATAAGTAATAACAATTATAAATGAAGCATAATTGCTCAATTTGAATTAAATTATAAGAAAAGGATCTTAGCATAATCAGCAAACTACAACATCATATCAGATAAGTAATATCCCATACAATTACTTATCTATGACAAATAAAAGTTCCTACCAATTAATTCTTTCATAGTTCTATCTGAATTTGAAAGTCAGAGTTTACTTCATTACATAAATAAAGAGAGTTACTTTTTGAAGTAAAAACCTTCTATATCTGCTTACCAAGTTTTTTGAAGAGACGTGTACAACCAAGTTTGTTACAACATCGAAAAGACTTTTAGGATGATTCGTATAATATCATATACAATAAGAGAATCACATTTCAGATGTGGCATCCTAATTCATGGTCCGATACATTGCCTAGGTTCACAGATAGGCCTCATGTTAACATTAGACAAGTATTCACTTAGTAATAGTGTTTCACTTCAATAAACTATAACAATATTTAATTCCTTAAATACAAGATAAATGGAGAAGTAAGTAGTAACAACTACTACCCATTTACTTTAATAAAAGTAATACATTTGAGTTAATGGAACCTACTAAAAGGTTATATAAAGGAAGGAAGAACAACTGAAATAAACCATCTAAAGCTTCATTTACCTTTCGGTTAACCTGCACTCTCTTATTCATCTCAAAAAGAAGAACCAACATCTAACTCCTAAAAATTCCATAATGACAATGGAGAAACTTACCTCTGAGTGTGACAGAGGAAGGAGTTATGCATTGGAAGGGATCTCCAATATTCATTCCAAAATATAAAGGTAATAAAAGGACCAGTATAGCCATTCACGATACCCACAATTATTTCAAAAGATACAAAGCCGAATACATATATATAACTGTATTATTCAAGTCAAACTAAAAAGTGATTCACCTTCAAAGAAAAAATAAAAATTATCGAGATGCTTAATTCATTGTAAGAAGGATGCGTGAAACAAGCATAGAATGAACCCTTATCAAAATTAACAATCCAAGAGTCGATAATCCATTCAATGAATCTCCAAGAAGTTACAACAGTCAGATCACAATATGTTATATTAATAATTTACCAAGTAGTTTCCCAGCTCGGGAGCGAGTAGGTTTACATAAACCAACACAATTCCTAAAAGTGATAAGGACAAAAAGATTGACCTTTCGATAGTCGAATAGAGCTAAGAAATATGGTCACAAAATTGACCTGTAGAAGGCCGACTTCCAAAATATATACCAACAGCTCAACTTCCAAAATTTCTAGGAAGGTTAAAAAAAAGTGACTAGAAGAGAAGAATTCATCTATGCTATTTCTACAATAACATTCCAAAAACCCAACAACCAATAATTATTTCACAGAGTTTTGGAAAAGGGAGAGAAAACCATTACTAAAAGATAGGGTTTACGTCAAAATTTCCTTCTTGTTTCCTCTCGATCTCAAACTGTAAACAGTAAGCCCGAACACCATTACCTACTCATCCTCATTAAGTACAAGGTTTGAAGTAGTGAAGGTTTACATAGTTCAGAAAAAGAATAAGTTACTCCTTCATGGTTTTATACAAGTTGAGTACAAGAATACAAAAAAATCCATAATTTCTCATTCACCCATTAACCATATTAAAAACCAATTTGAGTTCACACTTGAATCATAATATACTAATACAGTCCCAAGAGGGGAGTATTTAACTTTCAACCAAATGAAATACGTCATGGAAGGGTATTATTTTAACTTCGAAGAAGACAATCAAAGGCATCTAGTTTGAACAAAGCATGTTTACACAGTACAGTCAAAACACATTACCCATTCCTTACTTCCATACAAGTTTGAATTTAAACATCACATAGCAAAACATTTATCACATGAATATGCACAGAATCTATAATATTTTTTCATAACAAAGAATCAAAAGAAAAGGATGAAGTTCTTGTTATCTACCAACTAAAAACAACAACTCCGTGCTACTTTATCAACATCATAACTATAAACCATTATGGGTAGGCAAGCCGAATCACACAAGTTCAAATTGAATTAATCACAAAGAGTTTCATGGCATGATTTACCATTAGCCCACATAGGGAGACAACCCATTAACAATATATTTAAAATAGATTCACCAATCATAAAAATACAGAAAAAGTATTCAAGCAAAAATCCCAATATCCATCACAAACAACTACTCATTTATAAAAGAGCAGAGTTATTTTAATGAGACATTTAGAGAAAAGAAAGCAATCTTAATGGATAGGGCCTATCATGCCTGATAGTGTTTTTGTCAGTTTGAAGAATATTTCCAGCTAAGCCTCTAAAACTTCTTCTCCAAATGAGATAAAAAACCAAATATCTATTTCTCAATTGTCTCAAATAATTCCCTTAAATCGAAAATAGACCAAGGGAATCAAAAATAGCCACAAATTGAAAGTAGAACTGCTGGTTTGAAGAACCAGATAACATCATGCAGAGAAAAAATTTGAGAGCATGAATGACCAAACAACCTCCATCAAATCTACCCACATGGTTTCTAAGGTAGTTTGCTCACCAAAAACAAGGTTTATAAATGCCATTAATTCCCAAACTCCCACCTATCTCTTCATGCCACCGCCATCCAAAATTGGTGAATCCTAATTCAAATTTTGCATGCATTACTAAACTTTAGTGATGACTCCACGTAGAATTCCTCTAATTTACATGCCTATGCCTAAACTAACAGTACGTTTTCCCTTTAATTCAAAAGTCAAATCAAATTAATAAATTAGGAACCTTCACCAAGTTTCCACTTTGCCACATGACCCTTAGATCCCTTTCCAATACTTCATTAGTTTAGGATAGGTACCATTAGCTTAGGATATGACCATAGGATAGTTTAGAAATATTTACCATTGGTTTTCAACATTATAATAGGTAAATTGCCATCCTAGGATAGGTCATAATTCACAACCATTTAGTATTAGGTGTTAGGTTAGAAATAGACCTAGAATCACCTTAGGTTATTCCCTAACTTAGAACATGTAACTTAGGATAGGATGTTATCCCGAATAAAGTAGACATAGATAGAAAAATAGGTACCTTTACCTTTGTTAGAATCCTATTAGGATAGAACTCATAGGTATAGGACTTAGATTTGTCCTCAATAGTCTTGAAGAAGGTCTCATTCCACTTAACGTCGTTAAGCATCCTGAAGGGATCATTCAAAAAAATCCAAGCACATAAAATACAATAGAATGCAGGCACGATCTTTCAAAGAAGGTAAAAAAATTTGTAAACATACAAGAGTTCAGTCCATTATGTCCTCCAACCTCTGAATGTCAGTTTACCATTCAGATCAGGTAAGAATATTTAAAACATACCTTGTATCAATGGAATTGATCCAAGAATTTGTTAAAAAAAGAGATAAGTTTGCAAACTTCATTACCAGATTACAACTTATCTATCAGAAGCAAAAATGGATTCTTTGCAAGCAATATCATTTCAGCCCAATGAATCCAAGAGCAAAAATGACTCATCCATGGCAAGCATGATTTATAAAAATCAAAGGAACACTCCTTATCCAAAAAAATCACATGTCAAAAATTGCAATGTAAAAAGAAGATTAAATTTTGTCAAAGATGTTACATACTTCCCTCCTAAAAGAATCATCGTCCCGATGATTATCTCCTTAAAACAATTTAAATCAAGGACACTCATTTTACTAACTTTCTTTTCATATGTTCAAAACATAACAGAATTTTAAAATTCCCAAAACAATCAACATTTACTTAGATGTTTATTTTAATCAATGAAATATTTGCCCAAAACTGGCAGGTTTAGTGTCATAAAAGAATTAAATCACAAATTTTATCAGTCAACAAAACCAATTCCTTTCACATAAGTATGGAAAAGCAGTTTTCATATCTTCCAGATTTTCCCAGGTTTTACTTTCTTCATTAAACTGGTCCCACTGGACCTTACATTGACTTATTTCACAGTTTCTTAAGTGCAACTGGGGATTTTTTAACACTCACAAGGGTTTAACCATGATTATTCCTGGGTCTTGGAATTACAAGGAATTCCAATTTAACACATGTGATAAATCTAAAACATATTTCTTAAGTAAAGAAATATGGAAAACATCATGCATTCGTGACAAAGTAAGAGGTAATGCTAAATGATAAGCTATAGGGTTGATTACTTCAACTATTTCAAAAGGTCCCACATAACGAGGTGATAACTTGGAAACCTTGCCAAACGTTATAGAAATCTTTTTCGATTTGACCTGAAGAAAGACCTTCTCACCAAGTTCAAATTTCCTATCAACCCACTTCAAGTTAGCATAACTCTTTTGTCTATCTACTGCTTCCTTCAAGCGTTCGCGAATCATTTTAACTTTATTTCATTTTTGTAAGAATTTTAGGTCCAATTACCTATCTATCCTTGATGCTGTACCATATAATAGGGGTTCTGGATTTTCTTCTGTATAATGCTTTGAAATGTGCCATCTTAAGAGAGGCATGATATGTGTTATTGTATGTAAAATCAACTAATGTAAGGTACTCTTCCCATTTATACTGCTGATCCATGCAATACATTCATAACATATCCTCTAAAACTTGATTAACTCTTTCAATCTGTCCATCCATTTGCAGATGATATTCAGAACTGAAATTTATCTTAGTTCCTAGAGTTGCATTAAGTGTTTTCCAAAATCTTAAAGTCATTCTAGGATCTCTATTCAATATAATTAATTAAGGTACTCCATGTAATCTGAAAATTTCATGTACAAACCTTTTTGCTAAAATAGGTGAAACATCTTTAAGATTACCAACAATAAAATGTGCCACTTTTGTTAGTTTATCCACAACAACCAAAATAACATCATGTTTATTTCTTGACATAGGAAACCCTTGTTCAAAATTCATGCTTATTACTTTCCATTTGTACTGCAGTATGCTGTGAGGATACAATAAACCGGTTGGACGCATATGTTCAGTTTTAACATGTTGACATTCTAAGAAATGTGTCACAAAATCAATAATGTCCTTTTTCATCCCTTTCTAGAAATATTTCTGTTTTATATTAGCAAACATCTTTGTAACACCAGGGCGTCCAGAAAAATGTGATTTGTGAAATTTTGCTAGCAATTTATTTCTTAAATAATTTAGTGAAGGTATGTATCTTTGTTTTCAAATCATAATATTCCTTCGTTATCAAAGTGAAAACCTTTATATCTTGCATCATTTGGTTCTGCAGCAAGTGCTGTTTTTACTTGCTAAAAATAAGAATTAGATTCCATAAAACTTTTTATTTCATCCTTAAACTGAGTCCTTAATATTATAAGAGAAAAAATGTGCTTCCTATGACTTAGAGCATCATCTACCCTATTTTCCTCTCCTTTAATGTAACTTATGTCAAAATTGTATTGAGACAAAAACTCTAACCATCTTCGTTGTCTTGCATTCAGGTTTGGCTGAGTGAAAATATACTTCAGCCCAAGATGATCAATTTTTAATTCAAAAGGTTTACCAAGTAGATAATGCCTCCAAACTTGAAGTGCATGAATAATGGCATCAATCTCTAGATCATTTGGAGCATAATTCAACTCATGTAACTTAAGTTTTCTACTTTCGTAAGCTATGACATGATCATTTTGTAACAAAATACCTCCAAGACCTTCGCTGGATGCATCCGTTACAACAATGTTATCTTGTAAAATTGACAAGGACAATTTTGTAGATAACCATACCAAAATTTGATTTTGGTCCCTTAAGAAGGTCTAATAACGTTCAAAATGGCTTAAAATTCCCTTCTTGAAATCAAATTTTAAAGAACTTAGCCATTTTCAGCCTTTTTGAACTGGGCGCAAGAATTGACATGTCAACAACGCAAAACGTGTGCCCCTTTGAAAAAACCTCTGGCGCTAAGAGTGACATGTTGACATCCTCAAAAGTTCACCAAAGAAATGCGCTAAGGGCATGGAAATTAACATGTTGTCATGTCCAAATGTGTGCTTTAGGCACTGAGCCTTTAGTGTCGACACCAACCAAGTTGCGCCCAAGGCACATTTACAATCATGTTGACAATTCTTTAGGCGTGCCATAGGCGCTGCAAACATGGTGTCGACACCCTCCTATCCGTGCTAAGGCATGATTTATCCCATGTAGACACCTTACCAACCACACCAAAGGTGGTTGGTGGTGTCATAAATGTGGGTTTTTCCTATAAATATGTGGTTAACACCTGTCATTTTCACATTTTGAAAATTGAGAAAAGTTGTTCTTCTGCACCTGTCAGCCTTTCCTGTCAACCCCGCGTACTGTTTGTTGTGTTTGTGGATCCCATGTCATTCCTTCATCATTATTTATCTTAAGTAAGTGGGTTTTATGACTCTTATGGTTGTTTGTGGTTTTGCTTCTTGGTTGTTATGGTTTTAGGTTTGTTATAAAAGGTTAAATCTAGAAATCTAAAAATGAATAGACTTAACAATCCATGAACTATTTAAAACACCTTATCTCTCCTTCCAGATCTACAAATTTGAGAAGGGTCCACCTCTAAAAGAAATAAAATCCCATTTTCCTTGCCTACTACCTTATCCAAATCCCACAAAACCTCTCTTTGTTATTTTGGAAAAATCAAAAGAGAGAGGAACATGAGAAGTTATATAGAAAATGCAAAAAATCAATCTTATTCCTTTGGCGTGTTGTCCTTTCATGTTACAAACCCCACAGTTGCGCCAAGGTGCACTTTCCTCGCATGCAACTTATTTTTAACCTGTGCTAGGTATAAACACTTAACAATCCTCCTCAAGGCATAGGCGCATCCCAACCAACATTAGCATTTCATGTTGTGTTCCCCAAATCTGCACCCTTTATAAACCCTTTGGTGCACTAAGATTTTGTGCAACGCATATCAAAATCGCACCTTGGGCGCACTAAAAAACCATGCAAAATCATCTTTTGTAGCACCCAGTTAAAGCATTTTCCAAAGGTGCTGGCACATGAACCTTAACACCAACACTGCATGTTGTGTGTTGCAAACCCGCGCCCCACGCCTTTGTCTTTGTTGCTAAGATCTTTCGTGCAACACTTCTCAAAAGTGCACCCCTTTATAATCCTTTGCTGCGGCTTTCCCCCTTTTAACACAGGCACATCTTTTTACATGTTGACATCCTCAAAAGTGCACTCATCTTGTTTAAGCCTCTGCAACATGCTCTAAACATGCGCCTTGTGCCTTAAGGCTTGTAATAGCTCATTTTTTCATTCTGTAAGCTGTTATTATGGATAACATGGCTCTTATGTGTTGGACCTCTTTGATTCTCCATGGAGAACAACAACAACCATCCTCGAGCTTTCACATGTCTTCATCGAGCAAGAAGCCAACTAAAGGTAAAGCCAAGTCCAAATTGACAGAGTAGGAAATGAAATACAAATATCAGAGGGTCAAGATGCCTAACTCACTTGCAGAGTGCAGTCTCGATATTAGAGACTCTGAACTGGGACACATAGATGTGGATGACTTCTAGGTGAGAACCATGGATGGAAAAACTGGTGGGCAGTGGATTACACTTCGTAGCCAGGTTGCTAGTAAGTGCTGTAAACAATGAATTTATCATGGTGGTTTCCTGTTGCTATAACAAGGACGCAAGACGTGTCGAGGATAAGGAGGGCAAGGTGATCATCGACCTCACTACCTGAAATTTTGAAATAACATTGGGCATCCCCCACCACAGCCATTATGTGGCAGTAAGCATCGATGAAAGCTTAAAGGCATGGACTGACAATGAAGACAAATGCATGCATATGATGAACGAGGTCTACCTAAAAAAAAGAATGTGGTGAGCATATGGCCATAGACCATCCACCACAGTGACTTCTCAGAGGAGTTGAGTGATACAATTACCTTTGTTAAATAGAGTATTTGGGATCCCCGATGCTCACTACATTTCCATAAATGGTTACTGAGGTATCTGGAGACATATGAGAAAGAATGCTGCTTGATCAATGTTTTGGCTAGGGAGAAATCATCTGTGACACCATATCTTAGAAGCAGCTCCAAAAAGTTTTCTAACAACTGGGAAATTCTACATGAATTCCTACGTTGTATATGCTACTTGCGGTCAGCAAGGGATTTTGCAGGGCTTAACTAGAAAGCGGCGTATGGCCCCAGGGCCAAAAATATATGAATTCTACCCAGAGCTAAAGCTCAAGGCCAACATCTCCTAGTTCTAATAAGATTAATGATGCCTTCTTTTATGAGATAATCTACTTATTAAGGCCGAATTTGAGACATGGTCAGACCAGCTCGAGTGTGATTGTTACCCATGAAGAAATGGGGAGCATTGTTCACATAATTCCCCACATTCACATATCCCAAGGCTGATCCAACTTTCTGAGGGTGAACCAAAAAAGCTACCAAGGTATGTAGGGCCCAAATCTGATCCTTCTTGGAGTTGTTAAGGAAACTGATCACTTACCATGAGAAGTCCATGAAGAGAAAGAAAGGAGGAAATCCATTCCCCCTTACAGTTGGCCGATACACCTGAACCACTCACTTGCCAAAGTGCATGGGAGATGTACGCAGAGCTTGAGTTGCTAAACTCTAAAGCACAACTTCCCAGCAAGGCCAAACCTTTGACTACCGAAGTTACCTACCAAAGAAAAAAATTGATCCCATCCATGTTCCCAGAGATCGAGGAAATTTAGATCGACATGACATCATGAAGATTAGACATTAGGTGAAAGTATCACTCCCAACTAGACTCTGGCAGGAGATCGTCCATTATGGCGTTGTCATCGTCCCAAAGGGATTTCCAATAGACTGATCAAGAAATTGATCAGGTTTACCTCAACACAGATGGTGACAATTGGCCATTCATGGAAGTATCGATAAGAGCCAAGGTGCCCAAAACCATTTAGAAGAAAGAGTTAAGCACATGTTGCAGTGCACCGAACATTGGTGCAAATAGAATGGTCCTCACCTACCTTTGAGTGGATTTCACTACTTATCCCTTCAGGTAGAGCACCTCCCAGACCGGCCAGATCACTTGCTAAAAGGAAAAGGAAAAGACAAGGATTTGGAGAGCTAAAGTAAATATGAGAGAAGCTCCTAATAGGCATTCCTTCTACTTCTTGACAGAGCAAGTGGTCGACCTGGTTTCTCCAGGTAAAGAAGAAGAGACAACAAAAGTATTCCAATAGATACATCCACTCATGATGTTGTCATGGACTACAACTGCTGGAGGTACCCACCATGTCCCTTCTTCCATTTCTTCCTCCTTGTCCTTTTGTCACTCAAGCATCTATCTCCTATGGATGTGTCTTCTCCCCCGTCCTTTCTCCCTTCCATCTCCCACCTCTTCCATCTTCTCCTCTCTCATTGATCTATCACCCAGTATTCCCTCCACCCTATTATAGATCCCTTCCATTCTTTGTGTCCTTTTCTTCTACTATAGAGACTTTGATGCCCTAAAAGTAGTGGTGCATTGAAATCTCTTGTTAATGCCACCACCGAGTGTTTAAACATTCTTCCTTTAGGCCTCCACAGTTGCTTCCCCTTTTCACACCTATTTCTTCTTCTTCTTCTGACTACTCTCTCTCCTATAAGTCCTAGATGTATTTCTAACCATCTGAGGCTAGCATAAGAGAAAGGTTCCCATCGCACCCATGGAATTCTCTGTCATTCTAAAGAAAGGGACGCTAAGAAGCAAAAAACAATAACTCGATTTTCAAAAAGAACTTTAGGGGAAAGAGTCATGGAGATTGCTTACCTCAGACCCCACCAAGGAGAAATAAGGATCTATCTCCCACATACTTCACAGTGACTCAAGTCACAATGGGAACATCATCCCAAAAGCCTATAAGGAGAAGCCTTATCTGCTAGTAGATGCTCTCTACAAAAATCTATAAGAAGATGAAAGAGGAGAAGAGAATACTCAAGGAGTAAAACAAACATCTCCTCTAAGCATTGATAGAATAATGAGCAACACTACCTCCTATGACTGCCACTGAACCCAATGTTCAGGATCTCAGTCAAGACAAAATAAATGAATATGCATAAAGATTTCTGAACAAGGTACATAGTAGTATCATCCTGGATCAAGACAGATCCTCCAGAGATAGTGAAGAAATGATTAGGAAAGTTCACAATGCTACACCAAGGTATAAATCGAGAAAATAAAGAGCTACAGGCAGTAGCAGGCTCCCTTTTTGAGGAACTGGATAATGCTAAGTTGAAGCAAGAAACATTCTAGATGAAGGCCAACTGTTTATCTGATGATCTGTTAAAGGTCAGTGTTATCGATCACCCACGAGCACATTACAAAGCTCTCACCACTTTAGATTACTGGGTCGATTAGATGGAATTCATGATAGAAAGAATAGATAAAATTAAGGATGAATCCCTAGACACATTGCATACAACATGGAGATGACAGTTACAAAGATGTATCCTAGGGACTGCTCAGTGACATCATATCACCTTGAGGGAAGTAGGTGATACATGTTTCAGTCACTTAAAGGATATATTCACTCAAGGTTTAGCACTAGAGGTCACTTTTGACCAAGAGTCAATCAATAACATCTTGGCCTCCCGTGATTTCATTGGCTTCTTGATCGATGCATGCAAGGAGTTAACTGGGCTTTCCTGACAAGCTCAAGAACAAGAAAGAAACTTGTGAAGTCATTGGTGACCATTTCAAAGGTCCAGATCATGCTCAAATTCAAGTGATGATGAACAAGTTTATGGAATATCGAGCGCAGTGTCACATCACCTCTCCTGGTCAAAAGTAGGACACTCAAGTTTGAGCAAAGGGATGATGAGGAGTAGTTTCTTCCTCTTAGATGGATATGCCATTTTTATCATTTTTGTAAAATATTTAAAAATCTTTTTAGCACTTGTACGATGACCTCATCTATGTTGCACCATGGGATGTTGCCATCCAAAAAAATTGCCCAAAAGTCAACTAGTTGACTTTTTAGATATTTTGTAAATATCTTGTAAGATATTTTTGTAAATAGTGGTTGGTTCACTTTTGTCTTCTTATCCTCTTCTCCTTCTAATAAATACTGGAATACTTGTTGTATTCAAGTGTGGAAATTTTTGTATGAAAAATAGAAGTGAAGAGAGAAAGACTTTGTGCTTTCTTGTAACAGAAGAAATATCAATACATGTATTCAGAATTTGTGCTGACATATGTGTGTTTTTTGCATCAGATATTTCTTAAGTTAGATCTATGTTTTTATTCTATTGGATTCATTCCTACCTTAGTGTCATTTGTTCATCAGTATTACTTTAATCATGTCTATGCAAGTAAGTTTGGATCTGTTTACTACCAACCCAAAGCATAAACCTTGTGACCTTTCTCATCTTGGAATTCATTTCTTTTCTTCCTTCGGATCTACCCTTCACTCCATTTCTTCCCTCTCTATCATTTATTTTAATCAGTTGGAACTACCTCTACTGGGATGAGATCCCAAACCCCCTGAAGTTAGAATAGTGTAAGATTTGCATATATTCCTGCTTGGTAGATATTAACAATAAACCAATTTCACTTTGATGTCTCAAAGAGGGGGCTATGCCCTGCACAATGTTGGACTATTTCCCCACAATCTTACCTAACCTGATAGATTTTCAGACCAACACACCACGTGACCTATCGACCCAAATTTCACTTTCACCCCTACTTGACACGTGTCCCCTTGGGGAAAATTTGACCCTAAACTCCGCCTGATCCTTCAAAGTTTTAAATGGAGACTCATATTTATCATTTCAAAAGGTGAAATTTCTTATCCTTTTTCTGCAATGAAGTTATTGGTGTAGCAACCTTGGAAAAATCCTGTACAAATTTCCTGTAGTAACCAGAAAGACCCATGAAGCTTATAACTTCATGTACATTCTTTGGTGCAGGACAATCAGTTATAGCTACTATTTTAAAAGGATCTACAACAATTTCATTCTTACTTATAACATGACCCAAATAGTGCACTTAATGTATCATAGAAACCTAACATTTAGATAGCTTACCATATAACATTCTCTTTCTCAAAATTTCCAAAACTATCTTCAAATACTCATGGTGTTCCTCAATACTTTTAGAATATATGAGAATCTTGTCCAAGAATACAAGCACAAATTTATCCAAGTATTCCATGAAAAATATTGTTCATTAAATTCATAAAATCAATTGTAGGTGCATTTGTTAATCCAAAAGGTAAAACTTATGAACTCATAATGTCCATACCTTCTTCTAAAAGTTGTTTTATGAATGTCCTCATCCTTAATCCCATAATTTTTTTATGATATCCAGATCGAAGATCTATCTTAGAATATACCTATGCTCCATGTCATATACATCGAATATGATCATCAATTCTAGTGGAGTGGATATCTGTTCTTAATTGTTACTTTGTTTAACATTGTGTAATCAATACACAATCTAAGTGGTCACCATCTTCATTTTTCACAAATATTACTAGTAGTGCTCCCCATTAGGTGAAACAACTTGGTGGTAATCAAATCCTTAGAAAAAATCTTCTTGCAATCCATGTCAGGCCTTAAGCTCTACCAATTCAATAGTAGTCATTACCTAAGAATATAAATGCCTTAGAAATAGGCTCGGTTCCAGGCTTGATTTCAATTGTGAAATCAAATTCTCTTTTGGGTGGAAGACCTTGTAAATCTTCCGGAAACACATCACTTTAGTTTCATAACAGTGGATAACATTCCATGAAATTGTTGTTTTCCTTAGTAGATTCTGAAATTTTTACTGGATATAAGGTACAACATTTATTTTTGGCCTTTTTAAGTTGCATAGCTAACAATTTCCTAACTGAAATTTCATGTTTCTCACCCTAAATCTTTGTTATTTTGTATAGGTCATCTAAACAACTTTAATATGTTTTTCAAAATAGTCCACTTTTACTTTATGATTAGCTAACCAATTAACACCTATGATTACATCATATGATCCCAAAGGTTTAACATAAAGATCAACTTTGAGTGGAAAAACTAGGTAAGTGAAGGGACTTGTCCCTAAAAATACACATACTAACTATATGAACAACTTTATGTCTCCATAATGTACAGTCCATGTTTTATCCATTTTCCATCTTCTTTTTAGTTTTGATGCTAATTTACTAGAAATAAGACATTTTATAGCTCCTGTATCAAAAAGAATAGTTACAGATATGCCAAATAACTTACCCAAAACTTCTATGGGTGTGACTTGCTTTTCAGCTTGTTTATTAGCTACTACATTGTATATCTTGTGTTGTTGATTATGATCATCCTTTTTCAAAGGACATTGGTTTGCGTAATGATCTTTGCCACAATTATAACAACCTCTTATAGGTCCCTTTTTAGGATCAGATTATTTTCAGCCTTAAAGTTATCATTCTAACCTCCATAAGACTTCTGTCCATTATTATTATTCTTGAAAAAGTTATTTCTTACATTTCCAGAAGACTTATTTGTTGGTATTTTCTTAAAATTATCAGCTGAAAACTTACTTTTCATACCAAACTTCTTCCATGGTCCTTTCTTGAGGTGTAAGATATTTTATGAAGAAGAATTTGCCAACCATAGATAAGGGGATTTCTTTCTTACTTCTTCCTTGTGAGTAGAAATTTCCTTTAATTTTTGTTCTGGTATGCCTTATGGATTTTTGGGAAACTTAATGATAATGGTTGGAAGATGTAGATATCCAAGCTCAAGAACAATAGATGGGATTCAAATACCATGATTGAATAAGATCCTAAACTGAGGGTTCAAAACTTTGATACTGAGGGGAAATACATAAGAACCTTTGCAGTAAAATTCTCAGAACTATTACATATAACTTTCCTTGGAGAGGGGATAAGTTCTAGTGATAATTCAGTCATTTATCTAATTCGTAATACGGCAATGGCAATAGATACAATGCTAAGTTTTAATAATGGATTTTAAGGATTTAGATCAAGATAAGTAAATTGGGATGTGACCAATGAAATATGTCAGCTCAATGAGGCTATCAAGACCATGAAGATCCCATTATGGGAAAGCTAGATATCAAGGATCTAGTCATATACCATAGACTTCTATCTAAGAAGTGGAATTATACGCAACTAGATACTTCTCCATATTATCGAGCCAAGATAAAAGAAATATCCACAAGAGGTAATGTGGGCCAGGATAACTTAAAGGTGGACGAGATACCTTTTATGATGAGATCATTAGCTGAGTTAAAATACCACCTAACACTGGGTTGATTTTCAAGATGATTAGGTATGTTCAAATTGTTATCTATCATGTCCTAAAGTAGCATTGTCCTAGAAACTAAGGCCTAATGAGGTTCATTACAATGACTGGTTAATAGGTGGACATCCACATTTACCCAGTGGGGTTGTAACAAACAAAGCCTAATGATGTCTAGTTTTTTGTCTGAATTAGATGGGGAATACAAAGGCATCCCATGGAAGCTCGGGTAAAAAAATACTACAATATTTCAAGAAGTTTGGTGTGCATTATGGTACTAAATTTCCTCTGTAGGATCTAACAACTATAAAAAACAACTAACATTTGAGCGATTTACCAGAATATGGACACAATAGTTCAAGGAGACTGTCAATGTAGTCTGATCAAACAAGAGGTGTAACAAAAATCCCATTTTAAGACTTTAGAAACAAGGTAATTTTTTTTTAAGTTTTTTATCTTATATAATGTTCTATGTTCTAAATAAAACATAATTTAGAACACACATTCCATTCCAATCCATCTCATAACAAGAAAACCATATGCAAGGACAATAAATGACTCGGTGAAACTATCAATCTCTCATTTCATGACTCGGTATTTGAACCGATCGCTCATGTTTATCTGTATGAGTTTAATAATTTAAGTATACTATGACATACACTGGAATTGTTCTTTACAATAGATTCTAGGGGTACCCAAGTGATATATCTAAGAAACCTATGCCAAATATCTTGTTGCCGATATTCATCTAAAATCTTAATCTTAAACTAGGCAACATAGGATAATGCATCCAGTAGCTTGTGATACTTTGGCCAAAGTTTTTAAACATCACAATGCAGTAACATGTCTACTATTCCTAGACGACATTTTCGTTGAATGGTGGAATATGTCCCCTCACCACACTCATTTCTAGATTATCTAGAATGATCTTTCTAACTTCTGTCAATCACGACTTGATCAAGATATGACTGTACCCCAAATCAGTGACACAGATTTGGTATAGGGAGCCACTCACGATGACCTAGGGTATATGGGCATACTGCATTCGTACCTAATGTACAATGGGTGCATGCAAAAGAACATCAGAATGTGTGTCAGGTTGATCATGTCTGAGCAGCATCAGAAATCTCAGGTTTCATCAAGCTTGAGTGAAGGTAGATAGAACTCATGATGTATGCTCATTTTGTATCCTCAAAAAGATGTCGAGCGAACAAAAAATTGAGCTCTGTCAATGGATGTGATCCCAATTTGAAAGTATCTTGATCGAAAACTCACTATGTCACGACGAGAATTCCACTTCAACCATGTGGAATCAAGAGAAACTATATTACAGCCTGTGAATTGTGCACCAATGAATCCACTAGTGAGATATCCATAAAATGGATGCATGTGAGAACTGAATGCAGTGTTATGCTTCTTGGGAAAATCTATGCAGCTAATTTTCCAGTAGTCAGGATACAAAACATGTGGTACTGTAACTAGGCACAAATGATGGAAGATGCATGCAAGTAACAAGCTTCATAGGCTGTATGGAGACATTCAAGAATAGGAATACACTCAAAGACTTTTTGCATTTTTGATCAGACGGGTTAGATGGGTTTGTTGAGCACATAGCTGCAAGTGGATTAGAAGCATGGATGTAGGATTAGTCCATTTAGATACAATTTCTGGTGATGTATGTAGGTTAGACAAGTTTAGATATCTGCAGGAAGTGTATTGATTGTATCTTTACAATACATGAATGAGTGATTGTAGATAGAGAATGCTTCAAATAATCTTGAGTGATCTATTTTCTTCCAAAAGATTTATACAATGAAGCCTAGGTTGACAGTCTTCACATAATCTTTAGAGAAAAGCATATCATTCTCAGAAAATATATGATATTATAAGAACTCAATGTAACTCCCAGAAGTTTAGGACATTGGGCTCAAACCACACCTAATTGTGTACCCCCATAATTGATTACAAGAACTCCTCCATATTTGGCAACTTTATAATTATAGTTCAAGTGATTTTAAAATAAATATTTCCAATGGAAAGATCATGAAAAAACAAGCACTTTTGACAAAAAACGGCACTGCAAGTGCCGAGTTACCGATCAATAAGGATACAAACTTTTGTAATGATTTTGCTCTAAAGAATATTTATTTTAAGATTACCACTAAGAAAAATGAATAACTATTTGTTGTTATCCTTCACCACATGATAATAAACATTAAAGGGGGCCAGAATTTAAGCACCTACTAGTAGGAATCAAAAGCTTTGACCATACCATATGACCAAGGGCTAAATATTTTAATGGACAAACTGAGGTAGTTACGCCGTAATAGAATAATGCCCTATGCAGATATCTAGAAATTCAACAAACCCAAAAAAATTCCATGATTTTTTTACTCGATCTTAGGGTTTTCCTACCGTTCAGATCCAATGGAAGCCTTTGATTTTCATAAAACCGCATGCAACAATAAAATATGACCAAATCCCAAATATATGAATATTCGAATAAATTATTTGTAAAATAAAACTTACAGACGGATGTCAACAACAATCTCCAACTCTGATACCATATGCCAAGGAATGATAACCAGATCATACCAAGCCAAGAACACACGATGCACTAATCAAATGACCATGATCAATAAGATTTGAAACGCGAGTTCGCCAGAATATCTTTACATAAAGACCTGAATGCATTACAATTGAGTAACAATATCATATATCCTATTATGGAAGCTCAATTTTCAATACATTGAGGCATGTAGGCCCCTCATCTTAAATAGGCAAGGAATAACAATCTAAGAACTAGTCAAGGTTGGTAGATGTAAGCCATATAATCAAGGAAATAACATAGTCATGCAAAGGCACTGAGTCAATACCATAGATTTCAGGAGAGAACTAGACATCAAGGATCTAGCAAATACCATGAGATCAAGAAACCGATTCTAATCAATACCATAGATCAAGGCCAAGAACTATACCTGGAATCAACCAGATAATATCTCCTAATGAGTCTAAGTAAGATAAAATAAATAGTCACACACATAAGTGGGTGAGGATAAATACAATAAAGGTAAATAAAGTACCTAGGTGAACATGAGCTAGGGTGATTACCTACTCTAACAGATTTTTCAACAACCCCTTCCATATTGGTTGGGATGTGAACATCCACCTCTCCTCCTATAATGGGATTCAATCCCATGATGAATTTCTATATCCTGAACTTCTCGTCAGTTTTGATACTATAGGTACATACTTAAGGACCTTATAGTCCGACCGCTCCCAGTACTTAATTAAAGTTAACTTTCCTTGGGCTAAGTTCTGAAATTCAGTTATTTTCGGATCATAATAAAGTTTTGGTAGCCATCGTTGTCTAAAATAAATTTTAAATTGATCCCAAGTAATATTATTTTCATCAATATTTAGCTCAGCCTTATGGTTGTCCCACCATGAAGTTTTCTCCCTTGTCATGTGTCAATTTCTCTATCACTACCCATATTGCGGGCTTTGTTCTCATTAAATTGAGAAGTTCCTTATTTAGCCAAAGTAACATTCTACATTTTTGTTCTAAGCCAATTCTCAGCTCCATCTCCTAATGTGATGCCATGCAAACTTAGGTGGACTTATCATTTTTATATCATTAGTGAGCCTACGGCTGCTAGCCTTTCCTGTCTTAAATGTTTTCTAGCTGATCAGGTAAATGTTCACCATTGTTATTATCAACACCCAAACTTCCCTGTTAACCTTTTTATGGACACGTGTCGACCTGATTATTATTACCACGGGGCTTCTTCCTCCTCAAAATTTCACCATTAGGCCTTGTTGTTCAAGTACAGGGACTAAATGATCTCATGTGTCCAACAAGATAGCAAGGACTCTCATCACTTTTTCACCGCACCATGATGTGTCTGCTTCCTTCACTAGGTGGTCGGACCCATTTGCAACATTTCCTCATCTTTTCTAACCATTTTCTGTTAACAAGGCAATTTAAGTTTTATGCATATTATGGACACAATAGGTCTAAGAGCTGCAACCTTCAGCTCTAATACCAAGATTTAACATTTCCATTTAAAGACTTTAGAAACAAAGGAAATATTTTTTTACACAATTTCAACTATTCTAAATAACACATAATTTAGAACATACATTCCATGCCAATCAATCTCATAACAGATAACCATATGCATCTAAAAATGACTCGGTAAACTATTGATCTCTCATTTCATGACTCGGTTTCTAACCGACACCCGTCATGTTTTTCTTTAAGTGTTGACATAGAGTTTAAGCTAGTGACCTACATATACTTGGTTTTATTACCATATTCTAGGTGACTGAGAGATTTGTTGCTCAAAAGAACCTATCTAAAGTTGATTTGTATACCAAGTATTCGATCATGGGGACCATGGTTCCTTGAAGGCACTAGGTGACTAATGACAACGCAACCAACAACTTGATAATTCACTTTCAGGCCAAGAGGGATTTCATGACATAGCCCGCATCATGTTGGATTATTCCTAGGGCGACATACTCAGGCTAATGCATGAATATGTCCTTCACCCAACTCATCTGTTATCTAGAATGGTCTCTGTTGACTTCTGTCAGTCCACTTGTCTAAGGTATAGGGAGCAGAGTCAACATGTTCATCTCACCCATTAAAAATGTAGACATAACGTTGGTATAGGGAGTGCAGAGTCACAATGAAAATTAGGGTATAAGCATAGAGGATCAAAATAGATTCAACCTAAGTCAGAATGAATGTGCCTGGTTACCCTAAGTCATAGGGTGTTACTTCCTATGAAAAATTATATTGTTAATCCTAACCTAGAGGGAAACTAAGTTCAAGTCCCAATTTGAGTAGATCTAGATGAACCAACGTTGAAGGGTGTTGCAACATGTCAACTACAACACTGTATCCATGTGAAGACCTAAGTCTTCACAAAGGTATAGTTCTATAGTTGGTGTGTGCCAACATCTGACAAAACCACTTCATCATGATGTACACACCTCAAGAGGTCATTTCCCCTAATTAACTTAGAATTAAGATTCAAATTACAACAACCTTGTAAAAACCTAAATCCAACCTTCCTTAAGTTCTTTATCCATATTTGGGTTGTTTATAAATTAAATAAGTTTCAATATCTCATGATTGCCTTAATGTTCATTAAATTTAGCTTAACAAGCAGTTATCCAAAAATAGAACAACATACATCATAATGTTAATCTTAATGTAATTCAATCATTCAAAGGAGGTGTATGAACCAAAACATAGGTTCTATTAAAATAGACTTCATAGGAATGAAGTCTAAATGATTTATGGACACAAACACCATTCATTTGCCTTACATTTATTTGAGAGGAGAATAATCTTCCTCTTTACAGTTAAGTGATAAGGTTCATATACCCTTTTTTCTTTCACACTCCTTATAACTTTAAAATGCATGTTCATTTAACATCCCATAATAAACCTTACTAGTTTAAGGAAAGGAACCTCAATACCTACAACTTATCAAGTTGCATTCCAGTAAGGGAAATCACACTATTTCCCATTCGTTCATTTCATTAAATGACAAAATAGTAAGGATCCAAACAAATATGAAAAATATCAGCGAGATAGTATTCCAAATTTCCTTCATAGTAAGGTACAAGAGAATCACACAGGAATTTGTAGTAAATATCCAAAATTTTCAATTCATCATGATAGAAATACACAATTTACAAGACCATGTATTTTAGACATACTGCATGCCAAATAGCATAAAGATCATTAAGAGAATAGAACCATTTCTTCTTTCAATACAACTCAAGAATGAATCAGAGTTCTTCTATAAAATATCCATAGACTTTAAATAAACCAATACATCATACAAGTTATTGCCTTCCTTTATCACTTACAAAGTTCATCTACAAAAATTGCTAGCACGGGTCAGTTCATTGAACTGAGCATGATAAGCACTAAGCATTAAAATGAAGTGCTTTCAACCAATTATTCCATTAAAGAAACCCTGATTTTATGAAACAACAATGGGTGAAGTCATACAAATAAATCATAAGAAATAACAATCCATAAAAGGATCACAATAATAAATCTGAATTCACTTTATAGGAAGAGACCATAATATAATCAAGTAATCCACTACATTATATTCATATAAGTATTGATCCCAAACAATTACTTATTTATGCTCAAGTGATAGTTCCTATCAATTAATTGTTTCATAATTCTTTCTGAATTTGAAATACAGAGTCAACTTCACTATATAAACAAAGATAGTTACTTTCAAAAACAAAGAACTTCTATGTCCATCTTTACAAATTTTCAAGAAAACATGTACACGGTCAACTTTGATTCCAGCATAGTAAAGATTTATAGGATGATTCATCCAATAAATAAAATAATTAAGAGATTCACAATTCAGATGTGGCAGCCTAATTCTAGGTCAAAATATATAGCCTAATTTCTTAGATTAGGCCTAGATTATTACATTAGAAAAATATTTCCCAGCCACAATGTTTTACTTCAATTAACTGAAACAACTATAATTTCCTTCAATACAATAAAATTGGAGAAGTAAGTAGTAACAATTAATACTCAATTACCTTAATAAAAATAATGCATTTGATTCTATTAAACCTATAACAAGGTTTATCTAAAGAAAGGAAGATCAAACTAGAGAGTAAACAGTTTACAAATTCCTCATCATTCGGTTAAACCGAATTACCATATGCATCTTCAGAAAAGAAGGATCAACATCTTACCCTACAGTTTTCCAAAAATGACAATGGAGAGCTTACCACTGAGAGTGGAAGAGAAAGGAGTTATGCCAGAAGAGGATTCTATTGTTCATTCAAAATAAATGAAGTTGTAAAAGAATCATTAGAGACAATTCCCCATACCCCAAATCTTTTAAAATAAAGAAATCAGGTACAAAAGATAGAGAACCGATTACATACATAACTGTATATTTGAAAAAACCTTCCAATATTTTCACCATTAAAATAAACAACAATCCTTAACCATTTAATTAATTCATTCCAAGAAGGATGTGAGAAAAAGAAGATAGTTATCATTCACATCCAATTCCTAAAAGTGTTAAGGATGGAAAGATCAAACATAAGACAATCAAACAAAGAAAAGAATGATAATAACAGTATCGAATTGGAGAATACCGTCATCAAATGTATATTCAAACAAAATAACTTCAACTATCTACCGACAACTCAACTTCCAAAATTTTAAAGGAAGACTGAAACATAATAACAACACAAAAGATTTCACCACTACTATTTCCACAGTTAAATTCCAAGACCATTATACAACTCAGAATTCCTTTCAAAAGTTTTGAAAGAGATTACTAAAACCAAACAACAAGTTTAAGACAACCTTTCCTTCTATTTTCCTCACGCGTTCGAACCGTGAAGCCATTAATCAAAATACCATATTGACTCAGCTCCGATCGATTTTAAGGTTCGAATTAGTATAGAAATAGAGAACAATCATTCCTTCACAATTTTTTATGCAAGTCTAGAGTACAAAATACAGACAATTATATAAACCTCCTTCACCCATTTACTCTTTTTCTAACACAAGTTCGAGTTCATACTGCAGATCAAGTATACAAATATAGTCCCAAAAAAGGAGTATTTAAACTTCTACAAAATGAGATACGACATAGAAGAGTAATCTTCTAACTTCCAAAAACAATCAAAGACATTCAGTTTGAACAATACATGTTTACCCAGAAAAGAAGAAACAAGATATCCATTCCTTACCTTCATACAAGTTCGTGCTCAAGAAAAGATTCGAAATAAAAAACCCATATAGACCACAAAGGAGTGATATAACTTTAATAACTCTAGGATGCATCAGAGAAGATTATTCATTCACCTTCTAATTTCAAAAGATACTTACAGTTAAAATCTCCAAGAAAAAACAACTTACTTAGACCTTTTTTCGAGAAAACAAACCAAAATACATATTCAATCCAAAAACACTCAAGTCTAAAACAACCCCATAGTGTATTTCACCATCAACTCATTCAGAGAAGGCATACAATGGTAATATTATCATGCAAAGGTTCATAACAAAGAAAATAGAGGTTCATGTTAATGTAAAATCACAGCACCCCCCAAATGAGTCGTTAGGTCTACTTTTCTAAGGCAGATTCATTTGGTGTGATTTTCATAACATTGAGTCTTTCCCAAAGTGTGGGAATTTACAAATGGGAAAACTCTCCAGATTAAGGTTGGTTCCTACTCCTCTGTTTAGGTGTATGCATGAAATTATAGAGGATATGTCCTAAATCCTACTCTAATTTGCTAAGGAGATAAAGTTAAAGAGGGGATGCAAAGAAAAAAAAAAGCTATAAGGTGATACACCAAAGGAGTGATGAACACTTTTTTTCTGGTAAACACAAACCAAAAGAATGCAGCATAAAAACATGCACAATTAACCAAAGTCATAATGAAGGATCAGAAGACAATAATTAACACAGAAAGGGATGAAGATCAGCCACATAACATGTATTATTGCTTTCACGACTTTATATGATGCATTACAATAGTAACAAGAAAATTTTTCATTTACAGTCTATATGGGAGGCTTGAATATCCATGAATTCACTTGCTAAGGGGAAGAGTGGAGCCTGCAAAACAAAATAATGTCCAACCCTTTACAATGAGTCTCGACCTTGCTTTTATAGAACACAGAGGTGAGAAAGAGAGAGAGAAGTGGGGAAAATAGTTCTAAGCTCAACCATTGCTATTAATGCCTCAGTAAAATATTCCCCCAAATCTGTCTTGACTGTATCAATTTCTTGTTCGGCGCCTCGAAGTGGGAGGAAACGGTGGAGAAAAACGAATCCGATCTAGTTGTTTGGGAAAAATAAGATCCTGCTTTGTTGGCCCTGAAGACATTTCTCCATTTTCCCCCTTCCTAACCTCCCCAAACTTAAATTTTCAGATTTTTATGGCATAGATGAGGCCGAAATATTTCCAATGGTGTCATATTTGCAATATTTTGAGCCTTGAGTTGAAAGATATTCCCCTTCGAAGATTGTATCAGATCCATACGAAAAGGTGGGAAAACCAGTTTGAAAAACGGGCTCTCTTTTAAATATGGGACACATAGAGGGCTAGCACTTGTTCGAGGGTGGCTTCTGTATTTTTTTCTTGAAATGGCGCAGGGCATGTGGCTTCCTATGCTAGCCTACTTAATTTATATTTTTTTTCCAAGTCCTTTGCTCGGAGGGGGCATATTTCTTGACAAGTGACATGCGGCATTCTAGCGCTCATCTGAAAACCCTCTCTTCATTCGACTCTTGAGTTCATGCCCTATTGACACTTGGCACCCTATTCTGGTCTATCACAATACATTGACTATTCAACCCGAATCTTTCCCTTTTTGAAATGGGACACGTGGAGGATCTGCGCTCACTTAGAAACCACTTAAGATTTTGCCTCTGAAGAAGCATTGGATTGACACTTGGAAGCCTCTATAGGCTCTTAGAATTTTCAACGACCCCTCTAACCTTTTTGAACCTTGGGCTACGTGGTGGGTTGATGCTTTTTGAGCCTCCATTTTTTTGGATTTACTCTTGGAGATGCACACATTTGACACGTGCTGCTTCTTCCATGACCACTTTTATACTTTTCCTTTTTATGAGGCCCGCCCCATCTACCTTTTGACCTTTGTTGACCGTTTGTTATGTGGAGGGTTGGCATGAGTTTTAGTTTCCCATTTTGGATCTAACCTTGGAGAAGTGTCATTTGGACATGTGGCTCTCTCCGTTTCCTCCTCCATAATTAGTCAATTTTTGAAATCGTTCTGAACCATTTTGAGCACGATGACTTTGGATCTTCACCGTTTCTTCTTTCTCTTCTTTCTCATGGCTATTTTTTTGACCTTGCTCCTCTTTCTCTGACCCTGTTATTCCATTTTCGAGTCTTCTTGTAACCTGTTAAATAGATTTAAGATGTGGATCCACTCGACAGAGCCATCTCTTTTCTTTCTTCATGTAGAGGGTTGTTTTGTCCTTCGTAAGGTCCCGCCACTCAATCATTGAGTCCTTCTGTGACCTGTTTGTAAGATTTAACCATGTTTTCTCTGGTTCTTCCTATGCGAGGTTGTGTCTGATCCAATACTTTTCCCAGGGGGTGAAATATTGGATAACAAATAACCATAATAAAACCAAAAATCCAATTATCCCATGAGATTAGAGTTGTTTTAATGAAACATTTTGAGAAAAGCAAGAGATCTTAATGGATAGAGCCTTTCATGCCTGATAGTGCTTCTGTAGATTTGAAGAAGACTTCTAACAGAGCCTCCAAAACGTCTTCTTCTCCAGGAAAGATCAACAACTAAAAACTTCTTACTCAAATGTATCATATACTTCCCTTTAATCGAAAATAGACCTAGGGAATCAAAAATAACCACAAATTGAAAGTAGAACTATTGGTTCAAAGAATCGGATAGCTCCATGTAGAGCAAAAATCAGAGAGCATGAATGACCAAACAACCTCAAACAAATATTCCCACGTGCTTTCCAAGGTGGTTTGCCCACCAAAAACAAGGTTCACAAATTTCATTAATTCCCAAACTCTCACCTATCTCTCCATGCCACCGCCATCCAAAATTGGTGAATCGTAATTAAATTCTACATGTATTACTAAACTTTAGTGATGATTCCACATATAATTCCTCTAATTTACATGTGTTTGCCTAAACTGGCAGTATGTTGTCCCTTTAATCCAAAAATCAAATCAAATTAATAACTTAGGAACTATCGCCAAGCTTCCACTTTTCCATATGACCCTTAGGTCCCTTTTCAATACTTCATTAGTTTAGGATAGGCACCATTAGCTTAGGATATGACCATAGGATAGTTTAGAAGTATTTACCATAGTTTTTCAACATTACAATAGGTAAATTTCCATCATAGGATAGGTCATACTTCACAACCATTTAGTATTAGGTGTTAGGTTAGAAATAAACCTAGAATCACGTTAGGTTATTCCCCAACTTAGAACATGCAACTTAGGATAGGATGTTATCTCAAATAAAGTAGACATAGATAGAAAAATAGGTACCTTTACCTTAGTTAGAACCCTGTTAGGATAGATTTCATAGGTCTAGGACTTAGATTTTTCCTTAATATTCCTGAAGCAGGTCTCATTCCACTTAATGTCGTTAAGCATCCTAAAGAGATCATTCAAAAAGATCTGAGCACATAACATACAACAGAATGTAGGCACAATATTTCAAGAAGATAAAAGAATTTGTAAACATACAAGAGTTTAGTCCATTATATCCTCCAACCTCTAAATGTCAGTTTACCATTCAGATTAGGTAAGAATATTTAAAACATACCTTGGATCAATGGAATTGATCCAAGGATTTGTTAATAAAAACATATAAGTATGCAAACTTCATTACTAGATTACAACTTATCTATTAGAAGCAAAAATGGATTATTTCCAAGCATTATCATTTCAGCCCAGTGAATCCAAGAGCAAAAATGACTCATCCATGGCAAGCATGATTTCAAAAAATTAAAGGAACACTCCTTATCCAGAAATATTACATGTCAACGCTTTCAATGCAAAAGAGGAAAGATAACAGTTTATCAAAGATGTTACAATAGTGGCTTCCATTTTCCCATTGAAATCCTTAGCCCTTGGTAATATGGTATGGTCATATGAGGGATTAAATCTTGTGATTCCTACTAATAGGTGATTAACTCCATCCCCCCTTTCATTTTATTTTTGTGGTGAAGGAAAGATTATTTTATTCTATTTTAGTAGCAACTAAAATAAATAGTAGAGCATAATATTGAAAAGCTTGTAAATTTTGATCGGTTACTCGATTTTGAGTGCCTTTTTTTGTAAAAGTGCTTAATTTTCTATTCTCTTTCCATTAAAACTATTTATTTTGAGAATCACACTATAATTATAAAGTGCCAAAATCTCGGGGGCCTCTTGTTACATTGTTTGGGGGTCTTGTTGCATTGCTTGGTTCTTGCATTTTGTTTTGTTGATTTTTTGAGGATGGAATCTACTTCTGCATTATATCATGTTGAGCCATTAACAACACATAATTACCACACATGGAAACGAAGAATGGAAACAATAATCAAGCGGAAAGGATTATGGGCTTTAACATCTTTAGAAAAACCAATGTTCACTAGAGAATATGAAAAATTTCAGTACCAATGAAAATTTGATGAGTGTATGGGTTTGATAATAACTTATGTAAGTGATAGTATTTTGTTTCATTTAGAAAAATGTGACTCTCCTTTAAAATTTTGGGAGAAATTTGAGAATTTATTTAGTAAGGTGGATCATATGAGATCCATGCAACTTGACATTGAGATCATCTCTCTTAATCCTGAATATTTTCCAACAATTATAGACTATCTTACCAAGTTCAAGAATTTTTTGACACAGTTGAAAGGGAGTAGAAGAGATAAGAAAGATGAAGAGTGTGTTTACTTGATTCTATCCAAGTTGAGAGGATCATTAAAATTTTTTGCTTCTACCTTTTTATCTAGCATGGATTCCTTAGGTGACACATTCAAAATGCCTAACTTAGAAACATTTTGTGAAATACTTACCAGGGAAGAATCCAAATTATCTCACCTTGAGTATTCCACCTCTCAAAAGGCATTAGTTGCATATAATCCTAAGGGAAAGGGAAAACCAAATAGTAAAACCAAATCCACACCTTCTCCATCTCAAAATTCTCCTAAACCCAAAGAAAACAACTCAAACCCCAAGGAGTCTTTTAAATCCAAGAATAAGTCTAGTTGTTCATGCTCTTTTTGTGGGGGTATTAATCATAAAGAACATAGGTGTTATAAGTGAATGCAAGCCTTAGAGGATGCAATTTAGAAACAAAAAATTTCTATCTCCATGCCACCTCCTTCTAATCAACATGGAAAATCACTTAATGTCATTGGGAGATCTCAGTCACCACTTGCAGAAAGTTAGGTTATAGATTCTGGTGCTTCTCATCACATGAATTCTTCCAAGGAGTCTTTTGTTTCTCTAGTTTTGAGTTCTACTTCCAAAATTAAGGCTGGAGATTCTTCCTTTATTTCTGTTAAAGGAAAAGGTGATATACAACTTGATGGTAGCAGTAGCCAAGATGCACTATATGTTCCTAAAATCACTACAAATTTGCTTTTATGTATATCAAATGTTTCATTCTAGTCAAGGAAAAAAAATGAATTTTACACCACATGGAGCAGAAGTACAAAATTTTTTGGATCCTCATTCACTAGTTGCTCAGGGTATTGTTGATCATAGTTCTAGACTATTGATAAAAATTGAACTATAATAAACAACACCGAATAACAAGAATATATAAATTTAAATTCATTCAGGATAATAATTGATATTGATAAAGGTTACATATATAGTATTTGATATATTACAATGGTGGATTCAACACTCATCTTCAATCCCTCATATCACTCTCCATGAATCTCTCAAACTTATCATCTCTCACACCAAAATAGCTACGTGAGTTGTTTATTCAAAAACTTAACTCTTACACAATTATTAATTATATTATTAATATGAGTTGTATTAACTAATTATTAATAATATTACAATTTATTAATAATGTCACAATATGTTTGTAACATTCACTCCCCTATTGTTAACATCATTAATTTCGAATATACACTCCCCTAATGTTGATAAGGTAGAAAAAATAATCACACTTCCTTCTGCAGCTTGCTGCATATGCGTGCTCATGATCTGGATGGTTTTCCAAGGATATCTAACATCCTAAAAAATGATGGTTTTACAGGACAACCAAAAACCTCAACAAGGATGGTTTTACAGGATAACCAACAACCTAAAACAAAATATGGTTTTCCAGGACAACCAATAACCCAAATATCATACTGCTGCTTTTCCTTTGTGCTTTTGTCTGTCCACTATGTCTTTCGTTTAGGGAATATGTAGGAACCACTTTTTATTGAATATAAACTGAATAGAGGAAAAATTGAACATTAAGACCATGTTCCAGTTCCTCCCCTCAATGTGAACATTTCAATTATTCAAACAGGAACTCCAAAATCATACTACGAATCTGAAATAAAAGAAAACACACATACACACACACACTGCCACCACAACTTCATGTGGCCCCTTCATTGGTGATTGACGAGAGGTCACTGAATGACCTCCAGCCTCTGTTGCCTCCATCCTCTAGAATTGTTGCTACTTACTCAACAAATTAGACCATGGAGCTCAAATTTACACAACCTTTTGTCGATGCATATTCCCCACAAATCTTTTCTTTGGTTTTGAAATTCCAAAGCAGGGGTCTAGGGGTAGCAACCCATTACGGGGTCAAGGGAAAACACCCCTTGCAAGGTCCTGGGGCCGTGCCCTGGGCACGCTCTCTAGACATATTTTCCTTCTTTGAAGTCATAAAAAATATCATTAGAACTGCAATATTATTCATCTTATTCTCCCAAAAATTGGATGTCGGGTAACATTGAAAATGTGTCCATGAGGTAATTTTATTTTACAATATTTGAATCTTTGACTTTTTGATAATGGACCCAAAAATACTAGAATTTTACAATGACTCAAAACTTACAGTCGAATTTGAGAAGACAACACTTGGCTTTAACACAAAAAATGACTATCAACATTTATAACAAACTCCACAAATGAGCAAAGGGAAGGATTATAACAAACTCCACAAATGATTTTGATTCTTTTATAAACAATACTTGACCCACTTAATTATAAGACAATTATAAGATGACAATTTGAATAACAAAAAATGACATACAAGACTTATACTCACTAGTTGTAAAAAAACAAAACTTTGACCATATAACTATAAAAGACAACACTTCTGGCCAAAATTAATTTTTAGAATGCGACCCATGTGCATTAAAACACAATCACGCGTCAGATCTGTTTCTCAATTTTCTCTCTCCAGAACTACACCACAATTTGAGATTGATCTCTTAATATGAGACCTTTACGGACACAAATACGTGTTTTGAATATGGACACAACTAGTATACACCAGGCTTATTTAAAAATACAATGATTTGGAAACCAAAAGGATCACAACAGTTTTCTTGTGCTTGAAGTTTCTTGTTTCGGCCGAACCGGCCGGTTCGCGTCCATTTGTCCCACCCTGTGCTTCAAAAAAGATCACAACTAAATTCGGCCGGTTAATGTCCTCAGTGGCCCATGATTATAACATTGGAAAACATATTCAACATGAGTATGACTAATTATGTGGTGTCTTATAAGAAATCTAAGCATGAATTAATGCATGGAAATGTGGACAACAGTGTTATCAAAATTACCCTGGGGGTGGAATTTTGGATAACAATTTGGCGACTCAGTGGGGTCATCTGCCTGCTAGATGAAAAGTTACCAGTTGCCTGAAGCAATCCATTGGGCATGAGTCATGATATAGCCTGATCTGAACTTTGAAAACCTCCCCTCTGAGCCACTTGGAAACCCAAACATGGAGTTGTTCTTCACCAATAAACCACTGAAAAGAACTGTGCAAGAGCAAAACCAGCAACACCGAAAAACTATGTACAAAACTGAAAATCATACATGCTAAATGGAACATGCAGAGTGTGCACAAGCACTTCTTCTGCTGAAATCAAACCTAGTACTCTACTCTAACTAGAAGCAACGGCAAGCTAAACAAACCCTAACTGGTTGTGCAGCTTCCTTTCTTCAAAATTGGTAGCCATGTTGATTTGGCACTGATCATTGCTGTTTGAATGGATGGAAAATCAACAAGAAGCTAGTCTTCTATCCAAATCATCAAGGTATCAACTGAAAAATCCAATACCTCTTTTAGTTGCTCTGCACTTGGATCTGGAGAGGTATGACAGCTGATCGTTTAGTACTTTGTAGCTCATCCTCATGCAGAAGCAAAGCATGACTATTCTCCTTTGGCTCCAATGAAGCCAAATACCTGATTTGGCAAGGTCTGATCAGTTTGATATGCCCATAGCTCTGATTTTCAATCCAAGAATGGAGTTCTCTTGTAGACCCCACCTGAATGGATGATGTGGAAAGAAATGGTAAACTTATGTCCTTCTCTCTTCCTCCGATGAAGAACACTTCCAATTTTGATTCCAAAGGGATGCTATAAGATGCAGGCTGCTGTAAATGAATGGCTGTCCTCCATGACAGCAGACTCTGGAATGTGGATGATGAAAGAGAGAATGGTCAAAAATCAACTGGCTCTTCTCCATCAAAACAGTCCTCCAAATGACAGGTAAACTACCTCATTGCTGTGCTGCTGCAAATGCAACCTCCTCCGTGGCATGTCCTTGATGTGCAACTTGACCACCATGGTTTTTCATGGAGTTTGAGAGAGACTGTTGAGAGAGGTGAAGTAGAGAGAAGAACTGAAGGTTATTCTATATGCTTTTGTGCTCAAACCCTTTGGATCTACACTTTTCTCCTCCATAGCTAGATTGTGCTCCTCTTCTTTTGGATTTGGAGCAGCTTCTCCTTCCTCTACTACAATCTTGCTCTTGATAAGCATGAAGTTTGTCAAGTCAAACTCTTCACTGCTGCTCTAGAGGACAAGTTGGGACTGCAAGATCTTCTTCAAAGCTTTCTTCCTCCATGAAATTGAATTGGATCAGCACCACATTCTGAGAAAATAACAAACCTTAGCCTCTTCTGTAGGCTTAACCATCAAGGGGATCTTTGTCATCCCAAATCTAAGAGCCCAAACTCTTCAAGTTCATCTGTCAGGGCCTCTCTTTTTGCTGTTGTTTTCCTTGACTGGCATTCTTTCTTCCTTCCTCCCAAATGCAAGAGGAGGGATGGGCTGTAAACTCAACTGATTTTACAATTTTGTGTGGTGGTGGAGCAGGTGAAACCTCTTGTTTCTTTGGAGGAGGGGGTATTTTTGTTAGCTCTTGTGGAGGGAATGACTGGAAGGAAAAAGGAAAGAAGGAATCTAGGGGGTGGAGGGATGGATTCAACACTTGGGACAGCAGATGGAGGGTTTGAAAACTTGACACTCGCTGAATGAAACAGATTGGGAAAGAGGAAAAGGAAAGGCGTGAGATGGTGTGCTTACCCGTTGACAAGGTTGAATACTCCTCTCATACACCTCTATTTCTTCAATCCACTTATGCAAGCAAAGGCAGCATTGCAATCATGAAGTCAAGCTTCTCCTAAGGGCTGTAATGCCTTGGAAAAGGTCCCACCCATGGACAGGGTGCTCCATAAACTGATTCCAAAAGCTTTCATCTGTGCCTGAGCCCTGGACTGCACTATGTTTACCTCCATCTTTTGGATTTTCTCCAACAGACCAATATTGCATCTGATTCTTTATTGTATGCATACTCTTGCTCTTGGAAAGCTCCATAGCCAAACTGACTTTGGCACTGCTGTTCATATGGGTAATAGATATTACATGGAGGATTTGTAAAACTGTTGGAGGTGGAATATACTGCTGTTGTTGATTGAAATCATGATGGAAATGAAGTCATGATTGCACAAATTCAAATGAATGAGAAATGAAAGGGATGGAAAGAAAATGAGGCATTCTGCAATCAGAGAAATGGGTTGAGATGGAGTCGCCTAGATGTGTTTGCATGCCTCCAAAGGCTGAAATCTTCACAGAAAACATCAACCTGCAAAAGATGAAGTGAAAGACCTCTAAGGTCCCACCGGGCGTGCCAAACTGTTAGTGCAAAATCACAGCACCCCTTGGACGCAACAGGCTTCTAGGTTGATGTTTAGGCATCCAGTGTGATTGCACAATAATCCTTTCCAGGTGGGACCTATAAAAATGAGAAAGGAATCTCCAGAGAAGGTTGGTTCTACTCCTAAACTACCTGCCACAAGCTATTCCAGTGCAGGCAAGCTAATCTAATCCTAATCTAACCATGCCAAGGAGGAGAGAGAGAGAGAGAGAGAGAGAGAGAGAGAGAGAGAGAGAGAGAGAGAGATAGAGAGAGAGAGAGAGAGAGAGAGGAGAGAGAGAGAGAGGAAAAAACAGCAAAATCCTACACTAAAACGGTGATACACCAGAGAAGGAGAATGTTGAACATCTATCAAAAATGCCCATGGGACAAAGAGAGGTGAGTAATGGGAAGGATGGAAGATGCATCACAGGCCCAAGGATATTTCACACAGAAAATGTCCCAAAACTCCATGAACATAGCTCCAGACCTGCAATGAACATTCAAACATGCACAATACCTGCAATGAAGAGAGGCAGAAGAGAACAAGCAAAAACGAGGAAGGATGGACAGATGCATCACAAAACACGTTTTGTTGCTCCAGAAGTTTGCACAGAACATCATTCCATTAGTAAAAGGCAAAAACGCCATTACAGAGTAAGGGAGGAGGTTCGAGCTCCATTTTCAACCCTAGAGAAGAAAAGAAGGGAGGGCAGAACAGAAAGAATGAACAACTTTTAAAAATGAGCCAAATCTGGCTTATACATTGCATGGGTCGAGTCCAGGGGACAGAAAAACATGGAAAACGTGCAAGCATGAAAATCACTTACCATTTTGCGACCCATTTGACAGGCCGTGCAGAAGAAGAATGCGACCCATGTAGCATTAAAACTTGTTGAAAGGTCGCTGCTGGCCATTATCATGCGTCAGATCCGTTTCTTGATTTTATCTCTCTTCAGACTGCACAAAAACTTGAGATTGATCCCAGAATCATGTAAAGATATTCATAAGCTTTCCGTTGATATAAAGAACGTGGAAATCTGAGCTCTGGATCAAAAGATATGGCGATCTGAAGATTTAGGGCACGGAAACAGATCAAAACATGTTTTAAAATGTTTTCCCGTGCTCTTCGCCATGGACGACTGGCACGCTTGATTGGATCAGATTCTCTCCTCCTCTACATCTTTCGTCAGGCTTTATTTTTGAAATTGCCTTGTGGGCCCCTTAAACTTGGACATGTGGCGCTATTTCATTGGTTCGGGTCAGTATAAAAGCATCCCTATGCGGGACATGTGGTCGTGATCTGATTGGTTCCTCAGGCCCTTTCAGCTCCTTTCGCGTACTCCATTTGGTCCCGGATGTCCCAGTTGATTCCTTGTGGCTGAAGTTTGTCTTCATTTCAGCCGAACCGGTTCGGGCATATGTTCCCATGTGCCTAAGATTGTCCCATTTGATTTCAGACTGTTTGTTCCCTCATTTCGCCTGGTTCGACCCGGTTCGCCGATCTTTTTTCTCCTTCGGCCGAACTGGCTTTCCACGTCTGCCGCGTATACGGTCGAACCGGCTATAATCGGGCCCTTCGCGTACCCTTGTCCCATATGTCCCCGTTACTGTTGCGGGCCGCCTGTTTGTGCTTACTTCGGCTGATTTGCTCCTTTTTGTCCCAAATGTCTCCGACTGCCCCTAGGATAGGACTTAGTCGATTTTTACAACTTGCCTTCTGAATTTTTTCACATTTTCTCAGAGCTTGCTCTTTTCCTTCTTTGACAGGGGACTTAGAAAATATTTGAGGGAACTCTAGCAACATGATTTTTGGCCCCGAATCAATCAATTTGCCCTGGGACTTGAATATTCTGATGCATGTTATCAAATTAACCCTGGGGGGTGAATTTTGGATAACAGTTACATATATAGTGTTTGATCTCCTACAATGGTGGAGTCAACACTCATCTTCAATCCCTCATATCGCTCTCCATGAATCTCTCAAACTTATCCATAGGATATCTCTCACACCAAAATAGCTATGTGAGTTGTCTATTCACCAGCTTCACTCACACACAACTATTAATTATATTATTAATATGAGTTGTATTAGCTCTTTATTAATTATGTCACAATATATTTGTAATAACTATATCACTTTGAGGGTTTTTGTGACACTTCTTCTATAGGGACATGATTGGTTTCTCATGTAGATTTAGAGAGTAAGCTTTTGCATGAAATATTTGGACATCTCAATTCCAAATATTTGAAGGAGTTGAGCACTCATGTTATGATAAATGGTTTTCCTAGAGTTTCTTGTCTTGAGGGATTTTGTCATGGTTATGCATTATGGAAACAACACCAAGATATTTTTCCTAAGAATTTGTCTAGGAGAGCTTGTTCACCACTTTAGCTTGTGTATAGTGACTTGATGGTTTTTCCTACCCCATATTTCAATGGAGCTAAGTATGTAATTACATTTATTGATAATTTCTTGAGGCGTACGTGGGTTTATTTTCTCAAGTAAAAAAGTGATGTTTTTTCACACTTCAAAGTATTCAAGGCTTTGGTTAAGAAACAATCTTCTAGTAGCATAATGAACCTTTGAACTGATAATAGGGGGGAGTACTTCAGCAATGCGTTTTCTAACTTTTTGGAAACTCAAGGCATTATTCACCAGCATTATGTTCCTCATACTCCACAACATAATGGATTAACAGAAAGGAAGAATAGAAATTTGAAGGAAATGGATAATTGTATGATGCATTCTAGAGATATACCTCCTATCTATTGGGCATAAGAAGTTAATTGTGCTAACTACATTCAAAATCACACACCACACAGAGCACTTGAGCATTTGAATCCAGAGGAAGCTTGGTCCAACACTAAGCCATATGTATCATTTTTTCGAGTCTTTGGGAGCCATGCTTGGGTATTTGTGCCAAAGAAGAAAAGGAAAGCTTTGGATAAGAAGATTAAACCCTTGATCTTTGTAGGGTATTGTGAAGACATGAGAGCTTATCATCTTTTAGAACCTGATGAACATGATTTTCTTTTTCAAACACACCCTCAGTTTAATGAGCACTTCACTCCTCATGATTCTTCATCTTCTTCCATGCCTCCTTATTCTTCATCTTATCTTGAGGATCCTTTCTTTGAGGAGATTAATGAGGAGGTTATAGATGTCGTTGATGATCCTATTCCCATGATGTTGTCACTATGCCTAAGTGGGCTTGTACTATAGTTTCTAAGGCAACACCTTTCATAGAGGATCTTCCACCCACTAGGCATCATCACACACATTCTACAGGTTCTAGAATTTTGTGTCAAGCAGTTTTTGAGGATCCAAAGTATTTTTCAATGGCTCATGGAATACATGAGTGGCATGATGCGATGGAAGCTGAGTGTTATTCTTTGATGAAGAATCATACTTGGGATTTGGTATCTCTTCCTAAAGGAAGAAATATGGTTAGGTGTAAGTGGGTATACCAAACCAAATACACAGTTGATGGGTCCATTGACAAGTATAAGGCTCGTCTTGTTGCAAAGGGTTTTTCACAAGTTGAAGGTATTGATTACTCTGAGACTTTTGCACCCGTTGCCAAGATGGATTCTATACGCCTTATACTTGCTATTTCTGCATCACAGGGGTGGCCCATATACTCGATGGACTTGAAGAGTGCCTTCTTACATGGAGATCTACAAGAGGAAATATACATAGAGCATCCAGATTGATTTGTTTAGGATTATTCTCTTGTTTGTAGGCTCCGAAGGTCTCTCTACGGTCTCAAACAAGCTCCTTAGGCTTGGTATGAGAATATGGATTATTTTCTTCTATCTACTGGTTTTATTTGTTTCCACTCTGATCATATAGTGTATCTCCAACATGTTGATGAGGATATTGTGATACTTGTCTTATATGTTGATGATATGTTACTTACTGACAACTCTTCTTCCCACATTCATAGTATTCAGAGGGCTCTTTCTACATAGTTTTATATGAAAGATCTTGGGTTATTACATTATTTCCTTAGTTTGTAGATTTCTATAACAAATTCAGGGATTCATTTGAGTTAGAAAAAGTACACCCATGATCTTCTTAGGCATTTTGATATGGCTGATTGCAAGCCAAGTCCATCTCCTTTTCAGTCTAGAGTTACTCTTACTTCCACATGTACCACACCAATTTTCGATCCTATGTTGTATAGGTAGTTGATTGGGAGTCTCATGTACTTGACCCATGCTCACCCTGATATTTCATTTGTAGTAGGGATTGTGTCTCAGTTTGCACATTCTCCTCATAGTAGTCACTGGCAGGATGCTAAAAGCATTTTACAATATTTACAGGGCACTTCCCACTTTGGCCTCTACTACACTAGGGGTTATACTCAATTGGTTGGATATACAGATTCAGATTGGGTAGGTTCTATTGACGATAGGTGTTCCACTTCTGGCTATCTTTTTATCTTGGTTCTTCTCCAGTTGCTTGGGCGTGTAAAAAGTAATAGGCTATTGCACTTTCATCTTCAGAGGTAGAGTACATGGAAGTAGTTACAATGAGTCATCATATTCTTTGGCTTTGCCAGTTATTGATAGAGTTTGGATTCCCAAAGGATTCACCAATTGTACTTTGGTGTGACAACCAAAGTGTAATTCACATTTCTCGCAACCCCATTGAGCACCAACGGACCAAGCATATTGAGATACACATCCACTTCATTCATCAACACATTCAGGATGGAGTTCTTTTCTTGGAGTACATTCCGACTCAGCAGCAGGTTGCAGACATATTTACAAAGCCTTTTTCATCACCTCACTACTTTAAGTTGCATGGAATGCTTAGGGTTTCAAAAGTTGTTCTTGGGGGGTGATTGTGAGAACATCTTCCTTCTTCTTCTTTCTCTTTCCTTCTTGAAGGATTCTTTCCTTCTTTTGGTTAGAGATTTCTTTATGGATATATTGTACATGAGTACCTCATCAGGCCTAGTTACTAGGACTCTTACTGTGGACATGCCACTTCTATTTTTAGCCCCTAGCTTCACTTGAGAGAGGTGTTAGAGTAGATATTTACCTTATCTCATGTTCACCTAGGTACTTTATTTACCTTTATTATATTTATCCTCACCCACTTATGTGTGTGATATTTATTTTTATTTATTTAGATATTAGGGGGATATTATCTAGTTGTTAGGTATAGTTCTCTCCTTGATCTATGGTATTGACTAGATCCTTGATGTCTAGTTCTTGCCTAAATCTATGGACTTAACTAGTTCTTTGATGACTAGTTCTTTCCATGATTTATGGCTTGATCTACGACCTTAAATCATTCTTAGATTGTTATTCCTTGCCTATATAAGCAAGGCCCATTCTCATTGTATTTGATTGAGTTCCATAATAATATATGATATTGCTTCTCATTTTTTTACAAAGGTTTTATGTAAAGTTATTCTAGCGAATTAATTTCATCTTATTGATCACAGTGTTTGATTACCATATGTGTTCTTGGCTTGGTACGATCTAGTTATCGTTCCTTTTAGGTTTTGACTTTGATTTTTTCTTTGTGAAATATCTTTAGAACATGATGGATAAAGTCAAGTTGGTCCCAATGTTAAATGGCTATCTAATATTTTGTTCTCAACACTGGCCAATTATTTCCTAAGAGAGGTACGATTTTCTGGTATTTGAGAGAAAGGACCACTACCCCACATTAAAATTAATGAACAAGGCCTCATACGGGACTTGAATCTTATTCTCACGGGTTTTTGTTCTAATCAAGTGGGTAGTGGGCCACTTCCCATTTCATGCACCAGTTCCTTCAAGGTGTGGAATATTTTGGTGTTTTTTTGGTAATCCTCATAAGAATTTTTATGGCTTATGCCAAGATAATTCCCATAGTTTAAAGAGGACGAGCCATAGCTCTTAACGAAACTTGCAAATACAATGTTTTGAATAAATGGTGTGTTTTTTAATCTTGAATTAAAAATATGGTTTAGCACAATATTGGAAACCTACAAAAATGTTGTTAGTATTTGTTTTGATCAAGTATTTGACAAACATTAGGTCCTGTATACAAAATATTTAGTAGTTTCCTTACAATAAGTGAACTAACGTTGCTTTTGATTCTCAAGATCATCTAAAGATGCACCAGAAGAATATACACAAAAAATGATTCAACTAGATAGAAAAATGGAAAAATTAAATCAAATGAATTTAAATTATGTTTTTGTAAAAGATTCATTTCCTTAACAAAATAAATGATGAAATTTCCATGCTTAATCCAAATGTTAGAATAGAAGACTAAAGTTTCTTTTGATTTTCAAGATCACCAAAGGTGTAAGAGAAGAACATACAAAAACTTCAACCTAACTTGAACAAGCATGGAAATAAAACATTCACAAAAGCATTAAGACATGTTAGAAAAATTGATTTAAATCAAAACCTACAAAAAGTCAGAAAATCCTGGAAAACAATAGAAAACACCAAAATTAGATTATGGAATTTCTTGGAATATGAGCTAAAATTTTACACAGAATGCTAGTGCAAGCCTTGTAACAGTAACACAAGCCTAGAAATAGTAGTGCAAGCTTAGTAACAGTAGCACAAGATTAGCAATGGTAATACATGGCTATTAACAACACAAGTATGTGACAAAGTAGTAAAAATAGTTCAATGCTAGCGTAAATAGAGAGACATTAATGTAAGGCTTAATGTAACAATAGTGCATGAGCTACACATAGGTTGAAATTCCACACAATGCTAATGCAAACTTAGAAATGGTAATATAAGCATATTAAGACTAGCACAAATATCTTAGAAATAGTGTAAGCCTTTCAACAATGATGCAAGGGTCCAAATACTAACCCAAAAAACCTGCGCAACTTCAAAAACATGGGATTTTGAAAAAAATAAAGTTGAAAAGATCAAATACTTGTTTATTAACTTCAAATTTGGTAGCACCTCACCTCCTTTATTCCTACTAAGAGCACTCAACACATGCAAAAGTTACAAAACAAGTTAAGAATCACAATATTTATCAATAAATGATTTAGAAGAGGGTTAGTAAAGAAAAAATGAAACTAAACTACAAAAACTTGAAATAAATGCATGAGACAATGGAGTAAGTCCCACTGGGTATGCCAAATATCTACATGCTAAATAAGCTAATCTAATTTAATGGAAACTAACACCAAGTAGTTTCAAATGAACCAAGCTAATCTACCATTAACATCAAGATAAGGCTATGCAAGATAAAAAGCTCAAACTAATGCATCCAAATGGAGCTTTGAAAACATCAAGCTAATTCTTGCTAAGTTTGATATGAATTCTAAATTGTAAGTTTCTCCTTAAGATCACAAAGGGAATAAAGGATGGCTATCTCTCACAAGAGGAACAAATCTCTTTAAAATGGCTACAAGGCCATGTATGGATCTTCCTTTACTACTCTAATGAAAAGAGTGGATGAATGGAAGCAAGATTAACAATCTTCTTTAATGGTTGAGAATGCTCTATCAATATGCGTATAACAATCACTATTCATGTTTGGTGAATTTGGAAGCTTGACTAAACATAGTTTTAGAATGAGTGGATTTTTCTCATTCTAGTAATAGGATTTTGAGACACTTTGGTACATGATGAGTGGTTTTTGTCATGACTGACCTATATGGGTCATTTGTGACCGTTGTAATGGATGTAATGGAATGATTTAAATTCTTATGGGTTGAATTAGTAATGAAGAACCGACCTACTTTGAGTTTACATTAAGAGAAGAATATAAAAACATGTTTTTAGGTCATTTGTGCACTAGTTGCTTGAGAGGGAAAATTGTGACCTACCTAAGAGTGTGAAGGAGATTCTAATGTATGATTTCAGAGATGATGAGGTATGTTTCATATTGAGGAAATTTTGACATCATGTGTGCAATATTTTAGACCCAAAAAATCCCAAAGAGGAAGAAGATAGAGAGAGCTAGATGAATGAGGGTTTGAAGAAGATTGTGTGAGATGAATTAAAGATATCCATCAGTTTGTGGTAGAAAAAAATTAGATATCAATCATCTTTGGGTGGCCAAGTTTGTGCTTAGTCATCCTAGGGGGTTGGTTCTCCTTATTGGGTTGGTTATCTACTAAGGTAGGGGTTCATTCTCCTTGTGAAGTTGGTGCTTCACTAAATTTATTTACTTTATGTAATACGCACAGAGTTTCAGGGGGTTTTCTTCCCCATGAGGGTTTCCCACTTACATAAGGTGTTATGTGTTGTGAATCTTATTTTTTGTTGATGTGGTTGAATTTTAATATCTTAATAAGTACTCATGGTTATGAATGATTCATGGACTAATTCACCCCCCGTAATTCTATTGTGCTTCCAAAATTTTCATGTTTAGTTTCCATCAATAATAAAAGGGGAAATTGTTGGAAATTGTGTTTGTGTAGTTGTCATTTATGTTAAGTGTCACATTGATCTCAAAGGGGATCTAGGAGGCATAGGTGAGTGTATGTGGTGTCATCCATAAGATATGATTAAGGTTGATTAGTGGTGAAGAGATGAGGTTTCATGATGTTTTTGTGTCATGGTGTATAAGAATGTTCTTGGTGAATGATCAAGTGGTGTCATCCATTAGATATGATGAAAGTTGATTGTTAGTGAAGAGAAGAGGTGTCATGATGTTGTTTTGTTAAGGTGTCTAGACATGTTCTTGGTGCATGATCAAGAAAGTGAGTGTACTCCAAAATTTTTATGACGTATTTATGAGGTCAAACATGGTCAATATGATGATTCAATGGTGTTAATGAGTCTGTAAGAGGTTGTCAAGGTCTATTCATGTGTTGATTCAAGTCTTTTTAGGTCTAGTCCTAGATCTACATGAGCAAATGGAGAAGTTATATAGTATATGAGGCCGATAAGGTCACAAAAGCATATGGAATGTGTTTTTTAGGTTACATGGTATATGTGTAAGATGTCAAAGGTCATATTTTATAGGTATGCTACACGTATAAGGTCATTTTTGAAGCACGACAATGAAGACAATGCTAGTTTACATGTGTAATTATTACTACATGGAGAGTTTTAGATGTAGTTGAGCTTGAATGAGACTTGGGATATTTGAAAGATGTACCTCTAATGATTTGAGAAAAGTTTCAAGTAACGAAAGTGAATAAATTGATTGAAAACTCATTTTTGGCTCTACCAAGTTCTTAGAAAGGCAAAAACATGATTGATGTTGAACTTTGAATGCTCACCCAAATGTGTGAGATATTTATGAGGACTTGAGACATTCACAGATTTTTTAAAAAGTATTTAAGATGATTTTTCAAAAATAATAAATTAATTTTGTCGTCAAGCATTTATAAACAATCATAACAAGCAAGGTAGGTTTGAAACCCTAGTTAAATCTTACACCTGGAGTGATAAGAAAAATTTAATTTTTTGGGTCCAAATGGATTGGGAAAGTTGGTATAATGAATCATACATGTAGAGGACTCTTTAGGGATCTTGTAGGTGGTGATTTCATGTTCCAGTTGTTTCAACAAGATGGAGAAAACCCCCTATTTTGTGGAGATTTGTTATTTTAGGTCTAAATTGAAGGTTTCATGAAGAGAAATAAATGATCATAGATACCTTGTGAGGTGTGATAAATTTACATGAAAATTTTTAGATATGTTTAGAGGATAATTTTTTTTAATAGGTCTACAAATATGCCCTTCTGCTTTTGGCAAAGAGAGCTAAAAACTAGTCATGGAGGTTTGAGTTGTGAATAATAGAAATGCATGTTGGAGCAGTGTTTTATGGACTTGGATAGCTGGTAGAGGCCTAACATGAAGTGTTTGAGTGATTGGTTTGACCAGATGAGGTGTTTTCTTTCTTAATTCCTAATTTTCTAATCAATGCTATTAGGATTCTCAAGAATGTGTGTTGAAACAAGTGTGCTTGGCTGCTTTTCTCCATGTGGTATAGGCTTATGAATGATTAAGTATGTTGGTAGGGATGATAGTGAAGTGTTCCAAGTGGTTTCAGTTCTTGGAAGTGACGTGTTAGGAAATAAGGAATAAAATATGTGGAACAATCCCACACATAATCATAATAGTATAAAATAATATGCATAAAAATATCACAGATCTAAAATAATTGTGCAGAAAATAAAAGAGCACAAAACAGAGACAATATTTAATGTGGTTCAACTAATTTGGGCTACATACACTAAGTATCACTTGCTCATATTTTATTACAAGCCACCTCTTTCTCTCAATACAATACCTAGATCTATTTGGATTTGTTCTCAACAAAATCTTCTACATTCACACTTAAACTCACACATCTACAATGTCATGTCTACCTACCATATGTAAAAAACACATCAATAGGAAAATGTTTAATTTTTTGTACAATACCATGGGTACCAAAACCATGGGATAAAACCGTCCATAAAGCTATGGGTCTAAATACCACCCATATGAGAAGAACACATTTCCCGAAGTATTAGGCACATTTTTCGAGGCTAAAAAATTATGGAGGGTGTAAAATAATTTTAATGTATAGTTTTAAAAACTTCAAAAAATTCAAAAATGTTCCACAACATAACATGATGGTTGAGGTGTTTAAATCATGATTCCTCAAGACTAGTTCTTGATTCCTTGAGGCAGGTTTGAGATGTTTTGTAGATGGGTTTGATTAAATGTTTTTCCCCTATTTTGGTGGATTACATTAGTTTTTACAGGTACCTGATGATGATATCTTTCCATTCATATGATACTTGTGCCTTGGTTATGATTTTTGATATGCCAAGTCATTTGCTTTTGAAGGATGTTTTTTCAGTTCTTGAGACTTAGTTGAAGATCTATTCCAAATGAAGTGTTTCATGATGATAACAGATGTTGCAAATTTTCTTGAGAATTTTTAGAGTTGTGGGATGATGTTGAAGAAGTTTTCTAGTCTTGAGGAGTCTTGGTAAAGTTACCATGAGCACTTAAAGTTCAAGAAGCATTCGTTAGAGTTAGAAGACCATTTTTTTGGCCTAAAAGAGAAGTGTGTGATTATTCATGTTTGTGTTAAATGTCATTAGACCTAATCAACATGATTTGATGAAATTTTGGGTGAATTAGGAGAAGAGATTGTTTGATATGGTTTTATAGGAATGGAGCTGAACTAGTGATCACAATCAATTTTTAGAGCAATAAATCATCAAGTGATCTTTATCTTTAGGTGGCTGAGTTGGTGCTTGGTCATCTTAGGGGGTTGTAGCCTCCTTGGAAGGTTGGTGTCTTACTAAATAGGGGTTGATGGATCACTAAAATAAATCTTGTGTGATGTGTAATATTCATACAAGTCATTTGTTATGAGTAATCTAAGTAGAGGTTCAGTGGGTTATCTTCCCCTTGAGGGTTTCCCACTTCATATCTGGTGCTCATGTGTTCTATATCTTGTTTTATGTACTTGTGGATGAATGTTATAAACTTAATAAGCTCAAAATGAATTATACTAAATGGTTGATTTAAATTTTCTATATAAGAAATAAGAAATGAAATTAAAGTTTTGAATGATTTATTTACCCCCCCTCTCAATCACTATTCTTCTAATAGAAGTTATAGCATAAATGTTGCATGAGTGAGTTTTTGAAAATTATATTCCTTTATTTTCTATAAATCAGGATCATATGAAATAAATTGAGGTTATTCGTGGAATTGTGTTGTTTCTTTATAGTTTTGTGTTTGAAGGAAAGTTTGTTTTTCCTCCCACCTCTCTTTGCATAAAGATCAAGATGAACAACACTCAGAACATGCCTCACCATATGCCTGACTTGGACGTCATCACTGATACAAACTTAGGGAATTCTAATTTGGATGAGTTTCTTCAGAGGTTACATGTTAATGATAGGTGTGAAGTTATGAAAAATTAAGGTGAGAGTTATATTGCATTAGAATCTACCTTTCCTCCTTCTGATCAATACCCAGACCTTGTATGAGATTGTGCTGAAAATTACAATCCTAAAACAAAGGAAGTTAGGGATGGAAGTGGGGATATGGTGTTGTCATTAACTCATGATACCTTTGAATCAATGATGAGACTCCCTGATGAAGATGAAGAGGTAGATATAACTGTCAAGAAAGAAGACACATTTTGGTTTGAGTATAGTGCTCAACTTTCCAAAATTTTGAATAACTAATGGCTTGAAAAGCCCAGGGTTTTTGCTACCCACATCTCCAAGAATATAAGTAGAACTGATTTTATTGAAGATATTAGGGACCTTATTACATTGTTAAAAAAAATAGTGGGTAATGAATCTATATATTATTACCACAACTAAATGTAATGATAAATCAATATCATCTTACACTACCAAAATCCTATTAATGAGGGAAAAGTAATCAATAAGTGCATCCATTGGTAGCTCATAAGAATAGAAGTTTAGATCCAGGAAGGATCACAATAAAGGTTTGAGTTTTTTATGACCTCCTATTTGGCATATAACATAACATGTCATAAGTCATTTCCTAGTCTAAATAAATAAAATGAGTTCTCTCAGCATAGGATATATCATTTATATTCCCAACTTTATTCGGAGAACCAAAAGTACAATTGAAAGTTAGCCCATGAAACTTTATTTTTCCCTCTTATATGCTTATTCCAACCTAAGTGGGGGTAGAACAGAATTTCAAAAAGTGCAAAATTTAAGTGATAAGTGAATTTGGATGTTACCTTATTCAATTTAGGATTTTCACATATATTAGAGTGAGTGGATTTCAAGGCACTCCTTATATGATCCCTAGATATTTGGATGACAAGTAGGCTTTGCAAGATTTGTCAAGATAGTTGTTGAAGGTACATAGGCTTCTTACTCACAAACAAAATACCAATGTCAAGTTTCCAATTAAAATTGGGAGGTATAATATTCCTATAATTTTCAAAGCATGACTTATGGAAGAAGAAATGAATGCAGTAACCATGCATAATCTCTAACCAAGGGAAAATTATGACATCAAATGGATTGTACATGGAGCCCTTGGAAAATATTTTCAGCACAAACCCCACTATGAAGATTTATGGATGGGTTATGGGGATGAAGAAGAATTCAAGTTAAGCGATTTCTCCATAATGACCTTAACTCAAATCATTGATTATGAAATTTTATTCATCATCTAGGGCTTAGTGGATGAAAATGATTTGGTAAGTAAGCACTACATTGATAACAAGATTAAAACTCAACCATTTCCACCGTTATATTGGACAAAAAAATATCCTATCTAATTATGTGAAATAATTTTAAGGGTAATTAGGAGAACCCTCACTTGGTTGAGAAGTAAGGGTATAGATCTATCTCTCCAATAAATGTAGTTTTTAGAGAGTATAGGAATGATGGGTTGCTCAAGGATGTGCTTCCACCACTAAATAAGGGGACAACATGTTTGGATCCATTGCAAGAAAGACCTCCTCAAATATCCATTAAAGGAAAAAATTTAGGGGTAGTGGAGGAATTAAGTTTGGATACAAAAAATACTGGGACATCAGTATACCAATTAACACACAAGGTTGAGAAAATGCGACAGAGAGTAATGAAAGATGTTCTAATAACTTAGGTCAACCCAATTTAGGTAGTACCTCACACTTCTTCTATGCCATAAATGGAAATTATGTTGTCCATTTTGTCTTATGTTTTAATTTATGTCAAAGTTCATTGATGGTAAAGGGAGTCTTGGTTTCATATGAGTCTCCATAACGGGGCATGCTGATGTATTGCATTGGTGAGTGTTGTTTGGGTAAAGTGGCATGGTGTTTAAGTGTGTTTGGTGCATGGTCCAAACATGTATGGTATTATGTATGAAATATAAATATGGTAAAATGTTATCATGAGGTCAAGAAAGGTTAGTATGTTGTTTAAAATGTGTCCAAGTGTCTACAAGTGGTCAACCATATCAGTTCACGTGATGTCATGGTTGAGTCAGGTCATTCTAGGCTTAATCCTAGACTTAGAGCATGGTGTATAACATGATGGCATGAGAGATGGAGAAGGTAATCCTTGTTTAATAATTTCTAGAGCATTGAGATGTTGCATAACACATGTATGAGGAGTTATAGGTCTGTACTTAGCTATTATATACATGTTCATTATTCTTGTGGAGTAAGAAGGTGAAGACTTGTCAAAAACACATTTAAGTCTTAGTTTTTGGAGATATTCAGGTGAATTTGAGCAAGGAGGTGAGTTGGGAATGTAATACAATGTCATCATAATGATTCATGCTAAGTTTTAGGTCAAAGAGTTGAATATTTTTCATGTTATGTGATTTTTGGCAAAACCAAGTTTTAAAGAAGGAAAAATAAGCTTGATATGTCAACTTGTTTTGCTCACCCACTCACACACATTTTATATGTGACCCTAAGCCTTTAGGGCATATTTTAAAATTTATTTTAGATCATTTTTCAAAAATAATTAGTTTGTTTGGATGTACCTTCTTTATGAACAATCGTTAAAAAGTCAGACTGTTATTAAACCCTAGTGAAAATCTTCTTCTAGAGCGAATTGGAGGATTTTTCTTGTATGGACTCCAAATGATGTTGGAAATAAAACGTGATTGATATAGGTTATAGAATATTCTCCAAATCTCATTTCAGTGGTGGTTTTATACTCCATCTATTTCAAGAAGAGAAATAAAATCACTTGTTTTATGGATATTTATAGATTTAGGGTTGAGATGGAAGCTTCAGGATGAAAAGTAAACTGTTACAGAATCCTTGGGAGATGTGCTACATGACAATGAAAAGTGATGCAGATAAAATATAAAAATTCATACATTCAACTTTCAAGAATTTCCAAGAATCAACCACACCTTATCTTTGCAACTGAGGATCATAAAAACCACCAAAAGGCTTAAAACTTTCTTATTTGATCAAATCACCTAACTTGGATCTATTAATTATACTAACCTAGGAAATACCCTACATTTCAAAGTAAACTTAATCACCAAAGTGTTAATAATTCATAAAAAGTCTTCTTTCACTAACCTTCCCTCTATTTTCTCTTGGTCTCTCCTTACTAGTGCTTGGCAACATCAAAAAACTCTAGCTTATTTAATCCTCCTCAATATTTATCATCATTCTCCCCTATTCAAAACTAAAAAAATAGGTTAAGTAACCCTCAACATAATATAAAAAGGATTCAAAACTTCTTCTTGCTATAAACTTGCTCTATCTTACAATTTATACCCTTAAGACAAGCTTGTTTGGAATGTTCATGTTTGGAGACAACTATAACAGCCCACAAAAATATTATAGCTATTTCCTAGAACCTTGGTCATGCTCATGATGTACGCTAAATTTCATCCATTGATTCCTTATGTTCATTTTGTAAATCTACTTTCCTTCTCTTTGGATTACTAGCTCCAATTAGCCCTAGGAAAGTCTACTTCCTATCATATATTTCTTAGTACATGACATGTCTAGGCACAAAATATACATTTCTGGCCCATTAAGGAGTGTTGGGTGTATGAAAATTTTCAAGGCTCATTTAAAAATATATAACATAGTTCCTCTATTAAATGGTCCTTACAATTGACCCTTTCCACTATGTTTCACTATCTTCATACCTACTTTTATCAATATCTCATTGGTTGGTGCTTGATTTGATGAAAAAACTTCACTAACAGTTAGCCAACCTTGGGGTATACATTACTACCAATTTTCATGCAATTTCCAAGGTGAAATTAAAAGATAATGGACATTTTCTCTAGAAACCCTAGTTACAAGCCTATACTAGCCTGAGATCCCAAAAAAATGCTATAACTTTCACTAAATTCCAAGTTGAAGCTCTAAATTTTACACATAGATCTATATGAATGACATGCAAGAGGTGAAATTTCTAGTACAGTCGATCCATGGGTTTAAACCCTAAAACTTTTTCTAGTTCCTCTTCATTTTGACTGATCTTGGCTAAATTATTTTTTGTCATATGATTTTAGAGTATTCAATCACTAAAACTACCATCCTTCCTTACCTCAATATACTAATAAAGGATCTAATTCTTAATCCACGAGCATTCCATCTTAATAATACCATACAAGGTCACTAACCTCCATTTTGAAGTCAATCTTCCAACACAGTCACATGCATCAACACAAAATGGAGTTAGTGTATCATGCTTCAAGCCATCATAATGTAAATAGGTTTAATAAAATATTCACATCCTACCTCTAAATAAAAGGCCTCTTTGCAATGATCTTTAATCCAACATCTCAAATAAGATAACAAGTTTACAAACACCATACTGCTCACAGTTAAGAATGTACATATTGTGTCAAACAGGGTAAATCTTAAACCCACTACAACATTTCCAAAGATAAATCATGGAGTTTCATTCTTAATAATTATAAGAGGAGTTGTTATCCACTAAATAATGAAACCTTCCTTAAAAAATTCATGAACCTTTAAGTCTACAACACAAGCACATAGATTTCATACACATAAAATAGATTTCTTCATTCGAATAGATGTAATTTCATACAAAATTTAAAGGTTTTATCTCCTTATTTCCTTATCGTCACCCTCATACGAGGAATCTCTTCTTAATCACATATCATTTCCCTATATTCAAATTTACTCCTTACATATATCTCCTACTTGAAATTCTTACATAACCTATAATCTCTTAATGACTCATTATATGCCTCTATTACCTTTTTTTGTTTTGGCATTTTTTACATTATTTTCACATATTTCATTAGTTTCACGCTCACATGGAGACTCATTCCAATCGCTACAACCTAACAAGACACTTACCAACCCTTAATAAACCTCTAGGAATATTTTTTAAGTCTTTATAACTTAAATACACTTTTTGAGGGAAAATCTCCAATTTTAATTTTTGAACTCACTCACTCTTAACTCTCTCTCTCTCTCATGACTCCACATTCCATATAATAATCCATTGACCTTTAGACCTATCCTAGATCAGGATGACATGGGATTTTGAGGAAACATGGGATTGTCTTCAAGTTGTGGGACCTTTTTTTAGAATTTGGGATTGTGGAATAGTGTTATGATTCAATAAAAAACCCAATCATGCACACAAGATATAAACATTTACCAAAATATACAACAGTGGAAGTGTAAACTAGAATAATCTAAATCAAAACAAAGTACACACACATAACACAACATGTACCGTGGTTCAGCCAATGTGAGCTACATCCACCAAAGATAGAGATCTCATATATATAATAAAACAAGAGTACAAACTAACTCTTCAATACAAAAGTACAATGCATCTCTCAAAGAGTATCTCCTCTCTTCCAGATCTGTAAACAAATCTCCATGAGTTCAATACAACTGTGCCTCTAAACACCACCAGATCTCACATACAAGGAACTACTACATCTCTGAATTGAAACTAAGCTCTCAAGTGAATCTGCAACAAGAAATATCACATGGGTTTACCAATGCGTAACCATGACTGTGCACCAAGAAGTAAGTCTATCTCTTCATCACTGCATCAACCTGTGTAAACATGAAGACAACCTCCTCTACAATATCTAGATACTATCTGTTTCCACAAGCTCTCCAATGAGCTACAATAATAGATTCTTATGGATCCAAAATGCAATATGATCTCATGGATCTATAATACAAGATCTTACAACAACATGTGGATCTACAATACAAGATCTCACAATAACCTATGGATCTACAATACAAGATCTCACAATAACTTGTGAATCTACAAGACGAAAGACTATGTGCTTTGCATACTATGCAAGCCATTACATTTAGACAAGACAAGACAAAGGAAATACAAAAGAAGACATAACCACCTTCTCATCATTCAGATGTACCTGCTATTTCCTCTTGTCTAGATTCTCTCCATTTAAGCTCTAGCTTCATGCAACCTTTTTCTTATTTTTATTCTTCTTCATATTCAACCAAGGAGAATTAAAATTCTTCCTCTATCCTTATGTTCTAACCCTAGTTTTATAGGTTATATAAGCTTAGACAAACTTAGGGAACCTTAGCTATGCATTTACAACCTTTAGATCAAATTTATAACTAAGTGAGATCTAATTCCTGTGAGATAAATATAAAATTTCATGCACAGGTAACCGGTGTCGATTACCTTGACTGGTGCTGGTTACCCTAATGCTAACCAATGCCAGTTACCCTGACTGGCACCAGTTACTCTGACCATAACTGGTTACCATGATGCTAACTGAAGCTGGTTAACTTGACTGGCACTAGGTATTGTGTAAACCAAAAATGTGTAAATCATGCTAACTGTGAAGCAATTCAGCTCCACAATACTAACAATCTCCCACTTAGAGATAAATTTATGAAACTATACCTATACATCACCGTCCTCTACATACCATCTATTATTTATATCAATAATTCTCTCAAATGAAATCAAGAATATTAAACCATCTTCTAAAACCAAAAATATAACAAACCCATGACTTACCATAGGCCTGCACAAAGCTACTACTGATCAGTGATAACCGAGATATCCATACATCAAGCTCCCACTGAATCATAACACCAAGCATCTCATGAAACTAAGCCACCATGACTAACACACCTGCATAAACTCCCACTCAAACTAAAGGACTGATCCTCTAATGCATCCATAGCCATAACTATACAACCAACCATGTTATCCAACCATCTATCCATGTCTCCATGTAACCACTAATGCAACTGACCAAATACAAGTCAAACTAGAATATGCGTAAGAAAAATAAGATCCTGGATCAAGATAACCCAAATGACTTCTACATGTAACCCGTGGTTAATTACTCCACAACACCTGCACAACTCAAAGAATCCAAAAACTGCATTCTGCAAATCCAACCATGCATAAACAAATAACATGTCTAAGACAACCATCCATAGAAAACATATCTATTAATGAGTAACATAATAATAAGAGGAAATACAAACATCCCCTACTCATGCTCAAGGCATCTAAAATGTTCTCATAGGCATCCATGTGTAAAATAAATATCTACATCATCATAGACTCACAAAATAGAATCTATCCACATGTATAAACTTACCTTATACATCCATCCATATCATCAGGCTCTCTAGAAGCTCCAAGTCTCTCGCCGACTAACTCCAAATCCATCTATGAATTCTGTGCTCATCAATGTCAACAACAACAACCCTGTTAACTATGTTACTAATAATCAGTGCAAATACCAACAAACATGTCATCAACATACTCTACACAACTATCCAAGATGAAATAAAACAAGGGAAACATCAATAAGATGTAAATATACACTATTGTCATACTTTAACCTGTAACAAACATATTTTCCTTCTTTACCCTTCAATATCAATAACATTGCTCTCTCTTCTTAATCCAACTGAACAACCATCAACTGTAATCCGATAGGTACATCCATGCACTATAAATAAAGTTAGAAGTGACTTCATCATGCAATAAACTCAAAATACCTACAAAACAACTTGTGCCTCATGCCACACAAAAAATTTAGCATACTCCTCTCACTCCACATGTGCATAAATGTCCAAACTACAATGCCAATAACCATGGCTTGCTCCAAATTTACCTGAAATCCCCTGCATTTCTTCTAATCGCCAAGATTAAAATCTATATATGTCAGTGAGAAATAAAATAGATGAAAGAAAATATAAGATGATTCCCTTCTTATCAAAGAATACTTCTACATCATAGAAGTTTGGGCTTCTTGCGAAGTAGGTGATTAAAATTCTTTTCATCCCATGTGCTTAACATATTTCGTTACCTAGAACTGTGTCTAAACATGACTTTCATTAAGGATCCCATCGTAAGACTAGATACCCTTATCCTCAAGATTCCAACACATCCCAGAAATAAAATTCAAACACACGAAATATCCATGGTGTACATTTTTACTTGTGCACACAATCCAAACATAATAACAATTACTTTAAAGTAAACAAATAAAACATGAACCATATAGAGATACCTGACCCAAAGTCTCATTGGACAAACAAAGCCAACTTCATTCTCTTTCTGATTCAATCATTAAAGTGATCTACACAGTCTCTGTGATGTAAAATATGTGAAAGAAACTCGATCCTCCAAAATATGACATTGAACCATCCCTGCCCTCTCCTTCTACCTAAACCTAGTATAGATTCACTACTACAGAGACCAAACTTAGTTTCCTGACTGGTAACAGTTCTTCTCTAACTGACGTCAATTCCCTAACCGACGTCAGTGTTGCTGGAATGAACACAATGCAAAAAATTGGCATAGTACACCAACCTAGGTGCCTACTCTGACTAAAGATGATAGATGTGCTGAGCCACTAATTTTAAGAAGCACCAAAATCTTGTACAAAAACTTAACAATAATAATACATGCAATAAAAATGCACTAAGATGAAATACATCACCTTACTAGCACCAAGATACTCAACCACATCTTTAACTAAAGAACATGCTTATCTAATGGAAACCCCATCTTCGTTCTATGCTACTGCTTCTCTAACAAATCCCGTGCATATGAATTCACCAAGGATGCATAAATTCTTCTCTATCTCATACTCAGTTCTGTAATCCCAAACCATGCATGTGCAACCAAAACATACAAGCACTGGAATCAACCAAAACATACAAGCACATTAGGCTAATATATAGCCAATATAATAGACAAACCTCTTCCTATAAAATAGGAAGTGTATCAAACAACTTACCCGTTTATAAATTTATGGGTAAACAAAACTCCATAAATAATATATTGTTGAAACAATATATTCTTTCAAACCTAATATTTATAATGTAAACATTAATAATTAATTAATTTCCTAACATTCCCCCCCTTAATGTTTACATGGTACAACATATCTCGTTCATTGATTGTAGCCTGCTCTGTGTGCTCATGATCAACTCCGCAAATGTGCAGCATTGGGCTTGCACAAAACTCGAACATGTGCCAATGCACATTTCTTCCAGATGGTTTTCTCTGGCTTACCAACAACCTTATCAATTGGTTTTGCAGGTGTACCAATAACCTTTCACACTTGGTTTTACAGGATCACCAAAAACCTTACACAATTGGTTTTTACAGGTTTACCAATAACCTGGTTTTTACAGGTTTACCAAAAACCTTACATCATGATTGCTACAATACTTCTGATCAATATTATACAATGTCACTACAAAAGGGAATCATGTAGGAAATACTGCTTTCAAAACTGAACAACATAATGGAAATGGAACAATGAAGGACCATGTTCCCCCCCTCATTGTGAACATTTCACTTATTCAATCCAAAACAGGAACTCTGAAATCATACTGCACACAACAAACTGCAATTCAGAAATGAAAGAACACTCACACACACACTGTCACCACAACTTCATGCGGCCCCGTCGTTGGCGACTGACGAGAGGTCACTGAATGACCTCCATCCTCCTGTGCCTCCGTCCTCCATTTAAAAATCATCTAGAAGAGAAAATATTCATCACTTTGATGTGCAGTATTTTCTTCCTCTTCATTTTCTCCTTCTTCATCAACAATCATGGCATTATCTTGTAGTTTCCCATCAAGTAAGTCTTGTTCTCTTTTTCTGCAATTGTTAGATATATGACCAGGTTGTTTACAATAGTAGCATGTAAATTGTTTCTTCGGTCCTTTAGAGGTTGAACCGTATTTGGGCATTTTCTTACCAAATGCTTTCTTATTTCTGCCAAACATTGCAGTCTTCTCTGGTTCAACAACCATAATTATTTTTTCTTCATCTAACAAAGAAGAAATAATTTCTTCTAGACTTGGATTTATTTTGCTTAATGTAAAGACCATATTAGAATAACATGAAGGCATGCTATTAAGTAATACTGCTTTAGCATCATCATTAGGTACATCTACTTTTATGCCAGCAAGTTGATTACAGATAGATCGAAACTTACTGATATGCTCCACCATGCTCTCACCTTCTTCCATCTTGAGGGCCGAACAATCTTTGCTTTAAGGATATCGTTGCGCTTCCCATTTGTGATCCAAAAAATTTGTTCAATGTCACCCAGATTGTATGAGAGGACTTTTTTTAAGTCTATATGATGTAGATAAGCATCTGATAGACCCAATCCGATGATTGCTGTAGCCTTTCGATCTCTGCTATCCCATTTTATTGCTTCATCTGCATTTGTCGGTTTTTTTTCTTTTCCATCAACAATATCCCATAAGTCTTTGTTGATTAGGAATAATTGAGTCCGCACTTGCCAGGTATGAAAATCTTTGCCTTCAAATTTTTCAATGTGACTCAACTTATTCATTTTCACACAATATAGACGTCAGATTCTACCGAAAATGCGTCTGTGAGGCAAATTTTTTTATTTATTTTTGGACTTTTAACTCTAACTCACAATGCATTTTTGACAAGACTCTTGACACCACCTAAAATCACCTATTTGACTTTTACAATTACATGAATTTGACAAAACAACAAGGACTTCATAACATATGATGAATCAACTATGAAATATGACTCTTAGTTACCACTCGACTCGTGATTTTTGACTTGATTTTAAAAAACAACAATTAACTCAACAAGACTACCTTTATACTTTTGAAGACTCCCAAAAAAAAACACAAACTTGATTTACAATAACATTACAAAGACAAAATTACTAGAACACAATGGGCCCTAAAATAATAAAAACTTTTTAATTACAAAAGGGACGGCTGGATATAAAACCAAAATAGTGAAAGCATTCCTCTAGACGATGGTGATGTTGAACGAGGAAATAAAAAGAAAACTATATTGATAACAAAACTTGATCACAAAGATTTTTGGACATACAACATAGAATAACACAAACTTAATAAACTGTATTGGTTTGCTCCACCAATGAGTACGAATGCCACAAATAAAAAAGATCTCCAAATGGTGTAAACTTTGCCACTTCCAAGCCTCTGATTTGGGCGCTACAGCTACCGCTGACTTGGCAAGAACTCATGAAATATGCATATGGCCGCACGTCTTTTATTATGAATGTTTGATAAAGTAGATCACAGAGGGCAGGTCATGGGCTGGGCGCTGTAAACTGAATAGATCATATGGATCTGTACCTTTATCTTTGACTGATAAATTTTGTGAACAGATTTAACAAAATGCCTAAAAAAATGGAAACAGATCAAATACCGAATTTTTTTGGGTGTTTTGAATGATCGATCTCCTTGGGATGTCCACGGTTGAGTCTCCAAACAATGGAAATTTGAGCCAAGTTTGAGCAGTATACTCCAATCACATACAATTGAAAATTTGACGGACTGAAGAAAATCCAATCAGTCGTTGACAATGGATGTAGGGGCGATCACGATCAAAGTTTTCTGAGCACTGTTGATGTACAGCTATGACAGATTCAATATAAATGCTAATTAGAGCATTAGAACTTCATACATGCAGCCACCAAACCAACAACCCGTACAAGAATACAATGGCACGAAACACACTGGTGAAAGAGTTCCCTTTTTAAAAAATTCTTCCAAATACTGATTACTACACAAATTCTTTTACATTCTCGTCCCTCTCACAGGACTCTCATATGGATTTTTGCTCTGGTACCAAATAAAGGAGAGCTACATATTTGCACAGGTAAATCACACTCTGTATTATTATATTTTACTGTCCCTTTAATCCTTGCAATACATTAGGCTAATATATAGCCAATATAATAGACAAACCTTAAAATAAGAAGTGTATCAAACAACTTACCCATTTATAAATTTACGGGGTACAACAAAAATCCATAAATAATATATTGTTGAAACAATATATTCTTTCAAACCTAATATTTATAATGTAAACATTAATAATTAATTAATTTCCTAACAGTTAGAAATCAACTAGTCTTCGATTCAGTCATCAAATCTTTGCATATTCAATAAGATTTTGTTGTTCTTTATATGACCAAATCTGATTTCATGAGTCAAATCGAGGCAAATGGGCAAGAGTCAAATAAACTTCTCCAGCTTACAAACAGTGTAGTTCCATGTGACACAACCACCGGCATTAAATGTAGTATGGGTGCTCAGTTGAATAAGCCATGTAATATTGGATAAACAGAGCGACACCCTATTTCCTAAGATAATTAATGAAGGTGGTTGGGACTAGCTGGAGGAATTCAAATTTCCCTGTAATTTCATCACTCTGCATTCCATGATTTTCTATATATTGTAGAGAAATGCTCATTCTTAACATAGGATACTCTTAGAACTTGAGAATCTTGTAATATAAGGTTTTCTCTCTTATGTTGCATGTATATCCCAAGGGTCACATGCCTTTAGATCTTGATTCAATGAATGATTGCATCTTCCTCTTGTGATTATAACAGTCAGTGCATAATTTTAGGTAATAAAACTTAATATTGTATCGTTCACACACATTCCTCCTTACATCCACCAGATGTGTAAAGATCTTTCATATATATAATCTTTTTCTATTGTGTACAAATGAACTCAGTGGATACTAGAGTGATCAAAGACATATGTCTCAATATTATAGTCCTCTTCATTATCACTGATCTCTAAATGGATCTCCATGAGTGTAATACAACCATGCCTCCAAACACCACTAGATATCATATACAGTGTTACTACATCTCTGAACTGTAACCATTATCTCATGTGAATATGTAACAAGACCTCACACATGGGTCTACCAATGTGCAACCAGTGAGATGTAGCACCTAGAAGTATTTAAATTTCTCTCCTATCAGTAGCATCAGCATGTAGAAAAGATGAAGGCAATCCGGCCTTCTCCAGAGGTTTGTACTCAGTCTCGTAGTCCCACAACTTGGAGATGGTCCCATGTTGCTATAATACCCCAGATTCCTATAGATCAACAATGGGATGGGATGCACATTTGAGCTACAATACAAGTTTTGGCAACGTTCCTGTGGATCTACAAGATGAAAGAATATGTGCTTTGCATACTATGCAATCCATTATATTTAGAAAAGAAAATACATAAGAAGACATAACCACCTTGTCACCATTTAGATGTACATGCTATTTTCTTCTATCCGTCTTCTCTCCATTTAAGCTCTATCTTCATGCAACATTTTTTTTCTTTTTCTTCTTTTTCATCATCAACTAAGGAGAATTAACATTATTCCTCTATCCTTATGTTCTAACCCTATTTTTCTAGCTTATATAAGCTTAAAATAACCTAGGGAACCTTAACTATGCATTTACAACCTTTAGATAAACTTTATAACAAAGTTAGATCTAATTCCCATGAGTTAAATATAAACTTTCACACATAGGTAAATGGTGCCATTTACCTTGATGCTGACCGGTGTCGATTACTGTGACCGACGCTAGTTACCGTGACCATCACCAGTTACCCTGATGCTGATTGGCACTAGTTACCTTGACCAGTGTAGGCTACTATGTAAACCAGTAAGGTGTAAATAATGCTAATTATGCAGAAATTCAGCTTCACAATCGTAACAACCTTGCGCACTTGAGACAAACCTCAAGATAAGGTCAATTCCTCTTCTTATTTCTGACACTAAAACTACTCCTAGCTATAGAAATGAATATATCTAATCCTAAAATGACATTCCAAGAGACCAAGGTTAGAAGGATATGCATAAGGTAAAACCTAAGCTAAAAGGAGTGGTGATAGCACTAGAAAAAGGGTTGATCACTCTCCAATAGGGGAAGGAAAGAGAGAAAACATGGGAGAGAGGGTAGGCAAGGGCACCACAAACAAGAACCATATAGACCTACCTTTCCAACGCATTGACAACACACAAAAATAGAATCTGCAAGCATGAAATGCACAAAACATGCCAGAAACATGAATAGAGAGGGAAAAACATATAAAATGTGAGACTAGGGTAGAGAATAGCCAAAAAAATCCAATTTTATTGCTTAAAGGATGTACAATTAACTACGTACATGGTAAAATGTGAGAATACTTTGCAGAGACCAAGTTTAATGTTTAAAACTCATGGGATGTTGGCCATCATTTTGGTATGGCTCCATTACAACAAAGAGGAATTTGTTTCAATGAGAAAATTTCTACAATTTATAAAAGAATAAGGAGAGAGAATGAGGAGAAAGAAGAGGGAGAATCAGATTTGAAATCCAACCACCAACAACAAGCATAAATTCCAAAAAATCCACCTATAAGGATGTCATATCCATATTTTCCCTATTTAGATTTCTTGTGAAAGAATGAAAATGACAATATTTGAAGAAAATCTAGTGTTTGAGTCAAATAGATGTCTCCATTAATGCTCTGAGTGACATTTCCCTATTTTCCACATAAAAAATCCCATCAAAATTTGATTTTGAATGGTTCAATGTGTAGCCCATTTTAGCAACTCTTAAACAAGACCAAGCACGCATGTGTCAAATCCACGTAGAAAATTTTATTATGATATGTAGGTCACAAGTGTAAACTGAACACATAAGATATGTGGCATGCACTGATTAGATGAAGGATTTGACTGATTGTTTGTTCGTTTCATCATTTTTACCATGTTTTGCACATTGGTTCATCATAAGGATTTGACACCTCATTGGAACACTTTGATAGGTTTTATGAAACACAGTCAAGTCTGATAGATTGCCACATGGCACAGTGACTGGCGTGGAAGAGTTCCACTAGGTTCGTGCATGAGTAAGAGGCACAAAAGAAGAAAGTAGAAGACAAGTGTGTAAAAGGGATGCGTAGGTGTGGAGGAAAGGGGTATAACTATGAATGGATATAAGTATGTAAGTGGGTGTGAGAATTTTAATTGAGAAATGTGTAGAAGAGATAAAGGAAAGAGGTGCATGAAGAAAGAATTCTGGGGACTTATCCAATTTGGAGGGCAAGTCTGCAAGGGATGCGTGCACAAGGAGTGCATGAAATTACTGTAATGAAATTTGGTACACAAGAGGAAAGTGTGAAGGGGAATGGAAAGAGATAAAATAATACAAGATAAGAAGGAAGTGTGCATATCATGCGCATGAGGGAGAGATGGGAGGAGGAAGCACAAAGAAGAGATAGGAAGGGTGTGCGAGGGCTACAGAAGAACTGCAACCAAGAAAATTACATCAAAGGAACCACTAGAGTGCATGAAAACTATGAACTTGAAGAGACTAGTATCATTAGAAGCATCCATTGGGCATTGAGTCAGATTAGAGACATGAAGATTTGATCTGCATCTTTGAAGGACACCACTAGAATCACTTGAAGCACCATCTGAATTCTGAATGGAACTGCTACTCTCATGTGCAGATGTTCTGACTTGATTATGAGAGTGGAAAATTATGCGCAAGCTGTTGGAACTACTTGTTTTGAAAATTGAACTGCCATCCTAGGATGTAACAAAAGGGGCACACAAGAGTGTGTGGAAGAAAAGAACATAACACCAGAAGGAGCATTCTAAACAACAAGAAGCACAACTATGTAGAAAATCTTAAAGTCATACATATTCCAAGGGGAAACATGTAGAGTGTGCATGAGAACTTGTTTACTAAAATCAATCTTGTACTACCCTACTCTAACCAGAGGCAAAGAAAGCTCAAAAAAATCCTGTAACAAGAAAGGAGAAGTAACTTCATTTCCTCACAAATTGAGACCATATAACTAATTTGGCACTAAACATGGTCTGCGAAATGAGTGAAAAAATGACTTGAAGATGGGTTTCCACCCTTCTAAAAGTATCAAAATATATATATACTTCCTTTAGTTGTTATACATTTGTATTTGGGAGGCATTTATGCTAATATTTAGTGCCCTAAAGATCTACCTCATGCTTTGAAATGGGCATAATAGGCAGCAACTCTATTTTTGGATCTAGACTAGCCAAATATCAAATCAAGCATGACCCGATCCTTATTTTTTTCCCATTTCTTTTAAGCTCGACCATGTAGATGGGATAATCATGTAGATTCTCTTCTGAAGGTGAGATTTTATGGCTTGGGATACATTTTGATATGTGCTCTGTTATGTCTCTGTCATCAATTGTGATACATGTAGATCTAACTTCTCTTGAAAAAATAATAAGTTTGATAAGTCAAACTTCTCCTCCTCGTCAACATGAAGATTTTTAGTCATTTATTTACCCGTAATACTTATTTCTAACCCCAAGTGCCCCGGCCTATCACTCAGTGGGTGTAGGGAACTCACTCGAGGCATGTGCGGGTGCTAAACCCCTCTTTTATGTGAGATTTATGATAAGGTTCCGCCATTAATGGAGGATTATTTGTAGAAATACAAGTACATTCACTTATTTAAAAAGGTAGAAGATGCAACTAACAGATCTACACATTAATGCATCACATAAGCTAAATAACACTATAAGAAGCATAATAAACTAGATCTGAGCCATGATAGTCATATACTATGAGGTTTTACACCCATACACAAGTTATACAGAACAAACCCTTATATATTGATTTAAAAGAGTTCTTGTAGCTACATTAGAGTCAAAAGGGTCATCTCAGACCATACATATGAAATGACATAGACTCTTCTCCTACAAACATTTCTAATATGACATCCTAACTATAATTTTTCCATGGTAACCCTTGTTACAGATCCCAGTGCCCATACATATGCTTATGGTATCTCTTACAACCCTCTAGCACTAAGTGGTCTAAACCCTAGCATTATTACAACACTTTGTTACTCGATATATTTCTTCCTAAGTGTCCTATCTATCTCTCACTTTTCTTTGTCTCTAGCTTGAGAATTTCTTTATATAAGATCAACATCTATCGCCATGCCTTCTCTCATGAGAAGATCACATGCCAAGTTTCGATGTGGTCCTCCATTGGTGAATTCTTATCCCTTTGCAAACCTTCCCCTCTCTGTAATGATTTCTTCTGGGAATATTCTATGTGGGGAATATCATTTTCTTGACCTCCAAGGTTCCAGGCTGGCACCTTATCCACTCATCACACCTAGTCGGGTCCTCACATTTTTCCTCAAGTGCCTCTAGAACAAAAAATATGGCTAAGTCCTTTAAACCCATGTTTTGCCTCCCACTCACGCCCTGGTCTCTCTTAAACCCTACTTAAACCACTTTGTCTTGTGCACATTTCCCTGAGCATCCTTCTTCTCACTGGTCTTGAGCACACGTTCCTTTTGGTGCTTAGCCAATATTTTAGGGCCCAACATCACCCCACACTACGCATGTTATCTGTGCTTTGAAACATCCTACTTCTTCAAATAATAAAGAATAGTTGAACTAGGACAATCTGAATAAAGAATGAAAGAATAGAAGAATCTGCTACTGCTGTAAGAGGAGTGAGAATTCCTTATTTACTATTTCCTCAATCTTTTCCCAAGAATCTATCTCACCCTGTGCCTGCTAAAGTAGGTCACCTACTAGAGGTCTCACTTCCTCAAAAAATAATTCATTTCTCTTAGCATTTAGTGTATCTACAATGCCTTCTAGCTACTTTCTAAGATTATCCAAAATGCCCATTCTATGAGTGACTTGGGGATATAGCTTCTTAAGTTGATTCCCTGCAAGGTTTCAATTGATTCCAATTTTTTCTCAACCTTAGGTAGGATCTAATCATGCTTCACCTTGTTGCATTTGTTATTCTCTTTAAATTTCTTTAGATCTACCTCATGCATAGAAACCAATATGCTTGCTACCCTATATCTGTTAGCGTAATTGTCATATACAACCTCAACCATTTGTGTGGAAGTCTTTACAGTGGTAAGGAGCTTATAATATCAAGTAACTATATCCCCAAAATTTAGTTTTTCTTCCTTCTTCTAGCTCACCATCGCCTCTTGTGCCGAATCTAATGTGAGTGGCCACCTTTTGATGGTGAGGATGTAGGTCAAGTCTTCCAAGTAGTGCAAGGTTGACTTGTAATTTTCGTCTGGAGGAGTTAGATCTAGATGCATTAGAATAATGACACTTGTAATCTCCTCTACCTTCTTCTAAACTTACCACACTTTATATTCTTCATCCCTTAACTCTTTCCTTTAATGTGTGCTGATTAGATCCTCCCACTTTATCTCCTTATCTCTTTCATTGATCTCTTCATTTTTCTTCTCGAGCTCTTCCTCCAATATCCTTATTCTATCATTTCTCCTGAAGAGCCTTACCTTAACTTCTACTGACACCTTATTGAGCGCATTGCAAACCTAATCATATGATAGTTGTTGGGCATTCACTAGAGGGTTTACTCCCTTAGAATCTAGTATCTTCATCAATTCCTCTTGGTTGACCTCAAATTCAGGCTCATGAACATGGGACTCAAAAGCCATAGACAACATTTTCCTCATGTGTGGATGTGCACCCTCTTCATCAAAAGAATATCATGTAAGGAGTTAGTTTGTAGGCACGGTAATTTGGTAATGTGCACACAGTAGCTTATTTTTATTAGTGATGTAAGTCATTTCTTATTCCTACACCGCTACTATACCATTTCCACTTGTGCGTGCTACCTTTGGAAAGCTTACTGCTAGGATAGGATCTCCACCCATATTTTCATACTGCTTCCCAATGTTTGCACTCTCCTCTGTGTCCTTCAATACTTCCTCAGTGTTTTCCTCCACCTCTTGATCCAAAAAATATTTTATAATTCCTACTATCTCCCTCTCCGTGGCATCCTCTATCTTCTCCTTAGTCAAGATTGGATTCTTTTGATCCTTCATATTTACTTCTTCACTCCCTCCCTGATTATGGGCGCTATCATCGTCCTCATCCTTCTCTTCACTTCCTTCTTCCTATGACTCATGTACATTGTACACATGATGGTTCTGATCCTCATCATGCTCTTCATCATCCTCACCACCCTTTTCAGACTTTATGCTCTCTATTTCTTCTGAGTCTACCTTTTCTGTTACTCTTTTCTTCTTCCTAACTAGTGATTCCAATATATGAGACTGTTCTTTTTCTTCTTCCCTAGGTGACTCCTTTCTTTCTAACGATTCTTCTTTTACATGGGGAATTCTCTTGCTCTTGTAACTCTTCCTTGAGTGTTTTATCCTTCTCATATGTGAAGGACTTGTTCCTCCTTGCATAGGTGCTTTGTTTTGCACTCGACTCCTGCGCACCTACAAACTGCACTATATGTGTACTTGGTGCCTTTTTATCAGGAGCCTCCTCTCTCTCTATCTTTTCCTTGGTATGAAATTCTTCCTTATGATGGGGTATTCTGGGATAGAGATATTATTTTCAAGATAAGATCCTTTCTCATACTTAGGCTTTATATGCAGGTATACCCTTGCCATGGTCCTCCCAGCAATAGGAAATTTCACTAGCTTTAACATATGTATGTAATAGGAGACATAATTCTCTACATAGCCACACTTCTTTGGATATATCAATGTTTTACGTAGCTCATGGTCATATTGGTCTACCATGCTGAGGTAAAACCTTAGCTTCTTTTCCTCTTTGAATTGATTGACTCCAGACTAAAAGTATTGTGTTATAAAGGAGAACACAAATTTGCACTAGGGACTCTCGGCACCATCATCCAGAGTAAACTTGTTAATACAAAAATATTAGTACATGGAAAATTTAGCCTTGCCTTACGGTAAAATAGGTAACTACTTGATTATTCTCCACTCAACACTGAATGCATCACGCATATTCTTATACCATTTTTCCAGGTGCGTATTTTGGGCAACCATCATGGTGTCACAAGTGTATTTCTAAAATATTTTGGCGGGGGAGGGGTTCTCATCTTGGTATTCCCAAAAAAATTATCTCACCCATCGGCAACTCCAATATTTGAAAAGACAATGGTAAGGAGGAAAATACCAAACATGATATTTTCTCCATTATGTGTGGCATTGATGATTTCTTCTGCTATAAAAGCCAAGAGGTTATATATGGTCCCCTCCAATATCTTACAGAAAATGTTCAACCAAACCTTGTTGATCTATGTCCATCTATCCTTCCCATTTAGCTTTGTGACCAAGCATGCGACCATCCTCATTACTGGGTTGAAAATCATAGAAATTTCAAAGTATCGTAAACCCTTCTTGTAGTCATAAGCTTCAACAGGATTCTTGATGGCCTCCTTATCATCAAAGTCATGATCGAATGATTATCCTTTGTAGATAAGACTGGTAAACTTAGAAATCAGTTGGGGAGTTATTCGCATCCTTCATCCTATGAAGTAGAAGTGGTCTTTATGTACGTGCGACATTAACCATTGGTACAGTTGCTTAGGTTTTTTAAAATAGGGCAACTCATAGAGTTGTAATAACCTGACCTTCTCCATTTTCAACTTTACCTTATCATTGTAGATAGGCATTCCATATAGTGTCCTCTTATCTATAAGGCTAACTAGTTCCAATGCCATCTCATTCTCTGTGGTGATCATTCGATGGTTATAATCACTCATGAACATCTTTATAACATGAGACACCCATTATTTTCCAAGCAATACACCATTCAGATATTGCATCTCCACTTACCATTCTTCATTGAAACTTGTGGAAACAACTTGTTTCCATTTACCCTTACCCTTCTTTGGTGAAACTTTTGCTTCTTTCCTTGGTGTCATTTCTCTGTCGGGTCACTAAAAGTTATTCCTTTCCCATGATCCTGGATCTTCTCAATTATGCGGCTCCAATCCTTTGTGAAAATACCTTCATTCTTACACCCTAGCTTCGTAACCCTAACCTAGAAAATTATTTTTCCAGAACACAACGTAACACCTGCAGGATCCTGTTACACGACCTTCTCTATTCACACCCGTGTAATATTTTTCCACTCTGGTTCATTGATCAAACTAGCTATGCATGCAAATCTTCACAAACCTTTTTCACAATTTTTTTTTTCAAGGATGCCCTTGTTTGCAAGAGCTATTTGATAACACAAATACAAGGTAAACAATAATGCACCCCGACCCTGTACTTATAGATTTTTATTTTCTCTACAATAAATTCTATGCTACCTACTAATGTACTTTCACATTAAAGGTGGTTTTTTCCTATTGCTAACCGTCAACAATTTTACCCTTGTGCCTAATCCCTACGTGAAAAATTCTACAACCTTCTAGCATGTAAAAAACCCTTACTGACCAAAGGTCCTTACGCATATGCTCTCAACGCTTATCATAATTTTTGAGATCACCTACCTCATGTTGTTCCTACACTTCTCACCCTTGTATGTGGTTTTTGTAAAGCCTTTCTGACACTAAACTTCTTAAGTTCATCTTTTCTACATGCACTCTTTCAAACAATGGATTTTTATCCTTCAACCCGAGCCATCAAAACAAGGCTTCCAATACCAGCTTCCAGTACTTAGTGCATCACTTCACCCTAAAAAAAATAGATGCGCGGTCCTCTGCACATAGATTTTTTTTGAAAATAATAAGTTGCTAAAGGTGCACAATGCACACACAATAAACAAAAATAAAGGGAACACAAAATGAAAAAGGGAAACAAAGATAAGGGAAAATCATTAAGGTAAATCCTAGGATAACTTGCAATAATTCCGTATTTAAAAACATAAAGAAGACTTATTTATAGTAGGGATTCAACCTGTTCCCATTAAAATGGCCAGGTAATTGTGTTCCATCCAAAACTTGTAACTAATAAGTTCCTGAATCAAGTATATAGGATATAATGTATGGGCCCATCCAATGGACTTTGAATTTCCCAAGATGGCACATAAACATGGAATTATACAATAGAACCATTAACTTATCAATCCTCCCCTCAAGAGCTTGTTTATCCACTAATCCTCCTGCGTGCACTATACATAGTGATGGTAGCATGAATTCAATAGGTAACACCACTTCTGTTCCAAACACCAATTGAAAAGATGTGGCCTTGTTCAGTTCTTTATAGGTAGTCTAGTATGACCATAACAAAACCTCAAATTTATCATACCAATCATTTCTTCCCACATCAAAAATCTTGGTTAACGTGTGATTCAATTTTTTTAAAATGCCTTAGCAGTCCCATTAGCTTGTTGGTGATAAGGGGTAGTATTATGGTGGGTTACCATGAATTCTTCCAATAAGATCCTAACTGTTTCATTCAAGAAATGAGTACCCCAATCACTTGTTAAACTCAACGGTAATCCATATCTACTGATTATGTTTTCCCACAGGAACCTAGCTGATGTTACCATTGTGAAATCCCTTGTAGGCACCACTTCTACCTACCTTGTAAGATAATGTGTGCATGTAATGATATAGCAAAGAAATTTCCTTCGCACGACTGGGGAAATAGGTCCTACAAAGTCAATTGCCCACTTCTCAAACCATTCTGCATTGGAAATCAGTCTTCTGCACTGGGAATCAGTCTTAATGGTATTTTATCTCTTTCCTCTGGTTTACTAAGGTACTGGTAGTGGTCACAGGCCTTGCAATACTTGATATAATCCTTGTAAACTATTTCCCACCAAAAACCTGTTAGAAGTATCTTACATGTGGTTACATTCCCTGTATAGTGTCCTTTTGCAATTCCACTGTGGTTCCTCCATGATTACAACACACTCATGTTCTAACACACATTGACGTAAAACCTCATCATGTCCTAGCTTGTATAAGTCTCCACTAATTAACATGTAGGGCGTGGCATGCATGAATAACTACTTCCTTTCCAAATTCTTCATTCCTTCCATTTCCACACCCGTTTTGAGAAACATAGCAATATCTTCCAAGTCAGAGGGCATGCTCCAAAATCTAAATAGTTGTGCATCTAGCATTGTATCCTCAATGCTCTGCACATCCTCCCTTGAGTGAATCCTTGATAAATGGTAAGGTCCTAAATTACTCTTATCTAGTATCACAACAACTGTAAACTCAAATTATTGAAACAACAGGACCCACCAACATATGCACCCTTGCAAAACGACCTTTTTTTCCAAGTAATTCAATGCCATGTAGTCTGTGTAGAAGGTAAAGGGTGTTGCCAACATATACTTCGTAAATTTTGGTAATGCATAGATCATTTATAATGCTTCACCCTCAATAGTAGTATAGTTTTGTTCTGCTGGGGTTAGCTTTCTACTAGCAAAACATAAGGGGTGGTCAATAACTCCCTCTCTAAGTTGTGCTAAGATTTCCCCAATTGCCATACCTTAAGCATAAAAATGTACATGGAATGGCTTACCCCAAGAAGGAAATTGTAATATGGGTGCATTGATAAACTTAATATTTAGTGTATCAAATGATTTTTATCGTGCCTCTCCCCAGTGAGATGCAATTTTTTATTGTAGTAACTTTTCCAATGGCATTGAAATCTTGACATACATCTTAATAAATCTTCGGTAATACCCCATATGCCTGAGGAATCCATGCACTGCATTGTGGCTAGTAGTTTCTCCCAATTCCACAATAACAACAAATTTGGTAGGATCCACCAACAAACCTTCCTTACATATGATATGTCCCAAAAGGGTTCTAAATGGAGAAGCTAAAACACATTTCTTCATGTTGAGATATATCCTCAACTATCAACATATTTCAAACACGAGCCTTAAATTTTCACAATGATCCCTTACTAATCCATATACCCTCCAATCATCAAGGTATAATTGTAGAAACATATGGATGAAGTCTTGAAATTCCTGCACCAAAATGCATGAAAATACAACAGCCACGTTCTTCAATTCAAAAGGCATGACTGCCTATACAAATATTCCCCATATAGTGGTGAAATTTGTATTTTCTTGGTCCTCCTTTGCAATCCTAACTTGATGATATCCTGAGACTCCATCTGTGAAATAATAGATCTCGTGCCTAGCTAATCCTTCTAGGATCTCCTCAGTGAAGGGGGTTGGAAAAGGATCAAGAACACACACCACATTCAGATCCCTATAATCAACACAAATCCTTATCCTCCCATCCTTATTAATGCTGATGACCATTAGAATTATCCATTCTGATTACTTAATAGCCTCAATTATGCCTAAAGCAATCATCTTGTCAATATCCTCCTTAAATTTGATGTGAATATTCAGATTCATGTGATAAGGCCTCTTTCAAATCAGGCTCACACCTTCCTTTAAATTCATATTCATTTCTCCCAAGGAGTGGTGAAATCCTTTAAGCTCATGGTACCTATGTGGAAATAAGTCTTGAAACATGTGCAATAGATAAATGATATTTGAAACCCCCTTTTCTATCCAGTAATCTCCAATAGTAGCCTCCTTAGGTTCTTCTTCCAAACCAATGTTAACCTTCTTGGTTTGCAAGGGTTTATGGTAGGTACATGATTTATCATCAACACTATCCATAACTTCACACATACCTACATTATGATTAACTTCCAAATTTTATATTTCTTCACCATTGATCACATAGACCAATTTTCCTTTCTCTTTCTCCATGCATGCACACTCAAGCTATATCTCCTTTGTTTTTTCCTCATAAAAGCACGTTTCTAAGCCAGATTCACCCAATAATTCCAGTATTATATGCTTCACCATGGCACTATCTGCCATGGTTAGGTTCTTAACAACATGTAAGGTCTCATCCACTAATGGCTTAGTACTCTGATATTCAAAAACTTGAAGGAGGTCATCCATTAAATCCTACTAGTTTCTTGTCTAATGGCACATCTCGGAGTGAATGTACCATGCACGCGCACAACCTTATATGGTGGGGTACAACTTATGTACCCATAAAGAAGGTGTGAAGGATTCTACACCTCCCATCTAGGCCTTCTCACATGCTTAGACATTAAATGAGGTGGGTTCCTTTCCATGATAATTTTGTATGATAGTAGGTTCATTGCTTTGGAAAAACCTAATACAGAATGTGATTCTCACTTTGCACCACTCTATAAGGTTATCACGATGGGTCACCAATGAACGTGATATGGTTCTGAGAATGGTATAATAATCATCCTTCTCCTTTATATATCATATCTCCACTAGGTCTCCATTTATCATAGGAAAACATAAGGGTTGGCTCCCCCAGAATAACATGTCAACTTATTTCTTCCTAGGCACTTGACTGAGTGTGCCTTTGTTACTCTCATCACAGAACCTCTTAACTACCTTCTGACTAACTCATATGTCCTGTGTGCCAAATTTCCACATGACACACTAGTTGTATCACTTATATATTGAGTGTCTTCACATTGAATAATGCCCTCTTTTGTTGGTTGCACACTTCAGGTTCCCGGATAGTGCACATGTAAATTATGTCTAGGTCTTCCTCTCCTAAAGGCTCAATATAGGGTGTTGACTTCCCATCCATTAAAGGAATGCCAAAATGTTCCTCTTTTTTCTCAAAAATTATATACCCCTTATTAAAACGTAAGTCAACATTGTTCTTATAGCAGCAAGGGCACCCAAGTAATGCTGGAAAGTTGTCTACCTCAACAAGCACTAAGAATTTGGAATCCCCAGTGAATTTCACCCCTTAGATAGTGATAACAACATCCTTTAAAACACCAATGGGCATTTCATTTATCTTATTGGCCATATACAACACATTTGAAGATGGTTGTAATGGGGAACTTCCCATTTGATTCCAGGCATCTAGGGTGAGAACATCGACTTCCACGCCCATGTCAATCAGAATATTGCTTAGAAGCCATCCATCAATAACTGTATTCAAGGTAATATCCTTATTGTAGTCAAGGCTATGGGGAGGAAGGCTAACATGTAAAACTTACCTCTCACACTCCACTCCAGTGCTTGATAATTTCTCTCTTAACCATTCTTCTAGTAAGGGGATGATATTTTCGTTCTTCAACATTGTACAAATCCTTCTGTGGAGCCTCACTGCTCTTATTTTTCTCTAACTTCATGGATTGATCCTTTAGACATTGAATTTAGCCTCGAAGACTCTTGATTACGTGGATGGTCTCTTGATAGACTTCCTTCTGATGGGTAGGGTCTGGATACTTCCCATACACCACCTCTTTTCTTGTAATCAGTGGTCTCTTCTTTGGTATTTCCCTAGTGTGCATAGCTTCAGCTTGTGTCATCACCAGTACAGGTTCTAACTCTGACTCATACCCCACCCTTGGCATCCACTGCGAGTATTATTTCTTAATTTTTACCATCCCGGTGCGCTTATCTTTCCATTTTATCTGGCTCATATGTTCAAATAGCTCCAGGAACTCCTCATACTTGTTCTTCTTCCCACATAATAATAATTGTAGTAGATCAGGACATTTACACTTGTAATGATCTATGGACCCACATTTATAACAAGTTCCAAAAGGGAATTCACCTCTCCCATCTCTCTGATTGCCACAACCTTTAAATCCTCTGCAAAAGCTTCTTCCATGAGCTCCTCCATCTACGCGTCCTTCATAGTGATGACCATAATCCTTGGAATTGTCTACAATTCTAGTCTAATGCACACAATTATCAATGGCATCATGTATTTGGTCAATCAATATACAATCCTTGGTGTCATGAGTAGTAGAGGTATAAATATTGCAATAACAAGACACAATATTATGGATTACACACTGTAGTAATAGACACCTACTTGTATCATGATCTTAGTGGAAAATTTCACAGTCTACCATCAAAACATGTACTGATCTCTAAGGAAAAAATTTCCTTTATATTCTCCTCTACCTCATAATACATGCACCATATGCCATAACGAGTGTTATGGTCCAAGTTTGTAGATAGCTTCTTTAGCTACTTTTCCATTGCAGTAATATGAGCTTCAAGAAAAAGGAATATCACTGGTATCTTCACTTCCCATAACCTCAGTGTGTAGGGAAGCCTCCAAGGCCTCACGTGGGTGTGTGAAAGTTCTATGCAACAACACTCTCTTGAAAGGTGTTATCAACCCTCAAATAAACCATTGAGCATGTTGGCAAGTATTTATATCATAAGATAGTTTTGACAAGAGAGTATTAAAATGTGCATCATACTCCCGCACACTCTCTGCCATACCTTGTTGAATCTTCTTCATTATGGTAATGCTCTTTTGTTCAAACTCATGGATATAGAATTCAGGTAAGAAGGCATTACATAATGTGGTATAATCTACCATTTTCTGGTAGGGTTCATACTTATGGTACCAACTATGCATGTGCCCTTGCAACATTGTTACAAACTGAATTTCCTTTCATTCCGCGGTAGTGATAACCTTTGTGCAATATAGAAGATCACATTTGTGTACATGATCAGAAGAAACCTTAACACTTGTTTAATATGGTAGATGTAAAGACATTTCAAAAAATAATTACTGAGGTGGTTGAGGCCCTTGTATTCCTGATCCAAAACCTTTATTCCATCCAGTATTTCCTCTACCACTAGATCCACTAGATCCACCAACGCTTATCTTTCCTAACCCACCATATCCTTCAGATTCAATTGGTCCATTAGGTCCATTAGTTCCTATTCCAAATGACCCACCAGATTCACCTCCCATAGATGGTAATGGTCCTAAAGTGTTCATGCCTTGTGTCCCCAATGTCATGCTAAACTTCACACCAAGAGTCCGTGATATTGCATCACTACCAGATGTGTGTCCCATGTCGCTTCCAGACATGATACCCAAGATTTTTGTACCTGTACCTTTCCCAAATGTCAGTATAGATAATATAACTCCAATCAAAGGAAATGATTATGTAACCATAGATATGCCAAATGAAAATTTATACCTCCTAGGTACTGATAAGTCACTTCCACCAACACCAATTGGAATAGTAATACTTATCTCTAGATTTGGAAAAATAAGCACCAAGGTTTGGTCACTAGGTGGATTTAGATACAAATCGATGAATCTTTTTTCTCCAAGTGATGAGCTCTCATCAGAATCTGAAGGGGTCTCTCTCCCACGCTTCCAAAGATGGGGTAGCACAGACTGCTCGGGCTTGACGTCCTCCACATGAACCTCACTTATTTCTTGCGACATCTTCCTCCATAAATCCATTGCTCCTGAAACTTCACATTTTCTATCTAACTCCCTTTCACGAGCCTCATTATACTTGAGTCATCTCTTTTCCCTCTCCTTTTTAGCCAAGTCTTCCATCTTCCTCTACCCTAGCTTCCTCGCTCAATGCTAAAAAGAGTCTTAGCTAGCCATAGGAAATTCTTTTAAACTCAACATAATGATCAATATATTTATAGATAAAGGGATAACACACAAGAATGATCATCTTGGATCCATCAAGAACTCAAATTCAACAATATTTGGATAGGAATACATCAAAAACATGTACTCCAAGGTGTAACTTGTTAACAGTCTACTCCACCAATGATCAACATCACGTTTCCAAGTCAGATTAGCATCATGTAATATTTGATACTCATATTGGGTCCATAAGCGAGGTCTATAGTACCAACTTGATCTAGATGTATACGCTAAGAGCCATTCATACAACTCCATTGGAAAACAACAAAATAAGGTCTTATATAGATCATGATACATATGTTATTCTATTCATTTACATGCATCAAACTCAGGTCCAGTACTAAATCTCTGAGAAAAATCATCCTCTGTGCTTTTAAGCCATGCTTTAACACTTTCCAAGGTCAAGCACTCTGTCATCACACACCATTCTCACAACATCTTCGAAAATAGGCCTTAACAATGAAACACAAATGTATGCATTTATTTACCTATAATACTTCTTTCTTACCCCAAGCGTACCGACCTATCACCCAGTGGGCATTGGGTGCTCATTCAAGGCACACGTAGGTGCTGAGCCCCTCTTTTATGTGAGCTTTATGAGAAGGTCCCACCATTAATGAAGGACTATTTGTAGAAATAGAATTACATTCACTTACTTAAAAAGGTAGAAGATGTAACTAACAGATCTACACATTAATGAATCACATAAGATAAATAAAACTATAAGAAGAATACTAAACCAGATCTAAGCCATGATAGTCATATAACACGAGGGTTTACAACCATAAATAATTTATACAGAATGAACCCCCATATATATATTGATTTAAAAGAGTTCAGGTAGCTACATTACAGTCAAAAGGGTCATATCGGACCATACATATTAAATGATAGAGAGTTGTCTCCTATAACCCTCTAATACTAAGTTCTCTAAACCCTAGAATTACTGTAACAATTCGTTACTCGATGTATTTTTTCCTGAGTGTCATGTCTATCTCTTGTATGTCTCTCTCTCTGGCCTGAACATTTATTTATATAAGGTCAACATCTGCTACCATACCTTCTCTCCTAAGAAGATCATGTGCCAAGTGTTGATGTGGTCCTCCATTGGTGAATACTTATCTCTTTGTAAACTTTCCACTCTCTGTAATGATGTCTTATGGGTATATTGCCCATGGGGATTGTCCCTTTCTTAACCTCCAAGGTTCTAGGCTGACACCTTATCCACTCATCATGCCTAGACAAGTTGTCACATTTTTCCTCAAGTGCCTCTTGAATGCCAAATATGGATAAGTCCTTTAAACCCATGTTCTACCTCATGCATGCTCTCTAGCTTCTCCTAATCCCTTCTTAAAACCCTTTATCCTACGTAAATTCCCCTGAGTTACCTTCTTCTCATTGGTCCTATGTGTGTGCAAATTTTGGCACTTAGCCAATATTTTAGGACCTAACAAGATTCCTTTGATTAGTTGCATCTTCTGAAGATGTACCTGATGGCTTACTGCAATCTTATAAAAGTGAAGAAATATCTAAACATATAATAAAATGGGGTGTTGATCAGAGGATACTTGTTAGAGAACACAGAAGGAATCTATGTGAGAGAGAAGGCCAGGATCAAGGGTGTAGAGGAATAGGAAGGACATGCACATGGAGGGCAAGTTCAACATTCAGGACTTAGCCAATTTTGAGCATGACGACCTATTTTTAGAAGATGGCATGTGGAACACACCAATGATGCAGAGATGTGCATGCCATGCATTTTCTATCTTTGGAGGATCAGATCAAAGCATTTTTCATGGAGACAAGATAAGAATAGGATTGACACTTCAGTTAACTGTAAGAGGTCTATAGATAACACACTTGCATGTGTGGCTATGCCTATAAATAGTGTGTGGCTATTAATAACATGTGGCCTATTTTTGGAATAGATAAGTGGTGAAGCGCAAGTCCCCACCCTATATATATGATGTGAAGTACATAGTAGTGTGTGTGTGAGTGTCAGAAAGAGATATGTGTGATGGATGTATGAAGGTATAGATATATACACATATGACTGAATTACTGTATCAAATCCATGCGTACATTGGTATAGATTGACATTATTATAAGGATATTATGTGTTTATTAATAGATGGAAGATATTGGCTAAATCTAAGTTTCATTCATGTGTGTAATTGAGTAGTGCATGTTATTGATTCAATCATGATTACTATTTAAGCTTGTTCTTTCATAGATTTGAATGTAGCATGCATTGTAGAATGATGGATTAATTATGGATCTATATGTTTCTTCCTTCATCACGCTCACATCATACTACAGCAACCCTAAAGAGGGACCTGGTACCTTTGCATACTTTGGGTGAGCACTCAGTCTAGGCTGAGTGATGTGCCGACACAACTAGGGTGTTATCTGGTAAATTCTTGGTTACATCATTGGTTCCATTGCTGTGACCTCTATTTCAATTATTTTTAGGATGGTTCATGATGAAGACATACTAGCTAACTTTAGCAAGTATTGAGGAATGGATAAACGATCTGGAGGAAGAATATGCATGACAATTTAGTAGTGGATCTGAGTTTAACACACACATTTGGGTAGAACAGAATCTGTATGATAGCTTATACGAGATATTTTTCACTATCTTTCCAGTAGAACTACACAAGTGGCTTACTGCTTATGCATCTCTGTGGAATTTGAGGTATCGTGCACTTGTATGCTAATCTAATCTAGACTTGCGCTGTGGATACGTCGTTTCATGGTGTTCTAAATAGTTATATTCTAGAGTATTCAATTTTGACATCCTCTTTCCCAGAAGTATCTGAATTCTAGTTTTCACGGTATCAGAGAGGAGTATATCTGCAAGGTATTCCACTGGCGATCAAGATCTTGACGGTAACTTTGAACCTGGAGAGTAAACCAATGGCTAAATAAACTTCACCACATGCGAGGGCAAGAATAGGTTTGGTGAAAGATGGAAAACCTAGTGGAAGAGAGGTAGAGAGAGGAGAGGTGGCTTAAGGATAATGAGACACGTGAGAGGGAGATAGAGAAGCATCATTATGTTATAGAAAGTATGGCGTCGAGGAGAGAGATGGCTCATGAAGGATTTACAGCTCACATAGAATATGTGGAGCCAGAGCATCAGTAACTCCCCCATCTTGGAAAAAATGGCAGAGATCCCCCCTCACCCTCACACATAAGTGTGCCAGTAGAGACTACCTAGGCCATAGGCACACATCTTAATCCACATGGTGACCTAGTCCTTGTGCTTGCTTTTCCAGTATCTAGTATGAAAAGTAACCAATAAGCTAAGTTGGGAAGTATGAGAGCAGGAGTAAGTACATCAATGGTAGGATAGACATTCATTGATATTTAGAGGAACATTCTTAGGCACATCATTTACATGGAATGTAAGCACATAGAATGTTGGATTCACCTCTGGAAGTGGAACTACTTCACAGACTGTAGGGGTTCAGTATATTACTTCTATCTGAGCACAAGGGAGTACATCTACAGGTCATATCCTAGCTACAGGTGTAGGATTAGGAGCTATATGTGGTTCTAGTTCTAGTGGATCTGGTGGTTCTAGAGGTAGAGGGAACACAAGAAGTTCTGCATTAGGTGGTCAAGGCCTGCAACAACAAAAGAATATTTGTATGGAGATGTCTCTTCATCTCCCCGAATATAGAGGTATAGAGGATGCTGCTGAACATGTGTATATGTGTGAAATATTATGGTGTGCTAAAGGGATCATGAATTCTGAGCAAAAGGAAAGTCAATTAGTTACTACATTACTTGGACATTCACACATTTGGTATAGGAAGTTTGACCTTGATCAAACTTGTGCTAATTATGTATCATTGAAGGATGCTTTCTTGAAAGAGTTCCATATTCCTGAGTTTGAGAAGAAAAGTATTATTGCACTCAAGGATATGAAGCAGGGCACTATTGAGAGTGTACATGAGTATGATGCCAATTTTAAGACACCTGTATCTCAGATATCTTATGATATTCACGCAAGCTAGCATGCACAATGGTTTGTTGGAGGATTGATTACACCATTTATAAGAGTGTTGTCACTTAAGATGTACACTAATACGTGCGAAGCATTAGAATCAGCTTTGCATGCTGAGGTTGTTAGGAGTATTGACATTGGTGTTAGTCAATTCTTGGAGGCATATATTACATCTATGGGAATACAATTAGAGAAGCTATCAACAAATTCAGTACATGAAATGCACTTAGGAATTTGGTGTCCAGATTGTGAAGTGGAAGGTCACACCAAGGATAGTTTCCCTCGCAGATTTGTATGCTCATTACTGTTGGATTGTGAGATCTGTCATTTGAATCATGATGCTAGTCACTGTCCTTTGTTATAGTGCATGATAAGGAAGAATGTATCTTGCTTTTGTAAAATTTACAGGTCCACAACCCATGATATTGAGGATTTTCGGCTGATTGGTAAGATCTAGGATGCTATAGACATTGGGGTATGACAGACAAGTGTAACAGATAATTCTAAGGGTAAGAATGAGTGCCATGATCAAGATCATAATTAAATGTGCTATGATAGGAGTGAGGGGTGTTTTGAAGTAGGTCTTAGAAGGGGACGTGGATATCATGGAGGATATGGAGGACAAGGCCATGGTAGAGGAAGAGGTGAGTTCCCTCGTGTAACATGTTATAAGTGCAGATCTCCTGACCACTATAGGTGTGAATGTCCTCAAAATATTGCATGTTATTACTATGGGAAGAGCCATAACTATGAAGAGTTCCAAAAATTATATGAGCATCTAAGTAAGTAGTATAATAAAGAAAAAAAAGGTGCTGGGATGGTTAGAATCTAGTGCATGGTAGAAGATCAGTGGATGCCCAAGATAGAAAAAGGGCCTGAGGCATTGACATTGAAGATTACTACATGCACTGAAGTGGCACGCACAAGAGAGGAATTACACTAGAAGCCTATGATCACTAAGGAGGAGGTTTTTCATGTAAGGTATCCAGGTTCTTCTCATCAGAAGGAAGGTTACTAGGATACGATAGAAGTGCTAAGGAATATTCAGGATGAGATACAATACTTAAAGAAATAAAAGAAAGCATCAGAGATAGTCCAAATTGATATCAATGATATGAGAGAAGCGTGCCAAATGTTGCGCCAGGAGAACATCATTCTTCTATTAGGAAGTTGGTTAAAAGGGAAAACTGCACTCATAAGTCTTGAGATCGGATGTCAGATTCTGCATGTAAATCATCCCCCTGATATTATTGACTATGACAAAGAAATTAATCTGAATGTTGTTATTGATGGATGACTGCTGAGAAAAATATTGATTGATACAGGTGTGGAAGTAAATGTGCTTACTTTAGATGCATGGGTAAAAATGGGAATGCCTCCATTACAGCCATCATCTAATGTGTTGTTGATGGAAAACTGTACTAAGGCCACTCCCATAATATTTTTGAAGGATGCATCTTTAAGCATACAAGGAGCCAAGTTCACTAGGGATTTTGAGGTATTATCACTTGCAGAAGCAGACAATTTTCTGGCCTTGCTTGGACGCCCTTGGTGTTATGTGAATAATGTTGACTTGAGATTCAATAAGGGGTATATAACCTTTGAGAACAAGGAGGAAAGGGTTGTGATACCTTTGAAATATGAGAAGTCCACACCATATGTTAAGCCTCTAAGTGAGGAGGACTTAAATAGAATTTATGTACACGCTATTTATGACCTAGAGGTCAATTAGCCATCAAAAGAAGGCATCCTACAGTGGGAGTATTCTCATTCTATTAGTGATGCTATGAGTATCGCTTGTAAAATTGGGCTCATAGTACATATGAACTGGTAGGACGTGAGGTAAAAAGTGAGGTTATGTGAAAGAATGGAATTCATTTGGTTCGATGGATAGGTAGTGCAGTGCCTTGGTATACAGGCGTAGAAGATATTCCTACATTTTGGAAAGCTATGGAAACACAGTCGACATATCAAATTAAGAGAAGAGATATGTTAGTATATACCTTGCGCGGAACAACAATGTGCTTGTGGGTAGTCCACAGAGATAATATTATAGAATGGGAAGAGATTGGAATCAACCTATCTACTAGATTTGTAAGGAACAATGCACCTACGCAGATCCACACTTATCATGGTGATCAACATGTTCAATATCACATCCAGTAGTGTGAGAGAATCTGGATAGTAGGACAAGAAGAATTACTACCTTCACTTTGGGTGTATAGATTATACTCTATGCTACAAGGATACGCATACGCCTGGTATGTATACACAAAACTACATCGAGAGACTGGGAACTGGAAAAATTTGACTGCAAGAATGATCAAGACCTTTGACTACTTTTCTTCCCAACCTCCAATAGAAGAGGCATTAAAATTTATCAAGCACTTAACTATGGGAGATAGTGCAAAAGTAAAAGAGCATATTCAGGAATTGTTTGGTGAGACAGAGTCTAGAGCACATTTTTAAAAGGAAGAAGAAATGGACTCCATGCTACTTGAACGTACTTTCCTTGAGAAAGATAGGGGAAAGATGGTTTACATCGTAGATGATGAGGAAGTTGAGAACCTAGATATTGAACATTTGCAAGGGGTGTGTGAGGTCTTTGAAAATGCAGAAAAGGATATGCGTGCCTATCACAAACCCATGAAGACAAAGAAGGTGAATATAGGTTTGGAGGCTAAGCCTAACAAGGCTATCATTGGAGCCTACTAGTCAGACTTGGAGTTAGCAAAGATCATTGAGTTACTCAGGGATTATCAGGACTTATTACCTCGAGGGCATCATGAACTAAAAGGTGTGCATGAATTACTTGGGTAAATGAAGATAAAACTTAAGGATGATGCATGACTAGTTAGGAAGTGACCTTATAGAATGAATCCTAATTTGTGTAAAAAGGTAAAAGAATAAATTGATAAAATGTTGAAATATGGAATTATCAAACCCCTTGATGAGTTGGAATGGGTTAGTCCAACGGTGATCAGTATCAAGAAGAATGGATGAATTAGAATATGTGTGGACTATAGGGAGCTGAATGTTGCTTGTGTCACAAATCCATTCCCTATGCCATTGACTGACGAAATACTAGAAGGAATAGCAGGGAACGAAATATATTTTTTTACAGATGGATTTTATGGGTATCATCAAGTTAGAATTTCTCAGGAGGATCAAGAAAAGACAACATTTACTACTGAATGGGGTAGTTTTTCCTATATTGTGATGCCTTTTGGATTGAAAAATGCACCTACTATATTCTCACACATAGTTGTTCAGGAATTCAAAGACTTTATTCATAACTTCTTACAAGTCTACCTAGAAGATTAGACAGTATATGGGCTTGTGAAAGATCATTGTGATAATTTGCGCTTAATGTTTGAACGATGCAGACAATTGAGTATCTCTTTGAACATCAAGAAATGCATATTTACTACACCATTTGGAATAATGTTAGGACATAATTTGAAAGGGTGGTTTACTAGTTGATCTAACTAAGGTTGCATTCATTTTTTGCCTAGAAGGGCCTACCAGTCAAAGTGATGTGTGCGGGTTTTTAGGTCATACATGTTACTATCAAAAATTCATCAAAGGGTATTCCAAATTTACTGCACCCTTGGAAGAATTACTCACTAAAGGTACATTTTATTTGGGAGAACCACAACAATGCGCGTTTGAGATATTAAAGGAGAAACTTACTAGCAAGCCCATTCTATGCTTTCTCTCATGGGATAAACCATTTCATGTGCATGTGGACGCCTATGGCATGGACATTGGCACTATGTTAGCTCAACCTAGAGAAGGTATTGTCGATCATCCAATTTGTTTTGCTAGTAGAAAGCTGAATCCATTTGAATGGAATTATATAAGTATAGAGCGCGAATATTTGTCCATAATCTATGCATTGCATAAGTTTCGATATTAATTGTTAGCTACACCATTTTTGTTTTATATAAATCACATGGAATTGAAGTACTTGGTAAAAAATACCGTATTATAGGGGTACATATGCAGATGGGTACTCCTATTTCAAGAGTTTAATTTTATAGTTGTGGTGAAGCCAGGGAAAAGTAATTATGGATCAGACCATTTATCTAGAATCAACTTAGGAGAGGAAGCACAAACAATCTAAGGAACCACGCTTGATGCACATTTATATAGGTTATAATTTGTGCCATTAGAATTAGAAGACATTGCTATCTTTCTACAAACTCGTATGACACCAGAAGGAATGAAGGCATTAGAAAAGATATATCTTGCTATATGCACGACACCGTTTATGTTAATCAGTGGTGACCTCTACAAGTTAGGCAGAGATGAAGTATTACTTCATTATGTATTAAAGCATGAGCACAAGGATATTATAGAAGAATCCCATGATGGTATTGTAGGAGGCCATAATGTAGGTGATGTAACTACCCAGAAGATCCTACTTGCTGGATTATGGTGGGATAAATTTACATAAAGACAATAAAGAATATTGCAAGGCAGGTGATCATTGCCAGTGCCTAGGAAAACTAGGGCAAAGAGATGAGATTCCTTTGAGACCAATTATTAGTGCTGAGCTATTTGATAAATGGGACATTGAATTTGTAGGACCTATTTCGCTAGCTACGCATAGGACTGGGTTGTGCTATATCATTACTTACATAGATTATCTCACACGGTGGGCAGAAGTAGCACCTATGAAGGACTGTACAACAACTACAACAACTAGGTTTCTATGGGAGAATGTTCTTAAAACATATGGATGTCCTTTAATATTGACAAGTGATAGGGGTACACACTTTTCAAATGAGACAATTAAGATCCTATTAGATGAGTTTATGGTTGTACACCATAAAACTACACCCTATCATCCTTAGGCAAATGGAACTGCTAAGGCTTTCAACAAGATTTTGAGCCAAATTTTGACAAAAAATTGTGATGTTGGAAGAAAGGATTGGGATGACAAAGTTTCAGCTATTCTTTGGGCATATATAAAAACTTATAAGAGGTTGAACAAAGCCACACCATTTGAGTTGGTGTTTGGCATGGAAGCCGTTCTCCTTATAGAATCTGTGTTACCTTCTTTACACATTGTGTGTGTTAGAGGTCTAGCTAATGAACATGCTTTAGAAGAGCGTATCGAGAGGATGATTCAATTGGATGAGTGATGATCCATAACACGATAGAGTCAGAAGAAGGAGAAGGCCAAGAAGAAACCATGGCATGATAGAAACATGAGGGATACGAAGTTTGAGATTGGATAAATGGTACTTCTTTATGACTCTAATTTCTTATGCCATTCAGGAAAGCTCAAAGTACATTGGTTGGGGCCGCATGTCATCACTTACATACTTGAATCAAGTGCTTTCTAGTTAGAAGCACTTGATGGAATATGGTTACCCTATTAATTTAACGGGAGTAGGTTGAATCCCTACGGTAAATTTGTCTTCTTGGTGTTTGTAATAAGGTAGTATTGCCATTTATATTAGGTTTTCAATTATGTATTTCCTTTATTGTCACTATACTTTGTCAAGTTAGTTGTTGTGTTTTTGTAATAAGAACACTTCCATGAATGAAGCTAATTACTATATGAAGAATGTTTATGTGTAAAGGACTACACATACCTTTAGTGTGGGGTTGTTGTAGTTATCCAAGTAAAATACTATGAGAATTAAAAGGAGAAAGGAATAAGATGCTATGTGTGTGCTTTAAGTGAAAAGAATATTGCTTCTCAAAAGTGACCAAGGATGGAGATGAATGAAAGGATAGTATAACATGAAGTAAGTAGAGGCCATGATAACTACCAGGAGAAGGTATAATGATGATGTACTTTGGTGCAAGTGTGCGCACTGAAGAGAAGTCTATGACCATAGGGTAAGACGGTGCACTAGAAGGTTATAACTAGGGCATGAAGATGTACTGCATGGAAAAAATGAATTTGGTTAATGAATGAGAGGATATTTGGTAGGTGAAGGAGTAATAAATGCATCAAAATTATAAAAGTTATATAAGGATGGGATGCAGATTAATTTTTACCATTGCGGCTAAGAGAATTTTAGGAAAGAGCTAAGTGCGAAGAGTAGAGTGATCAGGTTAAGGTGCAAAGGGTGTGAAACCAAGTGTGACAAAAAGAACTTTGCGAAAAGAATCTTGCGTCCTCAGTGGTGAAGGGTTTAAGTGAAGTAGGGAGATAGAGAGGAGTTAGGGCACAAAGTTTCCACCCAGGGCACAATTGAATTGAGCTAGGGTTTGATTTTCAAATTTGTAGAGTTAAAGAGGAGACATTTACAAGGTAAAAATGACACCCAAGAAGGCATCTGAAACAACAACAAAAGGAAAGAAGAAGGTGGTCATCGAGGAAGAGTAGAACGATTAATATATGAAGGATGGAGAAGAAAGAGAAATGGAAATCTCTAGATCCATGCATGTGACTGCTTAGGATGTAATGGGACAAGCTCCTAAACTTGAAGCTACAATTCCCAAGGTACCTAGATCGAAGAGGATAAGTGGAGAACACATTCCACTAGCCATGGGGTATGTAATGGAAGCATGTAAAATTTTCCATGCCCACTTCCAGAGCACAATAGCACAGAAGGATTTATTCAGCTGGGAGCTAATGGATGAGGATATGATGACTGTGTGTACTCGAAAGCAACTAGCTTGGTCAATGCACATCCACATGGATGAGTCTAACTTAGATGTATGTGAAGAGTCATGTGTTTGGAGATGGTTGAAGAAAACACCCCAAGATAGAAACATGACAGTAAAGTCTACTGTCATGTCAGAAATGCATTGGTAAAGGTTTCTATCGAAGTTTCGAAAGAAACATGGATAAATATGCAAAAATCAGAGCACTGTGTGAGGAGATAAAGATAAAGGATGCTGAGATAACACGTATAACACAAAAGATGGAATTTTTACAGAAGAATAATGAAGTATTTATTGGCATCGTAGAGGATATTGGGGACAATGTCATCAGAAGAATAATGAAGTATCACAAAGAAAATAAATGAAAACTTACCTAAAAATGACTGTTCCAAAGAAAAACAACTTACCAGAGGCGATTAGCGCCTAGGAGTTACAGCCGCGTTTTTCGTTGCCAGCACAAAAAAAACTCCCTTTCAAGCCAAAAAACAGTGGCTGTGTTGTTGAAAACATCAAGCCAAAAAACGTGGCTGTGGTGTTGAAAGACGACTAGGCCACACTTGGATGCCAAGGTACCACAGACATTTCCTTCAGTGATACACTATGATCCTGCAACCACAGACAACATGCATAGACAAATATCCTGCAAAAACCAAAGATCTTAAAAGGAAAGTTGGTGGACTTGGTACTTGAAGATGAACCTATGCACATGACAACACCAAGGAAGTCAGAGAAATATGTAGAATGAGATAATTCCTCAGTAATGCAAAATATTACAGATTATGAAGGGCTACTACAAGTGCTACAAGAATTATTGAAGAAAGACGACCAGGATTTGAATATATGTACAACTCTAAAGGTTCTTATCAATATAAAGACCCTAGGACAAAACAATGAGGTCTAGAAAGCAATGAAGGACACGACATTGGGCTGCGTTGAAAGATTATCAATAGTTAAGTAGAAGCGTGAGGCCCTAACAGTAGCACAAGAGCCACACAAGACTCAGTTGGAAGAGCTTGGGAAGAAAATTACGTAGAAGATGGATCTTCTAGAAGGAAGAGGATGGATAGAGCGTGCGAACCAGATGAACAACAGTGGAAGCTAGCTGGAGATTATGACCTCAATGTCTTGCATTTTGTTAGTTCTGAAGAATGAAAAAGGAGAGACTACGAGGGATGAGTTGGAGTCTATTGCTATGGACATTCTAGAGAAAGTAGAACAAGAACTAGTTGAATGGTAGACCTTGGAGGCCGAAATAAAGGAGGAGTATCCAAAGTTGATAGTTAAAACTAATACAGAGGAGGTTGCCTCATAGCGTCATACCTCATAGCCTCATAAGACTTCTTTATTTATCTACATTTTTTCATTCTTACTCTTTCCATTATTCTATTCTTTACTTCAATTTTTAGATATACCCATTGTCAGGACGACAATGAGATTAGTGTGGGGTAATGTTGATCAGATAATACTTGTTAGAGAACACACAAGGAGTCTGTGTGGGAGAGAAGGCTAGGATCAAGGGTGTGGAGGAACAGAAAGGAACCATGCGTGGAGGGAATGTTCAACATTCATGACTTAGCTGATTTCGAGCATGACGACCTATTTTTAGAAGATGGAGTGCAGAACACACCAACGATGCAGAGACATGTGTGCCACACATTGTCTATCTTTGGAGGATCAGAATGAAGCATTTTACATGGAGATGAGCTAAGAATATGATTGACACTTTAGTTAACTGTAAGAGGTCTATAGATAGCACACTTACATGTGTGGCTATGCTTGTAAATGTCGTGTGGCTATTAATAACATGCGGCCTATTGCTAGAATACATAAGAGGTGAAGGGAAAGTCCACACCCTATATATATGATGTGAGGTACATAGTAGTGTATGTGTTAGAAAGATATATGTGTGATGGATGTATGAAGTTATAGAGATATACGCATATGACTGAATTACTATATCAGATCCATGCATGCATTGGTATAGATTGAAATTATTGTAAGGATCTTCTGTGTTTATTAATGGAAGGAAGATATTGGCTGAATCTAAGTGTCATTCCTATGTGTAATTGAGTAGTGCATGTTATTGATTCAATCATGATTACTGTTTAAGCTTGTTCTTTCATAGATCTGAATGTAGCATGTATTGTAGAATGATGGATTAATTATGGATCTATATGTTTATTCCTTCATCACACTAACATCCTGCTATGACAACCCTAAAGAGGGACCTGGTACCTTTGTGTGCTTTAGGTGAGTGCTCAGTCTAGGTTGAGTGACATGCTAGCGTGACTAGGGTGTTATCTAGTAAATTTTAGGATGCATCATGGGGTTCGCTGTATTCAAATGCAACATCTTGTTAACTTATAAGTTTCTTCTTAGCCTTTCGTACTTTAGTTTTGACCTCCTTTTCTTTAGATATCTTGATTATAACATAAGGAGCCTCTTGAATGGATTGAGCCATATCTCCATCCATGCTCTTAGAATTAGTACATTCTTTAACAAGTATATCATGATTTTCAAGAATGGAACTCACCCGAGCTGATGTTGATGAATTTGGAGAAGGCTGACTAATATGTTCTTAGAGATGAACCTTTTTGTTTCAAACTCATGGATCTAATCCTTGAAGGTTTGAATCTGATCTGCATTTTTGGGATCCCACCATTTGGCCCTTTCAAGCCTGCATGCGCCTACTATTGATGGAAATGTTATTTTCCATCTATGAAATTTTCAAGATCTTGTCTTGTGAGGAATGGGTCCTCAGGAAAACAAGTAGTCCAGTACTTAGTTTTTTGGTTGAATTCTAAAACCTCGTGGCATAAACTTTGTGAGGCTCAGAAACATGAAAATCTAATTTTTTCAATGTTGGTGTAGACACCTGTAGTTTGATAAATACACTATTATTTCTAGTAGTGAACTAACTATTCTTCCCTTTGCAAATTGACGGCACACCGCCAGTTAAATATATCTAACTCCCTTCTCATGACTTCTTTTTGGTCATTTTTCCTCTTATAAACTACTTAAACAGGATGTTATAGCCTCGTTATAACGACATTATCTTCTTATTCCCTTATATCTTGCTTCTATTAGCTCCCTGGAATATTAATCCACTTTTTTGGATTGATTAAGCCCTTCAGAAACCCTTCTAGAACCCTAATTAATATCTAAGAGAGATTAATTAGTCTAACCTAGGTTAATTACCTTAAACATAGTCAAATCACACTTTGAATTGCTAAAAGTTCTTTTTGGACTTTATCCTTTGTCCCATATGCACCCAAATCTCCCATTTCCCCAAACCAAAAACTATAAATAGGGGTATACCCCCTCCCTCATGTCCTATGAATTCTCTCTTCTTCCTAGCATAGATTATAGTATTTTGTTTAAGCTTTAGATTGCATTTCACTTTCTTCCACTGAGCTTAATAGCATTTTCTTTTGTATTTCATAGGACTAACATGGAGTAAAAGGGAAGATACATTGGCCTTGAAGCCGTTAATGGGGAGATATATTTCTCTTAAACACATAACTGAATGCTTAGATCCTCTTAGGTTCATTATTTCAAGCTTTCAAAGAATAGAGGTTAACTTCTTTTGTTTAGTTTGTATGTTTATTTCAAATTAATGTATGTAAAGAAGAAAACCTTGCTCATTTCTTATCACATGGTCCATTGATTAGATTGTTAAAATCCTTTGGGGTTTCTTTAGATATTCTTACCCCAAATCCATGGCTTTTTCAAATTTTCATTGAAGATAGTTGGGAAAGGATCCAGTTCCTGAATGAGCGCAGAGGGTTCTAATGATTGAGGAAGTGAAATATTTTCTTTTGGAGAAGGTGGGGATTTTGTAGAAAAGGGGGTGGAAAATTAAATATGGGAGGGGAAGGAAGGAGAAGGAGAAGGGGAATCCTTTGGAGGAGAGCATAAAAAAATAGGAGTATTAAAAATGGGCCAATATGGTGCAAATTAAGGAGGAGGAAGGGAAGGTTTGTTGGGTGCTAGTGTAGGAGTTTCCCATTGATAGGGTTCCCTACAACCAGATTGATAAGAATCCATTGCTTCAGTCGACTTCTCTATTTGGAATGCCATTTTGACCATAAAATTTAGCTTCTGATGAGGGTTGATTCCATTTAGCATAGTGCCAACCCATTGGTAGGGTTGTCTGAAACCAATTTTACATGCCTTGATTTGAAATTTAGTTATAATATGTGCCATGTTTGCCTCCATTTTTCCAATTGTAATCGCCAAATCACTGCACCTTCCGAATGGCCAAAATGTGAACATGATATTCAATGTGATTGGGTAACATGGGATCACCTCTCAAGCTGTGGGACATGGGATTGAGGTGAATTTCTAGAGAATGTTGACTTCCTCTTCCTAAACTAAGTGCTATACTACTCCTAGTGCAATAAAATTATTATCTAGACCTATGCTAATATTTTCTTGGGTTTTTTAGGGAGAGAGATTTGAAACAAATGAAACTATAGTAGGGATGGTGATGAACTGAATAAAGGGTGTTTCTAGACTCAGGAAGGGTTGATTTGAAGAGGTTGTTGTGCACCATAAGTCAACTTCACCTACTGCAACTTAGAGAGGGTAACATAATACCGCATACTAGGAAGCATGCATTCCCTTTATTAAACTCAATTAGAAAAAATAGTCTTTCAATCTTCTAGTGAAGAAGGATGAACTTGAGAAGGGTAAAAAACACCAGAACTCAATTACATGCACTACTCCAACACTTAATAAGCACATAAATCTAAGAACCTGCAATAGAAACTTGAACTTGCACAATGTACCTGTAAGCATGATAAAAGCACAATGAAGTATAGAAGGATGAAAGGAACAAGATTAGTCACAAAACATACACTTTTATTAATTCAACAATGTGCACAATGCATCATTACATTCATAAAAGAAAATGGTTTCCATTACAGTCTTGAAAGTTCCCTCAACATATGAGAACAACTTGCAGAAGGAGGATTCTTTGAAAAATATGCACTTGTCTAACTGTCTAACCTATCCAACATGTTGGAATGAGCTTCCAAATTACATTTATAGAAGAATTATGTGAGAAAAGAGAGGATAAGTAATAAATTCCTTCCTAAATTGAAGGTACATGATGGTTCATTTACTAAAAAGTTGGTTGAACCTCTTAAGAAGCTTCCATCTTGTGTCATTAATGGCATTTTGACTTAATCTTATCAATTAGTTAAAGGAATATTGAAATAAAATATTTTTATAATAATAATAAATATTATTATTTAAAACATTTAAATAAAAATATTAACTTAATAAAATTATTGTGCCCCCCTGAAAAACTACTTTGTATCGGAAAATGGGGGGGTCCATGTGAATAAACCAAAAATAGCCCAAGTCTGTGGTTGGATCCCTGAGCCAACTCACCAAGTTGGTGTTGAGCTCCTATTTCTATCGCATTGACCAAGCTATGCTCACTCGGATCATCCCGAGTGCTGATTCCATTAAGTCTTCCAACACTGAGATAATCTTGGTATTGACCCACCAAAAATGTCTTGGTATGGATTTCATCAATTTGGAAATGGATGAGTGACTCATCAAAATGCTATAACTCACCCCTTATTCTCTTTCACTCAGCTAATCTTGTTCAACGATCTTCACTTCTTTATGTTTTGAGCTTGGCTATTCCTATCTTTAACTGACTCAGTTCTATGTCCAAGCCCCCAAGCTACCTATAGCTCATTCTAAGAACTTTTCCTCAACACCACAAGCTTCATCCTCTTCATAAGCCTAAAAAATCCACCCCCAATAAAATTTTGGACTTATTCGTATGAATACTTAATCGCAAAGAACCTCACATCTGACTCACTCATTCTCATGCCAAGTTGAGCTATCTACCTTCATGACTCAATGAGCCTAATTATTCCACCTGAGTTCCATCATGTCGCTAACTTTTTACCATTTATTTCATCATGGCTTGCTTCATCAAAATACCATGCCCCTCTTGAGTTGATATTGTAGCTTGCTTAGAGCTGCTTAATCACCTAGGTCCTTCATTTTTAATGCCTTAGACCATTTTTCCAACCTTGCATGCTACAATCCACTTTCACCAATGTAAATAAACACCCCACACTATGAATTCCAAGCTTTTTGTCATGTGTCGAGCTCATTATGCCTTCCTAAAAAAATGATTCTTTTTGGCTTGAATCCATAGATTTTACCTACGATTTCACTACCAGATGACTTTGCCTCCTCCCAGTTTATCCCAAGTCTCTTCTATCTGAGCCCCTTCATATATGCTTTCGATCTCTTCAAGATTGGGACCCATTGAACTATCCACTAAGCTAAATTTTGAGTTGGCCCATAATGCCTTCCTTCATCCTATCTTAGCAAATGGCTCGTTATCATGACCATAACCGCATAACACTCTAACTCCCTTGGAGAATCAGAAACTGACTTATATATCTTCTCTATGTGGAAGTCTCATGATGGCTTGCCATTAAAAATTTTCCACCATGGGAATCAGGATGAATCTATCCAATGTGGGGAACTCCTAAGTAAACTTTCCATCTCATTATTTTCACCATGGCCGTAAACCTTCAAAATTCCCCAACTCGGGTTCCAAAATTTTTTTCATCCCGAACCTTGCTCCATTAACTTGAATTATGATCTCCCCCTACTTCATGCTCAATTGAGTGAGCTCTTGAAATAAACTCCCCTCGGCACTTAGTTTTACACCAACTCTACCTCTGAGTAGTGACCATCCTGGCTCACCGAACCATCCTTGAGCTTTCCTGAGCTAATACAACAACTTGGCCTCCATCCAAATTCTCTTATGAAGCACCATGCTTCTACCAATCATGACATACAAAATTTTAGTTTCAAACTTAACAATCATCGAGCTCCTAGTGCCAAGATATCATCATGAACGCATGTTACTTGTGAATCTCATGAGCCCATGTGTTTGATATGTGACATAATTTTTTTTTTTTCATGTCTAATTGTCGAGCCATCATGTTTCTTCGTAGGTGAATCATTTGTTTGTGCATAAATGAATTTACATTGAGCTTGAGATTGAGCTCACCCATGATCACTGGACCACCTCTAAACGTCTCGGTGATTAACTTGAACCATTAAGAAAACCTCCTCCACATTCAAGTCTTCAATCTCAATGTCACCTAGCCTACTAAAATGGCACTCAACCTTCCTTCTACATGTTGAGATCACTGTATTGAGTTGATTTTATAAGGCAACTATGTCAAATGACTTGTTTGTTAGACCTAATCCATTAACACATCCCTGTCCTGCTAACTCATGCCATCAAGCCGAATGGCTTGGTTCACCTGTATAGTAGCTGAGTTATCCTATGTCAAGCCCTTGGCTGATCTAACAAACAATCCCTTATAGGATACCCCCTCAGCACCCTCACAAGCCATTATTTTGGCCAACATAGGATTTAATTAACTCTGGAGAATCCTGGTTCCATGGGTCACTTGAGCCTCATGCTTAATAACTCACTAAATGTTCCTTAAGCTCGAACCCAGACACCTCCCAACCTTGCATGGGATATATTGGAATTCAAACTCAATATGACCCTGTGTAAACCAAAATGAAAGGCCCAAATTTCTCAAAATGACTCACTCCCCCATACACTCAATTAGCTTTTCGAATTCATGGACTCAAACCTCACACTGAGCTGAGTTATCTTTGTGTCGTCATAACTGATATTTTCATCCATCAGCTCCAACCGAGCCATTCTCCAATAACTCGAATGTTGAGCTATCTCTAATTACACAAGAAAACTTATACCCTTTGAATACCCAAAGCTCGATTCCAAGCCATCCTGGGATTTCCCTCTTATTACCTTTGTCAATCTCGATTGAGTTCCCTAGTTACAAAATCAAATTATTTTTAGCTCAATTACCTAATGCATAGCTTGGTCATTTTTTTCTCTCCAAATATGATCCTTCTCGAGCTCATTCTCTACAATGGTTCAACATTGATTCCCTTGGCTCGAACTTGAGCTCATCACCATTCTACCAAGCTAAGCTAATTGGGCTCATCTAAATAATCTAAGAGTTCTTCCCTAATTCCAAGTGTCATTGCTAGGCTTGATCATTAACTCCTAGAGCCAACCTTTTAACTCATAACTAAACTTTAGCTCACCAATAATCTCACTGAGCTACTCAGCAAGCTATTTCTAACTCAATGTCATGTTACTCCTTAAATCTATCCCTATCCCACTTTTTGATATTATGGGTCTCTTTCTCAAAATCAAAGAGTTATGGAAATGTAACAAAACATTTTAAACATATTTTATCAACTTTTATGAGTACTTGTTTGTGTCGAATGAATGCGGGCTTGCCAAGAGCTAATTTTTTACTTTGAGAAAACTTGAAACCTTTAAGACCCAAAATGATGAAGAATAGCTCGAGATGACTCTAAGACCACCTGGAACAACATAAAGGTTTCCTAAATGTAAAATTCTAATCAGAATGTCCCGATATACCTCATGAATAATTTTTCTAGTGTTAGGACATCTTGTATGAAGTTTTTTCCATCGCATACATAAACTTATTCTTCGAAAACATTATGGTTAGAAGGATAGCCATATAGATCAGTGGGGTTTGGGTTATACATATATTTAAGATGATGGGGCTCATTAAATTGATATGGAGGAGGATTGTAAAAATATGGGGATGGAGGGAAATGGTTTTTCTCCTGAATGTGGGGATTCTAGTGAGGGAATGAAGCCATGAATGCAAAAATTCATAAAAGACGAAAATGGAATGATGGAAAGTAAGGAAATTGATGAAATAATAAAAGGGAAGGTCTAAAAATGAGATAATGGGTTGATTCAATCACTGGATTTTCTATATGTTCTCAGAATAGCCTCCAAAGGCTGAAAATTTAACAAGTACACATCAACTTGAAAATGAAGAAATAGGGTGCCATCTCCCACACACAGAACTGGGTTATGTGTTGACTGTTGTTCATATTTACACAAGTTAAAGCTTTAACTTTGATTATAAATTTTATCATGCATGTTCATCTATGAATTTTTACCTCACATTCCTGACACCAATGCCTTGCACACATGTTTACACGTTTCTGTGTTTGTTCTCTTTCCTTTGACATGACACTCATACTACTGAGACCAGTAGATATAGATGCTAGTAGTAACTATATGTGTTGAAAAAAGCCTCCAAAGGCTGTAAATCAGTAATTCACACACTGAAACTTAGAAATTATGAAAATTAACCTTTCAATTCTACTCCTACCAGGCATTTGGAAGACTTTTATAGCTCAAACTTTCCCTTATCCCAAATCAGGATAAAATGGGTTTTTGAGGCAACATGGGACCATCCCCAAGTTGTGGGACCTTACGCGCTTAAGAAATATCTCTAGAGAATGATAATTCCTCTTCCTATATCTAATATTAAAACTATTATTAATGCTAGAAATGAAGCTATCTAATCCTAAACTAACATTCCAAGGGAATAGGGTTAGAAGGAGACACATAAGGGAAAACCTAAGATAAAAGGGGCAATGATAACATTTGAAAAAGGGTTGATCACTCTCCATAAGGGGAAGGAAAGAGATAAAAAGTGGGATAGAGGGTAGACAAGGGCACCAAATAAAATAACCATAAATTCCCACCTTTCCCGTGCATTGACAACACATGAAAATAGAATCTACAAGTAGGAAATGCACACAACATGCCAAAAATATGAATAGAGAGGAAACACCAAATAAAACGTGAGAGTATGGTAGAGAATATCCACCAAAATGGGATTTTTTTGGTTAAAGTGTAATTCCTCTACCAATTTGATATCTATACTTGCTTATGTAGTTGAAGTTTGTAAATGTAGATATGTGATTTCTGTTCCGAGATGGTGTAATCCTTTGAATTGTTGATCATGTTTATTATAGATGATATGTTTTATCTTCTAAAAATGGATGTAAACATACTTGGTAATGTTAAATGGATTTTGGATTGTTTTATGTACTCATCATACTGATCTTGGAATTACCTTCTGTGAATCCAGATAATAAGAAGTTAATGCAGTATTATAGACTGAGCCAGTAAGTTATCTAAGTTGCAATACTAAAAATTTGTTCCATTCTATTGCATTGCTAAGGAAGGAATAATCATAATTTGGGACCAATTTTAGTTATCTAAGGCATTCATATAATTGATATGTTGTTTCATGAATTCTACCTTCCTTTTTGGTCTGTCTTCTTGGTTCAATAATACTGCAAGAAGTGTTCATGTTGAATATTCTAATGGACCTAACTAAACCTACTCTAAGGTGATAACTAACTTTGAAGGTATCCTAACTATGTTATATGCATTTAGCATAAGATAAGTGGGATGTAATTTTGTAAGGGACCTAATCCCTAAACTATCTAAAGGAGTTCATCTTATCCTAAATAGAGCTAAGGTTAATATTATTGAAAATGTACCTAACCTAAGTGGGGACACATGGACCTAACCTAAGAGAAAATAAGGTTAGTATCGATGGGAAAGGTTGAGTTTTGGATAAGGGAGATGGCACCATTCTAAAGGAATACTCAAAATTTAATTATGTAATTAATGTTATATCCTTCCATTTTTTGCATAAACCTTAATTTGGCCCACTAAAAGAGTTTGGCGTTGCTTTTGTAACAATTAGTTAACACCAAGATTGAATGGGCGGTTGGTGAGATTCTGGTGGATTGTCAAACTATCTTGACATTTATTTTTCTTGATCAATGATAGGAAAATTGCCTTGGGAAACACTAGATGGATTGGTGGAAAGTAATTAGGGTCAGTTTTACATTGCATTTGGACCTTTTAAGCTCAATGGCTTTGCATGTTGATTTTATGATTTTCAAACTATTAGTTTGATTTTTTTGCTCATTCAATCTTACCATTGCATGGTGGAAATAAAGGAAGAAATTTATTGTTGAATCTATAAATATAGATGGGAAGAATGAGTATAGGGTTTTTTGAGGATTCAGTTGTAATTTTTTGTGGATTTTATCGTGAAATCTTAAAAGGAAACTTAGGGAGCTTGGAGGAGTTTCGCATGAGCCCTACCAGGCATGATAAGATCTAACCCATTATGATATTCTGCTATATTTATCAATCTCATGAAAAGAACTCTTCTCATTTTCTGAAATTACATTCTGAGTTAGGTTTTATAGTTGTAATATTATTGTAATTATCTTTGTTACTAGTTGTATAATATAAGGTTGTAAATCATTTCTTCACTTTGATGGTTAAAGTTGATTCTGATGACTCTAGTTGCTATGTGGTACTAAGATTGTTATATGATACACAAGGTGATAATATTACTTTTGTTTGTTTAATTTGGGTTTCTTGGAATCCTTTTTGGATTTAGGTGAAAGAGAGGATTATGGATCGATACCCATATGTGACATCATTTGGTGTACTAATTTTATTTTATGAGATTCGTTAAGCAAAAAGTGGCTTGTTATTTCATTGGTCAATTATGTGAAATCTTAAGGGCGTGTAGGGGAGCATGGCCGGAGGAAGCGCGCAAGTGAGGGTGTGTAAGAAAGAGTTCAAAAGGCTTCTTGGAGAACCCAGGACGCACGCGCCGCATGAAGAATAATTTAGGACTTAGCAATTTTTGGCCTTTGGGACAGAACACATGAAGAACGTGTTCCATTTGGATAAGGTTCCAGCCTAGCGACAGGGTATCCTAGAGGGAATATACCTTGCGATAGAAAGATCCAAAAGGTTAATCATGACATGGAGAGGCATGCACTTGAGGCAACCCATACCTTGACACTTGGGGGAAGATCTGAGGCTACAGAGGAGTTTTTTAGAGCTTAGAGGCTTATTTATATGCACACCCTTGGAAAAGAAAAGAAGAGGTAGAAGTAAGGTAATGGAGCTCTATAGAATTACTATGAGAACTATGGGATGAAAATGGGTAAAGTATTCCAACAAGGATGTAATGGGGAAATGGGGGATGCAATTATTTTCTTTTGTGTGAATACATGTATGGATCCACACATAACACATGACTACAGTCTGCCTTCTGTAATCTTGTATAAGTAATACTATGAATGAATGTGATAAGGTTACCCTGACAAATGTATTAAAACTCTTTCTCTGTATTACCTACATATTTCTAGTGTACTTTTGTTCTTGTATAATCGTGAATCTTACTTGAATGCTATGAATAATTATGGATTTACAAGTTCCTAGTTCTATTACTTCTGTTGTGCACTTTTCTTTTATTATGGCTGAAAGGGTATAGAAGCCATTCTGAGCTCTATAGCCTTTTCATGTATTTTAAATCACTAAGTCAAGATCATGAGCATGCCTTCCACTGAACTGACATAAAAGAGAGACTTGGCTCCCTCTCGCATTCCTCAGGTGAGCACCCAGTGCCTGCTGGGTGATAGGCTGGCATGTATGAGGTTCCCTTGTTCTTAGTGGGGTGCAAAAATGACTACATCTTAGTTTTGTTGCTAGGACCTCTTTTTGAAGTTGTAGTGGAACATGGCATATATCATGATCTCTGTAAAAAGTGATGGCAGAGTGATTAACACTTGAAGGTGTTGAAAATTGATTTAAGAGCATGGAGGATGAATTCCCCTAGAGATTTAGTACCGGATCTGGGTTTGATATGCGAAGGTGGGTGAAAGACACTCTTTATCATGAGTTATATGAAACCTTCTTCTACTATTTCCCAGTAGAGTTATTTGAATGGCTCTCAGCCTATACATTTAAATCAGGGTGGCATTATAAATCACACCCTTGGACCCAAAAAACGTATCAGAACCTACAAGATTCTGATCTAACGTGGAACCGTGCTATAGATCATTGGTGGAGGGGAGTATTGACTAGCTACACTTAGGAATACGCCATTTCCATGTATTCCTATTTAGAAGTTGCTGAGTTTGAGTTTTTGCGAGAGCACAGGGGATCATTTCTATGTGTTATTCACCTTGTGATAAAAATCTTGATGGTAACCATGGGTTTAGAGGCATTTCCTATGGCTGGCTAAACCACTCTGAGTGCTAGGCAAGGAAGATGGGTTGGGGAAGGATGGCTGATCTGACGATTGAACAAGAAAGGGAGGAGAGATAGCTCAAGTATAATGAATCATGTGAAAAGGAGATCAATAGACAATGTAGGATTACAAGTGGGTTATGGACCTAGACATGGTGGAAAGGAGTTGAGGTTCACACGGAGGATGTGGAACGTGAATAGTCTGTGGTACCCCATCTTGGTAAGCACAGGAGAGAAAACCTTGTGGATTCTGATGAGAGTCTATTACGTAGAGAGAGAAGAGACATTGGCGCACATCTAACCCCACCTAGCGACTGAACCTTGGCACTTGGTTTGTTCAAACAAGGGAAAAGTATAGTTGATCCATTTGATATCAGTGGAAGCAACCGATCGGCACCTAGAACATATAATTTCTCGTTTGGGACTTCTATGGCTTCACAAACTATTCCAGTATTTGGTGGAATGTTTGGGATAGACACGTATACAACTGGTTTTGGAATCACATTAGGAAGTGGTGGAGGAACTACGATTGGGAGTGGTACTAGTTCACAAACTATCGACACACAATTCAGTGGAATGGTGGGAGTGCTCAACATGACGAACATAGGCCTTGTACCTAACACAGGAGGATCTGGAGGTGGAAGTGGTGGAGCTGGTGGCTCAAGATCTAGTGGATCTGGTGGAGGAGGTAACACTGGGGGAAACCAAGGGCCTTAACCACCTCCTCAATTATTTTTTGAGATGTCTTTACACTTACCAGATTACAATGGGATAGAAGATTTTGCGGAGCATGTGCATAAGTGCGAGATGCTATGGCACACGAAAGGAATCACGACCTAAGATTGAAAGGCCAGTCAATTTGTGACCCTCATTAGAATTTTGTGGATTATACTACACTGAGAAGTGCATTCTTAGTGGAATTACACATACCTAAGTTTTAACAGAAGAGCATTAGCTCTCTCAAAGAAATCCAGCAGGGAATGGCAGAGAGCGTGTGGGAATATGATGCGTGCTTTAAAACTATATTATCTAAGTTGTATTATGATATCCACCCTTCACAACATGCTCAATGGTTTATCGGAGGGTTAATCACACCCTTGAGGAGGGCCTTATCTCACAAAACATTCACGGACCCACACGAAGCATTGGAAGCTACTTTACGCACTGAAGTAGTTGGTAGTGTTGACACTAGTGTTAGCCCATTTTAGGAGGTTCAGATTACTGCCATGGCTAAAAAATTAGAGAAATTATCTGCCAACACAGTTCTAGAGATTAGCAGAGGGATGTGGTGTATGGATTTTAATGTAGAAGGGCACATAAACGATAATGGTGGGATATGTACTTAGAAGGTGGTACACGCCGTAGTGGTAAATTGTGAAATATGTCACGAGGACCATGATGCAAGTAGGTGCCCCCTGTTGCAGCACACAATCCCTAAAAATGTATCTTGTAATTGCAAGATATGTACCTCAACCACACATGACACCAAGGACTGTAGATTGATTGACTAGATTCATGAGGCAATTGATCTTGGTGTGTGCCAGACTGGCACTACCAACAGTTCCAAAGGAGATGAACATTGGTATGAGATGCGCAAATATGAAGATGTGTGTGGAAGATGGTTTCACGAAGGAAGAAGTGAGTTCCTGTGTGGGATGTGTTTTATTTGTGGAGCCACAGACCATTATATGCACGAATGTCTAAATCTTCTACAATTCTCTTGGTGTGGAAAAAAAATAAGTACGAAGAGTGCCCAAAGTTATATGAACATATGATTCAGTAGTACCAGAAGGATAAGGGCGCTGCCATGGTGAGTTTTAAGAATGATGATGTGCAATGGCTTTCGTGAGTAATACGTGAATCAGAACTAGAGCCTGTTATGGTAACAACAAGGGCGGAGTCCACACGTGCAAAGGAAACACCTAGGCAAAGACCTTTGGTCTTGAGGGAAGAAGTAGTACATGGGAAGTATCCACACCCGGCTCACTAGAAAGAAGTGTACCAACAAACCAATGACATAATTCGATGTTTATAAGGGAAGATCTAATGCTTAAAAGAGAAGACTAGAAAGGATAAGCAAAGGAGACCAATAGAAGGACAAAGGGACGACTTGGATGAGGTTAAGGAGGTGTGTAAATTACTGAGGCAAGAGAATATTATTCCCCTGCTAGGGGCATGGTTGACAGAAAAGGTTCTGAATGATGGGGGAGAACACGAAAGGCAGAACTACATGGAAACATCCCACCTCATAGCCTTGATTATGACAAAGAGATTACCCTAAACATAGTAGTGGATGGAAGGTTGCTTAGCAATATCCTCATTTACACAAGCACAGAGGTTAATGTTCTCACTCTGGATGCCTGACATCAAATGGGAATACCTACATTGTAGCCATCTTCAAATGTGTTGTATATGGAAAATAAGACAAAGGCAATGCCCATAGGTGTCTTGAATGATGTGACCATTACCATTCAGGGGACTAGGTTCACTGGGGATTTTGAAGTCTTGGCACTTGCCAAGGCAGATAATTTCCTAGCTCTACTTGGGCACCCGTGGTGTTATAAGAATAATGCAGATCTCCGGTTTAACAAGGGGTACATAAGCTTTGAAAACAAGGAAGAGTGGGTAGTTATACCGTTGGTTGATGGGAAGTCCACCCCCTAAACTGAACCCCTTGGGGAGGAAGTCCAAGACAAAATATATGTGCGCTCCATAAGAGATCTAGAGACCATCCACCCTATAGGAGGAGTCATCCAGTTTGATGATGCTCAGTCTATTAGTGATAGTACTAATATAGCACGTGATAATTAGGTGCATGGGACTTATGAATTGATTGGGTGACATCTGAAGGGGTCAGTAACCAAGGTAACGATGGTGCATACAGTTTGGCACCTGGGAGGGAAGGCAATAACCAAGTATTCTGGGGATGCATACCCTGAGATATTTTTGAGAGAGATGGAAGTTCACTGGAGGGAGGACGAGTGATGAAGTATGCTAGGTTATGTTCTAATAGGCACAACAATAAGGTGGTGGGCCACACATAGTGAGAACTTGTTGGAATGGTGTGAATTTTGAATTGTGCTCACTAACCGTTTCTCGAAAAGTAACATACCCACCGCTATCAAGGATTATAATGGCAATGGACCCACCTCTTCCCACATCCAGGCATGTGAGAGAGTCTAGGGAGAAGGCGTGGAAGCTTTACCACCCTCCCTTTGGGTGCACAAGCTATATCCAACACTACAAGGTTGTGCGTGTTCTTGGTATATCCATTTTGAAACACGCTGCCAAATGGTTGGTTGGCAGGAATTGGCAGCTGACTTGGTCCACACATTCAAGTACCGAAGTAACAAGCAACTAGTTGATGAGGTGTTATAGGCTATCAAGTTCCTCACTCTAGGGGATTGCACTATGGTGGAAGATAGGTTAGTAAAATTACTCGGTGGGCCTAGCTTAGAATCACGGTTCGATGAAGAGGAACTAGAAGACATAAAATTTGAGCACATGTGTGCTGAAAAGGAGAAAGGAAAGATGGTATATGTTGTTGATGGGGAGGAGATGGAAAGCCTAAATGTCGACCATTTGGTTAAGACGTGTGAAGTAGTTGACAATGTGGATGCATGTGTGTGTGCATATCATGAACCACTCAAAACCAAGAAAGTTAACATCAGTTTGGAAGAGGAGCCCAAGGAAGCTATCATTGGGGACTACTAGTTGGAAAAGGAAGTATCAAGGATCATCGATCTCTTATGTGAATTTGAGGATTTATTCCAATGTGGATACCATGAATTGAAAGGCATCCACCATTCATTAAGGGAAATGAGGATAATGTTGAAAGATGGTGTGCACCCAGTCAGGAAGAGGTCTTATAGGATGAATCCCAACATGGGCGTGATGGTTAAAGAAGAGCTAGACAAGATGATAGCATTTGGTATCACTAAGAATGTGGAGGAATCAGAGTGGATAAGCCAAATGGTGATCAACATAAAGACGGATGGGTGGATTAGGATATGTGTGGATTACAGGGAATTAAACGTTGTTTGTATCAGAGACCCTTTTCCCACCCCCTTTACTAAAGAGATTTTGAAAGGAGTTGCTAGGCGTGGGGTCTATTCCTTTACGGATGGATTCTTGGGATATCACCAAGTAAGGATTGCAAAGGAAGACCAATAAAAGACAACTTTCACCACCGAGTGGGGAAGGTTTACATACACGGTCATGCCGTTTGGGCTGAAGAATGCGCCCGCTGTATTTTTGCATATAGTGGTACAAGCTTTTAAGGACTTCATCCACAAGTTCCTTCAGGTATATTTGGATGATTGGATAGTGTATGGATTAGTAAGGGACCATTGTTATAACTTGAGGTTGATGTTTGAAAGATGTCGGCAGTTGAGGATCTCCCACAACATCAAGAAATGTATCTTTACAACTCCTTTTGGAACGTTGTTGGGACATATCATATGCAAAGAGGGCTTACTGGTGGATCCCGTGAAAGTTGCAGTTATTGTAGGGTTAGGGGAACCTACAAGCCAAAGCGTAGTATGTAGATTTCTTGGACACACTGGATAATATAGAAAGTTCATTAAGGGATACGCCAAGATCACCACACCTTTTGAAATATTAATCAGATAGAAGAGTGCCTTTCAGTGGGGAGGGGCGCAATAGAGGGCATTTGAAACTAAAAAATAAAGGCTTATCACCGCACCAATTCTATGATTCCCATCCTGGGATAAAGCTTTCCATGTCCATGTGGATGCCTCTGGTGCAACAATGGGAGCCGTTCTTGCTGAACTGGGAGAGGGGATTGTTGATCATCCCTTGGTTTTTGCAAGTAGAAAGTTGACACCAGCAGAATAGAATTATACAACGATCGAGTGTGAGGCATTGTTAATGATCTAATCGCTCCACAAATTTAGACAATATTTTCTGGAAAATCCCTTCATATTCTACACAAACCATATGGCCTTGAAGTATCTAGTAAACAAAGTAGTGTTGCAAGAGCGCATATGGCGTTGGGTTCTTTTATTTCAGGAGTTTGAATTCAAAGTGGTGGTAAAACTGGGAAAGAATAACTGTGGGCCAGATCATTTATAGAGGATTGATTCGGGAGAGGATACGTAGAGTATTGAGGAATCCATGCCAGACACACAACTATTCAGGTTGCGACATGAACCCTCAGAATTAGAAGACATTGCCATTTTTCTCAAGGAATGTGTGGCGCCCAAAGGGATGAATGCTCTAGAGAGGAAAAGGTTAGCCATACGTGCCACACCCTTGATGTTAATTAATGGGGATTTGTCTAAAATGGGCCGCGATGAGGTTTTGTGCCGGTGCATATTAGAACATGAACATGTAGCTATACTAGAAGAAGCCCATGGTGGGATTGCTGGAGGAAACTATGTAGGGAATGCAACCGTGTGCAATATCCTAGTCTCTGGCCTATGGTGGGAAATGATTCACCAAGATTGTATTGAGTTTTGTAAGGCCTGTGAGCATTGCCAGTGCCTTGGAAAACCTTGAGAAAGGGACGAGATGCCCTTGCACTCCATCACCAGTGTGGAACCTTTTGAAAAATGTGAAATAGATTTTGTCAGACCAATCTCACCAACTGTGCGAAGGACTAACTCGCAGTATATTATTACCTGTACTGATTATCTGACAAGGTGGGCAGAGGCCACACCCACTGAGGATTGCACCGCAACCATGACTACTAGATTTTTGTGGGAGAACATTATCAACAGGTATGGGTGCCTGTTGTTGTAGACTCACAGCACCCCTGGATGCAGATCAGGCTTCTAGGTTGATCACTCTAGCATCTAGTGTGATTGCACAACATGGAAACCTCTCTCCAAGTGTGGGGACTTGTGAAACTGAGAGAGGAATCTCCAAATTAGAGGCTAGTTCCTCAAAATCCTCTGATTTAGATCTATATTTCGTAAAACTACAGAGGTTCAGATCATAATCCTACTCTAAATTGCAAGAGGACAGGGATAGAAATGCAAAAATTGAAACTAACTGAAGATGGTGATGCACCAAAAGGAGTGGTGAAACATTTCTATCACGCAAATAGACACAAACAAGAGATTTGCAACATGAAACATACACAGGATGATAAGATATAACTTAGGATCTAAAATGAAGCAAATAATACAAACAAAGGACTGAGAACCATTCACAAAGCTTGCATTATCATTTCCAGTACCCAAATCACTGCATTACAACCTTAGAGAGGTAAAAACTGTTACAATATTTTGGAGAGGTCTGATTCTTGCATCAACCACCTGCTGGAGGTGAAAGAAGAAGTTGCTATGTGAAAAATTGTTCCCCCTTTTAGAAATGAGCCAAATCTGGCTTTTACAGTACAAGGGTCGAGCCCAGGGGACAGAAAACATTCAAAAACATGAGAGCCCATCCCTCCTCAACTACAGATGCATCAAAATGGCATGGGAGACCTTACAAACCCATACCCTATCACTTTGACCGAATTACAGGAGAATGCGACCCATTCTACATTAAATCTGGTCGCTGAAATGTCACTTCTGGCCATGAACACGCGTCAGATCCATTTCTCAATTTTCTCTCCCCAAACTACACCAAAATTCAAGATTAACCCTAGAATCACATAGAGAATTTCATAATATTTCCGTTGATATAAAGAACGTGCAAATCTGAGCTCTGGATCGAAAGATATGTTGATCTGAAGATTTAGGGCACAAAACAGGTGAAAACGTGTTTTGAAAATCTTTCCCGCGCTCTGCCACCTAGATGACACGTGTCAAGCGCTGATTGGATGCGTAATTCTCTCCCCTTCCCTACTTCATTGGACACATGTCCTCTTTTTATTGGCTCGAGTCAATGCTTGAAACCTCACCCTTTGACTTTTGGACTTTTTCCCTTGTGACACGTGTCGTGATTTGATTGGTTCTCGGACCTACCGGATTTTCGTGTCCACCGCGTCCATTTGTCCTGGATGTCCCAGTGCTGTCTGGGACAAAAACTTCTGATCCACCCAAAATGGGCTTCCCTGTCCCTTTTCTGCTAGTGACACGTGTTGTGATCTGATTGGCTCTCGGCTTTTTCGGCTATCCACGTCTTTTGCGTCCCTTTGTCCCACTTGTCCCGGACTGTTTGGGACAAATTCTTTCGATTCGCTCGATTTGGCCGATTCGCGTCTTCATGGCCCAAATGTCCTAAACTACTTAGTGTGAAAGTTCTCCTTTTCGGCTGATCCAGGCAGTTCACATCCTTCGCGTCTTCTTGTCCCAAATGTCCCAGAGCAGTTAGTCGATTTTCTTCTCCTTCGGCCGAACCGGCTTTCCGCGTCCCACACGTCCCGAAGGCCTGGATGTTCCTTTTCCCTATAGACTGCCTGGCGCCCTTTCGGCTGATTCATGCCCTAACATCCCAAATGTCCTAGATGTCCCAATGCTGTCTGTGAGGACTAAGACTTAGCCAATTTTCACAATTCTTCCTGGCCCAAGCTTGTTTTTTGCAACTTTTCACATTTTCTCTCAGAACTTGCTCTTTTCAACTTGGACAGGGGAGTTAGAAAAAAATCTGAGGGGACCCTAGAAACATGATTTTTGCCCTGAATCAATCCATTTACCTGGGACTTGAAAATTCTGATGCATGTTATCAAATTAACCCTGGGGGTGAATTTGGATAACAATTGGCGAATTAGCGGGGTTACTTGCTTGCTAGGTAGAAGATACTAGTTGCCTTAAGCAGTCCATTGGGCATGGAGTCATCAAATATTTTGTTTAGAACCTCGACTGACTCAGAATGTGCAAGGAGGAAGATGGAATGACACCTAATGAAAGCAAGGACTGCTAAACATCTCCATGGGCAGCAAGCTGTGCCAAAGCACTTAGGGAAAACAAGACTAACCTACAACAAAACAATGTGCACAAGCACTTGGAGGAAAGAAAATCTAATCTAATATTTACAGAGGTAGTGAACTTCCATCTAGAAGCAACGCTTGAGATAGATTCCATTGATTGGAATCTACAGTTCTTCACCATCCAATGAGGCCAATTGGAAAGAATTGTTGTTCTTGCACTTTGTGACCATGTATGGGCCACTCCAAATGGCATCAAATTTTGAATGCCTTCCTGGTTTTGCTCTGTCCACATCCCATTTCAACAGTAGATCTCCAACTTGAAAAGATCTATCCTTGGCCTTTCTATCAAAGGTCTTCTTGATCAAAGCTTGATCCTTTTCCATTGCTTGGGATGCCTGATTTCTGATCTCTTATAGCTCCATCAACTCTGCATACCTCACCTCCATGGGCTCAAACTCTAGCAACTCCAGCTGCTTCATGAGTTCCAATGTTGGCAACTCCAAGTGACATGGGTAAGATTGTCTCTCTTCCATAGACAAGCCTAAATGGAGAGTTACCTGTGGATCTTTTGGGAGTTATCCTATCAGCCCATAAGGTTGATTTCAGTTTGGTATGTCAAGACCTCTGATTCTCATCAAGAGTCCTCCTAATGATCCTCAACAAGTTCTTGTTTGTAGATTCGTCCTGGCCATTACCCTAAGGGTAATAGTTCGATGAAGTGCTTAGGTAAATACCGTTCTTGACAGCCCACTCAGTCACCCTAGATCCAATGAATGCCAATGCATTAGCAGAGATTATTGTAACATGTACACCAAATCTGGTTGTTATTCCCTCATAAAAGTCTAAGATGCTAGACTCATTTGCCTCTTTGAGTGCTACTGCTTCTGTCCATTTGGTGAAGTATTTTGTGGCTGTCAAAATCCATTTGTGCCCTTGGCTTGAAATGGGATTAATGATTTTGATGAAGTCCAAACCCCATTGCATGAATGGTTGGTCAACTGAGATTGGATGCAATGGGAGGGCAGCAAGTCTCTCTTTTCCTGTTAAGAATGCACAATTCTTACACCTCTTGATCCATACATAACAATCACTGAAGATTTTAGGCCAATAATAACCAGCCTTCATGATTTTTAGAGCTGTCACTCTTGGTGCAAAATGGCCACCAGCTGGTTCACCATGGAACTCTTCCAACACCCTTTGAATCTGACCTATGCTAATGCATCTCAACAGCACTCCATTTACATCTTTCTTGAACAAAACTCCATCAACAATGGCATACGGGACATCCTGCAATCTGAAGTGTCTCCTTTGGGTCTTGTTCTTCTCTGGAGGGCATAGGCCTATGCCTAGGAAGTGTATAATACCTTGGGTCCAGCAAGGAGTGGGGGAAGCATTGTCTTCTTCATGATTGCCACTTAGCTCATGGCTGTCCTAGACTGTCAAAACAGCCTCTTCTTTGTTGCATATTTATTTTCACTTCCCCAAAACCATCTGCTCACACAGTCCTTTCCCTCTTACCATCTTGGTGACCTTGATCTCAATGTCATATTCCATGACACGGGTGATCCAACCTACCCTTTTCTCATTCAAATGCTTGTTGAGGAGCATGTCCTTAACTCTAACATGTGAGACCAGCAACTGGACCTTGTTGTTGGAGATTAAATGCTTGAATTTCTTCAAGCTTCTGATTACTGCAAGCACATGCTTCTCAATAAAAGAGTACCTCACCTCATAGTCATCTAGGCTTTGGTTGAAGAAGGCAACCGGCTGCTCATCATTATCTTTGTTCTGCTGTACTAGAATGGCAGAAATAGTGTCATCACCTCTAAATGCATAGAGGATGAAATCCTTAGAGAAGTCTGGGTTGATGAGAGTTGGTGCTTGAGAGATAACTTCTTTGATTTCTTCAAAACTCTCCTTGCCTTCTGTTGTCCACTTAAAATCCATGCTCTTCTTTAACATTTTGGTGATAGGCTTGACAAGGGCTGCAAAATCTGGGACAAACCTGCAGACAAAATTGATCCTTCCCAAGAAGCTTTGAAGAGCCTTCTTGTGACTTGGCAATGGTAGTGCTCTTATGGCTTCAACTCTCTCTAGATCAATTGCCAGTCCCTCTTTTGAGACAATATGGCCTAGAATTTTCCCCTCACGAGCCAGGAATATGCATTTTTTGGGATTCAATGATACCCCAAATATTCTACACCTCTGAAATACCTGCCTCAGATGAAAAAGGTGATCCACTGCATTTTTGGAGAATACAGTGATGTCATCAAGATATATCAAAACTATTTTATTGATCAACCCCTTGAATGCCATATCCATTGCCCTTTCAAAAGTGGCTCCAGCATTTGATAGGCCAAATGGCATCTTCTTGTAGGCATATGTTCCCCATTTGGTTGTGAAGGCTGTCTTGAACTGATCTTCCTCCCTCACCATAATCTGATTGTAGCCTGAGTAGCCATCAAGTAGTGAAAACCTTTCTGAACCAGCTGCAACCTGCAATATTTGCTCCGTGGAAGGGAGTGGATAATGATCCTTGAGAGAGGCTCTATTCAAATCTCTAAAGTCGACACACAACCTGATCTCTCCATTCTTCTTTCTGACTAGGACTAAGTTGGCGACCCAACTTGAGTGTTTGATGGGGAAGATGATACTGGCCTCAATAAGCTTGCTTAACTCTTTTCTCATGAGAGGCTCAATATGGGGATTCACTGGCCTTTGCTTTTTCCTGACAGGCTTGGATTTCGGATCCAACTCAATAGTATGTTGTGCCAACTTTGGGTTGAAACCTCTTAGATCTTTGTAAGTCCAAGCAAAGACATCTGGGAACTCTTGACAAAGCTGAACAAAATCAGATTTCTCTTGTGAGGTACTTACTTTGCCAATCTGCAATGTTTTTCCTTCTTCCACTAAAATAGGCTCTGAATCTTCACCCTTTACTTGAATGTTCACTTTCTCCTTCTGGAACTGATCATTCGGGTTGAAGATTGACTCCAAGGTTATGAGGCCTTTTGGTAATTTGTTAGTTCTCAGCTGCACCACTTGGTCACCATACTGCTGATGCATCTTGTCTTGATTCCTGGTGGAGAACTCAGCTTCTTCTTGTAGGAAATTAACAATTTGCTGATTATTCTCGAAGACTTGCCAACTTGTATTGTTAATCTGGAACAGCTGGTCTCACAATCACTTTGATATGAGGCTGAGGTTTCTCACTTTTGATATTTTCTACAATGTCAAATGCAGCCCCAATTGCTGCCAGCCTGTCAGCGGCTTCATTCTTTTTTCTTCGGATGGAATTGATGCTAAAAGCTTCAAAATCTTCAATAAGATCCCATACCTAATTTTTGTAGTTCTTCAACAGATCATTTTTGGCAGCATTTTTTCCTTTGACTTGGTTTACGATTAGCTCACTGTCACCAAATACTTGTAAAGTCCCAATGCCTTTCTTCTTTTCCCAGTGCAATCCATGAATTAAGGTTTCATACTCAGCTGTGTTGTTTGAGCAAGAAAACTAAAAACGGAAGGCTGAGTTATACTTTATAGCTCGCGGTGAAATGAGCACAACTCCTCCTCCTACACCTTGTCTACTCCTTGACCCATCAAAGAAGAATTGCCATACTTCATTCTTGTCTTTATGATCTGACTTGGTGATGCTAGGGAGAAGTTGATTCTCTTCATGTAAACAATAAACTCCTAGCGCGGATTCTTCTACTTCTTGATAGGGATCAAAATCATGTATCTTGTTTTCCCATTCATCAAGAGTTAGATCCGAGATACTTCCAATCTTAGTGTCATCCTCATCAGTGCTAGGGTGATCTTCTTGATCAAATGCTGAGCAATTGGCATTAATCTGACTTGAAGTGTAAGGCTCAATATGGAAGTTTGCAATAGGTTTGGATCTAATTGTGGCCTTAGTTCCATATCTTGTTATGAACAACATGTGTGACCAATCAGTAGACAAATACCCCAAAATCTTGGCTGTGAAGTCCCTTGACAAACATAGGGCAAAGAGTGGTGGAAGGTCTATGACTGATACATCTTGTAAGACAACAACATTTGGACATGCGTGCAAGGTAAGACTCAAATTTCTAATCACTCCAATTGTTGCTATTGCTGTCCCATCTAGCTGCACTACCCCTTTAGATGTTATTTCATACTGGAGCCCTAGCTGATCAGCTATCTGTTTAGGCATTACTGAGCTACTTGCCCCGGAGTCTATCATGTAATTATGTACTAGCTGATTTCCAATGATTAACGAAACATAGAAAGGGGGGGCGGGCTTCAACATTTTACCTTGTTGTGCTCCATGAATTCCTTCAAGCTGGGCAATATTTGTAAGCACTTTGTCTTGCATCTAAACTTGCTACTTCAAAGTTGGCCAGTCCTTCATGGTAGCTTACAGTAGATCTCTTTGTCCTGGTATGGATAGGGATTCCCACATTGATATATTGACGTTAGTCTTCTTCATCTGTTCAATGATACTGAACAAGGATGAAGTATCCTTTTGTTTTCCCTTGGTTTGCACATTCACCCATTGCACGTGGACAGCAACAGCTGGCATTTGAGTTGGCCTAGGGGCTGTTCTTGGCTGTCCTTGTGCATTTGAAATGGGACTTTGCTTGCCAATCATTTCTGGAGTCATAGAGGGTTGTGGATTGGCTGGGGCTAATAGCTGTTCTTCACCCAAATTCCTCCTTTTTGACCTTGTGTTGGCTGCAACACCTTGAGAAACTACCTGATTCATGCCACAGAAATCCTCTGCTTGCTAGTTTACCAATGTGGTGTCATTTGGGGCTGATTGCCGTTGGAATGTTTCTTGTTGTTGGTTGTTTCCTTGACTGCCCCCACCCTCCACACCAATAGTTGTCACCATCAATGCTTGATTGAGAGCACCATTGAAACACATGGATTGGTTATGAGGCTTGTTGCATGGAAAACACCAATCATATTCCTGAGAAATGTTGTTCTATGTTGGCACTAATGCCTTATAGGCATATATGGCATTTGGATTATAGGGCTGGAATGGTCTATTGGCAGGAGGCCTTGTTTGATTCAAATTTGCAGCTGGATTAGGTGGTCTTTGTGGTTGGTATGGCTGCCTATTAGGCCAAGCTTGGGGTTGATAAGAAGGTCTGAAACCTTGGGCTTGTTGCCTCTTGAGAGTAACTAGCTCATTGCCTAGGTTTTGCAATTGCTTCATGACCTCTTGAAGCTCATTTGGGGCACCTAGAGATGAAGTGGAAGCTTCATTTGAACTCTGATTTCTAGGAGTGGGAGAGGGAGCCAAATTAGGTGCTTGATGGGTGTTTGGGCTCTATAAACTTGGAAACAATGGCATGGGAAGTCTAGGGGAAAGTTTGCCAGCTTGGATTAAACAATTTTCAGCCCTAATGGCAATGCTATAAGCCATAGGGATAGTTATGCCTCCCATGGATTGAATCAACATAGAAATATCAGAATTTAAAGATTTGAGATAGTATAGAAAAGCACCTTCTACTGTTGGCCTGACTGCCACTGGAATCCTCTCCCAAGTTTTTTGAAATCTGAAGTTGAAATCAGTCAGCTGCTCATTGGGAGCCCTCTTGATGGTTGTTAGCTGCTCCAGAAGAGACAAGTTGTCTCCCTTCTCTCCAAATTGCTCATGAAGTGCAATACACAGCTGATTCTAGTTTGTGATAGAACTAACTCCAAGGCTCCTAAACCATTGTAATGCTTTACCCTTGAAGGAAGATGCTAGCAACTTGACAGCCACTTGCATTTCATTGATTTCATGAATTACACAAAGGTTAGCAATATCTTTAACATGATCACCTGGAGTATTCTGATTTTCTCCAGTGAAGTAGGGAATGTTCTTCAAGGCTGTAATAGGAACTGGATGTTTTGCATTGAGAGCAAGTGGGCTGCTACCTGTGAAGTTGACGTAGGGGTTGTTCTGAGCCAATCTAATTGGTCGTAAAACCCTTGTTGATTGAATGAAAGGCCTACCAGGTGGAGGAGTTGAGAGAGTTCTGTTTAGTGGAGATGGAGACCTTTGAATCCTTCTTCCTCTTTGCCTTCTTCTTGGAGATAATTGCAGGTATTCAAATAGCACTTCTTCTTCTCCAACTCTTGACCTTGTGGTGATTCTTCTCATGAGTTTTCAGGCCTGCACTTGGAACTGGATGTTGCTTCTTTCCCTTGGAGTCGCCAGATATGCAAATAATAGCTCTTTTTAAGCAAGAAAAATGTAGTAGATGCACATCAACCCTGTTATAATAAAAATGAGACCTCTACTCCCACCGGGTGTGCCAAAACTGTTGTTGCAGACTCACACCACCCCTGGATGCAGATCAGGCTTCTAGGTTGATCACTCTAGCATCCAGTGTGATTGCACAACATGGAAACCTCTCTCCAAGTGTGGGGACTTGTGAAACTGAGAGAGGAATCTCTAGATTAGAGGCTGGTTCCTCAAACTCCTCTGATTTAGATCTATATTTTGCAAAACTACAGAGGTTCAGATCCTAATCCTACTCTAAATTGCAAGAGGACAGGGATAGAAATGCAAAAATTGAAACTAACTGAAGATGGTGATGCACCAAAAGGAGTGGTGAAACATTTCTGTCATGCAAATAGACACAAACCAAAGATTTGCAACATGAAACATACACAGGCTGATATGATATAACTTAGGATCTAAAATGAAGCAAATAATACAAACAAAGGACTGAGAACCATTCACAAAGCTTGCATTATCATTTCCAGTACCCAAATCACTACATTACAACCTCAGAGAGGTTAAAACTGTTACAATATTTTGGAGAGGTCTGATTCTTGCATCAACCACCTATTGGAGGTGAAAGAAGAAGTTGCTATGTCAAAAATTGTTCCCCCTTTTAGAAATGAGCCAAATCCTGCTTTTACAGTGCAAGGGTCGAGCCCAGGGGACAAAAAATGTACAAAAACATGAGATCCCATCCCTCCTCGACTGTAGATGCATAAAAATGGCATGGGGGACCTTACTAACCCATACCCTATCACTTTGACCGAATTACAGGAGAATGTGACCCATTCTACATTAAATCTGGTTGCTGAAATGTCACTTCTGGCCATGAACATGCGTCAGAGACGTTTCTCAATTTTTCTCTCCAAACTACACCAAAATTCAAGATTAACCCCAAAATCACGTAGAGAATTTCATAATATTTCCGTTGATATAAAGAACGTGTAAATATGAGCTCTGGATCGAAAGATATGTCGATCTGAAGATTTAGGGCACAAAATAGGTGAAAACGTGTTTTGAAAATCTTTCCCACGCTCTGCCACCTGGATGACACATGTCAAGCACTGATTGGATGCGTAATTCTCTCTCCTTCCCTACTGCGTTGGACACATGTCCTCTTTTTATTGGCTCGAGTAAGTGCTTGAAACCTCGCCCTTTGACTTTTGGAATTTTTCCCTTGTGACACGTGTCGTGATTTGATTGGTTCTTGGACCTGCCGGATTTTTGCGTCCACCACATCCATTTGTCTTGGATGTCCCAGTGCTGTCTAGGACAAAAACTTCTGATCCACCCAAAATGGGCTTCCCTGTCCCTTTTCTGCTGGTGAAACGTGTCATGATCTGATTGGCTCTTAGCTTTTTCAGCTATCTGCGTCTTCCGTGTCCCTTTGTCCCACTTTTCTCGGACTGTTTGGGACAAATTCTTCCGATTCACCCGATTCAGCTGGTTCGCGTCTTCACAGCCCAAATGTCCTGAACTGCTTAGTGTGAAAGTTCTCCTTTTCAGCTGATTCGGGCGGTTCGCATCCTTCTAGTCTTCTTGTCCCAAATGTCCAAGAGCAGTTAGTCAATTTTCTTCTCCTTTGGCCGAACCGGCTTTCCACGTCCCACGCGTCCCAACGGCCCAGATGTTCCTTTGCCCTACAAACTGCCTAGCATCCTTTCAGCTGATTCGCGCCCCGACGTCCCAAATGTCCCAGATGTCCCAGTGTTGTCTGCAAGGACTAGGACTTATCCAATTTTCACAATTCTTCCTGGCCCAAGCTTGTTTTCTGCAACTTTTTCACATTTTCTCTCAGAACTTTCTCGTTTCAACCTGGACAGGGGAGTTAGAAAAAAATTTGAGGGGACCCTAGAAACATGATTTTTACCCTGAATCAATCCATTTTCCTGGGACTTGAGAATTCTGATGCATGTTATCAAATTAACCCTTGGGGGTGAATTTGGATAACAGTGCCCATTAAGTTTAACGAGTTATAGGGCACTCACTTCTTAAATGAAACAATCAGGATTCTATTAGCAGAATTCATGGTAGCCCATCATAAGACTACCCCTTATCAACCTCAGGAAAATGGGACTACAGAGGCATTTAACAAAATCCTTAGTCACACATTGACTTACATATGTGATGTGGGTAGGTAGGATTGGGATGAAAAGGTATTATTAGTTCTTTGTGCATACAGAAAAATGTATAAAAGGTTGAACAAGGCCACACCATTTCAACTAGTGTTTGGTGTGGAGGCTATTTTTTTGGTTGAATTCATACTACCTTCACTGCGTATAGCCTATGCAAGAGGGTTGGATGATGAACAAGTGTTGGAAGAAAGAATTAATGAATTGATAAAGTTAGATGAAAGGTGCTCCCTAGCAAGATGGAGCCAAACAACTGAAAAAGCTAAGAAAAAGGCATGGTATGACCACCACATTAAGAAAAAATAGCTTGACGTTAGCCAAATGGTATTGCTATATGATTCAAAATTTCTATGCCATCCTGGAAAGTTGAAGGTGCATTGGTTGGGTCCTTATGTAATTTCATACATCCTTGATTCGAGTGCATGCCAGTTACAAGTGTTGGATGGAACAAAATTACCTGGACACTTCAATGGGAGTATGCTAAAGCTCTACTATAAATAATTCTTCTTAGTGTTTGTAAATAAGGTAGTTTTTATCTTGTTTTGCGCCTTGGGCGCTGGTAACCTTATTACATTTTGACTTATGAATGCATAGAGGACCGCACATCATTTTAGTGTGGGGTGAGGAGATAAAGAGAAGTATGAAGTTATTCTGTAGGAGGATTGGGTTGGTAAACCATTCAAAATGGCCCCGTTAAAAAAATAAATTAGGAGAAAAGAAGGCAGATGGGTGGCAAAATAAGGTTACATGGGAAATCCACGTACAAGGAGAAAGTGCAAAAACACGAGGTAGGTGAAAGCAAGAATCATGAGGATGGAAGATGTGCCTTTGGCACTGGTAACACACACACAAGAGTCTTCTATCAAGATGGATTGTTTGCGAGCCAGAAGGTTGGAGAATTTTTCATGCAAGGATTAGGCGCGGGTGGAAGCAGTTTCACGTAAGGATTGGGCGCGGGTGAAAAACTTGTCGCACAAGGAAAAGTGTTGAAGTTGGCTTTGTTTGAAAATTCCACATTAAATATTATCATACGGTGGTAGGTTTCCTAGCCTTTAATACATAAAAGCGTGAAAAGCTATAAATACAAGGATGGGAAGTTCATTATTTTACTTTCCAAAAATAAGGAGAACAATTTTCTTTCAAGAGATAGGGTTTCGAGAGCTAACTTGTGTGAAGGAAAATCTCAAAAACTCACGTGCAATCGGTCCAGTTGATCTACAAACCAGAGAAGAAGTGATTCATGGGTGTGAGGAATGTTGGGAAAGATCACCGTCATCAAAGGAGGAAGTTAGCGCTTGGAGTGCACTGGAGGCCGACCTCTAGCAAAATTTTCCCCTTCTTCTCCTTTAGGAAATTTTCCCCCTATTCTTTCTTTTTCACATTCTTTATTCTTCCCCCCATTCTTTTCCAAGGAAAGGACTTGCATTATTTTTGTACTGCATTCTTTGAGAAGGTTCCCGAGGGCAGATAATAGGTGAAGTGTGGGGTAATGTTGGGACCCTAATATAGCTTCCAAATCTTAAGGGCGAGTAGGTGCGTATGACTGGAGGAAGCACACAAGTGAAGGTGCGTAAGGAAAAGTTCAAAAGGATTCTTGTAGAACACAAGATTCACGCACCACATGAAGAAAAATTTGGGACTTAGCCATTTTTGGCCTTTAGAACAGAACACATGAAGAACGTGTTCTATTTTGATAAGGTTCCAGCCTGGCGACAGGGTATCCTGAAGGGAATATACCTTGCGATAGAAAGATCCAAAAGGTTAATCATGACATGGAGAGGCATGCACCCGGAGCGACCCATACCTTGACACTTGGGGGTAGATCTGAGGCTGCATAGGAGTTAGTTAGAGCTCAAAGGCCTATTTATACACGTGCCCTTGGCAAAGAAAAGAAGAGGTAGAAGTAAGGTAGCGGAACTCTGCAGAATTACTGCAAGAACTATGGGATGAAAATGGGTAAAGGATTCTAGAAAAGATGTAATGGGGAAATGGGGAATGTAATTATTTTGTTTTGTGTGAATACATGTATCGATGAACGTATGGTGCATGACTACGGTCTGCCTTCTGTAATCTTTTATAAGTAATACTATGAATGAACATGATAAGGTTGCCCTGACAAATGTATTAAGACTCTTTCTCTGTATTACCTACATATTTCTATTGTACTTTTGTTCTTGTATAATCATGAATCTTACTTGAATGCTATGAATAATGGTGGATTTACAAGTTCCTAGTTCTATTACTTCTATTGTGCACTTTTCTTTTATTATGGCTGAAAGGGTATAGAAGTCGTTTTGAGCTCTATAGCTTTTTCATGTCTTTTAAATCACTAAGTCAAGATCATGAGCATGCATTCCACTAAACTCACATAAAAGAGAGACTCGGCTCCCTCTCGCGCACCTTGGGTGAGAACTCAGTCCCCGCTGGGTGATAGGCCGACACGCATGAGGTTCCCTTGTTCTTAGTGGGGTGTAAAAATGACTACAAGGCTTTATTTCAGTATTTTGACCATTCAGTTCTTGAATCTAGAATTAGTACCTTTTTAAAACTTTAAATCGGGCTTAATCCCTTTCTGGGTGTTGACTGTTATGATTATTTTGAATCTAACCTTATGGGAAAATAGTGATGGTTTGTGGTTTGATACAAGATCCCCTTTTTGTAAAAGACGATGTGTTTATCCTAACTTTTGTTCAAATTATAATTGTTGCATGTATCTCTTTTTATGTTGAGTTGTAAGATACTAGTTAAAGGGTTAATACCCATACAAAATGATGATCTGGGTTTTTTTCTTGATAAGTTTAAACATTACACAAAAGATTGTAGTGGTTACTTGATAAGACTATTTGTAGGTTCCTATATTGCTCTTATTGACCATTCTTTCTGTGAATCTTGATTCCAAGCTTTCAGGAATTAAAAATTGATTTAAAAACATTTCTTGGTGTGCATAGTTTTTGATTGCTTCAAATACCTTCTTATGGAGGAGAAATCATTTTAAGGGATGATAATGCTAAACTTATTTTATGATTGTGATTAACTGATCCTTTTTTTGAGATTACACCTTTTAGGGATGGCGTAAATTTTGATCAATATTTTGAAAGGACTGAAATCCTTTTATTTCCATGTTGTTCCATTATGGGATGCTTATTCTCACCATTTTGGATTAATTACTTGAACTTGAGATGATAATTCAATTTCTGATTTTTTATTCTTCTTGTGGATATTAATTGAGCCTTGATTATATCGATCTTTGAGTCAGTATTAATTTGGGAAAGATTTTTCGAAACCTTGATCTTGAGGATAGAAATTTTGTTCTATTATGTAATTAAAGGACTGCAATGATTCATTTGTTCACCTCATGTAGGATTTTACTGTTAAATATTGATCCTCCTACAATCCTTAATCTCTTTGTGTACGACCTAGTTTGGATACTATGGTCGACTTGGTAGATAAATTATTGGTGAATAATTTAGAGGAAATTTTCTATTATTACATTATGTATATGTCCTAGTTTTGGTATGGTTTGGGTTCAATTGGTTTTCATTCATTTGGTAGTTGATTAATTACTTATTTTGACGAATTCTACACAATATACAGTTAATATTGATTATCTTTGATTGACTAATCATTATTTAGTAGTCATTGAGAAGAGAGCTTGGTTGATAGGTGAAGAATGAAAATACTTGACTATTGTGAGAAGATACATTGGATTGTTGATTTGATTATAAGACATGTTGTAGTTTTCCTTATAGTTGGAAAATTTTCTTTTGGTATATCAAATAACTTGGCTACTAGGCAATGCCTGATTTGACATTTTGTTAGCCTTTATTATTATTATTATTATTATGATGTGTGAAGTAATTTGATAGATAAAGAAATATTGATTGATGGTTTGGAATATTTGATTTCAATCATATAATCTACATGATTACATGATGGAAATACTAATACTCTTCATACTTTGTTTTTGACTTCTAGGGGCAATATCCTTGACTGTAATGATTATTAAACTTTGGTCATTTTAGATAAAAGGGTCATAAATGGTACATGTGACTTCCTTTCTTAATATGAGATTATGGAATTTTTAGCATGTTTAAAGAAGTTGTTAGTGTCTTGGAACTTAGAAAATTTTCATTAAAAAGAAGGGTTCCTTCCATGAAATTGATAGATAATAGCATACTTTTTTAATATGTTAGTTCTTATCATGCTCAATTCTCGTGAACTCTGACACATGCTAATAAATGTGCAGATGGATTTTGTGAAAAGTGAAAAGAGAAAGACTTATAGAAAGTTGCATTTTTTTTGGAAGAAGTTCATTTTATTCATATGCTTAAATGTATTGAAAGACTCTTGAATAGAATTTTCTGGAAAGGCTATGAGGAAATAGTGCCTTAGTATTTTGTAATTGTTGAGAATGTCATCATTATTGACTGAAACACTTATGAAACATTCATCATGTGGGAAATAAACTGAATTATGTTTTTGTTATAATGAATTATTGTATGATTAGAATTCGATAATTGGTTTATCTATTCAGAATGAATATTATAGATTCGATTGTTATTCCTAAGTCATAACGAGTCATGAATTATTAATTATACAAGGAATTGAGTGATGCTTAGATAAGGAACTATATGTATAAGTCAATTAATCTATGAGATAATAGTAAACTATTATGAGTTATAATCAGGAAATGTCAAACCTTATTCAGAAGTAGAAAAAGAGTAATAATAAGTTATAAAGAGTGATTATGAATTCTTATCAGGGTTATTCCATAATGTGTCAATTTGAACTTATAAATAAGAAATTAGGCCCTTAATGGAAAAAAAAGGGAAACATACTTATTAAGTTGGAAAGGACTTGGTAATTGAATCCTAAACCTATGTCGACATTTTATCAATAAATCTGACAAGTAAGTGAACATAATAAAATAAGATTAAAATCATATGTAAATGAAGTGTTATAAATATTATATTAGGATGAGATGAATTAAAAATTAAGTCACTCAATCTAACATATCAACAAACCAAATCAGTGTTATACTTGCTTGATGGATATAATAAAAATGAATACTTTTAATTAAGTTGTAACTAAAGAAAAGTTGTGTGCACATGCTAAAGTGTTGACTTGCATTGGTAGTATTTGATACTTGATAAAAGTATGATACATACCTAAACAATTAGCTATGTATAAATGCACCATCTCTATTAATGTACAATATAGAGACATTGAATTAGTGCTGCCATGTATTCATATAACTAAATAATTAGCATGGTACTTAACTATATTAAAGATAAACGTATGGTCAACTGGTTACACTTAAGACAAAATTAAATCTATAATTATGTATTCAAATAAAAGATCATTTCGATACCTACTTAAAGGATATTATTGGAATGAGATTTAATAAGATAACTAAATAAAAATTAGGAAATTAAATATCCTTGGATCAACTTAAGATAGGCCCTTAAGTATGACTCATTTGAGGAGAAAGTGTCGTGAGACCTAGGCCAACCTGTCATAATTTAATTAACACTTTCAAACATTAAGATACAATGTTCCAATTTAGGACCCTTTGCGGGTCAAATCACTAGGTACGCTACACAGACGTATCCCTTTAATGATGGTAGTCACTATTTGGATATTGTTGCTTAACAATTGTATTGAGTTGTCTCATCAAGACCTTGAATTGTGACATGGTATTACATTAAGTATAAGATTTGATAGAGTTACAAAGGTGGATTGAACCTCATGGACACGTACCCCGATGTCAAATTATGATGGCTATGAGAATGGAAGTGGTCTAGTAATGATGTAAATCATTATAGAGATACTAAATTTCCCATAGGCATCATAGGATGACATAGTGGTACATCTTCTTGCAATTTAATCTGGATGTAACATTCCCATTTTAAGAATTTAGAAACAAGGGATTTTTTTTACACAATGTTATCCATTCTAACAAAAAAATCATTTAGAACACACATTCCATGCCAATCAATCTCATAAAAGATAACGATATGCAACTTTAAATGACTTGGTATATTACCGATCTCTCATGTCATGACTCTGTTACTAACCAATCTCTCATGTTTGTATTTAAGTATAGAATACTTTATGTATATTAAGTATACTTGGTTTTCATACCCTATTCTTGGTATTGAGTGATCTCTTTAAAGAACCTATCTGAATATTTGTTACCAATATTTATCTGACATCACATTTCTTTAAACTAGGTGACATAGGACAACACAACTAGTAGCTTACGATACTTTGGAAAAAGATTACCAATATATTGTTCATGTTACTATTCCTAGATGACTACTTGTCAATTCAGAATACGTCCTTCACCTCACTCTATTGTTATCTAGAATGGTCTGTACTAACTTCTGTCAGTCAACTTGCCCAAGGTTTGACCCTAACCCAGTGTTTCGCATAGAATGTTTCCATTTTTAAAATAGAGTTGCTTCTATCCTTTCATTCTCTTGAGAAACAGATAAAGGTTAGGGCTAAGAGGAATGCCTGTTGAGTGTTGGGAGGGTGTGCGCGTACCATAGAGAGAGATCAGACCGATTGTGAAGAACTCCTTTTTGTCTGGGAAGGACTACCTGTGAAGTAAGAATACAAGACCACCAGATTTTAGTTAGATAATAAATGAGGGAACTTCCTTGGGCCCAGGAAATATTAGACTTCCTTTTGAAGGTGGTCAGTTCCCTTTTTAATACGAATTAACACAAATGATAACAAATAAGTTATTACGAAATTACAACTTTAGTTACCTCATTAAAAAGCAATAGAGGAAGAGGTTGGTTTTGGTTGGAGTCACAGTGACCGATGCCGGTCACTGTATAACCAACTGCGGTAATAAAAATAGTACAGGTTGTTGATAAACGATATCGGTAGGGGTAGTGATTTAGGGGCTTTCAATGAAGGTTGGCTGTAAGGTGGTTATGGTGTTTATAAGGTTGGTAAATGATTAGGGGTAGGCAATAAGGTGATGGAGAAGAATTAGAGAGTATGGGAGTTGTTCTTGGTGCAATGTAAGGGTAGAGGAATGAAAGTTAGATGTAGTGTGCTATCGGGTACTAGATCTAGGAGTGAGCTCATAATTACTATAAATCAAAAGTTCAAGAAATGGTATTTAAAAATGTACAAGTCACTACTTACTAGTTCTTTATGAAGATACAGGTCCAAGGACTGTGATGACGAATGGTAAGGCTCAGGTGGAATGATCTGATAATCAAAAGTGAGCTATCTTCTCTCCCAATGCTTGGATGAGTGTCGACTGTGCTCTGGTTACTTAGTTGCAGTCTAGGGCTCGATGTCCTTCTCCACAAACTCTTCTCTTTTCTTCACTTTTCTCTATCTTTCTAAGTGAATTCCAGATCTTTCAAATGAATTTCGATCCCTTGTTTTTTGCTGGGGAAGGTCATTTACAGGGAACTGATGGCGGTTACATAACTGAAGGTGGTCGAGTAGGAACCAATGTCAATTAAGTCAAAGTGGGATATTTTTAGTAAAATAGCCAACTTTCCCTCCTTTTCTCCCGAGGGATTAGTTGTGGGCTTGGTCAAGTCATTATTAGGTTGGTTTTCGTGCGGGTGAGGAGTAATTAGTCATGGGTGTGGATGTATACCAAGTTATAGGTCTTAATTAGGTTAGTTTAAGGTTTGGGCTAGGTCAAGATGAGGTGGCAGAAATGAGGTGGCAGGTTTGGAGATGTGGGATTTATTAATTATAAGGTAACTAATAAATAGTTGTGTAAGGTTTAGGTGGTGAGGTTAGGTTGTGAAATGAGATGTGGGGCACAGGGTGTCTGTAAGACACAAATTTGGTGTCTACATTAGCCCCTCGTTGTTGTGTACCTTGTCTTGTGAAGCTACACTGACAATAATAAGAAGTGGTTACTCCCGTTAAGGGTATAGGTTATTCCTTTCAAATGTATCACAAAATGAGGCAACATGAAATCAGGGATAGGGTTGATAAAGTGTGAATGGTGTTGATATGATGGTAATATGGTGGGGTAAGTTCAAGGAAGCAGACACACGTTGAAATGCATTAGTGCGACTAGGGTACATGATTTGAAGAGCATAATAGCAATTCATAGGCAAAGGTCGATAGTTTATCCAAACAAGGGTGATATAATCCTGTATCCAAGGCATAGGAAGTAGCTTCAGGGGATATAACGGGTAAGGTACAGGAACGTTTAGGCATGTTCGGTAGTACCAAATGGTTGGTTTGGTTGAGATAAATGTCATGGTCTAGGAAAAGTTGGTCGACTGATGAACTCAAGTATCCTAAGCATGCTAAAAACATGAACAAGTGAGCGCGATTGAACAAAAAGCTACATGATGGGTGGATAAAATCGTAAGTTGTGGGTCTTGGTCGAGGTACTTAATTGGTGTGGCCTTGGGTCAGGCCGATTGAGTGGTGAGGGCCTTGGGTCGGGCCTGATTGGTTGGGTGCGGCCTTGAGTTGGGTTGATTGATTAGTTGTGGTCGTGGGTTCGGCCTGATTGGTTAGGTGTGGCCTTGGGTCGGGCCGGATTGGTTGGTTGGTTGCGGGCTTGGGTCGGTCCTGATTGGTTGGTTACGGCCATTGGTCGGGCCTGATTGGTTGGTTGCGGCTTTTGGTTGAGCCTGATTGGTTGGTTGCGGCCGTGGGTCGGGCCAAATGGTTGGTTGCGGCCTTGGGTCGGGCCGATTGGGTGGTTACGGCCTTGGGTCGGGTCGATTGAAGTTAAAATAAGGCTAGTCAGCAAAGCTGGTGGTAGGTGATGTGGGAAAAAGTGGATATTGGTGGATAAGGGTGGGAGTTAGGTTAAGGAAGTAGATAACTGATATCGGTTATGTGTGACCGATATCGGTTACAAGACCGATACCAGTATTCTAGGGCGCGAAATAACCAGTATCGGTTATAGGTCAAAACCTATAAAAAGAAAAATACGGCATGTCATTGTCACTTTGTGAATTTGAGCACCCAATTTTATCTTGTCTGAGGTGTGAAGTGATTGTGTTAAGTTCATGGGATGAGTTGGCACTAGTGGAGTGGAGAAGTGAGTTATTGGTAGGCCCCAGTGATCAGGAGGCAGAGTTTGATTGGTGGAGGACCCTGCGGAGGAGATTTGGAGCCATGGCACATCCCGAAGGAGTAGGAGGTGCTGGAGGAGCTGGACCACTGCCACCTATCCCACCATGATGACGTGTAGTCATACCGGTAGGCTCTTAACCCCTACTTATGTGAAGTTAATGAATTTAACTAGGATGTGGATTTTGGGGTAGGAATCCAAAAGTTAATAAAATAATGAAGAAATGAAGGTAAATTGTAAAATGGAGTGGGTAGGTATGTTAGGTAGGCCAAAACGGCAGGGTGGGTAAGTTTTTAGGTCTTTCTTGTGGGTAAATGGGTAGAAATAGGTAAAAAGGGGTTTTGGGGGCTGTTTTGGGTTCAGCTTTGGAATGTAACAGTGACCGATGTCGGTCACTAGGTGACCGGCAGGGGTTTTGGGGGCTGTTTTGGGTTCAGCTTTGGAATGTAACAGTGACCGATGTCGGTCACTAGGTGACCGGCATCGGTCACAGAATAGTCTATACAAATTGCCGTGTCTATAGACCGGCGTCGGTCATATGTCGACCGGTGTCGGTACATACAATGTGATTGGGGGACCGATGGCGGTCGAGGGTGATCGGTACCGGTCATCATGGGTAGGAGTTAGGGTTTTGAAATTTGTGGTGTTTGTTTGTTGTAGGCGCTAGGATAAAGTTTTGTTTTTGGGGGTGAAGGGGGAGGAGGTAGAGTTGATAGGAAAGGTGATTAGGGTGGGGGGGAATTGGGTTGTTGGGGACTTGGTCGGGTAGGATAGATTATGTGTTGTGTATGAAGTAGGAGGTGTTAAATTGGCAGGGGTATGGTTAGATGGCTAGAGTGGACCGGGGTGGTTGGTAGGGTGTGAGATAATTAAAGGGGATATCGTAGATGTATAATGTAAGATAAGTGGGTGCAGATGTGTGTATAGAGTCGGGTTGTGGTTGGGTGGATAAATGGGTATAGATGGTTAAGCTAGTTGTTTTTGTAAAGGGTAGGCCTGATGGAGTGGGTTGTTTTTACAGGAACGCCAGTAGATGACGATGCGGGATCGGATGCCACCTCTATTGGGGTAGATGCGGCCACATGTGACTGTAGCATAGTGGGCCGTCATGCGAGAGGTTGGACTCGGCGGAGTCCAGAGGTATAGGGCTGTGGATAGGGACCACCGCCTGATGGTTGCCCTCATCGAGAGATGGGATCTGGCAACCAATGTCTTCCATCTCCCTACTGGAGAGATGACTATCACATTAGAGGATGTGTATCGCATCCTGAGACTACCGATCATAGGTGAGGTAGTGTTCTAGGTGGATGCAGAGACAGTGATGGACAACATCTTGTAGGTATTCAGGGATGCAGCCCCATTGATTACATATCATAGCGTGAGCATTGGCTACGACAATATGTATCGCGCACACCAACAGGAGACATGGCTTGCCGTGTTGATGATGATTGGTATCACCTGCTTCACCCTCCCAGACTCAGAGGGATGCCGCTTCCCACGGGATTTGATGGGAGTATTGCATGAGATGGTGGAGGAGCATACCTGCTATGCTTGGGCACCAGTGTATCTAGTGCAATTATATAGAGAGCTCTAGGGTTATCACCATATGAGGCGATTTGGTATATGTTCAACATTTTTGTTACACTACTAGGCCTATGAGCATATCATTTGTTTACGACTAGTAGGGTTTCCCCAGCAGCCAGGGCCATATGTAGTTTACAGATATGGATTTCAGAGGTGGTTGGGGGTCATGGGCCAGCCACGAGCAGTGATCGCAGGACGAGATGTGACGTTTTACAGGTGTATGTTAGAGGGCCTGACGGCACTAGATATTATATGGAGGCCATATAGGGGCCATCAGCCCTGAGGAGGAGACCGAGCACAGCTACGATAGATCCAGTATATCTTTTGGATAGCTGGATGGAGACCCGGGGAGTATGAGCAGATACCCCTAGAGAGGGTACGACGTCAGTTGGGCTTACGACAGGATGAGCCACCTCCCTTCTCACAGTATCGGAGGGAGGATGTAGAGGCACCATTACCTGCACCATAGCCATTTGACCCAGTTTGGGTAGTAGAGAGACCGACTGATGATACAGTGGATGATGCCAGAGTGACAGGTGCATTTTTGGTGTGGTGGGTACAGCAGAGGGCAGCCATGAGAGCACAGCCCGCACATCCAGATTTGGCAGCTGCGATAGCGGAGAGGGACCATCTCTTGGGCCAGGTGCAACTATTTCAGGGGTAGCTTGCTATTGCACAGGCACAGATTGGGGTGCTACAGGGGCAGTTAGCCCAGGCACAGGTACAGGCACAGGCACAGCCGCAGGCACCAGCACAGCCACAGGCACCGACACAGGCACAGGAACCACCTCAGGCACAGGCGTAGGTACAGGCACTGCCACAGGCATAGGGTGTAATGGTAGGTTAGGGGCCACTTCTATTAGGAGCTGGGGGACTAGCCCCACCAACCATGGTGGCACGGGCTCGCTATATGGAGGCGAGAGTGGAGGCCCAGTATTATCAGGATGTGCTAGATGGTACCGGGGCCGACTATCAGCCATATGGAGTGCACAGAGCTGAGACGTCCCGGAGTCATAGGTTACAGGGGGCCGCAGCCATAGCCGGTGGCTCCGTGATGGGTAGGAGGTGAGAGCCGGCACAGGGGCCAATGGGGGGACGGGCAGAGGGTGGTGGAGAGAGCTGAGACATCCTAGGAGTGGATATGGGTTTTTGTTATTAGATATAGACGCTGGTCTGCGAACCGAGTATGTATATATATATATATATATATATATATATATATATATATATATATATATATATATATGTAGAGGCCTGCGTGCCCACATAGGATTTATTTATTCATTTTTGTTGTATATACCGGCCTGCGAGCCGAGTACATTTTGTATAGTTGATATCAGCTTGTGAGCCGTGTATATTTTTGACATGAGAGATCGGCCGATGAGATGAGTCAAGATTTTGACAGAGACAGTGGCCTGCGTGCCGGATTTGTATTTTTAGATCACAGAGGCCCCATACAGGGCAGTTTGTATATTTTGACATTGAGTTGATGATGATATATATAGATGAGTTTGATCCACATGGTGTGTAATTTTTTTTTGATTTGATGCATAAATTAGAATGTCTCATGTGTTTTGTTGATGGTATTGAAATTTAATGTATATAGATGATGTTGATGAAATTTGGATGATATGTATATGTGTTGATGGTATTCTGATGATAAATATTGATAATGATGTCGTTATGTAGGGAAAAGAGGTGGGCACCACTAAAAATTTGCAAAAAAAAAAGAAAAGGCATAGGTTTAAGAAAAAGGAGACATGTGACCGATATCGGTTAGCTAACCGATGTCGGTAGCTATATGACTGATACCGGTTAGGTAACCGATATCGGTTATGCCAAAATGAGTTTTTCTAAAAATAGAAAAGCTTGGGAGGTAACTTAAGTTCATATTTTTAGAGTTGTGCAACAAGTTAAATACGAGAATGCGACACTGTTGATGACTTATACAGGTAATTGCATGGGAGAATTGAGTGATAAGGAGGAAAGAGACAGGTAAAGTGATTGTGGGCTGAGATTAAGAAGGCAGAAAGGCAAGTTATATTGAAGAGGGTGGTGAACATGGCTGAACAAGGAGAAGAATCCAGTAGGTAGAGACGAGAGGGAAAACAGGTTCCACCTCAAGCTGCTGCATCCCAAGAGGTAGAATTTTTTGTTGGAATTCAACTCTTACATGTTTTATGAATAGGATGAGAGAAGGTAAGTGGGTAGAGATGAAAAAGAAAAGGTGATAGGAAAGGGTTTGGGATGGAGTGATTGTTATGGGGTAGGTAAGTAGGTGTTTCAGATATGTTTGTAGGTATAGAGAGGGGTAAACATGCAAATAATTATTGTAGGTGTTGTTTTTGAGCAGGCTGTATAGAATTGACAGTGATCGATATCATTTAGAGATAACCGGTATTGGTTAGATAATAGGTATTGGTTATTTATAACCGATATCGGTTACTGTATGAAATTCCAGAATGTGATAAAAAACACTTGGGGATTTGATTTATTGAATTGTTGTTTGTTGATTTGATGTATGTAGGCAGAGACAGGGTTGAGGATGAATGATAGGGTGTCAGCTTTGTTGTCACAAGTCTGAGTGGATGTAACACCAGCTGAGTGGGCATTGATAAACTATGTGGGGTTAAGTGGAATCTGTTATTATTCACAAATCACACACAATCATGCTATGTTATAGGCATTGATTGAGAGATGGAATCCAGAAAAGAATACCTTCTATCTACCAACAGGGGAGATGACAGTGACGTTGGAAGATGTGTTCTGAATTTTGAGACTCCCAATTACAAGAAGACCAGTGTATCAGGTAGGGCCTACGCGGCGTGGGGAGTGATAAAACCAGTATTTGGTCCAGCTGCATGAGAGTTGACACAGTGAGGTTTGCCGCACACCCTGAGGCAACAAGGTTGGCAGTAGTAATAATGATAGCGGTGAGGTATTATGCATTACCGAGGGTGGATGGGGGATTATTTCCAAAATCATTGATGTGTATTATTTGGGAAATGATAGAAAGGAGCGTGACTTTCGCATGGGCACCCGCATATCTGGCGGAGCTATACAGGGGTTTATGGGCCTATAGGTGAAATCACAGGACTACACTAGATTGTGCGTACTTATTACATTATTGGGCCTATGAGCACATTGTTTTTGTGTGACCAATAGGCCGAACCATCCAGTCAGGAGAGACAGGAATGCAGAGGTTGGAATTCAGGCAATGGGTCTAGATAGAGAAAGAGGTGAGATTCGAGGTTGTGACATATGATGTCGAGTATTATAGGTAGATGTGGGAGATGGTGACAATTACAGATATCCATTGGAGGCCTTATGGGAACTATATGGTGATGGAGAACATAGCTGAGGATTTGACGGGTGTAGAACGATTAAGGTGGATCGCGGGACACAGGCCAGGTGAGTACGAGAGGATTCCTCTAGATCACGTGCGGTGAAAATTTGGATTTTTTCAGGATATACCCATGGCTTATAGACCATACATGAGGATCAACGCTGAGGCATTATTCTCACCTCCTTGGCCAACACCTCCAGAAGGATCAGAAGAGACAGTAGCCGATTGCAGGGTAATGGATGCAGGAGCGACAGAGGCTTATAGATTATGGTGGGTAGCAGAGTTACGAGGTTCACGTGAGAGGGCTGATCATCCTGACATAACTGTGATTACAACGGAGAGAGATTGCCTATAGGGTTTAGTTCACTAGCTTCAAACACAGGTGAATGAGACAATAGGATTGTTAGTGGTTGTGCAGTCACGAGTGGAGAGACTAGAGGTGAGATTCCTCCACGCGAGAGGGCGTATTCATATGTTACAAGAGAGATTGGAAGATTAGTGGGAGTAACCAATAGCAGTGGCACCTTTGAGGATGGAGAGGCCAGGTGAGCAGTGTCGATGATCATGATCATCACCTGGTTCGGGATGAGGCGAAATGGTCTAAGTGAAATTCATAGAGGTAGAAGAATAAATAAGGATGCCGACCTGCACGTCAATGATAGAGAAGATGTATTTGTTTAACATCTAAATAAAATTGAATATGTATGTTGATTTGAGTTATGATAATAATAAGAATGTTTGTGTTTTGAATGTTTTGAATTGATAAAGGACCAAGGTGAGTGTTATCAATATAAATATGCGAAATCATTTATATTTTAACAACACATGATAGGTTATGGTAGGGTATGGTCAAGATAACCTTCAGAGACCCCATGTCTCGTAAGTGTTGCCTACATAGCCCCTTACACAAAGCAAGGAGGGGCCTCAGACCGATGTAGTTCTCCCTGAGGACCAGGGAGAGGTGAATTCAGGAAATTTGGTTGTGGTTAGGCAATTTGTTGGTTGGTAAAAATATTGATATTGGTAGGGTAATGTTGTTGGTGTTGGTAAGGTATTGGCAGTATTGGTGTAGGTATAGGTGAAGCGAAGGTTAGCTTACCCAAGTATAGGGAAACGTGTCCTGATTAAGGTCAACACATAATCCTAGATTCAGGGAAAAGAGGGAAAAGTGTCCCATAGTTGGAAAGAGATGAAAAAACCACGTATTATCGGAGGATGAACTTGAATCCCTAGGTACCTTGCATAGGCGAGAAGTCGATAGGTGAAAAAAGTTGTATAATCACAATATATCGGATATACGTCACGTCCCTTGAGTTTTGTTGTTTTGAAGAATGGTGAGATGAGGTAGATGGTATAGCTGGGGCGCGATCGAACTTGTTATGAGGTGATTATTCTGACGAAAGAGAACCAAACCTAAATAGACAAGTCCATGACTCAAAAGTGCTTTTGAATGCTACTTTTATTATTATTATTATTATTATTATTATTATTATTATTATTATTTTTTAATATAGACTGATCGATGTGGGAAGTCTATATGGGATATGTATTTTTTTGTTCTTGAGCTCTTCACGAAGCTGATCAATGTGAGAAGCTTCTGATAGAGGCTGACTTTGTATAGCTATCCTTCAAGGGAGCAGTCTATTTATAGTAACAGATGCGGCTTTTGTGTATAGTTGTCCTTCGAGGGAGTAGTCTATGTATAACTTTGAGGTCTAGATGTCTGTTTGGCATGAAGCATCTAGTTTTGTAGGAAGTTTGACTCAACCATATTTTGATACTTTTAAGTCATGGACCAGACTAAAAAGGGGAAGGAATCTTTAAGAGGAGATGATGACCAAATCATATGAGCATGATTCTATTTTGAGATACATGAAACAAGGTGTATGAGGTGGTAAATGAGCTCAAGGGACGAGCGCAAGGTAGATAAGAAGTGATATAATACTAAATTCAACAGTAGAATGGTCAAGATGCAAGGAATTAAGGGTTCAAAGCTCAGGTTTACCATTGATCGAAGCTAAACGGTAATTGCCTGATCCGTAAGTGTGAGTGATAATGTAAGGCCCAATCCAATTTGGAGCAAATTTTCCCCGCTTGCTCTTTCTAGGTTTGGTTACATGTGATTCTCTTTGAGGACAAGATCACCAATCTTAAAGGTACGCTCATGAGTTCACTTATCATAAGCACGCTTGATGCGCTTTTGATAGATTTGAAGGTGGTCAAGAGCTGTAAGAAGACGCTCGTCAAGAAGCTCCAATTGGGCTAACCACTCTTGGCGGAAATCATCATTGGTGAGAATATCCTGGAGAGATATTCTTAGGGAGGGTATTTGTATTTGAGAGGCAAGACAGCCTCGGTACCATATACCAACGAAAATGGGGGTGGCATGAGTGGAGGTACGAATGCTGGTCCAATAAGCCCAAGGGCAAAGGGGATGTGATCAGGCCAATTTTTTCCCAGAATGTTAATGACTTTCATTAGAATTTTGTCAGGGTTTTGTTAGAAGATTTAGCCGACCATTTCGCTTATGGATAGTAAGTTATGAGAAGCTAAGTTTGATACCAAGATTGTCACACAGGTCGTGTAACAACTTATTTTTGAAATATTTTCCATTATCTGTTATCAAGCGATGAGGAACACCAAACCGACAGATAATGTGATGGTTGATAAACTCTACAATTTTTTCTTTTTGGTTGAAATGAGTGGAATGGCCTCCACCCATTTAGTGTAGTATTCAGTTGCTGTGATTATCCAATGGTGACGTTGCAAAGAGGGCAGGTGAATCTCACCAATAAGGTCTAAACCCCATTATGAGAAAGGCCAAAGATCTCGTGCGACCTGTAGCGGATGGCTAGGAGTATGTTGAAGGTTGGCATGTTGTTGACACATAACACAACGCTTAACATATTTGTAGCAGTCGTTATTAAGAGTAGGCCAATAATAGCCTAGGCAAAGGATCTATTTGGCCACGGCAAGGCCACTAAAATGTCCACCACAAATGCCATCATGGACTTGTTGGATTGTATAGGTGTCCTCTGCGCTGGTTAGACATCGAAGGAGGATGCCATTAAAGCCATGTTTATAGAGGAGTCCTCCCATGATGACATAACAAGAAACACTTTTAAGAAAAGCACGTTTTCCGTTACTAGTAAGGTCAGGTGGGAGAACAGAGGTTGTAAGGTAGTCGTTAAATTGGTGATACCAAGTATCCTGCGAATTAGCAGACACATTATTTATGATAAAACATCTGGGACTGAGTAAGATGGGGCAAAGAGTTGTTGGACCAAGAAAAATATGTCAGAGTTAGTTGGTGAGGCAGGAATTTGTGAGGCCAAGCAAGCCATAGTATCCACAAATTTATTAGTTGAGTGGGGAATGGTTTGGATAGAATAATGAGAAAATAAGGTCAACAGTGAGTCCATATAATGTTTGTACTTTTGAAGTTCTTCATTTTTACATTGATAGATGCCCGTAACTTGATTGACTACTAGTTGAGAGTCACTGAAAATTTTAATAGACTTTACACCTAAGTGTAATGCAACCTGGAGACCCAAAAGAAGGGCCTCGTATTCCGCTATATTATTAGTGCAGGGGAAATCAAGAAGGAATGAAAGAGGCATAGGTTCAGTGTCAAGAGGAATGAGAACAACGCCAGCCCCTCCGCCGCGCTAGGATTTGGATCCATCGAAGAAGAGGGTCATTGGATATGACTCCTCACTGAGTGAAAGAGTGGCGATGAGTTTGTCAGGGAAAGTAAAATTTGTAAATTGTTCCCCAGGTAAGGGGGCTTCCGCGAGTGGTCTACGATAGTTTGTCTTTGACTGATTTCTGGTGTACAAAATCAAGGTCGAGGTCAGCGAGGAGCATAAGCCATCGGGCGATGCATTGGTTTAGATGAGGTTTGGTGTACATATAATGGATGGGGTTTGCATTGGTGATGACAAAATTTTTGTGATTAAAGAGGTAATGGTGGATTTTGGTGGCCACGAATGATAGGGCTAGGCACAACTTTTCTACATGTGTATACTCAGTCTCGTAATCTACAAGAGTATGACTTATGTAATAAATGGCTTGTTCTCGATGCTCAGAGTCACAATGTGTGAGCATGGCTCCTACAACATAGTCGGTGGTAGAAAGGTAAAGGTAGAAAGGGCGATCGTCATGAGGTGGGATAAGCACGGGTGTCTGTAAGAGATAGGCTTTAAGAGCCTCAAAGGCTTGGTGGCACTCGTCTCTCCATTGAAAGATAATGTCCTTTTTAAGGAGATGATGAAAAGGTTGACATCGATCCGAAAGTTGTGAAATGAAACGCCTGATAGATTGGAGCTTGCCCTGTAAACTACGTAATTGTTTGAGGTTAGTGGGTGGGGGCATTTCTAGGATAGCTTTGACTTTAGCTAGATCGACCTCAATGCCATGTAAAGAGACAATAAAACCACGGAGTTTTTCTTGAAAGGACACCAAAACACCTTTCTTTGGTTTGAAGATGAAACACAGTATTGTAACAAGTGATCAAAATATGGTTTAAAACATCAAGGATGTTCACTGCGATGTTTAGATGTACCAAGAAGATCATTTGACAATAATCCCTCAAGGAGAGTGTGCATAATGTCATGAAAATGTAAGATCATAGCCCGGGATAGGTTGGCAACCATTCTTCAAGGCCAAATGGCATGACACGATAGCAGAAGGTTCCCTACAGGATTTATGAAGGTGGATTTTATGTTGATCGGCCGGGGGCTACCAAAATTTGATTGTATCCTCAGAAGCCATCTATAGGAGAAAGCATCTCATGGTCCGTAGTGAGATCAAAAATGACAATACTAAGGTAGGGGGAATGGGGGAAGATCATCCTTTGGGAAAGTGAGGTAAGGTCCCGGGAAATCGTAAATCTCTTGAAGTCCCCTCATTGATTAGGACAGGTACGATGTTAGAAATCCATTGAGGGATAGTCAAGAGGTAGATGGAAGAAAACAGAAAGGCGTCGTTTGATTTGAAGCTCTTCTTTGACAAAGAGAGCAAGCGGGTGAGTATTTTCTCAGTTTTGTTTAACTGGTTTGGGCGGGTTCAAATTAAATGTTGATGGACAGCGAGTGTCAGGTCAATCTTGTCCATGTCAGCGTCGCGACCAAGTGGAAAGCTTGGTGGGGCACGGAGGAAGGTATGAAGGTAGTTTGTTCTGATGTGTTAAGAGCTTGTCTGATATTTCAAAGGCGGAGGATCGTCCTCTGTGTGGATGTTGCGTTCTATAGTCGACTCATTCAACATGGTTTGAGTTCAGACTGTAAGGCCAAAGTGATCTAAGAGTCGGTCCGCAACCAGATAAGTGAGGAGGAGTCGATAATCCCTAGAATCACAACATTAATTGAAGTGTAGGTGATTCTCTTCATCATGTCTTGATCCAGAAGGGGAAAAGAAGATTGGGTCTTCGATTTATCGCGTGATAAGTGAGAGGACCAGGAAGATAGCGTTTACGAAAAATAAAGAAATTAGGGAGGGATAAAATTCCGGGCTCTATCGACTCTGTGGGTGAAGCTTCCTCCAAAAACTCTGATCTTCCACTCCACGCTGTAGACCCAGGATTTTGATAGATTGTCCTTAGCCATCAAAGAAAAATCTTATTCGCCAGTAAGATGTTCTCATCTGTCTGTCCCATAAGGCGAAGGTCTACTATACAACTGCTCCAGATTTTTAATTCTTTATCCATGGTATTGATAGACTCCGGAGGAGAGCTTCAGTTGCACATTACTCACCTTTTCGTGGAGTTTGAAAGCTTCATCGATGAAGTTTAATCCAGCAACAAGCATGTCATCCACCATGGCTTCAATAGCTCTACCCATAGACAGATACTTGTGCATATCTTTGATACTTTGCACTTCATCTTGGCTTAGAATTACAGGAGGTGGAAGAGTAGTCAAGGGGGTAGGGTCCAAAAACTTTGTCCTTAGACAAAAGGGACTTGATGAAACCTGTGAGAACTTGGGCTTGTTCTTCCAATTGTTCAATAGTTTGTTTGCCCTTTCTCTACCCTTCCAATGACTCTTGTGACTGTTTCCTGGAGGTTGTGAATTTCACCTTCAGGAGTAGACTCTCCCATAGGGATTCTTGAAAGCTCCAAGTCAGATACCAAAGATCCTGATTCTAATTTGTCTATTGTAGGCTTAGCAATCTCCAAGAATGCTGACCTTGGGCATCAGACACGTCTGGTTTGTTGTTTTGAGATTGGTGAGATTGAGGTGAGATGAGTAGATGTATAGCTGGGGCGCGCTTCGAACTGTTATGAGGTGATATTTGAGAAAGAGAACCAAACTCTAAATAGACAAGTCCAGACGCAAAAAGTGCTTTTGAATGACTACTTTATATAGAGTATTATAGTATTATTATTATTATTATTATTTTTAATATAGAATTGATCGATTGTGTGAAGTCTATATGGGAAGTTATTTTTTTTGTTCTGAGATCTTCACGAAGATGATAAATGTAGAAGCTTCTGAATAGATGGTGACTTTGATAGCTATCCTTCAAGGGGGGAAGCAGTATATTTTACCTCTTTCTCGCCCTCACTCTTTCCTATCTCGCTACCATCCCCCCCCACTTTTGTGGCCCCTTCCCCTATAGTAACAGAAGCGGCTTTTGGGTATAGTTGTCTGCGAGGGAGTAGTCTATGTATAACTTTGAGGTCTAGATGTCTGTTGGAATGAAGCATCTAGTTTTGTAGGAAGTTTGAATATCAAACCATATTGATAATTTGAAGTAATGGACCAGACTAAAAAGGGGAAGGAATCTTTAAGAGGAGATGATACAAATTCAATGAGCTGATTCTAGTTTGAGAGATACATGAAACAAGGTGTATGAGGTGGTAAATGAGCTCAAGGGACGAGCGAAAGGTAGGATAGAAGTGATATAATACTAATTTAACAGTAGAATGGTTCAAAGATGCAGGAATTAAGGGGTCAAGCTCAGGTTACCATTGAGCGAAGCTACTAAACGGTAAGTGCCTGATCCGAAGTGTGAGTGATAATGTAAGGCCCAAATCCAATTTGGAGCAAATTTCCCCGCTTGCTCTTTCTAGGTTGGTTACATGTTGATTCTCTTTTGAGGACAAGATCACCAAGTTAAAGGTACGCTCATTGAGTTCACTTATCATAAGCAAGCTTGATGCGCTTTTGATAGATTGAAGGTGGTCAAGAGCTTGTAAGAAGACGTCGTCAAGAAAGCAGCTCCATGGGCACAACCATTCTTGGCGGCAATTCATATTGGTGAGAATATCCTGGGGAGATAGTCTTAGGGAGGGTATTGTATTTTGAGAGGCAAGACGCCTCGGTACCATATACCAACGAAAATGGGGTTGGCATGAGTGGAGGTACGAATGCTGGTCCAATAAGCCCAAAGGGCAAAGGGGATGTGATCAGGCCAATTTTTCCCAGAATCGTTAATGACTTTCATTAGAATTTTGGTCAGGGTTTTGTTAGAAGATTTAGCCTGACCATTTGCTTATGGATAGTAAGGTTATGAGAAGCTAAGTTTGATACCAAGTTGTCACAAAGTTCTTTAGACAACTTATTTTTGAAATATTTTCCATTATCTGTTATCAAGCGAGAGGAACCAACCACCAAAACTCCAAAATGTGATGTTGATAACTCTATCTACAATTTTTTCCTTTTTTGGTTTGAAATGAGTGTAATGGCCTCCACCCATTTCGTGTAGTAATCAGTTGCTTTGATTACCCCATGTGACGGTTGCAAGAGGGCAGTGAATCTCACCAATCAGGTCTAAACCCCATTATGAGAAAGGGCCAAGATTCTCGTGCGACCTGTAGCGGATGGCTAGGATATGTTGAAGGTTGGCATGGTTGTTGCACATAACACAACGCTTATCATTGGTAGCGTCGTTTTATTAAGAGTAGGCCAATAATAAGCCTAGGCAAATGAATCTCATTTGGCCACGCAAGGCCACTAAAATGTCACCACAAATGCCATCATGGACTTGTTGGATTGTAATAGGTGTCCTCTTGCGGCTGGTTATACATCGAATGAGGAGGCCATTCAATGCCCTGTTTATAGAGGATCCTCCCATGATAGCCCATAACAGAAACACTTTTAGGAAAAGCACTTTTTCCGTCTAGTAAGGGTCGGTGGAGGAAGATGTTGTAAGGTATCGTTAAATTGGTTATACCCATTATTCTTGCGAATTAGCAGACCATTATTTTATGGATAAACATCTGGGACTAGAGTAAGATTGGTCCAAAGAGTTTGTTGGACCAGAAAAATCTTTCCCCCCCACCCCCCAGCAAGATAGTTTTGAGCAGGAATTGTGAGGCCAAGCAGCCATAGTATCCACAAATTTATTAGTTGAGTGGGGAATGGTTTGGACTAGAATAATGAGAACATAAGGTCAACAGTGAGTCCATATCATGTTTGTATTTTGAAAGTTTCTTCATTTTACATGATAGATTTGCCCGTTAAACTGATTGACTATAGTGAGAGTCCACTGAAAAATTTTAATTAGACTTTACACCTAAGTTAATGCAACATGGAGACCAAAGAAGGGCCTCGTATTCCGCTATATTATTAGTGCAGGGGAAATCAAGAAGGAATGAAAGAGGCATAGGTTCAGTGTCAAGAGGAATGAGAACAACGCCAGCCCCTCCGCCGCGCTAGGATTTGGATCCATCGAAGAAGAGGGTCATTGGATATGACTCCTCACTGAGTGAAGAGGGGCGATGGTTTGTCAGGGAAGTAAAATTTGTAAAATTGTCCCAGGTAAGGGGCTTCCGCGAGTTGGCTCTAGATAGTTGCCTTTGACTGATTTCTGGTGTGTAAAAATCAAGGTCGAGGTCAGCGAGGAGCATAAGCCTCGGGCGAGCATCGGTTTAGATGAGGTTGGATGTGTACATAGAATGGATGGGGTTTTAGCATTGCGTGATGGACAAAATTTTGTGATTAAGATGGTAATGGTGGATTTTGGTTAGGACACGCATGATAGTAGGCTAGGCACAAACTTTTCTACTGTGTATACATAGTCTGTAATCTACAGAGTATGACTTATGTAAGGAATGGAGCTTGTTCTAGATTGATGAGAGTAAACAAAGGTCGTCTTGCCCGTCCATCTTCCTTCCCCCCGCTTCCACTCCCCCCCCCCCTCCTCCTTCTCCCTCACGCCTTCTTCAACCAACCCCACTCAGTTACCTACCCCCCCTTTTTATACTCCCTTTCGTCAGCCCCCCCTCCGTCATGTTTTCCTTTGACACCATACCTAAACTGTTGAGCAGGCATACACCATCGTCGGTCGTGGTAGAAAAGGTATAAAGGTAGAATAGAAAGGGCGATCGTCATGAGGTGGGATAAGCACGGGTGTCTGTAAGAGATAGGCTTTAAGAGCCTCAAAGGCTTGGTGGCACTCGTCTCCTCCATTGAAAGATAATGTCCTTTTTAAGGAAGATGATGAAAAGGTGACATCGATCCGAAAGTTGTGAATGAAACGCCTGATAGATTGGAGCTTGCCCTGTAAACTACGTAATTGTTTGAGGTTAGTGGGTGGGGGCATTTCTAGGATAGCTTTGACTTTAGCTAGATCGACCTCAATGCCATGTAAAGAGACAATAAAACCACGGAGTTTTCTTGAAAGGACACCAAAAACACATTTCTTTGGTTGAAGATGAACACAGTATTGTAACAAGTGATTCAAAAACTAATGGTTAATTTAAAACTCAAGATGTTCACTCGATGTTAGATTTACCAAGCAGATCATTGACAGAATCTCAGGATAGTGATGATAAGGTCATGAAAAAGGTAAGTATACACGTGATAGTTGCGCCAACATCTTAAGGCCAAATGGCAGACACGATAGAGACGGTTCCCGTACGGATTTATGAGGGGGTTTTATGTTGATCGGCCGGGGCTACCAAAATTTTGATGTATCCTAAGAAGACATCTATGAGAGAAAGCATATAATGGTCCGTAGTGAGATCAAAAATGACAATACTAAGGTAGGGGGAATGGGGGAAGATCATCCTTTGGGAAAGTGAGGTAAGGTCCCGGGAAATCGTAAATCTCTTGAAGTCCCCTCATTGATTAGGACAGGTACGATGTTAGAAATCCATTGAGGGATAGTCAAGAGGTAGATGGAAGAAAACAGAAAGGCGTCGTTTGATTTGAAGCTCTTCTTTGACAAAGAGAGCAAGCGGGTGAGTATTTTCTCAGTTTCTGTTTAACTGGTTTGGAGTCGGGTTTCAAATTAATGTTATGGACAGCGATGTCAGGATCAATTCTTGGCATGTCAGCGTAGGACCAAGTGAAAGCTTGGTTGTGGGCACGGAGGAAGGTAGTGAAGGTAGTTTGTTCTGATGTGTTAAGAGATTGTCTGATCTTCACAATGTGAGGATCGTCCTCTGTGTGGATGTTGAGTTCTATAGTCGACTCATTCAACATGGTTTGAGTTTCAGATGGTAAGGCACATTGAATATAAGAGTCGTCCGCACCAAGATAAGTGAGGATGGAGTCGTCATCCTAGCACTCAACAACATTAATTGAAGGTGATTCTTCTTCAATCATGTCTTGATACAGAAGGGGAAAAGAAGATGGGTCTTCATTATCGCGTTGATAAGTGAGAGGACCCAGGAAGATAGCGTTTACGAAAAATAAATAAATTAGGAGGGATAAATTCCGGGTCTATCGACTCTGTGGGTGACAATGGAAAAATGGGTGATGATGGTTCAGAAAGGGTGACTTCATCGTCTTCCTGGATACAACAGATATGTGGTTTCTTTAGTGTAGGTGGTTCAGAGAATCCAAGACCATGAAGATCTTTGTGTTTGTGTGTATTCACGGGAATGATCGTATGTCCACCTTGTTCATAAAGACCGAAACCGAAGCCCTTCCAAACACAGCGCGTCAGGAAGGTGAGGGCGAAACGATGATTAGTTAGATATTGAAAATCAGATTGGAAGGGAACCACCCCAAGGGGAGGTTCAAGGGTGACAGAGGATGCGTCGATACGCCATATGCTAGGTTAATGCGGCAATTAGGTGGTCCATAGGAGATTACTTCCCCCACACAACAATCATAGGTAGGATGTGCATGTAACTATCTGTACTCCTGTGGGGTATGGAAAGTGCTAACGTTATATAGGTGATACTCCCCTAGCGAAAGGTGTTGAAAAACATCTACTAAGGGATCTAAGGTTGGGATGTTGTCCGTTGGGAAGGAAGTGGTATTTGCGGTGGCGGTTTCATTTTTTGAATGTGTAGGTGCGGTTGAGGTGGATGGTTGTGTGGTCAAAGTAGATGGTTGGGTTGGATGAATGGGTGCCTTGACTAGTACAAGCACATCATTAGGGAAATATAACATATTGCAGGTTTTGAAGGGGGGAGCGTCAGTTTTTACGTTATAGGACTTCCCCTCATACTCAAATTTTATGAATCTATGTAAGGTGGAGGGAACGCATCTCATAGCCTGGATCCAAGGGTAGCCTAATAACATGTTGTATTGGAATTCTCCCTCAAGGACATAGAAGAGTTCAGGTAAGGTACGTGGCCCTACATGAATGTTAAGGATCACGGTGCCTAAAGTATAAGTAATAACATTATTGAATGAACGTAACATGGTGGGGTTGGCACACATGCAGCTAGAAGGGATATTCATTTGTTGGAAGGCTTTGGAAGAGATGATGTTTAGGCTAGCACCCCCGTCAATAATAACACGATGTACTCGGATGTCCCAGACGTAAGCCAAGATGAAAAGAGCGGGGTCAAGATCTTCTGCACCAAAGTTGACAATTTCATCTTCGGAGAAACTGACAGCAGCGGCTTGCTATATAGGGACAGAAGTGGTAGATTGTTTGGTGAGAGAAGAAACGTGGTTGTGTGTTAAGATGGAGGCAATGGGTAAGGTTTTGGTAGGTAGGACCTCTATCCCTTGGAGGATCTCAATGAGAGCTTGTCGATGAGATTCAGAAGTTTGAATAAGATCATATAGTGTCATTTTTACAGGTGATTGGTGAAATTGTTTGATCATGGTACGGTGGGAAACTCCATCAGAGATGGGGTAGGCAGGTCCATGAATTACCACTTTAGGTGGTGGTGTGATCGGGATGGCAGACGGAGAAAGAGAGGCCGCAGGAGTGCTTTCTTTAGCTTTCCCAATGTTTTTCTGCCCTCGAGTAGAAATACTAATCATGTTGATCTCGTGAACATGAGAGGAGGAAGATGGCAAGGATAAGTCATTGTTTTCGGGAGGTGGGGTTGCAATAATGATAGATCTTGGTGAGGTGGGGACAGGTGGTATAGGAGAGGGGATTGAAGCTAAAGGTTTCTCCCTTCGTAAGTTATCTTTCTTAACCTTTCTATTCGAGATAGAAGACTGACGAAGGATGGCTTTCAAAGCTTTACATCCCTCTACATCATGTCCTGGTGTGCGGTGGTAAGCGCAGATTTTAGACTCATCATAACCTATAGGTCGAGTTTAGATGGATCATAGGGTCTAAGTGGGGGTAGGTAAATGGTCGCATTCTCCACCAACATATCAAGGATCTTGGCGTAAGATCCTTTGAGCGGGTCAAAGTCAGAGGAAGATGAGGCTATTTATTGGGTGGGTTTTGGTAATGGTTGGGTATGGTTGGTTTGTACGGGTGGTGGTTTAGACAAGGGGTTTTGATAATTGGATTTAACTGAACGTGGCTTCTTCGGCGCAGAAGTTATGTTTAGCTGGTTAGATGATGAGGCCATAGATGACGTGGTGGCAGGAAACAACCACGGAGAAAGAGGAGTGACAGCAAACAAATCCTTTGATGATGGAGTTTGTTTAGGGTTGATAGGTGGACAGGATACTTGGGGTGATGGTGTTGATACACCCATGGATCTCTGTATGGGTGCAGAAGTTGCAGGTCGTTTTAAAGAAAACGAAGGAGGTATGATTTATTGAGGCAAGGTAGAGGGGTGAGGTCCCAATATAGAAGGTAGGTGTGACGGCGAGGGTTTTAGTTGTGATAGAGGCATAGATTAGACTTGAGGGGATTGGGTTTGTCTCCTAGGTGGATGGACGACTTTATTTTTGGATAAATCTAACCGTTTAGGTGGGTGTGTTAGGCTAGGTATTGGTGAAGTCCCAAGTGTAGGGGAAGGTTTGGTTAGGTTAATAGAGGTGGATGAGGTATTTAGTAGAGATGAGAGGGGTGAAGATGAGGACATATGCATTTTGAGCTTTTGTAAACACCTCAGGTATATGGTAGAGGTGTCTGGATCGGTCATCTGCATTTGAGTAGAGCATGGTGTACTCAAATGCTCCCATAGGACTTGTCTATCTTCTGAGGGATGAAAATATTCACGTGTGAATAGGAAATTTGATATGGAAGAGAGGTGGGTTGTGATTCTGGTCCACTGTGGGTGTGATACAGGGGGTAAATGAAGCCCTGTATCAATGGGTGTTAAGAGGTCAATCGGTCGCTGAAAAGATTTAGGCGATGAAGAACTAATAGGTAGGAGAGCATGTTTGAGGGGATCTGTCATGATTAAGGAGTTTGGTGATGTCGGTTCGAGAGGTTTCTCTTCTAAGGATGATAGAAACAGTGGCAAGCCTTCTTCTTTTATAGCAAAAGTGACTGAAGGAGATGTTTGGGAAATAGATAAGTTAGATAACATCCACTCACAATCTTGCAGGGATGTGGTGTAAGAAGACTCATTCGTGAGAAGATAACTCTGGGTGGTTAATTCCTTTACGGGTAAGGGAATGGCAACGTTATCATCTTGTCTTGATGGTGGTGAAGTGGGTGCGGATCCCTGTGTTAGTGACGAGGCTTGATTCAGAATTTCCTTGATAGAAGCTTTTGGTTGGGAGTCGAAAACTACATGGATTTCATGAACACTCTCCTCGGCTAAGATATCTTGGTTTATGTTACTATTAGATGAGTGGTTTGGGAATGGTTTGTTGAAGATTTTCAAATTTTGGTTAGCAGGGGCATTAGGATTATTGAGGGTTATATCCCCTGCATCAACCATTTCTTGCACTATGTTTTTCAACATCTTGTAGTTTTCGTGATTGTGTCCCTTCATGCGGTGGAAGTTACAGAAGTCATTTTCTTTGTACCAAGAAGGTATAGCACGGGTGGAATCAAACCCGGAATGAGGTTTAACAGGAGGCAATGTGATAGCTCCTGCTTTGAGCAATTTTTCCAAGATCACACCATAAGTTTCTCCTAAGCAAGTGTAATTGATGGGCTCGGCTTTATACTTATAGGTGGTTTTTGGCGGGGTACTAGACGGTGCTTGGGATTTGACCGTCACCATGTGTATAGCTCCTTTTGATTTCAAAGTAGTCGATGCATGAGAATTAGTGGTGTTGGGTTTGTTGGTGGAGTCTTGGGTTCAGAAATTAGGGTTTTTATTGCGCAACCTCAATTTATCCTCCTCTAAGGCTCGAATTTCTAGTTTTCAAGCCATAGTAAAGGCCTCATCAAAGGTGCGGAAAGTTTGAATTTGGAGGGTGGGAGAAATGTTGGTTAAAGAGTTCAATGAGTTCGACCTGAGGTAAGGCATAAGTAAGTTGGTTGATGAGGCCCCGCCATCGTCCAACGAAATATGCGATAGATTCGTCTTTAAATTATCAGATGGCATAGAGGTCGGTGACGGATACTTTCTTGACAATATTGATGGAGAAATGATCCAAGAAAGATTGGGCTAATTGGTTAAAAGAGAAGATTGAGTGCTGGATTAAAGCACTGTACCACTCCAAGGCAGGTCCTGATAAGGACATGGGGAAGGTACGGAGTGATAAGGCATCGTCATGGGCAATCAGGTAGCAGGTATGTCTAAACGATCGCAAGTGTTGTTGAGGTTCCTCCTTACTATTAAAGCAAGTGAATTTCGGTAATTCCCATTGAGGAGGATATGAATGAAGGGGGACAGAAGGATGAATAGGCTCCCGACAAACTTGCTTGTATGTCAGGGTGTTATGGCTTCCTGAAACAGAAGCCTCAAGATTTTCCATCTTGTCCATCATCTATTTGATTAGATCATTGGTTGGGCTAGATGATGGTGTCATTGTTGTAAACAGAGGAGGATAAAAGCCGCTACTAGATAAAGGTGGGGTTAAATATTGATAAAGTATTGATGATGAATGTGTTGAGGTGACTGAATAAGGGTGTCCTATATAAGATGTTGAGGTCACCAGATAAGTTTGTGGAAATGAAAAGGTGGGCGGAGCTTGAGAAGGAAAGCTCATGTGGATAGGTGGCAAAGAGCAAGTTATGAAAGGGGCAGTGGATGGTAGTGATAGGTGGGGCCCTAGATTAACCAAAGGAAAACCAATCTATGCAGTATGAACCCCCGAAGCCTCTAAGTTGGGAGATGGGGCTAAGGATGAAGATGGTAAGGTGGAGTTATTAGGTGGGGATGGAGCTAAGTGAGCAGCTATACTAATGGGCATACCAACGAGAAGCTGACCGTCGGATGTACAGTCAGGGGTATGAGACAAATAGTACTATACAGCACTAGGATTAGCATCCAAAAATTTGGCAAAATCCTTATCTCCTACAGGGATCTTGGGAACATCACTGGTGTCCGTAGGATTCCCCATAGGATGTGAATGGGGTGATTTAGGCAAAGGCACGGAACAGGCATGTGAAACCATGGCTGTGGCTTGTTTCTGAATGATAACAACCATGGAAAAGAGTACACAACAAAGATTCAATCAATCTAGAACAAAAACAACAACAAAATGTTGGAATTGGTAAGTTGCTGGTTTGTCAGGAACTGTGAAAAATAGTAACCGATATTGGTTGGATAACCAATATCGTTCAAACTGTAGCTGGCGTCGGTCAGCTAACCGATGTCAGTATAATAGGACCAGTATCGGTCACTGTGAAAGTAAAGAGAAGATGTAAGAAGCTGCTGATTTGGGGTTAACAATGCTTAGTATACCCACCAAACTGTTCTGAAGTGATCACTGAAATAGTGTATGACAGAGAAACAAAACTAAAAACAAGCAAGATGCACAAGAAAATCAAGAGACTAACCCTAGGATTAGTTATAATTATTTTGGGTTTATGCCTTAGACGCAAGATGATGTCAATCCTAAACAAAGGACCTAAGGGATATGTCAAGTTTGTTTTGGCTTATAAGGTTACCTCAATTGGGCGGAGGAATATCGCGGAAAAGGGGGGATGTTTGAGCTGTTGTGTTGATTATGATGTGATTTGGTATGTGTTATGTAGTGAAAGTAAGATTAATTTCTTGTCAATACTGTGGATATCACCCCCACGTGTACGACCTGTTACTTAATCTACATTCACTAGAATTAAAAACAACAAGCAAGAATGTGATGCACGTGTTTTAAACCTAAATCAAAAATGATATTCGATGAAGCAAAGAAGATGAATTTCACTAATGCAAAGATGAGGAAGAAAGAAAAATTCTTTTACCAAAATGAAAAAATATCTTGTGAATATTTAGAAGAAGAAAATAGCAAGTATGCTCCCTATATGAAAGCAAGCAAGAAAGAAAGAAACCTGAGAAAGGGTCCCACCTGGCATGCCAAAATGTTTCACACAGAATGTTTTTGTTCTTAGAATAGAGTTGCTTCTATCCTTTCATTCTCTTGAGAAACAGATAAAGGTTAGGGCTAGGAGGAATGCCTGTTGAGTGTTGGGAGGGTGTGCACGTACCGTAGAGAGAGATCAGACCGATTGTGAAGAAATCCTTTTTGTTTGGGAAGGACTACCTGTGAATAAGAATGCAAGACCACCAGATTATAGTTAGACAATAAATGAGGGAACTACCTTGGGCCCAGGAAATATTAGACTCCCTTTCGAAGGTGGTCAGTTCCCCTTTTAATACGAATTAACACAAATGATAACAAAGAAGTTATTGTGAAATTACGATTTAGTTACCTCGTTAAAAAGCAATAGAGGAAAGGCTGGTTTTAGTTTGAGTCATAATGACTGATGCCGGTCACTGCATAACCGACTGTGGTTATAACACTGGTACCGATGGCTGATAACTGATATCGGTAGGGGCAGTGATTTAGGGGATTTCAATGAAGGTTGGCTGTAAGGCAGTTATGGTGTTTATAAGGTTGGTAAATGATTAGGGGTAGGCAATAGGGTGATGGAGAAGACTCAGAGAGTGTGGGAGCTGTTCTTGGGGCAATGTAGGGGTAGAGGAATGAAGGTTAGATGTAGTGTGCTATGGGGTAGTAGATCTAGGAGTGAGCTTATAATTACTATGAATCAGAAGTTCCAAAAATGGTATTTAAGAATGTACAAGTCACTACTTACTAGTTCTTGATGAAGATACAGGTCCAAGGATTGTGATGACAATGGCAAGGCTCAGGTGGAATGATTTGACAATCAAAAGTGAGCTATCTTCTCTCCCAATGCTTAGATGAGTGTCGCTGTGCTCTGGTTACTCAGTTGCAGTCTTGGGCTCGATGTCCTTCTCCATAAAAACTTATCTTTTCTTCACTTGTCTCTGTCTTGCTAAGTGAATTCCGGATCTTTCAAATGAATTCTGATCCCTTGTTTTTGGCTGGGGAAGGTCATTTACAGGGAACCAATGGCGGTTACGTAACCGACGGCGGTCGAGTAGGAACCGATGTCGGTTAAGTCAAAGTGGGCTATTTTTAGTAAAATAGCCAACTTTCCATCCTTTTATCCCGAGGGATTAGTTGTGGGCTTGGTCAAGTCATTATTAGGTTGGTTTTCGTGTGGGTGAGGAGTAATTAGTCAAGGGTGTGGATGTAGACCAAGTTATAGGTCTTAATTAGGTTAGTTTAAGGTTAGGGCTAGGTCATGATGAGGTGGAGAAATGAGGTGGCAGGTCTGGAGATGTGGATTTATTAGTTATAAGGTAATTAATAAATAGTTGTGTAAGGTTTAGGTGGTGAGGTTAGGTTGCGAAATGAGATGCGGGGCACAGGGTGTCGTAAGACACGAATTTGGTGTCTACACCCAGGTTAGCGACATTATTTTTTATAGGGAGACAATCATGATGACTTAGGGTATATGGGCATACTCGACTGACCTAAGTCGACCAAATGTGCCTAAGTACCTTCAGTCATAGAAAGCTACTTCCTATTTTAATCATGCTACTAACTTGACCTAGAGAGAAACTAAGTTCAAGGCTAGATGTGTGTAGATCTAGATGAAAAAATATGAAAGGGTGTTTCCACATGTCAATTACAACACTGTATCCTCGAGAATCCCCTTGTCTTCTTGAAGGTATAGTCATGTAGTTGGCGTGTGCCAAAATTTGATAGAACTACTTCAGCATGATATACATATCCCTTGGTGGTCTTTAACTCATAATTAAATTTGGATTAAGAATCAGATTGTAGCAACCTTGTAAAACCCTAATTCCAACATTCATTAAGTTCTTTGTCCATAATTAATCTGATAAAAATTAAGAACGTCATTAACTCATTATTGATTTTATGTTCTTTAACTCGACATAACAAGTAGTTATCTAAAAATAGGGCAGCACACATCAAACAGTTAATTTAATGTAATTTAGTTTTCCAAAGAAAGTGTATCATCCACCTAGGTTCGGCTAGAGTTTACTTCATAGAAAATGAATTAAAAAGATTAACGATTGTAATCACCATTCCTTTTATTTTTCATTCTTTTAAGAGAGGAAAAGTCTTCCTCTACATGATTTAGTGTTAGGGCTATCATACCCCTTTTTATCTTTCACAATTCATATAGTTTAATTATATGTCCATTACACATTCCATAATTATACTATAACTGTTTGGATAGAGAATGACATATTATGCAACTAGCAAGTTGCAACTTAGTAAGGGGAGATTAAACTATTCCCTTAATCTAACTTATTAAATAATAACATTAATAAGTATAAAATGGTTATAAAGAATATCAACAAGATAAATTCCACTTTCCTTCATAAAAAGTACAAGAGAATTCACACAACAATTTGGATTCAGCCTCCAAACCTTTCAATTCATCATGATAAAATATACACTTTACAAGACTATGCATTTCAAGCATACTGCATGTCAAACATCATTAAGATCATAAAAGAATACAACTTTTCTTTTTCAATATAACTCAAGAATGAATCGGAATTCTTAAAAAAAGAGCTAGAATTTACATTAGCCAACAAATCATAATTTTTTTTTCCTTATTTTATCACTTACGAAGTTCATCTGCAAAAATTGCTAGCACGGGTCAGTTCATTGAACTGAGCATGATAAGCACTAAGCATTAAAATGAAATGCATTCCACTAATTGTTCCATTAAAACAACTTTGCTTTAATGAAACAATTATTATATCATACCAATAAGCATAAGTAATAACAACCATAAAAGAAGTACAAATAATAAGTCTGAATTCACTTTTAAGAAAAGAGCATAATATAATCAACAACTGCATTATATCATATAAGAATTGACTCAATCAATTACTTATTTTAAGCAAACAACATATCTTGTCATTTAATTATTTCATAATTCTTTCTGAATTGAAATACATAATTTAACTTTACTATATATCAAAAAGAGTTACTTTCAAAACCAAAAACCATATTTTCATTTCACCAAGTTTCTAGAATAATGTACAGACAAATTCATTTCAGCATAGTACATATTTAGGATGATTCATCCTATAACTTAATTAAATAAGAAGAAGAATCAATATGAAATATCCACGATTCACCATTCATCTAAGAGATAGAAATCAGGTTCAAAAAGTACATAACTGAGTACCTACATAACTGTATCAGTCAAGTGAACTAATAAAATGATTCACCATGCAAGAGACAACAACTGTTAACAATAATCCCAAATCAGTCCAAGAAGGGAGAGAAACAAAATAGTTGTCACCTTACTTGCAACTCTTATGAAATATTCTACATTATAGGAGATATCAGTCAGTGGCCATACGTTGCATAAAACAAGGTAATCCTTATGAAAATATTATTTCTTACTCACGTCCATCTAGGAATAGATCATACTTACTATTGAGTACATGGAGAGAATTACCTCAGAAAACAATTTACTAATAATACATGACTTAGCTAGTCAAAATAGTCAGACAAGAATTGATTACGTTTTTCCCTTCTACAGGACAAGATCATATATACACTTCCCAAATCGACACGACAATTTATTCTATACAATTAGCCAAGAACAAGAAAGATCAAATGGGTACGGTTTGGTTTTCCCCTGTACCAAAAAGTTACAGTCCCAAAGTTTCTTAAACCTACTACTATTCCCATGAACTTTCCACATTCAACTAGTAACCAGTTAAATTAAACAACCACAAGGAAGTTTCTGGTTTTGAAGAGTGAGTTCACATTACTTCATCCAAGATCAAAAGGGAAGAAATCCAAACTCAAGAAGTCGAATAGGCCTAGGATGTTAAACACTCTACAAAATGGAAGAGAGTCGATCTACAGAGTAGTTCGAGAAAATGGAACTAAACTTCCCAAAAGTTTAAATGAAAATAAATAGAAAGGATCTGAACCTAGAATTCATTCACATTGTATTATCAATTGAATTCCAAATCCCATTTAAAACCCATAAGTTCTTTCACAAGTTCCAAAAGAGAGAGCATAAACCAAACACGAAGATTAAAGAAAACATTACTTATATTTTTCCTTACGAGCTCAAGCCATATCAATAACATCAATTACCATTACTACCTAGTTCATATACAAATAGAAATCTAGGACGCAAATAATGCCAAAATCCACATTCATCTATTCAACATTGTTTTAACACAAGTTCGAGTTCACACTATAGAGAAAAGTATACGGTATAGTCTCAAAGCAGAAGTATAAAAGCTAGGCAAAACAAGATACAGTTTACAAGATAATTCAAGTCCTTTCTCTTTTAAAAACCCAAAAATCCATTCAAATGTATCTGAAAGAAATAAATGAACCTAACACTAAGTATTAAGTGAAACAAATTTTCTACAATCCCCACGTATTTGAACTGTAACAGAAAGCCCAACTATAATAACTTTCACAGCTCTATCTTAGCACGTAAAGATCAAGGCAAAGAATTATAGTGTAGAGAAGGGTAATTGTTCCAGTCAAATTTCATACAAGTTGAAGTATGAAACACAACACTTCAAAATACTTTAAAAATCCATTATCGATTACTTTCAAAAGAGTTCTAATTCATACCGAAGGATAATTAAACAATATAGCCTCAAACCAAAGGTATTATATCCTCACAAACAAGATACAATTTCATACAAGGTCAAGCACCCATCTTTCAAAACAATCAAATACTTTTAGTTAAAAAAAGACGCAGGTTACCCAGAACAGAGGAAAACAAAATATCCTTACACGTTTTCACGCCAATTCATGTTCAAAGTAAATTGTATAGTCCAAGAAAGAAGTAAATATCTTCTTCAAACTCAAGGATGCATCAAAGAGAATATTTCAAAAGATACTACCAGTTCAAACTCAAATCAAAAACCATTTAATCAAGCTCTTTTTCAAGAATAAAGTCCCGAATGTGAGTTTTAAACTAAACAAAAAAGCCTCAAAAGTTCCATATGCATTTCACCATTGAACTTACTTAGAGAAAAACATTCAAAGACTAACATTATCATGCAATGGATTCATATCACAAAATCACAGAGATGCCATCAACATGAAACTAAACAACCAGAGCAAGACGAATAACCATATAACTCAAGAGAGTAGAGTTATTTTAATGAAACATTTGGACGAAAGCAAGAAATCTTAATGGGTAGAGCCTATCATGCCTGATAGTGCTTCTACCAATTCGAAGGATACTTCCAGCTGAGCTTCCAACTCTTCTTCTCCTCCAAGAAAGATCAACAACAAAACATCTCTTTCTCCAATGCATCATATACTTTCCTTGAATCAAAAATAGACCAGGGAAACCAAAAATAGCAACAAAGTGAAAATTGAACTATTGGTTCGAAGAAATAGATAGCTCCATGCAAAGCAAAAATTATAAAGCATGGAAGACCAAACAACCTCCAAAAAATCCTCCCTCATTGTTTCCAAGATGGTTTGCTCGCAAAAATCAAGATTCATTAATGCCATTACTCCATGATCTCCCACCTATTTCTCCTTTCCACCACCATCCAAAATTGGTGAATGCTATTTCAACTTTTGCATGCATTCCCAATTTTAATGATGATTGCACGTAAGCTTCCACTAAGTTTACATGTATCTGCCAAAACTGGTAGTACTTCCTATTAATTATAAAATTAAATCAAATAAATACCTTAAGAACTATCGCCAACTTGCCATACGACCCTTAGATCCCTTTCATTAGTTTAGGATAGATATCCTTAACTTAGGTTATGCCCTTAGGTTAGTTTAAAAAGTATTTACCTTAGGTTTATAAACATTGCCTTAAGTAATTTGCTAATTTAAGATAGGTCATAATTCATACCAATTTAGTAGTAGGTAATAGGTTAAGAGTGTACCTAGCATTACCTTAGGTTTTTCCCCATCTCAACATAGAACATGAAGTTTAGGATAGTTTGGCACCCATATAAGTAGACATAGCTAGGAAGTAGGTACATTTACCTTAGTTTAGAATACCGTTAGTATAGATATCATAGGTTTAGGACTTATATTCCCTTCATAGTCTTGAAGTAGGCCTTGTTCCACTTAGCAACGTTAAATGTCCTAAAGAGATCAATCCGAAAGATCCGAGAACAAATCATACAACAGAATGCAAGCACAATCTTACAAGATGATAAATAATTGTAAACACAAAAAATTTCAGTCCGTTATGTCTCTCAATCTTTGAATGTTAGTTTATCATTCAGACCAGGTAGGGAGATTTATTGGATAAATGGAATTGATCATAAGATGAGTCAGTTAATAGAGATAAGTTTACAACCATTATTACCAAATGTGAAAATAGATTCTTTGCAAGTAACTACATTGCAGCCTAACGAATCCAAGGGCAGAAATGGTTTATCCCTGGAAAGCATGATTTTCAACAAGCAAAAGAACACACTGTATCAAGCAAATCACATGTCAACACTTGCAATGCAAAAGAGAAATATAACAATTTTTCAAAGGTGTTACATACCTCTCTCCTAAAAAGAATCATCGTCCTGATGATTATCTTATTTTAACCATTTGCATTAAGAACAATCAATTTATTCACTTCCTTTTCATATGTTTGTAACAATATCATAATTTTAAAGTTCCAAAAATCAGCATTCACATATCTGTTTATTTAAAATAACTAGTTATCTGCCAAAAACTCGCAGAATTATTGCCATATAAAGATAAAATAACAAATTTTTATGAGTCATCAAAATCAATTCTATTCAAATAATTATGGAAAAATATTTTTTATATCTTCCAAGTTTTCCCAAGTTGCACTTTCTTCATTAAACTGGTCCCACTAGACCTTACATTGACTTATTTCATGATTTCTTAAATGCAACTGGCAAGTTTCTAGCACTCGTATGGGATTAACCACGATTATTCATGGGTCTTGGACCTGTAAGGAATTCTAATTCAACACATGTGATAAATCTTAAATGTATTTCTTAAGTAAATAAATATGGAAAACATCATGCATTCAAGACAAAGCTAAACAGTAAGCTACAGGGTTGATTACTTCAACTATTTCAAAAGGTCCCACGTAACAAGGTGATAACTTGGCAGCCTTGCCAAAATTTATAGAACTTTTTTTTGGTTTAACCTGAAGAAATAACTTCTCACCAAGTTCATATTCCTATCAACCCGCTTTAAATCAAAATAAATCTTTTTCCTATATGCTACTTCTTTCAAGAGTTCACGAATCATTTTAACATGCTGTTCCATTTCGGTAAGGATTTCAGGTCCTATTACCTCTCTATACTCAATGTTGTCCCAACTAACAGGGGTTCTACATTTTATTCTGTATAATTCTTCAAAAGGTGCCATCTTAAGAGAGGCATGATATGTGTTATTGTAAGCAAACTCAACTAGTGGAAGGTATTCTTCACACTTATACTACTGATCCATACAATACATTCATAACATATCCTCTTAAACTTGATTAACTCTTTTAGTCTATCCATCCGTTTCCAGATGATACATAGAATTGAAATTCATTTTAGTTCCTAGAGTTGCATTAAGTGTTTGCCAAAACCTTGAAGTCATTCTTAGATCTATATTAGATATGATTAATTTAGTTATTCCATGTAATATGAAAATATAATGCACAAACCTTTTTACCAAAACAGGAGAATCATCCTTAAACTAAGTTCTTAATGTTATAAGAGTAGAAATGTGCTTCCTACGACTTAGAGCATCAACTACTTTGTTTTCCTTACCTTTTATGTAATTTATGTAAAAATAATATTGAGACAAAAACTCTAACCATCTTCGTTGTCTTGTATTTAGATTTGGCTGAGTGAAAATATATTTCAGCCCAAGATGATCTATTTTTAATTCAAAAGGTTTACCAAGTAGATAATGCCTCTAAATTTGTAGTGCATGAACAATGGAAGCAAGCTCTAAATCATGAGGAGCATAATTCAACTCATTTAACTTTATTTTTCTACTTTCATAAGCTATGACATGATCATTTTGTACCAAAATACCTTTTTAGACCTTCCCCAGATGCATCTGTTATAACATTAAATTATCCATTAGGGTTTGGTACCACTAGAATAGGTGCTGATGTTAACTGATCCTTCAAAGTTATGAATGCAGATTCACATTTCTCATTCGAAACAAACTTCTTATTCTTTTTCTACAATTAAGTTATTGGTGCAGCCACTTTAGAAAAGTCTTTTACGAATTTTCTATAGTAACCAGCAAGACCCATGAAGCTTCTAACTTCATATACATTCTTTGGTGTAGTACACTTAGTTATAGCTACAATTTTAGAAGGATCTATGGAAATTCCATTCTTACTTATTACATGTCCCAAATAGTGCACTTTTGTGTCATAGAAATAACATTTAGATAACTTACCATATAACCGTCTCTTTCTCAAAATTTCCAAAACTATCTTTAAATGCTCATGGTGTTCCTCAATAATTTTAGAATATATGAGAATGTCGTCTAAGAATACAAGAAAAAATTTGTCCAAGTATTCTTAAAATATATTATTCATTTAATTCATAAACGTTGCAGGTGCATTTGTTAATCTAAAAGGTAAAACTGTGAACTCATAATGTCCATACCTTGTTCTAAAAGTTGTTTTATGAATGTCCTCATCCTTAATCTGTAATTGATGATATCTAGATCAAAGATCTATCTTAGAATATACTGATGCTCCACACATCTAATAAAATAGATCATCAATTCTAGGGAGTGGATATCTATTCTTGATTGTTGCTTTGTTTAACATTCTGTAATCAGTGCACAATCTAAGTGTTCCATCTTTTTTTTTCACAAAAATTACTGGTGCTCCCCAAGTTGAAACACTCGGTCTAATCAAACCTTTAGACATAATTTCTTGCAATTGTGCCTTAAACTCTACTAATTCTATAGTAGTCATTCGATATGGTGCCTTAGAAATAGGCTCGGTTCCAGGCTTGATTTCAATAGTGAATTCAAATTCCCTTTTGGGTGGAAGACCTGGTAACTCTTCTGGAAACACATCACTGTAGTTTTGTATAGAAGATATCATTCCATGACACCACTATTCTCCTTAGTAGTTTCTAAAATATTTACTACATATAAGGTAGAACCATTATTTTTGGGTTTTTTAAGTTGTATAGCTGATAGTTTCCTAATAGAAATATCACGCTTCACACCCTGAATCTCTATTGTTTTCTACAGGTGATCTAAACAGCTAATATGTTTTTCAAAATAGTCCACTTTTGCTTTATGTTCAGCTAACCAATTAATACCTATGATTAAATCATAAGACCCCAAAGGTGCAATGCAAAGATCAACTTCATTTGAAAACTAGGTAAGTCAAGGACTGCTCCAAAAAGACACATACTAACTGTATGAACAACATTGTTTCGATAATGTACAGTCCATGTTTTATCTTTGTTTCTAGCTTTTCTTTTTATTTTTGATGCTAATTTACTAGAAATAAAACATTCAGTATCTCTGGTATCAAAAAGAATAATTATAGGTATGCCAAATAACTTACCCATAACTTCTATGGGCGTGGCCTATTTTTAACCTGCTCGTCAGCTACTACAACGTGTATCTTGTACTACTAATTACGATCATCCTTTTTCAAAGGACATTGATATGCATAATTATATTTACCACAATTATAACATCATTATACAGGTCACTTTTTAGGCTCTGATTTATTTCTAGCCTTAGAGTTATCATTTTGACCTCCATAGGACTTTCGTTCGTTATTATTATTCTTGACAAAGTTGTTTCGTGCATTTCTAGCAAACTTACTTGTTGCTGTTTTCTTATTATTATCATCTAAAAACTTAATTTTCATTCTGAATTTCTTCCATGGTCCTTTCTTAGGTGCAAGAGATGATGAAGAGGAGTTGGGGAATTTCTTCCTCTTTATGAGCATAAATTTCCTTCAATTTCTATTCCTACCTTATGGATTTTTCAACAACCCCTTCCATCGTGGTTGGGCTGTGAACATCCACCTCTCCTCCTATAACGAGATTCAATCCCATGATGAATCCCTATAACATGAACTTCTCTTCAGTTTGATACTGAGGTACATACTTAAGGAGTTTAGTAAACTGCTCCCAATACTCAATTACAGTTATCTTTCCTTGAGCTAAGTTCTAGAATTCAATCATTTTCTGATCATAATAAAGTTGTCGTAGCCAATGTTGCCTAAAGTAACCTTTAAATTGATCCCAAGTGATATTAGTTTCATCAATATCCAACTCAGCCTTACGGCTGTCCCACCATGAAGATGCCTCATGGGAAAGCTAATATGCTCCCTATATTGCTTTTGTTTCTTCTAATAAATTCCTTATTGCAAAGTAATTCTCCATTTCGCTAAGCCAATTCTCATCTCCATCTCCTAATGTAGTGCCATCAAACTTGGGTGGACTTATCCTTTTTATATCATTAGTGAGTTCAGCTACCATCCTATCCTTTTTGTTTTCAGGCTAATCAGGTATGTTCACATTAATATTATCAACACCTAAATTGGCATTGTCCTCAAGAGGTGGCTGATTATTATTACCAACTTTTTCTTCCTCATTGTCCATTACTTGTTTAATTACAGCCAAACGATCCCTTGTGTCCAATAGGGAAGCAAGGATCTCATCAAGTTTTTAGGTAGTTGATGCTCCTTCCTTACGTGGAGGATTATTTACAACATTTCCTCTTGTTCTAATAATTTTTTGTTAACAAGAAAATTTAAGTTTTATCAGATTATGGACACAATAGGTCCAAGAGCTGTAACCTTCAGCATTGATACCAAGATGTAACATTCCCATTTTAAGACTTTAGAAACAAGAGAATTTGTTTTACACAATGTTATCCATTCTAAAGAAAACATCATTTAGAACACACATTCCATGCCAATCAATCTCATAATAGACAACCATATGCAACTATAAATGACTCGGTAAATTACCGTTCTCTCATTTCATGACTCGGTTACTAACCAATCTCTCATAGTTATCTCTAAGTATAGAATACTTTATGTATACTACATATACTTGGTTTTCCTACCATATTCTAGGTACTGAGAGATCAGTTTAAAGAACCTATATAAATATTTGTTACCAATATTCAGCTAACATCACGTTTCTTTAAACTAGGTGACATAGGACAACATAACCAACAGTTTGCAATACTTTGCCAAAGATTTCCAACATACTATTCATGTTACTATTCCTAGATGACATACTCATCAATTTAGAATACATCCTTCACCTCACTCTATAATTATCTAGAATGGTCTTTACTGACTTCAGTCAGTCCACTTGCCCAAGGTTTGACCCTAACCCAAGTTAGCGACATAATTTGTTACAGAGATATGCTCATGATGACTTAGGGTATATGGACATACTTGACCAAACTAAGTCGATCGAATGTGCTTAGGTACCCTGAGTCATAGAAAGCTACTTCCTATTCTAATCATGCTACTAACTTGACCTAGAGAGAAATTAAGTTCAAGTCTAGATGTGTGTAGATCTAGATGAACAAATACGAAAGGGTGTTGCCACATGTGAACTGCTTGAGAATCCCCTTGTCTTCTCAAAGGTATAGTCCTATAGTTGGCATGTGCCAATATTTGATAGAATTACTTCATCACGATATAGATACCACTTGGTGGTTATTAATTCATAATTAAATTTGGATTAAGATTCAGATTGCAACAACCTTACAAAACCCTAATTCCAACATTCATTAAGTTCTTTATCCATAATTAATCTGATTAATATTAAGAACTTCATTAACTCATGATTGTTTTTATGTTCATTAACTCTGCATAACAAGCAGTTATCAAAAATAGGGCAGCACACATCAAACGGATAATTTAATGTAATTTAGTTGTCTAAAAAAAGTGTATCATCCACCTAGGTTCAGCTAGAGTTTACTTCATAGAAAATGAAGTACAAAGATTAATGATCATAACCACCATTCCTTTTATTTTTCATTCTTTTGAGAGAGGAAGAGTCTTCCTCTATATGATTTAGTGTTAGGGCTATCATACCCGTGTTTATCTTTCACAATTCATATAGTTTAATTGTATGTCCATTACACATTTCATAATTATACTACAATTATTTAGGTAGAGAATGACATATTATGCAACTAGCAAGTTGTAGCTTAATAAGGGGAGATTGAATTATTCCCTTAATCCAACTTATTAAATGATAACAGTATTAAGTATAAAATGGTTACAAAGACTATCAACAAGATAAATTCCAATTTCCTTCATAAAAAGTATAAGAGAATTCACACAACAATTTGGAGTCAGTCTCTAAACCTTTCAATTCATCATGATAAAATATACACTTTAAAAGACTATACATTTTAGGCATACTGCATATCAAACAATATTAAGATCATAGAAGAATACAAATTTTCTTTTTCAATACAACTCAAGAATGAATCGGAATTCTTTACAAAAGAGCCATAATTTACATCAGAAAATACATCATAAATTTTTTTTCCTTTTTTTATCACTTACGAAGTCCATCTGCAAAAATTACTAGCATGAGTCAGTTCATTGAACTAAGCATGATAAGCACTAAGCATTAAAACAAAGTGCATTCCACTAATTGTTCCATGAAAACAACTCTTCTTTAATGAAACGATTATTATATCATATCAATAAGCATAAGTAATAACAACCATAAAATAAGTACAAATAATAAGTCTGAATTAGCTTTTAAGAAAAGAGCGTAATATAATCAACAACTACTACATTATATCATATAAGAATTGACCCAATCAATTATTTATTTAAAACAAACAACAGATCTTGTTATTTAATTATTTCTTAATTGAAATACAGAATTTAACTTTACTATGTAACAAAAAGAGTTACTTTCAGAACCAAAAACTTTATTTTCATTTTACCAAGTTTCTAGAATCATGTATAGACAAATTCATTTCAGCATAGTACATATTTAGGATGATTCATCCTACAACTTAAGTAAATATGAAGAAGAATCAATACGAACTATCCATGATTTACCATTCATATAAGAGATAGAAATTAGGTTCAGAAAGTAAATAACTGAGTACCTACATAACTATATCAGTTAAGTGAACTAATAAAATGATTCACCATGCAAGAGACAAAAACCATTAACAAGAATCCCAAACTAGTCTGAGAAGGGAGAGAAACAAAACAGTCATCACCTTACTTGCAACTCCTATGAAATATTGTACATTATAAGAGATATTAGTCAGTGGCCATACGTTTCATAAAACAAGGTAAGCCTTATGAAAATATTATTTCTTACTTGTGTCTGTCTAGGAATGGATCATATTTACTATTGAGTGCACAAAGAGAAGTCCCTCAGAAAACAATTTCCTAATAATACATGACTCAGCCAGTCAAAATAGTCAGACAAGAATTGATTATGTTTTTCCCTTCTACAAGACATGCTCAACTGTACACTTCCCGAATCGACATGATTATTGAGTCTATACAAATTATCCAAGAACAAGAAATATCAAATGGGGACGGTTTGGTTTTCCTCTGTACCAAAAAGTGACAGTCCCAAATTTTCCTGAACATACTACTATTCCCATGAACTTTCCACTGTCAATTAGTAACCAGTTAAATTAAACAACCACAAGAAAGTTTCCAGTTCTGAAGATTTATTTCACATAACTTCATCCAAGATCAAAATGGAAAAAATCTGAACTCAAGAAGTCGAATAGGCCTAGGATGATAAACACTCTACAACATGGAAGAGATTCGATCTACAGAGTAGTTCGAGCAAACGGAAATTAACTTCCCAAAATTTTAAAGGAAAATCAATAGAAAGTATCTGAACCTATAATTCATTCACATTGTATTATCAATTGAATTCCAAATTCCATTTAAAACCCAGAAGTTCTTTCGCAAGTTCCAAAAGAGAGAGCATAAACCAAAAGCAAAGATTAAAGAAAACATTACTTCTATTTTTCCTTACGAGCTCAAGCCGTATCAATAACATCAAATACTAGTACTACCCAGTTCATATACAAATAGAAATCTAGGATGTAAATAATTCCAATATCCACATTCATCTATTCAACATTGTTTTAACACAAGTTCGAGTTCATACTGTAGAGAAATGTATATAGTACAGTCCCGAAGTAGAAGTATAAAATCTAGGCAAAACAAGATACAATTTACAAGAGTATTCAAGTCCTTTCTCTTTTAAAAACTGAGAAATCCATTCAAATGGATCTGAAAGAGAATACAAAAACCTAACATTAAGTATTAAGTCAAACAAAGTTTCTACAATCCCCACATATTTGAACTGTAACAGAAATCCCAACTATAATAACTTTCACAGCTCCATCTTAGCACGTAAAGATCGATGTAGAGAAGTACAGTGTAGAGAAGGATAAGTAAACAATACAGTCTCAAACTAGAGGTACTATATCCTCACAAAAAATATATAGTTTCATACAAGGTCAAGTACCCATATTTTAAAACAATCAAAGACTTTAAGTGAATAAAAAAGAAGCGAGTTACCCATAATAGAGGAAAACAGAATATCCTTACACGTTTTCACGTCAGTTCATGTTCAAAGTAAACTATACAGTCCAAGATAGAAGTACTACATCTTAAAACTCAAGGATGTATGAAAAAAAATATTTCAAAATAGACTACTAGTTCAAACTCAACTAAAAAACCATTTACTCGAGCTCTTTTTCGAGTAGAAAGTCCCGAATGCGAGTTCAAAATAAAACACAAAATCCTCAAAAGTTCTATATGCATTTCACCATTGAACTTACTCAGAGAAAAACATTCAAATACTAACATTAGAATGCAATGGATTCATATCCAAAAATCACAGAGATGCCATCAACATGAACGTAAATAACTAGAGAAAGAAAAATAACCATATAACTCAAGAGAGTAAATTTATTTTAATGAAACATTTAGAGGAAAACAAGAAATCTTAATGGGTAGAGCTTATCATGCCTGATAGGGATTCTACCAATTTGAAGGAGACTTCTAACCGAGATTCCAACTCTTCTTCTCCTCCAAGAAAGATCAACAACAAAAAATCTCTTTCTCCAATGCGTTATATATTTTCCTTGAATCAAAAATAGACTAGGGAAACCAAAAATAGCCACAAAGTGAAAATCAAACTGATGGTTCGAAGAACTAGTTAGCTCCATACAAAGAAAAAATCACAAAGCATGCAAGATCCAAAAACCTCCAAAAAATCCTCCCTCATTGTTTCCAAGATGGTTTTCTTGCAAAAATCTAGATTCATTAATGCCATTACTCCCCAATCTCCTGCCTATGTCTCCTTGCCACCGCCATCCAAAATTGGCAAATGTTACTTCAACTTTTGCATGCATTTCCAATTTTAATGATGATTCCATGTAAGCTTCCACCAAGTTTACATGTTTCTACCAAAACTGGAAGTACTTCCTATTAATTTGAAAATCAAATCAAATAAATTCCTTATGAACTGTTACCAACTTTCCATACAACCCTTAGGTCCTGTTATCCAAAATAAGTCCATGCTTATTTTTGGCTAACTCCTTCTCCTTTTCCTTGGATGGAACTTAAATGAATTTTTGGTATGCTTCAGGGAATCAAAATTTTCTGGGTATGATTTCATCAGATAGGATTTTTCTTCTCCTTTCCAGAAAGGTAAAGAAGTCCTCCCTACTCCTTGTATTTTGCAAGTTATTTCCCGGTGGAGTTTGGAAGGGAAATTTTTCCTAGGGAAGCCCATGATCAATTAGAAAGTGCCATGTATCAAGTAGGAGTAGAGGTGTGGAGAGAAAATTGGCACTTACCCTTTTTGGCTAAAAACTCAAACTCATAAACTGGCCCGCGGACCCGCGGAGGAGGATGGAGAAAATTGGTTAAGGCCCTCGCAAGGAACCAGAGGGTACCACATGTCCTATCAGTGCGTCAGAAGGATTTTGGAAATTTTTGCAACGTGGTGAAAAGAACAAAGGTGAAAAATGAAACCACATTCCCGTTAAGGAACTAGAGGGTGCCACGTGTCTCGGAGCAGCGGGGCCACGGAGGAGTTTTGGAAAATTTCCCAATGTTACAAAAGGGGGCAGAATGTTATTTTGAAGGCCACATCCCATTAGCGAACCAGGTGATGCCACATGTCTCGGAGTAGTGGAGGTGTGAAGAGTTTATGGGAATTGTTTCAAAAGGGAAAATTTTAAAGTTTGACCCCACCGACCCTAATTTTGACTCTATTTTTACCAGTTTTTCCCTAAATCTTCAAAGGGCAATATCTTTCGAACCAGAGCTCAGTTTTTTGTGTTTTTGGTGTCATTGGAAAGATTTTGAAATTATCTACATAATGGGTTCCTCAATTTTTATTTTTGATGGAGATTAATGTGAGAAAAATGGGAAAAATTCTTTGGCATGCAAAAAATGTCGAAAATGACCCTAACCACCAAAATTAATGAAGTATGGGCCTCTATTTTTCTTTGCAAAGCAATGTACAATGAAGTATGGGATTTTTCATGGAAACCCATCACTTTGTATGATAATTAAATGGATCTATTAGTGGTTGGAGTTTCAGATCAATTTTCCCACTTTTTTTACCGTTCTTTCATTCTATTCGATGGTTAAAAAGCTAGATTTGTCTCATTTGTCAAAAAGTGGTACATGATTCTTCTCTACCTCTCCCTTATTTTCTTCCCTAGGGTTGAAAATGGAGTTTGAACCTCCTCCCCTAATCTGTAATAGTTTTTTTTCCTCTTACCAATGAAATGATGTTTTGTGCAAACTTCTGAGTAATATAAAAACATGTTTTGTGATTAATTTGTCCATCCTTACTCATTTTTGGTTGTTTCCTTCTTTCCTCTCTTCATTGTAGGAATTTGTGCATGTTTGGATGTTCATTATAGGTTTTGGAGTTGTGTTCATGGAGTTTTGGAACATGTTTTGTGTGAAATCCATCCTTGGTTTTGTGATGCACTTGTTCATCCTATCCATTACTCACCTCTCTTTGTTTCCACCGTAGTTTTGATAGATGATCAACATTTTCCTTCTTTGGTGTATCACCATTTAGTGTAGGCTTTCATTTTCTACACACACACACACACACACTCTCTCTCTCTCTCTCTCTCTCTCTCTCTCTCCTTGGTCCCTTGGAAGTTAGATTAGGTTTAGATTTAGTTTTCTTGCACTAGAAGAGCTTGTGGTAGGTAGTTTAGGAAGAGGAAACAACCTTCTCTGGAGAGCTTTCCCCATTTGCAAAGGTCCCACACTTTGGGAAAGCTCAATGTTGGGCATTCACACCAAATGACATTGCCTTAGAAAAGCAGATCTGAAGGTCATTTTAGGGGTGCTATGAATTTGCACTAACAAGTCCCTTTCATTAGTTTAGGATAGATATCCTTAACTTAGGTTATGACCTTAGGTTAGTTTAGAAAGTATTTACTTTAGGTTCATAAAAATTGCCTTAGGTAATTTTCCAACTTAAGATAGGTCATAATTCATACCAATTTAGTAGTAGGTAATAGGTTAAGAGTATACCTAGCATCACCTTAGGTTTTTCCCCATCCCAACATAGAACATGAAACTTAGGATAGATTACCACCCGTATAAGTAGTCATAGCTAGGAAGTAGGTACATTTACTTTAGTTTAGAATACCGTTAGGATATATCTCATAGTTTAGGACTTAGATTACCTTCATAGTCCTGAAGTAGGCCATGCATTAAATTCTTCGGTCCCGAGCAAGATAGATTGATTCAAGGCAAAAAATCATGTTTCTGGGGTCCCCTCGGCTTTTTTCTAACTCTCCTGTCCAAGAAGAAAAGAGAAAGTTCTAAAAAAGGGTGAAAAAGTTGCAAAAAACAAGCTTGGGGCAGAAAAAATCATGAAAATCGGCTAAGTCCTAGTCCTCGCAGCAGTTGGGACAGTTGGGACGTCGGGGCGCGAATCGGCCGAAAGGCCGCCAGGCGGTCCGTGCAGCAAAGGGACATCCGGGCCATGGGGACACGAAGGACGCGAAAGGGCAAACTGGCCGAAGGTAAAAACAAAATTGACTAACTGCTGTGCAGAACAGGCTGGGACATCTGGGCCGTGAGGACGCGAAGGACGCGAACCGCCCGGATCGGCTGGCGCAGGGAACTTTCGTCCGGGACAGTTGGGACAAAGGGACGCGTGGGACGCAGAAAGCCGGAAGAGCCGAGAGCCAATGAAAGCGTGCCACGTGTCTTCACCTCAAAGAGGGACAGGGAAGCCCGAATCGGGTGGATCGGAGGAATTTGTCCCAGACGGTTTGGGACATCCGGGCCAAAGGGACGCGAGGGACGCGAAAAGCCGGCAGGCCCGCGGACGAATCAGAACGGACACGTGTCCTAAGTGCATCAGTTCGCGGCATGGGGAGGAAAAATAGATTTTGGCTAATGTTTTGCAAGTTTCCAAAGGGAGAAGTTTGGAGCGTTGGCCCGAGCCAATAAAAAGAGGACACGTGTCCAATGGAGCAGGGAAGTGCGGAGCTCGGGGAACTTTGAATTTTTTGCAAAATTTCTTCGGCCAAAAACTAAAAAGTAAAAGGTCTTCCCCGCGCCCCTGTCAACCAATCAATGCATGCCACGTGTCCCAAGTGGCGGGGCACGGGGGAAAAAATGGAAAATTTTCCAAAGAGTTAAAAAGGTCAAAATTTCAAAGGAAAGCCCGCGGAAAGGTGGAGGAGAGAGAATTGCTCAGCGAACTAGCACCTGACACGTGGCATCTGACCGGCGGAGCGCGGAAATTTTTCAAAAAAATTTCCAAAATGCAAAAAGGTCAAAATTTAAAATTTTTTGCCCGACATCCGTTTTTTGGGCCGTTTTGCCCTAAAACTTCAGACCTTCATATCTTTTGATCCAGAGCTCAGATTTGCACGTTCTTCATATCATTGGAAAGCTTATGAAATTCTCTATAGGATTTCATGGTCAATTTTGAATTTTGGTTCAGTTTCAAGAGAGAAAATTCAAAAACAGCTCTGGTACGTGTCCATGGGCAGAAATGACCTTTCAGCGACCAAATTTAATGCAGGATGGGTCGCATTCTCCTCCAATTTGGTCAAAAATGACAGGGTATGGGTTTGTAAGGTCCCCCATGCCATTTTAATGCATTTTCAGTCAATGAGGAATGGGCTCCCATGTTTTGTACGTTTTCTCTCTCCTGGGCTCGACCCATGCAATGTAAAAGCCAGATTTGGCTCATTTCTTCAGTGGAACACTTTTTGGCATAGAAAACTTCTTCTTTCACCTCCAGCAAGTGATTGTTGCAAGAATCAGACCTCTTCAAAGATTGTAACAGGTTTTCTACCTCTCTGAGGTTGTAATGCAGTGGTTTTGACATTGGAAATGATAATGCAAGCTTTGTGAATGGGTTTCAGTCCTTTGTTTGTATTATTTGCTTCATTTCAGATCCTAAATTATATCTTATCAGCCTGTGTATGTTTTATGTTGCAATCTTTGGTTTGTGTCTATTTGCATGACAAAAATATTCACCACTCCTTTTGGTGCATCACCATCTTTAGTTAGTTTCAATTTTTGCATTTCTATCCCTGTCTCCTTGCAATTTAGAGTAGGATTAGGATCTGAACCTCTGTAGTTGTGCAAATATAGATCTAAATCAGAGGAGTTTGAGGAACCAGCCTCTAATCTGGAGATTCCTCTCTCAGTTTCACAAGTCCCACACTTGGAGAGAGGTTTCCATGTTGTGCAATCACACTGGATGCCTAAGACATCATTTAGAACCTTGATTTGCATCCAGGGGTGCTGTGATTTTGCACTAACAGTTTTGGCACGCCCGGTGGGACACTAGAGGTCTCATTTTTATTGCAGCAAAGTTGATGTGCATCTGCTGCAATTTTCTTGCTTGAAAAGAGCTATTATTTGCATATCTGGTGACTCCAAGGGGAAGAATCAACTGGTTTCAGCAGTGCAGGCCTGAAAACTCATGAGAAGAGTCACCACAAGGTCAAGAGTTGGAGAAGAAGAAGTGTTGTTTGAATACCTGCAATTATCTCCAAGAAGAAGGCAAAGAGGAAGAAGGATTCAAAGGTCTCCATCTCCACCAAACAGAACTCTCTCAACTCCTCCACCTGGTAGGCCTTTCATTCAGTCAACAAGGGTTTTAAGACCAATTAGAATGGCACAAAACAACCCCTATGTCAACTTCACAGGCAGCAGCCCACTTGCCCTCAATGCACAACATCCAATTCCTATTGCAGCCTTGAAGAACATTCCCTACTTCACTGGAGAAAATCAGACTACTCCAGGTGATCATGTTAAAGATATTGCTAACCTTTGTGCAATTCATGAAATCAATGAGATGCAAGTGGCTGTCAAGTTACTGGCATCTTCATTCAAGGGTAAAGCATTGCAATGGTTTAGGAGCCTTGGAGCTGGTTCTATCACAAATTGGAATCAGCTGTGTATAGCACTTCATGAGCAATTTGGAGAAAAGGGAGACAACTTGTCTCTTTTGGAGCAGCTGACAACCATCAAGAGAGCTCCCAATGAGCAGCTGACCGATTTCAACTTCAGATTTCAAAAGACTTGGGAGAGAATTCCAGTGGCAGTCAGGCCAACAGCAGAAGGTGCTTTTCTCTACTATCTCAAAGCTCTAAATTCTGATATTTCTATGTTGATTCAGTCCATGGGAGGCATAACTATCCCTATGGCTTATAGCATTGCCATTAGGGCTGAAAATTGTTTGATCCAAGCTGGCAAACTTGCCCCTAGACCTCCCATGCCATTGTTTCCAAGTTTAGAGAGTCCAAACACCAATCAAGCACCTAATTTGGCTCCTTCTCCCACTCCTAGAAATCAGAGTTCAAATGAAGCTTCCACTTCATCTCCAAGTGCCCCAAATGAGCTTCAAGAAGTCATGAAGCAATTGCAAAACCTAGGCAATGAGCTGGTTACTCTCAAAAGGCAGCAGGCCCAAGGTTTTAGACCTTCTTATCAACCCCAAGCTCAGCCTAATAGGCAGCCATACCAACCACAAAGGCCACCTAATCCAGTTGCAAATATGAATCAAACAAGGCCTCCTGCCAATAGACCATTTCAGCCCTATAATCCAAATGCCATATCTGCCTCTAAGGCATTGGTGCCAACACAAAACAACATTGCTCAGGAGTATGACTGGTGTTTTCCATGCAATGAGCCTCATAACCAATCCATGTGCTTCAATGGTGCTTTGAATCAAGCATTAATGGTGACAACTACTGGTGTGGAGGGTGAGGGCAGTCAAGGAAACAACCAACAACAAGAAACATTCCAACAGCAATCAGCCCCAAATGACACCACATTGGTAAATTGGCAAGCAGAGGATTTTTGTGGCATGAACCAGGTAGTTTCTCAAGGTGTTGCAGCCAACACAAGGTCAAAAAGGAGGAATTTGGGTGAAGAACAGCCATTAGCCCCAACCAATCCACAACCTTCCATGGCTCCACAAATGGTTGGCAAGCAAAATCCAATTTCAAATGCACAAGGGCAGCCAAGAACAGCCCCTAGGCCAACTCAAATACCAGTTGTTGCTGCCCACATGCAAGGAGTGAATGTGCAAACCAAGGGACAACAAAGAGATCCTTCATCACCATTCAGTATCATTGATCAGATGAAGAAGACAAATGTCAATATATCAATGTGGGAATCCCTATCTATCCCAGGCCAAAGAGATCTGCTGCAAGCTGCCATGAAGGACTGGCCAACTTCAATCAACAAGTTCAGATGCAAGACAAAGTGCTTACAAATGCTGCCCAGCCTGAGGGAAATCATGGAGGACAGCAAGGTAAAATGTTGAAGCCCCCTCCTTTCTATGTTTCATTGATCATTGGAAATCAGCTAGTGCACAATTGCATGATAGACTCCGGGGCAAGTAGCTCAGTAATGCCTAAACAAATAGCTGATCAGCTAGGGCTCCAGTATGAAACAACATCCAAAGGGGTAGTGCAGCTGGATGGGACAGCAGTAGCAACAGTTGGAGTGATTAGAAACTTGAGTCTTACCTTGCATGCATGTCCAAATGTTGTTGTTTTACAAGATGTATCAGTCATAGACCTTCCACCACTCTTTGCCCTATGCTTGTCAAGGGACTTCACAGCCAAGATTGGGGGATATTTGTCTGCTGATTGGTCACACATGCTGTTCAGAACGAGGTATGGAACTAAGGCTACAATCAGGTCTGAACCTATTGCAAACTTCCACATTGAGCCTTACACTCCAAGTCAGATTAATGCCAATTGCTCAGCATTTGATCAAGAAGATCACCCAAGCACTGATGAAGCTGACACTAAGGTTGGAAGCATCCCGGATCTAACTCTTGATGAATGGGCAAACAAGGTACATGCATTTGATCCTTATCAAGAAGTGGAAGAATCTGAGCTAGGGGTCTATTGCATACACGAAGAAAATCAGCCTATTCCTAGCATCACCAAGCCAAACCACAAAGATGACAATGAGGTATGGCAGCTGTTTTTTGATGGATCAAGGAGTAGACAAGGTGCAGGAGGTGGAGCTATGCTTGTTTCACCTCAAGGAGTAAAGTACTATTCAGCTTTTAGATTTCAGTTTGCATGCTCCAATAACACTGCTGAATATGAAGCCTTGGTGCAAGGGATGCATTGGGCAATCAAGAAGAAAATAAAGAACTTGCAAGTCTTTGGTGACAGTGAATTGATTGTAAATCAGGTCAAGGGACAGCATGCTGCCAAGAATGATCTACTCAGGTGCTACAAGAACAGGGTGTGGGACCTCATGGAAGATTTTGAGGGTTTTGGCATCAAATCCATTCCTAGGAAAGAGAATCAAGCTGCTGACAGGCTTGCAGCAGTAGGGGCAGCCTTTGACATTGTGGAAAGCATTCAACAAGACAAGGTACAGCCAAACATCCACGTGATTGTGAGGCCTTCAGTGCCAGATAACAATGTTAGTTGGCAAGTGTTTGAAAATGACCAGCAAATCATCCATTTCTTGCAAGAAGAAGCTGAGTTCTCAGCCAAGAATCAAGAAAAATTGGAACAGCAGTATGGTGACCAAGTGGTACAGCTGAGAACTAACAAGCTGCCCAAGGGACTTATCACTTTGGAGTCCATTTTTAACCCCAATGATCAGTTTAGAAAGGAGAAAGCAAACATTCAGGTCAAGAGAGAGGATTCAGTATCCATCTTGGTAGAAGAGAACAAACCATTGCAAATTGGAAGGATGACAACTGAACAAGAAAGGTATGAGTTCATACAGCTGTGTCAAGAGTTCCCTGACGTGTTTGCTTGGAGCTATGAAGACTTGAAAGGTTTCAATCCCAACTTAGCTCAGCATACCATCGAATTGGATCCAAATACTAAGCCTGTCAGGTAGAAACAAAGACCAGTCAATCCACACATGGAGCCTCTCATGAGGAAAGAATTGGACAAGCTGATTGAGTCAAGGATCATATTCCCAATCAAGCATTCTAGTTGGGTTGCCAACTTAGTTCCAGTCAGAAAGAAGAGTGGAGAGATCAGATTGTGTGTTGACTTCAGAGACTTGAATAGAGCCTCTCTCAAGGACCATTACCCACTCCCTTCCATGGAGAAAATCTTGCAAGTTGTGGCTGGCTCCGAGAGGTTTTCACTACTTGATGGCTACTCAGGCTACAATCAGATTATGGTGAAGGAAGAGGACCAGTTCAAGACAGCCTTCACAACCAAATGGGGAACTTTTGCATACAGGAAAATGCCATTTGGGCTGTCCAACGCTGGTGCTACCTTCCAAAGGGCAATGGACATGGCATTCAAAGGTTTGATTAACAATGTGGTGCTGATTTACCTTGATGATATCACTATTTTTTCCAAAAATGCAGCAGACCACCTCTCTCATTTGAGACAAGTCTTCACGAGGTGCAGGAGATTTGGAGTGTCTTTGAATCCTAAGAAGTGCATCTTTCTTGCACATGAAGGAAAGCTCCTTGGCCATATTGTCTCCAAAGAAGGATTAGCAATTGATCCAGAGAGGGTTGAAGCCATAAGAGCACTACCATTGCCAAGCCACAAGAAAGCCCTTCAGAGTTTCTTGGGAAGGATAAACTTTGTTCGGAGGTTTGTCCCAGATTTTGCAGCCCTTGTCAAGCCCATCACCAAAATGTTAAAGAAGAGCATGGCTTTCAAGTGGACAGCAGAAGGCAAGGAGAGTTTTGAAGCAATCAAAGAAGCCATCTCTCAAGCACCAACTCTCATCAACCCGGACTTCTCCAAGGATTTCATCCTCTATGCATTTGGAGGTAATGACACTATTTCTGCCATTTTGGTACAGCAGAACAAGGATAATGATGAGCAGCCAATTGCCTTCTTCAGCCGGAGCCTAGATGACTATGAGGTGAGGTACTCTTTTATTGAGAAGCATGTACTTGCAGTAATCAGAAGCTTGAAGAAATTCAAGCATTTAGTCTCAAACAACAAGGTCCAGTTGCTGGTCTCACATGCTGGGGTTAAGGACTTCCTCCTCAACAAGGATTTGAATGAGAAAAGGGCAGGTTGGATCACCCGTGTCATGGAGTATGACATTGAGATCAAGATCACCAAGCTGGTAAGAGGGAAAGGATTGTGTGAGCAGCTGGTTTTGGGGAAGCAAAAAGAAGTATGCAATGAAGAAGAGGCTGTTTTGACAGTCCAGGACAGCCATGAGCCAAGTGGCAATCAAGAAGAAGACAATGCTGCCCCCACTCCTTGCTGGACCCAAGGTATTATACACTTCCTAGGCACAGGCCTATGCCCTCCGGAGATGAACAAGACCCAAAGGAGACACTTCAGATTGCAGGCTGTCCCGTATGCCATTGTTGATGGAGTTTTGTTCAAGAAAGATGTGAATGGAGTGCTGCTGAGATGCATTAGCACAAATCAGATTCAAAGGGTGTTGGAAGAGTTCCATGGTGGACCAGCTGGTGGTCATTTTGCACCAAGAGTGACAGCTCTAAAAATCATGAAGGCTGGTTATTATTGGCCTAAAATCTTCAGTGATTGCTATGCATGGATCAAGAGGTGTAAGAATTGTGCATTCTTCACAGGAAAAGAGAGACTTGCTGCCCTTCCATTACATCCAATCTCAGTTGACCAGCCATTCATGCAATGGGGTTTGGACTTCATTGGAGTCATTAATCCCAATTCAAGCCAAGGGCACAAATGGATTTTGACAGCCACGGACTACTTCACCAGATGGACAGAAGCAGTAGCACTCAAAGAGGCAAATGAGTCTAGCATCTTAGACTTTTATGAGGGGATAACAACCAGATTTGGTGTACCTGCTACAATAATCTCTGATAATGCATTGGCATTCATTGGATCTAAGGTGACTGAGTGGGCTGTCAAGAACGGTATCTACCTAAGCACTTCATCAAACTATTACCCTCAAGGTAATGGCCAGGCCGAGTCTACAAACAAGAACTTGTTGAGGATCATTAGGAGGACTCTTGACGAGAATCAGAGGTCTTGGCATACCAAACTGAAATCAGCCTTATGGGCTGATAGGATAACTCCCAAAAGATCCACAGGTAACTCTCCATTCAAACTTGTCTATGGAAGAGAGGCAATCTTGCCCATGTCACTTGAGTTGCCAACATTGGAACTCATGAAGCAGCTGGAGTTGCTAGAGTTTGAGCCCATGGAGGTGAGGTATGCAGAGTTGATGGAGCTGCAAGAGATCAGAAATCAGGCATCCCAAGCAATGGAAAAGGATCAAGCTTTGATCAAGAAGACCTTTGATAGGAAGGCCAAGGATAGATCTTTTCAGGTTGGAGATCTAGTGTTGAAATGGGATGTGGATAGAGAAAAACCGGGAAGGCATTCAAAATTTGATGCCATTTGGAGTGGCCCATACATGGTCACGAAGTGCAAGAACAACAATGCTTTCCAATTGGCCCCATTGGATGGTGAAGAACTGCAGATTCCAGTAAATGGAATCTATCTCAAGCGTTGCTTCTAGAGGGAAATTCACTACCTTGTAAATATTAGATTAGATTTTCATTCCTCCAAGTGCTTGTGCACATTGTTTTGCTGTAGGTTAGTTTTGTTTTCCCTAAGTGCTTTGGCACAGCTTGCTGTCCATGGAGATGTTTTGCAGTCCTTGCTTCCATCAGGTGATATTCCATCTTCCTCCTTACACATTCTAAGTCAGTTGGGGTTCTAAACAGAATATTTGATGACTCCATGCCCAATGGACTGCTTCAGGCAACTGGTATCTTCTACCTAGCAGGCAGGTGACCCCGCTGAGTCACCAAATTGTTATCCAAAATTCACCCCCAGGGTAATTTTGATAACATGCATTAAATTCTTCGGTCCCGAGCAAGATAGATTGATTCAAGGCAAAAAATCATGTTTCTGGGGTCCCCTCGGCTTTTTTCTAACTCTCCTGTCCAAGAAGAAAAGAGCAAGTTCTAAAAAAGGGTGAAAAAGTTGCAAAAAACAAGCTTGGGGCAGAAAAAATCATGAAAATCGGCTAAGTCCTAGTCCAGGCAGCAGTTGGGACAGTTGGGACGTCGGGGCGCGAATCGGCCGAAAGGCCGCCAGGCGGTCCACGCAGCAAAGGGACATCCGGGCCGTGGGGACGCGCGGGACGCGAAAGGGCGAACCGGCCGAAGGTAAAAACAAAATTGACTAACTGCTGTGCAGAACAGGCTGGGACATCTGGGCCGTGAGGACGCGAAGGACGCGAACCACCCGGATCGGCCGCGAAGGGAACTTTCATCACTGGGACAGTTGGGACAAAGGGACGCGTGGGACGTGGAAAGCCGGAAGAGCCGAGAGCCAATGAAATGTGCCACGTGTCTTCGCCTCAAAGAGGGACAGGGAAGCCCGAATCAGGCGGATCGGAGGAATTTGTCCCAGACAGTTTGGGACATCCGAGCCAAAGGGACGCGGGGACGTGAAAAGCCGGCAGGCCCGCGGATGAATCAGAATAGGACACGTGTCCTAAGGGCTGGGGAGAAGGGAAAGGGGAGTTTTGGCTAAGTGTTTTGAGTTTCAAAGGGAGAAGTTTGGAGCGTTGGCCCGAGCCAATAGGAGAGGACACGTGTCCAATGGAGAAGGGAAGTGCGGAGCTCAGGAGGAACTTTGAAATTTTTTGTAAAAGTTCTTGGCCAAAAAACTAAAAGGTAAAGGATGACTTCCCCGCGCCCCTGTCAACCAATCAATGCATGCCACGTGTCCCAAGTGGCGGGGCGCGGGGAAAAAATGGAAATTTTTCCAAAAGTTATAAAAGGTCAAAATTTCAAGGAAAGCCCATGGGAAAGGTGGAGGAGAGAGAATTGCTCAGTGAATCAGCACCTGACACGTGGCATCCGACCAGGTGGAGCGTGGAAATTTTTCAAAAAAATTTCCAAAATGCAAAAAGGTCAAAATTTAAAATTTTTTTTGCCCGACATCCATTTTTTGGGCCGTTTTGCCCTAAAACTTCAGACCTTCATATCTTTTGATCCAGAGCTCAGATTTGCACGTTCTTTATATCATTGGAAAGCTTATGAAATTCTCTACATGATTCCATGGTCAATTTCTAATTTTGGTTTAGTTTCAAGAGAGAAAATTCAAAAAATGGCTCTGGTACGTGTCCATGGCCAGAAATGACATTTCAGCGACCAAATTTAATGCAGAATGGGTCGCATTCTCCTCCAATTCGGTCAAAAATGATAGGGTATGGGTTTGTAAGGTCCCCCATGCCATTTTAATGCATTTGCAGTCAATGAGGAATGGGCTCCCATGTTTTGTACATTTTCTCTCTCCTGGGCTCGACCCATGCAATGTAAAAGCCAGATTTGGCTCATTTCTAAAGGGGGAACACTTTTTGGCATAGCAAACTTCTTCTTTCACCTCCAGCAAGTGATTGTTGCAAGAATCAGACCTCTTCAAAGATTGTAACAGGTTTTCTACCTCTCTGAGGTTGTAATGCAGTGGTTTTGACATTGGAAATGATAATGCAAGCTTTGTGAATGGGTTTCAGTCCTTTGTTTGTATTATTTGCTTCATTTCAGATCCTAAATTATATCTTATCAGCCTGTGTATGTTTTATGTTGCAATCTTTGGTTTGTGTCTATTTGCATGACAAAAATATTCACCACTCCTTTTGGTGCATCACCATCTTTAGTTAGTTTCAATTTTTTGCATTTCTATCCCTGTCTCCTTGCAATTTAGAGTAGGATTAGGATCTGAACCTCTGTAGTTGTGCAAATATAGATCTAAATCAGAGGAGTTTGAGGAACCAGCCTCTAATCTGGAGATTCCTCTCTCAGTTTCACAAGTCCCACACTTGGAGAGAGGTTTCCATGTTGTGCAATCACACTGGATGCCTAAGACATCATTTAGAACCTCTTTATTAAAGGTAACCTTACTTTAGAAGGGTTTTAATACATGTTTAGCAAGTCATGGGAGTTGGGGGTATTTTAATTAATCAAAGGTGATTAATTAATAGGTAGGTGTAAGCTTATAGAAGCTAATTAGAGGAATATTAGTACGATTTAGGCTATTATAAGGGGATTAAATCAATTGAATATTGATTTATTGGTTAAATGGAAGGGAAAGCTAATTAATTAATAATAATTAATTAGTCTAGGTAGAAAGGGTGATTTATTAACGGAAAGTCGTTAATTAGGGCATTTTTTGGATAGGCAACTTAATTAATTAGCTTAGTGTAATTAATTAATGATGATATGAGGGAAAATGAGTGCTTTTGATGATATGTCATTGATTTGTGAGAAAGGGGATAAGTAACACAATTTAAGTATTTAAATTGCTTGGGCGTAATTATAGGTGTCTACATTTGCCCCTCTTTGGGGTGGTGTAAGTGATGCCACTTCAAAGATAGTAGACAGAAAATATTTTGAAGAGATAGAAGAAAAATTAGTAGGAGGGAGAGATGCCCCCTCGAGTGTCGATGGGGTGATAGAAGAACTCGATCGATGATCGAAAAAGATGAGAAGTAGGTAGAAGAATGTGGATGAGGCAGGATAACCTGAGGAGAGGGAGAATTAGGGGTGAAAGGGAAGTGGTGCAGAAGAAATATGGATGAGGGGAGAGAAGAGCTTAACCTCTAGCCACTTATTTGTTTGGAACAAATTTTATGTCATCATATTGCCATAGGAATTACATCATCGGTCCTTATGAAAAATATAAGCATACGAAAAAGGTAGAATGACATGAAAAACCATACTACGAACAATTGTCCATTGCTGAAAGTACCAACTCCACGCAACATACAATAATGCAATGCAATACAAGAAGGAAACAAGCTCATATAACAGGGAAAACAAGTACGAACACACATATCTAACCCAACAATGGTCAAGATAGTTGTAAAAATGTTTTGTTATCAGTGCTGAAGAGATCCACAAGTTCGTGATTGACGACAAGGGTTAAAAATGATGCCCCAAGAAAGGATACATGTAAGGGGAAATGAAAATGGACACAGGGTCCATGAAAAGCATTTGTGCGCAACGAAACAGCACCAGGCAACCAAAAGTGCCCCAGAGTCCAGACGAAGCAAGCAACTAGCTTTTGTGAATGGTTGTGAATCTAGTGATCCACGAGTCGTATTAATTGGGGAAGATGTGAGACAAACCAACAGGATATGGAGAAAATACCATGCGCAAGACACAAGTTTCAGCCGTAAGAAGCAAGTTACCATTTTGTAGGGTGTTTAACTTTTTAGGAATTTTTTGAAAATTTTTGCCTTGTTTTTAGATTTTTTTGATATATATATATATATTGTTTTTGTTGTTTTCTTGAAACAATGTTCTATTGTTTTTGTGTTTTTCTCGAAACAATGTTCTATTGTTTTTGTGTTGTCTGAAACAATTTTCTATTGTTTTTACGTTTTCTCAAACAATTTTCGATTGTTTTTGTGTTTTTAACAGTTTTTCAAAGCTATGTGCAGGTAACCAAGAAAGCATGGATGCCCCCAGCATTAGGTGGGGAATATATAAGGGTAGAAGCCACGCGCTTATGAACAAGAAGGTGAAGTCATTGAGTTGCCCCTAGGGTAAGATGGGAAATAACGAAAGACCACGTCCATTACAGACGAATAGAAGAAGGAAAATCCAGATCAAGGTTGGACTAGATGGTGTGCACAAGGAAACTCGAAGGTAGAACCAGGTCTAGGACAAAGACAACTACCCTTCTAATATAGAATGCTTGTGAACAACGAATCCTCCTGAGGTGCCGGAAACCAGTTTTCACCCAAGGACTTGTCCAAAGTGCCACAATTGCGTGGTTTTCACTAGTGGATGACATGTTTTCTCTTTTTCTTTTTTCTTTTTTCTTTTTTTTGATTTTTTTTTTGTTTTGATTTTTTTATATTTTTTTGTGATTTTTATGACTTTCTTGTGCCATGTTTAGGCATAAAACCTCTTAAGATGCATGGCATTCATGGGCTCCCAGAGCTCATCACCATTGGGGTGAGCTAACTTGTATGCCCCTGTGCCATACTTGGCAACTATGACATAGGGTCCTAACCAGTGTGGTTTGAACTTCCCTTTCTTTTCTCGCTCTGCTCTGGTGTTGAACTGGTTCTCCTTCATAACTAAATCACCCACCTCAAACTGGTGAGAGATGATTCTCTTGTTGTAGTTGCAGGAGATTATGTGTTGATATACTTTCAGGTGATTAAGAGCGCGAATGCGCCTCTCATCCAGGAGCTCTAACTCAGCCAATCTTCATCCTTATCCAAATAGTCCCGAAGAGAAATTCGTAGGGATGGGAGTTCAATCTCTAAAGGGATGATAGATTCTATCCCGAACATGAGGGAATATGGCGTCGCACCTGTAGGAGTGTGAATTGATGTTCGGTAGACCCAGAGGGCTGGGTGGATTTGTAGGTGCCAGTTTCGACCAGTTTTTCTAACCATCTTCTCCATTATCCTTACCAAAGTCTTGTTTGTTACCTCAGCTTGTCCATTACCCTGAGGGTAATATGGCGTGGACCATTTCAATCTGATTTGGAACTGTTGGCAAAGACCTTTCACAGTTTTGTTCTTAAATGACTTCCCATTATCTGTGACAATGGCTGCAGGGATACCATATCGGCAAATAATGTGATTCATGATGAATTTAGAAATCTGTGCTCTTGTGACATAGGTTAAAGGGACAGCCTCCATCCATTTTGTAAAGTATTCTATAGCTGTGATGATATGTGTATGACCATCAGATGAGGTAGGAGTAAGCTTCCCTATAAGATTAAGTCCCCACTTGGAGAATGGCCACGGGGTACTGATTGGTTGCAATGGTTGCGATGGAGCATGAATGGAATTTCCATACTTTTGGCATAGCCCACATTTTCTAACATAATTACGACAATCAGTTTCCATGGTGGGCCAATAGTAACCTACTCTTAACAGTTTCTTAGCCAAGACCATTCCGTTTGTATGTGCTCCGCATACTCCTTTGTGTACTTCTTTAATTGCCTGGATTGACTCCGGCACATCCAGACAACGTAATAGATTCCCATCGTAGCCACGATGATAAAGTGTACCTCCTAACAGGGTGTAACGGGCTATCTGGCGAATAAGGCTCTACTTTTCAGAGTGGGAGATTTCGGGAGGGAATGTACTGTCCTTAAGATAGGTGAAAATGGGTTCATACCATGGTGAATGGGGACCAACAACCACACAAGCCAAGCAAGATTCTGGCATGTAATACGTGGGCTGGCATAGATTTTCTACGAGGAATGGCATATCATTGTTCCCTGGCGGAATACGAAGCATATATCCCACCGTTGCCATAGCATCTTCTGATCTATTATGTGCTCTTGGGATTTGCTCAAAGGTAATGCACACAAAACACTCCTTCAGAGTTTCCACCAACTTCTTATAAGGTATGAGCTTGTCATTCTTAACTTTATACTCATCATTAACCTATTTGATGATTAGCTGTGAATCACCTATAACCTTCACATGTTGAATATTCCACTTGATGGCTAGCTTCATCCCTGCAATGAGTGCTTCATATTCTGTAATGTTGTTCATGCAAGGGAAGGCCAGGTGGAAATCCTGTTGTATAGGATCACCTGAAGGAGTAATAAGGACCACTCCTGCACCTGAACCATGAAACATAAAAGATCCATCAAAATGTATCTGCCATACGACAGATTCTTCAATGTAGAGCAAAGATGCATTTGGCAAATCCAGACTCAAAGGTTCTGTGCTTTACAAAGGTGCTTCCGCTAGCTGGTCAGCAAGTACTTGTCCTTTAATTGATTTTTGATGGACAAATTCTATATCAAACTCACTGAGTAGAATGATCCAATTAGCCATTCTACCTGTGAGGGCGGGTTTGGACAAAAAACACTTGAGTGGGTTGACCTTGGATATGAGCTTGGTCTTAGTATTTAGCAGGTAATGGCGAAGTTTCTGAAAGGTAAAAACAACAGCCAAGCAAGCCTTCTCAATTTGAGGATAATTACGTTCATAGGCGATGAGGGTGTGACTCAAATAGTACACTGCTTTCTCTTTATGGCTAAGGTCATATTGGGCGAGCAGTGCACCAATAGCATATTGCGTAGCAGAAATATAGAGCAAAAGTGGTTCTCCCAGAGTGGGAGGCATGAGGACAGGTGGATTAGCCAGGTACTGTTTAAGCAAAGCAAAGGCTTGTTGTTGCTCAGGTCCCCAAATGAAAGTGGTGTCCTTCTTAAGCAAATGAGTGAATGAGTGACATTTATCTGTAAGCTGGGAGATAAAGCGGCGAATGGCTTGAATTTTCCCTTGCAAGCTACGCAGTTGCTTGATATTCTCAGGTGGAGGCATTTCTGTGATGGCAGATACTTTAGCAGGGTCTACCTCAATACCTCATCTTGACACGATGAAGCCTAATAGTTTCCCAGATAGCACACCAAAGACACACTTCTTTGGATTTAGCTTGAATTTGTATTCACGTAGGCGTTCAAAGATACGCCACAAAATGATAGGATGTTCCTCTCTTGTTTTGGACTTTCCTAGGATGTCGTCTACATAGTCTTCCATGATGTCATGAATCATATCATGAAATATTACTGTCATGGCCCATTGATAAGTTGCTCCCGCATTCTTAAGGCCAAATGGCATCACCTGATAACAGAAGGTGCCCCAAGGAGTTGTGAAAGCTGTTTTGTGTTGGTCTTCCTCAGCGATCTTAATTTGATTATAACCCGAAAAGCCATCCATAAGTGATAGCATTTCATACCCTGTGCTTGAGTCAACAATCATGTCAATGTTCAGCAATGGAAAGTCACCTTTAGGGAAAGCTTTATTGATGTCCCTAAAATCTGTGCAAATTCGGATACCAATAGGTTTCTTCTGGACAGGAACAATGTTCAATATCCATTCAGAATAATCAATTGGCCTGATGAATCTTGCTGCAAGCAACCTTTCCAACTCTTCTTTAACTAACAAGGCCACTCTTGGGTGCATCTTTCGAAGCTTCTATTTGATAGGCTTAGCATCTGTGTGCACAACCAAGTTATGCACGACCAAAGTTGGATCTAAGTCGAGCATGTCTTTGTAAGACCATGCGAACACATCAATAAACTCTTGCAGTAGCATAGTGAACGTCTTTTGTTCTCTGGCTGAGAGTGATGCTCCCAATTTTACTATCTTGGGATCTTCTTCAGTACCAATATTAACATCAATGGTTTCTTCAACTAACAATTTTGATAAATCCTCCATACGCATGGGATTGGGAGGTAGGTTGAGATCTTCATCCAAGGATGTTTCTACGAGATTTTCATCCTTGGCGTGGTCACTTTGTTTGTCCTTTGATTTTCTTATTTATTTGTCAGCCAGTGCCTCAAAGAGGTTTTCACTGTGTGACTTGGACTTTGATTTTTACCGAGGCTTTTCTTTAGAACTCTTTCCCTCGCTTTTCTTTAAATTTTGCTAACCATGAAGTTCAGCCTCCTCGCCGAAGTAGGCGTAGGTGTCTAAGTCAATAAAGAAACCCTTCTTGTGATCTCCAATGGGAATTGTATCCCTTATGCCCATGAACTCTGCAATAGCCTTGTCATTCTCAAATAAATCTAGTGGCATGTGACGTTGTTGGTCCCATTCAACAAGGGAAGGGTACACAAGGTCAAGGGTTGGTTCGGTGGGGGTTATGGTCAGGACAACGTTATTCATGAAAAGGTTCGTGGAGGCCAGATCCTCATATTGGCTACAACAGGAATCCGTATCGCTGTCTAGATAATTAGAGCCCTCCTCATGCTATGAACAGGTCGCATCTTGATCGTTAGGGTGTGCCCCATAAGGGCGAATCCCGATGCCATATCTTTCAGTTTTGAAATGGGGGAGAGGGATTGATTCCCTTTGTCCTTGTTCATTCTTACCACATCCTAGGCCTTTGTAGCCCATGGAGTACATCATTCTGCTAGATTTTTCATATTCCGGGGTTTGATAACAAGATGGCTGAGTGTCCTCAGGGACCCAAGTAGTAGGTGGATCAATTAATTTATCCTTAGCTAACAAGCCTCCAGGTAGGAATGACCCAATAGTGTGTTCCTCTCTAGGTCTCCTGAAGTGGTAGTTGGGTCGACCTCTAGTCTTGGGTGACAAGGAGAGGTCAGAAACCAAGAGTGCTTGTTGTACATTATACTCCCCATAGCCATATTCTAGAATTTTCATCTCCCATGAATCAAATGGAGATGTGGAAGTGGACGCCCCATGAGCGTAAGAACGAAGAGAATTTGAATCTACTCGAGATTCCATGGCCTTAGAATGAAGAGGGACAACTATATCTGTGGAGGGATATGCATATGTACCCTTTCGTGCAAAGCTATTAAGAGCTCTAAAATGAGCAAAGGGCTCTGAATCTCCTGGTATTATAATCGTATGTCCCTCATGCTTCAGCTTGATGCATTGATGAAATGTTGATGGCACGGCCTGCATGGCATGAATCCATGGTCAGCCTAGAAGCATATTATATGGAAGTTCCAAGTCTAGGACGTGAAACTTTGTCTGATGGCAAGTGGGGCCCACCTCCATTGGTAGTGTAATGGTGCCTGCTGACTCTCTTTCCGCGTTGTCGTATGCGGTGATAGTGATGATATGGGACTCAAGATCTTCTTCCGTATGTCCCAATTGTTTGACTAATTTAAGCGTGCAGATGTTCAATCCAGATCTGTTATCCACAAGCACCCATTTGATTTTCCTGTGGGTAACAACTACCTCAATGTATAAGGGAAGATTATGTGTAGGATTCTCAGTAGGGAACTCCCTATGGTTGAAAGTGAGCTGCTCACTGGGTGCAATATTTTCCACCGTGGCTTGAAGGTATACAGGATCGACTTCTAAAGGCACTCCCGACCCCTGAAGAGTTTGATACAAAATGTCCTTATGCACATTGGATATCTTGAGAAGATCTAAGATCGAGATCTTAGCAGGTGTCTTCTCAAGTTGTTCTAAAAGGTTATATTTACCAGTTTGCGGGGTCAATAGAGAGGGTTCTGGAATCACGAGGCGGGCACGCCTTGTTACCGCAGCGCAATCCTTTCCCTTGATTTGGATGGTATTGACATGATCAGCAGGGGAGTGAATACATCCGATAAGTGAATTGTAATGATTGTTATCTCTCTTGGTATGTAAGTAGTTTGTGGCTTTATAGGTTTGGGATGAATCTCCCTGATCCGGTTTTGCCTTTTCTGACTTATCATGCTTGGGGAATGGTTCCTTATAAATCCCCATTTTCTCGTTAGGTGTTTTCATGTGGCTAGGGTTATCCACCTCTATCTCCCCATTGTCAATGAGGTCTTGAATATAGTGGTGAAGTCGCAAACATTTTTCTGTTTTATGACCTTTAACGTGATGAATTTCGTAGTATTCATGCTTCTTATACCATGAAGGTTTAGGAGCGTTGTCATTGAACAGTTGTGTTGTAGGATAGGTCATCATGTGGGCTGCATCCAACTGTTTTAGTATGACAGACAATGGTTCATTGAGGGAGGTGAATGTTCATCGCTTTGGTGGTGGTTGAATTGGGCCCTTTGTCAGTTTAAAAGGTTGACTGGTTTGGACCGTTTGAACACGTTTGGAATCAGTGATTCTGTCTCCCACCACGTTGTTGTTTTTGTTAAAGATCTTTAGCTTTTCAGCGGGTTTGACACTTTTGTTGTCTTTAGATTGGGTTTTGAGGGTACCTTTGGCAATGAGAGCCTTTTCTATTTGAATCCCTTTCTCGATAACCTCCTCAAAGGTGCAAAAACAATGCATTTGGAGGTGGAAAGCTATATCTGGGTTGAGATTAGGGACGAAAATACTGACTAGCTGCTTCTCAGGGAAAGCGCAAGGGAAGTGACTAGCTATCCCTCTCCATCATTGGAGGAAGCTGGCGAAGGTCTCATTTGGGCATTGTTTTGTGCCACACAAGTCTGTCATGGTGACGTCACTCTCTATGTTATATGAGAAATGACGCACGAATCTTTCCGCCAATTCTGGCCAGGTGAAAATTGATCCTCATGGCAAGCGTGTAAACCATTCTAATGCTTGACCTCCGAGACTCTTAGGAAAAATTCTGATGAGGTAATTATCACTATAAGACACCTCTTGACATGCCATGTATAAATCTTTAACATGATCCCTTGGGTCTCCCTTTCCTTTGTATTTGTCGAACTTTGGCATATCAAATTTCTTTGGAAAGGGTTGAAGGGTCATTGTTTGTCAAAAGGATAGGGGCATAGTTCTTCGTATTGGTATTTCCTAATACTCCCTATATTGCTTTCTTGTATGCTCGTAAGTGTTGCTTCATAGATTGTACTTCTTGTGCGAGCAATTGTTCTTTAGTGGGAGAAGCGGGGATGTGTACATGATGATACCCTGTGTCTTCTTCTCCTTGGTTTTCTCGATGGAGTTCATGGATCCTAAACTTAGGCTTTGACTTTTGAACGTTCTTGTTTGTGTCTTTTTGTACTTGGAAAGTAAGCAAAGCTAGTTGTCGGCTTAAGTTATTGAGTTGTTGTTGGATTGTGACTTGGTTTGTGTCTTCTTCTTCTAAAGGTTCCTCCTCTTCGTATTGTGGAGGTTCTTCCCCTGTCTACATGTTCTATCTATGTTTCTTCATGGCACTTGATGAAGGGGTATTCTATGCCCTACCACTTTATCATTTTCTGTGTAAGAAGTGGAAGCATGCCCGCCTGTTAAAATATCTTCCATATTGATAAGGGGGGTGTTCCTCCTTAGTAGTGTCATTTGTAGGTAATATTGGTTCATTCTCGGTGGACATTTGGCCCCTAATTCCATGACCCGTGTTTTGCCTTGTTGATTCATGCTTGGGGAAATGGTTCCTATAAATCACCCATTTTCTCGTTAGTGGTGTTTTCTGTTGATGTGGCTAGGGTCATCCAATCTATTCCCCATTGTCAATGAGGTCTGAATATATGGTTGAAAGTCGCAAACATTTTTCTGTTTTTAAGCCTTTAACGTGATGAATTCGTAGTATTCATGCTTCTATACCATGAAGGTTTAGGCGCGTTGTCATTGAACATTGTGTTGTAGGAAAGGTCATAAGTGGGACTGCATCCAAACTGTTTTGTATGACAGACAATGGTCATGAGGGGTGAAGTTCATCGCTTGGTGGGGGTTGGAATTGGGCCCTTTGTCAGTTTAAAAGGTTGACTGGTTTGGGACGTTGAACACGTTGGAATCCGTGATTCTGTCTCCACAACGTTGTTGTTCTTGTAAAGCTTAGTTAGCTTTTCAGCGGGTTTTGACACTTTTGTTTGTCTTTAGATGGTTTGAGGCGGGTTTTGAGGGTTTACCTTGACCTTGGCATGAGAGCCTTTTCTATTTGAATCCCTTTCCGATAACTCCTCAAAGGTTGCAAAAAAAAACAATGCATTTGGAGGTGAAAGCTATATCTGGGTGAGATAGGGAGGCAATTTTAATACTGGACTAGCTGCTTATCAGGGGAAACGAAAGGAAGCAGTGACTAGCTATCCTCCCATCATTGGAGGAAGCTGGGCGAATGGGGTACTCATTGGGCATTGTTGGTGCCACAAAACAAGTCTGTCATGGCATGGGTGACGTCACTCTATATGTTATATGAGAAATGACGCACGAATCTTTCCGCCAATTCGGCAGGTGGAAAATTGATCTCATGGCAAGCGTGTAGTAAACCATTTAATGCTTGAACCTACGAGACTTCTTAGGAAAAATTCTGAGAGGGAATCATCACTAGAAGACCCCACCTTTGGACCTGCATGTATAACTTTTAACATGAGCCCTTGGGTTCCCGTTCCTTTGTATTTGTCGAACTTTGGCATATCAAATTTCTTGAAGGTTGAAAGGGTATTGTTTTGTCAAAAGGGGATAGGGGCATAGTTCTTCGTATTGAGTTCCTAATACTCCCTATATGTTTCTTGTATGCTCGGTAAGTGTTGCTTCATAGATGTATTCTTGTGCGAGCAATTGTTCTTTAGTGGGGAAGCCGGGAGTGTACATGATGATTACCTGGGTCTTCTTCTCCTTGGTTTTCTCGTGGAGTTCATGGATCCTAACACTTAGGCTTTCTTCTTTGAACGTTCTGTTGGTCTTTTTGTATTGAAAAGTAAGCAAAGCTAGGGTTGTCGGCTTCTTAAGTTTATTGGTTGTGTTGGATTGTGACTGGTTGTGCTTCTTCTTCTAAAAGGTTCCTCCTCTTCGTATTGTGGAGGTTTTCCCGTTGTTCATGTTCATCTTGTTTCTTCATGGCCACTTTGATGGAGGGGTATTCTATGCCCTACCACTTTATCATTTTCTGTTTGTATGTAAGAAGTGGCCGCTGCCCGCCTGTTAAATATCTTCCATATTGATAAGGGGGTTGTGTTCCTCCCTAGTAGTGTCATTTGTAGGTAATATTGGTTCATTCTCGGTGGGACAATTGGCCCCTAATTCCAGACCCGTGCTTAAACTCTTCTTTAATTTTTAAGGAGAAAATCATTAGTAGAGAGTGGGGAGCAAAAATCCACATTCTGCATGTGGTGATTCTAATTCGTTTCCACTATGGTCGACCATTTCTTCTATTTTGTTTTCTGGCAGAAAATAGTGGTCTAGATCATGTCCAATAAATGGGTTGACCCTTGTCTGTTAGAGGTTTTCCCAAGCTTGCGCCTGTTTTCCTCATATGTTTGTTTCTTTAAACCTAGACGTGTCTTGGGAGCCATGTTTTCGTGATAAATTTCACTAAGGTAAGTATAGATTTGTTCCAAAATTCAATTCTACCCCTAGGTGAAACACAGATGTACTGTTAAGAGAAATTAATAGTGTGAGAATACCACTGTATACAGTGATAAAGTCACCAATGAAACATCGTTTGGTACCAAAACCTAATCAATGAAATACTTCCTAGACTTATGTTCAAAGTAATTTGTGATCCAGATGATTAACAAGATGTCTCCACTTATGCCAGTTCAAAGGAATGAACAAGATGTAAGTAAATACATGAAGTTAAATGCGATCTCCCAATCAAGATATACGATGAGCAAGCTCAAGTCTGATTAAGACCTATATCTCAAAAAAGTGCCAATTACGATTTGTGAATGACACAACAATATCATCAAGATATGTTAACCCACTGCAAGAAAATGGAGTATTGATATCGAGGTGTTATTGATATAACACGCACAAATGGTAGTTCCTAACACCTTTTGAAATCGAGGTAATAATAAAACTGAACAAAAAAAAGCTCAAAGTATAGCTAGGAATAGTTAAGAATGTGTGCAGCGTAACCATACAATATAGGTATTTATGTCGAGTTTACAAGAAACAAGATGTAAATATCGAAATTGTAATGATACGAGACAAACAAACTAACTCCTCTATGGAAGTCCGCAGTGATGAACCACGCCTAACTATAATGATGATCTTGACATGGGTATCAAGATCACAATGGCTACGAAATGATGTGAAAACACCTCTACTCACTTTAGACGTTTAACTAACCCAGCCGCAAACATGGATGGGCGTAAATGGACATAAAAGTGAGAGAAACAGTTGAATGGAAACACAAAGGTAATCACACCTCTTTTTAATCAAAAAAGTGTCAAAAGAATAGTGAAGGAAATAAATCAAGAAAAAATGACCAAAAAATGCTAGTCTTACTTCGGCAGAGTTTCGCCTCGCCCTAAGGCAAGTAAAAACTAGGCGAAAGTAATACGTCACACATTTCTCAAAAATAAAGGTTCACAACTCAACACTGTTTTAAAGGTGGTCAAAGTGGGCTCCTGGCCAAAGTATATTCTCCGAGGTGGTTCTCTCACCCTCGTGTTACAAAGTTGCCACGAGTGAGCGTGATTTGACCCCAAAAAGTCACACTGACTAGTTTGGGAGTATCTCAGCTTTACTTATACCCCCTTCAGAACAGTAGGCACCTAGGGCATCTACGTGTACTATCACTGGGGTCGCCACAATGGACAACCTGTAACTCTATGTCACAAAGGAATCACTAGTCAAGTAGGTAGTGCGGAGCACTTCCCGTTTCGTCCACAAGGTTCCCTCTTACGTGGACTACTTTGGGGTTCCTGGAACCACCCCCCCATTGTTGTAGCTTAAGGCGTTATGCCAAGGGGTTAGTTCCAGTTGAGCGGAGAGGGACGTACCCTTTTCCGAAACCTGCAATATAGTGTTTTGAATATGTTGTTCTTTTTATCTTTTTTAATTAGGGTTTGGTTTGGCTTGAAACACCTTTTGGCAACCTGTATAACAACTGTATTAGTAGTTTTTGATTTCGTTTTGATTCCTCCTTTCTTTGACAAGCGTTTTTAGGTCCTGCACTCAAGCGTTAGTAGTTCTCCAAGAAAATCACATTATTTAAAAGAGGATTAAGAGTTGCTTTTGATTCTAAAGATCATCCAAGGATGTAAGAGAAGAGTATACACAACAAATAATCCAACTAAAAAGTAAATAAAATCTTTTCGATCAATGAACCATACAAAATTCTTGATAAATGTTCATTCCCTTTAAAACAAAAGTGAAAGATGAAGTTTCTAATTTACCAAATGTTATAAAATGAAGACTAAAGTTGCTTTTGATTCTCAAGATCACCCTAAGGTGTAAGAGAAGATCATACACAAACTTTATCCCAACTATATAGAAATGGAAAACTTCAAATCAAAGGACCGTTAAAAAATGCTTTGTAAAAGGTTCATTCCCTTAAGCAAAATGAATAATTAAATTTCCAAGTTTAATCCCAATGTTAAAAAGATATAGATAAAAGTTGTTTTTGATTCTCAAGATCACCAAAATTTGCAAGAGAAGAGCATACACACGCTTTGATCTAAATCGAGTAAGCATGGAAATACAACATTCATCAAAACATTAGACATGTTAGAAAATGACCAGTTTTAAAATAACGGAAAAACTTGTAACTTCTGTAAGTGTAAATCCTGAATTTATGTTTTCATTGCATATTTAACTTCAATACCTTTCCAACGCAAAAAAAATAGAGTCATTTTGAGGTCGGGAGCAAAAGTTATGGCCTTCGGAAGATGGGTTACGCATATGCTCTTATGCTCATGGGTATGCACTTGACATGCACTTAAAAAATGTCAAAAAAAAACGGTCCCTTAATATGCAAAATGGGCAAATTTTTCCAACCAAGATTCAATTTTGACAACAACCCATCACATTAATATATGAATAAGAAGACTCAAACGCTATCAAAACATTAACATACATGCTCAAGAATTTAAGATTTCAGAAATTGACAAAACTAGCATGTAGAATGATGAAAAAGTAAGCTCTAAAAAATGAAAACATGATGAAATCTTGAAAATTTCTCACTAACATTAAATTTGAACAGCAACCCACCACATTAATATGTAATATAAGACTCAGCACTATCAAACACTAACCTACATGCTCAAGAATTGAAAATTTTCAAGAAATTGACAAAACTAGTATGTAAAATGTTGAAAAAAGTAAGCTCAAAAAATGAAAACATGATGAAATCTTGAAATTTTCCCCTCAATTCTAATTTTGACAGCACTTCACCTCCTTCATACCTACAAGGAAGACCCAACACATGCAAACTCAACAAAACATGTTAAAAAAAAATAAGTTAGATCAACATGTGTAAAAGAGGGTTAGTAACCAAAAATAAAACTTAACTACAAAAACTTGAAATTAAGTGCAAAGGACAATGGAGTAAGTCCCACCGGGCGTGCCAAATGTGTGCATGTATACTTTGCTTAATGCTAAATCAAATGAAGCAAGAAATACCACCTAAAATAGTTCTACAATTTAGCTAAAACAAAGCATAAACACCATCATGATAAGAATTAAACAAGGGTTAGATGCTAGCATTCATCAATACAAACTTTGAAACTAACAATGCTAAATATCTAAACTCCTCTATTTTCTAACAAAAAATAAATGAATGGACCTAAGTAAGCTCCATGGCTATCAAAATAGTTGTTCTTAATGCTCCAAGAACCTAGGAATGGGGGCTAATCAAAGTTGGGCTACAAGACCCTTTTGACACCTCCCATATGACCCAAGCACTTTAAGAAAGAGGCTTAACTCTTCAAGATGATGAACTCTCAAAGGGCAAGGTGCAAGCTCTTAGTCTCTTTGCTATATGCTTTGTATTTGCTCTCTTAGAAAGTTAGGTGTAAGTAAAAAGGTAGGTGGAGGGCTCTTATATAGCCCAAAGGATAAAGGATTCAACACATTCTCATGAATGTGGGATAAAGGTAAAACATTATTAGGAATGGATAAGGTTGTTTTATTAAAGGTAACCTTACTTTAGAAGGGTTTAATACATGTTTAGCAAGTCATGGGAGTTGGGGGTATTTTAATTAATCAAAGGTGATTAATTAATAGGTAGGTGTAAGCTTATAGAAGCTAATTAGAGGAATATTAGTACGATTTAGGCTATTATAAGGGGATTAAATTAATTAAATATTGATTTATTGGTTAAATAGAAGGGAAAGCTAATTAATTAATAATAATTAATTAGTCTAGGTAGAAGGGGTGATTTATTAACGGAAAGTCGTTAATTAGGGCATTTGTTGGATAGGCAACTTAATTAATTAGCTTAGTGTAATTAATTAATGATGATATGAGGGAAAATGAGTGCTTTTGACAATATGTCATTGATTTGCGAGAAAGGGGATAATTAGCACAATTTAATTATTTAAATTGCTTGGGCGTAATTATAGGTGTCTACAACAAGTTCCCAATTGTGAGTGTTCTATGGTATACATGACTCTGAAACTTTGTGAAAATTATTGTAAGTTTCTGATTTCATTTTCTTGGTTTCACCAAGATCTAAGCTATGAGATGCTTGGGGGTTTCCTTGGTGGAACCCAGGTAGAATCTTAGATATCTTCACTTAATTATCATATCTTGAAAGAGGAATACAAAATAATACATTTTCTATTTTGGCTCATAAAGAGCATTGAGGGGGATCAAGTAGGATTTGTATACTATCATGCATCTGTACATGGTTTATGACAGTTATTGAAAATGGATTGCATTAAGGTTTATGTTGGATTTAAATATATGGGTATTTAAATAAGAAGCATAAAGTAAGAATAATAATAATAATAAATTCCCTTGTTAATGAAGTCTTAAAATGAGGATGTTACATAAAGGATGCACAGTTAGCTACATTCATGGCAGAAGGTGCGACTAAATCACAGAGACCAAGTTCAAGGTATGAAACTCATGGGAAGTTGGACACCATTATGGAATGGTGAAATTACAAAAAACAGGAATCTATTTTAATGAGAAGAGATCTATAATTTATAGAAGGAGAGAGAAGGAGAAGAAAGAAGAGGAAAACTTAGATTTGAAATCCAACCACCAATAGCAAGCATAAATGTCTACAAATCAACTTGTAAGGATGTTAGATCCGTGTTTCCCATGTCTATTTTTTTAGAAGAGGGAAAGAGGTAAGATTTAAATAAAATTTGGTGATCGATTCTATTATATGTCTACATTAATGTTCTAAGTGACGTTTCCCTATTTTATGCCTACCAAATCCCACCAAAATATGATTTTGAATTGATTCAATGTGTATCCCATGTTAACATATCTCAAACAAGACCAGACACAACATATATCAAAGCCATGTAGCAAAATTTATTTCAATATGAAGGTTACAATGTAAAATGAACACATAAAACACGTAGCGTGTGCGATATGGCTAAAGGATTAGGCTGAATCTTCATTTGTTTTGTCATGTTACCATGTGTTGCACATTGGTTTCATCAAAAGGATTTGGCATTTAGTTGGTGGATTTGATAGGTTACGTGAAAACATACTATAGTATGAAATATTGTCACCTGGAACAATGGAGTAGTGCAGAATATTTTCAATAGGTGTATGTGTGAGCAAGGGGCATGAAGAAGAAAGTAAAAGACAAACGTGTAAAAAGGATGTGTAGGTATGGAGAAAAGGGACATATATGTAAAATGTACAATTATGTAATTGGGTTGACAAGAAGAATTGTAATGAGAAAAAGAAGAAATGTGTGGAGAAAGAAAGGAGAAGAAAGGAAATGGGCTTGCCAGAGCAAGAATGCCTAGGAAGCTAGGCAATTTGGAGGGAAAGATTATACAATGGAACAGCATGCAAAGAGTGTTGTAAAATACTGGAATGAAAGATGACATTGTAACGGAAATTGCAAAGGGGGAAAAAAAAAAAAAAAGGCGGGGGGAAATGGAAAGAGATAGAAGAATACGGGAATAAGGAAGATGTGGGATCACTGTTAGGAGGAGTGATGGGATGAGGAAGCACAAAGAAGAGACATGAAGAGCGCATGAGGGTGCGCAAAATCATTGCAACTAAGAAAATTATGCCAAGGGGAACTGACAGAGTGCACACAACTTATGTGTATGCACTGGAAGGTAGGCAAAAAAAAGTTAGGGAATGAGGATACAAGAACCTTAAATCTTTGCTTAAACTAAATCATGGGCCATCATGAGAGGTGCTAAACAGATAAATATACAATAATGAATTTAAACTAAAACACTAAATTTATCTCTAACACTCTATTATTATTAAAAAATAAATCGAAAAACCAGTTTAAACCTATGAGAAATCAAATTAGATTGTTTGTTTCTTCAATGAAGGTGAAGATTGTCTCTCTAAAAGGATACAAGACCCAAGTAATACCTCCTACTAACCTACTTGAAGTGGTGGATTTCAAGATGGAGAGAGCTTCAACAAGGAGAGGGCCAAGATAAATACCTATGCGCTTAGCTATGCGACGAATGAGGTTATAATGCCAATATCTCCAAATGTGAGAAGATTTTGTGCGGAACAACAAGGTCTAGCTAGAGATGCTGGGGGGGTTCCTTGGGGAAACCCAGTAGAATCTAGATATCTTCCACTTACTTCTATATATTGAAAGAGGAATACAAAATAATACATTTCTATTATGGCTTCATAAAAGAGCATTGAGGGGATCAAGTAGGTTGATACTATCATGCATCTGTACATGGTTATGACAGTTATTGAAAATGGATTGCATTAAGGTTATGTTGGATTTAAATATATGGGTATTTAAATCAGAAGCACAAAGTAAGAATATTAAAAATAAATAAATACTTTTTTTCCTTGTTAATGAAGTCTTAAAATGAGGATGTTACATAAAGGATGCCACAGTTAGCTACATCATGGCAGAAGGTGCGACTAAATCACAGAGACCAAGTCAGGTATGAAACTCATGGAAGTTGGACACCATTATGGAATGTGATGAAATTACAAAAAACAGGAATCTATTTAATGAGAAGAGATCTATCATTTTATAGAAGGAGAGAGAAGGAGAAGAAAGAAGAGAGGAAAACTTAGATTTGAAATCCAACCACCAATAGCAAGCATAATGTCTACAATCAACTTGTAAGGATGTAGATCCGTGTTTCCCATGTCTATTTTTTTAGAAGAGGGAAAGAGGTAAGATTTAAATAAAATTTGGTGATCGATTCTATTATATGTCTACATTAATGTTCTAAGTGACGTTTCCCTATTTTATGCCTACCAAATCCCACCAAAATATGATTTTGAATGATTCAATGTGTATCCCATGTTAACATATCTCAAACAAGACCAGACACACATATATCAAAGCCATGTAGCAAAATTTATTTCAATATGAAGGTCTACAATGTAAAATGAACACATAAAACACGTAGCGTGTGCCGATTGGCTAAAGGATTAGGCTGAATCTTCATTTGTTTTGTCATTTCTACCATGTGTTGCACATTGGTTCATCAAAAGGATTTGGCATTTAGTTGGTGGGATTTGATAGGTTACGTGAAACATACTATAGTATGAAATATTGTCACCTGGAACAATGAGTAGTGCAGAATATTTTCACTAGGTGTATGTGTGAGCAAGGGGCATGAAAGAAGAAAGTAAAAGACAAACGTGTAAAAAGGATGTGTAGGTATGGAGAAAAGGGACATATATGTAAAATTATACAATTATGTAAGTGGGTGCAAGAATTTTAATTGAGAAATGTGTGGTAGAAAGAAAGGAAATGGGCTTGCAGAGCAAGAATGCTAAGGAATTAGGCAATTTGGAGGGAGATTATACAATGGACATGCATGCAAAGAGTGTGTAAAACTACTGGAATGAAAGATGACATGTAACAGGAAATTGCAAAGGGGAAATGGAAAGAGATAGAAGAATAAAGGGAATAAGGAAGCATGTGGATCATGTTTAGGAGGGAGTGATGGGATGAGGAAGCACAAAGAAGAGACATGAAGAGCGCATGAGGGTGCGCAAAATCATTGCAACTAAGAAAATTATGCCAAGGGAACTGCCAGAGTGCACACAACTTATGTGTATGCAATGGAAAGTAGCAAAAGTTATGGAATGAGGATAAAGAACCTTAAATCTTTGCTAACTCATCCATGCATCATGAGATGAGTGCTAAACAAGATAAATTCTACAATAATGAATTAAACTAAAACACTATAATTTTATCTCTAACTACTCTATTATTACTTAAAACATAAATTGAACCTAGTTAAACCTATGAGAAATCAAATTAGATTTGTTGTTTCTTCAATGAAGGTGAAGATGTCTCTCTAAAATGGATACAAGACCAAGTTAGATACCCTCCTACTAACCTACTATGAAGTTGTGGATTCAAGATGGAGGAGCTTCAACAATGGAAGATAGCCAAGATCAAATACCTATTAGCTTAGCTAATGCGAATGAGGTATAATGCCAATATCTCCAAATGTGAGAGAGATTTGTTGCGAAAACAAGGTGTAAGGTTGAGAGGGAGGGGTGACCATTCTATTTATAGTTTTCCAAATGCAAGAGTGTGAACTTTGGGTGCATGTTGGACTAAATCTCAAAAAGCACTTTAGGATTAGATTAGGATAAACATGCTTTAGGCTTAGTTAATCTTGGTTTAGGCTAGTTGAACTTGATTAACAAGTGATTAGAGACTTATTGAGAGTTAAGAGGGGTTTAGATAACCAATTGTGACTGATAGATAGCCTATAAAGCTAATAGAAGCGGTCTAGAGAGAACGAGGGAGGTTCTGAATGGTCGAAAGGAGGAATGTTTAGCTAATAAGAGATATATTATCCAAATAAGTTGATTATAGGAGGAATATGACCGAGAAGGTGTCATGAATGGGCATCCAAGAATGGAGTGAAGAAAGGTTGATTAACTAGGTGTTGTCAATTGGTTGGATTGGAGGAAATTTTAGGTGTAAGCATATTTCAGGTGTCTACATTTACCCCTCTTTGAGGTGACGTAAGTGATGTCATTTCAAAGAAAGTAGACAAGCATAAACAAGTAGAAAATTTTGAAGGGATAGAAGAAAAAATGAGTAGAATGGAGGATACCCCCTCCATTGTCAATGAGGTGATAGAAGAACTCGATCGATGATAGAAAAGATGATAGAAAGAGAACAAAAGAAATAATAGTGTGAAGAAGAAGACAAGAAATGGGATATAGAAGAAAAGGAGTAGAAGGAAGAGGGAATGAGCTAAGGTCCATCTAGTGTCTTTTAAACAACTTTATTTTCATCATATTGCTAAGGATCTTCATCATCGGTCCTTATTTAAAAAGAATGAACAAAAGTGTAGTATGACATGAAAATCCATACATGAACAAATTTCCATTGCTAAAAACACCAACTCCATACAACACACAAAATTCAATGCAATACGAGAAAGTAAAAGATTCCTAACTCCATGCAACATACATAATGCAATGCAATACGACAAAGTAAAAAAGCTAAACTAAAAGAGAAACATAATGCAATGTTTTTGTTATCGAGCTTTAATTCCAACCTGTGTGAGTTAATGATAAGGGTTATGATGGTGCCCCAAGAAAGGATACATACAAGGGGAATGATGGAGGACACTTTGGTCCAATGAAAAAGCAATGTGCACTACGAAACAGTACCAGGCATCTCGTTTTTCCCCAGAGTATATATGAAGTAAGTAGCCTAGATTTTTTTTATGGAAGTAGATAAAGATGATTTGTGAGTCACACACATGAACAGGTGAGAAATAAAGAGTGAAATTTTGTAGGATGATTTTCAATTTTTAGAAATTTTTTAAAACATATTTGAATGTTTTTCATTTTTCTAACATATTTGAATGTTTTGGATTTTGAAAGTTTTTTTAAGATATCTATAGGAAGACGAGGAAGTGTGGATGCCCCTCATGATAGATGGGATGTACAAGGGCATCAGGCAACATGTGTGTGTGAAAGGTTAAGATGCAAAAATTCCCCAGTGATTAGGTGGGAGTATTCAAAGGAAAACTCTTCACAAGTAGAAGTGGGACCCAATGACATTATGGATAGGTTCAACATGATGATGAACGTAAACCAATAAACTGTTGGGAAGAAGAAATGATGCCCTTGTGTAAGTTGGCCTAAAAGCACATGATAGAAAGGAATGAGAAGATTGTTTTTTGTGAAAGGGGACAAAGGTGTCTGAAAACATGGCAAAAAATTAATCCTATACACATGGATGTTCTAAATGAAGTAGAAGAATTATGTGAATGATATGAATGTAGCTTAGAAGCCTTGTGATGACAAAGTGTTTATCCAAAGGAAAAAATCATAATACAAGATAAGGACTAAAGTAAGAGTGTGAACAAGGTCCAAATATGACACTTAGTAACATACTAATCCTACTTACTCATAGAGATCCAATGTGTGTAAGAGGATTTTAATTACCTTTTGAAGGGAAGATTTAATAGACGACAAGTGAAGACACCCTAGCCAATGTGTATGAATGATTTATTTTGATAGGTGATAGGTGATTTGGATGGTGGAAGGATAGCAGTACATTGCTCCGCTGCCAGTCAGGCATCCATAGCCCTGACCGAGATGAATTTGATTCTAATCACAACATTTCTCTAATACCATTGGGGCATCCATAGCCCCGATAGAGTTTATTGGAAATACCCCAAGAGAGATTAATATATCAATTTTCTTTTGATTTTATCTTTTAGCTTTTGAATTTTGCTTCTTTTGCTTTCTGAAAAATTATTTCAGCTCTCTTATTTGACAAGGGGTTAAGAACCACATATGGCTTGATGGAAGGAGGTGGAAGTGATTACGACAATGAAATTTGCTAGTGTCAACAAATATGTCCAAAATTTCTTCACAACAAATTTATTAGATGTTGAATGTGATAGGATCTCTAAGAGGTCAATCGTTCTTTAATTTACCAAGGTGATAAAAGACCAAGCCCAAACAAATACCATAGAGATAAATGTCACAAAATGTGTGTGAATAGGCTAACCAAAATATCACTGAAGGGATGAAAATGGTAGGAAGAATTGTAGAGGAATGACAATAAAGGGAAGAAAGAAACATCCATGTGTACGTAACACCTAATTGTAATGTTTGATCTTTGTACCTTTGATTTTTCTTGTGTTTTCTCAATATTTTTGTATTTTTGAATTGTTTTTTTGATGTTTAGATTTTTGATATTTTTAAGAGGTTGGGACTAACAAAGTCACTCTGTGTGATAGGATCCAACAATGATATTTGTGACTTCCTTAATAAGGGAGACTAGGCATGTTTTTTAATCAAGCGCAATATCTTCTCCAATCTCAATGATTAAGGTGAGCTCGTACTCAGCAATTGACTACGATTTATCTTGAAAAATGGATTTTGTATGTGGTAGCTTGAGTTCCCTATCTAGAGGTTTCTGCACTTTGTGCTATACTTGATGGTTATGTTGGTGTGTGTTCTTGAATCATGATTGATTTTTAAACCTAAGATCACGTGAGTTGATAGGATATTTGGAGCTCTTAGGATTTTTTCCCTGAGCTTGATTAAAAAACTATTTTAGTTTCTTATAAGCTAGCATGTTTGACTTTTTTGATCTCGAGAAGGAGAAGAAAGTGAATGTGGACATTTACAACTGATGTGAGAAATGAGTGTGGGCTTGCCATAACCATTGATAGAAGAAATATGTGATATATGAAAAGGATATGGTCCAAGAATTGAAGAGGATGGACTACCAGTTGGTGAGAAACTAATAGAAGATGACGAAGGGATACCAGGATATGACCCTCAGATGGAAGAAGTTGGGCTACGAGGACATGGCCTAAGAATAGAAGAAGGTGACGAAGGGCTGCTAGGGTGTGGCCCAAGTACAAACGAGGAGGGACTACTCGTAGGTGTCCCATAGATAGAAGAGGAAGAAGGGCTACTAGGATGTGGCCCAAGAAAAGAAGGTAATGGGCTACTAAGAGGTGACCCATAAGTAGAAAATGGAGGGCTACTAGGATTTGGCCCCAGGATAGAAGAAGTTTATGGGATACTCAACGGTGACCCAAGGAGAGATTTTTATTGAGGAATGGTGATAAATAAGGAATGATTTTATAACAATAAGATAGGACATGGATCAATGCTAGATCATGTTATCTCATCATTCTTAGAAGAAGGTGAAGATGGAATAGAAGAAGAATCAAGTTCCATGACTTTAGGATCTTCCCCTATGTTCCAATAAAATGAATCAACTTCTTTTCCCCAACACGTGAGCGTATCGAGTTCTAGAAATAATACTTGTTTGCAATCCTCTAAAGGGATATCATCATGTAATCTAATTATTCCCTAATTTTGAGAGAAATCAATTAGTAGAGGTTTTTATTCTTTAGTCATAGAAGGTTGAATAGATGAAATAGGTTCAATGAGTGGGGAAGATTGATTGACAGAAGAAGATGACTGAAGAGAGGAGGTAATATTGATGGTAGGTTCCTCATGAATGGATGATTTGGATTTGGACCTAGATTTCTTTTCTAGAAGACGATGCAATGTAAGAGAGAAAATATGATCACATATCCATTCGTTAAGTTGCGACGTATGAGTCGAATTAGATGATTGACTAGAGGTAACCCGAGTTATAGAACTTTTTGATAGAGGAAGAGGTCGTTGAGATGACTGATTAAGGAGGTCTTACAAATAAAGGGAGGACCATGACTCAAGAATGAAATTAGATGTTCGATTAATGAAACTTGGAGTCACATGAGTCTTCAAAGGATGAAGACGTCATTGAGGTGATTTGAAATAAAGGTCTTGTGAAGGAAGGGAGGACCGTGATTCAAGATTTGATCTAGGGGTATCCAAAAATAGTTGGGATCTAAATCTTCAGAAGAAGAGTGGGGGGAACCTAAATAATAATTTAGATTAGAAGCATCCAAACCATACCACCAACTATGAGATGAAGGTGGGGAACAGAGTACCTAAATGTGCCTTCTAACACGAAGAACCAAACAAGGTTTAGTTGTAATGGGAGTATTTTTATTTGAATTGCTAAATCTACCAGCTTAATTTGACCTTAAATGCATATTTTTCTACTAAACTAGTCTTAAGAGCCTTTTCCCACGTGCCACATCTTGGGCGTAAACCCCTTTACAACCTTCTAGCATGTAAAAATCCAACCCATCAAAAGAATCTTACTCACATGTTCATAGTGCCGAAGGCACTTCTTCCATCCTTTTCCCTATGTTTTCCCTCACCTACCTCATGTTGTTCATGCCATCTTCCTTTTCTTGTACATGGTTACTTTAAGGCTTTCTTGACACCAACCATTCATGTCGATCTCTTCTCTATGAACCTATTAACCTTACGTTCCTTTAGTCCTTTAACAAGGTCATTCACTATAACTTCTACTACCAACACACACTTGTATTACAGACCCATACTTTGCATCACTCCACCATAAACTAAAATAAATACGTGGTCCTATGCACATGCACAACATTAAAAAAGTAATGTGGTTACCAGCGCACATGGCGCATAGAAAAAAAAATAAAGGGACGAACAACGAGAAATGGAAACACAAGAAAAGAAAATGAATTAAAGGAAAGTCTATTCTAATTAGCAACATTGCCTTATTTACAGACACCAAGAAGAATTATTTATAGTAGGGCTCTAGCCTACTCCCATTGAAGTGTCCTGGTAATATCGTCCCATCCAGTACTTACAACTGGTATGAACCTAAATCGAGGATGTATGAGGTAATGTAAGGTCCCAACCAATGGAATTTTAGCTTCCCCAGATGGTGCAAAAATTTGGAATCATATAGAAAAACCATTTTCCCAACCTCAAACTTCTTATTGTAGATGTGATGATCATGCCATGCCTTTTGTTTTTCTTTTTTAGTCTTCTAGCTCCACCTGGTGAGTTACCGTCTTTCATCCAACTACATTAAGTTATCAATCCTTTCTTTCCAGTGTTTTCTCATCGGATAATCCTCCTATGCATGTTATACGTAGTGAAGGTAACATGAATTCAACTGGTAGGAAAACCTCTTCTCCAAACACCAAGTGAAATGGTGTGGCCTTATTTAACCTCTTGTAGGTTTTCATGTATGCCCAAAGAATGATTGATACTTTTTCATCCCAATCTTGTCTACCAACATCACCGATCTTATTCAACGTGTGACTAAGTATTTTTTTAAATGCCTCAGCAATTCCATTTGCTTGAGGGTAATATGGGGTAGTCTTTTGATGGGCCACCATAAATTATGATAACAGAATCCTGACCATCTCACTGAGAAAGTGCATACCTCTATCACTTGTCATACTCAACGGACATCCATACCTGCTGATTATATTTTCCCATAAAAATCTAGTGGCTGTAGCCACTGTACAATCCTTTTGTAGGTGTTGCCTCTACCCACCATGTCAAATAATTAATACAATTGATGATATACCGTGAACCATTCCTTTGCACTGCTGGTGAGATTGGCCCTGCAATTCGATAGCCCATTTCTAAAATGGTTCCACGGTGGCTATTGGTCATAAGGGCATTTCATCCCTCTTTCTAGGTTTTTCAAGTCATTGGAAATGGTCAGAGGCCTTACAAAACTCAATACAATCTTGGCAATGGTCGTGTAAGCATAATATTCTACGTGGTTACATTTCTCGCATAGTATCCTCCTACAATCCCACCATGTGCTTCTTCCATAATTACAATACACTCATGTTCTAGCACACATCGGCATAGAAAATGATCACAGACCAATTTGTATATATCTTCGCTAATCAACATATATGGCGTGGCATGTATGGCCAATTATTTCCTCTATAAGGCCTTCATTCCGGGCGCGTGCCGAAACCTAAACAATTATATGTCTGGCATAATCTCCTCAATGCTCTACATGTACTCCCTTGAGTCAATCCTAGAAAAATGATCGGGTCCACAATTACTCTTTCATAGCATCACAACCACGATGAACTCAAATTCTTGAAATAGTGGGACCCACCGACATATGCACCCTTGAAGAACATGCTTATTGAATAATTATTTTAATGCCATGTGCTCCATGTAGAATATAAAGGGTGTTTCCAATAGATACTGCCTAAACTTATCTAGCGTATAGATAATGGATAATACTTCATGCTCAGTGGTTGTGTAATTTTTCTCTACTGGTGTTAATTTTCTGCTGGAAAAACATAAGGGATGATCAATAATCCCTTCACCTAGTTGTGCCAGTTCTTCTCCAATGGTTGTGCCTAAGGCATCAACATGAACATGAAAAGGATTATCCGAAGAAGGGAATTGTAGTATGGGTATGGTGACAAGATTATCCTTTAAATTATTAAATTCCTTCTACTATGCATCTCCCCATAGGAAGGCACTCTTGTGTTTAAGAAACTCTTCTAAGGGTGTAACTAACCTGACGTATACCTTAATGAACTTCCTGTAATACCCTATACACCCAAGGAATCCACGTACTGTGCTTTGGCTAATAGGCTCTTCCAACCCCACAATGACAACAAATTTGGCGGGATATACTACTAAGCCCTCTCTACATATGATGTTCCCTAATAATGTTCCAAATGGGGTAGAAAAGCCACATTTCTTAATATTGAGGGATATCCTCAACTGTTAACATCTCTCAAACATTAAACTTAAGTTATCACAGTGGTCTTTGACTAGCCCATACAATGTCCAATAATCTAGATAGACTTGAAGAAATTTATGGATGAAGTCCTAAAAGGCTTGCACCACAATGTGTGAGAACACCACAAGCGTGTTCTTCAAACCAAGGGACATGACCGTATAGGAAAAGCTTTCCCACTCAGTGGTGAAAATTGTCTTCTCCTAGTCCTCTTTTACGATTCAAACCTAGTGGTACCCTAAAAATCTATTCATAAAGGAATATACTTCACATTTGGCTACTCCTTCCAAAATTTATTCAGTGAAGGGAGTTGGAAAAGGATTGATGACACAAACTCCATTCAACTCCCTATAGTCTACACAGATGTTTATCCTTCCATCATTTTTTATACTAATGACAATTGGACTTACCCACTCTGACTCTTCAACAACTTCAATGATGCCCAATGTTATAATCTTATATATTTATTCTTTGACATTCATGCACAGGTTAGGATACATTCAGTATGGGCTCTTCCAAACTGGGTGCGCACCCTCCTTCAAATTGATCCTCATTTCCCCCAAGGAATGGTGAAAGCATTTAAGTTCATGATACCCATGAGGGAATAAATCCTAGAACTCACATAATAGATCAATGACCTTAGCGACCTCCTTCTCTGACCAATAATCCCTAATGATGGCCTTCTTATGTTCCTTTTATGTACCAATGTTAACATTTTTTTGTCTTTAATGGTTCATGGTAGGCACACGCTCATTCATCAGCTCTATCTATCACTTCATGTGTCTCTACAAAATGGTTAACATCCAAGCTTTTCGCTTCCTCTCCATAAATTACAAACAACATCTTCCCTTTTTCTTTTCCCATACACATGTGCTCAAGTTGTATCTCTTATGATTCTTCTTCCTCAAAGCACACCACCAAGCTAGGATCTGATAGCAAATCTTGTATTCTACCCTCCACCATAACACTATCCCCTATTGTAAGGCACTTGACAACCTATAACATCTTATCCACTGATGGCTTTGTACTCTGATACTCGAACACTTGAATGAGATCAACCATCAATTCTTGCCAATTACTAGTTTGGAGGCATGTTTCTGAATAGATATACCACACATGCAAACAAGTTTGTAGTGTAGAATACAAATTATGTACCCATAATAATGGGGAAAGGATTCTACACCTCCTATCTAGGCCTTCTCACATGCTTGGATATGCAATGAAGTAGTTTGTTTACCATGGTAGTCTTGAATGACCGTGGGAGCGTTGCTTCTAGAAAACCTTACAGAGAATGCAATTCTTACCTCACACCACTCCAAGAGGCTCTCCTGATGTTTAGCCCACCAGTGCACTGCAGTCCTGAGTAGGCTGTAACTAAGCACCCCTCTTCTTTCGTCCTCATTTTTCCATTGAGACTCCATGCCCCATAAGAAAACTTCAAGGTGTGCCCCTCTAAAGTAAATTAGTAATTTTTTTCCTCCTAGATACCAGAGTGAGCGCACCTTGGTCACTTTTGTTACAGACCCCCTCATCTATCACCCAATTAACTCATAGGTCTTGTGCACCCAATTACCACATGCCATGCTTGTGGTGTCACTCACAGAATTTTCATCCTCAAATTGGATAATTCCTTCTATAGGGTGAATTATCTTCGGGTCTCTAATGGAGTGCACATAAATTCTATCAAGGACATATTCTCCCAAAGGTTCAGTGTAAGGTTCTGAATTCCCATCCGTTAGAGGGATGATGACCTGTTATTCCTTGTTTTTGATACTGATATATCCTTTATTGAACCTCAGATCATATTTATTCGTATAGCACCATGGGTGCCCAAGAAATGCTGGAAAATTGTTTTCCTCGGTAAGGGCCAAGACTTTGAAGTCTCTAGTAAACTTGGCCCCCTAAATGGTAATTAGTGCATCCTTTAATACCCCAATGGGTATTGCCTTATTTTTTTTTCCCATATACAACACATTCAAAGATGGATGTAATGTGGGCCTTCCCATTTGATGTCAGGCATCTAGTGTAATAACATTTACTTATGCTCTCGTGTTAATTAATATGTTGCTTAGAAGCCAACCGTCCACAACTACGTTCAGTGTGATCTCTTTGTCATAATCAAGGCTATGGGGAGGGGGTTTGCATGTAAAACCTTCCTTTCACACTCTTCTCTAACGCGTGGCATATTTTCTGGTAGCCATTTTCCTAGCAAGGGAATAATCTTCTCTTAACTTAACATTTTACATACTTCCTTGACCTCATCTAGGTCCTTCTACACAACCTCAACATTCCTTATTTTCTCTTGTTTCCTAGACTACTCCTTTAGAAACTAGATTTCTCCCTGTAAACTCTGAATGACATCCATAGTCTCTTGATACACCTCCTTCTAATGAGAAGGGTCTAGGTATTTCCCATGTACCACTTCTTCCCTTGAAACCAGCTCCTTCTGATGAGAAGCTTCTACTCATGTTATCACCAAAATAGGTTCCAATCCTGACTCACGCGTAACATGTGGCATCCACTGTGTGTCAGCCTTCTTTATGCTCACCATTGGAGTGCCATTTTCTTTCCAGTGTTGTTTGCTCATGTGCTTAAACAAATTAGGGAACTCCTCATACTTGTGCTGCTTTCCGCACCATGAGCACTATAATAACTCTGGGCACTTGTGCTTGTAGTGTTTTGTAGATCCAAAATTTAAATAGGTTCCTCATGGTTACCACAACCACAAAATCCTCCTCAAAAACTCTTTTCATGTGTCGGTCATCATCCTTTGAACTTATTGCAAGAATATTTTGGCGCACACCAAGATCAATAGCATCATGAATCTAATCAATCAACATAAATTCTTTGGTGTCATATGATGTAGATGGATAGATCTTGCAATAAAATAATTCATTCTTACAGATTGCATCATGTAGTAGAGGTCACCTACTTGCATCATGGTCCCTATGAAAAATTTGACAATCCATCGCTATATCGCATACAAACATTCAAGGGAATATATCCTTTGCATGCCCCTCCACTTCATAGTCTATACACCACATTCCACCACAAGTATCATGGGATGAGTTTGCAGTTAACATTTCTAGCTGCTTAGACATATCAACAATTTGAGCTTTTAGAAATGGACTAACACCAATAAAAACACTTCCAACAACTTCAACCAGCACAGTAGTTTCCAACGCGTTGAGCAGGTCTGTGAAAGTCTTATGTGATAATTCCCTTCTAATTGGTGATATCAACCCTACAACAAACCATTGAGCATTCCGTGAAGGGTGGATGTCATATGAAAACTTTTATAGGAGAGTTTTAAACCATGCGTCATACTCCCACACACTCTCTTCCATTCCCTGTTGAATCTCCTTTAGAGAACTGATGCTCTTCTGCTAAAACTTAGGAATGTGAAATTCTTATAGGAAGGTATTTTTCAATGTGGTGTAATCTATCACCATCTGATGGGGGTCATACTTCCTATACCAGATATATACGTGCCCTTAAAATGTTGTTGCAAATTGACTGGCCTTCTCTTATGAGGTTGTGATCCCCTTCGCGTGCCATAACAACTCACACTTGTGAACATGCTTTGCAACATCCTATATGCCATTGCAGCCTAGAAAGTGTAAATACATTTCAAAAAATACCTGAGGAGGGGGTTGAGGCCCCTATCCCCCTGATCCAGATCCTCAGATTCCTCCAGTGTTTCTTCCACCAGATCCACTAGATCTACTAGGCCCTGTGCCTCCCGATCCACTAGTTTGACCTCCAGATTCTCCTATGGCTAGTAATGGGCCTGAAGTGGTCACGCATAATGTCCCCAATGTACCATTAAACTATGTGCCAATGGTATATGAGATCATTCCACTACCAGATGTGTGTCCCACGCCACTCCCTGATGTATTTCCCAAACCTTTTATATTTTCCCCTTACCCAAAAATTCCTCTGAACACTGGAATTGTATGTGCATCCATAGAAGTCCCAAATGATAAATTATATCTTTGGGCACATATTGGTCACTTCCACAGATACAAATTGGGTTGAAAATACTTCTCCCTTGATCTGGAAAACCAAGTGCCAAGGTTCGGTCACTAGGTGGGTTCATATGTGCACCAACGACTCTTCTTTCTCCACACGACGAACTACCATTAGAATCCAAAGGGGTCTTTCTCCCATGCTTTCCAAGATGGGGTAACATAGACTACTCAAGTTCCATGTCCTCTGTGCCTCCATAGATCCATAATACTCGCAACCATGCATTGTCAAGAAATCTCCCTTTCACATGATTCACTATACATGAGTTTCCTCTCTCCCTTTATTTCTTAGTCACCATGTCTACCATCATCCTCCACCCTAGATTTCTTTCCCAACGCTCAAAAGGGATTATCCGGACATTGGAAATGCCTCTAAACTCATAGTAATGGTCAATATATTCATCACCAATGGAATAACATGTATAAATGATCTTTTGGGCTCCCTCATAAACTCGAACTCAACAACTTCAAGACAAGAGTACATAGAAATGGTATATTCTAGAGTGTAGCTAGCTATCACTCCCTTCCACAAAAAATCCACAACATGAGTCTACATCAGATCTGCATCTTGCAATCTCTGGTAATCATCTTGGGTCCATATGTGTGCTTTATAGTACCAGCTTGATTTGGACGCATATGATGACAGCCATTCGTATAGCTCTACTGGGGAGCAACAAAAGAAAGTTTCATATAACTCAAGGTAGAGGTTCTCTTCTACCCATCTATGTGTATCAAACTCAGGTCTAGTGTTGAATCTTTGAGAAAATTCATCCTTCGTGCTCTTGCACCATGTTTCAACACGTTCCAAAGTTAAACACCTTGTCATCACATAGTACAGATACAAAGATGTATGCCATTTCTTACAACAACTTCAAAAAAGAGGTCCCAGAAATAGAACCAGGATGTAGTCAATTTTTTTACCCCTTAACAAATAAGGACAATCCCATGTGTGTCAGCCTATCACTCAGCAGGCGCTAGCTACTCACACAAGGCACACATGGGCACACAAGGCACACATGGGCACCAATCTCCTATTTTATGTTAGTTGTGTAAAAATGTAGCATAAATGCATAATATAAATACAGAAGAAACTCCTTGTTCAACTAAGAACTTCGAATAAATTTTACACTAATATATTCATTCAAACACGAAGCACATTGAAAAAAGATAGATTTGAACCATGAGAGAAAGAGGATACATAATGATTATACTAATTCATATAAAACACATTTAACATAACAAAAGGATATATGTATGAGCCGCGAACCACATGTATTCATACTTGAACATGTCTAGCAATCACATTACATCTATCAAGGTCATTACAAACCAAAATGATAGTGCAAATTAGAACCATGTAGCAAGAATGGACTTACATTTCTTACAATGTAAAAGATAAACATATACCCATCCCTTAATGCATCATTCTTCCTATAGATCTCCTAAGCCTAACCCATAAAGCTCTCCTTGTATTTCTATAGAGATTTGCCTCTCATCTGCTCTCTCTAATCTCTCCCCTTTATCCCCCTTTCCTTTTCTAGGTGCTTGTATTTATATCCTTTCTCAACAACTTCAATCCTTCACCCTTCTTCAACTAGGCCTTGCGCACCCACGTGCCTTTTTGTAATTAGCTAATAGGGGCCCAACAACACTACACACTGCAAAACCTACACACGCGTTCCACCCTAGGTTCATTCTCATCACTTTTTTATACGCATTTTTCATCTTTAGAATCCACGCTCCTCCACATTTTTATTTTTTTTATTCCATGATTAAGTCTAGTGCATTGACACGTCTTCTTCTACACTTTACATGGATATCAAGTATGCATCTCTATTTACTTTATGTTATTGAGATTTCTACTCACCAACATAAATTGGGGGAAAAATGTAGACAAAAAATTATGCACTTTACACATAATTTATCCAAGTCTTATACTGCTCTTTAGAAGGTTCTCAATTGTATAAAGTACTAATTAATCCTACCTTTTGGCCATCTTTATTTTATAATTTATTTTGTAGTTCCCGTGTATTTTCCAGCACATATCTACTCATTTCGCAACTAACCCATAATTCTAGCCCAAAATTAGGGTGTCCCATTATGTACGAGGGTGCCCCAAGGCACCCCGGTCCCACTCTGGGAGCCCTGATCTATGCAAATCCCCTTTCACTCCTTTTGGGGTCATTTTTATCTTTTTCCTAGTTGGCCTTGTCAAGATTAATTATGAAATTAAGCTTGAGAAGCCTATAAATATAAAGCTATAAGAACATAATGAGGGTCCTAGGTCATAATATCGCACATTACTATCACTCCATATAGAGCTACATCCATTACATCACTTGTATCCACATAGTTCCATGCATCAAGGCTACGAGATCTGCATCACACACACTTCATAATGCGAGAGATTTCTATTCTATTCCATGAACACATGTTATTTACATTTTCTATATTTACTATTGCTCGTTACTTCAAAAAGTGTGACTAACAAAAGAGCACCTAAGGCACGACATGCACACACACACACACACACACACACACACACACACACACACCATAACTATATCCAAGTCCAAAATGTAGTGTTGGGCCCCTAAATTTTGACTAAGTACATAAAGGCATGTGGGCGTGCAAGGCCTAGGTTAAAGGATGGGTGCACAAGAATCAGGCATGCAAGGCAAGGTTATATGAGGGTTTTAGAAGGGTTGTGTTGCATTTTGGAAGAAATGGTCTCGAGACTTAGCCATATTTGGCGTATTGGGTAGGACACGAGAAAAGCGTGACCCGATTGCACATGCAGAGTGGATAAGGTGCTAGCATAGTAATAGGTTGGCCTAGGAAAGAATATGCCATGTGATGGAAGCTTCTAGAAGACCATCATGGAAAAAATTAGAGAACTCAGGATTGAAGGAGCACGCTCCCATGGAGGACCACATTCAGACACTTGGTGCTAGATCTGACGCTACAAAAGGATGAGTTGGCACTTCAAGGTGCCTATAAATACAAGTGAGTGAAGAATAAAAGAGAGAGAGAGATATATAGGAGAAGGATGTAATATTGGGTTGGGTAGATGAAATATAGGAGAAGGATGTATCAAGGGCTTGGGGTTTAAATTTTATTTTTGAGAGCTAAAGGATATGGATCCAGTTGCGATGCATGAATTTGGTGTGCCATACTATGATGCTTTGTAATGAATCTAATGAATGTAATGAGGTTACCAGTTTAGATGAATATGATCAGTAATGATTTTTATGCATTTACATATCTTCATGGTTATATTTTATGCATGTTTATGGAATGAGTCTGAATCCTTGCACATTTCCCTTTCTTTTTTGATTCAGTTCTTAATCTATTAAGTACTTTTCTGTCTGGAATGACTCACTGATCTAGAATCTGTTCTGAGCTCTATGATGCTTGCATGTATCATTTCCACTCACTTCCTTTAATTTTGGATCATAGATGATGTTTTTCCACTCAACTCACATAAAAGAGATACTTAGTGCCCGCGCGTGCCTCGGGTGAGCACCCAACATCCGTTGGGTGATAGGTCGGCATACGTGGGATTCCCTTGTTCTTTGGTGGGTGTAAAAATGACTACATCTTGGTTCAATTTTCAAGACCTCTTTTTGAATTTATAGTGGGAAATGACATACATCATGATTTGTGTAATGAATGATGACAAAGCATTTAACCTTAGAAAGTGTTGAAACATGGTTTAAAAGTACAAGGGATGAATTTTCTCGGAGATTCAACACTGGACCTAAGTTTTATGCACATAGATGGGTAGAAGAGAACCTCTACCATGATTTGTATGAAACTTTTTTTTGTTGCTTACCAGTAGAATTTTATGAATGGCTCTTAACATGTGCATCTAGATCAAGCTGGTATTGTAGATCTTGTATGTGGTCCATAGAAGAATACCAGAGGCTACAAGATGTAGATATGACGTGGACTCGTACTGTGGATCATTGGTGGAAAGGTGTGTTGGCTAGCTAAACTCTAGAGTATGTTATTTCTACATATTCTTGTCTAGAAGTTACTGAGTTTGAGTTTCTGTGGGAGCCCAAAGGATCATTTATATGTTTTATCCCTCTGGAAATGAAGATCTTGATTGTTACCTTGAGTTTAGAGGCTTTTCCAATGGCCAGCTAAACCATTCTGAGCATTGGGCGAGGAAGCTAGGGTGGAGGAAGATGACAGATATTGCAACTGAGAAAGAAAGGGAGGAGAGACGACTCAAGTATAGTGAAGCGTGTGAAAGGGAGATTACTAGACAATGCGAGGTTACAGGTGTGATGGATATATGGAGTCATACGTTGCGAGAAGGATTTGAGGTTCATGTAGAGGATGTGGAACTTGAGAAATCTATGCTACCCCATCCTGGAAAGCACATAAGAGAGACCCCTTCGGCTTCTAATGAGATTTCATTGCACGGAGAGAGAAGATTCATTGACACGCATCTGAACCCACCTAGTGACCAATCCCTGGAGCTTGGATTTCCACATCAAGTGGAGAATATTGTTAGCCCAGTTAGTATTGGTGGAACTGTCTGATCTGCACCCAAGAGATATAATTTATCATTTGGTAATTTTATGGCTGCACATACCATTACAGTGTTAGGAGGAATTTTTGGGAAAGGTATAGATTCACAAGCTTTCGGTCTCATGTCTTGGAGTGGCATGGGGTACACTATTGGTAGTGGGGCAATATCACAAATCATCAGTGTGCACTTTAGTGGAACTGTGGGGACCCTTAGCATGACCACTACATGACCTGGTGGGTATGTTGGATTTGGTGGGTCAGTAGGAACATGACTTGGTGGGCCTCATGGATCTGGTGGGTCAGGAGGAATAGGACCTGGTGGATCTGGTGCCTTAGGAAGCACAGGACTTGGTAGATCTGCTAGATCTGGTGGAGGAGGAAACACTAGAGGAAACCAAGGCTCTGGCTCAAGAGGATAAGGGCCCCAATGACCTCCTCAAGTCTTCTTTGATATGTCTTTACATTTGCTAGATTACAGAGGTATTGAAGATGCTACAGAACATGTTCACAAGTGTGAGCTACTATGGCGTGCAAAAGGGATCACTAGCCCAGAGTGGAAGGAAAGTTAGTTTGCAACGACGTTGCAAGGGCACACACATAACTGGTATAGGAAATATTATCCTCATCAAACGGTGGTGCATTATAATTCTTAAAGGAACACCTTCCTAGCAAAATTCCACATTCCTGAGTTTGAACAAAAGATCCTCAGCGCCTTGAAGGAGATTCAAAAAAGAATGGAGGAGAGTGTGCGGGAGTATGACACATAGTTTAAGACTCTCCTATCAAAATTTTCATATGGCATTCACCCTTCACAATATGCTCAATGGTTATTTAGAGGGTTGATAACACCTTTTTATAATATCTCTATCTCATAAAACTTTCATAGATCCGTGAGAAGTGTTGTAAGCCACTCTGCGCACCGAAGTTGTTGGAAGTGTTGACACTGGTGTTATCCTATTCCTAGAAGCTCAAATCACTGCTATGGCTAAGTAGTTGGAGAATTTGTTTGCGAACTCATCCCATGAGACTTGCAGTGGTTTATGGTGTACAGATTGTGAGGTAGAGGGGAATGTCAAGGATAGTTGCCCCCGGAAGATAGTACGTGCCATAGCAGTAGATTGTGATATTTGTCATGGGGACCATGATGTGAGTAGATGTCCCTTGTTATAGCACTCGCAATGCGGAATAATGTGTCTTGCTACTGTAAGATCTACACCTTTACAACCCATGATACTAAGGATTGTAGGCTCATTGATCAGTATCCATGAGGCCATTGATCATGGTGTGTGCCAGACCAACATTGTTAGTAGTTCTAAGGGTGATTATCACCATTATGAGGAGCACGTAGAGAGAGGCACATGCACGGAAGGGGATTTTACGAAGGATTTCATGGTCAGGGTAACCACAAAGGAGGAAGAAGTGAGTTCCCACAAGGAACCTATTTTAATTGTGGGTCTATAGACCACTACAAATGAGAGTGCCAAAACTTATTGCAGTGCTCATGGTGTGAGAAGAAGCACAAGCATAAGGATTTTGCTGAGTTGTTTGAGCATATGAATCAGTAGCACTGAAAATACAAGGGCACTAAAATGGTAAGCATTAAGAAGGTTGACACATAATGGATGCCGCAGGTGACACCTGATGTAGGCTTGGAACCTGTTATGGTAACAACAAGAGCAAAGGTTACGTGCGTAAAGGAAATACCAAGGCAGAAGACCCTAGTTTCAAGGGAAGAAGTGGTACATGGGAAGTACCCAGAACCTGTGCATCAAAAGGAGGTATAGCAAGAGACCATGAACATCATACAAAGTTTATAAGGAGAAATCTAGTGTCTAAAGGAGTAGTCCAGGAGGGAGGAGAAAAAAAGGAAGGTCGAGGTGCCAAAAGATGACCTGGATGAGGTCAAGGAAGTATGTATAATGCTAAGGCAAGAGATAAGTATTCCCTTTTTAGGATCATGGTTGAGAGATAAGGTACCATGCGCCAGAGCAGAGCACGAGAGGTAGGTCTTGCATGTAAAACTTCCCCCTCACAGCCTTGACTATGATAAGGAGATCACATTAGATGTAGTCATGGATGGATGGCTCCTTAGTAATATCCTCATTTACACGGGCGCGTAGGTCAATGTTCTCACCTTGGATGCATGGAATCAGATGGGAAGACCTGTATTATAGCCATCTTCAAATGTGTTGTATATGGTAAACAAAATAAAGGAAATGCCCATTGGTGTCTTAAATGATGTAACAATCACCATTAAGGGAGTTAAGTTTACTGGGGACTTCGGAGTCTTGGTGCTTGCCAAGGCAGACAATTTCCTAGCATTACTTGGGCACCCATGGTGCTATAAGAACAATGTGGATCTTAAGTTCAACAAGGGATGCATAATATTTGAAAATGAGGAGGAACAGGTCATCATACCTCTGGCTGATGGGAAATCAACACCCTATACTAGACCTTTGGGAGAAGAGGTACTGGATAGAATATATGTGTGCTCAATCAGGGATCTAGAGACAATTCATCCCAGAGAGGGAGTTATCCAGTTTAAGGATGCTCAGTCCCTAAGTGACACCACTAGTATAGCATGAAATAATTTGGCACATGGAACCTATGAGTTAATTGAATGGAATTTGAGAGGATTAGTAACAAAGGTGACAAAGGCATGTACGGTCTGGTGCCTAGGAGGAAAGGAGCTACCTAAGTACTCAGGAGGAGCCTTCCCTAAGGTCTTTTTAAAGGAGATGGAAGCTCAGTGGAAGGAGGAAAATGAACGAAGGGGGATGTTAAGTTACGTCCTACTCGAAAATTTTACATGCTACTGGGAAACACACCAGGATAACCTCTTGCAATGGCATGAGGTGATAATTTCCCTCTTTGTCTAGTTCTCTAGAAGTAATGCACCCACCACTATCAAATATTATCATGGTAAGGAACCCACCTCTTTCCATATCCAAGATTGTGAGAAGGTTTTGAGAGAAGGCATGGAGGATTTACCACCATCCCTATGGGTACACAAGCTATATTCTACATTGCAAGGTTGTGCATGTGCAGGGTACATTCATTCTGAGACACGCTACCAGATAAGGAATTGACAAGAGTTAGCGGCTAATCTCATTCAAACATTCAAGTATTGAAGTACAAAACCCTTGGTGGATAAGGAATTATAGGTTGTCAAGTGCCTTACCATTGGGGATAGTGCTATGGAAGAAGATAGGCTACTGGAGTTCCTAGGTGAACCTGTCCTGGAGGCATGCTTTGAGGAAGAAGAAATAGAAGAGATACAACTTGAGCGTGTGTGTTTGGAAAAATAAAAAGGGAAGATGGTGTATGTTATTAATGGAGAAGAAGTAGAAAACCTAGATGTTGACCATTTGTAGGGATGCACAAGGTGTTAGACAGTGCTGATGAATGGGTGCGTGCCTATCATGATCCTTTAAAGAAAAAGAAGGTTAACATTGGCTCAGAAGAAGAGCCTAAAGAGGATATCATCAGAGACTATTGGTCGGAGAAGAAGGTCTCTAAGATCATTGATCTTTTACATGAGTTTGAGGATTTATTCCTGAAAGGGTATCATGAGCTCAAAGGAATTCACCATTCCCTGGGGGAAATGAGAATTAAGTTGAAGGAGGGTGTGTGCGCGGTTCAAAAGAGACCATACCTAATGAATCCTAACCTGCGCATGAAGTTCAAGGAAGAAATAGATAAGATGATAGCATCGGGCATTATTGAAGCTGTTGAAGAATCATAGTGGATAAGCCCAATGGTAATTAGCATCAAGAAGGACAGATTGATAAGGATCTATGTTGATTACATGGACCTGGATGTATTATGTGTCATTGATCCTTTCCCAACTCATTTCACTAAAGAAATCTTAGAGGGAGTGGTAGGGCGTGAGGTCTATAGATGGATTCCCGGGCTATCACCGTGTAAGGATCGCAAAGGAGGACCAAAGGAAGATGAATTTTGCCACTAAGTGGGGAATTTTTTCCTATACATTCATGCCTTTTGGGTTGAAAAATGTGCCTGCTTTGTTCTCACGCATTCTGGTACAAGATTTTTAGGACTTCATCCATAAGTTCCTTCAAGTCTACCTGGATGATTGGACAATATATGGGTTAGTGAAGGACCATTGTGACAACTTAAGGATGATGTTTGAAAGGTGTCAGCAGTTGAGGATATCCCTCAACATTAAGAAATGTGTCTTTGCTACCCCATTTGGAACATTATTGGGGCACATCATATGTAAGGAGGGCCTACTAGTAGATCCTGCAAAGGTTGTAGTAATTATGGGATTGAGGGAGCCTACTAGTTAAAGTGCAGTGCGTGGACTTATTGGGAATACGGGGTACTATAGGAAGTTCATTAAGGGATATGCCAAGATCGTTGTACCTTTAGAAGAGTTACTTAGACATAAAAGTTCCTTTCATTGGGGAGAGGCAAAACAGAAGGCATTTGACACTTTGAAGGATAGGCTTATCACCGCGCTCATCCTACATTTCCCTTCTTGGGATAAGCCTTTCCATGTTCATGTGGATGCCTCATGAACCGCCATTAGAGCAATACTTGCATAGCCTAGTAAAGGGATTGTTAATCATCCGTTGTGCTTTGTAAGCAGGAAATTGACACCAGCAGAGCATAATTACATTACGACTGAGCGTGAGGCATTATTAATGATCTACGCACTTCATAAATTTAGACAGTATTTGTTGGAAACCCCCTTTATATTTTACACTAACCATATGGCATTGAAATACTTGGTGAACAAGCCCGTTCTACAAGGGCACATTTTTTGGTGGGTACTATCATTCTAAGAATTTAAGTTCACGGTGGTTATCAAACTAGGAAAAAGTAATTACGGATCTAATCATTTGTCTAGGATTGATTTAGGGAAGGACATGCAGAGCATTGAAGATACTATGCCATACTCATAACTTTTTAGGTTGCGGCATGCACCCTCGGATTTGGAGGATATTACAGTATTTCTCAAAGTAGGTGTGCGCCAGACAGAATAAAGGCCTTGGAGAAGAAGAAGTTGGCCATATGCGCCACGCCCTACATGATTATTAGTGGAGATCTATACAAAATGGGTCGTGATGAGGTTCTACGCCGTTGCATGCTAGAACATGAGTGCATTGTAATTATGGAAGAGGTGTATGGTGGGATTTTAGGAGGAAACTATGCAGGAAATGCGACCATGTGGAAGATTCTACTCACAGGGCTTTAGTGGGATACCATTTATCAAGATTGCATTGAGTTTTGCAAGGCCTGTGACCATTTCCAGTGCCTTGGAAAACCTGGAAAAAGGGATGAAATTCCCTTATGACCAATAGCCAGCACAACACCATTTGAGAAGTGGGATATCAAATTTTTTAGACGAATCTCACCAGTGGCGTGAAGGACTAGTTCGCAGTATATCCTCAATTGCACTGATTATTTTACAAGGTGGGCAGAGGCAGTGCCTACAAAGGATTGTACAGTGGCTACCGCTGCTATATTTTTATGGGAAACCATAATCATCAGGTATGGATGCCCATTGAGTTTGACAAGTGATAGAGGTACATACTTCCTCAATGAAATGGTCAAGATTCTACTATTAAAGTTCATGGTGGCCCATCACAAAACTACTCCCTATCACCCTTAGGAAAATGGAACTGCTGAGGCATTTAAGAAAATACTTAGCCACACATTGACTAAGATCTGTGATGTTTGTAGACAAGATTGGGATGACAAAGTATCAACCATTATTTGGGCATATAGGACAACATACACGAGGTTGAATAAGGCCACACCATTTCAACTGGTGTTTGGCACAAAAGCTGTAATTCTAGTTGAATTTATGTTACCTTTGTTGCGTATAGCGCATGTAGGAGGGATAGATGATGAACAAGTTCTGGAAGAAAGAATTGACAAGTTAATGTAATTGGATGAGAGACTATCATTAGCCAGGTGAAGCTAGAATACGGAGAAAGCAAAAAAAAAGGCATGGCATTATCGTCACATTAAGAACAAGAAGTTTGAGGTCGGGAAGATGGTCTTACTGTATGATTCTAAGTTCTTGTGCCATCCTGGGAAGTTAAAATTCCATTGGTTGGGTCCCTACATTATCTCATACATCCTTGATTCAAGTGCATGCTAGTTATAAGCGCTGGATGGGATGAGATTTCCAGGACACTTCAATGGGAGTAGGCTGAAGCCCTACTATAAATAAGTCTTCTTGGTGTTTTGTAAATAAGGCAGTATTGCCAGTTAGTTTAAGATTTCCTTTAATGCATTTTATTTTCTTGTGTTTCCCTTTCTCATAGTTGTTTTGTGTTGTGCTTTGGGCACTGGTAATCTCATTACTTTTTGAAGGTTGTAACTACGCAGAGGACCGCACATCATTTTAGTGTGGGGTGGAGTAAGGTAGAAGAAATTGAAGTGTGAAGCACTAGGAAGGATTGCATTGGAAATCCCGGTTAAATGGCCCTATGAAGGAAGTACATGCAAAGAAAGGTGAAAAAGGATGGTTGGTGTTAGGATAAGGATACATTGGGATCCATGTATAAGAAAGAGAAGCAAAAACACAACATGAGGTAGGTGAGATAAAAAATCATGATAAAAGAAGTGCCTTCAGCACTGGTGATGTGCACGTAAGAGTCTCTTGTCAAGATGGATTGGTTACGTGCCAAAAGGTTAGAGAATTTTCTACGCAAGGTTAGGTGTGTGAGTTAAAGAGATAAAGTCAGACTTTGTTTGAAAAATCCACATTAAGTGTTGAAGTATGGTGGTAGGTGAAGTGGAATTTAATGCTAAAAGTTGGAAAAACTATAAATAGAAGGTTGGGAACTTCATTATTTACTTTGTGATTACAAGAAGGAAGAGCTTTTACAAACTAGGGTTTCCAGAGTTAATCCGTGTGAAGAAAAATTAGAGGAATTTAACCGCGTGTGGCTAGTTTGGATCTACAAACTGGGAGGGAAGAGTTGTGGAAAAGCATTGTCTTGTTAAGGGGATATTCTAGTTAGGGTTTGGTAGCTAGGGAATGGGTTGGAAAAGAGTATTCTTCGTAGGTTGGAGATTTGAACTTGGAAAAGGGTAGAAGATTAGAGCTAAGAAGAGAATTTGAAGTGATAACCCAAGCAATGGAACCCAAGAAACTAGTAGTAACACCTAAGAAGGACAAGGGAAAGAGAAAACAATAAAAAACTACCGCAAGTACCAATGAGGAATGGTATGCATAAATGTAGTACCTAGATGGGGTTTTTCTCGGGATGGAATGGGAATCCCACTTAAGATAAATGATAGGAAGTGACTACAATCATTACACGAACGCGATTGAAAAGGAAATGGAGTTAGAGTTAGTGTGCCCAAATAACCAAATAACACCTAAGGGGTTACTAATTTATAGCGATGATTTCAAGGTGAAGTTAGAGAAGGTGGTATTATTACAACTCTATGAGTTGCCCTATTTCGGAAAGATAGAGCGCCTCTATTAGTGGCTAATGTCACACGTACATGAAGACCATTTTCACTTTGTGGGGTGCAAGATACGCATAACCCCTTCTCTAATTTCAAAATTCACAAGACTTATCTATGAGGGAGAAATTTTAGAGGACGACCTATGCGACAAGGAAGAAATTAAGGAAACAGTGGCCACGTATGCGTACAACAAGGGGCCAAGGTAATTTGATATCGAGGATATCCAAGATTCAGTGATAATAATGGTCACATGTGCCTAGTAACAAAACTCAATGACCAAGAAAGATGGATGCAAGTAAACAAGTCCTGGTTGAATGTTTGTAGAAGAATATAAGAGGGCACCATCCGCAATCTGACCACATACATTACAGATGAAATTATCACTAGCACATAGGAAGGAGACAAGATTCTCTTTAGTAATGTCCACTTAACCATTGTGTTCTCAAAGATTGGACTACCAAATGCAGTAGATAAATTCATGTGGAAGTACCTAGAGGAAAACCCCTACCCTGCAAAAATATTTGAGAGATACACTTGTGATAGCATGACGGTCGTTCACAAGGCACATCTTGAAAAATGGTATACACACTTAAAGAATGCGTTTGGAGCAGAATGGAGAATACCAGAACAATTGCCAGCACTTATAGTAGGAGAAGCTGAGTTCATTGTATACAAACAATTTTGTATTGGTAGGTTCAAATTGACTGATGAAAACATGAGCCCATGGTACAAGCTCCCATCCACCTTCACAGCTCAATACTTCTAGGCATGGGTTAACAGATTCAAGGAGTGTAAGAAATTAAAGTTTGACCTTAGAAGTTTGGACTGGGAACACGGAGATGCGCAGGATGTTGGTTTAACCCAACAAGCACGTGTATGTGGAAAAGTATGTATCGCATGAAGTCCAAATGGTGAAACCCCTGACTCTGACCATTACAAGTTGGTTGACGACAAGTGTATACCTTTGGATAAGGCCCAAGCTTGAGAAGGGAACTTATCTTGAAAACGAGATAGCTATACCTGAGGACGTAATAAGTAGGAATAAGACTGTCCCCAAGAAGAAGGAAATGGAGGATATAAATAAAAATACAGCAAGTGGCCAAGATACGTAGGCAATAGGCACCCCAAGACCAAGTTCTATAACGATTACTTACATGCATAGGAAGAGGTCCCTAGTCAAAGAGGAGGCACCAGAACAAGAAAATCTTATCACAGAGGAGAAATCACCGAAGGAAGAGGAAGAGAAAGCAATGTCTATTATACTAGAATGCTCAGTTAGGAAGAAATATAAGGTGATGGAGGAAGCTGATTCAAAGGAAGATACTTCAAAGGAAACAAAGATCTTGGAGAAATACATAGGCGAGAGAGATGACGAAGAAGAAAATGATCCTGAAGGAGACTAAGGACCACTTGTTTTCAGCATGCACGATTCAGAAGAAGAGGGAAGAGAAGAATAAAATGAGTTCCTTTTCATGTGGCGCAAGGGTAGCCAGGAGGAGGAAGGCACCCAAGACATGGGAAGAAGTGAGGAGGTTGGCACATAGGATCAGAAAAATCCAATCCTCATGAAGGATTAAATAAATGAGGTGGCAGAAAGAGAAGCAACAAAAATCATCAAAGCCTTGGTAGAACAAGAATTGGAGTGCAACGCTGATATATAGACGGAAGAAGATAAGGAAGAAAGCATAGGGAAAGATCACGGTAACACGGGAGGTGCTAGCAAGGTGTTCCTAAGGGCAGACACATAGGGGGAAAGTGTATGGAGATCCAGAGGTAAGGAATGAGCTACATTAATGATCCTAGCAAGGTGTTACAAATGCATTTCCAAAGCACTGTCCCAATAGATCAACTCATGGAAATCAATTCATTTGATGAAGAAGGTGCATAACCTTGGATGAGGAATATGTTCTCTTGGGAAATTGATTCCCACATTAACGATTCAGAGTTTGAGGTAAACCAAGGGGAACTAATGAAAATTCCTAATTCAAAAGGAGATAACCCCTTGGTAAATGCTCAACAGCTTTCAGATGAGAAGTTATGTAACTCGCTCAACAAAGTCTTAGTTGAGGTTGAAGCTAGGATCTTTGGACGAAATGATAGGATAATATTTATAGAAGAAAAAATAGAAAAGAAGAAGGAAGAGCTAGAAGATAAGGCCAAGGATTTAAAGTAGGAGGATTTAATTAGCACTTAGCTAAAGTGTGAACTCAAAGAAGAAAAGGAAAGGATGCACAAAGTACATAAGAAGGTAGAGTTCATCATAGATTCCATTGTTTTGAAGCATCCAGACTTGGCACCACCCACAAAAAAGTATGGATCTTCCCTTGAGTTCTCTAAATACTTAACACGCATCCTCACCATGGAGAGGCAACCTCTAGCCTTAGAATCTATGGAAGAAGTAGCAACGCGCTTAGAGAAGGAGGATAAACTAAAGGTAGTAGCAATAATGGATGAATACAGAAAATTCCTTGTTGATGTAAAGATTATTATCCATACTATTGAGGCCACGTATGATAACTGTGCAGATAGAGATAAAGTGGTTACTATTCTATTTGCCAACTATGAAGCAGAGCTTAAAGAGTTCCAAGAAAAGAATAAAGGGAAAAAAGAAGAGCGGTATAGAATCCTCATGGCCAAGGTTGAAAAGAAGTTATAATATATTGAGGATGCCCTAAGGGGTAAAATCAAGAACTAGCTAAAGGAGCTATACCCAAAGATTAATAGAAGGATGAACGTGCTTGAGGACGTTGGCAAGGAGTTGAAAAAAATTGTTGACATTATGAATGCTTAAGGAGATGGACTCAGTTTTGGGGAGGTAAGCGACCTAGTCGGTGACCTCTACTAGAGAGTGCAAAATGAAGTTGATGTCTGGAACAAGTTAGAGGCCAACTTGTAAAAAGATTTTCCTAGCTTGTTGAAATAATGCCATTAATCCCCCATTCTTTCTTCTTTCTCAAATTCTTCATTCCCTTATTCTTTTCCCATGACATAAATCTATTATGATTCTTTATTCATTGGAGAAGTGTTCCCATGGGTGGAGAATAGGTAAAGTATGGGGTAATGTTGGGCCCCTAAAACATTGAATAAGTACAAAAAGGCACATGGGTGTGCGAGGTCTATGTTGAAGGATGGGTGCACAAGAAGAAGGTGCTAGGACTTAGCCATATTTGGCATATTAGGTAGGACATGAGAAAAGCATGACCCAACTTCGCATGCGGAGTGGATAAGGTGCCATCATGGTGAAAAGTTGGCCTAGGAAGGAATATGACCTGTGATGGAAGCTTTTATAATACCATCATAGAAAAAAGTGGAGAACTCAAGCCTGAAGAAGCATGCTCCCATGGAGGACCACATTCAGAAACTTAGCACCGGATTTGAGGCCGCAGAAGGATGAGTTAGCACTTTGAGGTGCCTATAAATACAAGTGGCTGTAGAAGGGGGGAGATATATATATATATATATATATATATATAGAGAGAGAGAGAGAGAGAGAGAGAGCGAAGCTCTATAGAAATGCCGCTAGGATTCGTACTGGGTTGGGTAGATGAAATATAGGAGAAGGATGTATCTAGGGCTTGGGGTTTAAATTTTATTTTTGAGAGCTAAAGGATATGGATCCATTTGTGATGCATGACTTCAGTCTACCATACTATGATGCTATGTAATGAATCTAATGAATGTAATGAGGTTACCAATTTATATGAATATGATCAGTAATAATTCTGGTGCATTTACATATCTTCATGGTTCTATTTTATGCATGTTTATTTAGTGAGTCTAAATCCTTGTGCATTTCCCTTTCTATTTTGATTCAGTTCTTAATCTGTTAAGTACTTTTCTGTCTGGAATGACTGCACTGATCTAGAAGCCATTCTGAGCTCTATGATGCTTGCATGTCTCATTTCCACTCACTTCCTTTAAGTTTGGATCATAGATGATGTTTTTCCACTTAATTCACATAAATGAGAGACTCAGTGCTCGCGTGTGCCTCGGGTGAGCACCCAGCACCCGCTGGGTGATAGGCCAACGTGCATGGGATTACCTTGTTCTTTGGTGGGTGTAAAAATGACTACATGTAGTGCAACACTCAATAACAATTCCACTAGTTTGATGAATGAGGTCAGTCTGACCCATTCATATGCATCTTTTATTTTTCTAGGGTTTGCTATTTCTCTTTATATTACAGGTCATTTTCTATCTTATCTGACATATCCAATGTAAAAAATAGGGAAGGTTCAGAACCAACTTGTGACCATATGAATTGTAGGTTTTGAGCATTTATATTGATCAGAGTACCCAGATAGCAGACCAACGTGCCCCAAGGCACCCCAATACATTCCCAAGTGCCCCAATCACTTCAGATCTTCCATATTTTCCCTTTGCGGGGTCCTTGAGTGTTTTTCTACACTTCCAAATTTTATTCTCAGATATGTGACACTGTGTGACCATCTACAACAATTAGTTAAGCTAGTTCTCCCTACTCTCTTGCACATATAGGGTTAAATTTTACTTAGTATATTTATTTACATCTACTTTATGTTATTTACCACATTCATACAACGTTTTCATCCTCCTAATTAGATTAACTAGGGTTACTATTTCATATCACTATAATTAATCAATCCTATAGGTGTTTTTATTGATAAAAAACCACATTAATGACAAATTAGATGATGGAGTATGATCAAATGATGTTGACATGATGGTTCAGATGTGTATTTGATGATGCAAGGAGATTCAGTGAGGATTTCTTTCTCTTACAAGCCCATTCAGGTGCCTAGTTGATGTTGCATGGTGGGATGATGGATAACAAGTTTGGACAATGCTTGGTAACTCACATCAAGTGTATGGTACAAATATAGGTGATGGACTATGTTTTATGTGCTCATCTGGAGAAAGTATGGATGTTAGGAGGTATGACAATAATATTTGGAGCTATATGAGCTCATTTATGCATGTATATAGGTGTATTATGTTATACCATGTATTTTTAGACCATTTGGAGTGATTTCATGATGCGTTATTGTGTTCTTTTAGTTAACCCTAGCCTATCCATTGCAAAACCCTAAGGTGTAGCTATGAAATTATTATTGTATGGAGATTTTATGAGATGGTAATGAATTTATGATGATTTGAGATGTTAATATAATGTTTAATGGTTCTTTGAGAAAAAATTCAGAATGTTAGGATGTGAAGTTTACATGTTATGTCAGTTTTGGTAAGATGAGGTTAAGAAAAAGGCCATTTCCAACTCAATTGGAAATTCTAATGCTCACCATAAATTGTGTGATTTCATGGGAATTTTTTGATTTCAAGGTTTTTTATAAAGTGAGTCTAGAATGTTTCACAAAAATAATGAAGTCATTTCATCGTCACATTATGAACAAATGTTAAGAAGGAAAACAACTATTTATGAGTTTGAAACTCTAGCTTGAAAGTGGTATGCAAGAATTACTTCCTGAGTGGCCATAATTGCTTCTTAGTGCATGTATGATTATTTGAACATGTATGATACTACTTCATATTTCCAGAAAGGTATGGTATAGGTCATGGTGATGAGTGGACCCCACTCAAACATGTCAGTTTCTAAAGAAGTCTATTTTGGGACAAGGTTATTCAAATTAGGTATTAACTAAATTTCCATTGTATGATGTATGTGAGTTTTTATTGATTTTTAAAGAGGATTTGACAAATTTTGATGCAATTTTATGGTCAAATGAGATCCATTTAGGTTGACTGGTCAAAGAGTAATTTTGAGGTAGTAAAATGTATTCTTCAATGAAGTGAGCATAACAAGAGCTATATGTGGAGTTAGGAGATGATTAAAATTGTGTTGAAAAGATAATATAGATATATTTCTTGTAATATATAGTGTTTCTCATGATGAATATTTTTGATATGGTTTATAGGTCAGTTTTTAATGAGATGATTTTTGGCTATTTAGGATAAAACTATTTTTTCTGAATAATTGAGTTGGTTGGAGCTTGAGATGGATTATCCAATTTTTTCAATCACCTGTAATGTGAAGAGCGATGAATTTTTCATCCTATTAATCCATTTATAGGTCTTGAAATTTTTTGGAAGGGTGTTAACCAATTACATTTTGGAAACTCTTTTTTTGGGCATCATGTTTGGTTAAGACAAAAGTGGTTATGGTTTCAATAGATGATTTTTTCATGAGATATAACTTTCTTAGAGGTGTTCTACAAGTCTTGTAATTTCCATAATTTTTTCACATGCATTACTTGAGTTTATTTTAAGAGGTATTGATAACCAAAGTCAGAATTAGGGTCCTGAAGGGCATTGGAAACAAGTGTTTTGAGAAGTATAAGTAGTAGTGAACCCATTAAAAAAAAAAATATGATTGGTTCATGAAAAGTGATACCATGATTGATGTTTAACTGATATATTAATCATGGTTTATAAATATTGTAGCTTGACTAAGCATGGTTTTGAAATGAGGGGGTTTTTGTCATTTCAATGCATAGGTTTTGGTTATTTTTAGTGCATGGAAGAAGGGTTTTTTCTAGGTATACCTATATGAGTAAATTGTGAATGTTCTAGTGATTCGTATGGGAAGTTTTAAGGCTATTTTGGTCTTAATAATGGAGGGAAACTGACCTCTTTTTAATTTGAATCAATGAGAGGCTATAAAGATGATGTTTTGGGTACAATGGTGCTAATATTTTGGAACCCCTTTTATCTTATTTTTAAGAACCCTTTGCTACAAAGAAAAAACCCCTGGGCCTAACCAAAAACCCCTAGAATTTAGTTATAGGTTAGTAATTGGTTGTGTTTACATAAGGAGGATTTGAGCGAAGAAAGTATGGAGAAGTTTCTTTGATAGAGAGTTGAAGAAGGAGGGAATATTTAGATATTTGTGTTTGGGTGCTACTTCATAGCATGTTGATGTCATTTTTAGGTTTTTGAAGTGTTTTCAGATCATATATAGAGTTGAAGACATTCCCAAAGTAGTAAATCTTCATATGTATTGATGAGACAAGGTTGATTATCTTGAGAGCTCATGATTGTATCTTGTTGATAATTGTTGAAAACATCATTCATTGTGATATGATTTGAAATAATTAAAGTGTGGTGATCTGATTTGAGCATCAATATAAGTAATTTTTTGTATATCTTGTGATCCTTTCTTGATTATATTTCAAGTTGAAATCTATTTACTTGTGATTACTCATTTATAATTGTGCTTCATGAGTTTGTGTATTTGATATTCTGAAGTATAGTGTGAAATGTTTTATTGGGGACTGACTCACCCCCTCTAAGTCCTTGTCACTTCCAATAGGCAATTTCCTAGCAACAGATAATGTGGTTCATTATGAATTTGGAAATTTATGGACACGTGACATAAGTAAGAGGAACATCCTCTGTCTATTTTGTAAAATACTTGGTGGCAGTTATGATATGGTTGTGGCCATAAGAGGAAGTGGGCATAAGTTTTCCAATGATATTAAGTCCACTTTGAAAAATGCCACGAAATTGTGAGGGGTTACAATGACTGTGCTAGAGCATGATTTAGATTTCTATACTTTTGACAAAGCAAGCATTTCTTAACATATTGAAAACAATTAGTTTCCATGGTAGGCCAATAGTAGACTACTCTCAATATATTTTTAGCAAGAACCATTCCACTTATGTGGGCCTCATAGATGTCATCATGTACCTCTTTGACTGCTAAGATAGATTCTTCTGAATTAAGGAAACATTACATATTCCCGCCATAACCTTTATGATAGAGCGTGCCTCCAAGGAGGGTATAATGGGCTATGCACTAGATTAGGTTTCATTTCTTAGAATGGTAAATGCTAGGGGGAATATTCCATCGGGTATATAATTATAAATGTCAACATGCTAGGGGGATAAGGAACCAAAAAATTCACACACAAAACAAGATTCTGACATGTATTAAACTGTTGTTCTTAGATGTTCTAAAAAGAATGGAATGCCATTATTTCTAGGTGGGATGTGTAAAATAGATCCAATGTTTCCATGGAATCCACAAAGTGGTTGTGTCCTTTGGGTATTTTTTGGAACATTATTTATACAAAGAACTCCTTCGATGTATCTAAAATTTTTTTGTAATGGAGAAACTTTTCATTCTTAACCTTATATTCACCATTTACTTGCTTGATGATTAATTGAGAATCACCAATAAGGTTATCCTATTTGATGTCCCATTATTATAAAATTTTAGTCATGTAATTAGGGATTCATATTCATCTATGTTATTACTGCATGGGAAGCCAAGTTTGAATTCCTAAGGGCTTGGATCACCTGTAGGGGTGATAAGCACAACTGCTGCTCCTAAATGATGAAAGGTAAATGATCTATCAAAGTACATTTTCCATGTGAAATATTATTCAATATGCATAATAGAAGTGTTTAGAAATTCCAAACTTAATGGTTCTATTCCTGGTAGGGAAGCCTCAGCTAGCTGATCTGCAAGTACTTGCCCCTTACCTAATTTATGATTAACATATTCAATATCAAACTCACTAATAAAGATGACCCAATTAGCCATCCTCCCAGTAAGTTCTGGTTTAGAAAATAAGTACTTGAGTTGGTCAGTTATGGATATAAGATTGATCTTGTTATTCAATAGATAATGGCGGAGTTTTCGGAAAGAAAAAAACTACTAGGAAATCTTTCTCAATTTGTGGGTAGATAAGATCATTAGAAATCAAAGTGTGAATGAGGTAGAATATGGATTTTTATTTTTGATTTCTATCATATTGAGCTAGAAGTGTGCCTATTGCAGATTGAGTAGCCGAGATGTACAATAACAGGGGGTTTCCTGGAGTAGGTGGCATAAAAACATGAATTTTGACCAAATAATCCTTGAGTAAGATGAACGCTTGTTATTGTTCAAGATCCGAATGGAAATCAATATATTTATTGAGAAGATGTGTAAAGGAATGACAATTGTCTGCGAGTTGAGAAGTGAAATGGTGAATAGCCTGGATTTTTCCTTGTAAACTATGCAGTTGTTTGAGATTATTTAGAGGAGGCATTTTAGTAATGGTAGTGAAATTAGCTAGGCCGAATTCAATTCCTCTTCTTGACACAATAAAACATAACAATTTTTTGGATAGCACACCAAATACACATTTCTTTGGATTCATTTTAACCTTGTAATCTATGAGATGTTGAAATATCTGCTATAAGATCTCAAGATGTTATACATTGGTCCTGGTTTTCCCATGATGTCATCAACATAATCTTCCATTATATCATTAAACATGTCATGGAAGATGACTATGGTGGCCCTTTGATAGGTTGCACCTGCATTCTAAAGACTGGAGGGCATGATTTGATAACAGAATGTCCCCCAGGGGGTTGTGAAAGTAGTTTTATGGTAATCCTCTTCTATACTTTTAATTTGATTGTAGTCTAAAAATTCATCCATGAGAGATAGCATCTCATAGCCAGTAGTTGAATTTACAATCATGTCGATGTTAGGAAGAGGGAAATCATCTTTTGGACATGCTTATTGATGTCTCTAAATTTTTTACATATTTTAATGCATGTGGGATTTATTTGTATAGGTATTATGTTAGAAATCAATTTTGAATAATCAATAGGCCTGATGAAGCCTACTACCAATAGTTTTTCCAAGTCTTCATTACCTAAGAGAGAAACATGAGGATGGATATTTATAAGCTTTTTCTTTATTGGATTTTCTTCTTCATGCATAACTAGGTTATGCACTAAAAATGAGGGATCTAATCCTAGAATGTCCACATAAGACCAAGAAAATATGTCTAAAAATTCTCTTAGAAGTATGAAAAAGGTTTTCTATTCTTGTGCTGAGAGGGAAGCTCCTAACTTAATAATTATAGGTTCATCCTTTATTCTAATATTAACATCTATAGTCTCCTCCATGATTAGTTTGGATTCATCTTCCATACGCATAGGATCAAGAGGGAGATTGAGATATTCATCTAAGGTTGTCTTAACAATATTTTCACCCTTAGAGTGGTCACTTTTTATGTCTTTCGATGTTTCAATTTTTTTTTCGCAAGTTCCTCAAAGAGGTTTTCATTGTGGGACTTGGAATTTTTATTTTTACAAGGATTATTTGATGATATTTTACCCTTGTTTTATTTTAAATTTTTATAACCATGAAGTTCATCCTCCTCCCAAAGTATGTGCATGCATCCAAATTAATGGAGAAGAAATTCTTATGGTTTCCAGTAGTAATGTCATCATGGAGAACCATAAACTCATCAATTTCTTCTTCATTCTCAAAAAAATTGATTGACACATGTTGTTTTTGGTCCTAGTCTAAAAGGGAACGATAGACAAGGTTTAATTTAGCAAAGGTAGGGGATATGGTTAGGATTCCGTGTCTTGAAATAGGTTTGTAGAGGTAAGGTCTTCGTAGAGACTACAATGGTAATCTATTTTGTTACTAGAATCAGATGAACTATCTTATCATTCAGAAGAGGTTTCTTTGACCTCCAGAGGATGGGACCCATACGGTCAGACACCAATACCATATTTTTAAACCTTATGATGTGTTGTCAGAAGAGGTTTCAAAATACCTTTCTCATTTATGCCACATTTTTATCCTTAATACCTGATGGCATGCATCATTTTATTTGGGATGGCATACTTGGGTACTTGATAACATGATTTCATATCGTCATCAAAATATTGGGCTATAGAAGTGTTGAGTATTTTTTCATTTTCCAAAAGGACATGAGGAGTAAAATTATTAATGTTACAATGTTCCCTAGACATTTTATATTTGTAGCAAGGCCTATGACACATTCTAGGTGATAGGGGGAGTTTAGAAATTTTGAGGGCCTATTAGAGGTTAATTATCCATAGCCATTTGCAATAACTTTCATCTCCCATGAAGCAAAGGGAGAGAATGATGTAGAAGAACCTTCCTTATGAAAGAACAACGTATTTGGATAAATGTGGGAGGAAATAGCCTTTGACAGAAATTGGGTAGCCAATTCAGTATAAGTACATTCATAGGTAGTAGGGAAATAACCCGACAATGCTCTGTAATGGGTGAAGGGTTGGGGGTCACCAAAAATGGTAAAAATCTAACCTTAATTATTGACAAGATTCTTCATTGAAGTTTGGATAAGCTGAAAAGTTCAAGAGATAGCCATAGTATGAATGAAAATCTGCACCTATAAGGTGAAGTCGTGATATATAGAGAAACAGTGCATAACTAAGGAAATCCATGGAAAGCTAGATGATGTCATGGAAGACTAGAAGAAATTGACATAAAGGTATATAACCAGGATACATAGAGGAAGCCGCCAAAGAATAAGAAAGGATGTGATACACTATTAGAAACCACATAAGCTAACTAAAAGCCATGTAACAAAGATGAATCACACTAGTATGAGATTGAAGCCGACAACGACATGAGTCAAAGTAAGTGTCTTTTAAAAAATATTGGATTTTGTATATATATTGTAATTAATGTATTGTATAGTGTGCCTCATAAAAGACCTATGTGAGAGTACCAATTTGAGATATTGTATGAGAGTAGAGATAAGAGGCTAAAAATAATAAGTATGTACTGGAAACTGATGTAATAATGATTGATGAATAAATAAATAATGAAGTTCAGAGCATAATTTGTTATCTATGTTCATTTACATTTATGTTCTTAGCATAGTGGTGGTGTATTTCTTATGTACATACTTAGTAAGGATCATTTCTACCTATGCCTCACAAGTATGTTGGGGTTCTAGGTCAACATTTGGTGTCTGAGCCCATGTTTCTTTTGTTAAATGGATGTCAGGAAGTATCTCACCACCATGGTGTTGGAAACACGCGTTATTAGAGATTGAAAATTAGTGGGAAAAGAAGATCGATATATTTGTTAAAGGAGAATAAAAAATATGGAACATAACTTATAGAGTAGTAGAAAAATGACATATTTGGAGAGTACAGAAAGGAATTTTGGGTATAATTTCTACATAAGTTATGGCCCTGCTTATTGGCACACGAAAAAAGAACTGAATGGACACAAATGTACCTAAGACAACATTTGGAGTGAAATGCAGAAAAATTGACAATAGAAAAATATCTCGATGATTCGTGGACCAGATTAATTGACTACTAGTATGAAACCACTTCAGATTTTTATATTATTACTTGGGAAATATAGGGTCAGACAAATTTTGACAATAATAAATAATATGTTTTGAGCGGATCCCACGGAATATGTCTTCAATTAATTCCCTTTTTAATTAAAGTGTTGATGATTGAGAAAGGATTAATTAGAGAAGCAAATAAGTTCCTTTAGGGGGATAGACGCCGTGGGATGGCTAATGCAAAGGGGGTGATCTGTGAGTCATGACTTATCAGTATTAATGGGGCCTTGGTTGGGGTGGCAGGAATAGGCCGACATGAGAAAAATAAAAAGACATAAAAATTAGAGAGTTAGGAGAAGAATATTCAAGAAGATTAAGCAAGATTAGTAGTTTGTGGAGAATTAATTAAAATGAGGAAATGGAAGAAAGAGAAAGATTATTTGTAGAAAAGAAGGAATTAGAAAAGAAGCTAGAGAAACAAAAATAGGAGAGAGAAGAAATAGAAAAGAAGATAAAAGAAAGAAAGGACAAATTGAATAAATTTAAGAAAGAAGAGAACAAAGTATAAAATAAAGTAGAAAAGGTAGAAGATTAACCCACATCAAGTGGAGGCCAGAAATTTTCTCACCTAGAAATACAGGCAGACACTTCAAGTCTCACTATAATACCCGTATGTTGTGAAGACCAGTTAGGTTTTGTTACTCCGCAGAATCATATGGTACAATATAATGTATAAAATCCAATTTAGAAATCAATGATGATACAAGCAATATTAGTAAGAGATCTACAAAAATTTGTAGGAAGTTCAAATCCAATATTTAAAATGGTTTTAGAAGTAGAAAGATGGAAATAAGAGGAGATAAGGACCCCATTGATGATTAAAGAGAGAGGATAAGAAGAATAAGAAGTTAGTGTTATGAGGAATTTGATAGAATAATTTGAAGAGAAAGTAAAGACATTAGATGAAAATAATGAAGATGAACAAGCCAAGGAAAGGATATAAGTGATAGAAGAGAAGAGTGAAGAAAGAGATAGAGAAGAAAACCAGGAGAGGAAAGAAGAAAAGAATAAGAAGAGAAGAAGTGATGAAGAGTTAGAAGTAGATCATAGATTAAGGAATATTAAAGATAGACAATTAGTTATTGAAAATGTTAGTTATGAAAAGATGACGAACAAATAGATGCCCCCAAAACAACATGGAAACCCAAAGGAGATGAACCCCTAGAGTGGATGTCATTCCATGTGCTTCTTAACACACTGATTGGTAATATAGATAAAGGAAAAAAATTGGAAGATAGATACAACGAATTGAGAGAAGAAAGTCAGAAAAGGCAACAAATAGTAAGAGAGTTTCGAGATTTATTAGGATAAATCTATTTTGGCAATGAATTAATAAGGGACAAGGGAAGGATAAATAGTTCACAACCAATCCACAATCAAATAAAGAAGGTAAAACAAGTTTAACAATAACCCATTGTGTAGAAAAGATTAAGTACTCAGCCCAAAATGGCTCAAAATATTAAAATGCCAATATTTGACAAGGATTCAACTGATGCATAGGAACATTTATTCCTTTTAAAAAAATATTGGAAGAGTAATAACACCACAGAAGAAGCTATAAGGAAAAGAGACTTTTCATGTTCATCATGGGATAAAGCATTACAATGGTATATGAAGTTATCATCACAAGGTACTAAACCATGGGAATATACTGAGAAATAATTCAAAACATACTTTCATTTTCCAGAAGCACCAGCGGAAGGTGTGAGTAAGATGATGGATTTGGTTCAAAGAGAAGGAGAATTAGTAAAAGAGTTCAGTCAAATATTTAATATTGGTACTAGAAAACTAGAAGATCCCTTAACAGATAAATAGAGGGTTGAGTGGTTCATGTTATAACGAAATTACACCACCCCCAAATGGCTCAATTCTATGAGTGGGGAATTCGGTGTATTTTTTGTAACATTGGATCATCTCTCAAGCTGTGGGACTTGTGTGCTTGATATGACCCTCCAGAGAAGGTTGGTTCCTACTCCTAAACTACCTGCCATAAACTACTTTGAATATAGGTAAGAAATTTAATCGTAATCTAACTTTCCAAGGGACCAGGGAGAGAGAATGCATGAAAGTAAAACCTACACTAAAATAAGTGATACACCATAACAATAGGTTATTATCCAAGGATCCAACTTCCTAAAATGGAGAGAGGTGAGAAAAGGAGAGGTTGGACAAGATGCACCACAGACTAGAGATAGATTCAAATAGAAAACCATTTCATACCCATTAAAAATAGATCCCACAAACCTATAATAAGCATCAAAATATGCACAATATACTCTACAATGAGGAGAGGAAAAAAGAGAAAACAAAATATGTGAAGGATGAACAAGATGCATCACAAAAATAGATTTTATTGCTCCAAGAATTTACACAGTACATCATCAATGGGAAATATGGAAGAGAATTCCATTAAAAAGCTTGGGAAGGAGGTCTATGCTCCACATTCAACCCAGTAGAGAAGAAATATAGAAGGGGGCACAAGAAAAATGACTAAATCCTTTACAAATGAGTCTAAGATTACAATTTATACAATGAGAAGAGAGGGAAAGAACAATCTCAACATTTCCCTTTCAACTACTTCCAAGTGAAAATAAATGCATGTAATTAATGATATTTTACTTGCAAAAAATCTCTATGCTGTCCCATGACATGCAACGGAGAAGGAATGATTTCCCATGCCTCTTTAATGTTGTAGTCTAAAATTGGCTACTCTACAGGACTATTTCAGGAAGCATGGTCTCCTTGAATGTTATCCTCTGTCATGGATTCATCAACTAAATCAGATTCTCTGAAGGAAAGCAAGAAATATTCAATGATCTCTTATTTATTCAATGCTTCCAAATCTGATTTTGTCTCCTCTAGATGCTTCTGTTAAATGGAACTAGAAGATGATTGTTCCTCTCCTTTCTCCTTTTATTTTAAAATTGGTGTGTGATTAGAATCCTTTGAAAATATAGTGCCAATGTGGACAATACATTATAAACAAATGGATTTTTTATCATCACTTTATTCTCGTTGTCATGCTGTTATAACACTGGCTTCAAAATCAGCCTTGATTGCTTATTGCCCAAATTTGATTTCATATGTAGGTTTCACCATCATGGGGATTTTATTGATTCGAAATCTCAGAGCCAAAATTCTCAAATTTTGTTTCATATTATCTTCATTGGGAACTTTCTCTTGTTGCTATGTAGCTGCTATAAAATCAGACTTTACCATCACTTTCTCTTCAACCTTGGCCTCCTCTCTTGGCTTCACCACCAAGGGAATATTTTCAATCCCTAATTTAATAGCCCATATCCTCAATTCTTCTATTACTTCTTGTTGATTAGAAGCTTCTTTTTGTTTACTTTGGCTGGTTTTTCGACTGTTTTCATCTCAAGATGAGCTTCAGATAATAGGAGGGATGGGTTCTCTCACAACTGATTTTGCAATCGTTTGTGGTGGGGAAGGTAGAACTTCTTATTTATGAGGATGGGTTGACTACTTGGAAGGTAAAAGGGAAGAATAACTAAGGTGAGATGGGATAATAGAGGATGGATAAGGGAATTTAACACTCAGGGAAGTAGACAATGGGATTAAATAATGACAATGCTGAAATGATAAAGCTTATAAGGGATAAAATGAAGGACAAGGAGCTGGTAATTGACCTACCCATTAACAAGGTTGTCTTACACATTTCTCATATGCTTAATTTTCCTCATTCCACTTTGCAAGCTGGGCCAACATCTCAACCATGAAGTCTAGCTTCTCATGTGGGCTATAATGTCTTGTAAAAGGGCCTTCCCATGGATAAGGTGCCCTGCAACCAATTCTGAAAGATTTCATTTTTTCTTTATCCCATGACTAAACCATGTCAGCCTCCATTATTTGAATTTTCTCGATCAAATTAACACTTTCCATTTGACTTATGTCATTGTATGAATACCCTTGTTCTTGATAAGCTTCATAGTGAAACTAGTTTTGGCATTATTTATATGGGTAAGCATAATGATTCTGAATTAGATCATACTGTTGATCTAGAGAAGTTTTGAATTTCATTAGAGGTTGATTGCACTACTACAAGTGTGAATTACACTATGGGAATGAAGCCATGATTTCACAACTTCATAGAATGGGAGAAAATGCAAGATATGGAAAGAGAAATGAATGAAAATGGATGGAAGAAAAGGTCCACATCTTCAAAAATGGGTTGCTGACTAGATGGAGTCACTAGATATGTTTATGAGTGCTTCCAAAAGCTGAAATTTTACCAAGAACACACAAACCTATTGAAATGGAGTCCACTGCAAATGATCTTCAATTCAACTTTGCAATAAAACACCCCTAAAAGATGAAACTTTAACTTATGTGAGCTCCCATCGGGTATGCTAGAACTGTTATCATGAAATCACATCACCCCTGAATGGTCTAATTTTGTGTGTGGGGAATTCAGTGTAATTTGTGTAACATTGGATCATATCTCAAGTTTTGGGACTTGCATGCTTGAGATGACCCTCCAAAGAAGGTTGTTTCCTACTCCTAAGCTATCTAACACAAACTACTTGTTCGGCCTCAGAATATTGGCTAAGTACAAGAAGGTGCATGGGCGTGCGGTACTTATATGAAGAAGGGTGTGCAAGGTGAAGGTGTATAGGGAAAGGTTCTATTAGGGTTTAGCAAAACACATGGTGCATGCGTAAGATAAGATGGGTTTTGGGACTTATCCATATTCAGCGTTATAGGAAGCACATGAGGAAATTGTGACCCATATAGCATGTGGAGTGGATAAGGGTCCATACTAAAAGGTGTAGGATCAAGAATGGAATATTTTATGCATGTGATGTGTTGGTACCTAGATTTACTCTCCTTCACAACTTGAGTAGCATCATGGATTTTACAAGACAATTAGAGGCAGATAAATGATTTATATGTCATTTTTTACCTATGGAGGCAATTTATCTAACTTGTTAGCACTCGGGCCTTCAATAAGTGGGTAGCTATTTTAGGTTGCACCTTTCAACCAAGGTAAAAGAACCTATATTGCAGCCTTTGTTTTCTGAAGGAGGTGGAGATATCCTTATACTATGCATATTGTATGGATATGCCCTGGGAAAACATGATCAATTTTCCATTATTCAAACTCAACAGAGCTGTCACTAGTAAATGATGGAAATTCTTTCAAGACAAGGATGAGGCTGCTAGAGACATGGTATGATCCTGATTTTATTTGTGAATTTTTGTAAATTGATTCTATTAGTTTGTTGACACACAGTGCAATGCAGGGATAGTATGGGGTAGGATTAGTTATTCTGAATGAAATTTTTGGGGGGAGATTTTAGAAAAGACTAACCAAAATTTGCTAAATTCTTTGAGGACATTTGCAATAAATTTGTAACACCTAAACAATAGGATGCTTCAAAGGGGTTAATGTACTCATTCAACCAGGATATGTGCACTAAATGGAGGCTTAGATCTGCACTCTTCCACACAATATTTGACAACCTACCATAAAAGCTTGAAGTAGATGAACCAACAAAGTATCTAGAAATCTCTATTTTATCATGACCTAAGGTGCACCCAAAGGTTTACAAACAATCTCAGAATTCAACGAAGGTAAAGTGATTTTAAATCTATTTATCTCTTTATCAGATGTAATCTCTTCTGAATGTGAGATTGTAAATACCACTAAACTATCAACAAGAAATGAGACCATGTATGATCAAGAGATATTTTAAACACAAGACTGCAACATGAGTAAGAAACACAAATTGAAAATATTCTGAAACATAAGTGCATGCAAATTTTTCCAAGAGATAACACAAAATAATCCATAATGACAAAATTTATCAGAAGGGGAATGTTATAAGAACAATCTCAGAGCTTGTTGATGGCTTTACAACTAAAAACAACTCAACATGATATAAATCTAATGCAAAATGAATTAGAAATGGTTCTCAGGAGGTTTCACAGAGAATGGGCTTCTTCCCAGATTTTTCCTGTGAAATTCTAAGTTTCTCCCACCTTTTGCATGTCTCAAAACATGCATTATATAACTTTCAATTACATTTTGATCCTTCTTTCTCAAGAAAAGAATATGCCTAGCATCAAGTTTGTTACAAAATTCAACCATGATTCGTAGATAGGGACATTTAACAAATTTGTAACAAAAGTTGTCAGGTGTTTCTAAAAGGGTGAATCATTACAAATCCTTCATCATTATCCATTATGGAGGAACGTTTTTCATTCTCCAAGCATGCAGACCCCTTTCATTTACTTCTTATCACTTCAAAATTTGATGCTGTAACTTTATAATGTGATATTTTACATTTTACATGGGCCTAAGTAAAAATTTATTTCAAAAACACCTAAAATTTGTAAATTAGTCCCTAAAACCACTTGCATTGGTCTTTGCAAGCACAAACAACACGAATTCACCAAAGATTCAATGAAAAATGATGCAAAATTTACATTTCCAAACTTCCTGGAGAAAAAATGGTAGCCAAAAATGAAAATGTAAAGTTACCCTTGATCTACTTTTTCTCCTTTAATCTGGGCCCTCCACATGTCAAAATATGATTGGGAATGAATTCGGGCTCACTTTTTGACTTTTTATCATTTTTGGAAAAATGGAAAAAAATAACTTTTTTCTCTGCCCCTCTGCCCTTGAAATTTTGTGATGACACATGACATATGGTGGGTCCCATTGGAATCACAGCTCAATTCTATGCATTTTGACATGTTTTTTGGAAATTTGGAAAATTTTCACTTTTTTCCCTGCGGGACCACACCTTCATCTCTATCCTTGACACATGTCATGCTCTCTATCACTAAAATTTCACGGGCTTATTTCATGTTTTAATCCCCTTTTTCGCCAAGGGAAAATTTTCCATTTTTCTTTTACAGGCCCACACCTCTGATTTCTCCCTGCCATGTGTCTCCTTTTGATTTTTCGTAGAGCCATGCCTCAATATTTCATTCTAAGTCTTTTTGCAAAAGAGGGAAAAAAATACCTTTTACCTCTACTGGCACACCGACCCACTCTACCCACCATATGTCTCCTTTTGCGCCATTGTAGACCCATGGTTCCATTTGCAACTTTCACCCCTTTCGTGAAAAAAGGAAAAAAATGCCTAAGTCTTCCACCGGTCCATGCTCCCTTCTGACCCCACTCTACCATGTGTCCATCCCCTTCTCCATCATGGATCCGCGGGTCTTTCCATGCCATTTTTTCCTTTTTCAAAAAAGGAAAAACTTGCCTAAATCTCCCACCAACCTACCACTCTAACTTCACATGAAAATGAGACATGTGTCCTCCTCTGGGACCTGCGGGGAATATTTGCAAATTTTTCCAAAAATAAAAAAACTAAGTTTTTAGAAAAAACCCACTGAATCCCATCCAACCAGAAGCAGCCACATGTGAGGGATAGCTTGAGCTTAATGTTGATGGGCAAATGACACCCGTATAACTGTCAAAAAACACAAAATTTACTAGAGATGCCCGAATTTGATTTTTTCTTCGTGGGTGAAGGAGTTTTTGGTCAAAAAACAAAGGGATTTGATTTTCTGCAATTTTCGACCATGGGGATAGATATTTTGAGGGAAAAGAGCAAAAAACGAGTAACTACGAGCTCCATAGGCTGAGAAAAATGGAAAAAACGATAGAGGCCTGTGGATTTGGAAATTTAGGGCACAATGTAAGGCACACATGTATTTTTCTTTCAAAATGGGGTAAAATAATAATTTTGTCAGCCTTTGAAAGCATTTAATCTGGAGAACAAAGTTTGTAGGCCACCAAGTTTGAAGAAAAACATTTTTTGAGCATGTAGAACAAAGGGGAAAGATGGGAAAATAACAGACGATCAAAATGGACACCAACATCGGCTCCTGCTCGGGGATGGGCACTCCCAGTGAGTGCCACAAGAACATTAAGTAGACCAAGTGCAAAAATAATCCATTGGGCAAAGGAGTCATGAGCCAAAATCACCCAAAACTAGTTGAGAACCCAACAAAAATGGCTGCCACACAGCAAGGAAAACCACAAACTAACAAAACACCAAAAATAGAGAGAAAAACAAAACAATATACACTGTACAAGTGGTGCATACCTCAAATTTGGGGATTAATCTAAGAAATGCTTAAGATGTCTGCCATTAATAGGTAGTTCAAGCAATTCCTCATCTAAATCTTTGAGAAAAAAGGTATTCTCACCAATTCTGATATCAATGGAATAAGGGCCCATCCATAATGCATCAAATTTTACATGTTTTCCCTTATCTTCATTTTTGTTGTCCCATAACATAACCGGATCTCCAATATTGAAGGCCCTAGGAGTGACCTTCTTGTCAAACAATCTTTTCAACTTCTCTCTAAATATGATATGCCTCTGGTGGGATGCTCTTCTCTCTTCATCTAGCTCCACAATTTGATTAATCCTTGCTTCATATGGATTGACCTCTTGATCCTTAAGTTGTTGAACAAACTGAAATGAAGATAATTATAGATGTAAGGGCAGCAAGGCTTGATTTCCATAAACCAATTCAAATGGCCTCTTACCAATAGCTCTCTTGGTAATGATTCTATCAGCCCAAACTACAAATTTCAGTTTTTCACCCCATTTTCTCTTGTTCAATTCCAAGGTCCTCCTAATGATCTTTAACAAATTATTTTTGCTAGACTCAGCTTGTCCATTTCCTTGGGGATTATAGTTTGAAGAATAAGTTAGATTGGTTCCATACTCCTTGCACATTTCCATCAAAGGTTTAGCTCTGAAACACATGGCATTATCAGCCACAATCTTAACTGGCACACTAAATCTACATATGATATTATTTAGCTACAAGTCCATAACAACTTGGTGTGTTGCTTTTTTGGTGGGGATTGCCTCTACCCACTTGGTGAAGTAATCTATGGCTACAAGGATGCACTTATGTATAGCACTAGAAGGGTCTGAAATCTCACCAATGAAGAGAGTAGGCCACTAATAACCAGCTCTCAAAACCTTATGTGTTGCAACCCTTCTAGCAAAGTGTCCTCCACAAACTCCCCCATGGAAATCAGCAATCACTTTGGGATCTTCATCTTCAGTTACACACTTCAAGAGGACACCTTCAGGGTTCTTCCAAGCCAGCCCAAAGTCAGTGATGATGTATTTTTGAGAAGCTAGCTTGAGGGCTCTTTTCTGATTTTTATTTAAATGATCAAGACAACATAGGTGTCTGAGGTAAAATATTATATCCTTGTAACACTCAGAACTTACCAATTTCTCAAGAACATCTGCCCTTTCTTCCTCTACTTCATTCATTTCCACAGTATGCAAGTTGCTCACAGCCATGAGCTTAGCAAGACCCAAACCTCTTACCAGCTTTGTGGTTTGGATGTCCATATCATACTCCTATAGTTTGTTCACCCATCTACATCTTTTACTTGAGATCTCTATATCTGATAAGATGTCTTTTACCATGGTGTGGGGACCATAAGCAAAAACTTTTAAACTTAAAATATAAGGCCTGAAAACCTTTTTTGCTTACACCAAGGCAAATGCTTGTTTTTCCATGATTGTATATTTTAACTCAGCAGCTTGTAAAGCCTTGCTAAAGAAGGAAATAGGCCTCTCAGTCCAATCTTCATACTTTTGGAGAAAAAAAAATGCAATAGTATTTTCAGAGGCAAAGGAGAAGATTTGGAAAGGCTTCTTGTAATTTGGAGCTGCCAAGACAGGTGCATGTTTAAGTGCTTGCTTGATTCTTTCAAAAGCTTGAATTATAGCCTCCTCCCATTTGATAACTTGATCTTTATTTAACATGCATGTGACAGGAAGAATCAACTCAGCAAAATTGGACACAAACCTTCTAATGAAATTTATTTTCCCAAAGAAATATTGGATGCCCTTCTTCATTCTTAGAATTGGCACCCTGCTAATTGCTTCTACTCTCTCTGGATCAATCATGACACCAAAATTTGAAAAAATATGACCAAGTAGCTTGGCCTTTTACACGCCAAAGTGACACTTATTTGGATTGAGAGAGATTCCAAATTCTCTACATCTGATCAACATTCTTTCTAAATGCTGCAAGTGATCTTTTCTGCTCCTCAAAAATACAGTCACATTATCCTGATAAACTGTAATGAATTCATTTATATAACCAGAAAAAGTAACATCCATTGCTCTTCGGAAAGTAGCTCTAGCATTCATGAGACCAAAAGGTATTCTCACATAAACATATGTTCCCTAAGGAGTGGTAAAGGTAGTTTTAAGTCTTTCTGACTCCTTGACAACACAACCTGATTGTAGCAAGAGAAACCATCCAAGGTGGACAACAATTCAGATCCAGTCACTAACTGCAACATGTTCTCCATGTTTGGTAAAGGATAATTATCTTTCAATGAAGCTCTATTAAGATTTCTAAAGTCTACAAAAAGTCTGATATCTCCATTCTTCTTTGTGACTGACACAAGGTTTGCAACCCAAGATGAATACCTTGTGGGCTGAATGATCCCTACCTATTTCAGTTTCTTCAATTCATCTTACATTTTCATGGAGAGGAGTGGATTAATTGGCCTTTGATTTTTTCTGAATGGTTTGGCATTTTTCTCAAGAGGGATCTCATTTTGGAATAAGTCTTCTCTATATTATCTCAGCTTTAAATATGACCAGGCAAGGCAGTCTTGATATTGTTTCAACAATTAGAGGTAGGACTATTTTTCTTCTTTGTTTAAACTGCTGCCCAACCAAATTTTTCTTGGTTTGTCCTTTGTTCCCAAGTCATGCTTTTCCACATCCCTTGAGGTAGAAATGTTTCTATTGATGATGCAATCAGCATTGCTAAAATTTGACTCAAGAGAAACAAGACCTCTAGGAATGGTGTTAGTTTTCAATTGGATAATATCTTTCCCAAACAAAGTCTCTCTTCCTTAATTCATACATACCATTAATTCCCAATCAATATGCTGATCCAAAAAATCACCTTGATTTTGTAAGAACCTTTTCACTTGAGCATCATCATCAAACACTTACCAATGCTTGATGTTATCAGGGACAACTAGCCTAGTTAACACTTCAACATTGTACTCACAATAAGGTGAAATGGTGCAAACTCCAAATCTTGACCCCAACACTACCAACTTGTCAGTAGGAACATTCAAACTTTTGTCATGGTGCACAATATTGAAGGAATCAAATATCTCAATTAGATCCCAAACTGCATGCTTATACTGCTTCATCCGCTGATTTTTTGTAGCATACAATTTTCTTATTTGTTTGACAACTAGCTCTGAATCTCTGTTTGTAATGATTTCCTTGACACCATACTTCCATGTAATTATCAGACCCAACAACAAGGCTTCATACTCAGCAATTTTATTAGTACATTCAAAATTGGGCTTGAAGGAAAAAACAAACTCTTCCAAGCTAGGAGAAATAAAAATTACACCAGCACCATTTCCAAACTTGGAGCAAGCTCCATCAAATAGAAAGGTCCAAGGAGAACATACCTATTCAAGGCACTTTGACTGATCCATTTTGTGTTCTTTTCCATCAGCAAAACCAATTAAATTATCAGCATCAACATCAACAAATAATACTTCATAAGAAGCATTGTTTGGGTCCTCAATTAGATGCAACATTTTCTTTTCTCCATAGAGCTTGACAAGGCTGCCTTCAATGGGAATGGTGGAAAAATACATATCCATTTGGATACTCCCTCCAACACTTGCAGCCCACTTTCTTGACAATAACATACCCCATTTGGTAGGGCAATCAACTATCACAACATCCAATTTTAAATTCCTCCTGGGATAAGATGCAAGCTACACAACCAAACGATTCACACAACCAACAACTGGCACTTCTCTTGATTCCATGGCTGTAAAATTTCCATAGGCTGCTGTCACTTTGATATACAACTCATTCATGAGTTCTAGAGGCATGACATTACATGATGCACCAGAATCAAACATACAATTCTGAAGCAACCTATCCTTTATGATCAAAGTTGTGAAGAATGGATCAAAATTCAATTGGGAATCAACCAAAGATGTCCCCAAATATACCTCAGGGGTCTCTCCAAGATCCCCTACTGATGGTGGTGTTGCAAGGTCAACAATGATCTGAGGAGGAGTTTCAACAATATTTATATTTTTCCCTGGAGTAGTCTTCTCCTCCTTTAATCCTAATTACTCAAATTCTCTCTTCTTATGCTCAGGGATCCTAAGCAACTCAATGAGTGGAACACTCACTTTGATTTGGCTCAATACTTGGGCTATGTCTTAGGTAACACTCTTTGGAAAAGCAGCAATGTAAGGGAGACAAGAAGATTCATTTGATGGCAAGGGATTCTTGGCAGCTTGGGCATGAGGAGGACTGTAATTTTTTCTTGGGTCAACAGAGCTTTTGGCAAGTGCTTATCTTCTAGGAGCTTATTTGGGAATGTTTGTGAGCAAGGGTGTTTTAGGTTTGACTTGAGGCCCAACTCCCTTAACAACTTTGCTTCTAGTGTTATAGTATTTCTCTTGAGCTACAACAACATTCATCAACAATTTTCTATCTTCCTCTGAAGGAATACCACCATCATACTTATTAATCATCAAAGCTCTTAAGTATTCAAAGTCATTGTTAGGAATTTCAAAATCTTGCACTACATCAACTTCAAGAGTATGAGGGTGAACGAAAACTTTTACCCATTTGATGCAATCCCAAAAGGTTACAGTTTTCCTTGAACTTATCACTTTAGTAGATGTTGCCCCTCATTGTGGACTTGAAGAACAACCCACCATGCAAATATCATCATCAGTACCATCATCATTATTAGCTTCACCATCTTGTTGGTCACACCAATCAATATCAGAAACTTCCTCAACAATAGGAACCCTAGAAGTTAGGGGATCAGGTAACACTCTTCCTTCACATGCTTGAGGATGTCTATTTACAAACCCCATTGGTCCTTTTCCTCTATCATCTGCCCTTTGATCACCTCTAGGATAATTGGAAAATATGTCATGGTTTTTTGCTCTTGGCTGACCTTATGAAGTTTTCCAAATTCCTTTCTCAGCTCTTTCCAACTTATATGAGATTTCTTTGACTACCCCTGCCAAATTTTTCACAACCTCCTCTAAATCAGCACCCTTGCTAGCTTGAGGTTTTTCAGGGTTTATCAACATTACACCATCTCTCTTGAGAGATTTCCCAATTTCTTTGATATTGTTTTCAATTTGAAGTGCCATGGTGAAAGCTTGTCTTAGATTGGTAGGGTTCTTGTCTCTTAGGTAATAGGATTCATTTTTATCAAATGCGTCTGCATATTTGATTAAACAAGACTCATTACAAGGCCTTAGACTAACAGGAAGCCTTCTCAAAGTTTTGTTAAACCTTGTGTTAAAGTCATGGACTGATTCATTGGGGTTCCTCTTGATATTATCAAACTCAAACAAGAGAAATCTAGGATCAGTCTTGTCACCATATTGCAATCTAAATGCATTCTTCATCTCAGTCCAAGAATCAATTGAATTATCAGGCTCACGTGTCAAAATATGATTGGGAATGAATTCGGGCTCACTTTTTGACTTTTTAACATTTTTGGAAATTGGAAAAAATTGACATTTTTCTTCGCCCCTCCACCCTTGAAATTTGGTGATGAAACATGGCATATGGTGCGTCCCATTGGGATCGTGGCTCAATTATGTGCATTTTGACCTTGTTTTGGAAATTTGGAAAATTTTCAATTTTTTTCCTGTGAGCCCGCACCTCCGTCTCTGTCCTTGACATGTGTCATGCTATCTATCAATTAAATTCCATGGGCTTATTTCATGTTTTAAGCCCCTTTTTCACCAAGGGAAAATTTTCCATTTTTCTTCCAAGGGCCCGCGCCTCCGATTTCTCCCTGCCACGTGTCTCCTTTTGATTTGTCACGAAGCCATGCCTCAAAATTTCATTCTAAGTATTTTTCAAAAAGGGAAAAAATTCCCTTTTACCTCTGCTGACCCGCTCTACCCATCACGTGTCTCCTTTTATGCCATTACGGACCCGCAGTTCCATTTGTAACTTTCACCCCTTTCACCAAAAAAGGAAAAAAATGCCTAAGTCTTCCACCGGTCCATGCTCCCTTGTGACCCCACTCTGCCAGGTTTCCACCCCCTACTCCATAGTGGACCCACGGGCCTTTCCATGCCATTTTTTCCTTTTTCCAAAAAGGAAAAACTTTCCTAAGTCTCCCGCCAACCTCCCACTCTGCCTTCACATGAAAATGAGACACGTGTCCTCCTCTGGGACCTATAGAGCTGCAGGGAATATTTGTAAATTTTTCCAAAAATAAAAAAACTAAGTCTTTAGAAAAAACCCGCCAAATCTCATCCAACCAGAAGTAGCCACGTGTGAGGAATGGCTTGATCTTAATGTTGATAGGAAAATGACACCCGTATAACTGTAAAAAAACACAAAATTTACCAGATATGCCTGAATTTGATTTTTTCTTCATGGGTGAAGTATTTTGTCATCAAAAAACAAAGGGAAATTTATTTTATGCAAGTTTTGACCATGGGGATAGATATTTTAAGGGAAAAGAGAAAAAAAGGAGCTACTACAAGCTCCACAGACCAGGAAAAATGGAAAAAATGATAGAGGCCCATGGATTTGGAAATTTAGGGCACAATGTAAGGCACACATGTATTTTTCTTTCAAAATGGGTCAAAATAATAAGTTTGTGAGCATTTTAAAGCATTCAATCTGGAGAAAAATTTTTGCAGACCACCAAGTTTGAAGAAAAATGTTTTTTGAGCATGTAGAACAAAGGGGAAAGATGGGAAAGTAACGGAGGATCAAAATAGACACCAACACGATGGAAGGATCTAGAAAGACATCATTGAAAAGAGTGGAGATCTCATATCAAAGGAAGCATGCTCCATTTGAGGACCACATGGACACTTGGCAACCGATTTGTTATCTCAGGAAGGCATGGCGATGGAGACTAAGGCTATATATAGAGATGTTTGGGTAAAGAGATAGGGAGACACAGAGAAGGAGAGAGATAGCATTGGATAGGTGAAGCTCTGCAGGACTAATGAAGGATCCCTTGGGTTGGGATTAGAAGAACTATAGGAGTGATGGAATTTTTAGAGGGATGGGTCTGTAACTAGTTTTATAATGAGGAAAGCATAGCTAAGGTCCCTAATGCATGACTTTGATCTGCATTATAATATTAACCTGTTATGGCCTTAATGAATGTAATATGGTTATTGAACTTGTTAATATGAATATAATATTTGTTATAAAGAATAGATGTTGTTCATAAGCATAAAGCCTAGTGCATTTCCTTTGTGTTATGAATCATTTCTATATGCTATTTGATACTTCTCTTTTTTATCTAATGCATTGATATGATAACTCATCCTAATTTATTAGAATGAATGCATGGTTCTTTTATTTCTTACATCTAAACATGTCATTAAGGATTTATTCTCACAAAACTCATATAAAGGAGGGGCTCGGTGCCCGTGCGTGCCTCAAATGAGTGCCTAGCACCTGTTAGGTGATATGAAGGTGTGCATGGGATTAGATTGTTGTTTTAAGGGTATTAAAATGACTACATCTTGGTTCCATTGCTGGGACCTATTTTTGAAGTTGTTGTGAGAAACGCCATACATCTTGGTCCTTGTGATGCGTGATGACCAAATGTTTGACCTTGGAGAGTGTTGAAGCATGATTCAAGAGCACAAAGGATGAGTTTGATCAAAGATTCAACACTAGAACTAAGTTTGATTCACGTAGATAGATAGACAAGAACCTATACCATGAGTTATACGAGACATTCTTCTATTGTTTTCTAGTATAACTATATGAATGGATTTCAACATATGCATCTAGATTGAGCTGGTACTATAGATCACATGTATCACCCCAAGATGATTACTAGAGGCTGCAGGATGCATATCTGACTTGGACGCGTGTTGTTGATCACTAGTGGAATGGATTCCTGATTAGTTATACTTTGGAATATGTCATTTTTACTTAATATTTCCCAGAGATTGCTGAGTTTGAGTTTCTAAGGGAGCCCAGAAGATAATTTTTATGTTATATCCCTTTGGCTATGAATATCTTGATCATTACCTTTAGTTTAGAGGAATTTCCTATGGCCAACTAAGATTCTTTGAGTGTTGGGTGAGGAATCTAGGGTGGAGGAAGATGGCGGGAATTACGTCTAGAAAGGAAAAGGAGGAGAGAGGACTCAAGTATAGCAAAGCTCATGAAAGGGAGATGGCTAGACAACATGAGGTTGCGAGTGTGATAGATCTATGGAGGCATACATTGCGGGAAGGAGTTGAGGTTCACACAAAGGACATGAAACCTAAGAAGTATTTGCTACCCCATCTTGGAAAGCTCAGGAGATAATCCCCTTCATATTCTGATGAGAGTTCATCACATGGAGAAAGGAGAGTCGTTGACATGCATCTGAACCAACTTGGTGACCAACCCCTGGTGATTGGTTTTCTAGATCAAGGAAGAAGTATTGCTAACCGAGTTGGTATCAGTGGGAGTAACCAATCTTTGCCTAGGAGATATAATTTCCTATTTGGGACATCCATGGCTCCATAAACCATTCTGGTATTTGGAGGAATGTTTGGAGAAGGTGCTAGTATGAAAGGTCTAGGTATCGTGCCTGGAAGTGGTAGTGGGACAATATCACAAACCATTGGCATGAAATTTAGTGGGACATTGGGAACACTAGGCACAACCACATTAGGTTGTTTTCTATCTATAAGAGGTGGATCTGGTGGGTTAGGAGGAACATGATCTAGTGGATCCAGTGGATTTGGTGGAGGAAACACAAGAGGGAACCAAGGCTCTAGGTCAGGAGGACAAGGGGTGCAACTACCTCCACAAGTATGGGAGATGTATTTTCATTTTCCTAACTAAAAAGGTATTGAGGATGTTGTAGAGCATGTCCAAAAGTGTGAATTACTATGGTGTGCAAAAGGGATCACTACCCTGAAGAGTAAGGCAAGCCAATTTGCAATGATATTGTAAGGGCGCACACATAGTTGGTGTTAGAAGTATGATCCCCATAAAATGGTGGTAGACTACAATGCATTAAAGGATACCTTCCTAAAATATTTCCATATACCTGAATTTGAGTTGAAGAGCATCAATGCTCTGAAGGAGATCAATCAAGGAATGGCAGAGAGTGTGTGGGACTATGACTCATGGTTCATGACTCTCTTGTCAAAACTATCCTATGTCATTCACCCTTCTTAATATGCTCAATGATTTATTGGAGGATTAATAACACCATTAAGAAGGGTACTATCACACAAGATTTTCACAGACCCACTTGAGGCCTTGGAAGCTGCCCTATGTGCTGAGGCTATTGTGAGCACTAATACTGGTGTTAGCCCTTTTTTGGAGGGTCAAATTGCTGCAATGGCCAAGTAGTTGGAGAAGTTTTCTACAAACTTAGTACATGATGTTTACAGTGGGCTTTAGTGTAGAGACTGTGAAGTGGAAGGGCATGCAAAGGATAGTTTCCATTAGAATTCATTATGCACCATGGTGGCCATGGGGATCATGTTGCATATATATTTCCTCTAATGCAATGTGCAATATGCAAGAATGTTTCTTTCTATTACAAGATTTGTACCTCTATGACCCATGATAGCAAGTATTTTAGACTGATTGAACATATTCATAATTCTATTGATCTTGGTGTACACCAAACTATTCTTACAAGTAGTTCCAAGGATGATAATCATCGCTATGAATAGCCCTCTGATGGAGGAGTGCATGGAAGGGGTTTTCGTGGTCATAGTGAGTTCCTGCAAGGAACCTGTTATAACTATGGATCAACAAAGAATTATAAGTGTTAGTGTTCTGACCTATTGTAGTGCTCATGGTGTAGAAAAAAACATAAGTATAAGGAGTGCCCTAAGTTTTTGAGCACATGATCCAACAACACTGGAAAGAAAAAGGTGTTGGGATAGTGAGTATAAAGAATTGTGACCCTCAGTGGATGCCAAGAGTGGTGTGTGAGTTAGGATTAGAACTCCTACTAGTAATAATGCAAGAAGAGGTCACACGTGCAAGGGGGATGTTGAGATAGAAACTAGTTGTTAGGGAAGAAGTTGTACATGGGAAATATCCAAATCCTACTCATCAAAAGGAAGTATATCAAGAGATTATGAATGTGATTCAATTTTTCTAGGGGATATCTAATGTTTACAAGAATAGTCAAAGCAGTTGGAGAAAAGGAAGAATGTCAGGGCTCCAAAGGATGACCTTGTTGAAGTCAAGGAAGTATGTAGGATGTTAAGGCAAGATAATATTATTCCTTTTCTAGGAGAATGGCTGAGGGAGAAGGTACCACATGCCAGAGTAGAGCACTCAAGGTAGGTTTTACATGTAAACCTTCCTCCTTATAGCCTTGACTATGATAAAGAGATTACTTTGAATGCAGTTGTTGATGGCTAGCTTCTAAGTAACATCCTCATCCACATAGGAGCGGAGGTCAATATTCTCACCATAAATGCATGGAATCAAATGGGGAGGCTTGCATTACAACCATCTTTGAATGTGATGTATATGGAAAATAAGAAAAATGCAATGCCCATTAGAGTATTGAAAGATGCAGTTATTACTATTCAAGGGGATAAGTTCACTGGGGACTTTGAAGTCTTGGCGGTCACCAAGGCCGATGATTTCCTAGCATTACTTAGGTTCCCTTGGTGTTATAAGAACAATGTTAACCTATAGTTTAACAATGGGTATATTAGCTTTGAGAATAAGGAAGAAAGGGTGATTATCCCTTTAACAGATTGGAAATCAACACGCTATACTAATCACTTAGGATAGGAAGTCCTCAACAGAATCTATGAGCACTCCATCAAAGATCCTAAGATAATTCATCCCATAGAGGGATTTATTAAGTTTGAATATGCTCAGTCCTTAAGTGATACCACTAGCATGACATGTGACAATTGAGCACATGGGACTTATGAGTTGATTGGGTGATAGTTTGGAGGATTTGTAACAAGGGTAATAAAGGTGTGCTTAGTCAAGTGCTTGGGAGGGAAGAAGTAACCGAGTTACTCTGGAGGAGCATACCCTGAAGTTTTCTTACAAGAAATGGAGGCTCGGTGGAGGAATGAGGAAAAGAGAAGGGGAATTCTTAGTTATAACCTAATCGTAACTACATCACGCTGGTGGGCTACTCATCGAGAGAACCTCCTATAATGGTGTGAGATAAGAGTCACATTTTCTGTAAAGTTCTCCTAGAGAAACGCACCCATTATCATCCAAGACTACTATGGTAAAGAGACCGCCTCATTTCATGTCCAAACATGTGAGAAGGCCTAGATGGGAAGCATAGGAGTGTTACCACCTTTTTTATCAGTGTATAAGTTATATTCCATCTTACAGGGTTGTGTGCATGCATGGTATATTCATTCATAGATACGTCGTCAAATAGGTAATTGTTAGGATTTGGCGGTTGATATCATTCAATATTTCGAGTATAGGATTACATAACAATCAGTGGATAAGGCATTACAAATAATTAAGTTCCTTACAATGGGAGATGATGCTATGATGGAAGATAGAATATAAGAGCTACTAGGAGAACCTTGTTTAGAGACAAGTTTTGATGAAGAAGAATCAGAGAAAGTACAACTTGAGCATGCATGCATGGAAAAAGAAAAAGGAAAAATGGTCTATGTAGTAGATGGTGAAGAAATGGAAAGTTTAGATCCTAACCATTCTGAAAGTACATGCAAAGTCATAGATAACATTGATGAGCAAGCTCACACCTACCATGAGCCCATGAAAACAAATAAGGTTAACATTGTGAAAAAGACAGAACCTAAGGATGCTATCATTAGGGACTATTGGTCAGAAAAACAAGTTTCAAAGGTATTTGATCTGTTGTGTGAGTTCAATTATTTGTTCCCTTGTGGGTACCATGAACTCAAGGGAATTAACCATTCCTTGGGTGAGATGAGAATCAAATTAAAGGAAGGTGTGCACCCGATTCGATAGAGGCTTTGTCGAATGAATCTAAATTTGCGTGTATGGGTCAAGGAATAAATAGAAAATATAATAGCATCTGGTATCACTGAGGCTTTGGAGAAATTATAATGGATAAGCCCAATGGTCATCAATATCAAGAAGGATGGAAGAATAAGGATCTATGTGGACTACAGAGACCTAAATGTAGTATGGGTCATCAATCCTTTCCCAACCCCCTTTACTGAAGAAATTATAGAGGGATTAGCCAAGTGCAAAGTACACTCTTTCACGGATGGATTCTCAAGGTATCACCAAGTCAGGATTGCAAAGGAAGACCAGAGAAAAACAACATTCGCCACTGAATGGGGAATTTTTTCCTACATGGTTATGCCTTTTGGATTAAATAATGTGACTATTGTGTTCTCTCGCATCAAGGTACAAGTATTTCAGGACTTCATCCATAAATGTGTTCAAGTTTACCTGGATGAATAGACTGTGTATGGGTTGGTAAAATACCATTGTGACAATTTGAGGCTGATGTTTGAGAGATGTTGGTAATTGAGAATATCCCTTAACATTAAGAAAAGTGCCTTTGTTACTCCATTTTAAACATTGTTATGAAATATTATATGCAAATAAGGCTTAATAGTGGATCCCACCAAAGTTGTAGTTGTTATGGGATTGAGGGAGCCTAATAATCAAAGTGTAGTGTGTAGATTCCTTGGACATACGGGGTACTACACAAAATTCATCAAGGGGTATGCCAAGATCTTCATGCCCTTAGAGGAATTGCTAAAACACAAGAGTGCCTTTCATTGGGGAGAGGCACAATAGAAGAAATTTGACACTTTGAAGGATAATCTTGTCACTGCCCTCATACTACACTGTCCTTCTTGGGATAAGCCTTTTCATGTGCATGTTGATGCTTCAGGAAAAACTATGGGAAAAGTACTAGCACAACCTAGCAATGGGATTGTTTATCACCCCTTGTGTTTTGCAAGAAGGAAATTGACACCAGCAAAACATAATTACACAACTACTAAGCACAAAGCATTGTCAATGATCTACGTGTTGCATAAGTTCATATAGTACCTATTAGTAACACCATTTATATTCTATAAATATCACATGACGTTGAAATACTTGGTGAACAAACCCATTTTACAAGGGCACATATGTCATTGGGTCCTATTATTCCAAGAGTTTGATTTCACGTTGGTTACAAAACAAGGAAAGAGAAATTCAGGACCTAACCACTTATCAAGGATTAACTCAAGGGAGGATGCGCAGAGCATTGAGGATACCATGCCAGATGCACAACTATTTAGGTTGTGGCATGCACCCTCAGACTTGGAATATATCACATTATTTTTAAAACTAGTGTGGCACTGGACGGGATGAAAGCTCTAGAGAGGAAGCAGTTAGTAATATGCTCAGAGCCCTATATGTTGATCAATGGATATCTGTATAAGTTAGGACATGATAAGGTTCTACGCCGATGCGTATTGGAACATGAGAGCATGGAAAATATGGAGGAAGCTCATGGTGGGATTGCACAAGGACACTATGTAGGAAATGGAACTGCACAGAAGATTCTACTCGAAGGACTTTCATGGGAAACCATCTATAGGATTATATTGAGTTTTGCAAGGCCTGTGACCATTTTCAGTGCCTTTGAAAACCTAGAAAGAGGGATGAAATTCCCTTATGACCAATAGCCAATGTTGAACCATTCAGAAAATGGGAAATTGATTTTGTAGGGCTAATTTCTCCAGCTACACAAAGGACCGGTTCACAATGTATCATTTCTTACAATGATTACCTAAAAATATGGGTAGAGGTAACACCTATGAAGGACTGTAATGTAATGACAACTACTAGATTTTTATGGGATAACATAATCAACATGTATGGTTGTCTTTTAAGCTTAATGAGTGATAGAGGTACACAATTCCTCAATGAAATGGTTAGGATTATGTTGTAAGAATTTATGGTGGCCCAAGACTACCCCTTATCACCCTCAAGAGAATGAAACTACTAAGGCATTTAATAAAATACTAAGTCACATGTTGACCAAAATCTATGACATCGGAAGACAAGATTGGGATGAAAAAGTATCGGTTGTTCCATGGGTATACATGACAACCTGCAAGAGGTTGAACAAGGCAACACCGTTTTAATTGGTGTTTGGCATGGAGGCTGTTTTTCCAGTTAAATTCATGTTACCATCACTGCGTATAGCATGCACAAGAGGGTTTAATGATGAAAAAGTGCTGGAAGAAAGGATTGATAAGTTAATGTAGTTATATGAAAGGTGATCTCTTGTTAGATGGAGTTAGAAGACAAAAAAGGCAAGATAAAAGGCATGACATGATCATCATATAAAAACAAGTAGTTTGAGGTTAGGAAGATGGTGTTATTGTATGATTCCAAGTTTATGCACCATCCAGGGAAGTTGAAAGTCAATTGGTTGGGACCTTACATCATCTCATACATCCTTGATTCATGCGCTTGCTAGTTATAAGCACTAAATGGGATGAGATTACCAAGTCATTTCAATGGGAGTAGGATGAAGCCCTACTATAAATAAGCCTTATTGGTGTGTGTAAATAAGGTAGTATTGCCAGTTAGCTTAGGTTTTTTCTTTATGCTTTTTCTTTTCTTGTGTTTCTCTTTCCCGTTGCTTATTCTTTTCATTTTGTTTTGTTTTTGCGCCTCATGGCTCGGTAGCTATTAGTGTAAAATCATAGCACCCCCAAATGATTTATGGATGTAATTTTATAAGGCAAATTCATTTGGTGTGATTACACAACATTAAGCTTTCCCAAAGTGTGGGACCTTTGCAAATGGGGAAATCTCTCCATAGAAGGTTGGTTCCTCTTCTTAAACTACCTACCACAAGCTATTCTAATGCAAGCAAGCTAATCTAATCCTAATATAACTTCCAAGGAGACATGGAGAGAAAGAAAACTAGAAAAAATAGAGTCTACACTAAAACAGTGATACACTAGAGAAGGAAAATGTTGATCATCTATCAAAATTTCCATGGAAACAAAGAGATGTGGGCAATGGAAAGGATGGATAAGTGCATCACAAAAAAAAGATGGATTTCACACCGAAAATGTTCCAAAACTCCATGAACACAAGCTCCAAAACCTGCAATGAACATCCAAACATGTACAAATACCTGCAATGAAGAGAGGAAAGAAGAAAACAACCAAAAAATGAGAAATGATGGGCGAATGCATCACAAAACACATTTTTTTATTACTCCACAAGTTTACACAGAACATCATTTCACGGGTAAAAGGAAAACATGCCATTACAGAGTAGGGGAGGAGGTTAAAACTCCATTTGTTGACCTTGGGGAAGAAAATAAGGGAGAGGAAAAGAAGAAGGATGAACAACCTTTTACAAATGAGCCAAAATTGGCTTTTATGCTCGAATAGGAAGAAGGAAATGAGAAAATATGGGAAAATCAATTTTACATCTCCAAACACTAACAAGATTCATTAAAATAGTAAGTGCACCCTCACAAATCCATTTTTTGATGCATTTGACCATGCTAGAGAAGAAGCGAACGCCATACTTCATTAATTTTGGTGGTTGGGGGTTAGTTTTGCATTTTTCCATGCCAGAGACATTTTCCCATTTTCTCCCACAAATCTCCATCAAAATTTAAATTGAATAGTCCATTGTGTGGAGAATTTCAACAACTTTCCATTGATACCAAAAATGTGGAAATCTAAGCTCTAGATCGAAAGATATGGCTCTCTAAAGATTTAGGGAAAAACTGGCAAAACTAGGGCAAAAATCGGGTCGGCGGGCCAAAACTTGACCTTTTTCCCTTTTTCAAATTGGGAAAATTTTCCAAAAAAATCTCCCCTCCTCGCTTCTCCGATGACACGTGGCACCTTCTGGTTGATCCACAGCTTCAAAACAACATTTTTCCCCTTTTGCAAAATTGGAAAAAATTCCCAAAATCCTCTGCGGCTCCACTGCTCTGATGACACGTGGCACTTTCTGGTTGATCTGCGGCTTCAAAACAACATTTTTCCCCTTTCACAAAAATGTGAATTTTTCCCAAACTTCTCCATGACCCTGCCGCTCTGAGACATGTGGCACTGTCTGATTAGCCGAGGAGATGCGGCCCATTCTCGCCTTTTATGTTTTCACCACTTTGGCAAAATTTCCAAAATCCTCCTGGCGCCCTGATTCCTGCCGATGAATGGACACGTGGCATCATTTTATTGGTCAATGGGGTTACACTTCCATTTTTTCCTTTGACACATTTTGACCAAGCGCCAAAAAACTTGAAGTCCCTCTGACGCCCGCCACTCCTCCTTGACATGTGGCATCATTTCATTGGCTACGGGCCTTAACCAATTTTTCTTCATTACGGGCTTTAAGGGGCACAAATGAATTTTGTATTTTTAGACCAAAAAGTGTGAAGTTCCCAATTTTTTCCTCAACTCCACCAGCCCAAACCTCTTTGGCACAAAACTCTCCCAAGTTTCGCGGGCCCGCCTAGGGAAAATTTCCCATCCAAAATCCATCAAGCCATAACTCAAAAAATACAAGGAACTAGGAGGACTTCTTTACCTTTCTAGAAAGGGGAAGAAAAATCCTATCTGATGAAGCCATTTTCAAAATAGTTTGAGTGATTTCAATGTGTGAAAATTAAATTTGAAGAACAAGGAAGGAAAGAATGAAGGCAAGTTAGCCAAAATAAGCAGGGGCTCATTTTGGATAACAGTGACCACATTATTTTCTAAATTTGTGTATGCGTAGAGGAACATGCATCTATTTTAGTGTGGGGTGGAGTAGTACAAAGTAAAGTATAAGCTAATAGTAAAATTTGAGTGGCCCAGTTAAAGGAAGCACTTAAGATTGAGAAATCACATGAGAAACAGTGAATAATGAATTATGGTGTCAAGAAGGTCGTAACAAAGACCACATATGAAGAATGAAGAGAGCAGGAACAACATGAGGTAGGCGAAGGAAAAATTAGGTAAAGGACAGAAGAAGTTCCTTCTATGTTATAGACACACGTGTAAGAGTCTTCGATTAGATTGGATTTTTTCTTGCCAGAAGGTTGTAGAAGGTTTTTCATGTAGGATTGGGTGCATGGGTAAGGGCGCTTAAGGTCAGCCTAGTTTAAAAATATTCATTTAATGCTAAGTGCATTGGTTGGTGGTATAGCATTTATTGCTAGAGAGGAGGAAAAAACTATAAATATGAGGTCGGGAAAGTCATTATTTTACCTTGTTATTACAAAGTTTAAGTTCTCTTGCGAGCTAGGGCATCCAGAGAGATTTGTGTGAAGGAAGAATAATCATGGAGATCTAAGTTGTGTGACTAGGGTAGATCTGCAAACTAGAAGTGGAAGAAATACACGGGCGTGGGGAGACTTTGTTTAAATTACACGTTGTCTTGTGAAAGGGCTTTTTCCCTAGTTAGGGTATGGTAGCTAGAGCATGGAAAGAGAAGGATTTCTTCACGAGAGTTAAGCCTTAGATTTGAGAAGAGTAGTAGAGTAGCAGAATCAAGGAGTTTTAAATTTTAACCTGACAAGAAGAATGGCACCAAATAAGGCAACCATTACACCAAAGAAACATAATGACAAGGGAAAAGGAAAAACAAGTTGTTTTCAGTCGTTAGCTCCAATGAGGAATGGTATGCAAAAATGCAGTACCCAGATGGAGTATTGTTGGGAAACGAGTGGGTGTCACATTTGAGACAAATGGCCATAAACGCTTACAACCATCACACGAGAACTATAGAAAAATAAATGGCATTGGAGCTTGGTTCATCTAACTAACAAGAGGACACCATATGGAATGTCAATATTATAGCGACGAGGTGAAAGTAAAGTTGGAAAAGGTAGTGATATTACAACTGTATGAGTTACCTTAATTTGACAAGCCGACCGTCTATATCAGTGCTTGATGTCACACGTACATGAAGACCACTTCTACTTTGTAGGCTACAAAGATGTGCATAACACCTCAGTTGATATCCAAATTCACTAGCCTGAATTGTGAATGGGAATCCATAGATGACGATTTGGGTGATAATGGAGGCCATCAAGGAAATTATGGAGGCTTATGACTACAAAAAGGGTTCACGATACTTTGACATCGCAAAAATTCTAAGACCATGTTATAAGGATGGTCACGCGCTTGGTCACCAAGCTTAATGATTAAGAAATATAGGATGTAAGTAAACAAGGCATGGTTAAATGTATGCTCGGAAGATCTCAAAAGGGACCATCCATAAATTTTCCTCCTTTATTGTGGGTGAGATCATAAGCAACGATGTAGGAAATATAAAAAATACTATTTAGAAACATTCTTGTCACCATCAGTCTTCTCAAAGAATCGAGGTGCCCGATGGGCTAGAGAAATTCATTTGGGAGTATCCAGAAGAGAATTCCCTTACCTGCAAAAAGGTTTGATAAATATACTTGTGAAAACATTACGGTCACCCAAAAGTCGCACCTAGAAAAATGGTACAAGTGAATGCACAACGCATTTGGGGAAGAATGGAGGATTATGGAGTAGTTTTCTGCACTCATGGATGGAGAGGTAGACTCTTAAGTTTATCAAAATTTCTACATTGGCAAGTTTACATTGACAAATAGGACTAAGAGCCCATAGTGCAAGCTACCCTTCTCCTTCACCACGCAATACTTCCAAGCAAGGGTCAACTGGTTCAAGGAGGCTAAAATACTAAGGTCTTACCTTAGTGAGGTATTCCAAGACCACCGTGAGATACACCAAAAGCTCTTATACCCTAAGAAGCACACATACATGGAAAATTATGTCTCCCATGAAGTAAAAATGATGAAGTTGATAACGCTTCTGATCACCGAAAGGGATGTAACAAGGGTATATATGTGCACAAGGCCTAAGTTTGAGAAAGGAACCTATTTGGAGAGTTATGTCTCCATCCCAGAATTCCCCACAGGTCAGAAAAAGCCCGCGCCAAAGAAGAGGGAAAGAGAAGAGGTGTAGGAGAAAAAGGCACCAAGTGTGCAAACCACATAATTGGTAGGCATGCCAGAAGAAATTGTAAATCCTAACACTTACGTGTGTAGAAAGAAGTCCCCAGTCAGTGAGAAGAACCTAGAATAATAAGCGTTAGAGCATGAAGGATCCCTCACACATAAAGAATCACCAAGGAAGATGTCCCCTATTAAGGAGCAAGAGAAGTAAGACACTCCTATAATGGAATCATGAGTTAGGAAGAAATAGAAGGTGGCAGAAAAGGCAGACTTAGAGGAAACAGAGATCCTATAGGCCTACATTGGTGACATGGATGATGAAAATCCCAAAGGAGGTCAATAACATCTGGTATATAATGTACATGAATCTAAGGAGGACAAAGATGAAGAGGATAATGACGCGGAGGAAGTAGAGGATCAAGGCAAGGGGGTGAGTGAAGAGGTAAGCACAAAAAATTAGGGAACCCCAAGCCTCACCAAGGAACAATTGGAAAACTCCATGGAAAAATAAGTAATGGGAATCATTAAGGATTTGGTGGAGCAGGAGTTAGAGTAGAGCGTAAATGAAATTTTGAAGGAAATGGAGGAAGAGAGCATTGGGAAATAATATGGCAGCATGGATGGGAACCCCAATTTGGTAGTAAGTTTCCCTAAGGCTACGCAAACATGTGGGAAGGGTGTAGTGGTAGAATAAGGGCAAGGAATGGGATCCATAAATGATCCAAGCAAGGTGTTATATGTGTGCTTCCAAATCACCATACTAATATAACAACTCTTGGTTATGTCTTTGTTTAATGAAGAAGGCACATATCCACGAACCCAAAAGATGTTATCTTGGGTTTTTGAGTCCCATGTGAATGAACATGAGTTCAAAGTAAGTCAAGGAGTGCTAATGAAAGTTCCAGAGAAAAAAAGAGTAAATCCCTTGGTGAATGCTCAACAAATTTCAGATGAGCAGGTCTGCAACGTGCTCTAAAAAGTTTTAATTGAGATTAAGGCCATATTGTTTGGAAGAAATAATAGAGTGAGATTCCTAGAGGAGGAGTTGGAGAAGGACAAGAAGGAGATCGTTGAGAAAAGAAAGGATTTGAATCTAGAATAGCTTATCAACATGAATTTAAGGTCTGAACTGAAAGATAAAGTAAGGGTGCACAAGCTACAAAAGAAAATTGAAATGATTACGGGTGCTATTGTTTTAAAGCATCCTAGCATAGCGCTTCTCGAGCAAAAATAAGAATCAACCTTGTAGTTTCTAGAGGATTTGACTTTCATCCTCATGATGGAAAGGTGGACATTTTCCTTAGAGACTATAAAAGAAGCATTGGGGCACCAAGAGAAGGAAGAGAAGATGAAGGTTATCAAGATAGTTTCTCAATATACCAAAATCCTTTTAGAGGTAAAGTTCACTACATAAGTTACTAAAGATGCATATGACAACTACGTTGATAGAGATAGAGTGGCAAGCATCCTATTCACCACACATGAAATGGAACTCAAGGAGTTTATGGAAAAGAATAAGGGGAACAAGGTAGAAAGGGATAAAATCCTGACCGAGGTAGAAAAGAAGTCATAATTTATCGATACCTTGTGAGGCTAGATCAAAAGCTGGCTCGAGGAATTATACCCCCATATCACCTGCAGGATAGATGCACTTGATGAATTAGGTAAGAAATTGGAAAGCATTATTGAGACAATGAGTGCCAAATGGGAGGAATTGAGTTTTGAGGAGGTAAGCACCTTAGTTAGAGACCTCTGTTAGCAAGCACAAAGTGAGGTTGACACCTTGGGAAAGCCAGAGGCAAAAATAGGGAATAATTTCCCTCTCCTCCTTCAAAAATAAACATTGTTCTCTCTTATTTTCCCCATTCTTTCTCCCAAATTCTTCATTCCTTCATTCTTTCTACTATTCATTATTCATTGCAGAGAGATGTTTCAGAGGATAGAGAATAGGCGTAATGTGGGGTGATGTTGGGCATCAAAATATTGGCTAAGTACAAGAAGGTGCATGGACACGTGGGACCTATATGAAGAAGGGCACAAAAGGTGAATGTGCGCAAGGAAAGGTTATATCAGGGTTTAACCAAACACATGGTGTGCACACATAATACAAGATAGGTTTTGGGACTTAGCTATATTCGGCATTCCAGGAAGCACATGAGGAAAACGTGACCTGTATAGCATGCAAAGTTAATAATGTGTCAGCCTTATAGCAGTAGGATCAAGAATGGAATATTCTATGCATGTGATGGAAAGATCCACAAAGACATCATTACAAAGAGTGAAGATCTCGGATCAAAGGAAGCATGCTCCATCAGAGGACAACATGGACACTTGAAAACCAGTCTGTTATCTCAGGAAGGCATGGGGGTGGAGACTAAAGCTATATATAGATATGCTTGGGTAGAGAGATAGGGAGATGTAGCAAAGGAGAGATATAAAATTGGATAGGTGAAGCTCTACATTTTTAATGAAGGATCCTTTGGGTTGGGATTAGATGAACTATAGAAGTGATGGCATTTATAGAGGGATGGGTCTGTAACAAGTTTTGTAATGAGGAAAGCATAGCTAAGGTCCCTAATGCATGACTCTGATCTATATTATCATATTGGTCTATTAAGGCCTTAAAAAATGTAATATGGTTATTAAAATTGTTAACATGAATATGAGGTTCTATTCTAAAGAATATATGTTGTTCATAAGCATAAAGCCTAGTGCATTTTCTTTGTGTTATGAATCAGTTCTATGTGTTGTTTGATACATATCTTTATTATCTAATGTATTGATATGATAACTCATCCTAATTTCTTAGAATGAACACATGGTTATTTTATTTCCCACATCTAAACCTGTCATTAAGGATGTATTCTCATAAAACTCATATAAAGGAAGGGCTTGGCACTCGCACGTGCCTCGGGTGAGCTCCCAACACCCACTGGGTGATAAACCTTTGCACATGGGATTGGACTGTTGTTCTAAGGGTATAAAAATGACTACACTACTCCTAATGTAGGTAAGCAATATAATACTAATATAAATTTTCAAGGGACCAAGGAGAAAGAATGCATTAAAGTAAAACGTACACAAAAGTGGTGATACACTAGAAAAGAAGGTTGTTTGCCAAGGACCCAACTTCATGAAATGGAGAGAGGCAAGAAAACGAGAGGATGGACAAGATGTGCCACATACCAGAGATAGATTCATATAGAACACAATTTCATACCCATTAAACACATCTCCTACAAACTTTCCATAAGCATTGGAATATGCACAATATACCCTGTAATGAAGAGAGGCAATAAGAGACAACAAAATATGCAAAGGATGGACAAGATGCATCACAAAAATAGATTTTATTGCTCCAAAAATTTACACATTACATCATCAGTGGGTAAGAGGAAAGAGAATTCCATTACAAAGCTTGGGATGGAGGTCTAGGCTCCATATTCAACCTAGCAGAGAATAAAGAGAGAAGGCGGCAGAATAAAAATGACTAACTACTTTACAAATGATTCTAAGATTACAATTTTTAGAACGAAAAGAGAGAGAAATAAAAATCTCAAAATTACCCTTTCAACTACTTCCAAGTAATAATAAATGCATGCAATTAATGATATTTTACTTGCAAAATGCTCCCCATGTTGTCCCATGACCTGCAACAGAGAAGGAATGATCTCCCATGCCTCTTTAATGCATTCCCAACCACCTCTAACAACCAAACTGAATTGGGATTATTTTCTATGAAATTATTTGTCAAATATTCATCAATCCTTAAATTTCTCTATTAATTCTCATCAAGCTCAGAGCCACGAGACCAATTTTGTGGGATTTTGTTGAAAAATGCTCAAGTTATGAACTTCTGAGTGTAGGTAGGTAATTTGAGTTTGCCAAGTATTTCTTGGCCTTCACGAGACTGTGCATTAATTTCCTTGCTAGAAGAGACAATTTAATATGTTCCTCTCCTTTCTCCATAATTTCATATCTTTAAAATGATTTTACATTTAATATTGATGGGACCCATTGATGATTTCTAGGTTTGTATTTGAATGAGAGAGGGAATCAATACTTGGTGTTTAAATATTTCCAACATGGCCAACTCTTCCGAGATAGCTATTCCTTCTTCATATTGAGCTCTCAATGTGTTGACCACCATTCTACCATGTTAAAACTCCCGAGCCTCTAGTGACTTGGGGACACGTCCTCTACCCTGTGTTAGCACGGTGACCAATTCATCTTCCTCTTACTGACTCACTTTGCATTGAGCTTGGTGCTTCCACCCCTCTATGTATATTGTAATGGAGAGTTATCCTTTCAAATGGTTCCCACCAACTCATGACACCCTCTGAATGACCATCTATGTGCTTCGGGTGCTAATTTCTTCATCATTTTTGATGAGCTCATATACACATTAGCACCACCCTGTTCACCAACCTACCTTCTCCCAGTGTCAATCTCCACGTGGAGGCCCCACACAACTTAGGGTTATCCACTTTTCTTTGACCTTTGTGATGTTGTGATGAGAAACCACATGGATACCCTATGCTCCTCAATCCTTTTCCTACATAGGCCTTCCATACAACTCGTCATTGGCTCAGGCATGGCTCGTTGAGTCACTTAACATTCCTTCGTTGTTTCGGCCAAGTGTCCATCCACCTCACCTTTCACCCAAATTATGCAATCCTTAAAAATGAATCATGCTGCCAAACACGTTTGGTATGAATCTTGATACCCATTGATATCAAACGTTTAGCTATACTGCACGGAGGTGGCTCGACCCAAATCACGGTGAATTGCTTATAAAACTTATTCTACTATTCATGTTTCCAGACCAAACTTGATTTTCCTAACTATGAATGATTAAGTGGATGGACTCGACTATCAACTCACCTAAATTTTGAGTAGTTCGGCATTCTTTGTATGGATTAGTGTACCTTGTGATTATGCAAACATCTTGGTGAGAAATCTAAAATATCTTGGCCCATGTTTTGGGCTTGATACATAACTCGCACCAACTCGGGCCTTAAATGAGTAACTCAGTCTTCTATTTCAAACCATACATTACTGGGGTAAGCTGGAATGATTACATTAGCTAGACTAAGTTTTTCTTCTAACTTGATGGCCTCTTTGATTATGAGACTTGGCACCTCTAAGTGTATAGCCTGATGCATCATATAAATAGCTTGGCCACTAATTTTACAGCTTGATGCATCCAACGATTCGACCTCTCACTATAAATAAATCAGTGATGTAATGGAGTAGCTTAGTTATGAGTTCAACTACCTCATCCAAATCCAAAGGAAATTTTTAACCTTCCTCAACCTATTTTATTTTCTGAACTTGATGGATCCTCTAAAGTACTTTCTAAGAGAGTTCTTATGTGCAAGCCAACCCTATTGTCCAATTTTACCTGGGGGTGTAATTGGATAACAATTTACTTCTGGCCTACTTCCTTATCTTAGAGATGTGCTAGATACACAATAGTTTAAGGAACTTTTAGAAGCAATTTAGATGGAAATCAATCTAGTGGCTTAGCCCTAGAGAAGAGAAGATGAAACATCAATAAAAACTGAAATGGAAAGAGTAGAATTGGAAATTACAACATTGAAATTACAACAAGAAATACAGAGGACTAAAGGATTAAGGAGTAGTTATCCTCCTAAAATTAATCCAAGGCCAAAAATGTGTTGTACTTATTTTTTCAATGAAGGTCATATCAGACTTAAATTCCCCTACTCTGAAAACACAAAGAGAGTAGCCGGGGTAAGGGTACATTCCTCATAGAGAGTATCATCCAATAATATTGCTCCATCTGAACGAACATGGTGTGGGATTTATAGACTATGGGACAAACATACTCAGGATGCTTATCCCTTATTGGAAGTAACACCCCCAATAAACCAGTTGATGTATTGTATGACATATGGATCATATAATCATTAACACCATATTATCCCAGTGGTGGTTACATTATATGACTTAAAATATTATGCCAGTAGAAGAGCTATGGCTGCAAGATAAAATCCAACACCTAAACCTCCTACACAACCGTAGACAACTACAAGCCCTACTCATCTCATAATAATTGTACCATAGTACGCAAATCAACAAGGTGGTCAACCATAGATTGGATACCAGTGAAATAATTACAACCCCAACTATCAGGGGTACAATGATGGATGTTACCACGAAGGGTACAACGGAGGATTTAGAAAAGGATATAGAGGTGGCTATGACAATTATCAAGGAGGTATATGTTATCGAGGATACCAAGGTTATAATTAAGGTGGTTACCATGGTGGGTATAATCAAGGAGGAGGATACCAAGAAATAAGACCGATAAATTACTACAAGTGTGGGCAAGATGGCCACCTTGCTAAAAATTGCACGGAACCTAATCCATGCAAATTCTCTCATAAGAATGGACACGATTCATTCCAATATTTAGAAGCCACACAATTCTATAGAAGTGGATCAAGAATATCAGAGGCATTGGAAGAAGAAACCCAAATAAAAGTACAACATATTACTATAATTCCCTAGAATGAAGCTACTATAGCAAATAATAAGGCCACAAGGGTTACTACTTCAGGGGATGCTACTTCAAAAATTACTCCTTTAGGAGGGAGAACCATGGAAGAAGATAGAAAAGAAGAAGTAAAAGAAAGCTACCTGAGAAGAAGGGAAACAAAATCAGGAAAAATAATCTAAGAACCATGGTACAGGGTAGCAGTCAAATCTAGAAGTGTCGCTAAAACTAAAGAAGTCCCAAAGAAAAATAATAATACGGTTTCCCCAAGAACAACATTCTTCAGATGAAGAAGAGTGGAATCCTAAATAAATTATACTAGGCTTGCACATAAAGGATGTGGAAAGGAGTAGAGCATTTGTACGAGAAGCACAAGCTAATGAAGAAAGGGAAGAGAATTTTTTTTCTGAAAAATAAGTGATTGCATTGAAGGAATTAACAAGATTGCCTATCAATCATGGTTTAGTGAATAAAATGAAATAATTCATAAAGTACTAGAACAATGAGGAGATAACCCATCATGTCCATCAAATTGAAAGAGGACCCAATAGGAAAAGAAACACATTTCGTACTCAGAAAAAATGGCACAAGTCCACCATCTATCTAGATATGGATATTTTGGACACCACCATTACCAAGGTATTATTGGATCTTAGCACATATTTTAACTTGATGTCTAAGGCCACTTGGGAAATTCTTAGAAGACCTACTTTGGATCAAATGAGGTATTTTATTAGATTGGCAGATGGATCCTCTCGAAAACCATTAGGGGTGTTGAAGAACTTAGAGGTAAATTTTATGGTAATAAAGAAAATGGTGAACTTTGAGGTGGTGGAGAATTTGTTGAGAACCCCTCATATAACGCCATTTTATCCTTAGAATGTTTCTTCGATTGTAATGGAAATTTATGTTCTAAAGAAGAAGAGGTAACTCTACATTCAAATGGGGTATGATTTCATGTGCCATTGCATGCAGGAATGAGTGATGCATGGACAAAATAAATATGGTATGATCCCAAATAAGATGATTTTGACAAAATACAAGGAGTATATGCATTAAACCACTTCTCCAGCATCGACAAGGAATTTGAACCAAATTTGGTTGGTGATATTTTTCTCAAATCAGAGGATACCGTGGAAGGATCAGATAATGTGGTGGAAGCATGAACTCACGGGTATCCAGAGTTAAACATGTGGAAATTACACTTGGAAAGAAGAATACCACCAAAGGTTATCACATTAGTAAATGGTTACAATACCGCAGGTGACATTTTTGCACCCTCCAAAGATAACTTTGAAGAAGAAGATGAATACTTTTCAGCACATGAGGAAGAAGATGATATCTTTATGCTAGCACAAAATAGTTTTTCCTTGGAATAATAAAAGATGAAGGACCTTCCAATCAAGAGGTTATATAGATTGAGCCATGGAGCATCTCATAAAACGTTGCCAATATATTTTGGCTTTGGAGATTTATAAGGATACATCAAGATCATGGAGAGAATGTTTCTGAATGAAAAGGCAAGAATGGAAGCATTAGATGACACCTTGACGATAAATGACACAAGTTGGTTAGCAGCACATAAAACTAACATATCTCATTGAAAATCAGTCACTATACTGCTGAAAGATAGATTGTTGGAAAGTGAAGGTTATTATGTTGCTATCCTTAAATACTTGTGAGAAAAAGACCCGCAGAAACATATTCACATATGTGAGAAGCATTGGAAGTTATTTGGGGAAACCTCTCCCATATTATGGACTCAATTTTTTATATGGACCCTTAGGCCCATACCACAGTCATGGTATACACACCAAGAGATTAGGTGGGAAACAAAAGACTGGGATCACATAGTGAAATATTTTTGGCATAATTTTTCCTTTTGGGACGTGGATTTGAAAATTTAGAGGTCATTACAAAATATTATAAAATTCTTGTTTCTAACTCTAGAAGAAGCCATAAGACAATATTCTAAAGAAAAAGAGAAGCCAGAATGGAAAATCATAAAGCCACAGAAAAGCCCAATAAATTTACAAGAGATTGTAAGATGTTATAATGTGGAGAAACAAGGAAAGGAAGAAAAGCCAGAAAATCTAATATAAAAAGTGATATAAGATTAGAGACAAGTATTAGAAAACAAGGATGAAGGAGAAAAATACTATTATCAGGCATTGAAGATTAGAAATGAAAATATTGGACTAGAAGGAACTGAAAAATTGGCTAAAATTGGAGATTACTGGACAAAGGAGGAAGTAACTAAAGTAGTGGAGTTACTTCAATAATTTCAAGACATTTTCCAAAAAGACTTAAAATAATTGAAAGGGATAAAAGAAAAATATTTAACAATGAAAATTCAGATCAAAGAAGGGTTCAAACCATTGAAGAAAAGTCCATATAGACTGAACCCAAACTTAAAGGTAAAGGTGAAATCTGAGTTGGATAAAATGTTGAGTACAGGGATCATTAAACTAGTTGATGATGCAGAATGGATCAGTCTCATGGTGATCCAAAATAAAAATATTGGAGAAATCCTCATATGTGTAGAATATTGAGAGTTGAACAAACCTTGTATACATGATCCTTTTCCAACCCCCTTTACAAAATTAGTACTAGAGAATGTGGCGGCTAGAGAAGTGTATTCCTTCACAGATGGTTTCTCCAGGTACCACCAAGTCAAAATTTCTCTAAAGGACCAACCAAAGACCACTTTCTCCATTGAATGGGGATCTTTCATGTATACAATTATGTCATTTGGCCTGAAGAACGCAACAACAGTATTTAGTAGGATTATGATAAATGCCTTTAAATATTTCATTCATGATTTTCTAGAGGTCTATCTTGATGATTGGATTGTTTATGGATTGTTTAAAAATCATATAAAAGTATTGATATTGATGTTTTAGAGTTGTAGGGCTTTACAAATTTCTTTAAATTTGAAAAAATGCATCTTATTGACCCCCTTTGGTACTCTATTGGGTCACATAATATGTAAGGAAGGTTTGTTGATTGATCCTTTGAAGACTTCGGTGATTGTAAATTTACCACCTCCAAAAACTCAAAAGGATGTGAGGAAAATTCTAGGCTACACTGGTTATCATAGGAAGTTCATCATGAACTACGTAGAAATAAGTATCCCTTTAAAAGAATTATTGAAGCAAAAAACAAATAAGAAAATTCCTTGGTCGAAAGAATGTGCATATGCCTTTGAAATTTTAAAAGACAAAATTCTTCATGTTCTAATTTTGATTTTCTGGATTGGAATATACCATTCCATGTCCATATAGATGAATCTAGAATAGTGATTGGAGTTGTTTTAACACATCCTAGGTAGAAGATGGACCATCCATTAGCATTTTCTAGCAAAAAATTGGCAAAAGAAGAGATAAATTACACTACAACATAAAGAGAAGCCCTAAGTATGGTGTATGCTCTAATGAAGTATAAGTAATATTTATTAGCTATGTCCATTACATTCTACACTAATCATGAACCATTAAATAATCTTATAAATAGACTAGTGTTGCAAGGAATAATTTGTAAATGGTTGATTTTGTTTCAAGAATTTGATTTTACAGTAGTTGTCAAACTAGGAAAGTTCAACAATGGCCTAGACAACTTGTCAAGAATTAAGAATGGAGAGGATGTAGGACCTATCAATGATGATTTCCCTAGAGAACATTTGTTTTGAATTGAAGTTTTACCAACAGAGTTTGATGATATTGCTCAGCTGCTACATACAGGGGAATTCTTAAATGATTATACCCAACTGTAGAAGAAGAATTTGTTGAGTAGAGCATTCCCTTTTAGCTTAATTCAGGGAAAATTGTATAAAAAGGGTCAAGATGATGTCGTGAGAAGAGTAGTATTAGAACATGAAAGGAAGAATGGTTTGATAGAATAATATCAAGTCATTGATGGTAGACATAACAGAGGAGATCAGATAACAAGGAAAGTAATGATGGCAGGAATATGGTCACCTACATTATTTATATATGCTCAAGAACATGCTAGATCATGTGACATATGTCATAGAGTGGGAAAGCCAAATGTCAGAGATGAAATGACACTAAGACCTATGTTGGCATTAGCCCCATTTGAGAAATCGGTGATTGATTTCATAGGACCAATTAAACATACAACCAAGCATTCCCAATCAAGGTTCATCATCACTGGAATAGAATATTTGACAAGGTGGGTGGAGGCGGTCGCCAAAAAATATTGTACTGCAAATACAAAAGAAATATTTTTGTATCAAAACATAATTACAAGATTTGGATGCCCATTGAGTATCACTAGTGATCAAGGTAAGCATTTTGTAAATGAAACCATCCAAAAAAATTTGAGTGGGTTTATGATTATTCATCATAGAAGTAATCCATACCACCCTCAAGCTAATGAAATGGTATAAGCATTCAATAAGGTATTAGAGAAGGTCCTAATGAATATTTTCTCATTACAAAATGTTGATTGGGATTTGAAGATACCCACCGATCTATGGGCATACCGTACAACATACAAGAGTCTGAAAAAGTATTCTCTATTCAGATTGGTATTTGGGTTGGAAGCCGCGGTTTCCATAGATTTTTTTCTTCCTATCTTGAGGATTTTAGTAGCATTGAGGATGATAGAAGATGACTCTCTACATGAAATACCAATAGAACTAGAGATGAAAATATATTTATTGCTGCCTATAACCAAACAAAGGAAAAGAGAAGGTAGAAATCATGGCACAACCGCCATATAAAAAAAAATTAATTTGACAATGGAGATCAAGTACTACTCTATGATAGTAAATATAAGTACCCAGGGAATTTAAAGGTCAGATGGCTAGGGCCATATATCATTAAGGAAATATTACCTTCAGGAGCAGTAAAACTACAAACATTGTAGATGAAATAACTTCATGGACATATAAATGGAACAAGGATCAATATTTATGTAACTTAGTAAAAATATTAAAAAACTAGGAAAAAAATACTGACCTACTTGAAAACTGACATTTTGGCGGGTAGGTCGAGGGGTAGGATGAAAACCCTCAAGGAAATCCCTACCCTTAGAAAAAGAAAAAGAAAAAAGAAAAAAGAAGAATACTGACCTATTTGAACGTTGGTAATTTGGTGGATAGGTCGAGGGGTAGGATGAAAACCTGCAAGGGCATCTCTACCCTAGACAAGGAGAGTGAGAAACATAATCCATGAAGGTAGAATACCTACGCAATAAAGGAGAAAAAAAACTATTAAGGAAGCATATCTATGTAATAAAGGAAGAGAAACGTTGTGGAGGAAGTATACCTTCAAAATAAAGGAATATAGATAAATTCACCAAACAAAGAAACAAAAACATTCCACGAAACAAAGAAGTAAGAAACCACATAAAGAAGGAAATCAATAAAAACACAATACAAATGAAAAGATGAAACCGCGATAAAAAAATAGAAGAAATGAAAATACAAAGAAATCAAAGAAACTACCAAATAAGGAGAAAGAAAAACAAACCACAAAATGAAGCAGATAGGACCAAACTATGAAAAAAAAAAAAAAAAGCCATGTAAGAATTGTGTTCAAATTGCATAATGAGGAAATATGCGAAATAAAGTACAAAACGTGACACAAAGAAATACGTCGGCACTCTTTAGAAACAATAAATGTGGTAGGTGAAGATAAAAACTATATAATGGACTAACTTAAAAAAATATAAAGCATTTGGTGCACACAAAGAGATCAAGAAAATAAAGAGACATACAATGATCTAGGGAAAAATTAGGGAAAATCGAGAAGAATCTATGGATACTCTAGCTGAAGCCACGCAAGAGGAATTCACACAACCTATATTAGTAAAGAATTCCAAAAAAACATACTAACATGATCAGAGAATGCAAATTTTCCCACATTCCATTCTAAGTCACCCATACACGAGATTTGTAGAAGTACATTCACTCACCCAATGTCATGTATGATCACACTAGACTTGAGATAGACAGAGCATTATTGCTAATGATCAATCCAACTACTAAACATGAAGAATAAAAGAGCAACGTCAAAGTCATTGCTGAATTGAAACTGGATACGTGGAGTAAAATCTTCTACTTTAACAGGGAAGATAGGGAAATTAAGGTTCTTCTCAACCTTTTGAATAATCAGATGCTTTTTCTAGACCAGCCGTATCAAATTACCACTAAATTAATTACTATGGTTGTTAGAATATGGGATGAAAAGTGGTCTGTGTTAAAAAAAAAAGAAAATCCCACTGAAAGACACAACGAAGGCGATGGGTGTCACAACATGCAACAAGGGAATAAAAATTAAAAAGATACAAAAACTTATTTTGAGGTATGCCATAAAATCCATTTGTTAAAAAGTTTACCATACAAATAGAAAGGATGGGGCCTATGGGATTATTGCATAAGTGACATTAAGAATGGTGATGGCTCATTTTGAATACTACCTATTTGAACTATTAGCTACATAATTTCATGAAAACATAAAGAGAATTAAAGATGATAAAGACAATCTTTGTTATGGCTTGATACTCATATGCTTGGAAATTTATTTCACAAGAACATTACCAAAAAAAGAGGAACTGGTAGATTGGAAATTATATACCCCCGTGGCAGAAAAAATCATTGAACATATGAAACCTATAGATACTATCACTCAGATAACCTCACTTATTAAATGGATAGATAATATAAGAGAGATACTTGCAAATAAATCTAGGGTATTAGAATAGATAATGGCAAATTATGAATAATAATTCATGTTTATCACAGACATTGAATATATTTTTATCAATCCACTAATTATGTGGGTAGTTCAAGTATTGTCATTACCCTATGAAGCTTTATATGAGGTAATAGAAACTTCAATACAAGCATTGAAAGCATATCCCATGGATCTTGGGAAACCTTTTCTTCCTAGTTTTGATGATGTTATTATTTAAACATTTGAGGAATACATTCATCAAGTTGCACCACAAGGAAAATTAGAGACAAGCAGCGGGACATACAAAACATGGAAAAGAAATAAATCCCCTGTCATTCAAAATCTAGACACCAAAAGACAAAAATCCCTAGCTAAGAAAGGAAAGCTAATATAATCCATAGTGAATAAGGTAAGAGAAGAAGAACAATCTGAAGAGTTAGAGGAAATTTAAGGGTCATAAGAAGAAGGAAAAAAAGAGTATATTCCTTCACTACCACCACAAAATTTAGGCATAACCCAAGTATCTGAACATGCAAAGCCATGGCTAGAGACAAAAATAGCCTGCAAATACTATCAGAAAATATTATCTCAGGCGGTATCTCACAGTTAACACAAGAGTATGTGGCAAGCATAGGAAGGGAATAAATGGTAATAAGAGAGGCAATAGTCAATTACATAGAAAAATTTGGCTTTGTTCTTGAAGATATTATGAGCCTACTTCCAGGTGAATTAATAAAGGAGATACAAGAGGAGATTGAGGTGGATGAAACAAACTGCCTAAAGGACCTTCAAAGGAAAGATCACACCTGAAGGTTATCAAGAAAAATACTACAGAAGAAGAATGGTGATTCAAATAAGTAGAATAACTTATTGGTTTTCTATATAAGACAAGAGATTGTAGGACATCAAAACCTATATAGACAAAAAGGGAGGAAGCTAAGAAGAAGAGAATTGAAGTGAAAAAATAGAAAGTCGTGGAGATGGCTTCCCAAGAACAACTAAAAGCACAAGCACAGAAAAAAAAAGAAATTGATGAAGCCAAATAAATAGCTACAAAATAAAACATAAAGCAGAGTTATAAGTAAAGAAAAATCATGTTGAAAGTATAAAAATGGCCTAAGTAATGGGCGTGTGAATGTAGGGCGCTGAAAGAGTGCATGGCGTTGTGATAGGGTTGAAGCACCCAGGAATAGGAATTAGTAATTTTGTGGATAAGGGATATTTTTGGAGTTAGTGTGTTGAGCGCACAAAGACATGAAGACTTGAGGTCCACGCAATAATATTTTTGGAACAAGCGATAGCTGAGAACCATGCATAGTTTAGGCTAATAATAGGATTTATACTCAAAGTTAACTATAGGAAGTCTATTGTTAGAGCATTTACATGTTGTGCATTCTATTGTAAAGGTGCATGACTATTATTAGCATGTGAACTATTTTTAGAAGTGTATGGGTGGTGAAGGGAAAGTCCCCACCCCCACATATATGTATTGATTTGCACGGTTTTGGTGTGTGTGTGTGTGTGTGTCAAATTGTAGAGTTATGTTGTTGGTTTTGTCGCACGCATGACTCATGGAGATACTTTTGTAATGTAAGAAGCTTATGTGTTTTATAATATTTAATAAAATGGTTAATACTAGATGGATAATGGAGTTAAACTTGACTAAATCTAGTTCTTGCATGGTAAATCTTGATATACTCATTGTTTAGTTCATCTTACATATATTTTAAGATCTAGATCTATTTTATGCAATGTGTGTTGTTCTCTTGATTATGAATATGGAGATACATGTGCACCATCATGCTAACATTATGTATAAGAAACTCTAAAGAGGTACTTGGTGCCTTTGAGTGCTTCAGGTGAGCACTCAGCTAAGGATCAGTGATGTGCCAGTGCGCCTGGGTTATTTAAAGTAAATTCTAAGTTACATCATCGGTTCCATTTCCAAGACCTATTTTTCATCTATTTTTAGGATGTTGTGTGATGAACACGTACTGTCTAACCTTGATAAGTGTTGAGGAGTGGATAGTAGATTTGGAAGAAGAGTATGCTCAGAGATTCAACATTGGATCTGAGTTTGACGCACACACGTGGGTGGAGCAGAATCTATATGACTAATTATATGAGATCTTCTTTGATATATTTCTAATAGATCTAGATGAGTGGCTGGTTGTTTAGACGTCTAAAAGGAATTGGAGGTTTTACACACTTTTCTGGATGCAAGAATAATTGTAGGCCCTCTATGATGTTGATGTAGAAACCAAAATTGAGTCATACACCCTTTTAAACCCTGTTAATTAAATTAACCATATCCCACCTAATCATATCCCATAGTGCACATGTTAATTAAATTAATTAATATCCTCACTTAACCACCTCACCTAGCCACCTCACTTAATGACCCACTCAAACCTCATTAATAACCTAAGATTGAGTCTAAAGCTATCCTAACAAACTAGTACTTAGTCTAAACCTATACTTAACTCCTATTAACAAACATAAAATGAATCCTACATATCTTGCTATGATATATCACTCAAGACTCGGTAGAAGGTTGGATATCATGCTAAAAATAGCAACAATCTGGCTATTTTTGGCCAACCTAGATATTCCCACCTTAACCGACGTCATTTATATCTCAACCGACTTCGGTCACCTAACCGTTGATGGTTAGGTTAAATACATTTCCAAAATATTTTTCCCCTATTGGTCAATTCATTCAAGGTCTCATTTCTTCTAGATAATTGGAGCACTCAAATTTCTTTAACACTCAGGAAAAAGAAGACACATGGGAACACTACCAACATCGATCAACATTCATCATCCTCTTCACAATCATATATTCACAATATAGAGGCACATAGGTCTCAAATGCCATGGTACAAATACAACGGATCTTCTCTCTGGATCTCTACTATCACCATCTTCATTACCTATGTCCTCCAACCCATTTTCTAGTAAGTATTCAACATATCCTCATTGAATCTATAGAATCTTTGTGTAGATTTGTTTATTCATCTCTAGCTTATTTCTCTCCACACTCATATACTTTCTCCCATACATCAACCCATCACCTGATCATACCCAAACTTTCCACCCATTTTTATCCTCTCCTTATCATATCTGAGTATTCAGAACCATTTTACGACCTCACCCTCACCATTTCTAACCTCTGTACAATAACAGGGAGTCTGTAAAAAAACCTCTAACAATTTTTTGATAATTTCCCCTACCGACATTGGTTAGCCAACCGACGTCAGTCACTCTTCCTAGTGGGCATCGGTTTTTCAGCCAACACTAGTTACTGTGTCTCTCAATATAGCTTAGACTAGCGAGATAATACTCACTTCCCAATAGCCCAAAACTACCTCTAATCCTTACCAAACCTTACCCAGAGCCTATAGCAGACCTGCAACTAAACAATAGGAAATCGAACCTCTCATTTTCATGTTAAACAACCTTTTGAACAAAATTTATTATTGTTTTGTACGAGATACCTAAATCATTTCAATTCTAATAGGATATTTTCTTCATGTATGATTTAACTAGCATTGATATTGTTATATAAAAATGGATTGATAGCCTTTCTAGGAAGCATCACACATCCTAGATCTAGCTTCCGCTAGGCATTCCACTCATTGTTTTGTTTAAATCTATTTGGTGGTATTGTTTTGCATTTATAGGTTGGTCCTCCTAGCTAAAAGGGAGCTCTTGCAATCAACTTGGATCAGGAAATTATAATGCGTGCACAACCTTCAGCTAACACCATAAACATGTATTCCTCATTGGCCTACTACCATTATCCATTTCATTAATTTTCTAAGAATCTGGTGAAACATTTTAGCACGCTTGGTGGGACCCATACGGGGTTGCTTGCATTTTTTAATTCTTAAGCAACCATTGTATGTTTGTTTCTTTTCAAAAGAAAGTTAAATTAAATTATGTCCTTGTGAATCTTATCTTTTCTTGCATTTTCATTAGTGAAATTCATATCCTTTCCTATTCACTCTTTATTTACAACCAATATCACATTTCAATTTGGGTTTTAAAATAATAACATTTCATGCTCCTATGGTCACATATTTAGCTCATATTAAAACAGAGGGCAACCTATATGCTGAAATTCATTCCCAGCTGATGGTTGACATAATTGAATCATAGAGCACATTCTCTTCTCTCTTTTCCAAACTACACAAAAATAAATTCACACACCTTATTAAACAACACCTTACCTGGAAGAATTTTTCAACAATCGCATGATCAGAGGATTGACTTTGGGAACCCAGCCAGTTTCTCTATCTAGTCATTATCTCAGAGAAAGGACTGGCCCCACCTAAACATTACCTAAAACCATCCTTAGAGTTTTCCTTTCATAGGACACCTTCTTTCCAACCAAAAAAAACTTTGTTCTATTCATAAGTCAAAACATAAAATTCACCCATAGGATTTCGTGTTTTTCTTAGCTTTTTCTTGAGTTGTGTTTTGATTTGTGAGGTCACATTCTTCATTTTATTTTCTTCCTTTCACACCCCATAATTATAGTTGGTGTATTCTAACTTTTTTTGTGTGTGTTAGGGTCCATTACTATCATACTCGTGTTTTTGGGTTGATAGTTTATCTGATCTAAGTCACAAAAGTCAAATTCTTCCATCTTTTAAAATTTCATAGTGACCAGCGTTGATCCAGTGATCATCATCAGTTTTCATCTAACCATCATCGGTTTACATAACTATTATCAATTTCTAGCTTTTTTGGTCATTTCACCAAATAAAACATTCACCACATTTTTTGTTCCTTCTGAGGTTCCTCAGAAACATCATCATACCTCTAGATCTTTGAAATCACTATCAAATCTAGATTTTGTCTCATTTTCATTAGTTGTTACATTATTCTTCAAAACTTTTGATTCCCCATAGTACCTAGTATCGGCCACCCTAACCAGCATTAGTCACCCTATCACCATCATCGGTTAACCCAACTACTTTCGATTCATGTGTTTTAATTTTTAATTAAAATAGTGACTTGTTCTTACCCCTTGGAAGAGTTATTCTCTATTTTTGTGTCATTTATAGAGAACAGATTACCAATCCTATACCAACTCACATGGTTTTGACTCGCAGTCAAGAGAATGTCCTTGTATTCCATGCAATCCTTCAACCAATCTTGTCTAGCCCATCGCCACCTTCCATCCTGTCACATATGGATCCTACTCAGGTCATTATCATTAGTACTAGTGATGAGTAGTTTGCAAGACTCCTTGACCATAAAATTGTTGCATTACAACATTATCTCACCCATTCCTCTACTTAGGATTCTTTAGGACAACTGGTATATAACATACCTATGTCTATCCCCCCTGCCCTCACCGCCACTTCTACGTCAACTAGTACTAACTCAGCCTTACCTTCTTCCACCTTACCACCAGTAGTATCCCAAATTGACCCCATTTCATCAATATCTGTAGATCCTATGGCATCTATTGCACCATTGATGTCATTTTCTCCCATGGTGTCAACTATTCCTTCATCAGCCACCTTGAGCATAGCCTCATTTGCACCCACCACCTCGTATATACCTATTACATCACAATCACCCATGGTATCGAAAACTCATACTCATTTTCAAAACCTCATCCTATCCATCCCGCAATCCCTATCTCTAATTACCACAATAATTGTTACATCTACCCCACCTACTTCACATATCACCAACTCCCAATCTCATCTATCACCTATTCGAGATATCTGTCACATGTATTTGTTCCCCCCTCGTAGTTCTCGTATTTAGCACCACCATATACTACAATGTCATCCACATCATACATTCATCATCAACCACCTTATATTGTAAGGGGTTCTCAGTCATCACAACCTACCAATGACCTTATTAAAATGATGATCGAAAAGATTCAAACATTAGAAGCATCGGTTTCTGGCTCTCACAACTCCTTAACCTATGATGAAATCTGCAATGAGCCCATTCACCCATACCATGTGCATTGGGAAATTTCTAAACTCAATCAGTTCAATAGTAAAGAAGACTCGTAACAAAACTTATTGTCTTTCAAACATGGGTGTTATCTAATCACCCACAACAATTCTTTACTCCTACGAACATTCCCAATGTCCTTAATAAGACCTGCATTAGATTGTTATAGTGGTTTACCTAGAGATTCCATTTACTCATTTAATCAAGTGGCTCAATTATTCTTCAACCATTTTTTGATCAATATCATCAAGAAGGTCACCATGACCGACTTGTAATCAACACGTCAATACGATGATGAATCTATCATAGATTTTTTCACTCATTGGTGAAGCCTCATCAACCAGCTAACATTCCAGTTTCCTCAAATCAAGCTTATAGAGTTTTTCACTAGAGCTTGTTCCCACACATCTCACCAAATATCCAAGTACAAACCTTCCATACCTTCGACCAAGCATTTACCATGGCGCGAAAACTAGAAATTTGTACCATTGAAGAGAAGAAAATTCAATTGTGAAAAAAGACACTACCTTTAAATCAAATGATATATTCCTCTTCAAAACCCCAAAAAAATTATTCAAAAGCCAAAATATTCTCCAACATGGTAGTTTTAAATTTTGGCCCATCTCACCCATCTAATCAATCAAAACCTACCTCCAACCTTTCTCATGTTCAAGCTTTTCAATTCAAGTGGGAGTAATGAAAGTACACTCTAATCAGAGAGCCTTATTCTTTAGTATTAGAAACAAATTTTAAGGCCGAAGCCATTGCTCTTCCACCCATAAAACCACATACTAGTTTTAACTATGCTCTTCCTATGCCTGCATGGTACAAGGAACATGCTTATTATAACTATCATCACGTAAAATGCCATGACAATGGTACTTGTATAGCCTTCAAGAACATTTTCCACAAAATTTTATATAATGGAGATATCATCCTGGAAAACCAGAACGCACTGACAAATCAAAACTTGTGTATCTTCAAGAATTCATTCCCTAATCATACCCCGTCATCTAACAAAAGTGGTGAACCATTAACCAATGAAAAAAATGTTCATGAAGTCCATGTTATTTTCAAATTCATACTAGTCATTCCTCAATTTCCTCCTATCCCCTCTATTGAGGAGATTCTAGCATGAGATCCTCTACCTATGGAGGATCCTACCTCATCTACTCCTTCACCCATAGAGGAGTCCTCTTCATCTCCCCCTTCACCATGGAGGAGTCCATAATTTTTGCCAATTCCATTTCACCACTTACCTCACAACCTAACAAATAACCTATGGTATTAACTCTCATACCCATGCAAGATGCATCCTCACTTTCCTCTCCACCGAAAGAGGAAACTAACTCATCCTAACTGTTATCTCCCCTACCCATAGGGGATCCTTTAGAATCACCACTGAATGTTAGGGGAAATTCCCCATTAGCATTTTAGGATCCTATTGATATGCTCTTAGATCTCTTACCCATAGAGTCCGAAGTGAACCAGTTCCCTATCTCACAGACATATTTACAGGGATTTCCTCTAAACCAACATCATCTCCTCTTACAACAGTTCCATTTTCAAACCTAGCCAATTACTTGGATTACATTGATAATTACATGCTTTAGGGGTGGCTATGGATACCCTTTTCAACCCAAATGCAAATGTCACCTCTAGATACCTCCACGATCTATCTTAAGGTATTTCAAGAAACCAAGCCAACTATGACCATGCCTATTGTAATAGATTCTTCTTCATCACCTTTGCCTACACGTAAACCTTTACCAATAACCAAACCCATTCCTATGCCTGAGAACCTACCTCCACCTACATCTTCCCCCACATCTAGACCCACCACTACCTTAGGTGTCATGCCGACATCAAGCCTAGTCCATCTGCCTATCAAATTGGATTTACTCACATCTTCCCAAACCCACGCAAAAACCATTCCTCTACCTAAAAGGAAGACCCAACCTTCTAGGTCGCACACACCAGTTTAACATACTACACTTTTTTCACCTTCACCCCTTCCATATATCTTAGGGCCTCACCCATCCACCTTTTTCAAAAAACCTCTTACGTAAGGAAAATCAAAAGCGTAACAGCCCACTTCTTCATCAAAATCCTTATTACACCTAACCTACCAATACAACGTACACATTCCTCGTCACCCACATCTTTCTTACCACCTATAATCCCACCACATATAATAACTCCATCAGTACCTATGAGATTTACTTCTCTTCAACCCATACCTTCCACCTTACCTCTACCATCAACGTTCACTTCACCTCCTTTATCACCTTTGATAACTTGTCCTCTTTCACCATTTTCTTTCCCTTATACATCATATACTCCTCCTTCACCTTTACCCTGAAAGGAGTAACCAAAATTGAAAAACTGACTACCCTCCAAAGAGGTAGTTAAGCCTACAACACCTTCTATTATTAGTTCATCTACTACACCTTTACCTAAGAAGGTATAACTCAAGACTAAAATAGTACCAACTACCAAACCAGAGGTCAAACCTATCTCACCTCCAGTTCCACATCCTATAGCACCTCACACATCACAATCACCTACACTTCAATCCAGACCCACACTCACCTCACATTGTGATCCATTAACAATGTCTTATGCCAACATTTTAGCTAACCTTTTAGGGACCTCTATCATTAGATTTCCACCCCTTAGACCTTATGAAGCACTCAAACCCAAACCAAAAGGGCTTGATGATACTAAAATTTTCACCTACCATAGTATGCTAAGACATGATGTAGAAAATTGTAAGGCCCTAAAAACCGTTCTTCTCCAACTTTTTCCTCCTGTACAAAAATTTGACGACGATGATCTTCTAGAGGAGGACCCCATTCCACCCCCACCTATCAGCACACATCCTCACCCACTACCTATTTAGTGACCTACATCACCACCTCCACAACCCATTTATCCTCCTCCAAAATTTGATATTAACATGGTCCACATAAGGGAGCTAGCCAAAACCCCACCAAAATGTCATTACGTCCAAATTATATAACAACAATATTTTTCTTCATTCTATTGTCCATCTTGTTTCTACACATATCACAATTCACCTAATCCTTCACCCCATATCAATATGGTTAACATTGCCACTTATACCCAAATAGAGAAAGGAAAGGAGAAAACAACCAACCCATCCACCAATCTTGTGCCCAATATACCATCTGTACCAATACCAAGAATTACCATTCAACGACCTACATACCCTATTTCTAAAGAGGTCACCCATCGTACAAAGATAAAAAATTACACCAATCCCCTCTAAAAATGTATTTGTACGACCTTGTCCAAACTTTTGAATCACATCAACAGGACCTCATGGAGGTTCTGCAATCCATTGAAGTTTTACCTAACGAACCTATGCTTGTGACCTCCATTATCACACCTCATCATGTGGCTTCTCTCACCAATTCATCCCCTTCCACTACACCTACCACTACTCACCAATTGGTCGCCCTCAGTTTCTATGATGACAAGATTATACCTCTCCAATCAGATGATCCTAACCCTACACTTTTCATTTCAATTTACATTGATAATATACATGTTCAATACATTATGATCGATGGCAGTGTTAGCACTAACACCATATCCTCCCATGCATACAACCAAATGTGCATCCCTACCAATTGCATGGATAATAACCCAATTATGCTACATTCATTCAATGATGCCAGCACTTCCACCCTTGAGAACATCATTCTCCACATTTGTGTGGGCCCCAGTACTATTTTGGTATTGTTTTATGTCTTAGAGGGGGAATTCCAATACATTTTTTTGCTTGGTCAACCTTGGGTTTGTGTCATAGGTTGTGTCCCTTCAACCTTACATTGTTGTGTAAAATTTGAACATAAAGGACATAACTATACCATTCCAGATGACCTGTCACCATTCAAAACTTGTAACATGTTGTACTAACCTAATGATATCCTTGTACCAATTAAGTCATCTACCACCGTTGCCATTTCTCCTTCACCCAAAACCCCATCTACCACCGTTGCTATATCTTCCACACCTACCTCCTCTATTCCCACTTCCATCATAGCCTCTGCATCCAACTCATCCTCTAACCTATCTACTTCTATGCCAACCAATGCTTCTTCTTCCCAATCACCTAGTGATTCATCTATTCTCGCTACCCATATACCAACTACTGATCCCTTAGAATGTGTTTTTCCACATCTCACTCTGGGGGAGTATCATCTATATAACATTGCCACATTCCTTACTCCTCAAGAGTATGGAAACCTTAGCTAACATCCTCTCTATGATCACCACATAGGCAGGGTTTTCCCTTATGGTCCTCCCCACCTTCATACTAACTTAACATATGGGGGACTTGATAATTCTACCTACTCATCCAAACCACCTTCCCAAACACAACCATTCTCATCTAACCTCCAATCTCTCACCAACCGCCACTTCTTCAACACTTTCCTTCACCGCTATGCATGGAAAGGCTTTGGATTTTGTTTATATAAACATGGCTACCATACTATCATCTCATGTACCACTCGTAAACACAAAAGGCCATAGTGGATATGTATTTGTTGAACCATCTTCCAAGAAGTATCGTGTCAATCTCATTGAGGATGATAAACCTTATTCACCCCATCTACCAACTTCACCACCTTCACCTATGGATTCTACGGATCCAAAATCCATTCCTCCTAAGTTTTTTTTAATGAATGCCATTTCCTTGGGACCTCTAACTTATCAACATGATGGCGAGGCTCCCTCTTCTCTTCCCTTCCTATATCCAGACATGATCGATGACGATACACATTTTATTAATGTCATTCAATGTCATGACGATGAGTCTATTCTCACTTACCTTGATGCGGAAGATTCTTATATTCATTGGTCATTACCTTCTGAAACACAAACTATGTTAAATGAATTAACCATTGAAATAAAAATTCACACTTAGAATGACCTACACATTCTAAAGATAGGCCAATCTTTAGATGTTGCTGAACATCAAGATTTTATCTCATTCCTCTAAGATCATAGCAATGCTTTTGCTTGGTCCTACACTGATATTCCCAGTATTGACCCAAACATTGTGGTCCATAATATCGTAACTATTCCTAAAATTAAACTCATAAAACAGAAGCTGGGAAAAATACATCCTCACATTTTCCTTCTTGTCAAAGAAGAACTTCAGTACCTTGTCTCGGTTTCCTTCATCCTACCCATTGATTATCCCCAATGGATCTCTAACATTGTACCTATCACAATAGTGACAAGGGGACTTCACATTTACATAGATTTCCATGACCTTTACTTAGCTTTCCCTAAAGATGACTTTCCTCTACCTAGTATTGACCAACTAGTTGATCTTACCACCAGCCATGAGATGTTATCACTTATGAGCAGTTTCTCGGGTTATAACCAAATATTACCTTCTAAAAAAGGATATCTCCAACCATTTCCACCCATTTCATCACCTCCTTAAAACCGATGTCTCCTTCAAATGGGATTATGAATGCCAGAAATCCTTTGAGGACTTTAAACAATACCTCCTCCAACCACCTGTGCTCATTCCTCCTAAGGATGACCAACCATTTTACTTATACATTTATGTCATTGATCATTCCTTGGGTGCCATGCTCACTCATCGTGATGAGAAGCATAAGGAACAAGTAGTTTACTATATAATCCATATGCTTATAGAATAGGAAATTAGATACAGCCATGCCAAAAAATCTTCTTACCATTAGTTTTTTTCGCCACTAAACTTTGTCATTACCTACTTAACCAAACAAAAATCATTGTCACCAATACAAAACCTTTACATCACATTTATGTTGAGCCTTACCAACATCAACATGTTGCATGTTTGCTCATGCTTCTTATAGACCTAGACCTCGAATGTGCCTCGAATTCATCCATCAAAAATTTATGAAATGACAAATTATCGTTGACCAACTTGAAGACATGCCACTCTCCGGTAATCAATCCTCTAACTTAAATTTCCCAAAAAAATCCATTTCCACCCTCTCTTTGGATGATACCATTTACCAGATGACCTTATTCTTCGATGGTTCCAAATTTCAGTGTGCGGGGTCATGCCGGATTTATCCTCATTCTTCTTGACGGTGAGCCTATGTCATTATCTTTCAAACTATATTTTGATTGTACTAACAATATCATCAAATATGAAGAACTTGTATTATTCCTTCAAACTGTCATTGCCTTAGATGTTAAGTTAGTTAATATATTTGGAGATTTCCAACTGGTTGTAAACTAAGTTAATGATATATACCAGTGTTGTAATGAGATACTTCAAAAGTATAAACATCAAGTAGACATAATTTTGACTACCTTTGACCGTTATGAGCTTTAAACCACCACACTTTCCACTAATAAATTTATGGATACCATGGCATGTATTTCTTCTCAAATACCCGCTTCACCCTTCAACTCGAAAATATTTTTCACAATACAATGGTTGGAATCACCTTCCTATCTATTTCTAGACGTCAACCTTGTCAGAACCATTAAAACTAACCCATGTGACCTTTGGTATAAATAATTTGTTGACTACCTTTCCCTTTCGATTCTACCTTCCAACCTTACTTGCAATGAACAATGAGCCTTTCTCAAAATTTTCTCTCGCTATGTCATCATGGCTGGTATTCCTTATAAATGTGGCTTTGACAGCATCATCTTACGATGTCTTACAAGTTTTGAAATTCCCTACACAATAAAGGAAGTTCACAACAAAATTTGTGGAGGTCACTTCATTGGGTTAGCTGTCGCTAAATGCATTATCTACCTAGGCTATTATTGGTTTACCTTAAACCATGATTATTGTGATTATGTCAAACTTTGTGTGAAGTTCCAACAACATGCTAATCTTTATCAAACACCTAGTCATGTGTTACAGGTCGCACAAGATCTTTGGCCTTTCTCTCAATGGGGTTTGGATCTTATCGGCAAGATCAATCCTCATTCTTCCCAATGTCATTAATGGATTATTACCTCTACTGAATACTACACTAAATGGGTAGAATCCATAAATCTTATTTCTACAAAAGATGATAAAATATGTGAATTCATCAACCATCACATCATTTTCCACTCTGGTGTCCCTCATCGTCTCATCACCAATAACGGAAAATAATTCAAGAACAAAACCCTACAAAAACATTTTGACACCTTTTGCATTCAACTCAGTTTTTATTTACCTTACTACCCTCAAAAAAATGTACAAGCTGAATCAACGAACAAAACCTTAACAAAATTCTTATCAAATGTGTTGACGATACTAGAAAGGATTGGGATACGCACATTCCTTTTGCCTTACGGGCTTATCGCACTAGTATTCACACGTCAACTATTTCCATGTCTTTTTCTCTAGTCTACAATACAAAGGTTTTCCAGCCTCTTGAATTCCATATTTTTTCCCTTCATATCTCACTTAAAAAGATGCTCAACGGTGATTACTTTCACCAACACCGTTTGTCACAACTCAAGTTATTATATGAACGTCATCTCAATTCTCTTGACCATCTCCAAATATATTAAAAATATATCAAATGTGCCTAAGATAAACATTTCCATGAACAAACCTTCTAGGTTGGTGACCTCATCCTGAAGGAAAATCAACATGTAACAAAACAAGAAAAAACTAAGAGGGGAAAATTTTCTCCTAATTAGCTTGGACCATATATTGTTACTCATACGTATAGATAAGGTGGTTATATTTTTTCTTAACTCGAAGATAAACATGAACCTGAGCCCCTCAATGATTTACATCTTTGACCATTCTATTGTTGAATCAAATCCTATATCACCTTGTATCCATTAAACGTTTGTCCCTTGAGCACCATTCATCTTCCATTTACCTATTTTAAGAATCTACGAATAAACCAGAATCATATTATTACCCATCACCTTTCAGCCTTATCTTTAATATGAGTACCACGGATCTACTCATGGCATGATTCTCATGGATAATTTTCATCTTTTTCAAGATAGAATCCCAAGGTCATTCATCTCTTAAACCCTCTCTTTAATAGTAAGCCTCTGTGTGCTATGGTTTTGTCTGCAACAGAAGAACCTATCTATCTCTATAGTCTTATCCATGACCTCAAAGTCCAAAACAAAAATATTTCAAAATTAAAATTGGATTCAACTCCTTGAGTCAAATTTTGGGGTTAGCACACCAGTTGTATAGGTAATATATCATATAGAATCATACATGTAAATAAAAGCGTATATTCTACCAGAAGAAATATATAGAACAAGAGATATAAATCAACACCATATTTAATGCGGTTCACCTAGTGTGGGCTAAGTCCACCAAGAAACAAGCCAATCTATTATCTAAAGCTTTGATAAGATATATAATTGAATCTTTACAATCTTCCACACCTCTCAGATGTATAGTACTTGTCTTGCTCTCAAGCTTTTTCTTATTCTTCAAGAATTCTCTCTCTCACAATTATTCTCACAAATAATCATAAAATTTTACAAGTTCTTCTTGATTCTTACTTCTAAACCCTAGATTTCATGCTTATATAGGCATATACAAACTTAGGGCACTTATCCATTCAATTACAATCAATAGATCTTCTTTAATACTAAAAATATATCTAATTTCTGATAGTTAAATAAAACACTCCCACAAAGGTAACCGATGCCGAGTTAGTCCCTAACTAATGCCGGTTCCTCCTTGCCTGACTGATGTCTATCCCTTCATAACCAATGATGGTTACTGTGCTTTCCAGACAAGTTTTTAAATTGCATGCTAATTTGAAGTACTTGAGCTCCACAATTCAATAATCTCCCACTTGGAGATTAATTACTGCACTATAACCTACACAGTATCATTCTTGGATCCTTCCTTAAATTTTGTTTCTTCCTCTTCCAGTCTCAAATTTGAAGACCAATAGAAGTGGAGTGTAGATCCAAATTTTCTTATTGCTAATGGCTTTGTTAGCATATCCGTAAGGTTCTTGCTTGTAGGAATATTTGCTAGATTAAACTATCCATCCTCCAATACCTATCCATATGAATTGATACCTCAACTTAATGTGTTTCATTCTCGAATGAAACACCGAGTTATTTTCCATTTTGAATTACACTTTGACTATCACTAAATAATTTTACAATCATCTTGATCCTTTCCTAACTTTTCCATTAACCTACTCATCCATATCATCTTCTTTCTCAGCCTTTGTAGCTGCAACATACTCTACCTCTATAGTAGAAAAAGCCACAACCTTATGCAATCTTGAAATCCAGATAATTTTCATCCCACCTACTATGAAAATATATCTAGTACTACTCCTTCTACCATCTACATCTCCATCCATATCTGAATAAATCATAGCCACATAATGAAATATTCGAACCTCCATAACATAACTGCATGCTAGATGTCCCTTTCAAATACACTTGAGGTATCAATTGGACACCTTTCTAATGCTCTTTACCTAGATTAGCCATATATCTACTCACAAATCCCATTGCCTGTGAAATATATAGTCTGGTACAAACCATAGCATACATGAGACTCCTAAATGCTGAAGCATATGGTACTCATGTCATGTATTTGACCTCCTCACATGATGAAGGACACTGATATTTTCTCAATTTGAAGTTTAAATAAAACCATAGGTGTACTAACAGGTTTTGCATTCTACATCTTGAACCTTTCTAACACCCTAGTAGATATAATCCTCATAAGGCATTTGAAATATTCAATTTCTTAGTTTAATCTTAAAAACTCTTAAAATGTATATCATTATGCCAAAGATTCTTTTTCCTAGCTCCTAAATCCTTAATAGAAAATGTGTGATCTAACTTTCCCTTAAGCTCACCAATGTCTTGCATACTAGATCAATGTTGAATAAGAATATCATCTACATACAATAACAAAATAATATAGCTCCCATTTCCAAGATTATTGAAATAATCACAATGGTCAGAATTCACATCTCAAGTAACCATGCTCATGCATAAAACTATCAAACCTCATGTACCATTTCCTTAGAGCTTACTTGGTTCCATATAGGCTCTTTTTCAACCTGCACACTAATTTCTTCTTAAGTCCTTGATTTCATACCCAAGTGCTTTTGGATATAAATCTCTTCATCCAAATCACCATGAAGAAAAGTTCATCTTCACATCTAGTTTCTCTAATATTGAAATATTCTACTGCTAACTAGAACTCAATATAGTACGAATAGAAGTCATCTTTACAACAGGAGATAATATTTCATTTGTTAAAGTCATTACCTATTTTCTATGTAAATATCTTTTAGAAGCACTTGCCTATTCACCTTTTCCATGTCCACCCTCTTCTTCCTTAATCCTACAAACCCACTTGTTCTTCAATGTCCTCTTACCTACTGGAAACTTAACCAGAATCCCAAGTTTGGTTATGATTCCAAGGAGTCCATCTCCTCATTCATGCCATGATCCCAGTGTGGACGTGGGGTCTTATCCTTCATTGCTTCTTCAAAACTTTCTAGATTCACCATTATCACATCAATAATAAAGAAAATAGAGGGTGTAAATATTTTTGGAGGTTTAATCACCTTTTCGTGAACCTTCTCATAGAAGTTTGGGGGTATCAGAGAGCTCATTCTAGACCTCCTGGACATCTGTATCCAAATCTTTCACTGACTGAGGATATGGTCACCTGTAAAACGACGTCAATTCTACTAACTAATGTCAGTTCCATTCACTTTTGTACTCAATACCAGTTGTGTTGACCAATTTCATATCAGAGGTCAATCAACACTAGTTACTATATAACCCTGTTGGTATTACTTTTAATCCACCAGAGTTCAATTTCATTCTACAAACTTCTCAACTGGTTCATCCTTGGGTACCAAAATTTGATCCCTCATACATTCTCTTTTTATTCCATTCAACATCACGGTCTCCTAATAATTTTATAAAATTCTCTAAATCCATTCAGTTAAATGGAACCACGAAATCACTAGATTCATAACCAATGAAAGTGCATCTCAAAGGATTTTTCATCCAAAATTTTCAATTTTCCCTTATAGAACATGCACAAAATCTTCTGAACCAAAAATATTTAAGAAAAGATAGATATACCTCTTTTCTAGTCCAAGTGATTCCTCTAGTATTCCTCCATCTAGTGAATTTAAAGGCCTTCTAGCAGTTAATTAAATAAACCATTGTATTAACTACTTCTACCCAAAATTTAAGGGAAGACTCCAAGAATGTATCCTCATACTTATAGCATGTTCCATGATTGTTCCTGTTCATTCTATAATGATGCAACACCATTCTCCTATGGTGATCTTGGGGTACCATTCCTTTCTCTAGGGGAGGGTATCCCATTCACTCAAACTGATAATCATTGAAAATTTTACTACAGTATTCACCACCATTCTTAGATCTAATTCATGGCTTTAAATTTGAATGGTTGATTCATTCTCAACAAGGTCTTTCCATCTTTTTAAATGTCTCAAAAACATCGAAATTTACATTTAATACCAATAAACCCATACCTTTCTATATAGCCATCATCAATAAAAGGTAACATAATACTGGGATCCTCCATGAGAAGCTACCTGAGATAGTCCCCACACATCTATTGTGTAAAAGCTCCAATTTCTTCAAATCCTTCTTAGTTTCCCCAACTTTGAGAAATATCACTCTCTTTTTCTTTCCAAAGACACAATGCTCAAAGAAATCAAGATCTAAATCTTTAAATCTCGATAACTTAGACCTTAGCCTTTAAGATTTGCATTCCTTATTGACTCAATGATGGCCCAACGAATTATGCCACATGCATGCATCTGGAAAAATGTGAACCAATGTCGAAAAGGAATGCAATAACACAAGTAGACTAAATGGTAATGTTCAAGCTCCAACACATCTAAGAAAGACTCTCGAAACAGTTGGAATGAAAAAGAAAGTATACCTAACTGGTCTTCTTAGTTCGCATAAATCAAAATGTTGTGCGTACTCATAGGGGTTTATGTTGGAACCCCCATGCCTAAACTTAGGAAATTATCAGTTTCCCATTCTTTTTTCCTATGCACCCTGACTGACACTTATAATGTTCCTCCTAAAGGAGGAGTTACCTCTTCCAAATCTTTGTTCTCCTATAACACACTTACACGCACCTTTTTTTCTTTCACAGATTCTATGATAAGCAATTTGACACTTGTCATGTTTACTTCCTAAGACCTTGACTCTTGCAATGAGCTATGACTCACCAGGTGGCCCTGTGGACGTGACTAGGCATGTCACATGTTGGTGCCCATTTTTATCCTCTATTATATTAACATCTTTCCCCTTTTGTTCTGCATGCTCTAAAACATGTTTTTCTTTGAATTTGGTGGTCTAAAAACTTTCTCCCTCTAGGTTGAATGCTTTCAAAGTTCTCAAACTTATTATTTTTCCCCATTTTGAAAGAAAAATACATGTATGCCCTATTTTGTGCCCTAGTTTTCCAAATCCACAGGCCTCTTTTGTCATTTTTTCCACTTTTTCCCAGCCTTTGGAGCTCTTGGTTTTCATTTTTTGTACTTATTTTCCCTCAAAAATCCTATCCCCATGGTCAAAAATTGCCTAAAATCACTTTCCCATTGTTTTTTGACCAAAAAATCCTTCACCCACGAAGAAAAAATTGATTTTGGAGCATCGTTGGAAAATTCTATGTTTTTTTACGGTCGTACGCAGTGTCATTTGCCCATAAAAATTAAGCTCAGGCCTCCCATCATACTATGGTCACTTTGTAATTGTTGGACAAGGATCGGTGGGTTTTTCTATAAAAACTTAACATTTTTTGGTTTTGGAAAATTTGCAGAAATGTTTCCCGCAACCCCGCAGGTCCCAAAGGAAGGACACGTGTCACACTCGTATACAAAGGCGGGATGGAAGACGGGCGAAAAATGTAGGAATTTTTTTCCTTTTTTTGGCGAAGGGAAAAAATGGTAAAGAAAATCTCATGCATCCACCAAGCCAATCAAGGGTGGACATGTGGTAGGGCAGGGTCAATGACCGGGTTGGCAAAGGACTTAGGAAAATTTTACCTTTTTTGGCGAAGGGGGAAAAGGTGTGGAAAGGGTCGTGGGTCCACAATGGTGCAAAAGGAGACACGTGGTAGGTGCAGGGGAGAGTGCAGGCCACTAGAGGCAAAGGGGAAATTTCTCCCTTTTGAAAAAAGACTTAGAACAAAAACTTAAGTTGCGGGTCTGAATGAACCACAGGGAGACACATGGTGGGCAGAGCGGGTCAACAAGGCTAATGGAGGAAAGGGGGAAATTTTTCCCTTTTGGCAAAAATGAATTAGAATGAAAATTTGAGCGTGGCTCGCATGAAAAATTAGAAAGGAGACACGTGGTAGGGAAGAAATCGGAGGCGCGGGGCCCATGGAAGAAAAGTGAGAAAATTTTCCCTCAGTGAAAAAAGGGGTTAAAACATGAAATAAGCCCGTGGATTTTTAGCGATAGAGAGTATGACACATGTCAAGGACAGAGGTAGAGGTACAGAACCGTGGGGAAAATAGTAAAAAATTTCCAAAATTCAAAAAAGGTTAGAATGCACAGAATGGAGCCACAATTTGAATGGGACCCACCATATGCCACGTGTCATCACCAAAATTCAAGGGCGGAGGGGGTGGAGGAAAAAGTCAATTTTTCCATTTTTCCAAAAATGTTAAAAATTCAAAAAGTGATCCCGAATCCATTCCCAATCATATTTTGACACATGGAGGGCCCAAATTGAAGGAGAAAGGGAAAATCAAGGGTAACTGTACATTTTCATTTTTGGCCATCATTTTTGCTCTAGGAAGTGTGGAAATGTAAATTTTGCGTCATTTTTCATCAATTTTTTGGTGAATTCGTGTCCTTTGTGCCTGCAAAGATCAATGCCAGTGGTTTTAGGGATTAATTTATAGATTTGAGGTGTTTTTGAAATAAATTTTTACTGAGGCCCGATGCAAAACGTGAAATATCAAATTATAAAGTTGCAGAATCAAATTTTGAAATGGATAAGGATGAAATGATGAAATGAAAGGGGTTTGCATGCTTGGAGAATGAAAATCATGCCTCTAAAATGGATAATGATGAAGGATTTGTAATGATTCACCATTTTTGAAACACCTGGCAACTTTTGTTGCAAATTTGTTAAACGTCCCTATCTGTAAATCATGTTGGAATTTTGTAACAAACTTGATGCTGGGCATATTCTTTTCTTGGGAAAGAAGGATCAAATGTAATTGAAAGTTATATAATGCATGTTTTGAGACATGCAAAAGGTTAGAGAAACTTAGAATTTCATGGGAAAATTATGGGAAGAAGCCCATTCTCTGAGAAACTGCTTGAGAACCATTTCTAATTCCTTTTGCATCAGATTTGTATCGTGTTGAGTTGGATTTAGTTGTAAAGACATCAACAAGCTCTGAGATTATTCTTATAAAATTCCCCTGCTAATAAATTTGGTCATTATGGATTATTTTTTGTTGTCTCTTGGAAAAATTTGCATGCACTTATGTTTCAGAATGTTTTTAATTTGTGTTTCTTTCTCCTGTTGCAGTCTTGTGTTTAAAATATCTCTTGATCATACATGGTCTCATTTCTTGTTGATAGTTTAATGGCATATATAGTCTCACATTTAGAAGAGATTTCATCTGATAAAGAGATAAACAGATTTAAAATCACTTTACCTTCCTTAAATTCTCATATTGTTTGTAAACCTTTCAGTGTACCTTAGGTCATGATAAAATAGAGATTTCTGGATACTTTGTCGGTTCATCTGTTTCAATATTTTTTGGTATATTGTCAAAGATTATGTGGAAGAGTGTAGATCTGGGCCTCCATTTGGTGCACATATCCTGGTTGAAGGAGTACCTTAACCCCTTTGAAGCATCCTGTTGTTTAGGTGTTACAAATTTCTATCAAAGGTCCTCAAATAATCTGGCAAATTTTGGTTAGTCTTGTCTAAAATCTCCCACCAAAAATTTCATTTAGAATAACTAATCCTGCCCCATACTACCCTTACATTGCATTGTGTGTCAACAAAAGAACACAATCCATTTTTAAAAATGCACAAAGAAAATCAGGATCAACCATGTCTCTAGCAGCCTCAGCCTTGTCTTGAAAGCATTTCCATCATTTAGTAGTGACAAGTCTATTGAGTTTGAATAATGGAAATTGATCATGTTTTCCCAAGGCCATCTCCATACAATATGCATAGTATAAGGATATCTCCACTTCCTTCACAAAACAGAGGCTGCAATAGAGGTTCTCTTACCTTGGTTGAAAGGCACAACCTAAAATAGTGAGGATTAGATCAAAATTATTTCAAGGTGCTACCCACTTCTTCAAAGCCTGAGTGCTAACAAGTCAGATAAATTGCTTCCCCAACTACAAAATGACATATAAATCATTTATCTACCTCTGAGTGTCTTGTAAAATCCATGATGTTGCTCAAGTTGTGAAGGAGATTAAATCTAGGTACCAACAACACCCATGACTTTACAATAGTTGTGCCTTCACCACGCATTCTCTGCTCACTAGTTTTCATCTTTTACCCCATGTGTCGTGCACACCCTTTTGCGCCTTCCTCCGCATGCCCTTCCCTCGCACCCTCCTTTACACCATTCTATGTCAGGTATTCTTCTATCATTCTTGAGTGTGCCATGCATAATCAGTCAAAGTGTATAACAGGGCACTGAATCATTGTGACAAATTAGTGATCGATATGTGACAGAAATGACAAATATTTACACAGTTGGCCATCATTTCATCCAGTCTGCATGTGCCACATGTTATGTGTGCACCTACAATTCTGACATCTTCTAACAGTCTTATATTTTTCAATAGAGCTCAGATCAGTGTGCACTTGAACTTGTCAGAAATCTACTGACATCAACTATAGTGCATGATATTAAAACTCAAATTCTTGGTGGATCTGATAGGTGAGAAATGGGAAAACATCTTTCTAAGCATTGATGAGCAGATCTGATTGCTCCAACCACTTGATTTTATATGATACGCCATCCTTTCTTCTTCAACACACCAAATAGGCTTGAGGAAGTGTATTTCATAGATCTCTAGATGGATTTGCAGTCATTAAATGCTTCTTGTTGGTGGTTGTATTTCAAATTTGGGTTTTCCCTCCTTCTTCCCTTCTTCCTCCATGGATTCATCTATAAATGTAAGAGATAAACTCATTTGTTATGTTGGACACTCTAGCTCCTTACATTTTTTGCTAAGGACTCCATTACTTTTGTATATTGAGTTGCATACCTCTAGATTTGGCTCTCACATGTGGATATCAGCCTCCATCATTTTAATAGTTCTGTGCATTTTTGGAAGTAATAGAAGAATCGTTTTGTGACTATTCTCTATCCTAACGTGTTTTTATTCCTTCTTCTTTCCTTTTCTTTTGTGTTGTGTGTTGTTTGTGCTATTTCACATCCCTTGCAGTTCCTTATTTGGTTGTGTTCCATGAGAATGATCAGATTAATACGTGTCCATCTATGTTACTCATGCCTAGCCTCCTTTCATTCTCAATAAGAATAGATATTTTTCATCCCTCTTTTCTGGTGCTATCACCTTTTATTATAGTTTCCTTTCATCTCATCCTCCTATCCCTGGTCCCTTGGAATTAATAGCTTAGTTTCCCCTTTCAGCACTAGGAGTAGCAGTAGTAGTAGAAATAGATAGAGGAACCGGCCTTCTTCGGAGATCTATCCCAAGCATGCAAGGTCCCACAACTTGGGGACGATTCCATTGTGGCCTCAAACACCTCAGCCCTTCTGAGATCCGAGATGTGGGTACACATTTGAGTAACCAATATTTTCTAACATGCCCGATGGCACCATAATTGAAAGATAAAATTCCATATCTATAAGTTTTGGTATGTGGACTTAGTATTTTAGCCTTTGGAGGATCATCTCAACACATCTGGTGACTCCCAAAATTTTAATATCTTTGTTCCAGCAGTCCTAAGCTCTTTTTATGAGAAGAGTACACACAAGAAGTGCAGTAGCTGAATATTCTTTTGAGTACCTCCAGATATCCCTAAGAAGAGTTTTTTCTATAAAGTCCATACACGCATATCTATCTCCCATGTGTTGTACCCATTCAACTCCTCCTCAAAATAGACAACCTGCGTACCCTGTAATGGCACATCAGCCACCTCCTCCACTTAGAAAATTTACAAACTTCATGAGAGGAATTCCTTTGTTGTTGGGTGTACAACATGATATGCCAAATGACGTACTCAAGATTATTCCATACTTTACTGGTGAGAATCAATTCACCCCTCAAGAGCATATCCAGGATATAGAAAATGTGTGCTCTCTCTATTTGATCACACATGATGATGTAGTAGTCAAGCTACTTGCAACCTCTTTCAAAGGTAAAGCACTTCAATGGTACTGAGGCCTAAGACTTAGATCTATCACCACCTTGGATGAGCTAGGAACAACTCTTTACAATTACTTTGAAGATAAGTCAGATCACCTATCATTGGTGGAGCAACTAAAGACAACAAGGAGGGTGATCAGGGGATCATTTCTGAAAGTTCCCTAAACATCTCTAAATGGTATCAGTGCATAAGATCATCTCGAGAGCTTTCCAACGACTGTGAGAACGCGACAAACAGACATCGGGAGCTCTAGATATGTTTGGTCAAAGTTCGGTCAATGGGAAAGTCAACTCTGGTCAACTGGTCAATATTTGGACCAATTGTACTGTGACACGTGGCTTGCCAACACTCTTTGAATTCACTCGATTTTCCTATCGGGAGACGAAAAGTGGGCTACATTAACTAGTATTAAGCTCACATAAACCAACCGACCACACATATAAGCCAACATGCTAGGTTATGTCCACGTGGTGAAGGCATGCATTGTCATGCGTGGAAGATTCCATGTGAGGAGGGGGAGATGAAGTGGTGGTGTGGGGGAAAAGGCCCATGCGTGGACTGTTCCACGTGAAGAATGGAGTAGGTAAGGTTTAATAAAACCTTACCCAAATATAACACCGCCAAATGTGGGATTTATTCCCTCTTTTCATGTATGCCGCTCCTTATGGGATTTTTCTCCCTTAACAAATGCCTAGCTGCACCAAATGGGATATTTATCCTATTATTTAAACATGCTAATTGGCTAAAATGGGAATTAATCCCATATTATATGTAATCCGCCCATTATTGGGAATTTCTATCCCATTTTTTTATGTACGAGTGAAGGCTAATATTAGCCTAAGGATGATATTAAATGCATATTTTTAGGACCCTAAAAATGTATAAATAAGGTACCTAGTGCATGGACACACATAACCTAAAGATTATTATTTGTTAAGCTTATTGGGGACACACAAACTCGAAGACAAGCTCATTCCTAGAGTGTTGGAGGCGAAGTCCGAGCCAAGAGAAGAATGAGAAATTGTTGTGTGAAGACCTAAATTATTTAGGCATTATTATTTTGATTATTATTGACCTATTATTTGTTAGGCAATAATAAATTAAATATTTTGTGGCTAGGAGTTATTCAAACTACCTAGTCGGCCCATAGCACCACACCAATTACTTGCAAATCCTGGATTGTCGACCGGAGTGCTAGCTTCGCATTGTTTACGTCGGGAAGGCCGATCACAGCTAAAGCAGATTGTATGCCAAGAAGGTGGAAGTCAGGTGCTATTTTTCACCCTTGTCGTCTGAAGAACTGGTGTACTGATAGGCAAGTAAAATTCCATTAGGTTTTCTTGTGAAAGTACTATTGTAACTTACAAGTTTTGACTAGTGGAACGGTTCGAACACAAACCCGGAGACGTAGGCAACTGCCAAACTCCGTAATCAATCTGTGTGCAATTTTTATTATTGTCTTGCATTATTTTAAATTGATTACTTAAAAGGAGTAAATTATCGGCAAATAATTAAAGCCTATAAGGGTTCAAGATCAGAGGGTGCCCAATGAGAAGATAATTGATTTCAACATCATATTTTAGAAGAATTAGGACAGAATCCCTCTTGTGGTATGACCTACAATCTAACATGCTTTCCTATATTATCTTAAGGTGCTCAACAACGATATTTCAGTTATGATCTAATCCATGGGAGGTAGGAATTTACCAGCTTCTTAGAGTATTGTAGTAAGGGCAGAAAATAATCTTATTCATATGGGAAAGATAGCTCCTATACTGCCTATGCCCTTATTTCCAAAAATGTCACAAGAACCCCATCCTTCTGTGGCCCCTATTTCTATTCCTGAGTGAGACACACAACTAGTTACCTCAACATCCTACTCTTCAACACAGTAGAAGGAAGATAAAGAGTTGAATGCCCTACTTAGAAATTTATCAAACAAAGTCATATCATTATAAAATCAACAGGTAAAAGCCTATAGAGGCATTTCTAGTCAGGTGCATGGCCAAAGCAATCAACCTTGGTGGAATAAATATGGAAATCAAAGATACACTCCCAACTAGATGAATGATTAGTGGCAACCCAATGCACATCTTTCCTTATAAGTTGTTCCTCCCGTGCCTTCTCTTCCAGCACCCAGTTTGAGTTTTGCGCGTGTTCTAGTTCAGAACAATTTGGCACAAGATTCGTAATTTTTCTTACCTTGCAACATGCCTCATATTCAATATCATTTTGCTAATTCCACATATGCCCAAGCCTTCATGATCTAGAATGCTTCAGTCTATGAGCCTTCATCAAGTGCCCCTGAATCAATAACCTAGAAAGACCAAAAGCTTCTCCAGAGAAAAATTTGATGTTCTTTAGCATGGAGGAATTTTGTGCATTCAACCAAGCTACATAATATACAAATATACCACACGCCCAAGTTGTGGAAAACACAAGATACAAGAAAATAATGTTAGAATTAGGTGCACAGGTCTCACTCCTAGAAACACAAGTAGATCCTCAAAAGTAAAAAGATTCAGATAAGGAATCCTATAGTAAAATCATTCAAGTCCCTATGCAAGAGGTCCCACACAAAGATCCTTTTGAAGAAGTGTGCACCTCTCCTTTGGTAGGTCAAGCCTCTTCTCTCGCTAAAATTAAGGCTTCTTCACCTAAACAGTTAGGAAGGGATGTTGTTCCCCAAATTCATAAGACAGGGGGCCTTTCATTTAAGATTTTTGATGAGATGAAGAGAATAAACATAAATGTGACAAAGCAGGATGCCCTAACAATCCCATCTAGCAAGATTTGTTACATGAAGCGCTAGCGTAACTCCTGCACACTGATCTAGCTATGCAGAAGCCATGCACTTATATAAATGGTTGCCAAGAAGAGGAGAAAAAAGTAAGTAAATTTGTTAAAACCCCACCCTTCTATATGTCCTTGATCATAGACAAACACCTAGTGCATAATTTAATGATTGACTTAGGTGTTAGTACTTCTGTTATGCCTAAGAAAATAGTCAATGTCTTAGATTTGAAATATAGCCCTCTATATAAAGGAGTCCTAAAACTTGATGGATTAACTATCATTACCTTAGGAGTCATCAAGGATCTTGATTTGACCCTCCATGCATTCCAAAGTATAACTATTACTCAAGATGTTTCAATCATTGACCTACCTCCTCTGTTTACCCTATGTCTATGAAGAGACTTTACTACTAAAGTGGGTGGTTATTTTTCTTCTAATTGGTCTCATATGTTACTCAAGGCAAGGTATGGTACCCAGTTTACCATACAAGATGAGCCTATATTTTGCTATCATATAGAGTCATATGTCCTTGTTTCACCTTTTTCTTAGATTATTTCTTTGAATTGTTGACAAAACAGATAGGGTAACGGGCATAGGAGGAATACTTGTTTAAATGTTGCTTGACAGGTTGTTGCACGCGTATGACTTCTAAATCCACAGCTGATTGTGAGATATTCCTTTTGGCTAGAAGGAACTGTCTGTAATGAAAACAAGACCACTAGAAGGAATTAAACAATATGGGCAGTGAACTGCCTAGCATGAGCTAGATCTGGGAAGTATGATACTTCCTAAATGGTTGTCAGTCCACTATTTTAAAAAAATTAATGTTTTAAGCAAAGTAAATCCTATTGTTATTTTGAAATGATTTAGGTATCTCACTTAAAAACACAATAAGAAAATAGATCTAATTTAACAGGATAAGCTAGAATAGAATCCACAAGGTCAAATGATTGGTTCTGGGTCTCTATAGGTCTGATAAAGGTCTTAGGTAGGTCACAGGTGAATGAGGGTGAGCTAAAATTAGGTGTGTAGGTCTCTGTTTAAGGCTATGTGGGAAAAAATAGAGACTGGTGTTGGTCAGGGGTGATCGACGGCGGTTAGGTATAACCGGTGCCGGTTACTGTGGGATCTGGAAATGTCACAGAACAGGATTTTGGCCTCCTTTGGGATTGCACAAATGATTTTGGTTGGTCAGGACAAGGTATTGGGTGATTGGAGTGGGTTTTTGTGAGGTTTTAATGGGTGTATTGAAGTGAAATTGTTGGAGAAGGTCAATAGGGAGCAAAATAAACAATGGATGATAAAATAATGATGAAATGAAATAACTAGGAAAGTACGATGTTGTTCTTACTTGGATTTCATGCCTGAAGGTCTGTGTGTGAAGGATGGAGATGTTGATGATGGGTTTGAAGGCTACAAGTGATCACCAACTTAAGAAAATCTTCTACATGGGCTGCATGCACACTCCTCTTTGCTTGGATAGATCAGATCGTAGTTGGGATGGTTGTGCAGGAGAAGATGCTCAATCTCCTTCCTTGGATGTGATTTTTCGCTAGAATTGGCTCTTTAAAGATGTGTTATCTCTCTGAGATGTATTCTTGCTTCGTCAAATTTCTCCCAATGTTTGCCAACCTTGATAATAAGGTATTTTAGGGATTAAAAGGGGTAACCGATGGTGGTCTAGCTTAACTAGTGACAGTGAGGGGTAATCAAAGTCGGTCAAGGTGGGATTTCCGAGGTTTACTCAACTTAGGGGGATCCTCCTGATTTTCTCGGATCTCATGTCATTATCCCGCGGATTAGACTTAGGAGCTTCTTGTGAGCATACAGGAATGTGATTAGAGGGAATGTAGGCATTGATTTTTAGGGTTTGGGTAAGTCTTAGTTAGTTATGGGAACTTGCTAAGAATAGGTCTTAGATTGAGTTAACTTGGTGAGGTGTCTAAGTGAACTGTATGTGTAGATATTATTTAAATAAGATATTTAAATAACAAATATAGTGAGGATAAAGCATTAATTTAATTAAATTAATATTAGTGGGGTGAAGGGGGTCATGGCTAGGTAAATGTCAAAAAGGGTGCTTATATGTTGAGGGACAAAAGGGGAGTGTGACCTAATTTTAGTGTCTACATTTTTCCCCTTTTTATTAGCGTAGCTTGTAATGGTAAGCGATGCTAACAAAAATAAGATGTGGTTGATCCCCATGTGAGGGTGAAGGTGATCCCCCTAACTAACAATGTAGCAGGTTGAAGCGATGAGTGGTTTGATAAAAGGTAAATGTGAGGAAAAGGAAAGTGGGATAGGGAAAAGGGGGTGAAAGGTCTACTCGAGTGATCTAGGTAAAGGATCAGGGTCAAAGGTAGTAGTAGTCAAGTGCACGCACATGTATAAACTGTAGCACGCTACTAGGTCAAAGATTAGGCAAACTGTACATCATCTAAGGTCAATAGGTTTATCTAAACAAGGTTGAATTGAATCCGGTATCCAAGGCATAGGATAAGGTCAGGAAGCACAATGTAGGTAGGTGCAGGAACGTTTATGTATGTTCCGGTACACCAAAGGTAGGGTCAGGATAAACGGTCAATCCAATAGGCTAGGTAGGAGTCATTAGGTCAATCAACATAGGTAATAGTGCCGCAAGGTGGATAACGAACACATGAGGTTCAAAGTTCGCTGAGCAGTATGGTCTAGGTATGACTATCTAGGTCACGGCACAGGTAACTCCAAGGTTTATGGGTAAAATAATGAGTCCCCAAAGGAGGAAAAATGGAGGTAGTAAATGATGAGGTTAAGAAGGTGAAGGTTATGGGCTGGGTAAAGGGTGGAGGGGGTAAAGGAGAAAGGTAAACGGTCAGGTAAAATGGCAAAGTAGGTGTAATGTGAAGGTAAGGGTGACCGATGGTGGCCATGGATAATCGATGTTGGTATAGGAAAATCGGTGACGGTTAGATAGGGCATGAGACCGATGTCGGTCAAGGGGAACCGACGTCGGTTAGGTCACGTTTTGTATAAATGAAAAAAATCTATGTTTTTAATATTCATTTGTGAATTACGAAGTGAAGAAAGGAAAAAAAATGAGAGAAAAGTGAGAAAAGCATTGGGAGAAAACGGGACAGTGAGTTGGTAGTGTGAGTTGACAATGGTTGGGTTGGTGAGTAGCGGGTCCACGAGATCTTTTCTAAGGATTTGATTAGTCAAAGTTTGTGGCTAGATAGTTGGTGATGGTAGAGGCAGGAGAGGGACAGGAAGGACCACCGGCACAGTGGCCAGACGTGCCACCAAGACGGTGGAGGTGCAACGAGGTAAGTGCCTAACTCTTTAATGTTAATTAGATAAATTATGGATGTAATAGTTGTTTGTTTTAGGTTTTGTGGGTGTTTGTATTTTGTGGGTGGCAAAAAAGTTAAATCGGGTATGGAAGGAAAAATGGATAAAAAAGAGGGGGGGTAGGAAATTGGATAGGTGGGGTGGGTAGGGGTTTTGGGGTAGTGTAGGTCATTAATCAGGTGGGGAAAAATGGGATAATGGTGTGAGGGTTTTAAAAAAAGGGGGGTTTGGAAAGTCATTTATTTTTCCACGATAGTGACCAATGTCAGTCAAGTTTGGCTGGCATCAGTCGGGTAGAACTGGGATCAGTCACCTAACAGGTGACCGACGTCAGTTATGTGGTAACCATGGTCGGTAAAGTTAAACTAGTATCTATCACCAAATAGGTGATCGATGACGGTTTAAGGGTGACCGGAGTTGGTTAGGATGAACCGGCACCGGTCGGGACATTAGGCATCTAAAAAACGATGTAGGTTAGGTAGTTGAGATGGGTAAGGTAAAAATTGGGTGATGGGTAATGATAAGGGATGAATAAGATCATGGTAATGGTAGATTAATGTTGTGCTTTGGATTGGATGTAGGGTCAATCGCAGTTACACATGCGAGATAGGGTTCTGCCACTATTGGTGACATTACACGGTCTAGCAAGCCCTTTAGAGCTGCAGCACATGGAGGCAGTGGGCTTGAGTGGCATTTGGTGCTACCAACATGCTGTTCAGGAGCCTAGTTTGATGGTCGTGAAATCATCGATAGATGGGACTCCGCGACTAACACATTCCACCTTTCGATGGGTGAGATGACTATCACCCTGGAGGAAGTGTTCTAGATTCTGAGGTTACCCATATTGGGGGCCCAGGTGTACTTGTGCGTACCAAAAATTGTAAAGGTTCTGTACTACCAGAACATCGTAACACGTACCCCAATGATGATACAGGTCTCCTCGCAAGGTGTTTGGGATCCAGAAAATCTCTCCAAGTATGCGTTATCATCCCGCATGCCGCGCTTAGCCCCCACGTGCTTTTTTTTTCCATTTTCCCCTCTTTTCTTTGCCTTTTTCTCTTCATTTACGAAACCACCACCCTACCTAGGCGGCGGTCCTTCACGCATTTTCCAGAATGCTCACCACTCACATGTTTAACAACCAATTTTTTTCACCGCCTTAAGCTTGCATTAATGATTCTGGTTCCCTGGAATAGTGTTTTTCCATTGTTTATAGTTTAAGAGATCTATTTGGTTTTTACCTTGGGTAAATGCAAATGCTATAAATAGTTGGCTTGTGCTCAAGCAAATAGCCCCTCAAATTTGCCTCTGAATTTCTCATTGTAATAGATTAGTCTTTCATTTTTCTTAGAATTCTTAGTTTCATTCATTTCATGCCTAGTTAATGTTGTTTTGCTGTTGGGAAGCCACATATCCATATTGTGCAAGTACTGTTGATCATTTCATCCAATCTATTGGAGTAGGATACTCTATTTTCAATAGGAAGCCATTAAAGTTGTAGGTTTTGTTCTTCAAATAGAATAGTTTTAGGTTCTGGATGTTTTATGTTGCATGACTCGTAATATATCCTACTAGGAATTACATAAGCCAAGCTCTGTACTCTTGTGCTATCTCTCTCCTACTCGCACTGTATTCAGTCTATATCCTAAGCTTCCTTTGTCTCAATATCTATTTTTATTGATGCTAGCATTACACACTTTTCTGGATCCACGTGAACACGAAGGAACGAGGAGATCACACTGAGGGGACAAAATCACACACGCCATTGGATTCACCACTGTTCTGCAGAATCCAGGTTCTATCTTTCAAAGTTCTAGTTAGAAGCATATCAAATAGAGTAGCCAATCACTTTATTTCAGTCAATTTTACTTTCGATATTGCCAGGGAAGCTGTGGGGATTGATAGTTTCTAAGAAACTATGATTCATTCCTCACTTCTGAGGTAAGATCAAGAGTCTTTCAAGTAGATTAGATTAGTTATTTCATTGTTTAGAATAGATTTACAACTGCACAGGCAAGTAGCTATACTCGGTTACTTTGTTTGTTTTAAATTCGTCATTAGATTAGTTGTCAATTTCTAGATATATTAAAATAGCCGCTCCATCAATTTCATCGTATAAATTCATAACAAAAATACAAAAATATAGAAGTCATATATGTTATAGATACACTTTACATAGTTAATTTCACTTTGCTGCAATTGGATTTATGTTGTTGCTTTTGTATGACAATCACAGGATCTAGGGAGCCCAGAGAATACATATTCAAGCCAATCATGCCCCAACCCAATCTCATCACAGCAATAACTGATATAGATCAAAATATCAGGATCCAAGTCTTCTGAACATTGGTAAACTTACAACAAATTGGTTCCCAGTTAAGTGGGTTAAACATAGAAGACAACAAAGCGCACGCGTTCTGGTCGGATCAACCAAACTATAGATTACCCTAGATATATATATCTACATGAATGTGGAAGGGTTTGAAAGAGAGAAAATATTCGGTTGTGATCCTTTTGTCCCACAGCCAGACGCAGGAGACACTCTCATAGATATAGATACCAGCTTAAGAATTCAAGTTGCACGAACGCTTGTGGGATACTCTGAGAAGATCATACAACTATTAATTATGAATATAGAGGCTGAAAAGGCATACGACTACTAGATACTAGGGATTAGGGATTGATTCCGCACATGACCATAGTAGGTCCACAACAACCATGAATCTACGGTTGTGACCCACAAATCCCACAACCCAACGAATCCATAGGTGAATCAAACATAGATCCTGGCCTGTGTACATTAGTATTTAGATCTACTCCACTTCCACCTATCATTATCAAATAGTTATCCTGGTTAGACATAGCAGCTAACGAAGCTAAGGAATTCTGGACTAAGCTAGAAAATCACCCATAGAGTCAATTATATTTACTATCCACCCTGACCGTATCTGGAAAGATACATGAAACTATCCCAGGTCATTTTCCACGTATTCCACAACCCATAGACTGAATCATGCCAGAGCTTGATATTGATTGGAGCCTTCGAGCATTCATCCTTGCTGATCGATCTATCACACCAGTTCAGGTTAGGAGGGCCTTCTTTTCCTTAGATTCACAATTTCCACTAGTGCACGTCGAAGACATCAGATTGCCTAACTAGTTTGTCTGCATCCTACGCATATTCAATCCCCACCGGCTGTCTCGGCACGACCTTGGGATGTCGGGTATGAGGAAGAGTTGCTTGTAGATTACCATGCTCACTTATCACTTTTCCATCACACAAAATTGGTGAACCTGACGTGAAACTTTCTACTTTCTGGTTCGGAGTCATATTTCTACTTGCTCTTTCAAAATAAAATTTATTTCATCTTATCTACCTCATCAGCTTTCACCATCATCTTCACCAATAAAATTGGTGAACCCGACATGAAACTTTCTACTTTCTGGTTCATAATCATATTTCTACTTGCTCTTTCAAAATAAAATTTATTTCATCTTATCTAACTCATCAGCTTTCACCATCAGCTTCACCAACAAAATTGGTGAACCTGACATGAACAAAACAGTTCTCCTTTTATTTCCGCTTCTTCCTTCCACCCTCGCTCCTTCCCATTATTTTGTGGGTATTCATATACACACCAAATATGTCAGGATTCGATGCATATGGTAGGCCTCTCTTAGGTCTTGAGGCATACTACGCTCAACTGAATAGACAATCATTGCCCTCGTTCTCAGTATGGGGTGACAACTACTCAACTAACCAGTTGTCAACACAAACTCCAAGGGTCAGATATAGCTCACCTTTCCAAATAGAAGAGTTGGATCAGCTTGCTCAAACACAACAAATAGAGCCTTCAGGCTCAAACAATATGACGTTCACAGGAGAATCTAGTTTGTCTCCTCAGGTGCTACATAGACCACAAATTAGTAGAAAATCAAACCCATACCTAGGTTTAGATGATGAACATTCGGTATGTTATACCAGGAATGAACAATGTTCTCAAAGTATGTACCCACCTATAGGAGGTTTACAAACACAACCCGAGGTCTCTATTCAAGGAAATACCCCCATGCCACGTCATATAGGAAATTCCCTTGGGGAAACTTGGCAAGGTAGTGATCAGTTCATAGTAGGATATCACATGCCTATACAACATCACAATATACAACAAACACCACTAAAGAAAAATATTATGACTTCACCAAATGAGGTCATTTCAACTTTAGTAGAAAAAGTTAGGGGGTTAGAACTTGCTCAGGAAAATCACCATTCGCAGTTCATATAGGTAGGAAATCCTAATCCTCCACATCATCCTAGCCAGGTAGACCTCCTCACAGGAATAGGCACGTTAGGCATGACTCCTCAGTATTCACAAAAAACACCGACTAGAACCACCATTTCTAACATCGTTCCAATACCTCCCGGTCTAGTACAAAACAATCCATTCTTGGACAATACCCCTTCATACTTAAACATGTATTCCAAATCACCACAAGGGGACATGTCCTCCTCTCCCAGCATTTTTTCTCAACCACAGGGGTTTCCTTATGCTCCTACCAACGCGTATACAACACCATGCCAACAACCCATTCCACCTCTACTCCCTCAATAGGTACCATCAATGGTCAAAACCTATGCAATAGGGACATATTCAGAATACTTGAAAGAGCCTTTAGATTTCACCATACGAAGCATCATGCTTCTAAGGCATCTTCTTGATTTACCCAAATACAAAGGTGAGGGAGACCCGAATGCACATATCAAGGCTTACACTACAACCATTCGAGAATTACTCCCTTAGGATGGGGTTGTTAGTGCAAAATCACAGCACCCCTAGATGCTGATCAGATTTATAGGTTGATCACTCTAGCATCCAGTGTGATTACACAACATTGAATCCTTTCTTTGAGTGTGGGACTCATGAAGTGAGAAAGGAATCTCCAGAGAAGGCTGGTTCCTGCTCCTAAACTACCTGCCACAAGCTATTCCAGTGCAGGCAAGCTAATCTAAACCTAATCTAACCATGCCAAGGAGAGAGAGAGAGAGAGAAAAGGGAAAAACAACAAAATCCTATACTAAAACAGTGATACACCAAAGAAGGAGAATGTTGAACATCTATCAAAACTGCCATGGAACAAGGAGAGGTGAGCGATGGGAAGGATGGACAGATGCATCACAGGCCCAAGGATAGATTTCACACAGAAAATGTCCCAAAACTCCATGAACACAGCTCCAGACCTGCAATGAACATTCAAACTTGCACAAATACCTGTAATGAAGAGAGGAAAGAAGAAAACAAGCAAAAAATGAGCAAGGATGGACAAATGCATCACAAAACATGTTTTTGTTGCTTCAGAAGTTTGCACGGAACATCATTTCAATAGTAAAAGAAAAAAACACCATTACAGAGCAAGGGAGGAGGTTCAAACTCCATTTTCAACCCTGGAGAAGAAAATAAGGGAGGGCCGAGCAGAAAGGATGAACAACTTGTATTTTTATTTTATTTTTTAAATGAGCCAAATCTGGCTTTTACATTGCATGGGTTGAGCCCATGAGAGAGAAAACATACAAAACATGGTAGCCCATTCCTCCTTGACTATAAATGCATTAAATCAGCATGGAGGACCTTACAAACCCATACCCTGTCATTTTGACCAAATGGGAGGAGAGTGCGACCCATTCTGTATTAAATTTGGTCGCTGAAATGTCACTTCTGGCCATGAACACGTACCAGAAACGTTTTATGAATTTTCTCCCTCTAAACTGAACCAAAATTAGAGATTGACCATGGAATCCTATAGAAAATTTCATAAGCTTTCTAATGATATAAAGAATGTGCAAATCTGAGCTCTGGATCAAAAGATATGGCGATCTGAAGATTTAGGGCACAAAACAGGCCAAAACGGATATTTGAATTTTTTCCCGCACTCTGCCACCTGGATGACACGTGTCAGGCGCTGATTGGCCGTGTAATTCTCTCTCCTCTGCCTTTCCGTGGATTTTCCTTGAAATTTTGACCTTTTTAACTCTTTGGAAAATTTTCCATTTTTTCCCCCATGCCCCGCCACTTGGGACACATGGCACGCTTTGGTTGGTTGACAGGGGTGAGGGGCATCTTTTACCTTTTAGTTTTTTGGCCAAAAATTTTGCCAAATTCTCCAAGTCCTCCCCAAGCTCCGCACTCCCCTTCTCCTTAGGACATGTGTCCTCTTTAAATTGGCTTGGGCCAACGCTCCAAACTTTTCCTTTGGAAACTCAGCAAAAAATTAAGTAAAAATCTCACCTTTCCTCTGCTGTTCCGATCCACGAAGACATGTGGCATGTTCTGATTCGTCAGCGGCTCTTTTGGCTCCCCACATCTACCACATACTTCTGGCTCGGATGTCCCAAATTTTCTGGGACAAATTTCTCCAGTCTGCCTGATTCAGGCTTCCCTGTCCCTCTTTGAGGCGAAGACACGTGGCACATTTCCATTGGCTCTCGGCTCCTTCAGCTTTTCGCGTCCCTCGCGTCCCCTTGTTCCAACTGTCCCGGACTGTCTGGGACAAATTCTTCCGAACCACCTGAAATGGGCTACCTTTTCTCTCAGCCGCTTCACCTTTTCACGTCCTTCGCGTCCTCACGGCCCAGATGTCCCAGCCTTATCTGCACAATAGTTAGTCAATTTTTTCACCTTCGGCCGGTTCGCCTTTTCGCGTCCTGCACGTCCCCACAGCCCAGATGTCCCAATTGCTGCATGGACTACCTAGAGGCTTTTCGGCCAGTTTGCGCCCCGACATCCCAACTGTCCCAAGGACCGCCTGGACTAGGACTTAGCTGATTTTCATGATTTTTTCTGCCCCAAGCTTAGTTTTTTTCAACTTTTTCACCCTTTTTTAGAACTTGCTCTTTTCTTCTTGGGCAGGAGAGTTAGAAAAAAGCCGAGGGGACCCCAAAAACATGATTTTTTGCCTTGAATCAATCTATCTTGCTTAGGACCGAAGAATTTAATGCATGTTATCAAAATTTACCCTGGGGGGTGAATTTTGGATAACAATTTGGTGACTCAGTGGGGTCACCTGCCTGCTAGGTAGAAGATACCAGTTGCCTGAAGCAGTCCATTGGGCATGGAGTCATCAAATATTATGTTTAGAACCCCAACTGCCTTAGAATGTGTAAGGAGGAAGATGGAATATCACCTGATGGAAGCAAGGACTGTAAAACATCTCCATGGATAGCAAGCTATGCCAAAGCACTTAGGGAAAACAAAACTAACCTACAGCAAAACAATGTGCACAAGCACTTGGAGGAATGAAAATATAATCTAATATTTACAAGGTAGTGAATTTCCCTCTAGAAGCAATGCTTGAGATAGATTCCATTTATTGGAATCTGCAGTTCTTCACCATCCAATGGGGCCAATTGGAAAGCATTGTTGTTCTTGCACTTCATGACCATGTATGGGCCACTCCATTAAATTTTGAATGCCTTCCCGGTTTTGCTCTATCCACATCCCATTTCAACACTAGATCTCCAACCCGAAAAGATCTATCCTTGGCCTTCCTATCAAAGGTCTTTTTGATCAAAGCTTGATCCTTTTCCATTTCTTGGGATGCCTGATTTCTGATCTCTTGCAGCTCCATCAACTCTGCATACCTCACCTCCATGGGCTCAAACTCTAGCAACTCCAGCTGCTTCATGAGTTCCAATGTTGGCAACTCAAGTGACATGGGCAAGATTGCTTCTCTTCCATAGACAAGTTTGAATGGAGAGTTACCTGTGGATCTTTTGGGAGTTATCCTATTAGCCCATAAGGCTGATTTCAGTTTGGTATGCCAAGACCTCTGATTCTCGTCAAGAGTCCTCCTAATGATCCTCAACAAGTTCTTGTTTGTAAACTCGGCTTGGCCATTACCTTGAGGGTAATAGTTTGATGAAGTGCTTAGGTAGATACCGTTCTTGACAGACAACTCAGTCACCTTAGATCCAATGAATGCCAATGCATTATCAGAGATTATTGTAGCAGGTACACCAAATCTGGTTGTTATCCCCTCATAAAAGTCTAAGATGCTAGACTCATTTTCCTCTTTGAGTGCTACTACTTCTGTCCATCTGGTGAAGTAGTCTATGGCTGTCAAAATCCATTTGTGCCCTTGGCTTGAATTGGGATTAATGACTCCAATGAAGTCCAAACCCCATTACATGAATGGCTGGTCAACTGAGATTGGATGTAATGGAAGGGCAGCAAGTCTCTCTTTTCCTGTGAAGAATTCACAATTCTTACACCTCTTGATCCATGCATAGCAATCACTGAAGATTTTAGGCCAATAATAACCAGCCTTCATGATTTTTAGAGCTGTCACTCTTGGTGAAAAATGACCACCAGCTGGTCCACCATGGAACTCTTCCAACACCCTTTGAATCTGATTTGTGCTAATGCATCTCAGCAGCACTCCATTCACATCTTTCTTGAACAAAACTCCATCAACAATGGCATACGGGACAGCCTGCAATCTGAAGTGTCTCCTTTGGGTCTTGTTCATCTCAGGAGGGCATAGGCCTGTGCCTAGGAAGTGCATTATATCTTGGGTCCAGCAAGGAGTGGGGGCAGCATTGTTTTCTTCTTGAGTGCCACATGGCTTATGGCTATCTTGAACTGTCAAAATAGCCTCTTCTTCATTGCATACTTCTTTTTGCTTCCCCAAAACCAGCTGCTCACATAATCCTTTCCCTCTTACCAGCTTGGTGATCTTGATCTCAATGTCATACTCCATGACATGGATGATCCAACCTGCCCTTTTCTCATTCAAATCCTTGTTGAGGAGGAAGTCCTTAACCCCAGCATGTGAGACCAGCAACTGGACCTTGTTGTTTGAGACTAAATGCTTGAATTTCTTCAAGCTTTTGATTACTGCAAGTACATGCTTTTCAATAAAAGAGTACCTCACCTCATAGTAATCTAGGCTCTGGCTGAAGAAGGAAATTGGCTGCTCATCATTATCCTTGTTCTGCTGTACCAAAATGGCAAAAATAGTGTCATTACCTCCAAATGCATAGAGGATGAAATCCTTGGAGAAGTCTGGGTTGATGAGAGTTGGTGCTTGGGAGATGGCTTCTTTGATTGCTTCAAAACTCTCCTTGCCTTCTGCTTTCCACTTGAAGGCCATGCTCTTCTTTAACATTTTGGTGATGGGCTTGACAAGGGCTGAAAAATCTGGGACAAACCTCCGAACAAAGTTTATCCTTCCCAAGAAACTCTAAAGGGCTTTCTTGTGGCTTGGCAATGGTAGTGCTCTTATGGCTTCAACCCTCTCTGGATCAATTACTAGACCTTCTTTGGAGACAATATGGCCAAGGAGCTTTCCTTCATGTGTAAGAAAGATACACTTCTTAGGATTCAAAGACACTCCAAATCTCTTGCACCTCGTGAAGACTTGTCTCAAATGAGAGAGGTGGTCTACTGCATTTTTGGAAAAAATAGTGATATCATCAAGGTAAATCATCACCATGTTGTTAATAAAACCTTTGAATGCCATGTCCATTTCCCTTTGGAAGGTAGCACCAGCGTTGGATAGCTTAAATAGCATTTTCCTGTATGCAAAAGTTCCCCATTTGGTTGTGAAGGTTGTCTTGAACTGGTCCTCTTCCTTCACCATAATCTAATTGTAGTTTGAGTAGCCATCAAGTAGTGAAAACCTCTCGGAGCCAGCCACAACTTGCAAGATTTGCTCCATGGAAGGGAGTGGGTAATGGTCCTTGAGATAGGCTCTATTCAAGTCTTTGAAGTCAGCACAAAATCTGATCTCTCCACTCTTCTTTCTGACTAGAACTAAGTTGGCAACCCAACTAGAATGCTTGATTGGGAATATGATCCTTGGCTCAATCAGCTTGTCCAATTCTTTCCTCATGAGAGGCTCCATGTGTGGATTGAATGGTCTTTTTTTCTGCCTGACAAGCTTAGTATTTGGATCCAATTCGATGGTATGCTGAGCTAAGTTGGGATTGAAACCTTTCAAGTCTTCATAACTCCAAGCAAACACGTCAGGGAACTCTTGACACAGCTGCATGAACTCATACCTTTCTTGTTTAGTTGTCATCCTTCCAATTTGCAATGGTTTGTTCTCTTCTACCATGATGGATACTGAATCCTCTCTCTTGACCTGAATGTTTGCTTTCTCCTTTCTAAACTGGTCATTGGGATTAAAAATGGACTCCAAAGTGATAAGTCCCTTGGGTAGCTTGTTATTTCTTAAGCGTACCACTTGGTCACCATACTGTTGTTCCAATTTTTCTTGATTCTTAGCTGAGAACTCAGCTTCTTCTTGCAAGAAATGGATGATTTACTGGTCATTCTCAAACACTTGCCAAATGACATTGTTATCCGGCACTGAAGGCCTCATAATCACGTGGATTTTTGGCTATAACTTGTCTTGTTGAATGCTTTCCACAATGTCAAAGGCTGCCCCTACTACTGCAAGCCTATCAGCAGCTTGATTCTCTTCCCTAGGAATGGATTTGATGCCAAAACCCTCAAAATATTCCATGAGGTCCCACACCCTGTTCTTGTAGCACTTGAGAAGATCATTTTTGGCAGCATGCTACCCCTTGACCTGATTTACAATCAATTCACTGTCACCAAAGACTTGCAAGTTCTTTTTTTTCTTCTTGATTGCCCAATGCATCCCTTGCACCAAGGCTTCATATTCAGCAGTGTTATTGGAGCATGCAAACTGAAATCTAAAAGCTGAATAGTACTTTACTCCTTGAGGTGAAACAAGCATAGCTCCACCTCCTGTACCTTGTCTACTCCTTGATCCATCAAAAAACAGCTGCCATACCTCATTGTCATCTTTGTGGTTTGGCTTGGTGATGCTAGGAATAGGTTGATTTTCTTTGTGTATATAATAGCCCCCTAGCTCAGATTCTTCTACTTCTTGATAAGGATCAAATGCATGTATCTTGTTTGCCCATTCATCAAGAGTTAGATTCGGGATGCTTCCAACCTTAGTGTCAGCTTCATCAGTGCTTGGGTGATCTTCTTGATCAAATGCTGAGCAATTGGCATTAATCTGACTTGGAGTGTAAGGCTCAATGTGGAAGTTTGCAATAGGTTCAGACCTAATTGTAGCCTTAGTTCCATACCTCATTCTAAACAGCATGTGTGACCAATCAGTAGACAAATATCCCCTAATCTTAGCTGTTAAGTCCCTTGACAAGCATAGGGCAAAGAGTGGTGGAAGGTCTATGACTGATACATCTTGTAAAACAACAATGTTTGGACATGCATGCAAGGTAAGACTTAAGTTTCTGATCACTCCAACTATTGCTACTGATGTCCCATCTAGCTGCACCACCCCTTTGGATGTTGTTTCATACTGGAGCTCTAGCTGATCAGCTATCTGTTTAGGCATTATCGAGCTACTTGTCCCGGAGTCTATCATGCAATTGTGCACTAGCTAATTTCCAATGATCAATGAAACATAGAAAGGAGGGGCCTTCAACATTTTACCTTGCTGTCCTCCATGATTTCCCTCAGGATGGGCAGCATTTGTAAGTACCTTCTCTTGCCTTTGGATCTATGGATTTGAAGTTGGCCAGTCCTTCATGGCAGCTTGCAGTAGATCTCTTTTTCCTGGGATAGATAGGGATTCCCACATTGATATATTAACATTTGTCTTCTTCATCTGATCAATGATACTGAATGGTGATGAAGGATCTCTTTGCTGTCCCTTGGTTTGCACATTCACTCCTTGCACGTGGGCAGCAATAACTGGTATTTGAGTTGGTCTAGGAGCTGTTCTCGGTTGCCCTTGTGTATTTACAACCGGGTTTTGTTTGCCAACCACTTGTGGAACCATAGAAGGTCATGGATTGGTTAGGGCTAATGGCTGTTCTTCACCCAAATTTCTCCTTTTTGACCTTGTGTTGGCTGCAACACCTTGAGAAACTGCCTGGTTCATGCCACAAAAATCCTCTTCTTGCTAATTTACCAATGTGGTGTCATTTGGGGTTGATTTCTGTTCGAATGTTTCTTGTTGTTGGCTACTTTCTTGACTGCTCTCACCCTCCACACCAGTAGTTGTCACCATTAATGCTTGAGTCAAAGCACCATTGAAGCACATGGATTGATTATGAGGCTCATTACATGGAAAACACTAGTCATACTCCTGAGTGATGTTGTTTTGTGTTGGCACCAATGCCTTGGAGGCAGATATGGCATTTGGATTATAGGGCTGGAATGGTCTATTGGCAGGAGGCCTTGTTGGATTTATATTTGCAGCTGGATTAGGAGGCCTTTGTGGTTGGTATGGCTGCATGTTAGGCTGAGCTTGGGGTTGATAAGAAGGTCTAAAACCTTGGGCTTGTTGCCTCTTGAGAGTAACCAGCTCATTGCCTAGGTTTTGCAATTGCTTCATGACTTCTTGAAGCTCATTTGGGGCACTTGGAGATGAAGTAGAAGCTTCATTTGAACTCTGATTTCTAGGAGTGGGAGAAGGAGCCAAATTAGGTGCTTGATTGGTGTTTGTACTCTCTAAACTTGGAAACATTGGCATGGGAGGTCTAGGGGCAAGTTTTCCAGCTTGGATCAAATAATTTTCAGTCCTAATGGCAATGCTATAAGCCATAGGGATAGTTATGCCTCCCATGAACTGAATTAACATAGAAATATCAGAATTTAGAGCTTTGAGATAGTAGAGAAAAGCACCTTCTACGGTTGGCCTGACTGCCACTGGAATTCTCTCCCAAGTCTTTTGAAATGTGAAGTTGAAATCGGTCAGCTGTTCATTGGGAGCTCTCTTGATGGTTGTCAGCTGCTCCAAAAGAGACAAGTTGTCTCCCTTTTCTCCAAATTGCTCATGAAGTTCTATACACAGCTGATTCCAATTTGTGATAGAACTAGCTCCAAGGCTCTTAAACCATTGCATTGCTTTCCCCTTGAATGAAGATGCCAGTAACTTGAGAGCCACTTGCATCTCATTGATTTCATGAACTACACAAAGGTTAGCAATATTTTTAACATGATCCCCTAGAGTAGTCTGATTTTCTCCAGTGAAGTACGGAATGTTCTTCAAGGCAGCAATAGGAATTACATGTTGTGCATTGAGGGCAAGTGGGTTGCTACCTATGAAGTTGACATAGGGGTTGTTTTGTGCCATTCTAATTGGTCTTAAAACCCTTGTTGACTGAATAAAAGGCCTACCAGGTGGAGGAGTTTAGAGGGTCCTATTTGGTGGAGATGGAGACCTTTGAGTCCTTCTTCCTCTTCTCCTTCTTCTTGGAGATAATTACAGATATTCAAATAGCACTTCTTCTTCTCTAACTCTTGACCTTGTGGTGACTCTTCTCATGAGCTTTCAGGCCTGCACTGCTGAAACCAGTTGATTCTTCCCCTTGGAGTCGCTAGATATGCAAATAATAGCTCTTTTTAAGCAAGAAAATTGCAGCAGATGCACATCAACTTTGCTGCAGTAAAAATGAGACCTCTAGGTCCCACCAAGCATGCCAAAACTATTAGTGCAAAATCACAGCACCCCTGGATGCTGATCAGATTTATAGGTTGATCACTCTAGCATCCAGTGTGATTGCACAACATTGAATCCTTTCTTTGAGTGTGGGACTCATGAAGTGAGAAAGGAATCTCCAGAGAAGGCTGGTTCCTGCTCCTAAACTACCTGCCACAAGCTATTCCAGTGCAGGCAAGCTAATCTAAACCTAATCTAACCATGCCAAGGAGACAGAGAGAGAGAAAAGGGAAAAATAGCAAAAGCCTATACTAAAATGGTGATACACCAAAGAAGGAGAATGTTGAACATCTATCAAAACTGCCATGGAACAAGGAGAGGTGAGCGATGGGAAGGATGGACAGATGCATCATAGGCCCAAGGATAGATTTCACACAGAAAATGTCCCAAAACTCCATGAACACAGCTCTAGACCTGCAATGAACATTCAAACTTGCACAAATACCTGCAATGAAGAGAGGCAAGAAGAAAACAAGCAAAAAATGAGCAAGGATGGACAAATGCATCACAAAACACGTTTTTGTTGCTTCAGAAGTTTGCACGGAACATCATTTCAATAGTAAAAGGAAAAAACACCATTACAGAGCAAGGGAGGAGGTTCAAACTCCATTTTCAACCCTGGAGAAGAAAAGAAGGGAGGGCCGAGCAGAAAAGATGAACAACTCGTATTTTTTAAAAAAAAAATGAGCCAAATCTGGCTTTTACATTGCATGGGTCGATCTCATGAGAGAGAAAACATACAAAATGTGGTAGCCCATTTCTCCTTGACTACAAATGCATTAAATCAGCATGGAGGACCTTACAAACCCATACCCTGTCATTTTGACCAAATGGGAGGAGAGTGCGACCCATTCTGTATTAAATTTGGTCGCTGAAATGTCACTTTTGGCCATGAACACGTACCAGAAACATTTTTTGAATTTTCTCCATCCAAATTGAACCAAAATTAGAGATTGACCATGAAATCCTGTATAGAATTTCATAAGATTTCCAATGATATAAAGAACATGCAAATCTGAGCTCTGGATCAAAAGATATGGCGATATGAAGATTTAGGGCACAAAACAGGCCAAAACGGATATTTGAATTTTTTCGCGTGCTCTGCCACCTGGATGACATGTGTCAGGCACTGATTGGCCGCATAATTCTCTCTCCTTTGCCTTTCCACGGGTTTTCCTTGAAATTTCAACCTTTTTAACTCTTTGGAAAATTTTCCATTTTTTCCCCCATGCCCAGCCACTTGGGACATGTGGCACGCTTTGGTTGGTTGATAGGGGTGTGGGGGCATCTTTTACCTTTTAGGTTTTTTGCCAAAAAATTTGCCAAATTCTCCAAGTCCTCCCTAAGCTCCGCACTCCCCTTCTCCTTAGGACATGTGTCCTCTTTTAATTAGCTTGGGCCAACGCTCCAAACTTCACCTTTGGAAACTCGGCAAAACATTAAGTAAAAATCTCACCCTTTCCTCCGCTATTTCGATCCACGAAGACACGTGACACGTTCTGATTTGTCAGCAGCTCTTTCAGCTCCCCGCATTTGCCACGTACTTCTAGCTCAGATGTCCCAAACTGCTTGGGACAATTTTTTTCGATCCACCCGATTCGGGCTTCTTTGTCCCTCTTTGAGGCGAAGACACGTGGCACATTTCCATTGGCTCTTGGCTCCTTCGGCTTTTCACGTCCCACGCGTCCCCTTATTCCAACTGTCCCGGACTATCTGGGACAAATTCTTCCAAACTGCCTGAAATGGGCTGCCTTTTCTCTCAGCCGCTTCACCTTTTCGCATCCTTTGCGTCCTTCGCGTCCTCATGGCCCAAATGTCCTAGCCTTATCTACACAACAGTTAGTCAATTTTTTCACCTTCGGCCAGTTCACCTTTTCCCGTCCCCACGGCCCAGATGTCCCAATTGCTGTGTGGACTGCCTAGAGGATTTTCAGCTGGTTCACGCCCCGATGTCCCAACTGTCCCATGGACCGCCTGGACTAGGACTTAGCTGATTTTCATGATTTTTTCTGCCCCAAGCTTGGTTTTTTTCAAATTTTTCACCCTTTTTTAGAACTTTCTCTTTTCTTCTTGGGCAAGAGAGTTAGAAAAAAGCTGAGGGGACCCCAGAAACATGATTTTTTGCCTTGAATCAATCTATCTTGCTCAGGACCGAAGAATTTAATGCATGTTATCAAAATTTACCCTGGGGGGTGAATTTTGGATAACAGGGGTTGTTTCTAAAATATTCCCAAAAAATTTGGAAGGCATTGCTCTCGATTGGTATTATAGAATACCTGAGGCTTCCATCCATTCATTCAGACAACTTGTTTCAGATTTCATCAAGGCCTTCAACATGAAGAAACTATTAAGGACAGGAATTAGGGAATTCTTGCACATTAAGCAAGAACACAATGAATCTGTCGCCCATTTCATTCAGAGGTGGTGTACAGTTCTTTATTCTTCGGCAAGTGCTCCAAATATGGATCAGATGAAACTATGTAATTTATTCCTTCATTCTCTCAGTAGAGAAGTGAAGGAAGAAGTCCAGAAGTTCCCACTAAGAACTTACAATAAAGTACTTGAGAGCACTCTCCGAATAGATCAAGCGGTAATTGATAGTGGTCGTAAAACATATGGAGCAAACGGGAGGTTAATCACCACTAACCATAATACTATGTCTTATTCTACTACCACAAGTGTTAATCAAGAACCTAAAATCCTTAATAAAAATCGTGGAGTAACAACGGATGGAGTAACTGATCAGGATAGAAAGGTAAATATTGTGAACACTCCACCACCAATAAAAAACCAACGAAACAAAAATTTACTCCAACAATCAATACAGTGGATTTTAATCATCCATAACAGCAACAACAACAACGGCAAAATCCTACACAAGGTCCAAACCAAAACTCAACTAGGTATCAAAACTAGAACCAAAACCAAAAACAACAAATGCAAAACTTTAATCCTAATAGGTAATGGTTTGATTAGAGTTTTGGGCCACAATATACACCAAGCCAACAAAATAGGAATTACAATCCTAACTCATATTGTGGTTTCCACAAATTTCAGAGTCATGAGACCAGAACGTGCCGTGACTACAATAAATTCATGCAACGTTTGCCAGATGAACAAAGACAACTTTTCATAGATATGTTCTTAGCAGATCCTACGTCACCAGCACCAAATACTTTACAGGGGTAGTTTCCCCTCAAAATTCACCCCTCGAGATCTTCAATGATTCGCTCCCAAATCACAACAATAACAAGTTAAATCCAAATGGGGAAAACAAGGGTGTAATTATAGGAAACAATGATCATGAAGCCTCAACTTCACTGAATCCATTAATTACGCCACAATAAGGAAGTCAGCCATGACCTAAGATAGTCAATTTAGTGGAGTTAAAAGCCGAACTACCCATAGAAGCTGTAACAAGGACACGAGAGTACTCCTCTCATCCAAGTCCAAGCTACCCGCTAGAGACAGAAAATATCCAACAAGTATTAATAAAGCCCGTGGGTGCTTACGATTTAATTAATGATCTAACAAAAACCTTCTCGCACATCTCCTTTTTAGATTTATTAAAGAACTCCCCTGCCCACAGGGCTACTCTTTTAGAGGCATTGGGTTTAGGTCATTTAATTAACATCACTCCACCTCCCGAAACACAGGTAAACCATGTAGACTTTGATATCCATCCTCTGGGACAACCAGATAGGGATGTCGAATTCATATTCGAAATAAACAAAATGCCAATAGATGTTGAGATCACACGTCGAGGTGATCCATCCTTACACTTACAAGTGTGGGTTTATAACAATTATGTGAAACGCATGATGGTTGACGATGGGGCAGCAGTTAATATAGTCCCCTTCTCTTTCCTTTAAAATCTAGGGTATGGAGAAACCAATTTTTCTACGAATTGAAATGCACTAAGAGGCCACTTCAATTAGAACTGTAATACTACCAGTCACCTTAGGACTCAAAACAATCCTAACTGAGTTTTATATTATAGATCAGGAAACTAACTATAATATGATTCTCGGCCAACCATGGATACACCGTATGAAGGCTATCCCTTCTACGTTATTTCAAGAAGTAAGATTCTTTCATTTAGGAAAGGTGTTCGTGACCAAAGCTGATCCAAAACCATTCAATATACACCTGGATGACTTAAAGAGAAGACCAAGCATGCACTCGGAGTTTGAACTCCCAACAAACCAACTTAATAAACCCACTGACACGAAACCAGAAGAAAAGTTGGTGCCTATAATAGATCTTGAAACTATGAGCCTAGTTAAAACAATCCCAGCCCTCAAAGATGAGGCTAACATTGTAGAAACAGTATCATTAGGAACTACTGCAAAAAATTTCGAATTACTCGAACAGGATCTACCAATGTTCCTACCATTTGATTTTGTAGGCATGGGATCTACCCTAGGTGTTGGCTCTCTTCCAGCAGTGGATCTCTGCATGATAGAGGTAGAGAACATTAACACAACAAGTGTCCCAGCATCCATATTCCCAGCTAAGTATTGGACTCTCCATTTCGATGGAGCTAGATGTCATTACGGAGCTATGGCAGGTGTAATCCTTACTTCTCTTGAGGGAAAAGTCCTATCATTTGCCTTTAAACTAAATTTTGAATGCACAAACAAGAACGCTGAGTATGAAGCCCTCCTCCTAGGCCTCATCCTAGCTAAGAGAATCAGTGTTGATAACATCAGAGTGTTAGAAGACTCACAATTGGTAGCAAACCAAGTCTCTGAAGTATATGAAACCAGAGCTGAGCACTTACAGCTCTACAAAATAGATGTATTGAATTTAAGCAAGGAATTTGACTTCATATCAATTGAAGCAATCCCGCGTGAACAAAATATTCTCACCGATTCAACAGCAACCTCAGTGTCACGCTTTACTCCAAAAAGTAAGTTAGAGGATACCCATTTCATGGTATCCCTTCGTGATGAACCATTGATAAAAACAATGTTAAATCCTCTTTTAAATGGAAATGAAAGTGAATCTACTATCCTAGACCACATCGATAGTGATACAACCACCCTTGATTTCTTAAATGCCTATGTAGTGTTACATCTCACCCATCACGTAATAGATTTGTCTTTAATCCCACATTCATCTTCTCACTTTGGGAATCCCATGACAGAACTTCCCCCAAAAAAGGAACTCAGCATATACACAGTAGAGAACGAAGATGATCTGGAACTACCTCTAGCCCCGCTTAAGTTTGAAGAAGGTAATGCTTCTCTAATCGAAGAAATAATTTATATTAACATCAGAACGGAAGATGAACCAAGGATATTGAAGCTAGGATCCTTGTTAACTCCATCAGAGGTAGAAATACACACTCGGATCCTCAAGGAACATCAAAAGGCTTTTGCGTTTAATTATAAAGAAATGACAGGGGTTACACCACACATTGCAGTGAACAACCTCGTCACTAAATCAGATGTAAAACCGATTAAACAAAAATCGAGACCAATGAAACACAAGGTAGCTCTCATGGTGAAAGAAGAGGTAATAAAACTCCTCCAAGTAGGATTCATCAAACCAGTCGATTACTCTCAATGGGTATCCAATATTGTTCATGTTCTCAAAAAGAATGGGAAGATACGTATTTGCATATACTTTTGAGACATTAACAAGGCATGTCCTAAAGATGACTTCCCATTACCATCTATAGACATCATTATTGATGCAACAGCTGGATTTGAGCTTTTATCTCTCATGGATGGATTCTTGAGATACAATCAAATCAGAATATCCGAACAAGATCAAGCTAAAACTACGTTTATAACTCCTTGGGGAACCTATTGCTATGTTGTTATGCCATTCGGTCTTAAGAACGTTGGCGCTACGTACTAGCGGGCTATGACATACATATTTCATGATCTTATTCACAAAATCATGGAATCCTACATAGATGACTTATTGGCCAAGGCCAAGAAGCGTTGTGACCATCTGGAAGTGCTTCGCTTCATTCTTTCATGTCTGATAGAATACGGAGTCACACTAAATCCAGAAAAATGCATCTTTGGTGTAACAAAAGGGAAGCTCCTAGGTTACATTATATCATCACGTGGGATCAATGTTGACCCAGCCAAAATTAAGGTTGTTCTCAAAATGGTCCCACCTTCAGATGAATATGGAATCAGATCATTTCTCGAAAAGCTTGGTGTAATCCGGAGATTCATCCCACACTTAAGTTTCACCATTCATCCCAGATTATAACATTGATTGGACTGAAGAATGCAATGAATATTTCGACACGGTTAGGTGTTTCTTGTTATCACCACTCATGTTAATGCCACCTAAGCCAGATTACCTGTTAATTTTATATTCGCGAGCCACCAATGTCTCGTTAGCATGTATGCTATCTCAAGAAGATGATGACAAGAGAGAACGTGTGATCTATTTCATTAGCTGGACATTACTCGACTATGAAACACGCTACACGCAAGCAGAATGAGAATACCTTGCCATAGTCTTTGTGACCAAACGCTTAAGGCATTACATGTTAAACCAAGAAATAATGGTCATTGTAAAGACAGAGCATTTACAAACTTTCCTCACGCAAGGGTCCTTATCTAAAAGGGCTGGATGCTTTATAACCTTAATGGGTGAATTTGAATTAACATTCGTACATCAGAAGTTTGTTAAATAAAAAAAATCAAGGATTGGTTAGCTGATAATCCATTAGACGGAGGCGATCTAGTAGACCTGGAATTTCCCGATGAGTGCATATACTACATCGAAACCGGACCTCCCATCTCTGAGTGCCCTTGGTACACTGATATTATTAATTATATCATGGACCATACATATCCAGAATGTGCTACACTACAACGAAGAAGGTGTTTATGCATTATCATAGCTAAATACATCATCATAGATAAAGTGCTCTATCAAAAAGCATTCGATGGAATGCTTTTAAGATGTGTCGACACATAAGAATCCAAGAAGATTTTCCACGAATCTCATAGTGGAATGTGTGGAGGCCACTTCGGTGGCCATGCCACCACTCGTAAAATACATCGAATGGGCTATTTTTGGCCCACTCTAGAACACGACGAAGTAGAGTTTGTACGTAGGTTTCATAAGTGCCAAGAATTCTCGCATGAGATTCACATGCCAGCACAAGATCTACAACCAAGCTCTACAACCAATTGCTACTCCATGGCCTTTTTCTACGTGGGGCCTGGATTTGATAGGTAAATTCTCTCCCTCATCTACAGATGGCCATAATTTTATAATCATGGCCACCGAATATTTTACAAAGTGGGTAGAGGTTATGCCTCTTACTACTGTATTGGGTTCTGTAATCGCCAAGTTCATTTTGAACCAAATCATTTACAGGTACGGTGTCCCACAAATCATTATCTAAGATAATGGAACTTCTTTTAAGAATGAAAAAGTTCTTGAATTATGTAATAAATTTAAAATAATCCATCATACAGCCTCCTTGTATTACCCTCAAGCCAATGGACAGGCTGAGGCAACAAACAAAACATTGAAAGCCATTCTCCTTAAATTTGTGAAAGAAAACAAATGAGATTGGCATTTGAAGTTATATCCGGCCTTATGGGCCCACCGAATCTCAATAAGGACACCAACAGGAGTGACTCCTTTCTCGCTAGTATTCGGGGCAGAAGCAGTTCTCCCGCTGGAGGTTGAAATACCCAGTCTCCGTATTTCAGTACAAGGGATTCTGGATGAAGATGCTTACAGAGAAGCACGTCTTTCCCAACTAGAAAGTCTAGATGAAGCTAGTTTAGATGATGAACAGTGGTACAGAATCTATGCTGACCGGATGTGCCGGTAGTATAACAAGAAGGTCTATGAATGCGATATATATGAAGGTGGTCTAGTTCTAAGGCTGGATAGCTAGATCGACAAAAAGACCGGCGAAGGAAGGAAGTTCAGGCCCAAATGGTTAGGCCCATACCAAGTCATGAAGGACTACGGAAATGGTGCATATCTCTTATGCACATTAAAAGGTGAGGAATTTGGTGAAACAGTCAATTCCCTACACCTTAAACGATTCTACGCGTAAGCAACCGGCATTACTTATATAGTTATATCTACATTGCATCTTCACTTACTTAGGATCATTTTGTCTGTTTGTTTGATGCAATTTTGTGATCAAGGAATTTATTCTCAAAGTAATTCATTACAAACTTGTGATGTTGTTGGCATAGGCACTCTAATCATAATTCTCCATTTCCATGATATCATCAAACTATTTCGGAATCATTTCATCAAATAAAGCTAGATATGACAAGGTCTTAACAATAACCATACCAAGATCTGCAGGTTTGTTCTCACTTTTGGTTTCTTCTTAGGATAGGTGTCTTGCCTATGGTCTGTTCTAGAAGCTTCATTATGTCACATCTATCCCGTACATATATCTCTTTGGAAATAAGAACACACTGACATTTTGCTCAAGTAAACAAGTCAAATATAGATCAAACAGAAAATTTTAATTTTACACATTTCCTTGCCCCACCAACCTTTGGTGATGAGATTGCGTCTCTTACTAGTGACGTAGGGTTGAGAAAGGATGGAAATTACCTTACTCACCTATTCCCTGCCCACGGTGATAAACCCACGCTTCCTACTACTAGCATGGGGAAAATTATAGGGGGTCCTCTTGACAAACAAACGTTAAAGGTCATAAGCAAACAATTTAAATCTTAAATCCTTGAGTCAAAAACAAATAAATCAAATGTTCAAAATTCCAAGAGAGTTCAAAATCCTAAAACCCAGATTTTGTCTACCATGTGGCCATCTATGGATCTAAGTCTAGATAAACCACAAAGCAAGTTGCATCCCATACTATGGAGTCACTCAAGTAGAGTAGGCTTGTAGCATCCTAATTTGGTTCCACCAAAGCTTTTTCTATCTCTCATCACTATCATTTCAACACATTTCACAACTTGTGCCCTTTTTAGCTCTCGATGATGAGCCCTCGCATCTTACTAGTTGCGTGGGGTTAGGAGTGGGGCAAGTTTGTCTTCTCATCATACTGGCTTATCTTCACCACTTTGCCAAAATAAATATGAAGTATCCAAAATTGCTTACAGAAACTAAGATTCAAAATCACATTGTATCTATATTATCATATATCAGCATCATGAAATACAAAAAGAAAGTAAACACTTGCATCATTTGTTCTCCATTGCATACATTCTAAAAGAGCATATAGGAATAACATCATAGTTCACATGAGGAAACAGAAAAGGAAGCAAAGCCATAAATGCCAAAAGTCTGATCCAAAAAGAATATAAATATATAAATGATTAAAATTCCTGTACAATGCCATCATGCGCTAAGCATGGTCAAAACGCTCAAAGAGCCCGGGATATACAAAAATATCATGCAAAGATCTAGGAGAGCCAAGTGGCTTCTCAATCCCTATGGGACCCCTCTGAAGGTACACGCCCATGCCTAGGATTCTAGCTATGCTGGTACTCTGAGTGCACAGAGGGCTCAGGATCCCGAGGGGCAGCTACAATCTCACCATGAGAATGACTCCTCATCAGGCGCTCGGCTGTCCTATACCCCGCTAGCTCCGTACGGAGAGTCGATACCATCCTAGCCACATGCCAGATAGGGGCAAAAATGTCAGTGTGTCTACCAGCTGTTGAGGGCTCCCTTGCATCCACAGGCAGCTCTGCGCGGGTCCTCTCTATGGGGATCATCAGGGTATCAGTACATACCCTGGGAATCAAGTCTCACCACTCATCAGTGGTCTCCACAAACAAAGGAGAAAACAAATTAGAAATAAAACAAGAGATAAAACACAAGAGTAAACAAGAGGAGAAATAGTAACTAAGGCAATCCTAATTTTAAAAAAAACATCAAAAGGAGGGATGGTAACTTACTCGGATCACCAGGCCTCCAGGATGGATCTCTAGGGTCAACACCTACAACAGATGCCGCCACTGACTGAGGTGCTCCCCTCGTGGCTGGAGTGACGTAGCATCCCGCAACGAACTCATCCTCCCCACCATGGCCCTGGGAGAGTGGCTCCTCTAAAACCAGAGTCAACCTCTCTGCACTCTACTTTTCCCTCTCTACCTACATGATATCTTAAGTATCATGCCACTCAGGATCACTTTCCTCCTCAGACTCAGAGTCTATGTCGATGGGGTCATCACTGCTATGGGCTCTCCCTTGGGCACGTACTACCCGCCTGGCCGCAATAGGAATGCCAGGGGTAATAACTGTCCAACCCCGGCCTCTAGGACCCCCTCTGGCCTCTCGAACTGACCTGTATACTGGCACTACCGGGGGAAGCATGCCCATGTAAGGTAGGCAAAACTACTGAGGAACTCAGCCAAAGGGGTGTATCTCCACTCACCCTACTCTGTCAATGAGCTGCCCTGTGGTGGAGCAAGAGATCAGAGTAAGAGCCTCCTCACCCCATAAGCCTACCATGGTCTGATATGGTGTGGCCTCCTTGTCATCGGTGGTCAGAGAAGCAACTGGCTGATGAGGTGCTCTAAGAACCAACATATATGTCCATCTGACTGTCCTCACAGCTCTGGGATCTGTCACCTCTACACCTCTACCATAAGGAATGAAGTGCTCATAAACCCAACTCATGACTAGGGTCGGGTGGCTCAAAGACTGCCCCCGTAAATGGACTACCTTGTACAAATCATCATAGGTATTCCCAAGTATATCTTCTCCCCAGTCGTAAATTTGGCCATGTCCCTTGATCTATGCAATGATGGGGGACCAGCAATATAGCAGTGTGTCTCCTCCGATGTCCCCAATCAATCTCGAGGCAAGGATCCCCATAATAGCCTGGCAAATCAAGGGGATGGGCAAACTATGAATAGACTGAACTCTGACCCCCTTCTTTGAACTCATGGAGATAACTGCATCTCCCATGTAAGAAGCCCACTGTGCTATCTGGGCCTGTGAACCTGTTATCTCAAGGGTGAGTCGTCTCCTAATGATCGGGACCCCTAGGATACGGTAAACATCCTCCAGTGTGATGTTCCACTCACCTCAAACCCCTGGTAATCAGAAGGTGTTCCGATTAGCATCCCAGTAGGAAAACAAGTCACATAGTATGTGACTAGATGGTGCAACATGGGGGATGTGCGATATACGCAGTATACCAGCCCTCTGGAGAGTATCATGCTCATCCTATGAGAGGGCATCTAACACTACTGGGAGCCATTCACACTCCCTCTCTCGACTCCACCGAATGTACTCCTCTCTCTCCTGTATACACCCAAAAATACACAAAACAAAGCAAGTTAGCATCCAAGTGACATTGGAAAAATCATGAAAGTACATGGAAATGCTAAAAATGTAAAAACAATCTCAAACAAGTATTCTTTTCACATTATGTGAGGAACTGCCACCCTTAGTAGGGTGGCGGTTTCATAACCGTTACCTTAAGGGCGGCGGTCTTGTAACCACTGCCCTGAATAGGGCGGCGGTCATGTAACCGCCACCCTGGGTAGGGTGGCAGTCGTGTCTCGAAAACCCATGCGGGTTTTATATCTTAAAAAATCCAAAAAGCACTAAGAAAGACCATTTTAACTAAAACAAAAGCCTACCCAGTAGGCGCCCCCCCTAGATGGACCTTTTGAACCTAAAAGTTTCAAAAATAACCCCCCTCATGCCAAATATTTTAACATTTTAAAAATTTGGGGGTAAAAACGATAAATTGAAGAAAACTAACCTGTGATCTCGTAGGTCGATGTTCCACTCGCGGAGGCATGGTCGCTATCCCGTCACGAACGTTTTGACTCTACTCTCGTAAGAAACCATCACCATGGGTCACAGAGCTCAGAATCAATCAAATCAACACCCGCAAATGAATAGGAAAATGGGCCCACTTTCATATATATAGCAACCTGACTTGTTTTAAAATGCTTTTTTTTCACAGGTTTCGAGCGCCAATGGAGGTAAGTTCTTACACCTGCACAAATGGTACGTTCTCATTTCACATTATTTTAGAATTTATTTTCCGATCCATCTTGTCTATCTGTACTTGAGTTCTCTTTTCATTTTGCAGGGAGCAGGAATTTTGGATGGCATCATTTTGACACACGGACGTATCAAGTATAACTTCCAACTTCCCATTTTGGGACTACCATACTCGAACCCATCGTTTTACGCCTCTTCATGGCTAAAATGCTTCTCCGAGGGGGCAATATGTACGTACCAAAAATTCTAAAGGTACTGTACTTCCAGAACAGTTTAACACGTACCCCAATGATGATACAGGTCTCCTCGCAAGGTGTTTGGGATCTAGAAAAGCTCTCCAAGTATGTGTTATCATCCCACATGCCCTGCTTATCCCCCATGTGCTTTGTTTTTCCCTTTTCCCCTCTTTTCTTTTCCTTTTGCTCTTCAGTTACGAAACCACTGCCCTGGATAGGGTGGCAGTCCTGTAACCGCCGCCCTGTTTACCAGCTTTTTTCCACTGCCATAAGCTTGCATGAATGATTCTAGTTCCCTGGAATAGTGTTTTGCCATTGTTTATAGTTTAAGAGATCAATTTGGTTTTTACCTTGGGTAAATGCAAATGCTATAAATAGTTGGCTTGTGCTCAAGCAAATGGCCCCTCAAATTTGCCTCTGAATTTCTCATTGCAATAGATTAGTCTTTCATTTTGCTTAGAATTCTTAGTTTCATTCATTGCATGCCTGGTTAGTGTTGTTTTGCTGTTAGGAAGCCACATATCCATCTTGTGCAAGTACTGTTGATATTTCATCCAATCCATTAGAGTAAGAAAGTTTATTTTCAATAGGAAGCCATTAAAGTTGCAGGTTTTGTTCTTCAAACAGAATAGTTTCAGGTTTCGGATGTTTTATGTTACATGACTCGCAATAGATCCCACTAGGAATTACATAAGCCAAGCTCTGTACTCTTGTGCTATCTCTCTCCTACTCGCATTGTATTCGGTCTGTATCCTAAGCTACCTTTGTCCCAATATCTATTTTTTGTTGATGCTAGCATTACACACTTTTCTGGAGCCACGTGAACACGAAGGAATGAGGAGATCACACTGAGGGGACAAAAATTACACACGCCATCATATTCGCCACTGTTCTACCAGAATCCAGGTTCTATCTTTCAAAGTTCTAGTTAGAAGCATATCAAATAGAGTAGCCAATCACTTTATTTCAGTCAATTTTACTTTCGATATTGCCAAGGAAGCTGTGGGGATTGATAGTTTCTAAGAAACTATGATTCATTCCTCACTTCTAAGGTAAGATCAAGAGTCTTTCAAGTAGATTAGATTAGTTATTCATTGTTTAGAATAGATTTACAACTGCACAGGCAAGTAGCTATACTCGGTTACTTTGTTTGTTTTAAATTCGTCATTAGATTAGTTGTCAATTTCTAGATATATTAAAATACCTGCTCCATCAAGTTCATCGTATAAATTCATCAGAAAATTACAAAAATATAGAAGTCATATATGTTATAGATACACTTTACATAGTTAATTTCACTTTGCTGCAATTGGATTTACGTTGTTGCTTTTGTATGACAATCACGGGACCTAGGGAGCCCAGAGAATACGTATTCGAGCCAATCATGCCCCAACCCAATCTCATCACAGCAATAATTGATATAGATCAAAATCTCATGACCCAAGTCTTCCGAACAATGGTAAAATTACAACAAATGGGTTCCCAGTTAAGCGGGTTAAACATAGAAGACAACAAAGCACACACGTTCTGGTCGAATCAACCAAACTACAGATTACCCTAGATATATATATCCGCATGACTATGGAAAGGTTTGAAAGAGAGAAAATATTTGGTTGTGATCCTTTGGTCCCATAGCCAGATGCAGGAGACACTCTCACGGATATAGATACCAGCTTAAGAATTCAAGTTGCATGAACACCTGTGAGATACTCTGAGAAGATCGTATAACTATTAATTCTGAATATAGAGGCTGGAAAGGCATATGACTACTGGATACTAGGGATTAGGGACTCATTCCACACATGACCATAGTGAGTCCACAACAACCACGAATCTAAAGTTGTGACCCACAAATCCCACAGCCCAATGAATCCATAGGTGAATCATACATAGACGCTGGCCTACGTACATTAGTATTCAAATCTACTCCACTTCCACCTATCATTATTGAATAGTTATCCTTGTTAGACATAGTAGCTAACAAAGCTAAGGAATTCTTGACTAAGCCAGAAAATCTCCCATAGAGTCAATTATATTTACTATCCACCCTATGACCTTATCTGGAAACATACACAAAACTATCCCAGGTCATTTTCCACGTATTCCACAACCCATAGACCGAATCATGCTAGAGCTTGATATTGATTGGAGCCTTCGAGCAGTCATCCTTGATATTCGATCTATCACACTAGTTCAGGTTAGGAGGGCCTTCTTTGCCTTAGATTCACAATTTCCACTAGCGCGCATCGAAAACATCAGATTTCCTAACTAGTTTTTCTACATCCTACGCATATTCAATCCCCACCGGCTGTCTTGGCATGACCTCAGGAGGTCGGGTATGATGAAGAGTTACTTGTAGATTCCCATGCTCGCTTGTCACTTTTCCATCGTACAGTACTCTATCTCCTCTGAGGCCTCAAAGGAGCTGATCAGGATAGTATTTGGTGAGGGGAGGAAGAGTTGAGCTTCCATAACATCATTTTGAGCTATGGCGAGATGTACCTAGCCCGTCCAGATGAGACAAGGCTAGTAGTTTTGTTGATGGAGGTAGTGTGTTGCTATGCACTACCTAATGCAGAGGGTGGATGCTTTCTCTGATCACTGATGGGGGTGCTCCATGATATGATGGTGCACGAGACATGGTTTCCCTGGGCACCAACATTCTTGGTGTAGCTATACAAAGAGTTGTGGGAGTATGGGTGGTTCTGTAGGTTCAGCCTGTGTTGCACATTTATACTGCATTGCTAAGCCTATGAGCACATATTCTGTGTTCGACCTATAGGGATGCCTCGAGTAGATGCATTCCCACCAAGATGTGTGCAGTTGGTATACAGGAGATGGGTGTTAGTTGTAGGAGAGTGGAGGCTGGATAGGCCGACATATGATGTGGATCATTTTCGGTAATTATTGGAGGGGTTATTTGGAGTGGACATTATCTGGAGACCATATGTGGGATTTCCCTCATATAGGCACATGTATAAGGAGTTAGCTGAGCTCCAGCTAGAGAGGTGGATACAGATTTTCCATGTCAGGGAGGATGAGATGATCCTGATGGATAGGGTCCAACGTTAGTTCAGGCTCGTACAGGATATTCCTCTGCCATTCCCACAGTATCGGAGAGATGACATGGAGAGGTCTCTCCCTCTACCATAGCCAACAGTGCCTACAGGAGAGGAGGAGTAGCCATTAGATCAGTGGATTGATGATGCCAGATGCACAGATAGGTATAGGCAGTGGTGGGTGGCTCAGTTATGAGCCATATCCCCTAGACCAGGGTAGCCAGACCTAGCTACCTTACAGTACAGAGAGATGCCCTATAGGGGCAGGTAGTGACACTGATCACACAGATAGATATATTGTAGACATAGCTGGAGGGGTCAAAGGAAAAGGTATCAAAGCTATAAGTACAAGTGGCCAGTCTGCAGGCCTAGATGGCGGAGGGAGAGGGTGGAGGAGATGGAGATAAAGATGGTTAAGTGGCAGCCTTAAAGGCTCAGGTGGTAGGATTACAGAGTCATTTGGCCACAACCCAGGCATAACTTGGGGTGTTACAGGCCAAGATACAGTCATAGGGACAGGGGGCACCACCACAAGAACAGGGGCAAGGGGTACCACCACAGGCACAAGGGTAGGGGGCACCACCATAGGCATAGGGAGCTAGTCCCATTTCACAAGCTAGCGCAGGGTAGATACAGGGGCTGAGACCTATAGGACCACCACTACCATGCATATATCCAGGTTACGGGATGCCCTAGGTGAGGCGTGATACTATCAGGACTAGCTCATGGCATCTGAGATATTCTTCCTCTCTTATGGAGAGTACAGGGCACAACAGGTGTCTAGTGAGAGGAAGAGATCCCAAACACATAGTGTGGAGAGCACAGGAGGGTAGTGAGCTCTGAGGCCCAATCAGGGTGAGGCCACCAGCGCATGGTGACCAGAGCCAAGTGATGTTCTAGTAGGGACACGGGAGGCCAAGGGTATAGGTGACATAGAGATGGAGGACATCCAGCGAGATGTCTGATATATGACCACCCGAGTTTTGATGTATATTAGTGATTATTTGATATAGATGTCAGCCTGCATGCCAAATATAGTTGTATTTTTTATCACATACCGGCTTGCATGCCGAAGATAGTGAGGATGTATGAGTGATTGTGTTGTATATTATGAGCATATTATCAGCCTGCATGCTGAAGATTTTTGTATTAATTCATTCATTCGTTGTGTATATATGAGACCGGCCTGCGTACCAATGACATTTTGTATTATATATCAGCCTTCTTGCCGACATTTTTGAGATGATGGCCATGATGAGACAGACATGTATTTTAAGATACACATTTATTGATTTATATGATGAGATTCATGGTATTTTGTGATGTGTTAATATTCTTATGAGAGATTGGTTTATGGCTTGTGTTAAATGAGATATGGATGTGTTATTTTAATATGGATAGAAATTAGGTTAGTTAAGCATGATGGAGTTAGGTCAATTTAGGCATGGATCGAGTCAGGTTAGAGGCATGGATTCAGTCAGGTTGGTTAGGCATGGATCAAGTTAGGTTAGTTAGGCATGGATAAAGTCAGGTCAGTTTAGGCATGGATCGAGTCAGGTTATAGGCATGGATGAGTCAGGTTATAGACCTGGTTGAGTTAGGTTGGTTTATGATTCATTAGTGTTTGCGATGAATGATATTATGGCTCATATGTGAAATGTTATATAATCTATGCATAGTGATGAGAGAGGGGTGATAGGTGTAATAAATGTACGTTTTGGTAAGAAACTTATTATGTATGTGGCTTAATTTCTAATTTTGTTAGAAAAGGGGAGCTAAGTGAAATGTGGGGTAAATGGTGAGTTAGGCATGGTTGAGGAATTTTTTAGGGTATAGAATGGCCGAGCTAACCTCCAAGGGCCCCATGCCCTCAGAGTGCTACCTACATAGTCCTAGAGAAAAGGGACCTCAAGCCGATGTAGTTCTCCCATGAGCTAGGGAAGAATATGAAAATGAGTTGGTAGGGTTATGAAGATGAAGTGGGTTTAGGTTTAATAGGTGTGGGTAGATGAAAGGTAAAATGTTACAGGTGAAGGTGATTATGGAAAAAGTTGAGGATTACCCCAAAGGTAAGCATCGAGGACCAAGTCCTGTATAAGGTAATCAAAATGTAAACAAATACGGTTAAAAGATAACCAGGGGGGAATAAAGCCACCTAATTGGGTAGGATCATATCGAGTAGATTATACCTTGAAGGGGGTGGTGAACACAAGACCCGAAAGGCATTACACTATTAGTTGTTCTACGGTGAAAGTAGTCAAAGGATCACCAAATGTTGAAATTCCAAGATGTCCCTTGAGGTGATTTAGGAAATGAAAGTGGAAATGGTAAGGTGGGTGAAAGATAGTTAATTGTATATGTTTTGAGTGACAGGTCTTTTGGGTAAGAGGTCCGAGGTCACAATGGGCAAGTACATGACTAAAAGGTTTTTTGTTTTGATAGACTAATCGATGTAGGAAGTCTATATGGGATAAATAATATGGTACTCCTTAAGGTCATCGTGAAGCTGATTGATGTGGGAAGCTTTGGTTTCTCTCATTTTTATTTTTTTTTAAAGCTTCACATAGTTGTCCTTCAAGGGAGCTGTATTTATAGTAGCAATTTGGTTGAGAGGAAGATGTCCTTTTGAGGAAGTCATTTTTTTTATTAGAAGTTTTACTCAAGGATTTTAGTTCCATTGGAGGTCTTTGAAGTCATGGAAAAGACCAAGGTGAAGGATAGGACTCTTGTTCAAAAGGCAAGGTGGAACAACCATGTGATCTCATCTAAAGGTAGACAAAAAGTACCCATGAAAATCATGCTATGTGCAGTGTCATGGTACACATATTCAAGAAAAGATAACAAATGATGGGTACTCACATGATTGTTTTTTAATCATTAGGGAGTCATATGAAGTGGATAGCACTCAAGGGATGATCCTGTAAAGAGACAAAGGGTGAGGTAGGAAAACGAATCAACAATAGAATGGTCGAAGATGCAATGCATTAAGGTGCTTAGGTTCGGGTTTACCCTCAAGTGAGGAAAAAGGATAGGCACCCAATCCATAGGTATGAGTTACGATGTATGGTCTAAGCCAATTAGAAGCGAATTTTCCTGATTTACTTTTTTCTACTTTGGGTACATGTTGATTTTCTTTCAAGACAAGGTCACCGACTTGGAAGCTTCGTTCATGAACATGTTTTTCATAAGCATGTTTGATACATTGTTGGTAAACTTGAAGGTGATCCAGAGCGTTAAAATGATGTTCGTCTAATAAATCTAGTTGTGCTAAGCAGTCCTGACAAAATTCATCATCAGTAAGCACGTCATGGAGAGAAATGCGGAGTGAGGGGATCTAGACTTCGAGAGGCAGAATAGCCTCGGTACCATAGACCAAAGAAAAGGGTGTGACCGCAATGGAAGTGTGAATACTAGTGAGGTATGCCCATAGAGCAAACGGAATGTGCATATGCCAATCCTTCCTAGTGTTGTCAACCACTTTCATGAGAATTTTGTTGAGGGTTTTGTTAGTGGATTCAGCTTGGCCATTGGTTTGTGGGTAATAAGGTGATGAGAAACTAAGTTGAATGTCAAAGGTGTCGCAAAGTTTTTGCAATGTTTTATTTTTGAATTGTTTTTCCATTGTTAGTGATGGGAAGATGAGGAACACCAAAGTGACAAATGATGTGATGGTTAATGAACTCACATATTTTCTTGGCTTTCATTGTGATGAGTGGTATGGCTTCCACCCATTTTGTGTAGTATTCAGTAGCAGTTATGATCCATTGATGGCGTTGGGAAAAATGAGGATTGATTTCTTTGACAAGATCCAAACCCCATTGAGAGAAGGGCCAAAGGTCTTGAGCGACCTATAAGGCATGAATGGGTGTATGATGAAGGTTTGAGTGTTGTTGAAATTTCACACAATATTTGACATAGTTGTAACAATCATGGTTAAGGGTTGGCCAGTAATAGCCTAGGTGAAGAATACGCTTAGCAACAGAAAGGCCACTAAAGTGACCTCCACTTATGCCATCATGGACCTCCTTAATGGTATAAGGAATTTCAAAACTTTTGAGGCATTGTAAGAGAATACCATCAAAGCCATGCTTATAGAGGTGTCCCCCCAAAATGATGAAATGGGAGACCTTTTTAAGGAAGGCGTGTTGTCTGTTATAGGTGAGATCAGGAGGTAAGCGGGAGAGGGAAAGGTAGTCAGAGTATTGTTTATACCAAAGGTCACTTGGGTCAGGGGTGTTGTTTCCAATTGACCAAACATCGTGAGGTAAATATGAAGGTGAATGGAGGCATTGTACGGTGACAAATATTTTTAAATTGGAAGAGCAAGCGCGTATTTGGGAAGCTAAGCAGACCATGGTATCTACATTTTTTTTGTTGAACATGGGATGGTTTGAAGGGTGTAAAGATCAAAGGTGGTCAAAAGTATGTCTACGTGATGTTTATACTTTTGGAGTATCTTGTTACGACATTGGTACATATCATTGACTTGGTTTATGACCAATTGAGAATCACCAAAGATGTTGATTGATTTGACATGTAGGGAATATGCGGCCTGAAGACCTAGTACAAGTGCTTCGTACTTGACAATATTGTTGGTTCATTCAAAGACTAGTTTGAAAGACAAAGGCATGGGTTCTCCATATAGAGGAATGAGGATAACACCAGCCCTACCCCCATGCTGACACTTGGAACCATCGAAGAATAATGTCATTTGGTAAGGGGGTTCGTCCAATGAAAGAGTAGTAATTGACTCATCGGGAGAGTCAAAATTAGAGGGTTGGTCCCTGAAAATAGGTGCGTCAGCCAGTTGGTTGGCAATAGCCTGGCCCTTGATGGAATTTTGGTGAATGAACTCGAGGTCAAGATTAGCTAAAAGCATAAGCCATCACATGGCACACTGATTTTGATAAGGTTTTGCATACATGAAGTGTAAATGATCAGTGTTCGTCATGATGTAGGTTTTGTGGTTGAGTAGGTAATGGCAATGTAGACACCTATAATTACCCCCAAGTAATTTAAATACTTAAATTACACTAATTATCCTCTTTCTCACAAATCAATGACATATCATCAAAAGCACTCATTTTCCCTCATATCATCATTAATTAATTACATTAAGCTAATTAATTAAGTTGCCTATCCAACAAATACCCTAATTAATGACCTTTCGTTAATAAATCACCTCTTATATCTAGATAATTAATTATTATTAATTAATTAGTCTTCCCCTTCATTTAACTAGTAAATCAATATTTAATTGATTTAATCCCATTCTAATAGCCTAAATTGTACTAATATTCCTCTAATTAGCTTCTATAAGCTTACATCTACCTATTAGTTAAGCACCTTTGATTAATTAAAACACCCCCCAACTCCCATGACTTGCTAAACATGTATTAAACCCTTCTAAAGTAAGGTTACCTTTAATAAAGCAACCTTATCCATTCCTAATCATGTTTTACTTTTATCCCACATTCATGAGAATGTGTTGAATCCTTTATCCTTTGGGCTATATAAAGAGCCCTCCACCTACCTTTTTACTTACACCTAAACTCCTAAGAGAGAAAATGTAAAGCATATAGCAAAGAGACTAAGAACTTGCACCTTGCCCTTTTGAGAGTTCATCATCTTGAAGAGTTAAGCCTCTTTCTTAAGTGCTTAGGTCATATGGGAGGTGTCAAAGGGGTCTTGCAGCCCAACTTTGATAAGCCCCCATTCCTAGGTTCTTGGAGATATCAAGGAAAACCAAATATTGATTGCCATGGAGCTTATTTAGGTCCATTTACTTGTTTTTTGGTAATCTAGAGAAGTAGATATTTAAATACTTTAGCATTGTTTAATTCAAAGTTAATGCATTATGCTAGGTATTAATCTTGTTTAGCTCTCATCTTTGATGGTGTTTAGATTTTGTCATTAGCTTTGTTATAGAACTATTTAGGTGTTAGTTCTCATTCATCTAACTTAGCTAAAAGAACAAAACCATGCACACATTTGGCACGCCCGGTGGGACTTACTCCATTGTCCTTTGTATTTAATTTCAAGTTTTTGTAGTTAAGTTTCATTTTTGGTTACTAACCCTCTTTTACACATGTTGATCTAACTTGTTTTCTTGAGTTTGCATGTGTTGAGTCTTCCTTATAGGTATAAAAGGAGTTGAAGTGTTGTCAAAATTGGAATTGATGAAAAAATTTCAAGATTTTCTCCATGTTTTCATTTTTAGAGCTTACTTTTTCAACATTCTACATGCTAGTTTTGTCAATTTCTTGAAAATTTTAAATTCTTGAGCATGTAGGTTAGTGTTTGATAGTGCTGAGTCTTCTATTTACATATTAATGTGGTGGGTTGGTATCAAAATTTAATCTTGGTGAGAAAATTTTAAAATTTCATCATGTTTTCATTTTTAGAGCTTACTTTTTCATCATTCTACATGTTAGTTTTGTCAATTTCTTGAAAAGTTTAAATTCTTGAGCATGTATGTTAATGTTTGATAGCATTGATTCTTCTATTCATATATTAATGTGATGGTTTATTGTCAAAATTGAATCTTGGTTGGAAAATTTTTCCCATTTTGCAGATTAAGGGACGTTTTTTTTGACATTTTTTGAGTGCATGTCAAGTGCATAACTGTAAGCATAAGAGCATATGCGTAACCCATCTTTCGAAGGCCATAAATTTTTCTCCCGACCTCGAAATGACTCCATTTTTTTTGTGTTGGAAAGGTATTGAAGTTAACTATGCAATGAAAACATAAATTTAGGATTTATACATATAGAAATTGTAGGTTTTTCTATTAGTTTAAAACTAGTCATTTTCTAACATGTCTAATGTTTTGATGAATGTTGTATTTCCATGCTTCCTCGATTTAGACCAAAGCATGTGTATACTCTTCTCTTGCACCTTTTGGTGATCTTGAGAATCAAAAAAAAAATTGATCTATATCTTTTTAACATTGGGATTAAACTTGGAAATTTTATTACTCATTTTGCTTAAGGGAATGAACCTTTTACAAAACATTTTTCAATGGTCCTTTGATTTGAAGTTTTCCATTTCTATATAGTTGAGATAAAGTTTGTGTATGCTATTCTCTTACACATTAGGGTGATCTTGAGAATAAAAAGCAAATTTAGTCTTCATTTTATAACATTTGGTAAATTGGAAACTTCATCTTTCACTTTTGGTTTAAGGGAATGAACCTTTTACAAAGCATTTTTCAATAGTCTTTTGATTTGAAATTTTCCATTTCTATATAGTTGGGATAAAGTTTGTGTATGCTCTTTTCTTGCACCTTAGGGTGATCTTGAGAATCAAAAACAACTTTAGTCTTCATTTTATAACATTTGGTAAATTGGAAACTTCATCTTTCACTTTTGGTTTAGGGGAATGAATATTTATCAAGAATTTTGTATGGTTCATTGATTGAAAAGATTTTGTTTAATTTTTAGTTGGATTGTTTGTTGTGTATGCTCTTCTCTTGCATCCTTGGATGACCTTGAGAATCAAAAACAACTCTTAATCCTCTTTTAAATAATGTTATTTTCTTGGAGAACTACTAAACACTTGAGTACAGGACCTAAAAATACTTGTCAAAGAAAAGAGGAATCAAAACAAAATTAAAAAATACTAATACAATTGTTATACAGGTTGCCAAAAGGTGTTCAAGCAAACCACACCTAATTAAACAAGATAAAAAGAACAACATATTCAAAACACTGTATTGCAGGTTTCAGAAAAGGGTACGTCCCTCTCCACTCAATTGGAACATAACCCCTTTGGCATAACACCTTAAGCTACAACAATGGGGGTGGTTCCAGGAACCCCAAAGTAGTCCACGCAAGAGGGAACCTTGTGGATGAAACAGGGAGTGCTCTGCACTACCTACTTGACTAGTGATTCCTTTGTGAGATAGCGTTACAAGTTGTCTATTGTGGCCACCCCCGTGATAGTACACGTAGACGCACTAGTTGCCTACTGTTCTTGAAGGGGGTAAAATAAATTCGAGATAGTCCCAAACTAGTCAGTGTAACTTTTTGGGTAAATCGTGCTCACTCATGACAACTTTGTAACACCTAAGGTGAGAGAACCACCTAGGAGAATATACTTTGGCTGGGAGCCCACTTTGACCATTTTAAAACATTGTTGAGTTGTGAACCTTCTTTTTGAGAAACATGTGACGTATTACTTTCACCTAGTTTTTATTTTCCTTAGAGCGAGGCAAAACTCTACTGAAGTGAGGATAGCATATTTTATCATTTTTCTTGATTTATTTCCTTTATATTCTTTTGACACTTTGTTGATCGAAAGAGGTGTGATTACCTTTGTGTTGCCATTCAACTGTTTCTCTCACTTTTATGTATGTTTACGCCCATCCATGTTTGCGGCTGGGTTAGTTAAATTTCTAAAGTGAGTGGAGGTGTTTTCACGTCATTTGGTAGCCATTGTGATCTTGATGCCCACGTCAAGATCGTCATTGCAGTTAGGTGTGATTCATCACTGCGGACTTCCATAGAGGATTTATCTTGTTTGTCTCGTATCATTACAATTTTGATATTTACGTCTTGTTTCTTGTAAACTCGACATAAATACCTATATTGTATGGTTACGCTGCACACATTCTTAACTATTCCTAGCTATACTTTGAGCTTTTTTTTTGTTCGGTTTTTATTATTAACTCAATTTCAAAAGGTGCAAGGCACTACCATTTATGCATGTTATATCAATAACACCTCGATATCAATACTTCACTTTCTTGCAAAGTGGGTTAACATATCTTGGTGATATTGTTGTGTCATTCACAAATTGTAATTGGAACTTTTTGAGATATAGGTCTTAATCAGACTTGAGCTTGCTCATCGTATATCTTGATTGGGAGATCACATTTAACTTCATGTATTTACTTACATCTTGTTCATTCCTTTGAACTTGGCATAAGTGGAGACATCTTGTTAATCATCTGGCATCGCAAATTACTTTGAAACGTATTCTAGGAAGTACTTCATTTGATTAAGTTTTGGTACTAAACGATTGTTTCATTGGTGAATTTATCATTCTATCACATTGGTATTCTCACACTGTTAATTTCCTCTTAACAAATACATCTTGTGTTTTACTTAGGGGTAGTCATTGAATTTTGAACAAATCTACAACTTACCTTAGTGAAACTTATAACAAAAACATGGCTCCCAAAACACGTCTAGGGTTGAAGAAACAAACATATGAGGAACAACAAGCGCATGCTTGGGAGACCTCTAATAGACAAGGGTCAAACCCCTTCATTGGACCATGATTTAGGGCCACTGTTTTCTGTAAAAAAAAGAATCTGAAGAGATGGTCGATAATATTGGAAATGAATTAGAATCACCAAATGCAGAATTTGATTTTGACCCCACTCTACTGGATGAATTTCTCCTTAGAAACAAAGATAGATTTTTGGCAGGGGTCGTGGAATTAGGGGCCAAATTACCCACCGAGAATGAACCAATATTACCTACAAATGACACTACTAAGGAATAACGCCCCCTTATCAATATGGAAGATATTTTAACACGTGGGCATGCTTCCACTTCTTACACAGAAAATGATAAAGTGGTAGGGCATAGAATACCCCTCATCAAAGTGCCACGAAGAAACAAGATAGAACATGAGACAGGGGAAGAACCTCCACAATACGAAGAGGAAGAACCTTTAGAAGAAGAAGACACAAACCAAGTCACAATCCAACAACAACTCAGTAACCTAAGCTGACAACTAGCTTTGCTTACTTTCCAGGTATAGAAAGACACAAACAAGAATGTTCAAAATTCAAGGCCTAAGTTTAGGATCCACGAACTCCATTGAGAAAACCAAGGAGAAGAAGACACAGGGTACCATCATGTACACGTACCCACTTCTCCCACTAGAGAATAATTGCTTGCACAAGAAGTGAAATATATGAAAGCAACGCTTGCGAGCATACAAGAGAGAAATATAGGGTGTATTAGGAAATACCAATACGAAGAACTATGCCCCTATCCTTTTGACAAGACAATGACCCTTCAACCCTTTCCAAATAAATTTGATATGCCAAAGTTCAACAAATACAAAGGAAAGGGAGACCCAAGGGATCATGTTAAAGATTTCTACATGGCATGTCAAGAGATGTCTTATAGTGATAATTACCTCATCAGACTTTTTCCTAAGAGTCTCAGAGGTCAAGCATTGGAATGGTTTACGCGCTTACCATGAGGATCAATTTTCACCTGGCCAGAATTGGCAGAAATATTTGTGCGTCATTTCTCGTATAACATAGAGAGTGATGTCACCATGGTAGACTTGTGTGGTGCAAAACAACACCCAAATGAGACCTTTGCTAGCTTCCTCCAACAATGGAGAGGGATAGCTAGTTGCTTCCCTTGCGCTTTCCCTGAGAAGCAACTGGTCAGTATTTTCATCCCTAATCTCAACCCAGATATAGCTTTCCACATCCAAATGCATTGTGTCCACACATTTGAGGAGGTTATCGAGAAAGGGATTCAAATATAAAAGGCTCTCATTGCCAAAGGCACACTCAAAACCCAATCTAAAGACAACCAAAGTGTCAAACCCGCTAAAAAGCCGAAGATCTTTAACAAAAACAAAAATGTGGTGGGAGACGGAATCACTGATTTCAAATGTGTTCAAACAGTCCAAACTAGTCAACCTTTTAAACTGACCAAGGGCCCAATTCAACCACCACCAAAGTGATGAACATTCACCTCCCTCAATGAACCATTGTCTGTCATACTAAAAAAGTTGGATGCGGCCCACATGATGACCTATCCTACAATGCAACCGTTTGATGACAACACTCCTAAACCTTCATGGTATAAGGATCATGAATACTGTGAAATGCATCGTGTTAAAGGTCATAAAACAAACAAATTTTTACGAATTCACCACTATATTCAAGACATCATTAACAACGGGGAGATAGAGGTGGATAACTCTGGCCACATGCAAACACCTAAACTCCTAAGAGAGAAAATGCAAAGCATATAGCAAAGAGACTAAGAGCTTGCACCTTACCCTTTTGAGAGTTCATCATCTTGAAGAGTTAAGCCTCTTTCTTAAGTGCTTAGGTCATATGGGAGGTGTCAAAGCGGTCTTGCAGCCCAACTTTGATAAGCCCCCATTCCTAGGTTCTCGGAGATATCAAGGAAAACCAAATATTGATTGCCATGGAGCTTATTTAGGTCCATTTACTTGTTTTTTGGTAATCTAGAGAAGTAGAGATTTAAATACTTTAGCATTATTTATATCAAAGTTAATGCATTATGCTAGGTAGTAATCTTGTTTAGCTCTCATCTTTGATGGTGTTTAGATTTTGTCATTAGCTTTGTTATAGAACTATTTAGGTGTTAGTTCTCATTCATCTAACTTAGCTAAAAGCACAAAACCATGCACAACCGGATCGGGGAGAGTCATCCCAAACCTATAAAGCCATGAATTCCTTTTATACCAAGAGAGATAACAATCATTACGATTCACTTATCGGATGTATTCGCTTCCCTGCTGACCGTGTCAACACTATCTGGATTAAGGGAAAGGACTGCATTGTGGTAACAAGGCATGCCTTCCTCGTAATTCCAGACCACTCTCTGTCAACCCTGCATACTGGTAAGTATAACCTTTTAGAATAACTTGAGAAGATGTCCACTAAGATTTTGATCTTAGAACTTCTCAAGATTTCCAATGTACATAAGGACATCATGTATCAAACTCTTCAAGGGTCAGGAGTGCCTTTAGAAGTTGATCCTGAACACCTTCAAGCTGCAGTGGCAACCATTACCCCAAGTGAGCATCTTAATTTCAACCATAGGGAGATCCCTGCCACGAATCCTACACATAATCTTCCCTTGTACATAGAGGTAGTTTTCACCCTTAGGAAAATCAAACGGGTGCTTGTGGACAACGGATCGTGATTGAACATCTACACGCTTAAGTTGGTCAAACAATTGGGACATACGGAGGAAGATCTTGAGTCCCATATTATTACTATCCCCCTCGATCTGAGTGGAGTGTTTTTATTTTCCTACCAGATCTCATGTTTCAATCTAAGGGCATTACCTGAACTTATTGACAAGTATTCATTAATTAGCTTTGTCTTTTGTAGAAAGACACATCACCTTATCCACCATTTTTCTTTGAAAAATCATCATGACAAAGAGCTAACCCTGAACTAACCTAATTGAAGACCTGTGAGTTGGTCTAGGTCTCATTAGTCTACATAACTAATACCTGGTTACTCGCACCCAAAGCCGAAGTTTTAGCCACTTGACCAAGCCCAAAACTGATACTATCGTTTGAAAAACAGGGAAGGCGGGCTATTTTTTTTTCTTGCCAAACAATAGCCTGAAATTTATTCCTGTATCCTTGCCGGTTCCTACTCGACCGCCGTTGGTAAATCCCTAACCGCCATGTCGTATTGATGTAAGTGTGCTTCACGATAGCCAAAACTCACATGATCGGAATTTCATTTTGGAGATCAGCCGATAGGATTGTTGAATCTAATGGATGTAATCCTTGGCGATTAGCAAGGTGCTTGATCATTTCACTTGAACAAATCAGAGACTGAAACTGTAGACACCATAATTCGTGTCTTACGACCCCTTGTGACCCGCATCCCATTTCGCAACCTAACCTCATTACCTAAACCAGTACACAATTATTTATTGCATGTACCTCATAATTGATAACATTTCACATCGCCTTACCCGCCACCTGCAATCTTGGCCACCTCACCATGACTTAGCCCATAACCCTAAACGTAACCTAATTAGGACCTCATGACTATGGTTCTTTAGACTTCTACATCCATGACTAATGCCTCCTAATACTCGCACCCAAAGCCAGACCATTACTAGCTCCACTTGACCAAGCCCAGCAACTGATCCCTCGGGAGAACCCACAGATAGGTGGGCTATTTTACTAAACATAGCCATACTTTTATAGGTAACCGGCATGCCGGTTGCTTTGACTCGACCGCCGTCGGTTACGCAACCGCCATCGGTTCCCTGTACCCATGGGCTCAGCCAAACCAAAACAACGGATCGGAATTTACAGTATTTGGTGTTAGACTCATATCGGCAGGATTTCTGGATCAACAGACCAGCATTGCGAGTGAGGAACAGATTCCAGATCTTCACTTGACCAAGCAGAGACGAGTGAAAATACCTAGACATGTATTATCTAATCAAAATCTTGTGAGATCAACTTGCACCTTCATCAAAACCAGGTAGTCCTTCTAAGACAAAAAGGAGTTCTCCGCAGACAGCCTGATCTTTCTCTACGGTATGCGCACATCATCTCGACATTCTAGAGGTATTCCTCCTAACCCTAACCTTATCTGTTTCTATAAGGGAACGAATCAATTTCCGAAGTGAAACATTTTGGCACGCCCGGTGGGACCCATTTTGGGTTTTTTCTTTATTTCTCGCTTGCTTTCATATAGGGAGCATACTTGCTGTTTTCTTCTTCTAGAGATATTCACAAGGTATTCTATTATTCTGGTAAAAGAACTTGCTTTGTTTTTTTTTTTTTTGCATCTTGCATTAGTAAAAGTCATCTCTTTTGCTTCATCGAATATCACTTTCGATTTGGGTTTTTAAAACACATGCATTGCATTCCTGCCTGTTTTTTTTCAATTCTAGTGAACATAGATTAAGTAACAGGTCGTACACGTGGGGGTGATATCCATGGTATTGACAGGAAATTAATCTTACATTTCACTGCACAACACATACCGAATCACTTCACAATTAACACAACAGCTCAAACATCCCCCCTTTTTTCCGCGGTATTCCTCCACCCGATTGAGGTAACCTTATAAGCCAAAACAAACTTGCCATTTCCCCTAGGTCTTGTTGTTTAGGATTATGACATCATTCTACGTCTAAAGGCATAAGTCCACAATTAATTAAAATTAACCCTAGGGTTAATCTCTGGATTTGCATGTGCATCTTGCTTGTTTGCTGTTTTATTTTCTCTGTCATACTCTGTCTTTTGTGATCAATAGGTTGATAAACATACTCAACGTTACTAAAAATCAAATCAGCAGCCTTTTATATCTTCTTATCCTAGACTTTTGAACACCCGCCATCGGTTAAGGGACCGACGTCGTTTGATCCTGTGACCGACACCGGTTACTAAACCGATATCGGTTACTATCTTCATCAGCCCCTGACAAACCAGCGGCTTGTCAAATTCACCATTCTGAGGTTGTTTTTGTTCTTGATAGATTGAAACTTTCCTGTGTGTTCTTGTCTATGGTTGTCATCACTCGGAAACAAGCCGTCGCCATGGTTTCACACGCTTGCTCTGTTTCTTTTCCTGAATCACCCCCTTCACCTTCTATGGGGAATCCTACTGATACCAGTGAGAGTTCCTAAAATCCCTGTGGGAGATAAGGACTTTGCCAAGTTTTTGGATGCTAATTCCAGCGCTGTACAATACTATTTGTCTCATACCCCTGACCGTACACCTGATGGTCAGCTCCTTGTAGGTATGCCTATCAGTATAGCTGCTCATTTAGCTCCCACTCCGCCTGATAATACCACCTTGCTTCCTGCATCTCTAGCCCCGTCTCCCAATCCGACAGTTGGAGAGGTTCATATGACCTCGATTAGCTTTCCTTTTGTTAATCTTGGACCCCACGTTTCGTTACCACCAACTGCCCCTACCTCATCTCTCTTTGCAGACTGCTCCATTCATGACTTGCTCTCTACCACCTATCCACACGAGCTTTCCTTCTCAAGCTCCGCCTACCTTTTCATTCCCATACACGTATCCAGTAACCTCAACACCTTATATGGGACATCCCTATTCTGTGTGGCACCATCATCTCATCCAACCACTGATTTCATCAAACAAATGATGGACAAAATGCAAAATCTGGAGGCTTCGGTTTCGGGAAGTCGTAGCGCCTTGACATACGAACAAGTTTGTCGGGAGCCCATTCACCCTTCTGTCCCCCTTCATTCATATCCTCCTCAATGGGAGTTGCCAAAATTTACTCGTTTTAATAGTAAAGAGGATCCTCAACAACATTTGCGATCATTTAGACATGCTTGTTATTTGATTGCCCATAATGACGCCTTGTTACTCCGCACCTTTCCCTATGTCCTTATCAGGATCCTGCCCTGGAGTGGTACAGTGCTTTAACCCAGCACTCGATCTTCTCTTTTAACCAACTAGCCCAATCTTTCTTGGATCATTTCTCCATTAACATTGCTAAGAAAGTATCTATCACCGACCTTTATGCCATCCGACAATTTGAAGATGAATCTATCGTAGATTTTGTTGGACGATGGCGGGGCCTTATCAACCAACTTAGGTATGCCTTGCCTCAAAACTGAACTCATCGAACTATTTACACGGGCCTGCGCTAAGCACATCTCCCCTACCCTCCAAATTCAAACTTTCCGCACATTCGACGAGGCCTTTACTATGGCTCAAAAATTAGAAATTCGAGCCTTAGAGGAAGAGAAATTGCGGTTGCGCAACAAGAAATCCACTTTCCGAACTCCTGATTCTACCAATAAACCAAATACCACCACTCCTCACGCGTCCACCTCTTCTAAATCAAAGGGAGCTGTCCACGCGGGTGATGGTAAAATCCCAACCACCGTCCAATACACCACCAAAAACCACCTATAAATACAAAGCCGAACCCATCAACTACACTCCCTTGGGAGAAACATATGGTGTGATATTAGAGAAATTTCTCAAAGCAGGAGCCATTACCTTACCTCCTGTTAAACCTCATTCTGGGTTTGATTCCACTCGTGCCATACCTTCCTGGTACAAAGAAAATGACTTTTGTAACTTCCACCGCGTGAAGGGACACAGTCATGAAAACTGCAAGATGTTGAAAAACATAGTGCAGGAAATGGTTGATGCAGGGGATATAGCCCTCGATAATCCTAATGCCCCTGCTAACCGAAATTTGAAAATTTTCAACAAGCCATTCCCGAATCACTCGTTCAACAGTAACATCAACCAAGATATCTTATCTGAGGAGAGTGTTCATGAGATCCATGCAGTATTCGATACCCAGCCAAAAGCCTCTATTGAGAAAATTTTGAATCAAGCCTCTTCACTAACACAGGAGCCTAAACCTCCTTTACCACCATCAAGCCAAAGCGAAATCGTGCCTTTACCCATAGAAGAGTTAACTGCCCAGGCTTCCCTTCCCATCAATGAGTCTTCTTACACCACATCCCTACAAGATTGCGAGCGGATGTTGTCTAATCTATCCATTTCCCAGACGTCTCCTTCTACCGCTCTTGCCGCACAAGAGGAAGGTATGCCACTCCTTTTGACATCCTTAGACGAGAAATCTCTTGCAACCGACATCACTAAATTCTTTAGCCATGACAGACCCTCTCCAACATGCCCTTCTACCTATTAGTCCCTCATCACCTAAATCTTTTCAACGACCAGTCGACCTCTTAACATCTATTGATACAGTGCCTCATCTACCCCATGTATCACTCCCACAGTGGACTGGAATCACAACCCACCTTTCTTCCATACCAAAGTTCCTATTCACACGTGAGGACTATCAATCTCCAGATGATAGACGAGCCCTATGGGAACGTTTGAGTACGCCATATTCTACTCAAATGCAAATGACCAATCCTGATGCCTCCACCATATACCCGAAGTGCCTACAAAAGCTTAAAATGCCCATGTTCTCACCTTCACCCCCCTCACCTCCACCAAATGCCCCTTCCACTTCTATTAACTTAGCCAAATCTTCCCCTACGCTTGGGACCTCACCAATGCCCAGTCTAACACACCCGCCTAAGCGACTCGATCTATCCAAAAATAAATCCGCCCCGCCACCTAGGAGACGAACGCAATCCGGGCCTCTATCACAATTAAAACCCTCATCGTCACACCCACCTTCCATATTGGGACCTCATCCCTCCACATTGCACCAATATATCATACCGCCTTTGTTTTCTGCAAAACGACCTACACCTTCTACACCTATACAGTGATCAAAGGGTATCACAACATCGTTACCCCGCGAATCCGGTCCACCTATCAACCCTAAACCAATCCCATCATCAAAGGATTTATTTTTTGTCACTCCCCTTTCTCCGTGGTTGTTTCCCGCTACCACGCCATCTGTAGCCTCATCATCTAACCAGCTGAACGTAACTTCTGTGTCCAAGAAACCATGTTTAGTGAAAAACATGTGTCAGCACCCCTCGGCTAAACCACCACCCATACGAACTAAACACGCCCAAACATTACCACAACCCACACAATCAATACCCTCATCCTCTTCCGATTTTGACCCACTCAAAGGATCTTACGCCAAAATCCTTGCTATGTTGGTGGAGAATGCAACCATCTCCCTACCTCCACTTAGACCTTATGACCCGTCTAAGCCCCGGCCTGTGGATTACGATGAGTCTAAAATCTGTGCTTATCACCGCACACTAGGACATGATGTGGAGGAATGCAAAGCTCTAAAAACCATCCTTCGTCAGTCACCTCTCCCGGATAGAAAGATTAAGAAAGACAACTTACGAAGGGAGAGACCGCTAGTGTCAATTCCCTCTACTATATCATCTATCCCCGCCTCACCAAGATCTATCATTATTACAACCCCACCTCTTGAAGACCATGAATTATCCCAACCATCTTCCTCATCTTAGGTCTACGAGATTAATATGATTAGTGTCGCTACTCGAGGACAGAAAAACAATGGGAAAGCGAAAGAAAACACACCCGCGGCATCTATTTCTCCTTCAACAATCCCGATTACACCACCCCCTAAAGTGGTTATTCGCGGACCCACCTATCCCGTCTCTAATGGAGTTGCCCACCGAACAATGATCAAACAACTTCATCAATCGCCCATAAAAATGACACTATATGATCTCATTCAGACTTCTGAATCTCATCGACAAGCTCTCGTTGAGATCCTTCAAGGGATAGAGGTTTTACCCAACGAAACCCTGCCCGTTGCCTCCATTCTAACACCCAATCACGTTGCTTCTCTCACCAAACAATCCATCTCCCCCACCACTTCTGTCTCAAAACAACAAGCCGCTGCGGTTAGTTTCTCGGAAGATGAAATTATCGACTTTGGTGCAGAAGACCCTGACCCTGCCCTTTTCATTTCCTCTTACGTCCGAGACATTCGAGTACGTCGGGTTATGATTGACGGGGGCGCTAGCCTAAACATCATCTCCTCAAAAGCCTTCCAACAAATGAACATCCCTTCTAGTTGCATGTGTGCCAACCCCATCATGTTGCGATCATTCAATGACACTATTACTTCTACCTTAGGCACCATGATCCTCAACATTTGCGTAGGACCACGTACTTTACCGGAACTCTTCTATGTCCTTGAAGGAGAATTCCAATATAATATATTGCTGGGTCGTCCTTGGATCCGAGCCATGGGATGCGTTCCCTCAACATTACATCGATGCATAAAATTTGAGTACGAGGGGAAGTCCTACACTGTAAAAGCTGATCCTCCCCCCTTCAAAACTTGCAATATGCTATATCGCCCAAATGATGTGCTTATACCAATTAAGACACCCATACATTCAACCCAACCATCCTCTTCAAATGTACCTCAACCATCCACCTCAACTGCACCTACGCCTTCAACTGATGAAACTACCGTCGCACAAACCACTTCTCTTCCCGCAGCTAACATCCCAACCTCCGACCCCTTAGTAGATGTTTTTCATCGCCTCACGCTGGGGGAGTACCGCCTATATAACGTTAGTTCTTTCCCTACCCCGCAGGAGTACGGACAATTACATGCACATCCCACCTACGACCGTCGCGTGGGGGAGGTAATCTCTTACGGACCACCCCATTGTCTCACTAACCTAACGTATGGGGGTGTTAACGCATCCTCCATTACCCCTGAACCTCCTCTTGGTGTGGTTCCCTTCCAATCCGATTTTCAATACCTGACAAATCGTCGCTTCGCCCTCACCTTCTTGACTCGCTGTGCGTGGAAAGGCTTTGGTTTTGGCCTTTACGAACAAGGCCGACATACTCTCATCCCCATCACCACACGCAAACATAATGATCGCAGTGGTCTCGGTTTTTCCGAAACACCTACACAAGAAACACCTCCTGTCAGCTGTATCCTGGAAGAAGAAGACGTTGCCCCTACCGAACCATCATCACCCACTTTGCCATCATCACCCAAAGAATCGATGGACCCTGAATCTATCCCTCCTAACTTTTTTTTTTTTCATAAATGCCATCTTCATAGGTCCTCTCACTTATCAACGCGATAATGGGGACCCATCTTCCATTCCCCTTCTATATCCAGACATGATCGAAGAAGATTCACCTTCGATTAATGTTGTTGAGTGCCAGGATGACGACTCCATCCTCACTTACCTTGGGGCGGACGCCTCCTATCTTCAACGTGCCTTACCATCTGAAACTCAAACCATGCTGAACGAATCTACTATAGAAATCAACATCCACACGCAGGAAGATCCTCACATAGTGAAGATCGGACAATCACTTAACACATCAGAACAAGCCGCCTTTACCACCTTTCTCCGTGCTCGCAGCCAAGCTTTCGCATGGTCTTACGCTGACATGCCAGGAATTGATCCTACCATTTCCGTCCATAACATCACCCTAAACCCCGATTCCAAACCAGTCAAACAGAAATTGAGAAAAATGCATCCACGCATTGCTCTCTTGGTCAAAGAGGAACTCCAACGACTCCTTTCTGTTTCCTTCATTCTGCCTATTGACATCCTCAATGGATTTCCAACATCGTACCTGTCACGAAAGTGACGGGGGGACTTCGGATATGCACGGATTTCCAGGATCTTAACCTCGCTTGCCCTAAGGATGACTTCCCCCTCCCAAGTATTGATCAACTTGTTGATCTCACTGCGGGTCATAAAATGCTTTCTCTCATGGATGGCTTTTCAGGATACAACCAAATTTTGGTTGCCCCTGCCGATCAACACAAGACTGCCTTCATAACTCCTTGGGGAACCTTTTGTTATCGTGTCATGCCATTTGGCCTTAAGAATGTTGGTGCTACCTATCAGTGGGCTATGACCTACATTTTTCATGACATTATGCACACTATCCTTGAAGACTATGTCGACGATCTTCTCGGCAAGTCTAAACATCGTAGTGAACATCTTGATGTTTTAACCATTATTTTTGATCACCTATTACAATATTCTGTCCGCCTTCAACCGAAGAAATGTGTTTTTGGTGTTCTTTCGGGAAAACTTCTTGGCTTTATTGTCTCTTTGCGTGGCATTGAGGTCGATCCATCGAAAGTCAAAGCTATCCTAGAAATGCCCCCACCCAAAAATCTCAAACAATTGCGTAGTTTACAAGGTAAGCTCCAATCTATCCGACGTTTCATCTCCCAACTCTCGGATCGGTGTCAACCTTTCCATCACCTCCTTAAAAAGGATATTGCTTTCCAATGGAGCGAAGAATGTCACCAAGCCTTCGAAGCTCTCAAATCTTATCTCTTACAGCCACCCGTGCTTATCCCACCCCAAGACAACCGCCCTTTCTACCTTTACCTTTCCGCCACCGACCATGCTGGAGGAGCCATGCTTGCACATCGTGACTCTGAGAATCATGAACAAGCCGTTTATTATATAAGTCGTACTTTGGTGGACTATGAGACTAGGTACACACATGTAGAAAAATTGTGCCTTGCCCTATCATTCATTGCCACCAAACTCCGACACTACCTTCTAAATCACAAGACTTTCGTCATCACCAATACAGACCCCATCCATTACATGTACGCCAAACCTCATCTAAACCAACGCATTGCTAGATGGCTCATGCTTCTCGCCGACCTCGATCTTGAGTTTATCCACCAGAAATCAATCAAAGGACAAACCATCGCAGACCAACTTGCGGACGCTCCTGTACCGGGGGAACAATTTACCAATTTCACATTTCCCGACGAACTCATCGCTACTCTTTCCCTCACAGAGGAGTCGTACCTAATGACCCTCTTCTTCGATGGATCTAAATGCCAGCGCGGCGGAGGAGCCGGCGTTGTTCTCATTCCTCTCAACGCTGAACCTATGCCTCTTTCATTCCGACTTGATTTCCCTTGCACTAATAATACAGCGGAATACGAGGCCCTTGTTCTGGGTCTCCAAGTTGCATTACACTTAGGTATCAAATCTATCAACATTTTTGGCGACTCTCAATTGGTAGTCAATCAAGTTATGGGCGTCTACCAATGCAAAAATGAGGAACTTCAAAAATACAAACACTACGTGGAATCACTTCTAGCTTTATTTACCCACTATTCTATACAAACCATTCCCCACTCCACTAACAAATTTGCGGATACTATGGCTTGCCTAGCCTCGCAAATTCCCGCCGCGCCAACTGACTCTGAATTATTCGTCGTGGTCCAACAACTTTTTGCCCCATCCTATTCGACCCCGGTAGTTTGTATGATAAATACTGTGTCTACTAATTCACAGGATACCTGGTACCACCAATTTCACGACTACCTTACAATCTCTGCCCTCCCACCTGACCTTACTAGTAACGGCAAACGTGCTTTTCTTAAAAGTGTTTCGCGTTATGTTGTCATGGGGGACTCCTCTATAAACGTGGCTTTGATGGTATCCTCCTTCGCTGTCTAACTAGCATGGAGGCCACTCATACCATCCAACAGGTCCATGACGGTATTTGTGGTGGACATTTTAGTGGCCTTGCCGTGGCCAAACGAATCCTTCGCCTTGGTTATTATTGGCCTACTCTCAATAACGACTGCTACGAATATGTTAAGCGATGTGTCATGTGTCAACAACATGCCAATCTTCAACATACTCCTAGCCACCCGCTACAAGTCACTCGTGATCTTTGGCCTTTCTCACAATGGGGTTTAGACCTTATTGGTGAGATTCACCCGACCTCTTCACAACGTCCCCGTTGGATAATCACAGCGACCGAATATTATAAAAAATGGGTGGAGGCTATTCCACTCATTTCAATCAAAAAAGAAAAAATTGTCGAATTCATTAACCATCACATTATCTGTCGTTTTGGTATTCCTCATCGCCTAATAACTGATAATGGTAAATCTTTCAAAAACAAGTTGTTGCAAGACCTTTGTGACAACTTTGGTATCAAACTTAGCTTCTCATCACCTTACTATCCACAGGCCAATGGTCAGGTTGAATCTTCTAATAAAACTCTAACCAAAATCCTCATGAAAGTCGTCAATGAATCTGGAAGAAATTGGCACGATCACATTCCCTTTGCCCTTTGGGCTTATCGTACTAGCATTCGTACCTCCACTAATGCCACACCTTTTTCTTTGGTATATGGTACCGAGGCTGTTTTACCTCTCGAAATACAAATACCCTCCCTTAGAATATCTCTTCAGGATATTCTCACCAACGATGATTTCCGCCAAGAGAGGTTAGCCCAATTGGAGCTTCTTGACGAACGACGTCTTACAGCTCTCGATCACCTTCAAATCTATCAAAAACGCATCAAGCATGCTTATGATAAGTGACTTCATGAGCGTACCTTTAAGGTTGGTGATCTTGTCCTCAAAGAGAATCAACATGTCACCAAACTAGAAAAGAGCAAACGTGGAAAATTTGCTCCCAATTGGATTGGGCCTTATATAATCACTCACACCTATGGATCAGGCACTTATCATTTAGCTTCGCTTAATGGTAAACCTGAGCCTGAACCCCTTAATGCCTTACATCTTCGACCATTCTACTGTTGAAACTAGTGTTATATCACCTCTTATCTACCTACTGCTCGTCCCTTGAGCTCATTTACCGCTACATACACTTTGTTTTCTATATCTCCGCATAAAATCAAAATCACTTCGCACCTCCCCTTGATAATGTCTTCCCCTTTTTTTAGTCTAGTCCATGACTTCAAAGTATTAAAACAAGCCACATTCTTAAGGGATTTTCTTGAGTCAAACTTCCTTCTAAACTAGATGTTTCACGCCAAAAGAACATCTAGTCATCTACAATTAAAAATAGACTGCTCCCCTGAAGGACAGCTATGCACTAAAATCATTGCTGCTACTATAAATAGACTGCTCCCCCGAAGGACAGCTATACACAGTCAGCCTTTATCAGAAGCTTCTCGCATTGATCAGCTTCGTGAAGACCTCAAGAATAATACAATCAATATCCCTTGTAGACTTCCCGCATCGATCAGTCTACATTCAATAAAATAAAAGCCTCATTCAAAAGAACTTTTTGGGTCATGGACTTGTCTATTTAGGGTAGGTTCTCTTTCGTTATAACAAGTTCTTTGTACCTCCGCTATATCATCCACATCACCTCACCATTTGTTTCAACTCAAGGGACGTAACGTACACCTGATATATTGTGATCATACAACTCTTTTCAACTATGGACTTCTCGTCTGTGCACGGCACTTAGGGCTTCATGCTCATTCTACGTTGTGTGGTTTGTTTAGCTCTTTTCATCTACGGAGCACTCTTTCCGCTTTGCCTCGCATCTAGAATTGTGTGTTGATCTTAATCAGGACACTATCCCCTACTACTTGGGTATGCTAACCTTTGCTTTACCTATACCTACACCAACAACATTACCCTACCAACATCAAATTTTTTACCAAACGACCAATTGCCTAAACCATACCAAAATTGCCTAAATTCGCCTCTCCCTGATCCTAAGGGAGAACTACATCGGTCTGAGGCCCCTCCTTGCTTTGTGCAATGGGCTATGTAGGCAGCACTTCGGAGACATGGCATCTCCCAAGGTTAGCTCGACCATCCCCTATCATAACCTATCATGTGTGGTAAATATAAATATTTTTGTGTATTTCTATTTAATCACATTTCTCTTTTATCCTTTTTCAAAACACCAAAAACCACAACACAAACATTCTTATTATTATAACTCAAATCAACATACATATTCAGTTTTATTTAGATGTTAAACAAATACATCTTCTCTATCATCGACACGCAGGTCGGCATCCTTATTTATTCTTATACCTCGCTAACATGTACTCAGACCATCACAACTCATCCCGAACTAGGTGATGATCGTGATCGTCGACCCCTCTCGCCGGGCCTCTCTGTCCTCAAAGGTACCGCGGCTATTGGTACCGCCCACTGATCTGCCAATCTCTCCTGTAACATATGAATACGCCCTCGCGCATGGAGAACTCCAGCCTCTAGTCTCGCCGCCCATGACTCCGCAACCACTAACAATCCTCTTGTCTCATTCACCTGCATTTGGAGCTGCTGAACCAAACGCTGCAGACGATCCCTCTCTGCTGTGATCACCGCTATGTCAGGGCACTCACGTACACCTCGCAGTTCTGCTACCCACCATAATCTATAGGCCTCTGTCATTCCTGCATCCATTACCCTGCGATCGGCTGCTATCTCCTCGAGCCCTTCTGGAGGTGTTGGTCGGGGTGGTGAGAATGCTGCCTCAGCATCGATCCTCATATATGGTCTATAAGCCTGTGGTATGTCCTGCACAAATCCAAATTGTCGCCGCACGTGATCTATCGGAATCCTCTCATATTCACCTGGCCTGCGCCCCGCGATCCACCTCAATCACTCTACACCTCTCAACTCCTCAGCTATGTTCTCGGTTACCATATAGTTCCCGTAGGGCCTCCAACAGATATCCGCAACCGTCACCCTCTCCCATACCTGCCTGTAATACTCAATGTCACCCGCGCGGCCTGAGATCTTGCCTCCTGTTCTGTCTGGAACCCATCGTCGGAATCCCAGCCTCTGTACTCCGGTCTCTCCTACCTGGATGGATCGGCCTATTGGTTGCACACAAACAATGTGCTCATAGGCCCAACAGTGTAATAAGTATGAACTATCCAGTGTCGTTCTGTGATTTCGCCTACAAGCCCATAACCCCTGTATAGCTCCGCCAAATATGCAGGTGCCCATGCAAAAGTCACATTCCTTTCTATCATCTCCCAAATAACACCCCTCAATGCCTTTGGAAATCTTCCCCCTTCTGCCCTTGGTAACGCATAATACCCTACCGCCATCAATAAAATCACTGCTAACCTTGTCTCCTCAGGGTGTGCTGCATACATTACCCCATATGTGAAGGACAAACCTCGATGTGTTAAGTCTCGTGCATATGGACCAAATACTTGCTGTTATCGCTCCCCGTGCCGTGCTAGGTAGTTGCCTGATAAACTGGTTCTCCTGTAATAGGGAGTCTCAAAATCCGAAAAACACATCTTTCCAAAGTTACTGTCATTTCACCTGTTGGCAGATAGAAGGTATTTGTCTCAGGATTCCATCTCTCAATCAGCGCCTATAACATACCATGGTTACGTGTGATTCGTGAATAATAACGGATTCCACTTAACCCCAACGATTTATCATGTCCATTCCGCTGGTGTTACATCCGCTCGGATTCGCGACAACAGCACTGGCACGCTATCATTCATCCTCAACCCTATCTCTGCCTGCATACGCCAAAATGACAAATAACCATTCAAATTCCATTAGAGTCTTTTTCAAACATTCTGGAAATTTCTCCAGTAACCGGTACCGGTTATACATAACCGATATCGGTTGAGTAAACCGATACCGTTCTTCTCCTAACCGCTACCGTCACTGTCAATTATATACACCTTCCCTAAAAACACCACCTACGACAATAATTTGCTCGTTTATTCCTTTTTTATACATGCAAACATACCTGAAAACCCCTGATTGCCTACCCTGTATACACTTACCTCACCTGCAACCCTTGTTATCATATTTTCTTTCTCATATCTACCCACCTACTCTCCCCCATCTTATTCACAAAACATGCAGTAGTTAAATCACAAACAAATGATACCTCTTGGGTTGCAGCAGCTTGAGGTGGCCCTTGTCTTCCCTCCTGTCCTTGCCTGCTGGATGCTTCTCCTCGTTCTGCCATGATCACCAACCCTTTTCAACTTTGTCTTTCTGCCTTTTGAACTCGGATCACATTTACTTTCCTTGTCTCTTTTCTCCTTCTCACCCAAATCTCTCATGCAAATCCCTGTCATCAGTCGTCAAAAAGCGTCGCGTTCGCGTATTTAACCTCTTGCATGGCTCTAAAATTAAAACTTAAGTTGCCACCCTAGCTTTTCTATTTTTAGAAAAGCTCATACCTAAATAACCGGTATCGGTTAGTTAACCGATATCGGTCTATGACTACCGATATCGGTTACACACCTTCCTTTTTGAAACAGGGTTCTTTTCTTCATTTCTCCTCTAAATTTTTGTCGCGCCCGCCTCTTTGCCTGCATAAACAACACAATTTACCACATTTTGTTCATCCACCACACATAGCATTACAATTTCATCAACATCATTTTCCAACTCATCAGTTACATATATCACACTGTCACAAACCACCAATTTATCACATAACCTGACATTCATATATACGCACAAACAAATAAAAACATCAGCATCATCTATCTATCAACATGTCAATTAAACTCATCACACATTCTATATATTACCAACCATTAACCACATATTTCAACACATTTTAAACACAACATGTGGATCAAAACATCATCTATATATATATACCAGTTTTCAAAAATACAATGTGCCCTACATCGGGGCCTCTGTGATCTCATAATATACCAAAGCCGGCACGCAGGCCGCAATACCTACCAAAAATCTCGACTCGGCTCGCAGGCCGGTCTCTCATGTCAAAAATATACTCGGCTCGTAGGCCGGTATCAAATATACAACCCGTACTTGGCTCGCAGGCCGCTATATAATAAATAAATGAATCCAAACAATGAATAAGTGTAGGCACGCAGGCCTCTATCAATACAACCGGTTCGCAGACCGGTGCCCATGTCTCTATACAAAACCATGTCGGGGATCTATCAGCTCTCCCCATCGCCCTCGGCACCTCTCCCCGCTGGTCCCTGTGGTGCCTCTCACCTCCTGCCCGTCACAGATATGCCAGCTGTAGCTGCCCCTCCCTGAGATCTCTGGCTATGCGAGGTCTCTGCCCTATGTGCTGCATACGCCTGATACTCGACTCCGCTACTATCAAGAATATCCTGATAATAACGGGCCTCTGCTCTAACCTCCATATAACGATCTCGCGCCACTGAAGGAACTGGGGCTGGTCCCCTGGCACCTAACACCAATATCCCCTGAGCCTGTACCTGCACCTGTGCTGTGGGTGCTGGTGGTGGTGCTGCCTGTGCCTTGTACCTGAGCCTAGGCTAGCTGCCCCTGTAGGACCCCTATCTGTGCCTGTGCAGCAGCCAAACTGTCCCTGTAATCGCTGCACCTGCCCCCGGAGTTGATCTCTCTGCAGTAAGCAAGCCAAGTCTGGCTGCGCAGGCGGTACTATCCTCGCTGCTCTCTGCCCACCCCCAGAACCTGGATCTGCCGTGCACCGGCATCATCCACCCCTCACCTGCTGGTTCTCTCCGCTACCCCGTCTGGATCCCAGAGGCTGTGGTGCTGGCAGTGGGGGCCTCTACAATCATCGCTCCTGTACTGAGGACGGAGGTGGGGCTTGTCCCGTGGCAGCCCAATCTGCCTGCGTACCCCCTCTCTAGGGGTATCCGCGCGTTACGCTCCCGCCTCCGTCCTGCTATCCAGAATGTATCTGGGTCAAGGCGCAGCTGTCACGGGGCTCCTCTGCCAGGCTGGTGACCTCTTAGGGTCTCCATAATCATTTTCTACTGCTGTAAGGCCCTCTAACATAGGTCTCTATAGGCCACATCCACCTGCAACAACTACTCGTGCTGCCCACGACCCCTCAACCCCTCTGAAATCCCATAGCGGTACACGCCTGTGGCCCTTACTGCGGGGTAGCCCTCACCGGCCTTATGCAATACGATGTGCTCGTATTCCCAACAGTGCAACAAAAATGTAAACAATCCAAATCCTCCTCCGGGGATAGCCAGCCCCCTAACTCCCGTAAATTGGGCAACCAGATAACACGGGTGCCATTCAAAACAGGGGGGTGCTCCTCCACCATCTCCCGAGCACCCCCATCATGCCCGTGGGAAGGCGGCCTTCCTCTGAATCTGGTAGGGCGAAGCAGGTGAACCCCTATCATCACCAAAACGGCAGAGCGTGTTCATGTCTGTGTGCGCGGTTGGGTACATGTCACCATATCCCAATGCTCGCGCTTATGATCTGTCAGAAAGCGCGGCTGCATCCCCAAAAAAACCTGCAGTATGCTATCCATGCAGTCTATGAATCTACTGGAAAACGGCCTATCCCCGATCGGTTAGAAGCAGGAGCGATACACATCCTCTAATGTGACCGTCATCTCCCGGGGTCGGCCAGATGGAAACACATTGGACGCCGGGAATCCCATCTCTCGATGAGGGTGACCATCAGGATGTCCTTGATCTCTGTCTATCGTCTGTACCTCGGGACCCCCGCCAAGTCCCACCTCGCGCATGATGGCCCAATGCGCCGCAGATATGTGTGGCATCATCCACTCAAGAGTGGAGGCATCCTATCACGCATCGCAACTGCGGACGTGCCTGTAAAACCAACCCGCATTTTAGACCCAACTCTTTATTTTAACACCTACCCTACCATCTAAACCCCCTTTTTGTTAACACCCAAAAATCTAAACCCACACCTCACTTTCTCCACCCAAACTCTAAAACCCATCCCAGCCCACCACAAAAACCTAGAAACTAACCCGAAACCCTACACAAACTAACTCCACAAACCAAAAAACTAAATAACCCAAACCCATTTCAAACCCCAACCCACAAAAAAAACTCGTCCCTTAAAACAAAAAAAAAAAACCAGGAAAACCAAACCAACCCAACACACCCAAATCAAACCCACCATTCAACCAACCCAACACAATCCAAACCCCACCCTAAAAACAACAAGACAACCCAACCCACCCACTCAACCACCCAACCCACAAAACAATCCCCCACGACCCCAACCCACGATACCGGACGATTGCGAGACCGACACCGGTTGCGCTCAAACACAACCTGACCCCACCCTAGTTCGCCCCCGTTTTTACAACGATGCCGGTCGCCTATTGCCGACATCGGTCACGGTCTCCAGCCGAGCCGAACCCCCCGCGCGGCCCCAAAAACCATTTTTTCACCTATTTTTACACATATACCCACCCCCAAACACCACCAAATTTTACAAACTAGCCGCATTAGCCTATCTAACCGATTACCCTCTCCCTTTCTCAAATACCTCCATTTAGCAAATTATTTCCTACAAAATACCAATCTACCCCAAATCCCAAAAAACAACATAACTAACCAAATCACCAAATTAAGAGATTTAGAACCTACCGGTACGAGACACGTCGTCGTGGTGGATGGGGGGTGGTGGTCCAGCTGGTCCAGCTCCTCCAGCCTCCTCATGCTGTGCCATGGCTCCAATCCTGATCTGCTGGGTCCCGGGCAAATACCTGCTTGCCTCCTCAACTATTCGGGCCCACTTCAACTCTCTCCGCCAATCAAATGCTCCCACCTCCACTCAATACCCATACAAACTCACTCTCCACGGTCAGACAAGTCAATGTGGTACAAATAACAAAAAGTGACAATGACAGGGCCATATTTTTCTTTTTAAGTTTTCGACCTTAACCGAGTCAACCGATGTCGGTTTCTTTTTTGCCCTAGGAAACCGGTATCGGTCCCTTAACCAATATCGGTCATAATGAATCGACGTCGGTTTGATACCCAACTTTCACCCCATTCTTTGTCGTTCCTTACTCCTTGCCTCTTTTTCACCAATATCGCCTCTGTCCACCTTTGCTGCACAACATTTGTTCCCTGGTCCGGCCCAACCCAAGGCCTCGCCCTACCAATTGGCCCGACCCAAGGCCTCCACCTACCTATTTGGCCCGACCCAAGGCCTCAACCTACCAATTGGCCCGACCCAAGGCCTCCACCTACCTATTTGGCCCGACCCAAGGCCTCAACCTACCAATTGGCGGACCCAAGGCCCGACCCACCTGCCACCTACCTATTTGGCCCGACCCAAGGCCTCAACCTACCTATTTGGCCCGACCCAAGGCCTCCACCTACCTATTTGGCCCGACCCAAGGCCTCCACCTACCTATTTGGCCCGACCCAAGGCCTCAACCTACCAATTGGCCCGACCCAAGGCCTCAACCTACCTATTTGGCCCGACCCAAGGCCTCACCCTACCTATTTGGCCCGACCCCAAGCCTCACCCTACCTATTTGGCGGCCGACCCAAGGCCTCAACCTACCTATTTGGCCCGACCCAAGGCCTCGCCCCACTTATTTGGCCCGACCCAAGGCCTCAACCTACCTATTTGGCCCGACCAAAGGCCTCAACCTACCTATTTGGCCCGACCCAAGGCCTCGCCCTACCTATTTGGCCCGACCCAAGGCCTCAAACCTACCCAATTGGCGACCCAAGGCCTCAACCCCTATTTGGCCCGTGGCCCGAACCAAGGCCTCGCCCATACCAATTTGGCCCGACCCAAGGCCTCACTCTACCGTTATGGTCTGACCCATGGCCACCACCCAACAACTTGGCCCCGACCAAGGCCGCATCACTTCCATACCATACCCACAATTAATGTTTTATTTTATCCATCCATCATGTACCTTGTGTTCAATCGAGCTCACCTGTTCATGTTTTAGCATGATTAGGATCCTTGACTTGATCTGCCGACCAACTTTGCCTAGACCTAGACCGTGACGTTTATCTAAACCAAACCAACCATTTGGTACTGCCGAACATGCCTAAACGTTCCTGTACCTCACCTGTTATATACCCTGGAGCTACTTCCTATGCCTTGGATACCAGGATTATATCACCCTTGTTTGGATAAACTATCGACCTTTGCCTACACATTGCTGGTTTGCTTGTCAAATCATGTACCCTCGTCGTACTATTGCATTTCAACATGCGTCTTCTTCCTTAGACCTACCCCACCACCTTACCATCCTCTCTACAACATATACCCTTTATCAACCCTATCCCTGATTCCCGTTCACTCAATCTGTGATAGATTTGAGGGGGATTACCTATACCCTTAACAGGAGTAACCACTTCATATTATTGTCCATGCAGCTTTACAAAACAAGCTACACGACAATAAGGGGCTAATGTAGACACCAAATTTGTGTCTTACGACCCCTTGTGACCCGCATCTCATCTTGCAATCTAACCTCATTACCTAAACTTTACACAATTATTTATTAATTACCTTGTAATTGATAAATCCACATCACCTTATCCGCCACCTCACTTTGCCACCTCATCATGACCTAGCCCTAACCCTAAACTAACCTAATTAAGACCTGTGACTTGGTCTAGACTCACATCCATAACTAATGCCTCCTTACTCGCACCCAAAGCCGACCTTCTAGCCACTTGACCAAGCCCGCAACTGATCTCTCGGGAGAAAAACAGGGAAGGCGGGCTATTTTACTAAAAATAGCCTACTTTTTCCTTACCGATGCCGGTTCCTACTCGACCGCCGTCGGTTACGTAACCGCCATCGGTTCCCTGTAAATGGGCTTCCCAAACCAAAACAACTGATCGGAATTTCATTTTGGAGATCAGTCGAAGGATTTTTGAATCAAAAGGAGAGTCCAAAGCGATTAGCAGGGTCCAGAATTTCACTTGACCAAGCAGAGACGAGTGAAGAAACCAGAAGAGTTGGCAGCCAAGGAGATCAACTTGCACCTTCATCAAAACCAGTAAGTTACATCTTGCATGTCCTCCATTATAACATTTCTTATGCTTTTGGAATTGCAATCTTCCCAAATCCGTTTCTGAATCCATTACCCAACGTACCATTGCCTCTAACTATCATTCTTTAGCTTCTAACCATCCCATTTCCTAATACTGTCCAAAAATCAGCCATTACAAACTCCACAACCAGCCCAGAAGATCCTAGAACCCACCGGTATCGGTTATCAGTAACCGCCATCGGTTATAGGTAACCGGCATCAGTTCCTTTGATCAAAAACCAGGAAAAACAGCCTTTCCCCTACCCAGTTCAGCCAAGCAATTTAATTGATATTTTACAGTATTTTGTGTTAACTCATATCGGCAGGGGAACTGACCACCTTCGAAAGGAAGTTTCATATTTCCTGGGCCCAAGGCAGTTCCCTCATTTATTATCTAATCAAAATCTTGTGGTCTTGTGTTCTTATTTGCAGGTAGTCCTTCCAAGACAAAAAGGAGTTCTTCGCAGTCAGCCTGATCTTTCTCTACGGTACGCGCACATCATCTCAACATTCTACAGGTATTCCTCCTAACCCTAACCTTATCTGTTTCTATAAGGAACGAAGCATTTCCGAGTGAAACAATGACAATGCGGAAAGAGAGTCAGCAGGCACCATTACACTGCCCATGGAGGTGGGTCCCACTTGTCATCAAAAAAAGTTTCACGTCCTAGACTTGGAACTTCCATATAATATGCTTCTAGGCCAACCATGGATTCATGCCATGTAGGCTATGCCATCAACATTTCATCAATGCATCAAATTGAAGCATGAGGGACATACATAACAATACCAGGAGATTCAGAGCCCTTTACTCATTGTAGAGCTCTCAATAGCTTTGTACGAAAGGGTACATATGCATGTCCCTTCGTAGATATAGTTGTTCCTCTTCAGTCTGAGGCTATGGAATCCTGGCTGGATTCAAATTCTCTTAGGTCTTGCGCTCATGGGGCGTCCACTTCCACATCTCCATTTGATTCATGGGAGATGAAAATTATGGAATATGTCTTTGGGGAGTATAATGTACAACAAGCACTCTTGGTTTCTAACCTCTCCTTGTCGCTAAAGACTAGAGGTCGACCCAACTACCACTTCAGGAGACCTAGAGAGGAACACACTATTGGGGTGTTCCTACCTGGAGGCTTGTTAGCTGAGGAAAAATTGCTTGATCCACCTACTACTTGGTTCCCTGAGGACACTCAGCCATCTTGTTATCAAACCCCGAAATATGAAAAATCTAGCAGAATGATGTACTCTATGGGCTACAAAGGCCTAGGATCTTGGAGGAATGAACAAGGACAAAGAGAACTAGTCCCTCTTCCACATTTCAAAATAGAAAGATATGGCATTGGGATTCACCCTTACGGAGAAGTTCCCCAATGATGATACAGGTCTCCTCGCAAGGTGTTCGGGATCCAGAAAAGCCCTCGGAGTATGCGTTAACATCCCGCATGCCCCGCTTAGCCCCCGTGCCCTTTGTTTTCCCCTTTTTCCCTCTTTCCTTGGCCTCTTGATCTTCAGTGACGAAACAAGTGCCGCCGCCCTACAGGGCAGCGGTCCTGTAACCGCCGCCCTGCTCAGAGCGGCGGTCCTGCGCATTTTTCCAGAACGTTCTTTGACGCGACTCGCGTGAAATATCACGATTCACCAGCTTTTCCTTGCCGACTTGAGCATGCATTTATGTTTTTGGTCCCCTGGAATAGTTTTTTTCCTTTGTTTATTGTTTAGGAGTTCAGTTTGGTTTTGATTTTTGGGTGATTGAATTCCTATAAATGCATGGCTTGTGCTCAAACAAATGGCCTGGATTTTGAAGACTGATCTTTGCTCTCATCTCCTCATTTTTAGTATTTTAGTTTGTTATCTTGTTTGAGAAGCCATAGTTTCAATTCACTTGCATCTTTAGTTAGATTACTCAGCTGTTGGTAAGCCACATACCCATCTTGTGCAGGTAGTGCTGTCATTTCATCCAATCCGGTCTGAAGCTTGCCTCTGAATTTTCTCTTTGCTGTAGATTTAATTTTCATTGTTTCTTAGAGTTCTTAGTTCAGTTCATTATATGCCTGGTTAGCTTTATTCAGCTGTTGGTAAGCCACATATCCAGCTTGTGCAAACAGTGTCGTTATTTTATCCAATCCATTGGAACAGAATAGCTTAGGAAGCCATTAAAGTTGCAGGTTTTGCTCTTCGAATAAGATAGTTACAGGTTCTGGTCGCTTCATATTGCATGACTTGCAGTAAAATCCCGCTAGGAATCGCATAAGCCAAGCTCTGTACTCTTGCGCTATCCCTCTCCTACTCACATTTTCGGTCTGCATTCTGAGCTGTCCTTGTCCCAATATCTACTCCCGTCGATGCTAGTATTACACACTTTTCTGGATCCACGTGAACACGAAAGAACGAGGAGATCACACTGAGGGGACAAGATCACACACACCATCGGATTCGCCACTGTTCTGCGGAATCCAGGTTTTAACTTTCAAAGTTCTAGTTAGAATCATATCAAATAGAGTAGATAAATTGCTTCATTTCAGTAAATTCTATTCTCGATATTGCCAGGGAAGCTGTGAGGATTGATAGTTTCTGAGAAACTATGATTCACTCCTCACTTCTGAGGTAGGATCGAGAATCTTGCAGATAAATTAGACGAGCTATTTTATTTATTTAGAATAATTCTACAAATCACACAGGTAAAATAACTACACTCGGTTATCTTGTCTGTTTTAAATTATTGTTTGGTTATTATTCCTAGATACGCTTAAAATAGTTTGCTTTCCTTAAAATTGTTAAAAGATTTCTTAGAAGAATAAAAGTTATATATATGTTAGATTTAGTCCACGTAGTTAAAATTTGCTTCATTACAGTTAGATTTACATTTCATTTCGTATGACAATCACGGGACCTCAGGAGCCCAGGGAATATATATTTGAGCCAATCGTGCCTCAACCAAACCTCGTCACAGCAATAGTTGACATAGACCAAAATCTCAGAATACAAGTATTCCGAACAACCACAGATTTACAACTGATCAGTTCTCAATTAAGAGGGTTAAACATAGAAGATGACCAAGCACACACGTTTTGGTCGAACCAACCAAACTACAGATTTGACCTAGGTAAAGCACTCACATGACTGTAGAAGGGTTCGAAAGAGAACAAACCTTTGGTTGTGATCCTTTGGTCCCACAGCCGGGTGCAGGAGACACTCTCACAGACATAGACACCGGTTTAAGGATCCAAGTTGCGCGAACGCCTGTGAGATATTCTGAGAAAATCACACAGTTATTGGTCCTAAACATAGAAGCTGAGAAAGCATACGATTACTGGATACTAGGGATTAGAACTTGATTTCACGTATGACCATAACAGGACCGCAACAACCAAGAGTCTATGGTTGTGATCCACAGATCCCACAGCCCAATGAGTCCACAAGTCAATCAGATATAGACACTACCCTACACACCTTGGTATTTAGATCCACTCCACTTCCACCCATCATCATCGAACAATTGTCCTTATTAGATATAGCGGCTAACGAAGCTAGAGAATTCTGGACTAGGCTAGAGAATCGTCCGTAGAGTCAATTATATTCACCATCCACTATATGACCTTATCAGGAGACATACACGAAACTATCCCAGGTCATTTTCCACGTATTCCACAACCCATAGATCGAATCACGCCAGAGCTCGATATTGATTGGAGCCTTCGAGCAGTCATCCTTGCCGATCGATCTATCACACCAGTCCAAGTTAGAAGGGCCTTCTTTGCCTTAGATTCACAAATTCCACTAGTGCGTGTCGAAGACATTAGACTGCCTAACTAGTTTGTCTGCATCCCATGCATATTCTACCCCCACCGGCTGTCTCGGCACGACCTCGAGAGGTCGGGTACGCAGAAGAGTTACTTGTAGATTCTCACGCTCGCCTGTCGCTTTTCCGGTGTACAAAATTGGTGAACCCGACGTGAAACAAACGAAATTAGTGAAGCTGACGTAAAACTTCCTACTTTCTCGTTCGGAGTCATAATATCACGTTTCCTTTCACAAATCACCTTCGCTCCTTCCCATTATTCTGCGGGTATTCATATACCCCCCGAATATGTCGGGATTCGATGCATATGGCAGACCCCTCTTGGGTCTTGAGGCATACTATGCCCAACAGAATAGGCAATCATCACCCTCGCTCTCAGTATGGGGCGACAACTATTCAACTAATCAGTTGTCAACACAAACCCCAAGAATCAGATATAGTTCGTCTTTTCAAACTGAGGAGTTAGATCAACCCCCTCGAACGCAACAAACAGAGCCTTCAGGCTCAAACAATATGACGTTTACCGGAGAATCTGGTTCGTCTCCTCAAATGCTACTTAGACCACAAATTAGTAGGCAATCAGATCCATACCTGGTCTTAGATGATGGACAGTCAATACGTTATCCTAGGAGTGAACAACATTCTCGGGGTATGTACCCACCTATAGGAGGTTTACAAATACAACCCGAGATCTCTTTTCAAGAAAATACCTCTATACCACTGCATATAGGAAATACTCTCAGAGAAACTTGGCAAGATAGCGATCAGTTCATGACAGGATATCACATGCCTATACAACACCAGGGTGTACAACAAACGCCGCTCAGACAAAACACCGTGACTTCACCAAATGAAGTCATTTCAACGTTAGTAGAAAAAGTGAGAGGGTTAGAACTTGCTCAAGCAAGTCAAAATTCTCCGTTCATACAAACAGGAAGTTCCAATCCTCCATACCACTCTGGCCAAGTAGATCTCCTCACAGGAGTAGGCACGTTAGGCATGCCACCTCACTATCCACAACAAACGCCAACAAGGCCCATCATCTCTAACACTATTCCTCCCGGTCTAGTGTCAAACAATCCATTCCTTGACAATACCCCGTCATACTTAAACATGTACTCCAAATCACCACAAGGAGATATCTTCTCCTCTCCCGGCATGTTTGCTCAAATGCAGGGACCTCCTTATGCCCCTGCCAACGCATACGCTGCACCGTATCAACAACCTATCCCACCATCACTCCCTCAGCAACCACCATCAATGGTCGAAAGCTATGCGATAGGGACTTATTCAGAATATCTAAAGGAACCCTTAGACTTCACCATACGAAGCGTCATGCTTCCAAGACCTCTTCCTGATTTACCCAAGTTCAAGGGTGAGGGAGATCCAAATGCACATATCAAAGCTTACGCTACAGCCATACGAGAATTACTCCCTTGGGATGGGGTTGTTGCTAAAATATTTCCCAAAACCTTGGAAGGCATTGCTCTCGACTGGTATTACAGGATACCTGAAGCCTCCATCCATTCATTTAAACAACTCGTGTCAGAGTTCATCAAAGCCTTCGACATGAACAAATTGTTGAGAACAGGAATCAGGGAATTCTTGCACATCAAACAAGAACACAACGAATCTGTCGCCCATTTCATCCAGAGGTGGCGTACAGTTCTTTATTCTTCAGCAAGTGCTCCAAACATGGATCAGATGGAACTATGTGATTTATTCCTTCATTCTCTCAGCAAGGAGGTGAAGGAAGAAGTCCAGAAGTTCCCGCTAAGAACTTACGATGAAGTACTTGAGAGCGCTCTTCGAATAGACCAAGCAGCGATAGATAGTGGTCGTAAGACATATGGAACAAACGGGAGGTTAATCACCTCCACTCAAAACACTACAACTATCACAAATGTCAATCAAGGACCCAAAATCCTTAACAAAAATCGTGGGGTAACAATGGATGGGGTAACCGACCAGCCCAAGAGGGTAAATGTTGTTAATACTCCGTCACAAACAAACAACCAACGAAACAACAACTTTACCCCGACGATCAATACAGTGGATTTTAACCATCCACAACAACAACAACAACGGCGAAATCCCATACAAGGGCCAAGCCAAAACTCATTTGGTTATCAAAACCAAAGTCAAAACCAGAAACAACAATTCCAAAACTTTAATCCTAATAGGCAACAGTTTGATCAGAATTTTAGGCCACAATACACACCTAACCAACAAAATAGGAATTACAATCCCAATTCTTATTGTGGTTTCCACAAAATTCGGGGTCACGATACTAGAACATGTCGTGACTACAATAAATTTATGCAACGCTTGCCAGAAGAACAAAGACAGTTCTTCACAGATTTGTTTTTGGCAGATCCCGTCTCATCATCACCAAATACGCTCGCAGGGGCAGTTTCCCCTCAGAATGCTCCCCTCAAGATCTTTAACGATCCGCTCCCAAATCATGATAGCAATAGGCTGAATCCAACTGGAACAAACAAAGGTGCAATGACGGGAAACAATGATCATGAAGCCTCGACTTCATTAAATCCATCAGTTGCGCCACAGTTAGGAGCTCAACCGAGACCCAAGATAGTCAGTTTGGTAGAATTAGACGCTGAACTACCTATCGAAGCTATAACAAGAACACGAGAGTATTTCTCTCAACCGAGCCCAAGTCCTCTGCCAGAAATAGATAAGAGTCAGCAAATAGTAGAAAAACCCGTAGGTGCCTATGATTTAATTAGCGACCTAACAAAGACCTTCTCACACATTTCATTTTTGGACTTACTAAAGAACTCTCCCCCTCACAGAGCTACTCTTTTAGAAGCATTAGGTCTAGGCCATCTAATTAACATCACTCCACCTCCTGAAACACAAGTAAATCATGTAGATTTTGATATCCACCCTCCGGGGCAGCCGGACAAGGATGTCGAATTCATATTCGAAATAAGTAAAATGCCCACAGATGCTGAGATCGCACGCCGAGGTGATCCAACCTTACACTTACAAGTATGGGTTTATAATAACTATGTAAAACGGGCAATGGTTGACGATGGGGCCGCAGTTAACATAGTCCCTTTCTCTTTCCTCCAAAAACTTGGATATGGGGAAACAAACTGTTCCACTACTCGAAATACATTGAGAGGCTATGATAGCCTTAAAGCCACTTCGATAGGAACTATAATACTGCCGGTCACCTTAGGGCCCAAAACAGTCCTGACTGAGTTTTATATTATAGATCGGGAAACTAATTATAATATGATACTCGGCCGACCATGGATACACCGAATGAAGGCAATCCCTTCTACATTATTTCAAGAAGTAAGATTCTTGCATCTAGGAAAGGTATTTGTAGCCAAAGGCGATCCAAAACCTTTCGATTTGCACCTAGCTGATTTAAAGAAAAGACCAGGGGTGCACTCAGAATTTGAACTGCCAACAAACCAACTTAATAAACCCACTGACCCAAAACCAGAGGAAAAGTTGGTACCTACGACGGATCTTGAAACTACCAGCATAGCCAAAACAATTCCAACCCCTAAAGATAAAACTAAAGAAACAGTATCATTAGGGACTACTGCGAAAATCGTTGAGTTGATAGAACAAGATTCACCAATGTTCTTACCATTTGATTCAGTAGGCATAGGATTTTCCCTAGGTGTTGGTTCCTTTCCAGCAGAGGACCTCTGTATGGTAGAAGTAGAGTGCACAAACGCAGCAGATGCCCCAACATCTATACTCCCGGCTAAGTATTGGACTCTCCATTTCGATGGAGCTAAATGCCGTTATGGAGTGGGGGCAGGTATAATTCTTACTTCACCCGAGGAGAAAGTCCTCCCATTCGCTTTTAAATTAAACTTTGAATGCACAAACAACGGCGCTGAGTACGAAGCCCTCCTCCTTGGCCTTACCTTAGCCAAAAGAATTGGTATTGATAACATCAGAGTCCTGGGAGACTCGCAATTAGTGACAAATCAAGTTTCTGAAGTATATGAAACTAAAGCCAAACATTTGCAACTCTACAAAAATGCTGTATTAGATTTAAGCAAGGCGTTCAACTTCATATCCATTGAAGCAATCCCGCGAGAGAAAAATCTTCTCGCCGATTCAATAGCAACCTCAGCATCACGTTTTACTCCAAGCAATGAGTTAGAAGATACCCAGTTCACGGTGTCCATTCGTGATGAACCATTGATAAAAATAATGACGAATCCTCTTTTAAGCGGAAGTGAATCTACCGTCCTAGACCATGTTGATAGTGATGCGGCTACTTTGGATTATTTAAATGCCTATGCAGCACTACATCTCTCCTATCACATGCTAGATTTATCCTTGATTCCACATTCGTCTTCCTACTTCGGAAATCCCGTAACGGATCTTCCCTCACAAATGGAACCTAGCATATACGCAGTAGAAAATGGGGATGATTTAGATTTACCTCCAGCACCACCTGAGTTCGAAGAGGGTAACGCCTCTTTGATCGAAGAAACAATCGATGTCAACATCGGGACAGAAGATGAACCAAGAATATTGAAACTAGGCTCTTCGTTAACCCCAGAAGAGGTGGAAATACATACTCAGATTCTCAAAGAACATCAAAAGGCGTTTGCATTTAATTACAAGGAGATGACAGGAGTCGCACCCCACATTGCGGTGCACAACCTCGTCACTAGATCAGATGCAAAGCCAATTAAACAAAAATCAAGACCCATGAAGCCCAAAGTAGCTCTCATGGTAAAAGAGGAGGTAATAAAACTCCTTCAGGTAGGATTCATCAAGCCAGTTGACTACTCCCAATGGGTATCTAACATCATTCCCGTTCTCAAGAAGAATGGAAAGATACGCATCTGCATAGATTTTTGAGATATCAACAAAGCGTGTCCTAAGGACGACTTCCCATTACCATCCATAGATGTTATTGTTGATGCAACAGCTGGTTTTGAACTCTTGTCTCTCATGGATGGATTCTCGGGATACAATCAAATCAGAATATCTGAGCAAGATCAAGCTAAAACCACGTTTATAACTCCTTGGGGAACCTATTGCTACGCTGTTATGCCATTCGGTCTCAAGAACGCCGGTGCTACGTACCAGCGGGCCATGACATACATATTTCACGATCTAATTCATAAAATCGTGGAATCTTACGTAGATGACTTATTGGCTAAAGCCAAGAAGCGTTGTGACCATCCCGAAGTACTCCGCGTCATTCTTTCACGTCTAATAGAATACGGAGTCACGCTAAATCCAGAGAAATGCGTCTTTGGTGTAACAGGAGGAAAGCTCCTAGGTTACATCATATCGTCACGAGGAATTGATGTTGATCCAACCAAAATTTGGGCTGTCCTCGAAATGGTCCCACCTTCGAGTGAATCTGGAATCAGATCATTTCTCGGAAAGCTGGGTGCAATCCGGAGATTTATCCCAGACTTAAGCTTTGCCGTTCATCCAATCAACAATTTACTCAAGAAAGACTATAGCCTTGATTGGACCGAAGATTGCAATGAAGCTTTTGATGCAGTTAAGCGTTTCCTTTTATCGCCACCTACGCTAATGCCACCTAAGCTAGATCACCCGTTAATTCTATATTCACGAGCTACCAATGTCTCACTGGCCTGTATGTTGGCCCAAGAAGACGATAACAAGAGAGAACGTGTGATTTATTTCATTAGCCGAACGCTGCTCGACTATGAAACACGCTATACACAGGCAGAACGAGAATGCCTTGCCATAGTCTTTGCTACTAAACGCCTAAGACATTATATGCTGAATCAAGAAACGAAGGTCATGGTAAAAACGGACCATTTACGGACTTTTCTCACACAAGGGTCCTTATCTAAAAAGGCTGGACGTTTTATAACCTTAATGGGAGATTTCGAATTAACATTTGTAAATCAGAAGTCGGTTAAAGGACAAATCATCGTGGATTGGTTAGCTGACAACCCATTAGACGGAGGCAATTTAGTAGATTTAGACTTTCCAGATGAATGCGTATACTACATCGAAACTCGACCCGCTATCTCTGAGTGTCCTTGGTACACTGATATCATTAATTATATCATAGACCATACATACCCGGAGGCAGTTACACCGCAACAAAGAAGGTGGTTACGCATAATCGTAGCTAAATATGTCATTATAGAGCAGGTGCTCTATCGAAAAGCATTCGATGGAATGCTCCTAAGGTGTGTCGACACAGAAGAGTCCAAGAGGATTCTCCATGAATCCCACAGCGGTATATGTGGAGGCCACTTCGGTGGCCATGCCACCGCTCGAAAAATACATCGAATGGGCTATTTCTGGCCCACTCTAGAACATGACGCGATAGAGTTTGCACGCAGGTGTCATAAGTGCCAAGAATTCTCCCACGAGATCCACATGCCAGCACAAGCTCTACAACCAATCGCAACTCCATGGCCCTTTTCTACATGGGGTCTAGACTTAATAGGGAAATTCTCTCCCTCATCCACAGACGGCCATAATTTTATAATCACGGCCACTGAATATTTTACCAAATGGGTGGAGGCCATGCCTCTTACTACTGTACCTGGTTCTGTGATTGCCAAGTTCATTTTGAACCAAATCATTTACAGGTACGGTATCCCGCAAATCATTATCTCTGATAATGGAACTTCTTTTAAAAATGAAGAAGTTCGCGAACTATGCAGTAAATTTAAGATAAGCCATCATACGGCTTCCTTGTATTATCCCCAAGCCAACGGACAGGCTGAAGCAACAAACAAAACACTGAAAGCCATTCTCCTTAAAACGGTGAAAGAAAACAAGCGAGATTGGCATTTGAAGTTATATCCGGCCTTGTGGGCCCACCGAACCTCAATAAGAACACCAACAGGAGCAACTCCTTTCTCGCTAGTATTTGGGGCAGAAGCAGTTCTCCCGCTTGAGGTCGAAATACCCAGTCTCCGCATTTCACTACAAGGGATTCTGGATGAAGACGCTTACAGAGAAGCACGTCTTTCCCAACTAGAAAGCCTAGATGAAACTAGGTTAGATGCTGAACAACGGCACAGAGCTTATGCTGACCGAATGTGCTGGCAGTATAACAAGAAGGTCTATGAACGTGATATATACGAAGGTGATCTAGTTCTAAGACTAGACAGCCGGATCGACAAGAAGACCGGTGAAGGAAGGAAATTCCGGCCCAAATGGTTGGGCCCGTACCGAGTCATGAAGGACTATGGAAATGGTGCTTACCTCTTATGTACGCTAGAAGGTGAGGAATTTGGTGAAACAGTCAATTCCCTGCACCTCAAGTGATTCTACGCATAAGCAACTAGCATTGCTTGTACAATTATCTACATTACATCTTCATATAGATTAAGATCATTTTGTCCACTTGTTTCTTACATAAATTGTGATCAAGGAATCTATTCTCAAAGCAATTCATTACAAACTCGTGATGTTTTTGGCATAAAGTTCTTTAAATCATACCTCTCCATCTTCATGTATCATCGAATCATCTCAGAATCTTTTATCAAATAAAATCAGACATGACAAAGTCCTAACGGTAACCATACCAAGATCTGCAAGTTTGTTCTCACTTTGATTTCTTCTTAGGATAGGTGTCTTGCCTATGGTCTGTTCTAGAAGCTTCATGGTGTCACATCTATCCCATATATACATCTCTTTGGAAATAAGCATATACTGACATTTTACTCAAATAAGCAAGTCAAAAAGTGATTAAACAGAAAATTTTATTTTTACACATTTCCTTGCCCCACCAACCTTCGGTGATGAGCTTGCATCTCTTACTAGTGACGTAGGGTTGGGAAAGGATGGAAATTCCCTTACTCGCCTATGCCTTGCCCACGGTGATAAACCCACGCTTCTTACTAGTAGCATGGGGCAAAGTGTAGGGGGTCCTCTTGACAAAGCAAACGTTAAAAGGTCATAAACAAACAATTCAAACTTTGAGTCAAAAACGAATGAATCAGATGTTCAAAATCCCAAGAGAGTTAAAATCCTAAAAACCCAGATTTTGTCTACTATGTGGCCATCTACGGGTCTAAGTCTAGATAAACCGCAAAGCAAGTTGCATCCAAAACTATGAAGTCATTCAGGTAGAGTAAGCTTGTAGTTTTCAATTTGGTTCCACCAAAGCTTCGTCTGTCTTTCATCACTATCATTTCACCATATTTCATAACTTGCGCCCTTCTTGGCTCTTGGTGATAAGCCCTCGCATCTTACTAGTTGCGTGGAGTTAGGAGTGGGGCAAGTTAATCTGTTCATCATACTGGTTATTTTCATCACTTTGCCAAAACAAACATGAGGTATCCAAATTGCTCACAGAAGCTAAAATTCAAGATCACAATATATCTACAATATCATGTATCAGCATCATGAAACACAAAAAGAAAGCAAACATTTGCATCATCTGTTTTCCATTGCATACATTCTAGAAAGCATATAAACCATACATCGTAATATACACAAGGAAACTGGAAATAGAAAGGAAAACATGAGTGACAAGCGTTTGATCCAAAGACAATGTATATATATAAATAATCAATGTTTATATACAATGCCATCATGCTCTAAGCATGGTCAAAATGCTCAAAGAGCCCATGATATACAAAGAATATATAGTACAAAGTACACGAGGGCCAAGAGGCCTCTCAATCCCTACGCGACCCCTCCGAAGGTGCACGCCCACGCCTAGGACTCCGGCTACGCTGGCGCTCTGAATGTACGGAAGGCTCGAGGCCCCGAGGGGTAGCCGCGGTCTCACCACGAGAATGGCTCCTCATGAGGCGCTCAGCCGTCCTGTAGCCCGCTAACTCTGTGCGGAGGGTCGATACCATCCTAGCCACGTGCCAAATGGGAGCGAAGACATCGGTATGCCTACCGGCTGTTGAGGGCTCCCCGGCATCTACGGATAGCTCCGCGTGGGTCCTATCCATAGGGATCATCAGGGAATCGGTACATACCCTGCGGATCAAATCCCGCCACTCGTCAACAGTCTCTGCAAACAAAGGAGAAAAACGAATTAGAAACCAAGCAAGAGGCTGAAAGATACAAGATAAAAACACAAGGAGAGATGGCAATTAAGACAAATCCTAAATTAAAAAAACATCAAAAGCGAGAAGGGTAACTTACTCGGATCCCCAGGCATCCAGGATGGGTTGCTGGGGCCGGCACCGGCCGCGGATGCCGCTGCCGACTAAGGGGCTGCTCCCGTGGCAGGGGCAACATGTCACCCTGCAACTGACTCATCCTCTCTGCCATGGCCCTGAGAGAGTGGCTCCTCTGAAGCTAGAGTGTCCTTCTCTGCGCTCTGCTCAGCCCTCTCTGCCTGCATAATATCCTGAGTGTCATGCCACTCAGGATCGCTGTCCTTGGTCTCCTCCTCTGTCCCTCCCTCTGTGAGCTCCTCAGAGTCAGAATCAATATCTATAGGGTCATCGCTGCTATGAGCAGGACCCGCAGCAATCTAAAGCAAAGGTGCCCGAGGCGCACCGGCTC